>CM065787.1:7500-1222950 GCA_033296515.1 Macrochelys suwanniensis | reverse complement strand
GCTCCCCAATCAGCGGCTGAGCAGGGAGCTGCCCCCCAAATCTTGGTGCCCTAGGCGACCACCTAGGGTCACCTAGTGGGCGCGCCGGCCCTGATGGAGGCACTTGACCTAATCTAGCCAACGAGTTTTTTATACCATGCTCATCACCACTGCATCCAGATTTAATGATTCAATGGCATCTTCCCACATATGTCCCTAGTTTGGAGACACAATGGCCTGTCATGATTTGTTTCTGGATAAATGAACGTGGGGTGGAGGGAGCTCCACATGTCCTATACAGCTGCTATGTGGCTTCCCTACGGCTTGTTGCAACTGTGCCGTAATGGAGAACAAGGCCTACGCAGTGAGATTTCAGGGCTTTATCTCATAGACTGAGATTTTAAGGGCAGAAGGGACCATTATGAGTCAGCAATGTACCCTTGTTGCCAAGAAGGCTTAGGGCATATTGGGCTGCATTAGTAGGCGCACTGCCAGCAGATCGAGGGAAGTGATTATTCCCCTCTATTTGGCACTGGTGAGGCCACATCTGGAGTACTGCGTCCAGTTTTGGGCCCCCCACCACAGTAAGGATGTGGACAAATTGGAGAGAGTCCAGCGGAGGGCAACGAAAATGATCAAGGGGCTGGGAGACATGACTTCCAAGGAGAGGCTGAGGGAACTGGGCTTGTTTAGTCTTCAGAAGGGAAGAGTGGGGGGGATTTGATAGCAGCCTTCAACTACCTGAAGGGGGTTCCAAAGAGGATGGAGCTCAGCTGTTCTCAGTGGTGGCAGATGACAGAACAAGGAGTAATGGTCTCAAGTTGCAGTGGGAGAGGTCTAGGTTGGATATTAGGAAACACTATTTCACTAGGAGGGTGGTGAAGCACTGGAATGGGTTGCCTAGGGAGGTGGTGGAATCTCCGTCCTTGGAGGTTTTTAAGGCCCAGCTTGACAAAGCCCTGGCTGGGATGATTTAGTTGGTGTTGGTCCTGCTTTGAGCAGGCGGTTGGACTAGATGACCTCCTGAGGTCTCTTCCAACCCTGAGATTCTATGATTCTATAATCACCTAGTCTGACTTCCTGGACATTGCAGGTCAATAACCTCTGGCTGAGTGACTGAAGTCCACAAATCTTGATTTAAAGACCATGTTACAGAGAATCCATTACTCTAGTTCAAACCAGCAAGTGACTCATGCCCCACGCTGCAGAGGAAAGTGAAAACCCCCCAGGGTCCCTGCCAATCTGAGCATGATGTTGAGACCCACCAGCCAGACACCTGGGAAAAAATTCGCTGTAGTAACTCAGAGCCTGCCCCATCTAGTGTCCTATCTCCTACCATTGGAGATATTTGCTAACAGCAGTAGTGAATGGACCATATGCCACATTGTAGGCAGTCTCATCACACCATCCTCTCCATAAACTTATCAAGCTCAGCCTTGAAACAAGCTAGGTTCTTTGCCCCCACTGTTCCCTTGGGAGGCTGTTCCAGAACCTCACTCCTCTGATGGTAACAAGTCTATTTTCTAATGTCTAATTTCAAGCCTAAACTTGTTGATGGCCACTTTATATCCATTTGTTCTTGTGCCAACATTGACCCTTAAGTTAAATAACTCCTCTCCCTCCCTGGTATTTATCTATCTGATGTATTTATAGACAGCAATTATATCTCCCCTCTGCCTTTGTTTTGTTAGGCTAAAGAAGCCAAGCTCCTTGAGTCTCCTCCCTTAAGGTAGGTTTTCCATTCCTCGGATCATCCTAGTAGCCCTTCTCTGCTCCTCTTCCAGTTTGAATTCATCTTTCTTAAGCATGGGAGACCAGAACTGCACACAGTACTCCAGGTGAGGTCTCATCAATGCCTGGTATAATGGCAATAACACTTCCCTGTCTCTACTGGAAATACCTCGGCTGATGCATCCTAGGATTGATTTAGCCTTTTTCACAGCGCATCACATTGGTAGCTTATAGTCACCTTGTGATCAATCCATACACCCAGGTCTTTCTCCTCCTCTGTAACTTCCAACTGATATGTCCCCAGCTTATAGCAATAATTCATGTTGTTAGTCCCTGAGTGCATGACCTTGCACTTTGGACTATCAAATTTCATCCCATTTCTATTACTCCTGCTATCATTAAAAATGCATCTATTCCCACTTTCTCTCCTACCATGAGTCACTAATGCTCAATATCAAGAAGGTACCAGAACTATATTGCAGGAGCTGGGTCTCAGGAGCTAGCCTAGTAGCCTTGGGGTGAAGCTGTGCCCTGCCAGGTGTGAATTGCTGAGTCTGCTTGTGTCTGGCTCTTAGCGCTGACAAGACATAAAGGAGCAGACTGAAGCCACATCATTGACAACTCAGGGTGGCCAGCACGTGAGCAGTACTGAAACTCCTTGAAGGTGGTTCAGCCCTGCCCTCCTGGAAGGGATGGGGGGAGGTATGCAAAGGCACCACGGAGATGCTTTGTCGCAATGGAGAGATCTAGCCTTTAATGATTCTTCCCCTCCCATTTCCCACCAAGGTAACCCCACTGGGGAAGGCTTCTGCTGTGGGGAGGATGAGGACCCTGGATGAATGTTGTGTGGGGTTTTGCATGCTTGACAAGGTAAATAAGGAGCCATCCAGCATGGGGAGCAGAGCTGAGCTTGGAAGGAGCCCGTGGAGGCACCAAGTACTCCACCTATTCTTAATCCGATCCATCAGGACTGCAAGTCCCTCCAGTGAACTTGCCACCCCTGAGCCTGAAGGATGAATGTTCATTGTCAGCAGTTCGCAGCCCACCCTTGCCCTGGGAGGGGTATGCCAGTGGGGAGAGAGGCCTGATGGTAACTTACACTTTTGCATCATTTGGCGAACTTCTTCCATTTTGCTTCCCATATCCTCCACCTTTGTTCCCACATGTCTGACATCATTATGGACATTATCCACTGCGTCTTTGGTCTCTGTACTTCCTAGGGGAAAGGAAGAAGCAGAAAGTCAAGGTCATTAAAGGAACTTGTGGGATGGATG
The DNA here is from genome assembly GCA_033296515.1 of Macrochelys suwanniensis. Classification (NCBI taxonomy): domain Eukaryota; kingdom Metazoa; phylum Chordata; order Testudines; family Chelydridae; genus Macrochelys; species Macrochelys suwanniensis. The sequence goes on along the minus strand of CM065787.1, from coordinate 1,219,966 downwards.
CTTGTTGAGCACTGTTGGGGTTTGTTGCATGGCATATGACCCTTCCACATAGTCTGGGCACCAGGAGACTGACTGGATGTGCCCTGAGACTGGGCTGTGTGGGCTGCCAGAGAGGTTTAGTGGGACTGGCCTTTCACGCTGTTACTTTTTCACCCGGCTTAAAGTGCAGTTCTGCTCTGAAAAGTGAGTCCATGAGAATGGTCCTGCCGGGATCCTTGTTTATTTTCTCTTAGCAACTCCAGAGCCAGTGTGCTGTGTACAAGGGGAAAACATTTGCCCTGCAAACTTGGATCTGAGAGTCACGCTAGGCTCTTCCCTTCTTCCATGTCAACACTGAGACTCAAAGTCCTGCCGGCCAAATTAGGATCTCAGCAACACCTGTCCCAGCCCAATTGTCTTCAGTGTAACTGACTGGAACATAGTAAATAATGCAGCGGATCTATCCATTTTCTCAGACATCTCTCACCATGGTACCTAAGCACTGATGCAGAAGAAGGAATCAACTCCAGCTCCCTCTCCCATAGCTATGTTGACTCAGCAGGGCCAACGCAGGAGTAAAAAGCAGAAGAACGTGTCATTGTCAGCACAATAATCTGGCAGCAGATCTGCTGAGTGTGAAGGGGCCATTTTTTCATCATTGCTTTTCAGAGTAGAACCGTGCTATACAAGCCAGCTATCGCCCCTTCCATTGCTGTGCCAGGTCTTAGAATGCTGTCAGCCCCCAATAGCTTTTGGAAGGTTTGAGGGTGGAATTTTTATTAGCACTTTTGTAACTTTGGAGCCCACTGAAAGTCAATGGGACTTGGATCTCCTAGGTTACATAGACATTTGTGAAAAATCCCACCCACCAGCACCAGTCATTTCCTGGTTCACATCTGACAAACACTCCTCCTTGTGGGCCATTGTTTTGCTACTTTGAAACCTGAATCTGTGGCTGCAAGGTCACGGCTCTAGCGCTGTGCTTCCCACCACTCCAGGTCCAACCCCAGCCCCTTCTGGACCTAGAGTGTATCACTTCAGAGACGCCAGAGCCCTGAGGTTTCTCTTAGATTCAGATTTCAAGGCTAGGAGGGACCATTGTGATCATCTAGTCTGATCCCCTGTAGAGCACAGACCAGAGACCTGCCCCACAAGAATCCCTAGGGCAGATCTTTTAGGGAAACATGCCATCTTGGTTTTAAAATTGTCTGATGGAGAATCCAGCACGACCCCTGGTAAATTGTTCCAATGGTTAATTAGTCTCGCTTAATTAACTCCTTATTTCCAGTTTGAATTTGTCTGGCTTCTACTCCCAACCATTTGATTGTGTTAAACCTTTCTCCGCCAGACTGAAGAGCCCGTTATTAAATATTTGTTCCCCATGTAGGTACTTATAGATGGTAATCAAGTCATCCCTTAACTTTCTCTTTGATATGGTACTTTAACTTAACTTTCTCTTTGATTAAGCTTCCTGAATCTATCACTATCAGGCAGGTTTTCTAATCCTTTAATCATTCTTGCGGCTCTTCTCTGACCCCTCTGCAATTTATCAACATCCTTCTTCAGTTGTTTGGCACTAGAACTGGACCCAAGATTCCAGCAGAGGTCACACCAGTGCCCTGTGTAGTATTAGGTGCCGGTGCCCTCTAGCCTGCCAATAGACCTGCTGGTCCAGTTGGATCAAGGAATAGCTCTGGGTCCTGTGCTCTTGAAGGGCTCACGGAAGTGGTAGAACCGCATCAGCCAACATCACGTCATTGTGACACAAATGGCACATCATTGATCTGGGTCCTTTGTAGGCTTAGCCTGTTCCTGTTTGAATGTGCAACCCTTGGGCCAAAGCTGAAACTTACAGCAGCCAGGGGAAGCGGAGCCAGACATGCTGGCTCCAGCCATCCCAGCTAATTCCCAACTGTAAGGTACATGAGAGTCTTAAAAATGCATATTCACTTGTGAGCAGCTCCTCCCAGAGGGCTTTGTCATCCTTGGTGTCCTGGCTGTCCTCCCTGCTGCAGGTGTCTCGCTGAAAGGTCTTGAGGAAGGTCTGTTTCTGCTCAGCCTGCAGCAGGAGCGAGAGCCCTTGAGCGGCATCCCCAAGGCGCTCATTCACCCGCGCAAACCCCTCCATGACATTGCTGGCTTTCAGGAACTTCTGCAGCCAGTTCGTCTGGCTGTACTTCTTCATCAGCTCCTGCGCCTTCTCCAAGGTCTCCAGCAGCTGCTGCAGCGTCTCTTCTACCTGGGAGGAGATTTGTTTCGGAGGCTGCGCCTTGAGGACTTCCACAGGCCTCAGCAGGATGTGAACGCGGTACACGAGACGGCGGCACTGGTGCTTACAGCACTTCACTTGTTCGCACTGGGCGTAGATGATGTGGGCCACGCTCAGGACCTTCTCCACTACCTCCATATCTGAAAGGAATGAGATTCGTCCATCAGTAACATGGCACTCCCTGTGCTGTAGAAGCGACAAAGGGTCCTGTGGCACCTTATAGACTAACAGAGGCATTGGAGCATAAGCTTTCGTGGGTGAATACCCACTTCATACCTGTGCTGGGGATTCCTAGCTCCCAAGACCAAAAGGGACGATTATGACCATCTTCTGTGACCTGCTATATCACACAGGCCACAGGCCTACCCTCTAATAGCTGCTGTTTGAGCTAGAGCCTCCATCCAACCTTGATTTAAAAATGGCCAGTGACGGCGAATCCACCACCCCTTTGGCATGGGAAGGGGATGTTATTTTCCTTTAATGCTTTTGTTTTGAAGTGACAGGATTTATATTAGATAAATCCCTTGTCAGTCCCTTCCTACCTTTAGGTGCAAGAACCTTCTCCTCTGCAATCCCTGCCATGTGGGACAGCCTCCCTGTACCTCTGCCTCACTGACTAGTGACAGATGAACCCCCCAGGGAGCTGGAATTCAGGCCTATGCAGAGGGCTAGCACAAGCCCAGTGTTCTGCTTAAGTCCAACTTAAGTCTTCAGGGTGCCATGGGCTTGTGCAGGCTTTCTGCCACAGGGATGACTTTCACCCCAGGTTCGCAGTTGGGGCTCATTTTGGATGAGCACGTAAGCAGTCAGCTTCTTGTGCCGATTTAGTCTGAGCCACCCAGTCCTTCTGAGGCTGGTAGGAGAAGCCCTGTGCACAAACTGAGGCAGGAAGTGCAAGGGCCAAAGATGTGTCCAAATATTTCAGAACCTTAGCTGCAGAACTGGACAAGGGCTGGGTATACTGTGCAGTTACCACATTGGCACGTCTACACACACACACACACACACACACACACTTTTTGCAAGCACAATACTAAAGATCAGGCCCCAGAGATTAGAGGGGGTGAAAGGGCTTCTGATATTTATGTTTTCCCAGACCGATTTGCCCATCCCTCATAGACTTTTCCAGACAGACTCTGAAAATACCTTTGCCTAGCATATGTGTTTTATATTTCTCCCTCCCTCCCTCCCTTATTCTTATCACAGAGCACTTTATTTTATTTACCACACATCTTCACGCAGTTGCAGGCCCCAGATATCATGTACTAGATTCTATCATTTCTCGCCATGTTTTGCGCTTTTGCTAGAAAATATGCTCTGTGTAGGAAGGCTATTAATTAACACATGTATGCATTGTACTCTGTAGCTGACACTATGCTACACCAATGCGGTGTCAAAGTTACTGAGTTACATTGTCAAGACAGACACATTTGCTGTGCCTTGGACATTCCCTCCATGAGGCTGCACACCCTGCTTGCTGTGTGACTTTATCTTTCACTGTTCAAAGAAATAATAGTCTCCAGGGGCCAGAACCTCAGCTGGTGTAAATCAGCATTGGTTTAAATGAAATTACGCTGATTTACACTCGCTGAGATTCTGGTCTGGTCTCCCCACTCATTTTTGTAAGTAAGCCCTTACTCAGGTGAAACTCACCGTGGAGGCAGCGGGTGTTTGGCCTGAGTCAGTACAGAATAAGGACCTCAGGGACTGGCCCATCATCAAAACGAATAGACCACATGTGCCCTTTTATCAGAGGGCCTGCTTTGCTGCCACCTGGCCCACCCCTCCTCCCAGACAAATGTGCACTGGGTGGGGAGAATTCCCTGTCACTAGCAGGCCATACAAATAAATAATACTTTGCTCCTCACTGCCCCTCTGAGGGCACAGTATGCCCCTGCTTAGCCACCTCTTTCCTGAGCCATCCTTGCAGTCAGGGGTGCAAACATGGGCCGCAGAAATCTGCATGTTAGGAGCCCACCCACAGAGACCAGAATCCCAGGCAGCCTTTCTGGCTGTTTTCCCTTCTGTTGCTCATCTGCCTTCTCTTTCACTTTTGATGCTAGCCAAAGGGGCTGCAGCCATAAGACGACGACTCCAAAGCTGGACAGGAAAGAGAGAGCTGTCTGGGAGCAGCCATAGCCCATCCCAGGAGCCTGTCTGGATCTAATAACTCCATACTTTGTGTCTTGGTCAGGGCAGAGGTTCAACAGAAGCATTTTAAAATTGTAACCAGTTTCTCTTCCCCTCAGAGATCAGCCTGGCACTTCCCAGCTCAAAGCTCCTTCCTCTCTTTAGCGTAGCAATCAAACAGACAAACTTACCTGAACCCCTGCCAAGTTATTTCTGTTCTTGATCCCTTCTCTTGTCCGAGAGACCTACTGAGTATCATAGTAAACTTTCGAGAAAGTCCCTCTGCTTGTCTCTCTCTCAGTTTGGCCCCTCCTCCCTGACGAAAGTATAGGATTATGCAATTCTGCAAATCTGTTTCCTCTTTTACAGCCATCTCTGCACTGGACGGAATCTAGTTGCTTTTCTTTTCATGCAGGAAATTGTGGCTCTTCTCCAGGGCCGGTGCAAGGAAGTTTCACGCCCTAGGCACCAGCCCTGCACCCCCCACCCCCAGCTAACCCCACCGCTCCTGCAGCCAGTACCACCCACCCACGGCGGCTTACCCGCCCCCCCCCCCCGCCAGCAGCTCAGCCCCCCCACCCGCCGGCAGCTCAGGCCCCACCCCCACCCCCCCGCCCACGGCAGCCTCCCTCCCAGAGCTGGGAGGGCGTGCGGCAGCCGCAGCCAGCTGCCCCCTGGCTCAGCCGTGGAGCTGGGAGGGCGGGCGGCAGCTGCGGAGCCGGGAGGGCGGGAGGCAGCCGTGGCCAGCCACCCCCCGGCTCCCGGCACCCTAGGCAACTGCCTAGGCTCGCCTAGTGGGCGCGCCGGCCCTGCTCTTCTCGCTCTGGCCCTCAAGAGAAAAGGGACAGGGCAGATCACATCACTCGTTGTTTGTTGTTGTTGTTAAATAAAAGGGTTCAGTAAGAAATAATGCAGGAGGAAAAGCTAAATTTAAAAAGGACCTAGTTAGTGACCAAGACAGCAGAACTCTCCAGAGAGATCAGCCCCTCTCTATGAGCTATAGCAGGGGTTGGCAACCTATGGCACGTGTGCCAAAGGTGGCACGCGAGCCGATTTTTGATGGCACGTGGTGGGCTGAGCCGCTCAGCCCGCTGCAGCTCTGGGGTTCTGGCTGCTGGCCCCTTGCCAGCCAGGGTCCTGCTGCCAGCCCCACTCAGCGCCCGCTGCTGGCCTGGGTGAAGGGAACCCCAGGCTGGCAGCGGGCTGAGACCTCAGCTGGCAAGAGCCTGTGGCCGGAACCCCCAGAGCGTTAAAATGTATCACTGGCACGCGAAGCCTTAAATTAGAGTAAATAAATGAGGACTCAGCACACCACCTCTGAAAGGTTGCCGACCCCTGACCACATTCTGATGTAACTTAATTTCATTTTAAACTTCTGGTGAATCCTGCCCCCTAGTGTTTAAAGATCCGTCAAGGAGCAGCCAGTGCAAGTTCTGGGGGGGTGGGCAAGGATTGATTTTAAGCCATCTCAGCGCCTCTCCAGTTTTGGAGCTTCTAGACACTGTGTCAGTTTCCAGTACAAATTAGAGCAGACTTTGGGCTGCTCTGCTGTACGCATTACCAATGGCCCCTGAGGACTGATCCAGCAGCAGCAGATAATCAGCGAGACACAAGGATGCCCTGTGCCAGGAGGGCGGGTGGCAGAGGTGGTGCTGCCGTGAAGATTCTCCCGAACAGATCCTCCATCTCTTGGGCTGCTCTGCTATTGGGCACTGAGGGGTGAAAGATGTGGGCAAGGCTTGAAGTGGGCTGGTTCAAACAGGCTCTCAGGCCCAGGACAAAAACGTAGGGCCAGATTCTAATCCCTTTACTCATGTTGGGTAGCTCCTTAATGCACAGGTAACGCCACTGACTTCAGTAGCCTATTTGTGGGTGAAGAGACAACTCTATACAAGCACAGGTTTCAGCTTCTGACCTACAGAGCGCACTAGATCTGAAGGGGCTTGGCAGTTGTCCAGGGGCATTTGAAGAAGTTGTCCTAGTCCTGCATATTTGTTCTGAACAAATGAAATTTCAGCGTGTCAGTAGCGGTCCCTGCACTTCTCCAGATCCGCTCTGAGCACTGGCCCCGGGCAGCATGTCTGGACTGACTGCTTGGAAAGCAAGTGGGCGAACAGCCAAAGAGGACCACATTCCTGACGTGAGAGATGGTAACAGGAACGTTTACATCCACAAACATAGTGCATGGGATTTTCCAAAGCTCCCACCTCACTTAGGAGCACGGACAGTCAACCTCAAATTAATCATTTCCAAAAATCTCATGCTTTTTTAAACCAATCCTGTTATTTTGGGGGTGGGACTCAGGATTTCTGAACACTTGGCACTGGCAACACTGTCATCCCAGGCCCCAGGGGTCAAACTTGGAAGTCTTAGAATTCAGGCAACTACGTCCATATTTGGGCACCCAGCTACACAGCATGACTTTGGGCTGCCGAGCTGCCCACAGCTCTGTTGCTTAGCCCTGCCGAGAAGTAGGCTGAATACCTGGCAACTCATAGACTCATAGACTTTAAGGTCAGAAGGGACCATTATGATCATCTAGTCTGACCTCCTGCACAATGCAGGCCACAGAATCTCACCCACCCACTCCTGCAATAATCCTCTGACCTATGTCTCAGCTATGGAAGTCCTCAAATCATGGTTTAAAGATGTCAAGATGCAGAGAATCCTCCGGCAAGTGACCCGTGTCCCATGCTGCAGAGGAAGGCGAAAAACCACCAGGGCCTCTGCCAATCTACCCTGGAGGAAAATTCCTTCCTGACCCCAAATATGGCAGTCAGTTGAACCCTGAGCATGTGGGCAAGACTCACCAGCCAGACACCCAGGAAAAAGTTCTCTGTAGTAATTTCTAACATCTCATCACTGACCATATTTACCACTGCTGGTCAAAGGTCAATTAATTGCCAAGATCATGTTATCCCATCAAACCATCCCCTCCATAAACTTATCTAGCTTAATCTTGAAGCCAGACAGGTCTTTTGCCCCCACTGCTTCCCTTGGAAGGCTGTTCCAGAACTTCACTCCTCTAATGGTTAGAAACTTTCGTCTAATTTCAAGTCTAAACTTCCTGATGGCCAGTTGATATCCATTTGTTCTTGTGTCCACATTGGTACTGAGCTGAAATAATTCCTCTCCCTCCCTGATATTTATCCCTCTGATATATTTAAAGAGAGCAATCATATCTCCCCTCAGCCTTAGAATCATAGAATATCAGGGTTGGAAGGGACCTTAGGAGGTTATCTAGTCCAACTCCCTGTTCAAAGCAGGACCCATCCCCAATTTTTGCCCCAGATCCCTAAATGGCCACCGCAAGGATTGAACTCACAATCCTGGGTTTAGCAGGCCAATGCTCAAACCACTGAGCTATCTCTCCCCCGTTCTTTTGGTTAAGGTAAACCAAGCTCCTTGAGTCTCCTTTCATACAACAGGTTTTCCATTCCTCGGATCATCCTAGTGGCCCTTCTCTGTACCTGTTCCAGTTTGAATTCATCCTTCTTAAACATGGGAGACCAGAACTGCACACAGTATTCCAAATGAGGTCTCACCAATGCCTTGTATAACAGTACTAACACCTCCTTATCTCTACTGGAAATACCTTGCCTAATGCATCCCAAGACCGCATTAGCTTTTTTCACGGCCATATCACATTGGCAACTCATAGTCATTCTGTGATCAACCAGGACTCCGAGGTCCTTCTCCTCTTCCATTACTTCCAACTGATGCGTCCCCAGCTTATAACTAAAATTCTTGTTATTAATCCCTAAATGCATAACCTTACACTTCTCACTATTAAATTTCATCCTATTACTATTACTCCAGTTTACAAGGTCATTCAGATCTTCCTGTAGGATATCCCAATCCTTTTCTGAATTGGCAATACCTCCCAACTTTGTGTCATCCTCAGACTTTATTAGCACACTCCCACTTTTGGTGCCGAGGTCAGTAATAAAAAGATTAAATAAGATTGGTCCCAAAACTGATCCCTGAGGAACTCCACTAGTAACCTCCCTCCAGCCTGACAGTTCACCTTTCAGTATGACCCGCTGTAGTCTCCCCTTTAACCAGTTCCTTATCCACCTCTCAATTTTCATATTGATCCCCATCTTTTCCAATTTAACCAATAATTCCTCATGTGGTACCGTATCAAATGCCCTACTGAAATCAAGGTAGATTAGATCCACTGCGTTTCCTTTATCTAAAAAATCTGTTACTTTCTCAGTGAAGGAGATCAGGTTGGTTTGGCACGATCTACCTTTTGTAAAACCATGTTGTAATTTGTCCCAATTGCCATTGACCTCAATGTCCTTAACTACTTTCTCCTTCAGAATTTTTTCCAAGACCTTGCATACTACAGATGTCAAACTAACAGGCCTGTAGTTACCCGAGTCACATTTTTTCCCTTTCTTAAAAATAGGAACTATATTAGCAATTCTCCAGTCAAATGGTACAACCCCTGAGTTTACAGATTCATTAAAAATTCTTGCTAATGGGCTCGCAATTTCATGTGCCAGTTCCTTTAATATTCTTGGGTGAAGATTATCTGGGCCCCCCGATTTACTCCCATTAAGCTGTTCGAGTTTGGCTTCTACCTCGGATAAGGTAATATCTACCTCCATATCCTTATTCCCATTTGTCATGCTGCCATTATCCCTAAGCTCCTCATTAGCCTCGTTAAAGACTGAGGCAAAGTATTTGTTTAGATATTGGGCCATGCCTAGATTATCCTTAACCTCCACTCCATGCTCAGTGTTTAGCGGTCCCTCCAGTCAGCTAAAATACAGCAGAAAGGAAACTTGCTAAACCCTTCTCTTGTGCTTGTTGTAGCTAGTGCATAAGAAAAAGGTTGCTCCTACAGAACCCATAAACATGTCTTTACTGGCTGCACCAGGAACCCAGTTCCCAGCAGGGAGCAATTGCTGCCTTCCTGACACACGTGACCTGAGCTCATCCCTTTTAAAGGGACCATGGCTGACAGTGCAGAAGGTCAGGTTCAGTGGTCAAAGCACGTAGCCAGGAATCGGAACCAAGGGTCAGAGCCAAAGTTGGAAGTCAGGAATCAAAGCTGAGGCTCAGGCTCGGGTTACCTGGAGTGAGGCAGGGCAGGGCTGGACCAAGGAAGAAGCAAGGCCAGGAACAAGCAAGCTCAGGTGCTCTCATAGCCATGAGTAAATGCTTTGAGCAGCCACTGAATTGCTGCTGCTGCTGGGCATAAGAGCCAGTCTGCTGACTCATCCAACCAATCAGGCTAGCTGCGCTCATTAGGTTGCTCAGAGACTGGCTCTGCTGCAGGCCCTGATTCCAGGCCCCGAGTTGTGAAATGCTACAATTGAGTGCAAAAGTGAGTCCCAGCCTACAGTTGCAGCCACCATAGGTGACCACTGAGCTGTCTCACTGGTCTTCGTCCTCATGTGCTGTAGGATGCAGTGGTTAAAGATGTAATGAGCAAATTATTAAAAAGAAAGAAACAAAACCCAGTCATTCTCTGTGCTGCTGTCTGCTGAGATCCTGTCCATTAACCTGCCTGGGGAACTGTGGTTCCCAACTGAGGAAACCACCCCTATTCAGGACACGCTTTAAGCACTTACAGGCTTTGAGCTTGTGCTTAGTTGCTGCTCTGAAGAGGGGTGGTCTTGAGCACACGTTTCAGGGCTTTTCAGGAGCAAGGCCTATGTAAGGCTGGCAGAGCCCAGGGAGAGTCTGAGATAGGTAGTTAATCATTCCCGGGTAGGAGGCCAGATGTTGGATTCTGAGGCTCCGCTGGGTTATAAACAGTATGGCTATTGGAGTGTATTGGAGAACAGGCCTGAAAGTCAATATCCCTGCAGGCTAACTGGCCAGGTTCTGTGCAGGGGGGAGGGGTGGCACCTGTTGGAAGACCATGCGGATAAGCATAATTAGGAGACAGACTCCACTAGTCCTCAGGCGTGGATCGAAGGGGTCCAACCTCATTACTGATGTGTACTCCTGGAGATCCATTGCTCCATGGGACCAGCTGATTATCATTTACAATGCTGATGTATGTACCCAGATATAGGCTCAGTAAGGCTGGTTAATCCTCTCCAAGCCCAGCTTTCACCAGGAAAGTTGCTTCTTGTGTTAAAGGCAATGGCTGCACTACAATGTTCAGTCAATGCACGTCATGTCACTTGGGTGCCTGCAGGGCCGGCGCTACCGTTAGGCGACCCTAGGCGGTTACATAGGGCTCCAGGATTTGGGGGGCAGCATCTCGGGTTCCTTGGCAGCCGCCGGAAGGAGAGGCTGCCTCCAAAATGCCGCCGAGGTTCCCAGCAGCCGAAGAAGCTGCCGCCGAGGACTTCAGCAGCACTTCGGCAGCAGCTTCTTCGGCCGCCGGGAACCTCGGTGCATTTCGGCGGCAGCCTCTCCCGCCGCCGCCTAGGGCGGCAAAAAAGCTGGCACCACCCCTGGGTGCCTGCAAACTTGGCTCCTTGTATCGATGCTGTGCATCCTCACCACGAGTCTTTGCATCGGCATAAAATGCATTTCTTCACAGATAGGTATCCCAGTGTGCCACAAGCCCAGGGCCTTGTGGGATATTTTTACAGTGCTTTGTGGGACGCCACTCATTCACCCAGAGAGTTTTGGGAGGAAGGAGGTCAAGTTCTCACCATGCCACTCTCTCCATCCAATAATGCCTATTCCATCCCATCATTTTTGCACCATTTTTTAAAACTCCCACCATCCTGCATGCAGCTTTTCGGTCTCTGGCATTGCTCTGGCAGAAGCATGGACCCATCACAATTCACATGAGCAATGCTAACACAGGACGTACGATTCTACTGGATTTGCAGATCCTAAACGACTACTACCACAACAGGAGGAAGATACAGTGATGTTAAAGCAAAATAACTGAAAGCTGATGGACACAGCAACAAAAAAATGCCAGGTTGTTGCAAGCATTCACAGAGCAGCTGCACACAGTGGATTGCTGCTTCTGAGAAATGAGCACTGTTTGGTGCGATTGCATTATAATGCAGGTTAGAGATGCCTATGGCTGCAGAACTTTTGGATGCAAAAGGGCACATTCCTGGATCTGCCAGCCCTCTGGTGCAGGGACACCAAAATCAGAGCTGCGTTGCCAGCAGAGAAGTGAGTAGCAATTATGCTCTGGAAGCTTGGGATGCCGGATTGCTGCTGGTCAGTGGGCCATCAATTTGGAATTGGAAAATCCGCAATGAGGGATGTTGGAACAATTGATATATAACATTTGCCTGATAAGGAATTTACCATGGAAAGTTGTTGTTGTTGTTGGCGTCCGTTAGTCTCGAGAGACGATGGATATGCGCCCATGGGGAACGTTTAGTTGATGGTTGTGCAGCGTCTATTGTGGCTATAGAGCCCCACACGAGAGTGGCAGTCTCGATTGCATTTGCTGCATTTGAAGGCGGTGTCAACTGTGGGTTGGAGCCGCTGCTTCCTTTTTCGTTGAACCCGCTTTTCCTCGGCAAGCTGCCGCAGCTTTTCTTCGCCAGTTTTCAATCCAGTGGTCAGAGCGTGTCTCCATCTGCATCTGTCCTGGGCGAGCTCTTCCCAGCTGTTGATGTCAATTTGAACAGTCTTCAGGTCCCTCTTACAGACATCCTTGAAGCGAAGGTGGGGCCGTCCTGTAGCTCTGTTTCCGGAGGCAAGTTCAGCATACAACAGGTCTTTGGGGATCCGTCCATCTTCCATACGACTTAGATGGCCAAGCCATCTGAGGCGGCGTTGACGGAGGAGAGTGAACATGCTGGAGATCTTGACACGTTCCAGCACCTCGTTGTTCGTCATTCGATCACTCCAAGTGATCCCGTGTGTAGTAAGATGAGGCCCTGAAACATAAACCCTTGTATCAGAGGCCCAGTATGAGGCCTAAGGCCTGAGCTAAAGTAATGGGCAAGACTTTGCTAACATAAAGCAAAGTTAAGCTGTGAGCCAGAGGCAGGACCTGCTCACAGAAGTTGGCAAGGAAAGGGCTGATGTTGCAAAAGTACACAAACCTAAAAGGTACCAGAACACTTGTACATTCCACACAGATAACAAGGAACAGGATGGCCCATCCTAAAGACAGGGGCAAAAGGGTAATATGATGGATAGAGTTGTTTTGTTCGAACCAACATGTACAAGGTGGGAGGTGGCACCTTACTACGTAGAAGGGGTTGTACCTGGTTACGTAGAGGGGTTGCACCTCAGTATGTCAGGAGTGATGTGTAACTTGTTTGTACCTGTGTATAAGAATTCACCCCCGTGGAGTTGTCTTTGTCTGGCCTAGGGGGCAGTGGAAAGTCCTGCCACTGACTGAGCCGGTCCATTGCCAGGGGGCACATATTTCATAGTATGTCTGGTAGAGTCTATGGGAAACTATTTCTGTGCTTCGTTTGACAATAAACCTGGCCAACGTGCCTTCGTACCTTACTAGAGTCTGTGGTCTTTGGGGGTTCTCTCGGGGTCTGCTGTGTCAGCTATCTGCGCAGAGCTGGGGCAGCACACAGAGGGAACACACGCACGCAGCCGACTGAAATCAACATTGAACAGAGCAGAGCAGAGCACCACACCGGTAGCCATCTGACAACACCAAGTATGCGACGGAGGCAGCGCATGTGGAAGGCGTTCAGTCTCTTTTCTTGTGAAGCGTAGAGAGTCCAAGTTTCGCTGGTGTATGTCTGTTACAGCTGTCCCCCTGCTGGATTCCTTTTTCCCCCTTCCTTTCTGTTTGTGCTGAGTGGCCACCCGCCCCCCCACACCCCCCCGCCGGCCATGGAACTGACCAAGTCACAGCCTGGCCCTGCTCATGGAAATGGCTTGTGCAGACTGACTGGAGCCATTGCTCTGCCTAGGGAGGGGGCTTCTAGCTTCTTTGTTCGGACCCGGCTCGGTGTAGGGTGCTCTGCCCAGGTATGCAAGACCTAAAGTGGCCACATAGCTAAGCATATGAGTCATACCTGTGGCTCAGAACATGCCCAGGCATGCCTATGCTTACCTGCAGCCTTTCCCTGCCTTCTCTCCTCCCCTGTATCAAGAGAAGCCAATCAAAAGTACTGGCAGGAAACTGCCTAAGTTTGCCTTTAAAACCAGACATTTTCTGATCAGACCCCCAGAGAAGGTCCTTGCTTTGCCACCTGGTCTGATCAGCTAGGGGTCTTTGGGGGGCCCTCTCCCCGCTCTCGTTTGTTTTTGAGCATACCCCCGTTTTTAAACTCCCCTCCCACGAACAACGAATTTGTGCCTGGAGATCTCCTGATTATTGTAAGCGAATCGAGTCCTCTCTGCGTCCTCTGATGCTGAAACTGCTGTTCCTGCTGCTGCTTTGGGGATTGGTAAGGAAAAACCTCCTGCACACTCCCCTTGTTCTAGCTGCTGGCTTTCTTTCCCCAGCAGGCAGACCCAAGCTAACTCCTTGGTCTGTGTCTGTAATCTGCTTCTAGCTCCGCAGCGCCCTTGCTGCTAGAAATAAAACTGCTGCAGCCACCACTAGTTAACCCCCCCCCCCTTGGAGCTGTATCCTGGGCACACACCACTCTGCCCTCTGGAACTACCCCTAGTATAAGGTGCACCCATTAGGTTAGGTTTAGCCTTTAGTCTAGATAAATTGTAATTTCATTTTGCATAGCTGTGGTTAAGTTAGGTTTAAGGAATTGTTTGTATTGTGCTCTGTAAGTTAGGTTTAACAAATCGTTGCATTGTGTTCTGTTACTTGCTAACTTGTGCAATCTTGGTTACGTTAGATCATAGATAAGATTTTGCTGTGTTCTGTAAAGCATAAAAACCCCATTGGTTACCTTTTCTCTCTCTAACACACCTCACATTTTACATTTACACCACTGTGACACATTTTTACCTAGAGTTGTTGGTTATTTAACGCATTTTACCCATAACTGTTAGTTGGTTATATGCTGCTGTGACACACCCTTTACATAGAAATTGTTAGCTACGTGTTACATTTATACTTCAGTGTTAATTGGTTACCAACTGTATTGTACCCCCACTGTATTGTACCCCACTATTGAAACCCCCTATCCTGTTTACTAAAAGAAACCCCTTCCCAATTGTCTACCTTAACAAACCCGATACCCCTCACTATTGAATTTCCCCCTGTTTTTACATTTTCTTAATAAAGTTCATTTTGCACCTCACCAGTGCAGTAATTGTCCCCCAAGATCCCCTACCTGCTGGCAGGGACAGTGTAGAGAAGAGTGTTTAACACACATGCACGGTACACAGCGACCTTTGTGTTGATGGTCAGCATGTTGTTGTTCCATACTCTCTGTGACAAACTGGCCAAAATTGTGAAGGCCTTGCCGATTCTACGGTTGATCTCAGGGTCCAGTGAGAGGTTGTCCATGATGGTAGATCCGAGATAGGTGAACTGACTGACCACCTCTAGCACATAGTCATTGATGGCAATGCTTGGATGTTCTGCATCCTGGGCCATAACTTTGGTCTTCTGAAGACTGATTGTCAACCCGAACTCTTCGCAAGCTCTGGAAAAACGGTCAATCAGACGCTGGAGATCGATTTCTGTGTGGGTGGCCAGGGCAGTGTCGTCTGCAAACAGCATGTCTCTGATTGTTGCCTCCCGTACCTTTCTTTTGGCCTTTAGTCGAGCCAGATTGAAAAGTCTCCCGTCAGACCGGGTGCGGAGATAGACTCCCTCTGTGGAATTTCCAAAGGCACGTTTCAGCAACGCTGTGAAGAAGATGCCGAAGAGTGTGGGAGCGAGAATGCAGCCTTGTTTTACTCCACTGTGGATGTCGAAGGCATCGGAGGACAAGCCATCATACAGTACTGTGCCTTTCATGTTGTCATGAAAAGACTGGATCACGCTCAGCAACTTCGGTGGGCAGCCAATCTTTGCCAGGATCTTGAACAGCCCATCTCTGTTCACAAGGTCGAAAGCTTTGGTCAGGTCTATGAAGGCAAGGAGTAGCGGCTTATGCTGTTCTCTGCATTTCTCTTGCAGCTGCCTTAAGGAGAAAACCATGTCTGTTGTAGATCTCCCTGCTCGGAACCCGCACTGTGACTCTGGGTAAACTCTGTCAGCAAGCTTCTGCAGTCTATTCAGGATCACGCATGCGAAGACTTTACCCACAACACTCAGGAGCGATATGCCTCTGTAGTTGTTGCAGTCACTTCTATCACCCTTGTTCTTGTAGAGGGTCACGATGTTGGAGTCTCTCATATCCTGAGGTACTGCACCTTCGTTCCAGCACTGACAGAGGAGGTCATGGAGGTGTTCTAGGAGGACGTTGATGCCACACTCGATAACTTCTGGTGGGATGCCATCCTTTCCTGGAGCCTTTCCTCTGGACAAGCTCTCAATGACTTTCTTCAATTCTTCCATGGTGGGCTTCTCGTCCAGCTCAATTTCAATGGGAAAACCATCCACGGTATTAAGGGCAGCTTCGGTGACGGTGTTTTGCCTGGAGTACACTTCAGAGTAGTGCTCCACCCATCTATCCATCTGCTTGCCCTTGTCCTGGATGTTTTCGCCTGTTGCAGACTTTAGTGACACTCTCCACTTCTTTGTGGGTCCCATGGCCTTCTTGATGCCATCATATATTCCCCTGATGTTTCCAGTGTCAGCAGATAGTTGAATGCTCCGGCAGAGCTGGAGCCAGTAATCATTTGCACACTGTCGAGCTAGTCTCTGTACTTTGCTCCTGGCAAATCGATACTCTTGTAGAGTCCTCTGCCTGGGGGAACGCTTGTACTCCAGGTGAACAGCACGGCGTTCTTCAATGGCTGGAGTGAGTGTGGCGGAATTAGCCTCAAACCAGTCATTGTTCATGTTTCGTTTCTTTCCAAAAACTTTCATGGCTGTGCTGTGTACTGCATCTCTGATGTGGCCCCATCTCTCTTTGGCGCAGCCACCGGGAGGCATACAGTTCAGCACCTCGGAGAGCTCATGGGTGAATTTCTCTGCCTTGTCTGGGTGTGCGGTCTTGCTCACATCGATGCGGGGTTTGCCCTCTGGTCTAGAGAGGTGGATCTTCTTTGGCTGTAGCCTCATCTTGCTGCACACCAGCGAGTGATCACTGTCGCAGTCAGCACTGTGGAAGGTGCGAGTAAGCAGGACGCACTTCAAGGCAGACCGCCTGATGATAATCAGGTCGAGTTGGTGCCAGTGCATGGAGTGAGGGTGTCTCCAGAACACTTTGTGTTGAGGCTTTGTCTGGAAGAATGAGTTGGTAATGCTGAGGTCATGGTACGAGCACAGTTCCAGAAGTCGTTGTCCATTCTCATTCATTTCTCCAACACCAAACTTTCCAAGACAGGATGGCCAAAAGTCGTGGTCAGCGCCCACTCTGGCGTTGAAGTCACCCAGTAGTATCAAGTACTCTTCTTTAGGGATACTCCTGATGATCATGTCTAACTGGTCATAGAACTCGTCCTTGGTATCCCTGGTGGCGCCGAGTGTGGGTGCATACACGCTGATCAGGTTGACGGGTCCAGTAGATGTGTGGAGTCGGAGTGATAACAGTCTTTCAGTTCCTTGTTGACCAGGTTCCACCATCCGCAGTAAAGAATTTCTCACGGCAAATCCAACACCACACTCTCTGATTTCTTCGGCACTCTTCCCTTGCCAGAAGAACGTATAGTTCTTTTCCCTGAGAGTCCCAGCGTCTGGCAGCCGTGTCTCCTGCAAAGCGACTATGTCAATTTGGAGTCGTGCTAGCTCATCGTTGATGACTGCAGTCTTCCGAACATCGCTAATTGCCTGAAGATCTTGTGATAGGCCAGTTCTCATGGTCCGTACATTCCAGCATCCTAACTCGAGGGCTGGTTTCTTAAATGTTTTTGTTGTTGCCTGGTGCATGGTTCACAGTCCACTTGTCGGGTACTCACGTACACTAAGCCCCACACACCCAGTGAAGCAGGTGAACTGTGGCGGAACAACACCTTATTGCCTGGGGGCTGCCCAGCTTGAGGCGGGCGATAGTTGTCCAGTGAGACATGGTGATCCCTCCCACCGTCGGAAGCAACCCCTGGTGCCAGCTCTATGCCAATCGAGCAGGAGGCTTATAACCAGTAAACTGTTGCTTCCTGTGTTGTGTCGACGCTGTGAGGTGAAGCTGGAGTGTCCTCTCCAGGGCGCAAGCCAGGGCAGGGTGATATGGAGGAACAGCTGTTGCCCAGGCAGCAGAACCCCCCTCTCCACGCAACTGATGGATCCAAGGGAAAGACAATGTCGATACAACTTGGCACCAGTGGCGTCGCAGGAGTTGCCGGAATGACGTTGAGGACAATGTCAGACCGCCATCGGGACTCCGACACCGGATTTGGTTTCAGGGTTGACTCCCTTAGCCTTTCCCATGAGAGGGTATTGCCACAAGGCAGTGGAGGTTTTAAATCAGAGTTTTCCTTCTCCTAGGTAGGCTGCCTTCCAGGGCTAACGAGCCCCACCTCGTTACATGGAAAGTAGGTCAAGTTATTTTCAGTAAAGAATGTTATAAACAGCTGCAAGAGAACCAGACAGAGAAATGGGATTAGCCTAAACCAGGGGTGGCCAACCTGTGGCTCTGGAGCCACATGCAGCTCTTCGGAGGTTAATATCCGGCTCCTGGCATAGGCGCCAACTCCGGGGCTGGAGCTACAGGCGCCAACTTTCCAATGTGCAACAGGGTGCTCACTGCTCAACCCCTGGCTCTGCCCCAGGCCCCAGCCCCACTCCACTCCTTTCCCCAAGGCCCCTGCCCCTTCCCTTGAGTCTGCTGCACCCTTGCTCCTCCTCCTCCCCCCGCCCGAGCCTCCTGCACCCCACAAAACTGCTGATCGCGGCGGGCAGGAGGTGCAGCGATGGAGGGTTAGGTGCTGATCGGCGGTGCTGCTGGTGGGTGGGAGACTCTGGGGGCAGAGCTGACGGGGGGGAGCTGCTGATGTGTTACTGTGGCTCTTTGGCAATGTACATTGGTAAATTCTGGCTCCTTCTCAGGCTCAGGTTGGCCACCCCTGGCCTAAACCAAACCGGCCACAACGATATAATTCAAGGACTACTGAAATGATGCATGTTAAAAACATGATGTGGAGCCGTAAGGTCATAAGCCAAAATTGGGGTCAGATATTAGGCCTCATTGGTGGACAAAATAATGAGGGGATGGGCTATTCCACCTCCAATTCCCTTTGTGGGTCTTTAAAGAAAGACTTGGGGGGTGGGGCGGGAACAGAAAGAACAGACAGAGGCTACTGGAGTGAGTTTAGCTGTTATGACTGCCACCCCCACTGTTTCCTGGGACCCCAGACTCTCTTTGTCCTAATCTTGAAGGATGTCTTGACCAGATCAGGCCAGAGAGAGGAATCCAGATGACATTGCCACCCCTACTGGCTCCCGCTGCATCCCAACCACCACCTGGGATGAAATAGGAAGGTACTTTAACCGCAGCTCCAACTCATCGCAACTGACTTCTTTTCCCCAAGGAGACCATTATTACCATATTTGATACCATCTCAGAGTCTGTCAAACCAGAGGGGGTTTCCTTCTAAAAACGTTACTCCTGGGGGAATTCTGCACCACTGCGCAATGCAGAATTTTGCAGAAATTAACATGCACACAGAATTTCCTTTCCCGCGACAGAAGTTAGCTGCAGTACTGCTAGCTGCCACTAGGGGCCACTGGACCTGGCGGAGCCCAGCTCACACACAGAAGAGACGGGGGGAAGAGGGAGCCAGAGCAGGGGTGGGGAATCTACGGCCCGCGGGCCGGATCCGGCCTCCTGCTTAATTTCATACGGCCTGTGGCAAGTCTCTGTGCTGCAGGCCAGAAGCCCCGCACCTCAGCGCCCCCTATGGGGCTGGAGCTGTGAGCACCGGCTCACCCTGCTGCAGGGGGAAGCTAGGGTTGCCAGGCCATTAAAAGTCCGGTTGGCTCCGCGCAGCTTCTGTTAGCGCCCACCATGGCCCCAGCGCTGGCTCCGCAGCTCCCATTGACCGGGAACCGCAGCCAATGGGAGCTGCAAGGTTGGTGCCTGCAGGCGCGGGTAGTGCATAGCGCAGAGCCCCCTGGCCCCTCTGCCTAGGGGCCAAACATGCCAGCCACTTCCTGGCGCAGCGCGGAGCCAGGGCAGGCAGGGAGCCACCTGAGGTAAGCGCTGCCTGGCCGGAGACCGCAGCCTGAACCCCCTGCCCCAGGTCGGAACCCCTCCACACCCTAACTCCCTCCCAGACCCCGCACCCCCACCTGCAGCCCAACCGCCTGCCCCAGCCCGGTGCCCCCTCCTGCACCCTGAACCCCTCATTTCTGGCCCCACACTGGAGCGTAGGGGAAGCCCCGCACCTCTGTGTCTCCCCACCAGGCTGGAGCCACGCGCACTGATTTTTTTCTGTGGGTCAGTGACCTGCTGATAGAAAAAGGTTCCCCACCCCTGAGCTAGAGGGTTCCTGGCAGCTGCAGTTCCCAGCGTGCCCTGAGGGAAGGAGAGGGCAGTGCCCAGGAAACTCCATGTAAGCCTGGGACTGAGCATCAGGCTGTTTCCCTCTCTGTATCCCTGGGCTCTGGGGGGGAGGGAGTGTGGGTATCTGGGTCGGGGGGGGGGGCACCACAGCTGAGCTCTGGGGGTGGGGGGGAGTGTGCGTATCTGGGCCGGGAGGCCCCACAGCTGGGCTTTGGGGTATATTGGCTGGGGGGCACCCCACAGTTGGGCTGCTGCGGGGAGGGGGTGCAGGTATCTGGGCTGCGGGGGGCACCCATGGCTGGGCTCTGGGGAGAGGGGGTTCGGGTGTTCCTATTTTTAAGAAAGGGAAAAAAAGTGACCCGGGTAACTACAGGCCTGTTAGTTTAACATCTGTAGTATGCAAGATCTTGGGAAAATTTTGAAGGAGAAAGTAGTTAAGGACATTGAGGTCAATGGCAATTGGGACAAATTACAACATGGTTTTACAAAAGGTAGATCGTGCCAAACCAACCTGATCTCCTTCACTGAGAAAGTAACAGATTTTTTTAGATAAAGGAAACGCAGTGGATCTAATCTACCTCGATTTCAGTAAGGCATTTGATACAGTACCACATGAGGAATTATTGGTTAAATTGGAAAAGATGGGGATCAATATGAAAATTGAGAGGTGGATAAGGAACTGGTTAAAAGGGAGACTACAGCGGCTCATACTGAAAGGTGAACTGTCAGGTTGGAGGGAGGTTACTAGAGGAATCATAGAATCTCAGGGTTGGAAGGGACCTCAGGAGGTCATCTAGTCCAACCCCCTGCTCAAAGCAGGACCAACCCCAACTAAATCATCCCAGCCAGGGCTTTGTCAAGCCTGACCTTAAAAACCTCTAAGGAAGGAGATTCCACCACCTCCCTAGGTAACCCATTCCAGTGCTTCACCACCCTACTAGTGAAAAAGGTTTTCCTAATATCCAACCTAAACCTCCCCCTCTGCAACTTGAGACCATTACTCCTTGTTCTGTCATCTTCTACCACTGAGAACATCCATCCTCTTTGGAACCCCCTTTTAGGTAGTTGAAAGCAGCTATCAAATCCCCCCTCACTCTTCTCTTCTGCAGGCTAAACAATCCCAGTTCCCTCAGCCTCTCCTCATAAGTCATGTGCTCCAGCCCCCTAATCATTTTTGTTGCCCTCCGTTGGACTCTTTCCAATTTATCCACATCCTTCTTGTAGTGTGGGGCCCAAAACTGGACACAGTACTCCAAATGAGGCCTCACCAGTGCTGAATAGAGGGGAATAATCACGTCCCTCGATCTGCTGGAAATGCCCCTACTTATACAGCCCAAAATGCCGTTAGCCTTCTTGGCAACAAGGGCACACTGTTGACTCATATTCAGCTTTTCGTCCACCGTAACCCCTAGGTCCTTTTCTGCAGAACTGCTGCCCAGCCATTCGGTCCCTAGTCTGTAGCAGTGCGTGGGATTCTTCCGTCCTAAGTGCAGGACTCTGCACTTGTCCTTGTTGAACCTCATCAGATTTCTTTTGGCCCAATCCTCTAATATGTCTAGGTCCCTCTGTATCCTGTCCCTACCCTCCAGCGTATCAACCACTCCTCCCAGTTTAGTGTCATCTGCAAACTTGCTAAGGGTGCAGTCCACACCATCCTCCAGATCGTTGATGAAGATATTGAACAAAACCGGCCCCAGCACCGACCCTTGGGGCACTCCACTTGATACCGGCTGCCAACTAGACATGGAGCCATTGATCACTACCCGTTGAGCACGACCATCCAGCCAGTTTTCTATCCACCTTACCGTCCATTCATCCAGCCCATACTTCTTTAACTTGCTGGCAAGAACACTGTGGGAGACTGTATCAAAAGCTTTGCTAAAGTCAAGAAATAGCACATCCACTGCTTTCCCCTCATCCACAGAGCCAGTTATCTCATCATAGAAGGCAATTAGGTTAGTCAGGCATGACTTGCCCTTGGTGAATCCATGCTGACTGTTCCTGATCACTTTCCCCTCCTTTAAGTGGTTCAGAATTGATTCCTTGAGGACCTGTTCCATGATTTTTCCAGGGACTGAGGTGAGACTGACTGGCCTGTAGTTCCCCGGATCTTCCTTCTTCCCTTTTTTAAAGATGGGCACTACATTAGCTTTTTTCCAGTCATCCGGGACCTCCCCCGATTGCCATGATTTGTCAAAGATAATGGCCAATGGCTCTGCAATCACATCGGCCAACTCCTTTAGCACCCTCGGATGCAGTGCATCCGGCCCCATGGACTTGTGTTCATCCAGCTTTTCTAAATAGTCCCGAACTACTTCTTTCTCCACAGAGGGCTGGTCACCTCCTCCCCATACCGTGCTGCGGAGTGCAGCCGCCTGGGAGCTGACTTTGTCTGTGAAGACAGAGGCAAAAAAAGCATTGAGTACACTAGCTTTCTCCACATCCTCTGTCACTAGGTTCCCTCCCTCATTCAGCAAGGGGCCCACACTTCCCTTGACTTTCTTCTTGTTGCTCACATACCTGAAGAAACCCTTCTTGTTACTCCTAACATCTCCGGCTAGCTGCAACTCCAAGTGTGATTTGGCCTTCCTAATTTCACTCCTGCATGCCTGAACAATATTTTTATACTCCTCCCTGGTCATTAGTCCAGTCTTCCATTTTTTGTAAGCTGCTTTTTTGTGTTTAAGACAAGCAAGGATTTCACTGTTAAGCCAAGCTGGTCGCCTGCCATATTTACTTTTCTTTCTACATATCGGGATGGTTTGTTCCTGCAACCTCAATAAGGATTCTTTAAAATACAGCCAGCTTTCCTCGACTCCTTTCCCCGTCATGTTATTCTCCCAGGGGACCTTGCCCATCAGTTCCCTGAGGGAGTCAAAGTCTGCTTTTCTGAAGTCCAGGGTCTGTATTCTGCTGCTCTCCTTTCTTCCTTGTGTCAGGATCCTGAACTCGACCATCTCATGGTCACTGCCTCCCAGGTTCCCATCCACTATTGCTTCCTCTACTATTTCCTCCCTGTTTGTGAGCAGCAGGTCAAGAAGAGCTTTTCCCCTAGTTGGTTCCTCCAGCAATTGCACCAGGAAATTGTCCCCTACACTTTCCAAAAACTTCCTGGATTGTCTGTGGACTGCTGTATTGCTCTCCCAGCAGATATCGGGGTGATTAAAGTCACCCATGAGAACCAGGGCCTGTGATCTAGTAACTTCTGTTAGTTGCTGGAAGAAAGCCTCGTCCACCTCATCCTCCTGGTCTGGTGGTCTGTAGCAGACTCCCACCACATTACCCTTGTTGCTCACACTTCTAAATTTAATCCAGAGACTCTCAGGTTTTTCTGCAGTTTCAGACTGGAGCTCTGAGCAGTCATACTGCTCTCTTACATACAACGCAACTCCCCCACCTTTTCTGCCCTGCCTATCCTTCCTGAACAGTTTATATCCATCCATGACAGTACTCCAATCATGTGAGTTATCCCACCAAGTCTCTGTTATTGAGTCTCTGGATTCAATTTAGAAGTGGGAGCAACATGGGTAATGTCGTGGTGGGAGTCTGCTACAGACCACCAGACCAGGGGGATGAGGTGGACGAGGCTTTCTTCCAGCAACTAACAGAAGTTACTAGATCACAGGCCCTGGTTCTCATGGGTGACTTTAATCACCCCGATATCTGCTGGGAGAGCAATACAGCGGTCCACAGACAATCCAGGAAGTTTTTGGAAAGTGTAGGGGACAATTTCCTGGTGCAAGTGCTGGAGGAACCAACTAGGGGAAAAGCTCTTCTTGACCTGCTGCTCACATCATAATTACATCATAATTCCTTGACTGTGCCAGGACTTCCAGTTCTCCCTGCTTGTTACCCAGGCTTGCATTTGTGTATAGGCATTTAAGATAACTCACTGATTGTCCTGCTGTCCCAGTATGGGGCAGGAGCCCTCCCCTCTTGCACTCACCTACTTGTGCTTCCTCCCGGTATCCCACTTCCCCACTTACCTCGGGGCTTTGGTCTCCTTCCCCCTGTGAACCTAGTTTAAAGCCCTCCTCACTAGGTTAGCCAGCCTGCTTCCAAAGATGCTCTTCCCTCTCTTCGTCAGGTGGAGCCCATCTCTGCCTAGCACTCCTTCTTGGAACACCATCCCATGGTCAAAGAATCCAAACCCTTGGAGTTCCTCAAGGTTCAGTTTTGGGACCAATTTTATTTAATGTTTTTATTACTGACCTCGGAACCAAAAGTGGGAGTGTGCTAATAAAGTTTGCGGATGACACAAAGTTGGGAGGTATTGCCAATTCAGAAAAGGATCGGGATATCCTACAGGAAGATCTGGATGACCTTGTAAACTGGAGTAATAGGATGAAATTTAATAGTGAGAAGTGTAAGGTTATGCATTTAGGGATTAATAACAAGAATTTTAGTTATAAGCTGGGGACGCATCAGTTGGACGTGCCTGCTTCTCCACGTGGGCACCAATGATACTGCCAAGAATGACCTTGAGCATATTACTGCAGACTACGTGGCTCTGGGAAGAAGGATAAAGGAGTTTGAGGCGCAAGTGGTGTTCTCGTCCATTCTCCCTGTGGAAGGAAAAGGCCGGGGTAGAGACCGTCGAATCGTGGAAGTCAACGAATGGCTACGCAGATGGTGTCGGAGAGAAGGGTTCGGATTCTTTGACCATGGGATGGTGTTCCAAGAAGGAGTGCTAGGCAGAGATGGGCTCCACCTGACGAAGAGAGGGAAGAGCATCTTTGGAAGCAGGCTGGCTAACCTAGTGAGGAGGGCTTTAAACTAGGTTCACCGGGGGAAGGAGACCAAAGCCCCGAGGTAAGTGGGGAAGTGGGATACCGGGAGGAAGCACAAGTAGGTGAGTGCAAGAGGGGAGGGCTCCTGCCCCACACTGGGACAGCAGGACGATCGGTGAGTTATCTTAAATGCCTATACACAAATGCAAGAAGCCTGGGGAACAAGCAGGGAGAACTGGAAGTCCTGGCACAGTCAAGGAATTATGATGTAATTGGAATAACAGAGACTTGGTGGGATAACTCACATGATTGGAGTACTGTCATGGATGGATATAAACTGTTCAGGAAGGATAGGCAGGGCAGAAAAGGTGGGGGAGTTGCGTTGTATGTAAGAGAGCAGTATGACTGCTCAGAGCTCCAGTATGAAACTGCAGAAAAACCTGAGAGTCTCTGGATTCAATTTAGAAGTGGGAGCAACATGGGTAATGTCGTGGTGGGAGTCTGCTACAGACCACCAGACCAGGGGGATGAGGTGGACGAGGCTTTCTTCCAGCAACTAACAGAAGTTACTAGATCACAGGCCCTGGTTCTCATGGGTGACTTTAATCACCCCGATATCTGCTGGGAGAGCAATACAGCGGTCCACAGACAATCCAGGAAGTTTTTGGAAAGTGTAGGGGACAATTTCCTGGTGCAAGTGCTGGAGGAACCAACTAGGGGAAAAGCTCTTCTTGACCTGCTGCTCACAAACAGGGAGGAAATAGTAGAGGAAGCAATAGTGGATGGGAACCTGGGAGGCAGTGACCATGAGATGGTTGAGTTCAGGATCCTGACACAAGGAAGAAAGGAGAGCAGTAGAACAGAGACCCTGGACTTCAGAAAAGCAGACTTTGACTCCCTCAGGGAACTGATGGGCAAGGTCCCCTGGGAGAATAACATGAGGGGGAAAGGAGTCGAGGAAAGCTGGCTGTATTTTAAAGACTCCTTATTGAGGTTGCAGGAACAAACCATCCCGAGGTGTAGAAAGAAAAGTAAATATGGCAGGCGACCAGCTTGGCTTAACAGTGAAATCCTTGCTCGCCTTAAACACAAAAAAGCAGCTTACAAGAAGTGGAAGATTGGACAAATGACCAGGGAGGAGTATATAAATATTGTTCAGGCATGCAGGAGTGAAATTAGGAAGGCCAAATCACACTTGGAGTTGCAGCTAGCCGGAGATGTTAGGAGTAACAAGAAGGGTTTCTTCAGGTATGTGAGCAACAAGAAGAAAGTCAAGGAAAGTGTGGGCCCCTTGCTGAATGAGGGAGGGAACCTAGTGACAGAGGATGTGGAGAAAGCTAGTGTACTCAATGCTTTTTTTGCCTCTGTCTTCACAGACAAGGTCAGCTCCCAGGCGGCTGCACTCCGCAGCACGGTATGGGGAGGAGGTGACCAGCCCTCTGTGGAGAAGGAAGTAGTTCGGGACTATTTAGAAAAGCTGGATGAACACAAGTCCATGGGGCCGGATGCACTGCATCCGAGGGTGCTAAAGGAGTTGGCCGATGTGATTGCAGAGCCATTGGCCATTATCTTTGACAAATCATGGCAATCGGGGGAGGTCCCGGATGACTGGAAAAAAGCTAATGTAGTGCCCATCTTTAAAAAAGGGAAGAAGGAAGATCCGGGGAACTACAGGCCAGTCAGTCTCACCTCAGTCCCTGGAAAAATCATGGAACAGGTCCTCAAGGAATCAATTCTGAACCACTTAAAGGAGGGGAAAGTGATCAGGAACAGTCAGCATGGATTCACCAAGGGCAAGTCATGCCTGACTAACCTAATTGCCTTCTATGATGAGATAACCGGCTCTGTGGATGAGGGGAAAGCAGTGGATGTGCTATTTCTTGACTTTAGCAAAGCTTTTGATACAGTCTCCCACAGTGTTCTTGCCAGCAAGTTAAGGAAGTATGGGCTGGATGAATGCACGGTAAGGTGGATAGAAAACTGGCTGGATGGTCGTGCTCAACGGGTAGTGATCAATGGCTCCATGTCTAGTTGGCAGCCGGTATCAAGTGGAGTGCCCCAAGGGTCGGTGCTGGGGCCGGTTTTGTTCAATATCTTCATCAACGATCTGGAGGATGGTGTGGACTGCACCCTTAGCAAGTTTGCAGATGACACTAAACTGGGAGGAGTGGTTGATACGCTGGACAGGATACAGAGGGACCTAGACAAATTAGAGGATTGGGCCAAAAGAAATCTGATGAGGTTCAACAAGGACAAGTGCAGAGTCCTGCAGTTAGGACGCAAGAATCCCATGCACTGCTACAGACTAGGGACCGAATGGCTGGGCAGCAGTTCTGCAGAAAAGGACCTAGGGGTTACGGTGGACGAAAAGCTGAATATGAGTCAACAGTGTGCCCTTGTTGCCAAGAAGGCTAACGGCATTTTGGGCTGTATAAGTAGGGGCATTTCCAGCAGATCGAGGGACGTGATTATTCCCCTCTATTCGGCACTGGTGAGGCCTCATTTGGAGTACTGTGTCCAGTTTTGGGCCCCACGCTACAAGAAGGATGTGGATAAATTGGAAAGAGTCCAACGGAGGGCAACAAAAATGATTAGGGGGCTGGAGCACATGACTTATGAGGAGAGGCTGAGGGAACTGGGATTGTTTAGCCTGCAAAAGAGAAGAATGAGGGGGGATTTGATAGCTGCTTTCAACTACCTGAAAGTGGGTTCCAAAGAGGATGGATCTAGACTGTTCTCAGTGGTAGAAGATGACAGAACAAGGAGTAATGGTCTCAAGTTGCAGAGGGGGAGGTTTAGGTTGGATATTAGGAAAAACTTTTTCACTAGTAGGGTGGTGAAGCACTGGAATGGGTTACCTAGGGAGGTGGTGGAATCTCCTTCCTTAGATGTTTTTAAGGTCAGGCTTGACAAAGCCCTGGCTGGGATGATCTAATTGGGTTTGGTCCTGCTTTGAGCAGGGGGTTGGACTAGATGACCTCCTGAGGTCCCTTCCAACCCTGAGATTCTATGATTCTATGATTCTATGACGTAACGGAAGAGGAGAAGGACCTCGGAATCCTGGTTGATTACAGGATGACTATGAGTCGCCAATGTGATGTGGCCGTGAAAAAAGCTAATGCGGTCTTGGGATGCATTAGGCGAGGTATTTCCAGTAGAGATAAGGAGGTGTTAGTACCGTTATACAAGGCATTGGTGAGACCTCATTTGGAATACTGTGTACAGTTCTGGTCTCCCATGTTTAAGAAGGATGAATTCAAACTGGAACAGGTACAAAGAAGGGCCACTAGGATGATCCGAGGAATGGAAAACCTGTTGTATGAAAGGAGACTCAAGGAGCTTGGTTTGTTTACCTTAACCAAAAGAAGGCTGAGGGGAGATATGATTGCTGTCTTTAAATATATCAGAGGGATAAATACCAGGGAGGGAGAGAAATTATTTCAGCTCAGTACCAATGTGGACACAAAAACAAATGGATATAAACTGGCCATCAGGAAGTTTAGACTTGAAATTAGATGAGGGTTTCTAACCATCAGAGGAGTGAAGTTCTGGAACAGCCTTGCAAGGGAAGCAGTGGGGTCAAAAGACCTATCTGGCTTCAAGATTAAACTAGATAAGTTTATGGAGGGGATGGTTTGATGGGATAACGTGATCTTAGTCAAAGGTCAATTAATTGCCATCAATGGTAAATAGGACCAATGGTCAATGATGGCATGTTAGAAGTTACTACAGAGGACTTTTTCCTGGGCTTCTGGCTGGTGAGTCTTGCCTACATGCTTGGGGTACAGCTGATCGCCATATTTGGGGTCGGGAAGGAATTTTCCTCCAGGGTTGATTGGCAGAGGCCCTGGAGGTTTTTTGCCTTCCTCTGCAGCATGCGACACGGGTCATTTGCTGGAGGATTCTCTGCACCTTGAAGTCTTTAAACCATGATTTGAGGACTTCCATAGTTGAGACATAGGTGAGAGAATTATTGCAGGAGTGGGTGGGTGAGATTCTGTGGCCTGCATTGTGCAGGAGGTCAGACTAGATGATCATAATGGTCCCTTCTGACCTTAAAGTCTGTGAGTCTATGAGGTGTATTGTCTGGGGGCCCCTGTGGCTGGGCTCTTGCGGGGGAAGGATCGTGGGTGTCTGCCCCCCCCGGCTGGCCTTGAGGGGGGGAAGGGGGCAGAGAAACAGGAACTGGGTTGTCATAGGGGTTTCTTTAACGCTCTACTTCTGGAGGAATTTTTGTGTGTGTACCAATACATACTGCTGATAGGTATTTTGAAATAAATTACTAAAATAATTGAAACTAGCGTAATTATGTAGTGTTATTTTGACAATAAAATTTGCAGAATTTTAAAATATTGTGTGCAGGACTTTTAATTTTTTGCCACAGAATTCCTTCAGGAGTAACACTCCCTCTAAAAAGGGAACAAAACATGCTGTTAACATAGAAGCCTTACTTAAAGCATTAGAGCTGTAAAGCATTAGCTGTTTTTTCTTCTTTTCTGTACCGTTAGTAAAACATTAAAGCAATGGTTGAAGATGTGTCTGATATGGTACTAAGGCGGCTGAGGTCTTTGTTTACCAAACCTGGTTTAATGTTGGACAGTGACTCGGTGATATTAACTGCTGTGGCCCAGATATTCCACCTAAATTAATGCAACAGGGCCATTGTCCTCCAAACGTGTAAGCCAACTAATTGCCTCTTGCTACCCAGGTTTGCGCCTCTCAGTGATGTGCAGGAAATAGTGGATGGCTTTGCAGCAGCAGATTGCTGAATTGCAGTGGGACAATAGATGGCACATATCTCCTTAGTCTGGCACCATGCCACCTTGCCCCTGAGTACAGCAACAGAGAGGTAGGCTTTCCATGGCAGCCCAAGTGCTGGTGCTCACCAGGGCTGCTCCATGGCTATGGCTCGTGGAAGGTACATGATCCTTGCACCGTGACGGGTGCGAGATTGTTCCGAAAGCTGCAAGCAGCAACCTTCTTCCCCAGCTGGCCCATTCACACTGGGTTGGGGGGAACCCAGACTAGCCCTTGCTCATGAAGCCCTGCACTGGCCCACTCAAGGAATGATTCACCCGTGGTCTCCTCATGTGCAGGCTGAATGGGCTTGTGGTAGCTTGAAGGGTCGTTGGTGATGTTTGCTCAGTTCATAGGGGCTCAGAAAGGCCAGTGTTACTGGTGTATGTCATGTGCTGTGCAGTAGCTGTCAGGCAAAGGGGTGGGGGTGGAAGCTACCAGCACAGTGGAGGAACATGGTGGACTGGCTGTCTGCTGGGCTATTGGAAGAGCTCACTGTGGAGCCAGGCACATTCGTTTGTCTAACGCTTTGTGAAACAGTGTTCCGGGGTGTGTTACTGCCTCCTGCTTCAACATGGTGTGACAAAGTTCCTCCTCTACCTTGGTGAGTCCTGCACTTATTGGCGGATTTTGATCGCCTCAGAGATCTTCCCCTCTGGTAGAACCCACAGTCAAATTCCTCCTGTGTCTGATCAGGAGTTGGGAGGTTTGGGGGGAACCCGGGCCCGCCCTCTACTCCGGTTTCCTGCCCAGGGCCCTGTGGATTGCAGTTGTCTATAGGGTTTCCTGGAACAGCTGCGTGACAGCTACAACTCCCTGGGCTACTTCCCCACGGCCTCCGCCCAACACCTTCTTTACGCTTACTGCAGGACCTTCCTCCTGATGGTCTGCTGATGCTTGTACTCCTCAGTCCTCCAACTCTTCTCACTCTCAACTCCTTGTGTGCCTCTTGCTCCCAGCTCTTTGCACCCAACACCACAAACTGAAGGGAGCTCCTTTTTAAACCCAGGTGCCCTGATTAGCCTGCCTGTCTTAATTGATTCTAGCAGGTTCTTCTTAATTGGCTCCAGGTGTCCTAATTAGCCTGCCTGCCTTAAATTGGTTCCAGAAAGTTCCTGCTTGTTCTAGTGCAGCCCCTGCTCTGGTCACTCAGAGAACAGAAAACTATTCATCCAATGGCCAGTATATTTGCCTTCTATCAGACTTCTGTACCCCACTTGTCTGGGTCTGTCACAATGGACAGTGCTTGAGTAAACTTTTGCAAGAGGTTGATTATTGCCTCCTGTTATACGTTCTGTAATGTTTGCTGTACAGTCATAAAGATTCTCAGTTTTCACCAATAAAACTTTATTATGTGCAAAGAAACAGCACAAGGGCAAAACACAAGGGTAAAGACAGTCTAGCGACAGTGTTAAAGGAGGACCATACTTTAAAATCCCCACCCATAGATAACTTGTGCCTCCCCATACTGTGGGGAGGGGGCAAGGGGGATACAATCTAAAGGGGAGGACACATGAATGCGCTATGTGTCTCCTCTGCCCAGTGACCCCCCCCCCCATTCTGGCACTGCACCCAGCCTTGCACCCAGCCTGGGGCCACCATACTCTCCCCACCCCACCCGTTACCTGTCGGGGGGGGTGGGGGTTGTCCTTTTCCTGCTGTGCCTCCCACCCAGCACATTCAGCCACTCTCCCTGGGCCACTGTATTATAATTTAATAAAATTACTAGAATAATGTAAACCAGAGTGATTATAGTGCATTATTTTGACAAATAAAATATACAGAATTTTAAAATAGTGTGTGCCAAATTTTTAATTTTTTGGCGCAGAATTCCCACAGGAGTAATATTTACACCTCTGCTGAGCATGTACTGGAAAAAACTGAACTACCTAAATCTTGGCTTGTTAGTCACTAAAGCCTTTCCCCCGTGTGGCTTGTGTGGCTTTTTTTGTGAGATAAAGGCTCATTGATCAGAATTGCTTGTAGACATTTTGATCTCCTGGGATCAGCAGGATTTATTGTGGGCTGACAAGGCTCTGGTGCGATGAAAAGGAGGCTAAAGCTCTCTCTCCGCCCTCCCAATGACAGCCTAGCTGACTGCCCAGTGCTAGCAGAAATCCACGCTAAGGCAGCCTTTGATGGCATTAACTGGGGCTATCCATATTTCAGATAATGTGCTGCACCTCAGTGAGCCGTTATGGCCCAGTCACAGTGGCTATGGCACTAGCTTGGGATTTAGGCAGCCTATGTTCTATTTCAGGAGAGCTGTGTGACCCTGAGCACGTCCCTTCCTCCCCTCTGTCCCCCCCACACACACTTTTTTTTTGAATGTCTTGTCTGTCTAGATCAGTGGGTCTCAAACTTTTTGTATTAGCCACCCCTTTGCACCCTGCCAGTAGCCAGCGCAGAACTGCTTTCAGAGCCTCCCAGCTCTGATGGCAGCGCTACTGCCAGCAGCGGCGCAGAAGTAAGAGTGGCAATGGGACGCTAAGTCTGCTGTGAAAAGTGATATTGACAAAGTTTCTTTGCCTGCCCCCCCCGAGAACCTCTGGCACACCTCCCAGATTGCACACCACTGGGCCCACCTCAGCTCCCAAACTGGGAAGGTGCTGCCCCTGACTCACAACCCCCCGTGTAATCACCTCGTGACCCCCTGAGGGGTCATGACCCCCAGTTTGAGAACTCCTGCTTTAGATAGGGAGCCAGTTGAGGGCGGTCCTCTCACTATGTATTTGTGCCTAACAATCTCAGTTCAGGCCTCTAGGTGCTGCAATACTACTAAAGAAGAACACTGGCCTAACTAAGCTCCCTAAGTTATTTGTAAGTCCCATGATGAACTCAGCTTCACTGGCACTGGTTACAAAACTCTGCCTACTTCCTTCTACCCTCAAGCCATAGCCAAAGCTGTGCCCTCTCACTGAGCTGATTTGCTTTGAGCCACTTGCTGCTGCTGCTTTACAGCTGACATGTTAAATTATTCACTATTGTGCGGCAGACCAACAACATGTAGTTGTGCTGTGAGGATGTGCTGCTTTATCCTAGTGTGATGGACAGCTCTGCATGAACATGGGGATCATGGTGGGGAGGGGAGGGACTATAACATGTCCCTATGGGGATCATGGTGGGGTGGGGTGCAGAGGGGAGGGACTATGACATAGCACTTCAGTTGCTATGACATGTTACTCCTAGTAGATAGTTAATGATTACTGTCCATGTGTCTTACGTGGTCTGACCAGCAAGGAAACAATTAATGATTATATTGTCTGCATTAAACTTCAGAGTCAGCACCTCATGGCGATAGTGGGCAGTTACCTCTCTCAGAGCTATTGTTCTGCTGACTCAGGGAGATCTCTGCTTTGGTTTACGCTTAGTTCAACATTTTGAAGGTTTTTTCCCCCAAACCTAGAGGTTATATTTCACAGAACACAGATTATTACATAAAAACAAAATGAGCTTGCTGGAAGATTTTAGTGTAATATTTTCTTATGTAACCCTTATGCCGGGTGGAGCCAGCAGCAACAAGGACCAGGTTCATTATCTAGGTTCAGTATCTAGGGAATCTAGGGGTTCCTTTTCAACAATACAGAACCAGCCCAAGCCCCGACCCAGTGACCTGGGACAATTACACACCACGATGCGGTGCCTCTCAGAGGCAATACTTCCCCTCTCACAAGCAGAGTCTGTGTAGCAAAACTTTTAATAAAATGAGGGAATTAACTCAGCATTAATTTGGGAAAACACAACTAGGGTTCATAAACACAAACTGTGATGCTGCACCCCATAATGCTTTATAGAAATATGCTTATGAATGTAAATATGACATAACTGAAATATGTTTTATGCTACATATGCCATGTAACATACCTTTGCAAAGGTTATGTTCTACTGAATGTATTCTTTTTATTCGTAAGCATGTATCATTTTTATATCTGAAGTTATGAGCGTTGGCTCTCTGCTTGTATTTAAAGTGTTTGCTGTAGAAAGCACCTAAGGCAGATTTGGTCAACAAGGTCAGCTCCCAGACTACTGCTCTGGGCAGCACAGTATGGGGAGGAGGTGACCAGCCCTCTGTGGAGAAAGAAGTGTTTCAGGGCTATTTAGAAAAGCTGGACGAGCACACGTCCATGGGGCTGGATGCACTGCATCAGAGGGTGCTAAAGGAGTTGGCGGATGTGATTGCAGAGCCATTGGCCATTATCTTTGAAAACTCATGGTGATCAGGGGAGGTCCCAGATGACTGGAAAAAAGCTAATGTAGTGCCCATCTTTAAAAAAGGGAAGGAGGAGGATCCAGGGAACTACAGGCCAGTCAGCCTCTCCTCAGTCCCTGGAAAAAGCATGGAGCAGGTCCTCAAGGAATCAATTTTGAAGCACTTCAAGGAGAGAAAAGTGATTAGGAACAGTCAGCATGGATTCTCCAAGGGCAAGTCATGCCTGACTAACCTAATTGCCTTCTATGATGAGATAACTGGCTCTGTGGATGAGGGGAAAGCAGTGAACGTGTTATTCCTGGCCTTTAGCAAAGCTTTTGATACAGTCTCCCACAGTATTCTTGCCAGCAAGTTAAAGAAGTATGGGCTCGATGAATGAACTATAAGGTGGATAGAAAGCTGGCTAGATCATTGGGCTCAACAGGTAGTGATCAATGGCTCCATGTCTAGTTGGCAGCCGGTATCAAGTGGAGTGCCTCAAGGGTTGGTGCTGGGCCCGGTTTTGTTCAATATCTTCATTAACGATCTGGAGGATGGCATGGACTGCACCCTCAGCAAGTTTGCAGATGACACTAAACTGAGAGGAGTGGTAGATACACTGGAGGATAGGAATAGGATACAGAGGGACCTAGACAAATGAGAGGAGTGGGCCAAAAAAATCTGATGATGTTCAGCAAAGACAAGTGCAGAGTCCTGCACTTAGGACTGAAGAATCCCATGCACTGCTACAGTCTAGGGACCGAATGGCTGGGCAGCAGTTCTGGAGAAAAGGACCAAGCCGTTACAGTGGATGAGACGCTGAATATGAGTCAACAGTGTGTCCTTGTTGCCAAGAAGGCTAATGGCATTTTGGGTTGTATAAGTAGGGGCATTTCCAGCAGATCGAGGGACGTGATCATTCCCCTCTATTCAGCACTGGTGAAACCTCATTTGGAGTACTGTGTCCAGTTTTGGGCCCCACACTACAAGAAGGATGTGGAAAAATTGGAGAGAGTCCAGCGGAGGGCAACAAAAATGATTAGGGGGCTGGAGCACAAGACTTACAAGGAGAGGCTGAGGGAACTGGGATTGTTTAGTCTGCAGAAGAGAAGAATGAGGGGGGATTTGATAGCTGCTTTTAACTACCTGAAAGGGGGTTCCAAAGATGATGGATCTAAACTGTTCTCAGTGGTAGCAGATGACAGAACAAGGAGTAATAGTCTCAAGTTGCAATGGGGGAGGTTTAGGTTGGATATTAGGAAACACTATTTCACTAGGAGGGTGGTGAAGCACTGGAAAGGGTTACCTAGGGAGGTGGTGGAATCTCCATCCTTAGAGGTTTTTAAGGCGCGGCTTGACAAAGCCCTGGCTGGGATGATTTAGTTGGGGTTGGTCCTGCTTTGAGCAGGGGGTTGGACTAGATGACCTCCTGAGGTCTCTTCCAACCCTGATATTCTATGATTCTATGGTGAGAGACTGAGCAGGGACCAAGTTCCATTGGTAACCCCTGTACTGCATGGGGGCCCAGAGAGGGACCAGGCTTTGGGCCCTCAGGCCCTATGTGGCAGCAGGTCTGTCAGAGTGTGTATTGCCATTAATGTGTGAGCTTGACGATGGTTTTTCCCCCTCCGCCAGCACCCTCTGGTTTTCCATGTCAAAACAGGTCAGCCCTGTGGCCCTGGTACAGAATCAATGCGGCTTGCCTTGATTCCAAGCATGTGGTGTAAATACCCCTCCTCCAAGTGTTCCCATGGGTGGGAGCAGACACGTCCCCTCCCGTATCACAGGGCGCTGATAACAGCTGGAAAGGGGTCCTCATGCCGTCAGTGCTGGGCTGGATGCAGCGTGGAGTCTGTGTTCCAGGTACCCAAAGGGACCCTGGACCTTCGGTATTGAATACACCCCTAAGATTGTACTCAGAGCAAGTGGGCACAGAGTGGCACTAATGCACCATGTCTCCCAAGGGCATGGACTGTTTTGGGGGCACCCTGCAGCCAGAGAGGGGGTGCTGCTGCCCTTCCCCCTGTGTCACACCTGATACTGACTCTGGCCTGTGTTTGAAGGCACACTCGTGTTTAACACACAGCACCGACCCAGGAGAATGAGTTAGTGATTGAGACTAGGACCTGAGAGTGCAATGCTGTCTATCGGCTACAGCAAGAGATAGGCCATCAGGACCTGTGGGTTCTAGTGCTGACTCTGGCACTGATCTATTCACTCCACGCCAGCGCTGAGCAATGGCACAGTCTCGGCACTGTAGACCTACCAACCCCCTCTGTTAGATTCCAACTGCTCAGCCCTGCCTGGCCCCTGGACGGTACCAAGTGTGAACAAAACAGAACAGAACCTTGCCCTCGCTCTTCCTTCTCACTAGTTTTCCAGACTCTTTAAATAATAGAACACCCCCTCCCCGGTTGTGCTGCTATCCCCACCTTCTGCCTGGGTTAGTAGATTTCCAGGTCAGAAAGGCTGGTCCCTCCTGCAGCATCTCTCCATCACTCACTCAGTAACTGCTGCATCCAGTCCAGTCGCCTGGGGTCAAAAATAGAGCAGATGCTTTAGAAAGGCCTCCGCAGGATGGAGAATCCCCAGCTACCCCCATCTCCAGCGCACAAGAGCCCTGTGTCCAAAGGTGAGAAATAAACTGCGGGGTTATGGGGAGGCAACAGCAGGGGGCAGCAGAGCTCATGGTGCACCTGGCTGTCTCCCTGAATCAGGAGCATGTTTTCTGCCATGCCAGCTCCGGGCACACTGCCCCGGGGGTGGGGCAGGAAGGAGAATGCTGGGCTGGGGGCAGGTCAGCTGCTGACCTCATTGCATGGGCAAGGGGCCAGGGGCTGTTGCCCTGCACACCTCACCACGGGGGTGGGTTTGCTTCCATTTCATCCCTCTGCCCTAGTTAGACAGCAGCACTGCCTTGCCCTAGGACCATCCTGTTAGCCAGTGGGGGCTGCCTCTGGTGGCTATTACAAGACATTGTAGCCTAAGCACTAGAAGCCGAACCAGTAATTCCCCCTTCAAGCTCCCACTCCAACCCCAAATCCACCACGCTGCTGAAGTGCAGGTAGCACCTGCCAGCCAGTTTGCTGGGCTGTGGTCAGCAATTACCCGGGGAGATCCCCCCAGCTGGACCCAGGGTTTGAGACAGCATTGCACTCGGGGCAGTTCGCCCTCCTGCTGCTCACACCGCCACTGCTACACTTCAGCCTTGGAGCTAGCGTGGGTACGTCGACAGTCTGAGAGTTCGGCTCCTGCGCAGACGCAGGCTCACTCATGGCTGCTCCTCCCCGCCCCCAATGATTGGCACAAGTCCAGGGAAAACCTACATACTCCCAACCAATTCATGGCCAGCGGGGATGCCCAGAAGTCTGCTAGACATTCAGTTCCCCCAGCTCTGCTAAGAGCTGCTGCTCTGCAGGTGCCATGGCTGAGCACTCTGCCTTGTCTCAAGGGACAGGGATGGAGGATGGTGAAGTGGGGAAAGATTCCAGGGAAATTCCTTCTAGAATTGCCTGGCTGGAGGCATCTGAAACCAGGCGCCAGCACTGGTACCTAGGAAGCAAGGTAGATGTGACATCATGGAGCTTCAGGCTTGGATGTGGTCTCTTAAGGTAAACCAGGCTAGTTGCCCCCCTCGGGGCTGAGAGCATCCCCAGAAGTCACAGCCACACACTTTATACACAATTTTTTCAAAATATACAGTTTATTTACAATTATGTCAGGTCTACAGTTTTTTGGATAATTTTATTTCAAACCTTTCAATGTCAGCAGTAGACATTAGGGAAAAACAAATCCTAGGATCATCAAAAATAAGAGGCCTCTTAGCAATTATATTCATTGGAGTTTATGTTTCAAGTAGCCAATGTCTACAAAAAACATTAACAGGATAAATCTGGCAAAAAAGATACTATACACTGGGTTAGAAGGCGGCAAAACTGCAAGACCCATACCCCTGGCTCAGCTGGGCTTCTCGAGCAACTCCCCCCGCAGCTGGGATCCCCCCAGATCCAGGCTGGGGGGGGAGGGGGGGTAAGGTGACTTGAAAAAAGCCCCCTCTGAAGTGATCTGGTCAATGTCACAGATCTTGGGGTGGGGAAGGTAGTGCCAGGGCACAGCCTAGTTTGCAATGCAGGAGCGGTCGTATGAAAATGAGAGGGGCTCCCACCTACTGTCCAGGGGTTAGTCAACTGAAGGCTTGTGGCAAGCACGTTAGCAGCAGCTTCCAGACTCTAGGAGTCTATTTAACATCAAGGTCATGAACACTGCATGATGCTTAACAATAATGGCCCGGATTCCTCCCGCCGAGCTGGTGGCGGGCGGTAGGGGGTGGGGGGCAGGTATTGGACGCCATATAAACACTGTCGCCTCCAGGGAGCAGTCAGTGCTGTCTCATGGGGGCGGGGACGCTTTGGAGGTAGCTAGCTGTATTTTGGATGCTCCGGCGGCTGGGGGCTCTTTCCTCGAGTGGTGGAGCAAGGTGCCGAATTTGGGAAGGAGACGCATGGAGATTGCTAGGCCAGCAAGGCAGGAGTGCTAGAGAACACTGCCAGCCGAGGAGCCGCACAAAGCAGAGTGGGAATGTCTGCAGCAGCCCAGGAACGGGGGCAGGAAGCGTGGGGCGGGGCATGTTTGGCACTTCATCTATCAGGGCATGCTGTGCAGCAGATTCCACCGTGTGTCAGTGGCCCGCCATGGGGGAGGGGAAGGAAAGTCTGGGGATCCAAGAATCCCCTACCTTGGTGAGTGAGCTGTGGACAGTCTGGCCACCGTGAGAAAGGCAGAGTTCTCAGGGCCCCCCCACCCCACTGGCCCCAAACCTGGGGCATAGCAGCACCAGCTGTGAAGCTAGTTCTAAGGGGAGAGAGACTTCTCCTGAAACTCTGTGCCCTCGGCCGGCTGGCGTGTCTCCAGGATGGGACTGGGCAGGGTGGCACTCGCAGAGAAAGCAGACGGGACCTCTGCTACTGCAACACCTGGGCAGGGCCGCAACGAGGGCGAGGAGAGTGAGGCACTCGCCTCGGGGCGCACTGCTGGCAGGGGCGCAAAAACCTGCTGCCAGGGGCACGCCTGTCCTCCCCCGCCACCAAAGCCGCCCCCGTTTACCTGCGGGAGGTCTGCCGGTGTGTGTGGAGAAGGCCCCCGCCGCCGAAGCACCGGCGGACCTCCCGCAGGCAAGCAGAAGTGGCTTCGGCGGCTGCTAAAAATACCCTCCGCCGAACTGCCGCCGAAGCCGCTTCCGCTTGCCCGCGGGAGGTCTGCCGGTGCTGCGGCTTCGGCGGCAATTCGGCAGAGGGTAAGCCCCTAGGAATTTCTGCGCCCCTGCCTCGGGTGCAGAAATTCCTAGTTACGGCTCTGCACCTGGGTCCCACAAGGAGCAGGGCGCGAGCCAGATGCTTGTGAACCAGCTCGGCAACACAAGGGATCTGTACTGAGCAGCAGATGCAGAGCAGGGTCTTGGGGTAGGACCAGGTGCCAGGAGAGCCCTGGAAAAGGCTGCCGGCTCCATCACTTGCTTTGTGGCCAGATGACCGAGCTGAACAACCCCTTCTTGTTTCCCTCACCCCTCTCCTCCCACCTTACCGGAGGGGGCAGGTAAAGGCGTGGAGCTGAGAGCCAAGAGGAAAGGGGAGAGGAAAATTAGACAGCAGCACCGTTTTCCTCTTCTACGAGGGAGCCAACAGGCCCAAAGGTGTGCCAGAGCACTGTGCGCCCATCGGGGAGTCCCAGCGCCCCACCCAGGGGTCTCTCTGTGTCTGTGCTCAGCTGCCAGTGCCAGACACCGGGCCGAAAGGGCAGGACTAAGGGAGGCAGGAGACAGCGGGCGTTACCCATCCCCGACAGAGCCAGAAGGGCAGTTCCAGCTCCACAGGCTGCGCCATGGCCCAAGAGCTCAGCCTGGCCCTCAGCTACTCCTGGAGTCACCAGCCTCCATATTCAAACCCTCCCCCCAACCCCATCCCACGAGGAAGGACACCGGAGCCCCAGAGGAAAGCCCTTGGCCCCGCAGTGGGGGAGGCCAGACAGGAGAGGAGGTTCTGCTCCCAGCAGCCCCTAGGCCAGCCATTCACTGCAGCACCATCCTCCTCCCCTAGGCTCAGAGACTCTGAGCTTCCAGTGGGGTTGGCCCGGACAGGCAGCGTCCTTCGCTTTGGCTGTTAAAGGGAGAACAGACATCCGCCCCCACCCCAACAAACCCGCTAGACAGAGGGAAGGGACCTGAGCTGGGGCAGAAGCCGGAGTATTATTGCTGCAATTCCTCTCCTTCCGCCCACCACCGGCTCCCTCCAGCCACAGGCCCCTCTCCACTCAGACACCAATGCAGGAGAGGTGTCAGACTGGCAGTGCAGCGAGCTGGGATACTCTGCCCTCCGGCGGGCAGGCACCCTCCAGGAAGGGGTTGATCTCCTGGTTCTTTGCTGCTGCAGCACATGCACCGTCTCTGGCACACAGTGGAGAGCAGGGGCCTCGATGGACTGGCTGGTTCCAAGCGGGGAGGCGGGATTCTGACTGCACGGCTCATGAACTGGGGGACACCTCCCGCCGGGCCCCGATTGCGGAGCAGGACGTGAAGCCAGCGACAAAGAGCTGCAGCCCCTCCTCCTCAGCGTACTGCCACGCCTTACTTGGCATTAACAAGCCCTCGGGGGTGGGGCCAGTCCCTGGCATTTGGAGAGCTGAAGTGCCCATCCCCTCACTCCAGCGCCAACAGCTGGGCTGCGTGTGGCTGCCTGCCGAGTCTTCCCCTAAGGCCCAAATTCCCCTTTCCCATCTGTAATGGGGAGATGCTGCCCATAGAGAATACAGGTCCCAGCATGCAATGCTTCCGCTTGACCAGAGTGGCCAGTTCAGCGCTGGGCCAGGACAGTCTGATGCAGAGTGCAGTGCATCATGGGATCTGAAGTCTCCGAGCTGCAGCTCCCTACCGGAGCTAGCTGCAGCCTGCTCTGGTGTTTACAAGGCAGGTTGCTGGGATGGTTTAGAGGCACCTCTTGGCTTGGCAGTTAGTTCTTGTCCCCACTCCTCCCTCCCTCCATGCTGACGAGCTCAGAGCAAAGAAACCCAGAGCATTTACACAGCAGCCGGACTCGCTGCAAAAACGCAAAGTTACTGCTCCACGCTGAGTGGTGTGACGACCTTTCAAGCATCATTAGAGAACGCTGTGCAGATCCCTCTCCGG
Organism: Macrochelys suwanniensis; assembly: GCA_033296515.1. Lineage (NCBI taxonomy): Eukaryota > Metazoa > Chordata > Testudines > Chelydridae > Macrochelys > Macrochelys suwanniensis. The sequence goes on along the minus strand of CM065787.1, from coordinate 1,179,312 downwards.
AAAAATACCTGCCTTTAACTCGCAGGCAGCGCCGCCTCCCAGGAGCCGGGCAGAGCGCCGGGAGGCCAGAGTGACAAAAGCCAGCAACACAGGGCAGTCTTCTCCCTCCGCGGTCAAGGGGCTTTTACTCCCAGTCATTCAGTTCTGCAAAGGTGGGCCCCCCCACTTCGACGTCCTGCGGCTGGTGGAAAGGGAGGGGGCAGCAGGGACACTGGAGTCAGATGCCAAGCGGGGGAGCCACGGACGTTAATTCTCTTTCTCAAAGGTTTCCTCCGGGATTAGTGTTTTAAATGGACGGTCCCAAAATCGGCTGGTGATGCCAAAGCCTTGGGGGGTCGGGGGGGAGGAGAGAGAAGAAAGAGAGAGGCTGTGTGAATTGGCATTCAAAAAAGGGTCAATATGGCCCTAGTCTGAGCACCTCACTGTCATTAATGGAGCCCGAGTGGTGGGGAAGGGTCCCCATTCTACAGCTGGGGAGGCACATGATAGAGTTAGGAACTCGCCCAAGGTCCCACTGGGGCTGAACTAGGAATTGTCCCAGTCCAGGATCCTGCCCATTAGGACCCCCGCCCACCCTGCCTCAGTCAGTGAGAACGGAGACACCCAGGGAGCACAGACACCCGGGTCAGTGTGTGGTGACTCCAGGCCAGGTGCATTCTGGGTGGAACGCCGCTGCTCCCCAGAGGTGAATTTAGACTAACTGCAGCCACCAGCGGATTCTGAGGCAAGTAACAACTGAAGTGCTGGGCCGCCAAGGTGATGGGAGGAGAGTCAGGCCTATGTGCCTCAGCCCCCGAGTGTGAGCTGCCTAGGAGCAGCTGTCAGCCTGAGCCTTCTCTGACAGCATGAGATTCGGGGACATTTCCCTCACACTGCCAAGTCCCAAGAGCAAGGGGGAGAGCTGCCCACGCTGGCACCAGGCCCCTGTGCATTCACCCGGCACAGGCACTGTATGCAGTGGCTCCTGTTTGGAAGGGGTTTTCCTGGCTCAGGCAGAGGGAGGGAGAACATCATGGAATTGGCTGCATCTCCCGCCCCCTCTCCCCTCAACTACACATTCAGCATGGACAGTCAGGGACGCTGTGGGAACAAGTGCTCTGCACCAGTCCGTCATGCTAAATTTCCATCTGTATCTTCAACTGGGTTTTGTAGTGTTCACTTCCTGCCTAAACTGCTGTGTGCATCAGCTGCTGCATTCTCCCTCAGAGGTGGCTGCATTTCAGTGGTGGGAGAAGGAGCCATGGCTCAGAAAGCTGCACGAGCACTAGTCCCCCTGCCAAAAGCAGGCATGTCTGAGAGCTGTTGAGTGCTGCTCTAAGGATCCTTGCTGATCATTTGCTGAACTCGGCAGAGCGCTGGGGCACCATTCAGAGCGTTTGCTCATTTTGCATTTGAAGATATTAAATTTAGCACAGATCCTCCCACGCTCCAGGCCGATGAGCCCGCGGGGGATCCTGGGTATGTGCGTGGGTTGCTAGCCGGCGTCAGGGTCCATGCCACTGCATCTTCTGTGCCATGGTTACCCACAATACCCAATGACTATTCTACACTGGACTGTGCACAGGGCTAGGCCTCCCCGCTCCCCACCGCTCCCAGTGGAGCGAGGGCTGTAAGGGGACTACAGCCTTGCATACCTTTGATTTATGGAGTTCATTCCATTTGAAAGAGACTGGTAAGAGGCAAGGGAGTTTTTTTAAAACCCAGCACTGGCCTTTAGGGGCTATCCCCGGAGGGCGGGAGGGGCAGAGCATTTCCAGGGAATTGCAGGAGTTCCTGGGGAAAGCCAGAGGGTTTTTATGCACTTTTGAGACTAAAAGCAGCCATGGAATGAGAAGTAGAGGAGGGACCAGCTCCCTCCCTTTGGGCCCCAAACAGGTCACCACTAATAACACAGCCAACCCTCGCCAGCCTGAACAACCCAGGTTTCCTCTAGAAACAGTCCCAGACTACAAGCGTTGCATGGCACAGGGAAATCCATTCCTTTAGGAGAAGGAATGAAAACAAAGGCTGGCTGCCTATGGGAGGAGAAAGTGTTCAACAGTCAAGCTGTCCTGCATTCATGACGACAACAGCTACCTACGCTCAGCACTTTTTCCCTAGGAAACCAGGCAGAGAGATATGCCTGTCTGGAGACCTCACCCTCTCCTCAGAGTACGGATGTAGAGTTACCAGCATGGTTTTAGGGTGCCTGTACTTTGGTGACAGTGTAGCCTTGGGAAAGTCACTTAATCCCAGTGTGCCTCAGTTTCCCCATCTGGAAAATGGAGATAACGGCTGCGCTCCTTTCACCCTAATGAAACAGTGGCAGGGTACATATACAGTGCACACCACCGGCAGCAGCACATAGGGTATATGTAGCTACACACTCCAGTGAAAAACAAGATGCATCCACACTGGGGTGTGTAGCTTCATGTGTCAGTGAATGGCTCTGGCATGGGGGAGGCAGCGGGGAAAGGCAGCGGGGAAAGGCTCCGACACCAGCATCTACACTGCCCTTTGTACTTGGGTTAGCGGGGCGTGCAGTGTATGTCCTCGACACGTCACCGTAAGGAGTGCTCAGAGTAGACATATACTCAGAGCTTTAACAAAAATTTGTTAGAGGATTGCAGAAGCCACAATTATTTCTCCCGCCACTGAAATGCAACCACCTCTGAGGGAGAGTGCAGCAGCTGATGCACACAGCAGTTTAGCAGGAAGTGAACTCCACAAAAACCCAAGTAAAGTTACGCTAAATTTCCACCTGTGACAGACTAGTCACCCAAAGGGGAATTTTTACAGGTCGTTGGGGCCAACGCCCTGACCCCTGGCTAACATTTAAACAGGCACTTTAATTGCCAGAAGTAGTCAGGACTTGCATTACACCCCATCAGACAGGCTACAAGTCCAGTGGGACAGTGCCCTTAGCACTGCTGCATTTTAGTGCCAATTCAGAAAGCAGCAGCCACTTCTTAAAACCTTTGGACCCACTTCTCAGCACCTAGACTTTCCCATCCACATACCTGTCAAGCCCTTGCAGAGCTGCAGCTGACTAGATGGCTTAAGTTTCTAACAAAGAGGAGCATTATTGAAATCCACCCAGCCTCTACATTACCATAGCTTTATTTACAGCCTTAAAATCCTCCCAAGTGCAGAAGTCACGGCTGAACGCACCACTTTAACTCTGCCCTCTTACACACATACTAGTGCTCTGGTAACAAGGCAACTTTCTACAACTTCAGGTACACATGTACATCTGTGAACAGCCCCCGTTACCTAGGTCTGCACACACAAGGGAGTAGATAAGGTTTGTTTCAAATGTAAAAAAACCCTCTGAAATAGTGTTCTTGGTAGACTAGGAAGCATCTGTTTGCAATGGATTCAAATTATTAATTGTAGAGAATTAAAACTGCACATTTAATAAATCAAAGTAAGTTTCCTGACTCAAATACACAACTTGCCTGAATTTTTAACCATGTGCTCGTATATTGTGCAGGATTAAGACTATTTCAAGGCACATACACACAGGGGCAGAGTTAAGGCTCAGTAGAGTCAGCCATATGCACTGGAATTTCCTGAGCTTGATTTCAGCCCCCCTGATTAATGTGAATCAAGAGGGGGGAAAAGCATCCCACACTTTCATAGAATCATAGAATCTCAGGGTTGGAAGGGACCTCAGGAGGTCATCTAGTCCAACCCCCTGCTCAAAGCAGGACCAACCCCAACTAGATCATCCCAGCCAGGGCTTTGTCAAGCCTGACCTTAAAAACCTCTAAGGAAGGAGACGTTTTCCTCAAACATCAGCCAGTAACTGGAGGAAAAACAGACTGACAAGAGAATGTAGCACCACCATTTACAAACCCACGTTGGGATGTGGCGTATGCGTCTGTGCCACAACCGCCAGCCTGGAACGCCTCTGCTGAGTCCGAGCAAATGTCTCCGCTGCGTGCGTAGATCTCCTGGAGACTCACAACTGGGCCCATGCTTTTAATGGGATGTGCCTAACTTTAGGTACCCAAGGCCACGTTTAGGCACCACAGCAAGTGGTTGCTGAGAACTTGCAGCTTTTCTTGACCCCGGTAGGGGCTGCCAGGGCTCAGCATCTGAGAGGATCAGGCCACTTTTTTCTTTGCCTAAATGGCCTTGGGCACCGAAAGTTAGACCCTTGTGATTAAAAGCGTGGGCCCAGTTTTAAGTCTCCAGGAGGTTTACACACATAGGAGCGGAGCTCCAGCTGACTTGGGAGAAGAGCAAAGCCTGGGGGGGTTATGAGATGAATGATGGTTCAGAGACACGTCACCCCCAGCCCCAAGGTGTGGATGATGCAGACCTAACGAGCACAGGCTGACCTCGGCTCGGCCATGCTGTCTCAGGCTCCCCAGGGGTCAGCGGCGCGTTCGCTGGTTGCATGTCTGTTCCGAGGGTGCAGCAGGAAGGAGGGGAAGGGGCAGGTACCTGATTTTTGGTGTTCGAAGTGATGCTTCACGTGATAAGCCTTCAGCCCGTACAGGTAGGTGCCTTTCTTTGGCGAGCCGTAGTGCAGGTAGTAATGAGTCATGTCGTAGATGACATAACCAAACAGCCCGCCAACAAACATGGACATGCCAACTGCTTCAGGCAGGAGCAGGCGCAAGAGGGCGTAGAAAAACCCAATCACCAGCGACGCAGGCACAGGAGGGAAGACCAGACGGGAGCTGTCGAATGGAGACTGGAAGCAGAGAAGGACAATGGGCAGCGTGAGTTCCTAGCACGTTTAAGGAACCCAGGTGCGATGCTCTCCTGGTTCAAGTGACCCAGGAAGAGAGGGAGCAACGTGAACAACTACCATCAGATCAGAAGCTACAAACACGTCTGCCTCTGCTCTCGTGGTCTACAACCAGCTATGGTGGAGCCTCTCACCGGTCAAAGGAGCTGTGTTTAAGGCATCACGAGGGAGCTTCCGAGCAGCGTCAGAAGCATCTACAAGTGCCTGGTGCAGGTGCAGGGGTGTTAGGCTGGCTACGCTGGCCAGCTCCCAGGGGAAGCGGATTTGGATCTTGGCCCCTCCGCCTTTCAGGGGGTTGGGGTTCTTCTAGTTGCAGCAGTGGCCTCTTCTAAAGCTACTTTGCCACCGTTCCCAACCCTAACAAAGCTAGAGGTTGCCAAGGCAGCTCAGGTGCCCACAGAAGGGCAAGTTTGTTTAAAGCTACTTGTCTCAAGCCTACCTGGTGCAGACTGGCATGGCTCCTTTGAGTTCAATTGAGTGACGTTGATTTCCACCAGCCAAGAAGCTGGCACCACATTCATGGATTCGGGATATTAAATTCACAAATCAACTTGCCCAACTTCTAGTTACCCGACAAGACTCAAGGCTTCCACATTTCCCCATCGCTAGGGCTAAAGCATCTACTGTCATAGAAGGGATGTAGCGCCTCACCCTGCTTTGAGTCATTGAGAAACAACCCCGAGTCTGCAGCCTTCACAGGTGCTAAAGCGTTTCTAGTCACCATTGAGAAATTCCAGGCAAACGCCCCTACATCTGGAGTCTTGCTGCATATGGCTTGAGATGCCATGTGCCAAGAGACTGGCAGGTTGCCACTGGAGCTGGCCCTGTGCGTGTCTAAGCACGGCGCCGCAACTTCGGTCAGACCTTGAATTTTAGCTTTCGTGGCAAGGCTGTTGCTCTGGGCAAGTCTAACAGCACTGGGTGGGGGTGCTCCTTTTCTGATGCCAGAGTCATGCTGACATGCATGACTAGGCTCCACAATTCCCATGTTATCTCCGGAGATCTGTGGTGCCACTCCCTACATTGCAAGCAGGGGTGAGCACTACTCACCTTGTGATGCTGGCCGTGCAACAAGAAATGCAGTGTGATGAGATAATAGTTACTAGCAGGCGGCTTCATGTGGAAGAGAAAGCGATGGATGAGATACTCTACTAAGGACCACAGGAACATTCCCAGCACGAAGATGAATGGGAAGAAGTACTTGTGCACAGGGATGGAATACTCTACACGACAAGGAGACATGCAGCTATCAGCAACCATGCATCACTACCACGGCTAGCGAGCAAGACAGGATCACGTCATGTGTCACTGCTTCACTCAGGTTTACTTTCTGCTTCCCAGATTGATTGTATTTCCCCTTTAGCAGCTTCAGACACATCGATCCAGACCCTCTTGGAGGGCCAGGAGTCTCCTCTCCTCTCCCCTGCCAGCCAGGCTCTGTTTCGGCAATAGGCTAGCCTTACTGCTAAGCCTGCTTCATGGACTGGTCAATTCTTGACTCGGCCACTGCAAACATCTCCGGTTTCTCACCTCTCCACCCTCCAAATGCTGCGGCCAAGTTTCTCCTCCTCCCCTTGAGCAGCACTGACCATGTCCACCCGCCCCGTCCCCCTCAGATGCTTTCAGTGATCTCCACTCCTTCCGCATCTCCTCCTCGCTCCAGACTCTGCCTAACTACCCCCATCTCTTCCCCCGTGCCCCCGCTTCCTGCGCCCTGCCCACTGCACCCTTTGGCTCCTTCACCCCCACCTGACTTCCTGATACCCCTCATGCTGGAAATGGCCAGAGCCCTCGGAATCTGCTTGCAGCAGCAGAACCACCATCTGGACCATGCTCAGACTGACTGACTCCCAGCTCAGACTGAACCCCCCACCCCCCAAACAGAATTTCAACTGAGCAGCTGATGCTTCTGCCATCGCCTTCTCTGTGCATTGAAAGGGAAGGTTGCGTGGAGGCTGCTGCCAGGCTGAAGCGCTTTCCCATTGTTCCACAGACAGATCTGCCTCTATCAGGACGCCGGGAGCTAGGTCGAGCACATCAATGGGAGGGCTGTTTTCCCATGGCGTGGCTCACACACGTATCTTTGTATGATCCCCAATCATTTACTCTGCAGCAGCAAAGCCAGCTCCTTGGGGTGTGTGTGTGGGAGGGATGTTTACTGGCGCGGGAAGCCAGCCAGCGTGAGAGTCCCTAGCACTCGGGCCATGTGGTGCCTACCCGCTTCCCCACTAAACGCTGCTGTAGTTCGGACTTCTAGCGATACATGATACACGTAGCCCTCAGTCTCAGCCTGGAGTAAGCCCCCACGGTGCCCCCCGGCCGCATGCCCTGGGGGATGCTTCCTGCAGACAGTAGTTCTTACTGAAAACGGAACAAGGTAACCCCCGCCCGCTGCCACGGACTGTCCAGCTTGCTACCAGCTGAGGCCAGGAATCCGACTACTACTGGGCTGACACTTCAGATCTTTAAAATGGGCGTGTGACCAGCCCCCCCTCGTGACTGGCAATCGGTCACGGATCAGGCCTCAGACAACAGCACAGAAGATTCACAATTAGCTTTGGGGGGTGAGGGGGGAAGCCTCACCCTAGAACTAATCGCTTGCATGGGTGACTCTCTGCGAGTGCGTAGCGGCACAAGGGGAAGCGCTCTACCTAACCCAGCTGAGCACAGCAGGGGACATGGGGGGGGGGGGGCACCAATAGATACACATTAGGAAGTCTGCCTAGTGTCAAAGCCTTGACAAGGGCTGCTCCTGCCCCTCCAGGCTGGCTCCTAATGCAGGGCATTTGGATCCTCTCAACAGCTGGAGATCTAGCTACAGGTTTGGCTGGACTTCCTGAGCCCTGTGTCACCGGCTGTTCGCGCCAACCTTTTCCCTGCCTCGTGGTCTTTTCACCACAGCCTCATTTCACACCTGCCCTTCTCAGGCTCTGGCCCCGCCCCTCTCCCCCCCATCCCTGCTCTTTCCATTTAGCTGATCCCGCCTCACTCAACCCCAGCCCCTAAAATACTCCAAATCACGGCATTACCCTGCTCTCGGCTGCCATCGCACTGTTCACGCTGCACATGTGTTCTAGCCCTTCCCCACCCAGGACAGAGCCGGTCTGCTCCTGCATTTGTCCAGTACCTGGCACAGTGCGGGCTGCTCTTAGCTGGCCCTTAGGCACTGCTGTCATAAATGGGATTATTCATAATAAAGGCACAGAGGCTGGCTGGGGGCAGGGTGCAGAGGCAGCACTTCAAGCTACTTTTGACTAGTTTAAAAAACCAAAAAACCCACCCCTCGATTCCAAGTTAAAGATTTCCCTTTAAGATCCCAGCAAACATTTGCCAGTGATCTGCTCCAAACGCAGCGCCACCTCCAGCCCCCTCCGCTGCACCCAAGCCACCACGGCAGGCTCTGGTGGGGCACGGCCACATGACACAGGGTCAGCCTGCCAAGAGGAGGAGGAGATTTCCCCCCCCACCCCCCGCGCCGTTCACCCGCCCCTGGACACAGCCGACGCTGGTACCAAGTGACATCTCCAAAGGAATGCAGCTCGGGGGGGGGGGGGGGGGGAGAGGAGGCGCACAGCACACTAGAAACAAAGGTGGCAACATGCTCTGGCTGCAATTGTTGCTGGCAGGAGGGTGGCCAGTGGGGGATTTCACACAAACAAGCCACTCACTGTGCCAGGCCTGTCCAGCACCAGCAGCACTGAGGGATGGGCTTGTGGAACAACTGAGAAGAGCTGCAGACAGTGCTGGCGGTTTCTTTTGCTTCTATTCAGGTGCAGAAGTGGGCAGGGATGAGTGGCGAGCAGCATGCTCCACAGCAGGCTAGGGGCCCCTGGAGATGGCCTCTGCAGTCCCCAAAGCCCCGTGGTTGTGGGTCCCCTTGATTTGGGGGACCCCAAAAAAGTGGAATCTCAGCATTTATGCGGCTGAATTTCTCGCCTTTTTCCTTGTAAAGATAACTAGACCGTGTCCGCGCTGGAATTGTTGCAAACTCCTCCTAGGAACTAGTGTCCAGTTCCTACTAGGAATAAGGCTACGATTCAGTCACAGAGATCACGGCAGTCACGGATTCTGTGACTTTACCGGACCTCTGGGACTTCCAGGGCTTCAGGAGGCGGGACTGTGCACCCCTGCCCTGCAACTGGGGCTGGCTGGAAGCAGGACCCTGCAGCCCCAGCCCCGCAGCTTCCGCCAGGAGCCGCAGCCAAGCCACGCGCCCCAGCCCCACAGCGTCCTGGGCTTGGCGGGTGCTGCAGCCGGAGCCACGCACCCATCCCGCAGCCAGAGCGATGGCTGTGTGCCCCCCGGGGCTGCGCCCCCTGCTGGAACTGGGGCTGTGCCCCTTGCTATGGCAGGGGGCTCAGCCTGTCAGTCCCCCCCCCCCACAGGGCTCCATTCTTCCCCCCCTACCTAGCCCTGTCCCCTGGTTATTTTTAGTAAAGTCATGGACAGGTCACTGGCTGTGTGAATTTTTGCATATTACCTGTGATCTGCCCGTGACTTGTACTAAAAATAACCACAATAAAACCTTAGCCTTAACTAGGAATCACAAGCAGTTCACAGACCCCTCTTGGGAGCTGGGCTTCAAGATCTGGACACCTATAGCCCTTCACATGTGGAGAGACTCAGTATCTATCGGACACCGGGATGGTTCCATTTCAGACACATGAATGCAGAGAGGGCCAGAGAAACACAGGGCACAAGAGCCAGGGTTTGCGAGACTGGAGTCAGTGATTTTTTCTAATCTTTGTCTGGGCTGGGAGCAAGCCTCAGCAGCAGTGATCTGCCTCCCTGGCAAAGAGCCACGGTCTGCTCTGGGGACCCTGCCATCTGAGATGGGGGAGCAGCAAGCCACTGGCAGAAGCAGTCATGAGGACACCCCCATTTAGTTACAAAACAGGTACAGATGGCGAGCGCACCTCTGTTACACAATCGGTACCTCCATACTGCAGTTAAGAGGGTAATCCACAGCTCGGGGAGCTGTATGCATGCTGACTGCGGGACCACTCGCCACCCAAGTACATACCCAGACTCAGACTCCAACACCAGCAGGGACCATCACGATCATCTAATCCAGAGGTTCTCAAACTGAGGGTCGGGCCCCTCGGGGGCTGCGAGGTCATTACATTGGGGGGTTGCGAGCTGTCAGCCTCCACCCCAAACCCCGCTAGCCTCCAGCATTTATAACAGTGTTAAATATATTAGCGCGTGTTTAATTTATTGGGGGGGTGGGGTTTGCACTCAGAGGATTGCAATGTGAGAGGGGTCTCCAGTAAAAAAGTTTGAGATCCACTGATCTAGTCTGACCTCCTGCACATCGCAGGCCACAGAACCTCACCCGCCCGCTCCTGCGATAGACACCAAACCTCTGGCTGAGTGACTGACATCCTCAAATCATGGTTAAAGACTCCACCATTTACAGGGTCAGACGGGATTGTACTTGGGTGCCCGCTGCTATTTTTAGCATGGTAGCTCCAACCGAGCTAGCATGTGTACGTTTCCCCAAGCTGGAATTACATCTCCCGGCTGCTGTGTAGACACCCAAAAGGGCTGGACAAGGTGTTCTAGTAAAGTGGGTCAAAGAGGAAACGGTTTGCATCTTTGCTCAGGAGCCGGCCATGGGGAGCTGGATAAAGCAGGCCTGCCCGGGTGCATCTGGAGTGAAGCACCAGAGGAGCTGGAGCTGAATCTGGTTCCAGCACTGCAGCCCATGTGCATGCGCTTGGTAGAAAGCTTTGGGGGCTGGACAGACAACAGAGAAGCATTGCAAACTTGGCACAAGTCACTGGACTGGTACAATATTTTCTTCCTCTGATAGGCCTTTCCCAAAAGCACCACCGTGATGGATGGATTACAGCTGCCTCAGACCACAGCCCCCAGCAACCGGACTTCTGCAGCAAGCCAGTGATCTGGTGCTGCTCACTAGCTGTAACACTTAGCCCAGAGCGTGGGATGGATGCAGACTGCGTTTAAAGGAGACCAGATGTTATTTCAAGCTGTACTTGACAAAAGGGTTAATTTGCTGCTGTTCCATGCAACTAATTGTAGCTTCAAACATGCACCGGTGGGTTGGGGTGGTGGAAAGCAAGCCAGCCAGGCCCCCATCCCCATGGCCCTGTACATACATACACATGCCTGCACGCGCACACACACGGATTTCACCCCTTCATGCTAGTGGGATAGCTTGTGCCAACGTGACTCCCATCAGGAAAGCAGGACTGCCCGGACGCAGGTGAGTGCAATTCCCTTTCCGGGGCTTAAGGGACCCGGATTAGACAGGGAGAAGTGGAGCTGCGCTGGAATTCAGTACCTGTTGTGAATGACGAGAAGAGCCTGGTAGTTCCCTGTGCAAGAGACGCGTAGCAGAACCAGATGAGATACAGCACCACAGGGATCCACACCATGAGAACGATGTACCTAGAGGAAGAGAGGAATTCCTTTGAGCAAATTCACAAGCCTTCTCCGTGCTCTGTGGCAAACGTAGGGCTTGTGCACACTACCACTTGTGTTGGTAGAATGGAGGTCACTCAGGAGCGTGAATAAGCCACACCTCTATGTACACTGAGCTAAGCGCCAGTGTGGATAGCGCTAGGTCGGCAGGAGAGCTCCCAGAGGTGGAGTTCTTGTGCCAGTGGGAGAACTCGCTCCCATCAGCAGAGCGCGTCCTCCTCAGATGTGCTGCATCGATGCAGTTGGGCTGCTGTGGTGCGTCTATGCAGCCCAGCCCTTAGTTATTCCAAACAGGCCGCGTGCTTTGGGGGTGGGGTATTTGGGCAGCTGTACCGGTGGCCCCAAAGCCAGCGTTCTGGCTGTTCTCCACGTCACAGGCCCTCGCTTCCTGCTCAAGCTCAACAGAGAGAGGGAGGAGGGGACCCAATACAAACTATTCGGGAGAAGAGCTTTAGGCGGCAGCCACCCTACACCCTACAGTACCAGAGGCTGCTTTGCGGGGGAGTCAGCCCTGTGGCTTGTGCTGTGCACGACCACGGCAGAGACTCGGGCTCAGCTTCCCACCCTTGGAATGCTGCGGAGGAAGCACCTCTCATTGCTCTGCAGCTGCTCCCCTTCGCTTCGCCCCGAGGGGCACGGAGGGACGCGGAAGCAAGTCTCCCCCCAGTCACTGTGGACACAATATTGACTGGAGGGTGGTAGGTGACGGGGCAGAGAGCCCGAGGGCTCCAGCAACACCTGGATGCTCCCAGATGGGATCGGTCTTATTATCTGAGCTGGGCCCGTGGCGGAGTCACCGCACCGAGCTGGTTTCCCTGCCAGACCCCAGGAGCTCCCTGTCCATCCAACAGGCTCAGCTTCCCCCGCCCCTTTCCCTGGGGACGTGGGCTCACAATGAACGTCTGTAGCGAGACTCGTTTTGGACGTGCCAAGAAGCATGAACCCTGGGGGAGGGGTCAGACAAGCCCAGACCTGCTGCAAGCCTCCCTCAGACGACACTTACCAGGCTGTTTTAGAGAGGGACTCTATGAAATCAGAGTGGAACAAGCGAATTGGCCGGTCCACAGGCTGATGCACCCACTCATCATATTTCTCCCCCAAATGGCCCACCTGCCAGAGCAATGGTTTGTGCCAGTCCACGAGATCCTAGGGGAGCAGAGAACAGGGGGCGAGATCTTTTACAATCAAGTCGCTAAGTCTTTTTACACTCCTCACCTAGCACAATGCCGTACTGCGCATTACTGGGTGATGTCCATCTCCCCCATGGAACAACAGGGCGAGCCAGATCGCTTATGCAACCTGCATCCAAGAACTTCTCCCCTGTACAAAGCACCACTCAAGGGGCTTTACCCAGGCTCAAGGTTCAGATTGCTACATTAATGAGAGCTAGGACACTTCCCCAGGCCCGGGAGCTGACAGGTTATGCAAAAATTAAAAGTGGTAACATTGTATGTCCATCGTAGACTGGGTGGTTTGCTTCAAAGAGCTGAATCTGTCAGAGTCAGGTGGGTAAGAAAGGACCCGTCCCTCAGAGAAAAGACTGGGGGTTTCATAAGCCCAGAGGGTGCAGGAGAGAGATGCTGGCTCAATGATGGCAGAACAGAAATAGAATAGCTCTCGGTATGGGAAATGCTGAGTGCTGCTCAATTTAATACTCATGTTATTTATTGAGTTGCTCTGTGGGCCAGAATTTCCCCCCCAGCATTAAAAGCAGGGAAGTGTCCAGAGGGTTATTTGTAAGACACTGTGTTTACCTGCACTGTGATATACGAGAGACATGCGCCCTCCCTCACACTGTGATCAGACAAACAGATCCCTGCGACCAGCTGGCCCCCTCCATGATGCAGCAAAGCCCCCTGCAGCCCCTGGGGGTTTGTGCAGCAGGATGAAAGTTCTCTGGCAGCTTTTAAAATCCAATATGAAAGTGACCTCCCCTCCCCCCCCAAATCAGCACTGTGACCCCCCACCCCCAAATCAGCACTGTGACCCCTGGGCTACCGACAATGGAGAGATTCACTGCAGGAGTCGCTGGTGGGGCGGGAGGAGCAGGAGGTTTGGTAGCTGGGTGGGGGATAGGGGAGACAATTTAGGGTGGGGATGATGAAAAGTGCTCAGTGCTGGCCTGATGTTGCTCTCCCTGAAGTCAGTGGAGTCTGAGCACTTACAGCTAAACGTCCCCATCCTTGCGTTCTCACAGGCAGCGAGTACAGGAGACCAAGGTATCCTGGTGAGATCGCTGGGGCTGCTTGGGCTCCCTTGCAGGTTCTTTGTGCCAGGAGGTGCCGCACACTGTAACCCTCCACACTGTTTGAATGCCCAGATTTCACAGGGGCGATACCATCCTGGTTTATGGCTCAGCTACCTGACAGGGTCACTTTGACATTGCTCTCCTAAGCAAGCGGTGCTGTGCATTCACTCAGAGACCACTGCAGCACCTGCCACCTGCCGCTGTCCATCATGCCATCCTAGTGCGGCACTGGGAGCGAGCAGGAGACATGCGGGGATGGGTGGACCAGCCATTCCAGGCTGCCGCACAGGAGAGCAGCTTACTCTGCAATGTCTTCACTCCCTCTGCTCAAAGCTAGCTGGTGCTTACCAAGAGCAGGCGAGGGACTCGTTAGGGAGGTATTGCACCAGCTGGTGACGATAGATGAACAATTACTGAAATGACAGCTGGAGTATAAGCGAGGAATGGAGCACAGCGGGGACAACAGGCAGAAAGGGGAGTCCTGGGTGGAGATACTGTAACAGCCAGAGTGGAGTCATTCAGGCAGCCCTGGGTGTGCACTACCACAGCACTGAGAGGCAGCGAAGGAAACACGTTAGTGCACAAAAATCTCAGAGTGCGTTTGAGAAACTGCCCACGGCATGGTCAGAGCAGCCCGCGATGGCGAGGAAACCCCTCGGCCCTTGGAGCAGTGCATGCCCTGCAGAGAGGCATGTGTGTGCCCTAGGCGCGAATACAGAGCAGCCGTCGGAATTCCAGGAGATCGGACATACAAGGTCGCAGCTGCTTCATGACGGCAGGTGGCCCATGGGCTGCACATCTAGCCCCCGCCTGCCTGGGCACAGCCGAGGAAGCGCCTCTTCACATCCAGATTAATACACCCAGCAGGGCTGCAGAGATGCACTCTGTGCAGTCAAAAGGCATGTCTACATGGCAAAAAACAAACCCAACCTAGTTGCAGTGACTCCCAGATCATCTGCCTGGGGCTCATGCTACGGGGCTAAAAATAGCAGCAGAGCTGTTCCCGCTCGGGCTCCAAGTCCCACCCCGTCGCTGGGTTTCACAGCCCAAGCGGGAAGAGCTACGCTGCTATTTTTACACCTGCAGTGGGAGCCCGCAGCAGCTGACCTGGGCTCAGACTGGCTAAGGTGGGTTTTTTGGCAGTATAGATGTGCCCAGAGATGCTGCAAGTCAAGTTTGCAGGTTTGCTTCCAGAGCAGCAGCCTCAGCAAGGGCTGGTGGCTCCGATGTCGGCACCTCCTTTTCCGGCTCTAGGAGCTGGGACGCCTGGCACACGCCCGCTGCAGGCACAGCTTAGCTCAGAGCTGCCAGGTGTGCTATACGCACAGGGTTCAGAGCTGCCCAAATGAGTCCTTCCATCCAGTCCCTGCCATGGCTGCACAGTGGCCTCTCCACATCCTGCTCCACTGACATGGACAAGGTGCATGCAGCATGCCCAGAGCAACCTTCTTCTGCACAGCCACGCGCCCTAGGTCTGGCGAGGCCGGAGGGTCTGCCGGGGTCACCCTGCGCTGCCCACAGCTAGCTGAGGCAGTTTGATTGGGCAGTGTAAGCACAGTCGTTTCTCCTGTGGGACTAATGCATCTCACAGCTGCGGGGTGTTTCCAGTAGCACATGGTCCCACCCAAAGCCAGCAGCAGTTTCCCGCCTTAGCCAATTCTATTATCTTTTGTGGAATTTGGGTCAGGGTAAGGAAGCACAGGTGGCTTTATGGTGCCAGGTGGTGCAGGCCCACTGCACGTCAGTGAAGCCAACCAAGACGCTAACCCGATCTCCCACAAACTGCAGGGTGAGCCAGATAACCGGCAGTGCTCGCGTGCAAACAGCAATGCCTCTGGAGCTTTCCACAGGCTCAGGTGAAGGCTGCTGGGTCACTATGTCCCGGAGCACGCGTCCAGGCGTCCGAATCCTGACAGGGCAAGGAAACAAACTGACAGCAAAGGTGCCAACAGGAGCCCGAGATGTTCCATTTTAGAGACACTGAAGCAGCCAGCACACCTTGAAAGAACCTCTTCTAGTGACCTTCAGCTTGGCCTTCAGGGACCCAAGGAGAAGGAGCTTACAGCATTCACTGGAGTTTGTAGTTCCTTGACTGCAAAGAGCTCCCAGGACGTTTGCTGAAGGGACAGGGTTTGTTCCCCCAACTGTAGCTATAACTGTGTCGCCCAAATTGAAGGGCACAAAACAAAGTTACACATGCCAGAAGCAAGTGCCATGGGATTCGTTCCCCACAGCATGGGTGACAGCTCCCTCTCGGAGACACCGGCTGTCAGTTACAGAGGGCCCACCACGCGCGTGTGGAGCAGAGGTAACTTTGGGACTCCCAGGAGAAGAAGAGTTGAGCTGGCAGCACCTGTTTCTGCTGCTGAAGTGCTGGTTAATGAAGCTGCCTGGCTGCTGACCATGTCCCACTGGTACTGACTGTGTGAAAGGCGAGTCAATCGAGGGAGATAAAAATCGCTTCCTCCTTTATCTCTCTCATGCCTCAGGCCAGATACCGCTCTGGCCCAGCTACTCGGCTCCGCATTGCCCGAGGAAGTCAGCCAGAGTGTCGCTATGACAACACGGCATCCAGGCCACGTTATGAGTCATTTGGCTTATCTGATGGACTGTAGTGTCACGTACCAGCCCACGACAGTGCCTGCCTGTGCCACTCCCCAGGGACAGCCTGGGTTGTGAGCGTAGGTGGTGGGTATTGTAGGCTGGGGAAGTCTGCACATCCCCAAACAGCCTGGTGTGGCCCCGCTCATGCTCCATCCCCAGGCCTCCTCGTGCCTGCTGTTCCCTTCTGTGGCCGAGAGCTGCAGTGCCCACAAGACCCCCGGGCTGGGGCCTGCCGTGCCACCCGTCCTCCCAGTGCTGGGGCCGTGCCGCCCGGCGCTCTGGGGCCGTGCCGCCCGGCGCTCTGGGGCCGTGCCGCCCGGCGCTCTGGGGCCGTGCCGCCCGGCCCTCTGGGGCCGTGCCGCCCGGCCCTCTGGGGCCGTGCCGCCCGGCCCTCTGGGGCCGGGGACACGCAGGGGAGCCCAATGGCTGAGGGGGTGGGGGTGGAGGTGAGCTCTGGCAGTGGAGGGGGACAGAAGGGGCGGGGCCTTGGGCAGAGGGGGAGGGGCTGGGGGCTAGCCTCCCCCAAGGGTGTGTTCACCCACCACCCATAGTTGGGAGGCACCTTGACAGCACTTGCCCTCAGCATGAGACAGCTTTGTCCGCAGCCTCTGGCAGCACAAGCCCTGCCTTCCAGAGCTCCGCCGGCCTCACTCTCCGTCTTTCCAGTAGAGACAGTGGATGTTATTGCCATTATACAAGCATCTGGAATATTAGGCGGTGCTCTGGTCTCCCATGTTTAAGAAAGATGAATTCAAACTGGAACAGGTGCAGAGGATGATGATCCGAGGAATGATAAGACCTACCAGGAAGTTTTTGGAAAGTGTAGGGGACAATTTCCTGGTGCAATTGCTGGAGGAACCAATTAGGGGAAAAGCTCTTCTTGACCTGCTGCTCACAAACAGGGAAGAAATAGTAGAGGAAGCAATAGTGGATGGGAACCTGGGAGGCAGTGACCATGAGATGGTCGAGTTCAGGATCCTGACACAAGGAAGAAAGGAGAGCAGTAGAACAGAGACCCTGGACTTCAAAAAACCAGACTGACTCCAGCAGGGAACTGAAGGGCAGATTTCCCTGGGAGAATAACATGAGGGGGAAAGGAGTCGAGGAAAGCTGGCTGTATTTTAAAGAATCCTTATTGAGGTTGCAGGAACAAACCATCCCGATGTGTAGAAAGAAAAGTAAATATGGCAGGCGACCAGCTTGGCTTAACAGTGAAATCCTTGCTCGTCTTAAACACAAAAAAGCAGCTTACAAGAAATGGAAGATGGGACAAATGACTAGGGAGGAGTATAAAAATATTGTTCAGGCATGCAGGAGTGAAATTAGGAAGGCCAAATCACACTTGGAGTTGCAGCTAGCCGGAGATGTTAGGAGTAACAAGAAGGGTTTCTTCAGGTATGTTAGCAACAAGAAGGTGGTCAAGGAAAGTGTGGGCCCCTTGCTGAATGAGGGAGGGAACCTAGTGACAGAGGATGTGGAGAAAGCTAGTGTACTCAATGCTTTTTTTGCCTCTGTCTTCACAGACAAGGTCAGCTCCCAGGCGGCTGTACTCCGCAGCACAGTATGGGGAGGAGGTGACCAGCCCTCTGTGGAGAAAGAAGTAGTTCGGGACTATTTAGAAAAGCTGGACGAGCACAAGTCCATGGGGCCGGATGCACTACATCCGAGGGTGCTAAAGGAGTTGGCCGATGAGATTGCAGAGCCATTGGCCATTATCTTTGACAAATCATGGCAATTGGGGGAGGTCCTGGATGACTGGAAAAAAAGCTAATGTAGTGCCCATCTTTAAAAAAGGGAAGAAGGAAGATCCGGGGAACTACAGGCCAGTCAGTCTCACCTCAGTCCCTGGAAAAATCATGGAACAGGTCCTCAAGGAATCAATTCTGAACCACTTAAAGGAGAAGAAAGTGATCAGGAATAGTCAGCATGGATTCACCAAGGGCAAGTCATGCCTGACTAACCTAATTGTCTTCTATGATGAGATAACTGGCTCTGTGGATGAGGGGAAAGCAGTACATCTTCTATTTCTTGACTTTAGCAAAGCTTTTGATACCGTCTCCCACAGTATTCTTGCCAGTAAGTTAAAGAAGTATGGGCTGGATGAATGGACGGTAAGGTGGATAGAAAACTGGCTGGATCATAAAATCATAGAATCTCAGGGTTGGAAGGGACCTCAGGAGGTCATCTAGTCCAACCCCCTGCTCAAAGCAGGACCAACCCCAATGGATGGTCGCACTCAACGGGTAGTGATCAATGGCTCCATGTCTAGTTGGCAGCCGGTATCAAGTGGAGTGCCCCAAGGGTCAGTGCTGGGGCCGGTTTTGTTCAATATCTTCATCAACGATCTGGAGGATGGTGTGGACTGCACCCTCAGCAAGTTTGCAGATGACACTAAACTGGGAGGAGTGGTTGATACGCTGGAGGGTAGGGATAGTATACAGAGGGACCTAGACAAATTAGAAGATTGGGCCAAAAGAAATATGATGAGGTTCAACAAGGACAAGTGCAGAGTCCTGCACTTAGGATGAAAGAATCCCATGCACTGCTATAGACTAGGGACCGAAAGGCTGGGCAGCGGTTCTACAGAAAAGGACCTAGGGGTTACAGTGGACGAAAAGCTGAATATGAGTCAACAGTGTGCCCTTGTTGCCAAGAAGGCTAACGGCATTGTGGGCTGTATAAGTAGGGGCATTTCCAGCAGATCGAGGGACGTGATTATTCCCCTCTATTCGGCACTGGTGAAGCCTCATTTGGAGTAGTGTGTCCAGTTTTGGGCCCCACACTACAAGAAGGATGTGGATAAATTGGAAAGAGTCCAGCGGAGGGCAACAAAAATGATTAGGGGACTGGAGCACATGACTTATGAGGAGAGGCTGAGGGTACTGGGATTGTTTAGCCTGCAGAAGAGAAGAATGAGTGGGGATTTGATAGCTGCTTTCAACTACCTGAAAGGGGGTTCCAAAGAGGATGGATCTAGACTGTTCTCAGTGGTAGATGACAGAACAAGGAGTAATGGTCTCAAGTTGCAGAGGGGGAGGTTTAGGTTGGATATTAGGAAAAACTTTTTCACTAGGAAGGCGGTGAAGCACTGGAATGGGTTACCTAGGGAGGTGGTGGAATCTCCTTCCTTAGAGGTTTTTAAGGTCAGGCTTGACAAAGCCCTGGCTGGGATGATTTAGTTGGGGTTGGTCCTGCTTTGAGCAGGGGGTTGGACTAGATGACCTCCTGAGGTCCCTTCCAACCCTGAGATTCTATGATACCTTGCGAGAGGAGAGTCAAAGAGCTTGGCTTGTTTAGCCTCACCAAATGAAAGCTGAGGGGAGATAGGATCGCTCTCCATAAATACATCACATATATAAATACCAAGGAGGGAGGGGAGTTATTTAAGTTAAGCACCATTGTGGACACAAGAACAAATGGATAAAAAATGGCCATCAACGAGTTTAAGCTTGAAATTAGAGGAAGGTTTTTAACCATCAGAGGAGTGAAGTTCTGGAGCAGCCTCCCAAGGGGAGCAGTGGGGGCAAAAATCCTAACTGGCTTCAAGACTGAGCTTGATAAGTTTATGGTGGGGATGGCATGATGAGACTACCTACAATGGTACATGGCCCACTGGTGACTGCCTGTAGCAAAAATCCCCAACAGCCAGAGACAGGGCACCAGATGGGGCAGGCTCTGGGTTACTGAAGAATTCTTTCCCAGGTGTCTGGTTGGTGGGTCTTGCCCACATGCTCAGGGTCTAACAGATAGCCATATTTGGTGCTGATAATGAATTTTTCCCCGGTCAGATTGGCAGAGACCTTGGGATTTTTCACCTTCCTCTGCAGTGTGGGGCACGTGTCACCTGCAGGTTTAAACTAGTGCAAATGGTGGATTCTCTGTAACTTGAAGTCTTGACTTAAAGATGTGAAGTTTTCAGTAACTCAGGGCTTGTCTACACTGGCAAGTTTGAAACAGCAAGAGGGTACACACTACAATGGCTCTGTGGATGAGGGGAAAGCAGTGGATGCGTTATTCCTTGACTTTAGCAAAGCTTTTGATACAGTTTTCCACAGTACTCTTGCCAGCAAGTTAAAGAAGTATGGGCTGGATGAATGGACTACAAGGTGGATAGAAAGCTGGCTAGATCATCAGGTAGTGATCAATCGCTCCATATCTAGTTGGCAGCCGGTATCAAGTGGAGTGCCCTAAGGATCGGTCCTGGGGCTGGTTTTGTTCAATATCTTCATTAATGATCTGGAGGATGGCGTGGATTGCACCCTCAGCAAGTTTGCAGATGACACTAAACTGGGAGGAGTGGTTGATACGCTGGAGGGTAGGGATAGGATACAGAGGGACCTAGACAAATTAGAGGATTGGGCCAAAAGAAATCTGATGAGGTTCAACAAGGACAAGTGCAGAGTCCTGCACTTAGGAAGGAAGAATCCCATTCATCGCTACAGGCTGGGGACCGACTGGTTAAGCAGCAGTTCTGCAGAAAAGGACCTGAGGATTACAGTGGACAAGAAACTGGATATGAGTCAGCACTGTGCCCTTGTTGCCAAGAAGGCCAACAGCCTATTGGGCTGTATTAGTAGGAGCATTGCCAGCAGATCAAGGGAAGTGATTATTCCCCTCTATTTGGCACTGGTGAGGCCTCACCCGGAGTACTGCGTCCAGTTTTGGTCCCCCCACTACAGAAGGGATGTGGACAAATTGGAGAGTCCAGCAGAGGGCAACG
Organism: Macrochelys suwanniensis; assembly: GCA_033296515.1. Taxonomy (NCBI): domain Eukaryota; kingdom Metazoa; phylum Chordata; order Testudines; family Chelydridae; genus Macrochelys; species Macrochelys suwanniensis. The sequence goes on along the minus strand of CM065787.1, from coordinate 1,158,552 downwards.
AAAATGATTAGGGGGCTGGGGCACATGACTTATGAGGAGAGGCTGAGAAAACTGGGGTTATTTAGTCTGAAGAGAAGAGCGAGGCGGGATTTGATAGCCTTCAACTACCTGAAGGGGGGTTCCAAAGAGGATGGAGCTTGGCTGTTCTGAGTGGTGGCAGATGACAGAACAAGAAGCAATGGTCTAGGTTGGATATTAGGAAACACTATTTCACTAGGAGGGTGGTGAAGCACTGGAATGGGTTACCTAGGGAGGTGGTGGAATCTCCATCCTTAGAGGTTTTTAAGGCGCGGCTTGACAAAGCCCTGGCTGGGATGATTTAGTTGGTGTTGGTCCTGCTTTGAGCAGGGGATTGGACTAGATGACCTCCTGAGGTCTCTTCCAACACTAATCTTCTGTGATTCTAACTTGGCAACACAGGAGGCTTCACTCATGCCACAGTGACAGCAGCTTCATGTATCGTAGTTGTCAAAGGGCCTGGCCACGGAGGAAATCACTCTCTGCCTCCCCCCATCCCTCCCAGTCGGTGAAACCTACAAGAACAGGAGGATGGAAAAGGCCCATCAGCACTAGATCAGTCTACCGAGTTCATGTCCAGAACTCCTCTTCCCGGTCCCTAGACTCATTTGTACATAGTCACTTGGCAGAGCAGTGCAGTATGTGTTAGCTGCCAGATCTCGGAAGCAAGTCAAGGACACCTGTTTATCAAATGTTTATCAAACAGGGACAATTTCCCTCCCACACCCCCCGCCACAGAGAGGTTCACACAGTCTCAGCATAACTCCCATTGTTGCCCCTGTCAAATTTGAGCACCAATTTGATTTCCTACAGTCCCTGCCTCTGACAGCAGTGCTTGGGGAGCAGCCAGTGGGACAGTGTGGGCAAGAGACGCCCACGGCTGCAGGAAGGCCCACACAAGAGCTCTGCGCAGAGGAGGCAGATGTTGGAGCTGCGTGACTGTGGGTGGAGAAGGGTGCTGGCTGCTGGGACGTGGGGATTCTGTGGGCCAGAGTGCAATGAAACAGGAAGGAGAAAGGAACTGCAAAGCGAGGACAGCGCTGTGGGACAGCAGTATAATTCTCTTGGCAGCTTCCGCCTCATGGCCCCTCATCCACAGCTCCATGCCTGGGTAGTAGATCAGACACTAGTGGAAAAAAGTTTGACGTTCCCAACACCGTTCTTGCTCCAGAGTTCCTGCCACCCAGGACAACTGTTTACGAGCAAGCATCAGCCCAGCAAATAAAGGGGAGAACATGCAATTTGCTCCAAAAAAAGCACTCAGTTCTTCGGATCAGAGCTGGACCTAGACACCTGCAGACCCTGGCACAGCAGCCTGCCAACAAGATCCCAGCATGTCTCCTCAGTGCAAGCAGAGTGTGGAAATGCGTGCAGCCCTCATGCACTTGCAGGGAGCAAGGGAAGCTTGCAGGGGACTTCTTATGGCCACAAGCAGTCTCTGCTCGAGGCCATCTGTCACGCGACTGAGGCAGGCAGTTCCAATCATGCCCTCATATTCCCTTGCCTGCAGTGAGACAGAGGCTGGCCAGTCACTTGAGCCCAATATTTAGGTGGTTTCTATTCCTATCAGGCTGTGGAAGTTCACACCTCAGAGCGTGGTTTCCATGGAACCATTCCCTCTGGAGCCGTGACCAGAGGCACTTAGCGGGAGTTTCGGAGGGGAAGCTGCACGCGCCGTGCTTGGAGGCAGTGGGACGTGGTGAGTGGCACGTCTGGGTTGCTCTCGGTGTACGAGCCGTGGAGCTGGGCTGTGAGGCTCAACCCTTGGAGCTTTGATTCCCCGCCTCCCCAGGATCCAATGGCTGGCAGCTGAAGCTAAACAAAGTCAGACTGGAAACAAGGTGCACATGTTTAAGGGACAGCAGTTAGCCACTGGAACAATTTACCAGGGGTCATGGTAGATTCTCCATCACTGACCATTGTGAACTCAAGACGGGAGGTTTTTCTAAGAGCTCTGCACTAGGAATGACTTTGGGGCAGATTCTGGCCTGTGCTATGCAGGAGATCAGGGTAGATGATCACAATGGTTGCTTCTGGCCTTGGCAGCCATCACCAGCAAAGCGATCAGCACACCAGCTACACAGTCAGGGCCCTGGCACTCCGACCCAGGGGAGAATGGGCCAGACTGAGCAGAACATTAGTACTCAGCTAATACATGAAGTGATCACACCTGGCCGATACTGCCCTTATCAGTAAAGGAGGCGTCATCATTTATAATCTTTCACATTTAAAAGTTTTAAGAACAAAGTCATCAAACTCCTTCCCTTAATGTAGATGAGTTCATTAATGAAATACAAGAGCTGGGCCAGCTCCTCTCTGTCCCACCCTGGCTTCTCCCTGCAGTCCCCCCACGCCACAGGGGGAGCCCGCGGCTCTCCAGAGCGACAGGCAGTGCTAAGATGCCCAGGCATTTCGTCTTCCAAACCAACAACATTTCCTTGGGGTTTAAAGCAGCGACTACACCAGGAAGCGTCTAGCTGTCTTATCTGCTCCTCCCCAGAATCGCTTTGCAACCGCAATCTTTCTAGTTCAGCCCCATTTCTAACACTGTCCAGGCTGCTTTGCTCCAGGTAGTGTGCGTGGGTTAAGTGCTTCCCCTCAGCCATTCCCTCCCCTCTCCTGAAGGTCCCAGGGAAGGAGAGAGCTGGCCCAGCCAGCAGCTGAAGTTCCCTAGGGAAAGGTGAGGCTGAGTGGGCAGAAGCTGTACAGAGCTATGCCAGGAATGGCACAGAAGAGGCGAGGACGAACGGCACCCCAGGTAGAGAATGGGGCCAGGATGGGGAGAGGGAAAGCTGCCAGCTCTGCCTGCAGGATGGGTCCTAGGAGCTGCCACGGACTAGGGCCAACAGCCAGCTGCTTCAAGTCTGGCTGCTTCGGGCAAATCGGAACCAGCTCCATGTTCACAGCGTCACTGCCAGCCACACTTGCGGCCCGAGCCTAAGTGGCAGAAGGGAACGTTCCTCATTTACCACCTTCCTTCCCTGGCGAGGGGAATTTCCCCTCCATAGCCATTCACTCCCAGCTGGCTTTTAAACCCTGCCAGACACAGCGATTGGACTTTGCGCTTCCAGCATTTCCTATCCAAAGCACTTGCAGGCTTCTGGAGTCTCCCACCATAGTCCAGTATCTCGCCCTGCCTCACAGCATGTCTGCTTCATTGCTGCAAAGGATCCACTCCGGGAAGCTGCGTGTTACCCTCACAGTTCAGAGCCTAACAGCTCGTGGGGCCAAACTGTGTGTGGGGGTGGCGATGCCACCCCGCCTTCCCTCAGCTCCGTTAATAAGGACACTTGACAACCCTATGGCACGAAGGGACATCTGAAGCTGAGGGATGTAACCTGAATATTGAGCAAAATCTACTTGCCCAGCCCTGGCTATGGTGAGGACGTGCGTCTACCTGGAAATAGCCCATTGCGGGTTGGCAGGCTGAGCAGGAGAGGGGGACTGGCCACACGACAGGGAACTGGAGTCTGGAACGGTGAGGGAGGCTCAAAGGAGGAGAGGAAGCATCTCCTTGTAAAGCAGGGAGACAAACCAGGCAGGTCTGGAAGAATTCTGGAATTGGGTTCTCAAACTGGGGGTCGGGACCCCTCAGGGGGTCGCGAGGTTATTACATGGGGGGGTCGCAAGCTGTCAACCTCCACCCCAAACCCTGCTTTGCCTCCAGCATTTATAATGGTGTTAAAAATATAAAAAAGTGTTTTTAATTTATAAGGGGGGAGTCGCACTCAGAGACTTGCTTTGTGAAAGAGGTGACCAGTAAAAAAGTTTGAGAGCCACTGTGCTAACAGTTAATACGCGAGTGTGTTCCAGACTAATTTTCCAGGCCTCAGGTGCCTCCCGGCACTCTGCAGGGGGTGCAAAGAGATATCGGTTTAGCCAGGACTCACTGTGGATACACACAGACACGTTAAAAACACAGCTACCAGTCTACAGAGGAGTGTGGACAATGGGGCCTTATCCATTAAGGAGCCTGAACTGCCTCTCACTAGCTATCTAGGGCAGCAGCATCTCACTCCAATAACGAACCAGCCAGGGATGTCAGACTATGAGCTCATACTCAGCCTTTCACCCCTTTTGGCTCCAGGCACACTGGGGGAGCCCTACTTTGGAGAGACGTTTCCGTATCAGGATCCTGCCTAGGACAAAACTTGTGTCCTATGGGGGAGGACGCAGCCAAAGGTTTCTTAGCTGGGAGGGCTGGAAAGGAGCTTTTGGGTCATCCAGCCAATTCTCTTCCAAACAAGAGCAATATCAGTCTCTTGTTTCTTGGCAACCTTTCTGTCAAGTTAGGAGCACTCAGACTTCCAGAGCCACTGGAGAAATCCATTTCCAGGGTTTACATGGTCCAGTAACCTAGCTAGCACCGCATTGCACTGCGTTATGAAGTGCCTACTGCCTGCTCCCAGAGAGTACCTGCACTGACTGCAGGAGTACATGGCTCCACACCACAGGACAGCAACTCTGCATTGATATGGCACAGCACTGTAAGACTAAGGCACACGTTTTCAAGCCAGTTATGCCATTTCTTTGTCATCTATTCTTAGTTCTCTTGGAGATGGGGAGAGAGGGGACATGATAGCGGTCTTCAGGTATCTAAAAGGGTGTCATAAGGAGGAGGGAGAAAACTTGTTCATCTTAGCCTCTAAGGACAGAACAAGAAGCAATGGGCTTAAACTGCAGCAAGGGAGGTTTAGGTTGGACATTAGGAAAAAGTTCCTAACTGTCAGGGTGGTTAAACACTGGAATAAACTGCCCAGGGAGGTTGTGGAATCTCCATCTCTGGAGATTTAAGAGTAGGTTAGATAAATGTCTATCAGGGATGGTCTAGACAGTATTTGGTCCTGCCATGAGGGCAGGGGGCTGGACTCGACGACCTCTCGAGGTCCCTTCCAGCCCTAGAATCTATGAATCCTCTCCTTCTCCAAAAGAACTAGAGGCTGAGCTTCAAACACCGAGCAGTTTGTATGAGGACACGTACACACACACCCCCACGTACACACCCCTACCTTTAGCCAACTGCCAAAAGGACGACACCCTACACACACCCTGTCCTCCCACTCCACCTACTGCGGGCACCTTGCCCAAACACCTAAGTATGTTTGACAAGTTATTATGCAGCCAGTTTAAGCACACTCTGGTGAGACTCCCTACATCTGCTGGACAGCCGTATTGATTTCTCTGGTTAGAAGTGTGCACCTGCCCAAATCACGTCTGTACAGTACAAAATGGCACCTGCGTCCCCCCAGCTGGATTTGTGGCCAAACTGCCAGGGTAGATAACCCAGAATTTAACGTATCTAGATGCTGCCCTCCACACTAGGTCACTCACTGGATGTGGACACAGCTTTGAGTATCAGGGAAACCGTCGCTTTTCATGTCCACACCGTTTGGGGGAGCGGAGAGTAAAGCCTTAGCTTTTATCTCCTGGGTGTGGGCATGGTCTCTAGAAAAACACTGTTCTATTCCACACCCTGACACTAGTACCTTCAAACAGCCTCAGCTTTGCAGAGAAGAGCAGCTAGGAATAAATTCAGTACCTTCACCTTGGAGCAAAGGAGTTGTTTTTAAATCACTTTTCAGCTTAGAGAAGTCAGATTGCACTTTGACTCCCTTTATGTACATGCTGAAGGCTGACAGTCGGAACAGCTGTGAAACACCAATAAGGCTGGGAGCGAGTGTGCAAGACCATGGAGGAGGGGACTGGAATCATCATTCACTTCCCCACTCTTCAGCCCTTTTTTTTTTATTATTGCCTTATCTGATAGTGCTGCAAGGAGTGGCCTCCACAGGGAGCAGGGCTTTGCCAGGGTGTGGTGCTTAATGCCTCAGGGTGGAACTGATCTGGTAAGTTCCGTAATGACTATGGTGGGCGTTCAACTTGATGCAAATGAGCCTGCATTGCCTAACACATTGTATGACCTAGGGCAGTGGTTCTCAACCAGGGGTACGCATGCAGAGCTCTTCCAGCCGGGTACATCAACTCATCTAGAGATTTGCCCGGTAAAAAGCACTAGTGAAGTGAGTACAAACTAAAATATCACACAGACGACTTGTTTATACTGCTTTTATATACTAGTCACTGAAATGCAAGTACAATATTTATTTTACAATTAGATGGTAAAAATGGGAATAAGCAATTTGTCAGTATTAGTGTGCTATGACACTTTTGTACGTTTAGGACTGGTTTTGTAAGCAAGTAGTTTTTAAGTGAGATGTAACTTGGGGGTACACAAGACAAATCAGACTCCTGAAAGGGGTACAGTCGTCTGGAAAGGTTGAGAGCCACTGACCTAGGCAGTGGACAGTACCATGCATCAGAGCGACTCTGGACAAATAAGACCGCCCCTCCACACCAAACATGAAGTCTGCTCCCATGTGGCTGCCCCTCCGCATGGGAGATGGCCAAGGGCAGATCAGAGTCTGAGCTCTGCTCCAGAGCGGGAGGGAGGGAGGGGAGGATTGGTGTTTCGGTGCAGGTGTTGCTTAGGCTGGGGTTCATAGGAGCCAGAGGCTTAGCCATGTTCTTAGTTAGAAGTGACACAGCCTGGCTCTGCAAAACAGGTCTCACTGCTGATGCCCAGGGTTAGCGTGCAGGGGAACTGCACACAGTGAGACACAAGGCTGCTGCCAAAGAAACCACCTCCCGCTAATCACTCCTGCTGCATTATTTAGCCACACCTGGATGACAAAGCATAAGCAGCCCCATCGGCTGGTGGGACAGAGCAGGGCAAGCTGACTCAGTCATGTACATTTCAGATCGTGCCTTCTCAAGATAAACGAGACACAGCAGCTGCTGCCTGGCAAATCTCGAGCAGTCTGGAAGGAGCCGTGAACTGCAATCCTGCTTCTGCTGCCAGAAAGCCACCTCCAGTTAAACCAGGGAAGAAAGCGCTTGGGAACGGATCAAAGGTGGGCAGGCCACAACCTCCTGCCGAAAGTGCCTTATCTGAATTGCAGCATGCTGACTCCCTGGAGCGGATGGGTGTGGAGGAGGGAAACGCCTCTTGCATGCTAACAACCGTATCAGTATAACTTGCTTGCCGGAGTCAAGGCAGTCAGTCATGGGTTCACACCTTGCACAATGACTTAGGCTCATATCCAGTGGTGATGCTGGAGCATGGTACAGAAGGAAGGGCACGCTGCATTTTAAGAGGCGTTTCCTATGCTTGAAGGGTAAAAGCTGAAGATCAAAAAAAGGTACATGTCAAAGGGGAGTAGCATCCTGGCCGGCATTCCCTTGCATTTCTACCCAGACTGACTGGAGAGCACTATGCAGTCAGGGCAAGCCTAGTGTCTCATGTCCGTAGCACTTTGTACACTCACTACTGCAAATGAAAGTTAATCTTGTCCCACGTGAAGGGCGGCCAGCTGTGGATCTCCATGTGGATCTACTAATCACAGAGCTCCTGTCGTAGCGAGGTCATTGTATTCATTTAGTCTCTTGAACACTAGCAGTTCTCTTACCAAGCATCAGGACCAACCCACAATGTCCATTGTGGCGAGAGGCTTATTCTTAGCAAGTGAAGTGTCAGTCCCCGAGAGGACTGGCAATGGGGAATGCAGCACATAAGCAGTTGATTCAAACTCAGCTCAGACAAGAACAGGCCGATACGGGTGGACAGAGGACAAGCAGGAGATCTCGCAAACACTAGGACCTGAGTATGTCTGTAGACCATCAGAAAGGTGTAGAGTCATTCTTGGCTCTGCGCTGTGTCTGGAGGCACAAGCTGCAGAAGTGTCCAGGAAGGCCTCTTTCCACCTCCAACTGGTCAAATGTGTGCCCACTCCTCATGGGCAAAGCCCTGGCCTCAGTGGGGCAGGGGAAGCCACACAGACATTGCAGGCAGTTTCAAAACATGGCAGTGCATCCAAGTAGTACAGGTAAATGAGAACAAGTCACACCAGAGCTCCCTCACGCTACCCTGGACCTTCATTCATATTGATTCTCGGCTCTGAACTCGCTACTGCAGGAGCTCAGGATGAAACTTGGGCTAAGCCTCCCCAGCTCCTCTACACATAACTATGCAAGTTATCTGGATCTCATGAATTTGGGGGACCTGAATCATCATTTTTGAATGCCTGGGGTTGGCAACACAGAGCCTACGGAGGCCAAACCATTTTATGGGTTCCAAGATTCTTTTGACATGAAATGGCCATTTCTGAAATGCAGCAACTTAGAAATTTCCTTCTAAGAGGTGGTGGATCAGGACAATGGCTAATTAATGTGTACAACAAAAATGTACATGGAAATAGCATCAGTTGGGTATTGAGGATTGAACAAAATGAAGCACCAAGCCACGACTCTTGCTATTCAGACACTAAAATATCACCTTGTATTATCGGTCCATCCTGCCCTTCACAGCTGTCTCTCTACAAGGGACCCTCACAGCCTCTTCTCCCACCAGGTGCAGTTTTTCCATAACCTTCTTATGGAAGTCAGTCTCTGTTGCACTCCAGCTGCCCTTCTACTAAGAGGACTAGAACAGTATCCTGGATTCCGTTTGGGCCATCACTATATTCTCCTCTAGTCCTACAATAATTTTCTGCCATCTACGTACAATGCCACCACTGTTTACAGATCCCAGAGTGGTGTTTGCTGCCCAGTCTGCTGCTCTGTTATGGCACAACTGCATGGAGCTGTACAACAGTGAAGAAAGCGCTCCTTCACATAGTCACATATGGACAATACGTGAGAGCGCAGAACTTGCAAGGGTACAGTATGACCTCCAGGACTGCACTTGGGATACTGGAGCATTCTTCCAATTAATCTGGATTTACCATTGTGACAAAAGCAGCATATTTGGATGTTGGGGAGGGGAAGAAGAGGCAGAAGGGGGTACAGAACCTTTTACCCTAGGTCAGCAGCTCAAATGCAGCCCAGGCAGCTAGTGATGATCATTCACTGGCTATTTGATGGCCTACACAAAGCTAGTGTGTGGATCGCCAACACATAGTGGAGGAGTTATCACAATACACCCCTTTGCAGGTGCGCGCTTCTCAGAGAGGCCCTGACTTGAATGGGCTTGGAAAATGCAAGCCCTCCTCACTCCGAGAGATGGTGGCATGGCACGTTGGTAGGACAGCACAAGGGAAGCTACTGTGGCTGGTCTGGAGGAAAAAGACGTCAGTCTTTAACACTTGATAAGCACGCTAACTACGTTCACCGAATGTCAGAACCAGCAAAGGTACTGTGTGGTATCCTGCTATGGGCATAACCCTCACCAATGCCCATGGTTCTCATGCTAGCCCTTCTAATGGAGATGCTGTGACTCCAATCCAGCGTCCTTCCTGCAGGATCTAGGTGAACTGTGCAAAACTCCATTCTTGTCCTACTTGTGTTTATTTGGAACATCTCTGCTGCTGATCTGGATTTGGACTGCGTTCCTGCGTTACAGGTTTGAAGGGAGTTTCCATTTTCAGACAGAGAACAGTGATCAAACATGTTAGCTTCTGGAGATCATTTGAGCAAAGTAATGGTGTTTGAGAAGCCAACATGCTTCTGCAAATACTATACAACCAGCTCCTTACCGTATCTGGATCTACTGTTTTACATCTAGGATCCATCCTATGGTTCGCCGTCCGAGCTGTGGTATTTACAGGTTTCTCTGTCTCGAGAAGGCTCTAGAGACAAGAACATGAAACGATTAAATCTATAAAAGAGATCACATGAATTTAGTCTGTCAGCAATAAAACCTGAGGTGTATGGCCAACACCCACATATTAAGTGGTTAGTCAGGATTTTTACTAAGTTCCTACAGCAGATTTCGTATGCATCAGGGAAGCACTAGTTTTATGCAGTCAGAAGTTTAGAATCGTCGTTCTTTGGTACATGGCAAATGGCAAAATACCCCCAACCCGTCACAATCACGTAAGTTATATACATACATTCGTAAAGGCTTTACACAGATGTCATTGAGTTCTGATAGTGGTTTTTCCTGCAACCGCATTCACGTGGGCCAAGATTTTGGGCACCTCCATATTTTGAGTGTCTAACTTGAGAAACCTTAAAGAGGCTTTCCCAATCTTCAGAGAGTCGGTGCTCTGTATTTTCTGAAAATAAGTCCCATTAAGTCTTCTCAACCGTTGGACCACCAAAAATCACTAGTGTCACTTTTGAAAAAAATCTTAGTCATGACCTGTGTGTGTGGAATAGCCATGTGTGGAACAAGCACGCCGAGATTAAATCCTGGCAGCTTGCGGTGTCCCAGGCACACCATCATCAGAGTACCAATGAGCACCACTTTCCACTTCTTAAAAATCTTGACATGTGCAATTGTATTGTCCAGAGGAAAAAAAACATTTCTACTAAACCTGCTTGGGAAACAGTTTTCTTGTTCTGCAAACATCCGATTTGAAAAAAAGATTCCAGCCCAAAATTGGGATGAAGAATCAGGGGGAAAACAAACAAACAAACAAACAAACAAAAAAACCACCACAAACCTCAATTTTCACACCCCAAAAATCCAAACAATTTTTGGATTGGATCGATCAAAATTATGGGTTTCAATTTTGACTTTTGTCTTTACTATCAGTTTAGTTAAAAACCACTTAATTTTGAAACCTAACTGAATTTTTCATTTAGAAAAACATCAAAATGGGATGTTTCAATAATTTCGGACCTCTCCCTGCAATGAACTTTTGAAATAGGAAATTTGTTGAAATTGACCCATTCCCACAAAATCTTTGGTTTCAACTAAATTAGTATTTTCTGATGAAACAGCGTTTGATCAAAGAGTTCCCAGCCAGCTTTAATTTCTACTAACTAGGCCATCAGTTCACTCACAGCATTGCAAGCTAGATACCAAATGACCAAGGTGGCTATCCTGAGGACACCTTTCAAGTAGTCACACTACCCACCCCCTCAACACATCTGCAGACAGGCATTTCTACACCTTTGGTTTCAGAAGCACAACGCTCCTGACAGGCATCATAAGCTTCCACTTCTGCTGTTGAGGAGCTGTTATGGACAACAGGGAGTCACATAAGTAGAGACGATGAGCAAATAAGGAGAACCACTATGAAAAGCAGCTGGAAACCCACAGCTCCAAATAGCCAAGTAAACTGGAAGTAAGGTCAGGTCACCTACTTATAGCTAATGAAGAACCAGCCAAAAAGAGAACCAGACTAGGGGGTTACAGTCAGGAGAGCGAATTTTCTTGTTTATTGCTTCTTTCAAGCCATGTGTGTTTCAAAGGGTTTTACATACAAGCATTGGAAAGATGGGAAATCCAGTATTAAGGTTAACACTGGGGGCAAGTAGTAGACTGTATGGAAATGAATAGCTCCAGACAGCCATCAGCAATCAAACCCAGACACTTTCAACACAGTTAGCCTCATACACCTACCACTGCACTATGGCTGATTTATTCATCTATGGACCATCAGCATGGCCACAGACCATGGCCAGTTCACTTCCCCTTGGCAAGAGCAATGCCAGCCTCTGTCCCATTCCCCGTTTTGACCCCTTGCTAGTATATAGGCTTCTTTGTTAGCCTGAAATAGAATTTTGGGTTGGACTTTTGATATTTAATAAAAATATAATGTGTGTATAAAACAAAGACACTGTGTTGCATTCTTCACAACCAGGGGCTTTTAGTACAATGGGAAGAGAAGGTATAGAGCTAGAGTGTTTCAGGGTATGGTGGGAGTGTAATATATGAGCACACACTAAAAGGCTGCCTGTCTCAGGACAAGGCCAAGCTACCAATTAGGAGGGGCAAGGGAGGATGAGGGAGGGGAAGGCATAAGAAACACTAAAAGCCAAAGAAAAGCCTGGCCTTAGCCAGAGTACAACCTCACTCCTCCCATAATTACAACAAAGGTGGAACGAAGACCCCAGACTCGCGACCCTCCAAAACAAAACATGACCACAAGTTCTAAGGGGAGTAACTAGGGGCACGCCCTGCAGGTATATTTGGGCTTGCTAAGGAGGAGGAGGTGGGAATGGGGAGGTAGGACACAGACAAGGCTCTGCGGTGTCACAGCTGGGAAGGGAGACACGGGGGAAATGCTCTGCGGCATCAGAGCTGGGAATGAGACACTAGGAAACAGACTCTGCGGCGTGTAAAGCTATGAATATGCTTGTGTGAAGCTTACCCCAATAACCATCGCATTGCCTGCACTTCGGACTTCTGCCTTCTGTCTGTGTGACAAGAACCAGGAGAGGGGATAAAGGGAAAGCCCTCTAGCACCCCTCACACCCAAGAGCGGAAGCAATGCACCAACTGGGATTTTATCATCATCCAAGAGTGAGCTAGGCATCTTCCAATACCAATAGGAAGGCCATCCATCATCACTCACAGACCCTGCTGGCCAGGCTTCCAGAGGAACCAAGGTCACTCTGTATCCCTCCCCCGCCGTCCCCCCCAACATAGACCCGATTACATAAATCACTGCGTACTGGCCACAGACTAAGGCCCTTCATAATGGTCTACTTTGCAACGTGTACAAGATTCACAGCCAAGCCGCCTACCTGGAGACTGTTGTATGGGTACCAGCTAACTGCTATGCTTGTCAAAGACTTAGAATCATAGGGTTAGAAGGGACCGCAAGGGTCATCTAGTCTAACCCCTTGCCAAAATGCAGGATTTGGCTTTACCCAATACAAAAGGTGCACAGGCAGTAGTAAGGCAGAGATGTTTGAGGTAGAACTCCTCCCCACTCCATACGTTGCAAAGTTTTAGATTTATATTATACCCGCACAGGAAATTCAGAGTTATTTTACATTATTCCACACGCACCCCCAATCCCCTGCACACACTATTTGTTTGCAACTAACTACATCTTAGCAGAAGAGCTTTAGCCTGGGAATTCTTCCTCCAGGCTCGGAGCAAGTTTTAGAGTCAGCAAACCCACCCAGATGTCTCCAAGGAAGAGGTCTCCTCACGTATACTGGCCTGGAGGTGGGGGGGAAGGTAAGGGGATGTGGGAGTTAAATTATGTACATGTAGGCCAGCAGAGTAGCCTTCACCCCACAGAGATATGAGTTGAGTCCCAACTTGGGAAACAAGTCAGGTCCAAAAATAAATCAGGGCACTGGACACAGTTGTCAGAATCCTTGAGAAGCCCATAAGAGCTATCCACATCAAAAGCTTTTCTTAGTGCTTGCCTAGAGCCAGTGCTTTCATGAGCATGAGCTTCCTCCACAAAACTAAAGAGATGGGCATGACAGCTGTTCACCTGCACACGTTCGGTTACTTGCTGTGCCAACCTGTGTGTGTCAAAAATAGCACCAGAGCGGACATTTCTGCTATTCTCCCAATCTCGCCTCACACAACGTGCCTGCAACCCTATTGGAGTGCGGGAGGTACGGGGACCAGATCTCCACCTAGCACCGTTGTGACAAAACAAGGGCACAATGGTACCTGGAACCAAAGAGTCAACATTGCCAGCAAGAATGCGCAAGGCAAGAGGTTATCCAATGCATGGTTTCCACAGCTCGCTGACCATATTGATTTATGCTGGGTAGAACAGTCAAGTGTAATTAACTTTGCCAGAATCACTTAACATATTAGGAGAAGGGTAGAGGTCATTGTGATGAACTTAAGATCCTGGTCAACTTAAGGCACCCCTGCCGGCTGTCGGAATTCTGATAACGCAATGGTAGGCAGCCGCCTCACAGACCAGGCACATGAGGCCAAGATACCTCTAGTGCTGCCCTTGCAGACAAGAGATGCTGCCTTTTGAGGAGTCTAATTCCAGTGCAATGTTACCACATGCAAGAAAACCGGTGAATACCGGCAATGCACACGGCATGACCTTGCATTCAGCAGCGAAGGCCAGCGAAAGGATTGCCCTATAGTGCCTCTATCTCCCTTGTCAATTGCATTTCACTCCCTACCCTCTCAGTTAGTTTGATCCTCCTCCTGCTTGTGTACATGCCTCATCTGTTCGATAGCATCCAATGCTCATGGCCAACAGACGAACTAGCAAAAAGCAGCAGAGCTGGTGACTTGCTGTAGGTTATCAGTATAGTGAGGGTATAACCTGTCCCACTCAGCAGGACAGTCTGGCAACCGTATTCTAACAGTCTCCTTGCCTTTGTGGTGTATAGCACTTTAATCAATTCATAGATTCCAAGGCCAGAAGGGATGACTGTGATCATCTCATCTGACCTCCTGTATAGCACAGGCCAGAGAAATGCCCCAAAGTAATTCCTAGAGCAGGGCTTTTAGAAAAAACATCCCCTCTTGATTTAAAGATGGTCAGCAATGGACAATGCACCACGACCCTTGGTAGATTGTGCCAATGGTTACTCACTCACTGTTACAAATTTACATCTTTATTTCCAGTCTGAATTTGCTTCAGTTTCCAGCCATTGGACACGTTAGATCCTTCTCTGCTAGACTGAAGACCCCATTATTAAATATTTGTTCCCTGGGTAGGTACTAATCAACTATAATTAAGTCACCCCTTATAACCTTCTCTTTGTTAAGCTAAATAGAGTGAGTTATTTGAGTCTACCGCTACAGAACAGGTTTTCTAATACTTTAATCGTTCTCGTGGCTCTTCTCTGGACCTTCTCCAATTTATCAACATCCTTCTGCAATGGCAGACACCACAACTGGATGCAGTATTCAGCAGCGGTTGCACCTATGCCAAAATACAGAGATAAAATAACCTTACTCCTACTCAACATTCCCCTGGGTATGTATCCCAGGATCGCATTAGTCGTTTTGGCCACAGTATCACACTGGAAGTTCATGTTCAGCTGATTATCCACCATGACCCACAAATCTTTTTCAGAGTCACTGCTTCCCAGGGTAGAGTCCCCCGCATCCTGTAAGCATGGCCTACGTTCTTCATTCCTAGATATATACATTTAACTATATTAACATGCATATTGTTTGCTTGTACCCAGTTTACCAAGCAATCCAGACCACTCTCTCTCAGTGATTTGTCCTTTTCATTATTTACCACTCCCCCAATTTTTGGGTCATCTGCAAACTTTATCAGTGAAGATAAAGCTAATTAATAAAAGTTGTTAAACAGCATAGTGCCGATAACCGATCCCCGCAAGACCCCACTAGAAACACACCTGTTTGAAGATGACTCCGTTTAAAGTTACATTTTGAGACCTCTCAGTTCACCAGCTTTTAATCTATTTATGTTGATTAGCATTAATTTCCCTCCTTTAAGCCTTGATTAATCAAGTCCCATATCAGTAGCTCCATTATGTTGTCTGGCATTGGTTTCAAACTGACAGGCCTATAATTACTTGGGTAATCCTGTTAATCCTTTTTAAATATTGGCACAACAATAGCTTTCTTCCACGCCTTTGGAAATTCCCCATCATTGCTACTGGCCCACTGGTGGGAGCAGTAGTCCAGAGAAACTGCCGGAGGGTGCCAGAGAGTTTCCCTGTTACCTAAACCCTGGAGCTCAGTTAGATGACACGGTGGTTAAACACTGACAGAATCTACACCATGGATCTCAAACTCGAACCACCAGGCGGGTCACATGAGGACTAGCACATTGGCCCGAGGGCCACATCACTGACACCTCTCCACTGCCCCCGCCCCCCACTCCACCCCTTCTATGAGGCCCCGCCCCTTCCCCACCCCCATTCCAACCCCTTCCCCAAAGTCCCCACTCCAATTCTGCCCCCTCCCTGCCCCCATTCCAACCCCTTCCCCAAATCCCCACCCCTGCCCTGCCTCTTCTCCGCCTCCTCCCCTGAGCGCACAGTTCCCCACTCCTCCCCCCTCCCTCCTGGAAAGTGCTAAGCGCCGCCAAACAGGGAAGCGCCTGGAGGTAGGCAGAGGAGCGGGGACGCGGCGCGCTGGGGGGAGGGGAGCTTGGCGGGCCGCAGGAAATAACCCCGCAGGCCGCATGTTTGAGACTCCTGATCTACAGGCCAGTGTTCCCACCCCACCCACTGAGCATTAATGCCAGAAAGGCCTCTTTGTAGCCAAGTAAAGACAGGAGTAAAATGCAGAAAAATTTAACTTCAGAAGCCAATGCTTCCACCTGGAAGAAAGTCTCCAACTAAACTCTTGCTCAGCATTTAGGAAAGGGTTGGGAGGGAAAGAGCGTGCGAATTATACTTTCGTTCTGCTTGGCAATTCATGCAGCAGGATGCTGGACACTCCCAATCCCCTCCCCACTCCTCCCTCTGCTCCCAGCTGCAGTAAATCACCTTCCCCCAGGCTGGAAACCAGGCAGGCACCAGTCTGAACTAGCTCGGCTGCCACTCTTTAAGAGAAAGACACTTGTCAAACATTGCACACTACCCCACCCTAAGTTAGAGGGCCCACCACTCCTGAACAAGGGCTGACAACCAGGGGCGGCGAGTTATATACACTCGTGGTGCCCAGGCTCCAGCAATATTCAGGGCCTGGGGGCCCAGCTCCACCAATGTTGGGGGTCAGGTCTCCCCCGCAGCCCCATCTGCCGCTCCCCGCGCCTCCCCTGAGTATCTCCTGTCCTCCCCTTGCTGCCCTCACGCACCTCCCCAGGCCCCGGAGCAGAGTGTCCCTGTTTCTCCCCTGCAGCTCCGTGCTGCCTCCCTGCATCAACTGCCACCGCAGGGTCCTAGTGCCCCCCATCCAGACTGACCCTGCTCCCGCCCTTCCCTCTCAGACCCTTTCATTTTCCAACAGGAACCTCCACCAGTACAGCCCCCGCCCAGCTCACCTCCTCCCCCGAGGCACCGCTGCTTCGCTTCTCCCCACTCCCTCCCAGGCTTGTCGCATGCCAAACAGCTGATTCCGGCAAGCCTGGAGGGAGGGGGCGGAGCGGAGGTGAGCTGGCGGGGGGGGGTGCAGAGGAACCGCTCCCTGCCCCAGCTCACCTCCGCTCTGCCTCCTCCCCCGAGGCGCCGCTGCTCCGCTTTCCCCCCCTCCCTCCAGGCTTGCCGGAATCAGCTGTTTGGCACGCGGCAAGCCTGGGGGCAGGGGAAGAAGCGAAGCAACAGCGCCTGGGGGGAGGAGGCAGAGGTGAGCTGGGGGGGGAGGGGGGGTTGGCGCGGAGCAGCCGGTGGGTGCTCCACACCCACCAATTTTTCCCCGTGGGTGCTCCAGCCCCAGATCACCCATGGAGTCAGCGCCTATGTGTCTGATGGTTACCCGCATGCTCAGAAAGATTGAGGGCAGAGTGGAGGCATGGCATGACACCCATACGCATGCTGGATTTGATGGGGGTCGTGGGAAAGGTGGGAATTTAATGACATATCAGCCCTGGTTTAAAAACATTCAGTAAAACATCCCTTTTATGAGCAAAAACTTTAAACGCAAGAGGTGCCATTAGAAAGCAAAGTTAAAGAGTGTTAGAAGGGCACACGTGTGCCAAGGTTAGAGAGATGCATTAGCAGCCTCTTATCGCACGTACTGAACAGAGGGTATGTTTACACCGTGGTACCGTCTGGCAGCGCTATCACAGCACGAGTTATCAAGAAGTCAAAGGAGAAACACCCAGCCCACTTCATGAATTCAGATTCCTCGGCCCAGGGAGAAAGGCGCTGCATTTTGTCTTCCCACGCCGGGTATCTACCCATCTATCAAAACCCTACATATGCTCTTCTACCAGCAATCCCTGCTCAATGCTTGTTCATTCCAGTGTCCGTAGAAAGCAAACAGCCAAAGCAACTGTGCTTGAAAATGTGAATGAGCGCTCAAGTAATTTTGTTGCATTATTCATCCTGCTCGGAGTGTAATAATGCATCATCCTTTGTTCCCGTGTTCTTCTCAGTGCGAGACAATAACTCAATGGACTCTGGATACTCCCATGGGCGTACACAGATCACAAGCCCTATAGTTACTGGGCTACTGCAAAGGATCCATCCAATAGAAGGAGAGCTCACCGGAGCACTCACTAACATGGGATACTTCAGCAGGTTGGACATCCTTCTTTGGCAGCCAACACCTTTCTCGGTTGCAGGAACTCTGGAACAAGGCGAGGTTCCCAGCTCTGATAGGTGGCTGGCCACCTCACCTCATCTCTGCATCATGACAAGCAGCAAAGGTCTTTTTTGTGGGAACGGGTTCAAACAGGTTACAAAACCCTCTGCGGCTAAATGTCCAGGATTCAACGCACTCCCAAGTATGGAGGAACGTACTAGTGCTTCCCTGAGTGAGGACAGACCAAGGAATGGCCCTGCCTGCACCATCGTGGCTATGAGAAACAAGGTCACCATCACTGTTCTGACACAGCCTGAGCCCCCACAATAGGTTTTCATCAGGGCTGAAGGAGTTTTCTGGATCAAGCATAGGGAGAGTGTGGAGCACAGTGGTGACCTGCACTGTACGACACATGGAGGCAGACACTTCCTACGCGAGCGTCTGCAGGTACTGAGAGCTTGTTGAGAGCCTCTCTCGGGTTTGCAGGTGACTGTTGATAGCAACACTTTTTTTCCCATACAAGGATCCAAACCCAGCTGCATGTTTAGGACCTCGATGCACAACAATTATCACCTCCTCTGTAGGCACACCTCAGTCAGGACGTTTGCTGTATCACTACCTGCATGTGCTCATTTGCCTCTGGGAACAGGATGGCTTGGGGAAGGCAATGGGATTTAGAGGCCATCACCTCTAGGCCACTTGTGCACCTCAGTCTAAAGGCATTGCCATTGGATGGTCAAGTCAACCCACTTCCCAGCAGATGTGTGTCTGCTTAAAAGTCCCCAGTGCGATTGCTGTCCCCCACCAGAGGCATCAAGACCAAACATCACCTCTGCAGTTTACGCTGCTGACGCTCAAGCAGCAAACAGAGAACTTCCACCTCTGGGTGCAAACACTGCTTCAGTAAGGGCGCTTTCCATTTAAACTAAGGGCTCGTCTTCACTGCAATGTTAGATCGAGCTATAACAAGCGTGGCCCCTACCCTGACTCCTGTACACACACACACAATCCTTTAGCGCAAGTTAAACAGTGCTTTAACCTGGAGCAGGCTGGCCTGCCAGGGCACATGGGGTGACACGTGCTGACAACACCGGAGCTAGTAACGCAGTGGGGACTCAGCTGTTCTGTGATGCTAATAGACTCTGCAGTAATGCAACCACTAACAACAAAGAGTCCGGTGGCGCCTTAAAGACTAACCGATTTATTCGGGCATAAGCTTTCGTGGGTAAAAAACCCCACTCCATGCATCTGAAGAAGTGGGGTTTTTTTTACCCACGAAAGCTTACGCCCGAATAAATCTGTTAGTCTTTAAGGTGCCATCGGACTCCTCGTTTTTGTGGATACAGATTAACCCAGTTACCCTGCTCATACTTCCAACCACTGTGCAGCTCCAGTGGTGTTTTGGAGCTCTCACTGGAACTAGGCCAACTCCAGAGGCATTAACAAGACAGCAGAGACAAGCCCTACAAGTCTGAGCCCCTGGACAGATGGGGAGCAGACCAGTTGCCAAGTGCTTTCAGGATGGGCAGGATCTCCAGCCAATATCCAGTGACCAGGGTCCTGACAGGTACTATGCAACGGCCACACCTAGGTACCAAGTGCTATAGGTGGTCTGGGCTCTCTGGCTCTGGCCTCCAACTGAGTTCCAAAGCCAGGAGATCTGCCTCCATATTCAGAGCAGTGAAGGATCCTGACCTATTGTATCTAACCTGCATGCGCAAGCCCACAGCCAGCAAGGAAGCACAGAGCTGAAGGCTGACTCTCTGAACAGCAGCATACTAAGCATGCCCTTCCTCCAGGTATTTCACATTGAGTTACCCATTAACTAGACAGCAGGCGACTGCACATCCAAGCGCATTTCACTTGATCGACTGCTGACCGGGTAACAGCTGTTTAGTTTTCCAGGTGTGTGACTTCTGGAGAGCAGCAGATCTCAGCCAGCCATACACAGCTGTCAGGGACAATGCAGGCACCAGTTCACAGAGGAGCTGCTGCCCACTCCTAGGACTCCCATAAACCTCTTAACCATCTAGACCAAAGACAGAAAGCTCCTGTGTGCACAGTCCATGACCGAGTTGGAGTCTCTGCCAGGAGTTTCACTGGTGTAAAACTGAACCACTAGCAAGCTTCACACAACCTAGAAGTCAGCCAGAGTAGCAAACAGGAGGTTAGAATCAAAGAGAAGAAGGATCTGGAGAGGGGCGAGCCGTGCAAGGGGGCAGACTAGTGGAGATCCAGCCCTTATCCACGCGGCAGGCCTACATCCAGCAAGGAGATGAACAGCTCAGACACGCTGGGCAGACAGGACCCCCCCCCCCCCCCCCCCCAAAAAAGTCATTTTTTCCATCCAGCCCCCTTAAAAATCCATCCTGGTATCACCCACTCTGGTGCAGAGAGGGCCTGGAGTCTGGGAGGGGAGGTGTACACACTAGGATCTCTACCATAAGAGCTGGTTTAGAAACTGCTGGCGTTTATAGCCCTGTGGGGGACCCATAGCAGGCAGTGCATTACAGAGGGACTATGATGCAGCGTTTCTAGCTATATTCTAGAAGATATGCAAGTCGGACTGTGAGAATGGAAAGAAACTGACTTCCCAGAAAGCTGTATAGCTCCGAGGATGAAGTGACCCTGGGCTAGAATGCTCTGGACACACATCAGTGCATCACTTCTAGCGCTTCCCTGCAGCTCTACTCCCGCATCTGAGCTCTTTAGAGTACTTGAGGGGCTGCAGTCTTGTTTGTGATGCTTTTCCTAGTACCTATCACACAGGGATCTATGTACTATTTAAAAATACAGCTAGTTTGGTGGTGGAAGAGCTCTGGTTCACAGCCTTGCAGACTGAGGGTCTAATTCAGGGTGGGCAAACTTTTTGGCCCGAAGGCCACATTTGGGTGGGGAAATTGCATGCAGGGCCATGAAAGGGGGTTGGGGTGCGGGAGGGAATGCGGGGTGTGGGAAAGGGACTGAGGTGAAGCACTGGAATGGGTTACCTAGGGAGGTGGTGGAATCTCCTTCCTTAGAGGTTTTTAAGGTCAGGCTTGACAAAGCCCTGGCTGGGATGATCTAATTGGGTTTGGTCCTGCTTTGAGCAGGGGGTTGGACTAGATGACCTCCTGAGGTCCCTTCCAACCCTGAGATTCTATGATTCTAAGGGGTGCGGTGTGCAGGAAGGGGCTCAGGGCAAGAGGTTGGGGCAGAGGAGGGGTGGTGAGTATAAAAGGGGGCTCAGGGAAGGGGGTTGGTGCAGGAGGGGGTGCACAGTCTGGGAGGGGGCTCAGGGCAGTGGTGCAGGAAGGGGTGTGGAATGTGGGAGGGGGCTCAGGGAAGGGGGTTGGGGTACAGGAGGGGTGTGGGGTGTGGCAGGGGGCTCAGAGCAGGGATGCGGGCTCCAGCCTGGCACCGCTTACCTGGAGTGGCTTCAGGGTGGCAGCGGCACGCACCAGGGCCAGGGCCTGCCTGCCCTGTCCCCAAGCTGTGCCGCTCCAGGAAGCGGCCGGCACCACGTTCCTGCGGCCCCTGGAGGGGGGGGGGGGGGGAGGAGGGCTGAGCGCACTGCCCTTGCCTGTGGGTACCTGCCCCGAAGCTCCCATTGGCCACAGTTCCCTGTTCCCAGCCAATGGGAGCTTCGGGGCAGGTACCCACAGGCAAGGGCAGCGCACTCAGCCGTCCTCCCCCGCCCCCTCCAGGGGCCGCAGGAACGTGGTGCTGGCTGCTTCCCAGAGTGGAGCGGGGCCCTCAGCGCCACGGGGGTGGCAATCCCGCGGGCCGGATCCAAAGCCCTGAGGGGCTGGATCTGGCCCACAGGTCATAGTTTGCCCACGCCAGTCTAGTTATTAGGTGACCTTGAGCCATAGGCAGTGCAAGCGTCTCCTTGCTGCCTCAGAGTCAGACACACAGGGAGGCTCCCTCCTGCTGCCTATTAATTTCATTTGGTGACCCCTAGTTCTTGTGTTATGAGAAGTAAAACAACACTTCTTTCACTACACCAGTCATGATTTTATGGACCTCAATCATATCTCCCCTTAGCAGTCTCTTTTTCAGACTGAAAAAGTCCCAGTCTTATTAATCTCTCCTCATACGGAAGCCATTCTATGCCCCTAATCATGTTTGGTGCCCTTTTCTGAACCTTTTCCAATTCCAATATATCTTTTTTGAGATGGGGCGACCACATCTGTACACAGTATTCAAGGTGTGAGCCTACCATGGATTTATATAGAGGCAACATGTTATTTTCTGTCCTATTATCTATCCCTTTCTTAATTATTCCCAGCATTGTGTTCACTTTTTTGACTGCCACTGCACATTGAGAGGATGTTTTCAGAGAACTATCCACAATGACTCCAAGATCTTTCTTGAGTGGTAACAGCTAATTTAGACCCCATCATTTTATATGTACAGTTGGGATTATGCTTTCCAATGTGCATTACTTTGCACTTATCAACATTAAATTTCATCTGCCATTTTGTTGCCCAGTCATCCAGTTTTGAGAGATCCCTTTGTAGCTCTTTGCAGTCTGCCTGGGTCTTAACTATCTTGAGTAATTTTGTGTCATCTGCACATTTTGCCACCTCACTGTTTACCCCTTTTTCCAGATCATTTATGAATACGTTGAATAGGACTGGTCCCAGAACAGACCCCTGGGGGGACACTACTATTTACCTCACTCCATTCTGAAAACTGACCATTTATATCTACCCTTTGTTTCCCGTCTTTTAACCAGTTACCAATGCATGAGAGAACCTTCCCTCTTATCCCATGACAGCTTACTTTGCATAAGAGCCTTTGGTGAGGGACCTTGTCAAAGGCTTTCTGAAAATCTAAGTACACTGTATCCACTGGATCCCCTTGGTCCACATGCTTGTTGACCCCCCTCAAAGAATTCTAGTAGGTCGGTGAGGCATGATTTCCCTTTACTAAAACCATGTTGACTCTTCCTCAACAAATTATGCTCATCTATATGTCTGACAATATTGTTCTTTAATCATAGTTTCAACCAGTTTGCCCGGTACTGAAGTCAGGCTTACAGGCCTGTAATTGCCGGGATCACTTCTGGAACCCTTTTAAAAAAAACTGGCGTCACATGAGCTATTCTATTAATGAAATACTTCAGACACTAATGGCTGCGTGTTGGGCAACCAGCCATTTCCAGAACAAAACACGACACAGATCGTTGGCAGCGTCTGACTTTTGCAGGCCAGGCACCCATGAGAAGTAAGCATTTACTCTCTGGCAGCATTTTACTCCCTTGGGTATGACATTACATTGGGCTGCTCCGGCTCAGACTAAATAGCCTATGAAGCGCTTAACCTAAGGCTTTGGCTACACTCACAAGTTACAGCGCAATAAAACTGCCTACAGCTCTGTAACTCACTAACTGGCTACACTTGCAAGGCACGTGCAACGGTGCATCTCCTCAGGTACAGCGCTGCTTGTACTCCACCTCCCCGAGAGGAATAACATTTGTTGCACAGTGGGTGGAACGCTGCTGCTTCAATGTAGCCAGGGAATTCGTAGTAACTTACCTCCGGAAGTGCCCTTTGTTTTGAAACAGCACTTCTGGGTTGGAGTTCAGAGCTCCGTTCTGGAGCTGCTTTACAAAAAAAAACAAAAAAACAAAAAACAAAAAAAGGCAAACAGCTACTGTTTGCAGGCGGGGTGGGGGGGGGCTCCGTTAGGAACGCTGCAGCAAAGTTGGCTTGGAGAGAGGCCGGGGGGGGGGGGGGGGGTCGGAAAGAACGGCGGGGGGGGGGGAGGAGAGGGGGCGGGCTCCGTTTCCCCGAGTTCTCTTTTATCTGCTCTTTAAAAACAAACCAAGCCCCTGCTGCTTGCTTTCAGTGATTGAGAGAGAGGCAGGGGATGTGGAGGTGTGTAAACTTAGGAGATAATGAGCTTACACTCTGTGGATACCCTAAAAACCCACTCTCTCTCCCCACACGCTTCCTGTCACACTCCCCCTCACCCCCCCCCCCCCATTTGAAAAGCACATTGCAGCCACTTGAACGCCCATAACGCACCACTCCCAATACAGCTGCAAATGCCTCAAATGTAGCCACGTTAGTGCGCTGGCAGCTGCCAGTGTGGACAGGCTGCAGCGCTTTCCCTACTCAGCTGTACGAAGATGGGTTTAACTCACAGCGCTGTACATCTGCAAGTGTAGCCAAGGCCTCAGTAGAACAAAAGAAATCCAAAGCAGCGCACACCCACAGATATCTGATGTTGACATTTTCCTTGCCAAAGTAGCTAGTTAGAGCTTTTTAGATTTAAAGGGAGGCCTCTACCATGGTGCTGAATTTGGGAAGTTGCATTTATTACCATTACTACAACTGAGTGTCACAAAGATCATTAAACAGCAGCAAAGGAAAATGCCTGCTAGATAAGGTTATTGAACGATTGCACGTTTTTCCACTACACCCTTCACTCCTCAGGAGAGAGCACACACAAAAGCGGAACATGTTTAAAGACGACACCACAGGCGTGCGCAGCACATTTCATTACAGTGTGCCTCCCACTTCCTGTCCCCTGACTGCCCCCCTCAGAATCCCTGACCTATCCAACGCCCCCCCCCCGCTCCTTGTCCTGACCGCCCCCTCCAGAGACCCCCCTGCCCCTAGCCACCACCCCCAGGACCCCACACCCTATCTATGCCCCGCTGCTCCTTGTTCCCTGACTGCCCCCTCCAGAGACCCCTCACCCCTAACCACCCACCCCCCAGGACCCCACACCGTCCCCTGACTGCCTCTCAGGACTCCCTGCCCCTTATCCAAACCCCGGCCCCCTTACCACGCCGCTCAGAGCACCGGCCGGAGCCAGACACGCTGCTGCGCTGCCCCGCCCCCCAGAGCGCTGCCCGTGCGGTGGCGTGTTGCAGAGGGGGGAGCCTCCCCGGTGAGCTCAGGGGCCAGACAGGGCAGGCTCTTTTTTCCCCCGCTTCCACAGCTCCGGCTTCTTTTTTTGGGGGGGCCACTTGGGGCGGCAAAAAAGCTAGAGCCGGCCCTGCCCTGCATTAGGTTGTGCCTGGGCGCACCCTGTGCGCATGCCTGTGGATGACACAAAGCCTGGCTCCTCATGACAGAATGCTGCACCTTTCACAGCTTCTCATCTGGGGTAGATTTTCCTCAGAGGTGTGCAGTGCTCAGTCAGCAAGGCTCAGTCTATCCTTATCCCAGCTTCATTGCAAAGAGCCAGCATCTGATAAGGGCTGGTCCACTGTAACCTATGAAGCTTCTACTGGCTTCTTCAGTTTCACTTTCCCAGCTCAGTAACCGCTTCCAACAGACGAGCCAGAGATGGAAGGATCCAAAGGGGGTGGGGAGGGGGCACCTGAACCTGACAATGGGATCAAGAGCTGTAGCCCACGAAAGCTTCCACTGAAATAAATGTGTTAGACTCCTGTTCTTTTTGCTGACACAGACTAACACGGCTGCTACTCTGAAACCTGTCTCTGCTAGGTCACTCATTCAAATGCAGCCCCAGCCTGCTGCCAGTATTGACTGAAAGTGGGACCATCTGTGTGTTCAGTGTTTGTGTGCCTAGCCCAGTGGGGTCCTGCGCCATGACTAGGGCATACACCGGCCTGCATTACAGAGATTCCATGGAAAAGGCAGCTATAATCACAGCACAGAAGCCATTTTCACCATCAGCCTTGCTGACCACCTGTTAGTAGAGTGACCGGGTCAAAACACCTGAATTCCCTTGGGACGCCTAGATATGCCCCCTCCAGGGCAGATTTATGGTGCATTACCAGGGGCAGAGTGCGCGAGATGCTTGCCAGGCCACAGTCCATGCTGTACCCATTCTAGGGCTAGCAGCCTTCAACCTCCAAGGTTGTTCCAGCCTGGTACCAAGGGGGTTGTTGAGCATTCTGAAGTTACTGGGTGC
This sequence comes from Macrochelys suwanniensis, assembly GCA_033296515.1. Classification (NCBI taxonomy): domain Eukaryota; kingdom Metazoa; phylum Chordata; order Testudines; family Chelydridae; genus Macrochelys; species Macrochelys suwanniensis. Next base: position 1,132,817 of record CM065787.1, on the reverse strand, counting down.
TTTGGTAATGGAAGGATGGGCCGAGTATTTCCCCAGTACTACCAGTGGAGCCAGACTTCCCAGAGCACCCTTCCCTGCCTAATATTTTACTGGACTCAGGAAACGGACATTAACTGCAGGCCCACGCAGCCGTCAAGGGCAGGTAGGTGTATTTGTGATGCACCGACAGAGCATGTGTCACGCTGCGAACACCACGGAGTGGGACCACGTCTCGTCCCCTACCCCGAGGGAGCAGAGACTAGACAATAATTCAGACACAAGGCACTACCGGGGGCCAGCAGGCGGATGCAGCACACACCAGGGCAGGAGCCCCTCACACAGATGAATCCACCACACACTGAAATGCTTGTAACTCGGATGGGCTTCCCAGAGGCCATGTGTTTTGAGGATTTCTCCATTTAACATGTGCAGAGGGTGTCTGGAAAGGCTGCTCCTAGCAGCAAGTGTTAAGACACAATCACATCCTCAATAGCCTTCATGCTCCCCTGCCCCCTCTAACTTCCTGAACACAGAAGGGACAGCAACTGGTCCCTAGAGAGGATGGCCCACCAGGTAAAGAGATAGAGTTGTGCTGAGACACACTCCAGCGTAGACCGCCTGCTGCGGACAGGACAGAACTGAACTGGCTGAGGAGAGTTAGAGACTCCGCTTCTCACACCGGAGGGGAGCCCTAGAGTTCTGATCCCCAGCCTGGCAAGAATTCCATGCTGCCCCCTCTCCATCCCGCAGTTTGTTTGCGCCCAACCAAACTCATATATGCAACACTGACCGAGAGAAGCTGGAAAGTCACTTAGTATCTCCTTAGGCATCCTCCCTGCAGATGCAGTCTCCGTTCTTCCCTCTCTCCTCTGACACGCTTGCATGGCTGAGATTTGTAAGCCCACACAGACACCCACGCAGAGCTGCCAAACGCTGCTTCAGATCAGACTCTCAGAGTTAGTGGACGTGGCCACTCCAATTCCTCCCAGCCACAAACATGCCATCTTAAAAACACAAAGGCAGCTCCAGTCCCAAGACTGATTAGACTGCATTTCCAAAAGCCGACCCCACGCCTTCAGCTGGAACGAACAATAAAGTAGGAGGCAGCCTTCAGTTGGCCCATTGTCCAGAAGTCAACAAGCTAAAATCTAGTTACAAACAAGGGGCCCGAGGCTCCAGTACATTAATCCAGTTCTGCGCTGGTATAACTCCATTGATTCCCATGGAGTTACTGACGTTACAGTGGTGAATCAAGCCCAGGAACTGCTGCAGTAGACTGCTCGTCCAGCCACTACAGTATCTCTTGGGGCAGTCAAAGCCTGTACAATTTGGATTTTCCACCAGATCCACCCTAACTTTGCAAAGCGGAGTTCATTTGGTTGTTGTTCACCATGAGCTCGACAGTGCCAGATCCACCTGTGATGGAAAGCTAGCGAATTCATGGCAACAGGTCTCACGAAAGACACCCTCACCAGTAACTGTTGCCACGTCCTCTCTCACACACACTTCACCAGCTGGGTTACCTGGTCAGGCATTCACCTTAGGGAGCATGTATTCAGGACACGTTTTCTAGACCAGGCCAGCTACTTGCTGAGAGTCATAAATTCACTGCTGGCACCTGTTGATGGTGAATTCCTCAAAGCACGTGTTTGAGAGACTGGAGGCCAGATCAAAGCCACCTGGCTTCTGCCACCCATCGTATTCAGTTTACGTTCACAGCATCACCGAAGAGCATGCAGATGCAAGCCCCTGTGCCTTGAAAGCAAAGTCCTGGGGAATTACTATAGTGGTTAAATGAAGTGAAACATTCTGCCTCTGTCCTCTTTCTCTGCTCAGCATTTGGAACACAAAGTGGCCCCATGCGGAATTAAAGAAACTCCTCTGACTTTGAGTAGTTAGCACAAGCTGTATGGAGCATGGAGAGCCAAGAAGCAGCTATTTAGAAGACAGAGGGCAGGGAAGAGGAACAGAAGCATACAAAATATCTTCAGAATAAAACCCAATTCGCCCCATACATGAGCAATACTAGAATCAAGCATCAGAAGAATCTAGCCACTTGCTGACCAAGTGTCCCTTTCTCCCTAGCCCCTGTGCTTAAAGAAGGAATAAAAAATTATTTGCATTAGATTTAAGTTTCCTCTTCCAGAAGCTTAAGGCCCCTATTTGGCCAATAATCCAGACCAGGGAACTAGGGCTGTCGATTCATTGCAGTTAACTCATGCGATTAACTGGAAAAAAAAATTAATCACAATTTAAAAAATTAATCTCGATTAATCGCACTGTTAAACAATAGAATACAAATTGAGATTTATTAAATATTTTTGATGTTTCTACATTTTCAGATACATCTGAAATGGAGAACAGGCATTTGCATGGCACTGGTGTAGCCGGCGTTGCAAGTTATTTACATGCCAGATGTACTAAAGATGCACATGTCCCTTGATTCAGCTTCAACCACCATGCCAGAGGACGTGTCCATGCTGATGATGGGTTCTGCTCAATAACGATCCAAAGCAGAGAAGACCAATGCATGTTCATTTTCATTATCTGAGTCAGATGCCACCAGCAAAAGGATGATTTTCTTTTTTTGATGGTTTGGATTCTGTAGTTTCTGCATCAGAGTGTTGCTCTTAAGACTTCTGAAAGCATGTTCCACACCGCATCTCTCTCAGATTTTGGAAGGCACTTCAGATTCTTAAACCTTGGGTCAAGTGCTGTAGCTATCTTTAAAAATTTCACATTGGTACCTTCTTTGCATGTTGTCAAATCTGCAGTGAAAGTGTTCTTAAAATGAATAATATGTACAGGGTCATCATCCAAGACTGCTATAACATGAAAGATATGGCAGAATGCAGGTAAAATAGAGCAGGAGACATACAATTCTCCCCCAAGGAGTTCAGTCACAAATTTAATTAACGCTTTTTTTTTTTTTTTTTTTTTAAACGAGTGTCAGCAGCATGGAAGCATGTCCTCTGGAATGGTGGCCGAAGCATGAAGAGACACATGAATCTTTAGCTCATCTGGCACGTAAATATCTTGAGATGCCAGCTACAATAGTGCCATGCGAACGCCTTTTCTCACTTTCAGGTGACATTTTAAACAAGCAGCGGGCAGCATTATCTCCTGCAAATGTAAACAAACTTGTTTCTCATTTAGGCTGCTAGGAAAGAGACTGAAATCCAGGATCTCTATGGTGGCATTCTCAGAAATGCTTCCAGTTCCATGCACTGTATGAGTGGCACTATATGTGAAAGAAAATGTAGAATCAAATGAAGTAAAAATCTTAAATGAATCCACATCTTCCATAGAATCTCTATGGATAGTAATTCCATGCTCTAATAAGAATATAATAGTAGGGATCTATTATCAGCCACCTGACCAGGACAGTGATAGTGATGATGAAATGCTAAGGGAGATTAGAGAGGCTATCAAAATAAAAGAACTCAATAATAGTGGGGGATTTCAATTATCCCCATATTGACTGGGAACATGTCACCTCAGGACGAAAAGCAGAGACAAAATTTGTTGATATGCTGAATTACTGCTTCTTGGAGCAGCTGGTACAGGAACCCACAAGGGGAGAGGCAACTCTCCATTTAGTCCTGAGTGGAGGGCAGGATCTGGTCCAAGAGGTAACTATAACAGGATCGCTTGGAAATAGTGACCGTAATATAATAACATTTAACATTCCTGTGGTGGGAAGAACACCTCAGCAGCCCAACACTGTGGCATTTAATTTCAGAAAGGGGAACTATGCAAAAATGAAGAGGTTAGTTAAACAGAAATTAAAAGGTACAGTGACTAGAGTGAAATCCCTGCAAACTGCATGGACGTTTTTCAAAGATACCGTAATAGAGGCGCAACTTAAATGTATATCCCAAATTAAAAAAAACATAGTCAAAGAACTAAAAAAGAGCCACCGTGGCTTAACAACCATGTAAAAGAAGCAGTGAGAGATAAAAAGGTATATTTTTAAAAGTGGAAGTCAAATCCTAGTGAGGTAACTAGAGAGGAGCACAAACACTGCCAGATTAAGTGTAAAAATGTAATAAGAAAAGCCAAAATGGAGTTTGAGGAACAGCTGGCCAAAAACTCAAAAGGTACTTAAACATTTTGTTACTACATCAGAGGCAGGAAGCCTGCTAAACAACCAGTGGGGCCCCTGGATGATCGAGATACAAAAGGAGCACTTAAAGACGATAAAGTCACTGCTGAGAAACTAAATGAATTATTTGCTTCAGTCTTCACGACTGAGGATGTTAGCAAGATTCCCAAACCTGAGTCATCTGAGGAATTTGTCACAGATTGAAGTATCACTAGAGGAGGTTTTGGAACTAATTGATAAACTTAACAGTAACAAGTCACCGGGACCAGATGACATTCACATTTGAGTTTTAGACCAAGCTGGATGAGCAAGCATCTCAGAGAGGTGATTAAGAAAAAACAGAAAGCATACAAGGCGTGGAAGATGGGAGGGATCAGCAAAGAAACCTACCTTATTGAGGTCAGAGCATGTAGGGATAAAGTGAGACAGGCTAAAAGTCATGTAGAATTGGACCTTGCAAAGGGAATTAAAACCAATAGTAAAAAGTTTTATAGCCATATAAATAGGAAGAAAACAAAGAAAGAAGAAGTGGGACCGCTAAACACTGAGGATGGAGTGGAGGTTAAGGATAATCTAGGCATGGCTCAATATCTAAACAAATACTTTGCCTCAGTCTTTAATGAGGCTAATGAGGAGCTTAGGAATAGTGGCAGCATGACAAATGGGAATAAGGATGTGGGGGTAGATATTACCATATCAGAGGTAGAAGCCAAACTTGAACAGCTTAATGAGAGTAAATCAGGCGGCCCAGATAATCTTCATCCAAGAATATTAAAGGAACTGGCACATGAAATTGCAAGCCCATTAGCAAAAAATTTTAATGAATCTCTAAACTCAGGGGTTGTACCGTTTGACTGGAGAATAGCTAATATAGTTCCTATTTTTAAGAAAGGGAAAAAAAGTGACCCGGGTAACTACAGGCCTGTTAGTTTGACATCTGTAGTATGCAAGGTCTTGGAAAAAATTTTGAAGGAGAAAGTAGTTAAGGACCTTGAGGGCAATGGCAATTGGGACAAATTACAACATGGTTTTACAAAAGGTAGATCGTGCCAAACCAACTTGATCTCCTTCTTTGAGAAAGTAACAGATTTTTTAGATAAAGGAAACGCAGTGGATCTAATCTACCTCGATTTCAGTAAGGCATTTGATACAGTACCACATGAGGAATTATCGGTTAAATTGGAAAAGATGGGGATCAATATGAAAATTGAGAGGTGGATAAGGAACTGGTTAAAGGGGAGACTACAGCGGGTCATACTGAAAGGTGAACTGTCAGGTTGGAGGGAGGTTACTAGTGGAGTTCCTCAAGGTTCAGTTTTGGGACCAATTTTATTTAATCTTTTTATTACTGACCTCGGCACCAAAAGTGGGAGTGTGCTAATAAAGTTTGCAGATGACACAAAGTTGGGAGGTATTGCCAATTCAGAAAAGGATCGGGATATCCTACAGGAAGATCTGGATGACCTTGTAAACTGGAGTAATAGTAATAGGATGAAATTTAATAGTGAGAAGTGTAAGGTTATGCATTTAGGGATTAATAACAAGAATTTTAGTTATAAGCTGGGGACGCATCAGTTGGAAGTAACGGAAGAGGAGAAGGACCTCGGAGTCCTGGTTGATCACAGGATGACTATGAGTCGCCAATGTGATGTGGCCGTGAAAAAAGCTAATGCGGTCTTGGGATGCATTAGGCGAGGTATTTCTAGTAGAGATAAGGAGGTGTTAGTACCGTTATACAAGGCATTGGTAAGACCTCATTTGGAATACTGTGTGCAGTTCTGGTCTCCCATGTTTAAGAAGGATGAATTCAAACTGGAACAGGTACAAAGAAGGGCCACTAGGATGATCCGAGGAATGGAAAACCTGTCGTATGAAAGGAGACTCAAGGAGCTTGGTTTGTTTACCCTAACCAAAAGAAGGCTGAGGGGAGATATGATTGCTCTCTTTAAATATATCAGAGGGATAAATACCAGGGAGGGAGAGGAATTATTTCAGCTCAGTACCAATGTGGACACAAGAACAAATGGATATAAACTGGCCAGCAGGAAGTTTAGACTTGAAATTAGACGAAGGTTTCTAACCATCAGAGGAGTGAAGTTCTGGAACAGCCTTCCAAGGGAAGCAGTGGGGGCAAAAGACCTAACTGGCTTCAAGATTAAGCTAGATACGTTTATGGAGGGGATGGTTTGATGGGAAAGCATGATCTTAGTCAAGGGTCAATTAATTGCCATCAGTGGTAAATAGGACCAATGGTCAATGATGGGATGTTAGAAGTTACTACAGAGAACTTTTTCCTGGGTGTCTGGCTGGTGAGTCTTGCCCACATGCTCGGGGTTCAGCTGATCGCCATATTTGGGGTCGGGAAGGAATTTTCCTCCAGGGTAGATTGGCAGAGGCCCTGGAGGTTTTTTGCCTTCCTCTGCAGCATGGGGCACGGGTCACTTACCGGAGGATTCTCTGCATCTTGAAGTCTTTAAACCATGATTTGAGGACTTCAATAGCTGAGACATAGGTGAGAGGATTATTCCAGGAGTGGGTGGGTGAGATTCTGTGGCCTGCATTGTGCAGGAGGTCAGACTAGATGATCATAATGGTCCCTTCTGACCTTAAAGTCTATGAGTCTATGAGTCTATGAGTTCTTTCAGAACTCTTGGGTGAAATTGTGGAACTATTAACTATGGTTTGTACCTGTCCTTTAAATCAGCTTCTGTACCCAATGACTGGAAGATAGCTAATGTAACACCATTATTTAGAAAGGGCTCTAGAGGTGATCCCGGCAATTACAGACTGGTAAGTCTAATGTCAGTACCGGGCAAGTTAGCTGAAACAATAGTAAAGAATAAAATTGTCAAACACACAGAAGAACAAATTGTTGGGCAAAAGCCAACATCGTTTCTGTAAAGGGAAATCATGTCTTACTGATCTATTAGAGTTCTTTGAAGGAAACAAACAAGTGGACAAGGGGAATTCAGTGGACATAGTGTACTTGGATTTCCAGAAAGCCTTTGACAAGGTCTTGCGTAAATTAAGTTGTCATGGGATAAGAGGGAAGATCCTTTCATGGATTGAGAACTGGTTAAAAGACAGGGAACAAAGGGTAGGAATAAATGGTAAATTTTCACAATGGAGAGCGGTAACTAGTGGTGTTCCTCAAGGGTCAGTCCTAGGACCAATCCTATTCAGCTTATTCATAAATGATCTGGAGAAAGGGGTAAATAGTGAGGTGGCAAAGTTTGCAGACAATACTAAACTGCTCAAGATAGTTAAGACCAAAGCAGATTGTGAAGAACTTGAAAAAGATCTCACAAAACTAAATGATTGGGCAACAAAATGGCAAATGAAATTTAATGTGGATAAATGTAAAGTAATGCACATTGGAAAAAATAAACCCAACCATACATACAATATGATGGGGGCTAATTTAGCTACAACTAATCAGGAAAGAGATCTTGGCATCATCATGGATAGTTCTCTGAAGACGTCCATGCAGTGTGCAGCGGAAAAAGCAAACGGGATGTTAGGAATCATTAAAAAAAAGGGATAGAGAATAAGACAGAATATCTTATTGCCCTTATATAAATCCATGGTACACCAGCATCTTGAATACTGCATACAGATGTGGTCTCCTCATCTCAAAAAGGATATACTGGCATTAGAAAAGGTTCAGAGAAGGGCAACTAAAATGATTAGGGGTTTGGAACGGGTCCGATATGAGGAGAGATTAAAGAGGCTAGGACTTTTCAGCTTGGAAAAGAGGAGACTGGGGGGATATGATGAGGGGATGTAAAATCATGAGCGGTGTGGAGAAAGTGAATAAGGAAAAGTTATTTACTTTATCCCATAATATAAGAACTAGGGGTCACCAAATGAAATTAATGGGCAGCAGGTTTAAAACAAATAAAAGGAAGTTCTTCTTCACACAGTGCACAGTCAACCTGTGGAACTCCTTGCCTGAGGAGGTTGTGAAGGCTAGGAATATAACAGGGTTTAAAAGAGAACTGGATAAATTCATGGAGGTTAAGTCCATTAATGGCTATTAGCCAGGATGGGTAAGGAATGGTGTCCCTAGCCTCTGTTTGTCAGAGGGTGGATATGGATGGCAGGAGAGAGATCACTTGATCCTTACCTGTTAGGTTCACTCCCTCTGGGGCACTTGGCATTGGCCAGTGTCGGTAGACAGGATACTGGGCTGGATGGACCTTTGGTCTGACCCAGTATGGCCGTTCTTATGTCATAGCGATTGGCTGAACAAGAAGTAGGACTGAATGGACTTGTAGGCTGTAAAGTTTTACATTTTTTGTTACATAACTGCACTCAAACAAAACAATACATTTGTAAGTTGCACTTTCATGATAAAGAGATTGCACTACAGTACTTGTATGAGGGGAATTGAAAAATACCATTTTATCATATTTACAGTGGAAATATTTGTAATAAAAATATAAAGTGAGCACTGTACACTTTGTATTCTATGTTTTAATTGAAATCAATATATTTGAATATGTAGAAAACATCCAAAATTTAAATAAATGGTATTCTATTATTGTTTAATAGCACGATTAATCACGATTAATTTGTTTAATCGCTTGACAGCCCTACAGGGAACAGAATTCGCCAGGAAGATACCTGCACTGCACAAGCAGCAAGGCTAAGAGTTTGCATATCCAGTTTCATCCAAATTGGAGTTGTATGAAACCCTGAGTAAAATTCCTGCTCTACTATAGAGGTGGCACAGAAAAGTTGGTTAAAACACCCTGCCTGAGTTCTGCTTCTGAAGAATGTAATCCTAAAGTTGTTGGAGAAAAGCCACTCAAGACTTAGCTTTTGAGTGCCCTTCCTTAGCCACAGAGTGAGAGGTGTATGAAAATAGCATCCTAGGGGAGCTGCATGACATATTACTGGCCTCTTCAGGATGGAGTTCTTCCAAATACATTGCCCATGGTGGGCGTGACTGGCCTAGCTGAACTTCCCCCCCTCAGTCTATCCATTCCTCCCTCACTTCACAAGTTCTAAAACCCATTGCTTCAGCACACATGGAAAATAGGGAAGCTCTCGAGTCTACCCTAAGAGGAGCCCCACTGCACAGGCTGTTCAGACAATGGTGCCAGAGGGCCACCTAGGTCTGGAGATCCATATCAACAAGGTACCACAAAGCACTTTCTGATCAGCGAGGGGGAGAGTCCCTTTAGAGCCACAAAAATGCCTTTATGAAAAATCTTGACATGGAAATGAATCTTGACAACTTCTGTACAGAAGCCTTCATCCTCATTTGACCACGTCACCCATAGTTCCAAAAGAAGGAGTGGGATACGAGAACAGGAAAGTTAAAGATTGACAGCTTTGGGATGGGGAAGAGTGGAACATAAGCACTGCCAGACTGGTTCAGGCTAATGGTCCATCTAGCCCAGTGTCCTGTCTCCTGACAGTGGAGACAGGACATAAACAGAACAGGACTATTTCCAGTGATTCATCCCGTCACCCAGTCCCAGCTCTTGGCAGTCAGAAACTTAGGGACACCCAGAGCACTGGGTTGTGTCCCTGACAGACCTGTCCTCCATGAACTCACCTAGTTCTTCTTTGAACCCAGTTATACTTTTGACGTTCACAATATCCCCTGGCAACAAATTCCACACGTTGACCGTGCATTGTGTGAAGAGGCTCTTCCTTTTGTCTTAATCCTGCTGCCTACGAATTTTGTTAGGTGACCCCTGGTTCTTGTTTTACATAAAGGGCTAAATAACACTTCCCTACTCAGTTTTTCCACCTCATTCATGATTTTATAGACCTCTATCAGCTCCCCCCTTAGTAGTCTCATTTCTGAGCTGACCAGTCCCAGGCTCTCCTCATGTGGAAGCTGTTCCACACCCTTCATCATTTTGTTGCCCTTCTCTACCCTTTTCCAACTGTAATAAAAGGGAACAGAAGTCTGAGACTAAGACCGTCTGTCCATACCTCCCAAAACTAGGGGAATTCATTAGTCATGGAGATGCCCAATATGAAGCCAGAGCTAAGTTTGTTCATTAATTCTCCAGCATTATTATTAAACTAAATTGGCATCATAGGGATGCACAATGCCTCACAAAAGAGTCTAAGTGCCTCAGGTCAGGGACCTGCCCAGACAAAGACAGAAAAGTGCAATGCAGATAATTCAGAGGCTGAGGAAGGAGGGTGGTAGCAGCAGACCTCCTTGGTCGATTGGCCATAGGAGGTTGGGCAAATATGGAATGATCCTGAATGCCAAGACAGCAGATGCTTGGAGGCTGGGCAGAGGGAGGCTGTTCCAAGCATAGAAGGCAGGGCAGTAAATAAAGCAGAATTAAGAAGGGGACAGATGAGACTGTTGAAGGAAAGAACACAGATTGATGAGCAGGGGACCAAGGACTGAACTCTGAGGAATATCTAGAGAGACGGGGCTAGAAGAGGGGATGGGACCCCCAAAGGAGAGATTGAGGAGACCCTTTGCTTTGGCGACGTGTTGCTGGTCATTGCCCTTGGCGAGGTCACTGGTTGCAGCAGTGCCAAGACGGTGGAAGTCAGACTGAAGGAAGCTGAGCCAGCAAGAACAGAGCACATGCAGGCCCTGGGGGGTGGGGTCAGGGAAGTCTCCCTTCAGGAATAGTGAGTGAGAGATGGGTTTGGTTTGTTTTTTTTAAGGAGAAAGGACCCAGAGGTTGAGAGACGGAATGAGATAATAAGGGAAACGAGGTGCAAGGGACTGGACCCGATGGGACAGGCTGAAGGGTTAGAACAGAGAAAACGTCGGGGAGTAACTGCATAGAAAAAAGGAAGGAGTGGTTGGATGGAGTGGCTGGGGCGAGGCAGGAGTCTGCTGGGTAGTGTTGATTTGGTCTATAGTCATCAGCAAGATCTGGGCAGAGAACAGAAAAGAGATGACTGGAGAAGAGAGTGAAAACTCGGGAGCGCTGGCTGAACCAGAGGACACTGGGCCATGGACAGCAGCACCCGCTCGAGGAAAGGTTGCAAGGCAGCTTCCATCGCAGCTGTGATTTCACCTGCTCATGTGTGTCCAAAGCATTCAGGTTTGGGGTTCAAATCTGCACTGGCTCTGCTGTAAAGGAGAGTGGGGTGGGGGTCAGAAGAAACAGTCCCTTCAAATCATTTCAGTTTACTGAGGCAGGAGAGCTATTTACATGAGGGAGATTGTGTCTCACTGCAATACAGAGAAGTCTACTGAACATCAGCCAAAAAGGGGACACATTCCTACTAGTCAATTCTTCTAAACCCAACAGTTCACCCTCAGATTGTAAATTCTTCAAAGCTCCTGATGGGTCTGTGCAGAGCTGGCACAAGGGCTCCAATGCGAACTGGGGCACTCGTGCCCAGGGGCCCCAACACCGGTCCAGCCCTCCGATGACACCCGAAGCTTGACAGAGGCAGCAATCTGTCAAGGGACTTATATTGCCTCAGAGGCTTTAACTGCTTCTAAGCACAGATCCATCACCCTGCTATGGCTCAGATGGAATCTTCATGTCTCAGAGATGCAATGCACGATTTCCATGGCAGCCCGGAACCAGGCTCCGTGGAGGACTGTGGTTTTCAACACATGAGAGCAGCAGGAGTGGATGAGCTGAGAAATAATGGGTGATGCCCAGACTCCAGTGGTTCAGGAGCTGAATTAGCAATCTACATTACCCAAAAGAGCCACAGGAGTGTGAACTCATTGTCTCAGTTACTATAGTGCTATAGATTCATAGCGTAGTAGTATGACCGGGAAATATTTATTGTGTGTATTATGACAAAGTTCCTCCTCTAGCTTGGTGAGTCCTGTGCTTATTGGCGGATTTTTATGGCCTCAGATCTTCCCCTCTGGTAGAACCAACAGTCAAATTCCTCCTGTGTCTGATCAGGAGTTGGGAGGTTTGGGGGGGAACCCTCTACTCCGGGTTCCAGCCCAGGGCCCTGTGGATTGCAGTTGTCTATAGGGTTTCCTGGAACAGCTGCATGACAGCTACAACTCCCTGGGCTACTTCCCCACAGCCTCCACCCAACACCTTCTTTATGCTTACTGCAGGACCTTCCTCCTGATGGTCTGCTGATGCTTGTACTCCTCAGTCCTTCAACTCTTCTCACTCTCAACTCCTTGTGTGCCTCTTGCTCCCAGCTCCTCGCACACACCACCACAAACTGAAGGGAGCTCCTTTTTAAACCCAGGTGCCCTGATTAGCCTGCCTGTCTTAATTGATTCTAGCAGGTTCTTCTTAATTGGCTCCAGGTGTCCTAATTAGCCTGCCTGCCTTAAATTGGTTCCAGAAAGTTCCTGCTTGTTCTAGTGCAGCCCCTGCTCTGGTCACTCAGGGAACAGAAAACTATTCATCCAATGGCCAGTATATTTGCCTTCTATCAGACTTCTGTACCCCACTTGTCTGGGTCTGTCACAGTATGTATATGTTTGTACACACACCCCCCCCCCCCACACACACACACCCACCCCTTGTGTGCGTGTGTATGTAGAACTATTCGCACAGCAAAATGACTGACCAAGCATTATTTTATCAACTATAATTGGTTAACAACATAGTAAAAGCATCCTGATTGGTTAATAAATTAAATCACTGCTTTAATATCATATGCTGCAAAGAGCCACAGGGGATATATTAAAGAGTCTCAGTCACAGTATCACTGCTCTAATGAATGAAGAAGAGAACCATGGACTGAAAAAACTGCCTAATTTAAAACTATAGTTTTCCATGATTAGCCAGTACCCCCACGGAACCTCCAATTAGAATTTCCTTAAACACATGTTCAGAAACAGACGCCTTCTATGTTACTTAAGACTGCCCCCCACCCCCAAGTCTTCCAACCCTGTCCCATCTGGGTCATTGTCTTCTCTCCATTAATGTAAACTGAACGCTCTTCAGGGCTGGTATTCCATTTCTATTCTGGTACTCCACAAACACAGGTGAAGCTTTACAAGAAGTGAACAACAATTAAAGACAAAGCCACTAAATAGTTTGATTCCTGAGCTTCATGCCCCGTGTCATCAATATCATAATCTGCCCCAAGAAGGGGTTTGGGAGACATCCTGCCCTCCGAGTTTGCTTAGCCAGGGAGAACTTGTTTGAATGATATAGGAAGCTGGCTCTGATCAAACCAACAACAACTTCACCAAGGCCAAAGGCGCTAGTGCTGTAACTCAGAATCAGACCTGCAGACGTTGTGACTTACTCGCCTTATTTGAGGTTCGGTGGGCAGAGAACAGAAAAGAAAAAAAAAAGATGACTGGAGAAGAGAGTGAAAACTCTGCAGCGCTGGCTGAACCAGAGGATAGTGGGGCCATGGACAGCAGCACCCACTCGAGGAAAGGTTGCAAGGCAGCTTCCATTGCAGCTGTGATTTCACATGCTCATGCGTGTCTAGAGCAGTGGTTCTCAGCCACTGGCGGTCCGCGGACTATGACTAAGGGATCCCCAATAGACAGACTGAAAACTGAACAGAATTTGACTCGAGATACAGACAGACGTCCAAAGGGGTCCACACCTCCATTTGACATTTTTTAAGGGTCTGCAAATGAAAAAAGGTTGAGAACCACTGGCCTAGAGATCACTGCAGCCTTCCTATAATTTGAGTCATTAAGGTAGACGGAAAGTTTTATGATTTGCCCCCAGACTCTCCATCATCTCCAACCACCACAAGGGAGTTTTAGGTAATGAAGGTCAACACAAACATGCTCATGAAGTGCATAGCCAGCATATTAGCTAAGTCCACACACTACTTAGCATGAGCGAAGGCAACATTGCTACAGCCTCGTCATGACAACGCACATGGCCACCAAGTGAGGTCTCACATTCCTACGAAAAGAAAACCCCACAAAACTGAAACAAGGAAACACAACCAATCTCGTCTTCATCCAGGCCTTGCAAGGGGAGAGCCATTCCCTGTTGCACCTGGAACACAGTCCTTTCCGAAGGATTATAAATTACATTCACATGATGCCTATGGTTAGTCCCAATCAGACCAGGGCAGTACTACAAAAATAAAGTCCCACCCACCAGCAAATGTGATCACTATGCATTATTTAGCGTCATTTATTATGTTACTGCCAACCAAGATTGGGGTAGGCACAGCACAAGCAGTAATAGACGGTCACTGGCCCAAAGAGTTTGTAATCTGAATAGACAAGACAGAGTAGGAGAAAGGGATATAACACACAAGCAGAGCAAAGGTTCACACACACCATGTTAGTTTGGTTTGATTTATTTAAATTTGGGCCTTAGGTTTAGGGAAGAGATATCAGGAGCTGGAATTCTTAAAACAAACAAACAAACAAACAAACAAACACCATACCCCAAAATCAAAATGTCTGACAAGCTTCTGCTACTTGAAAGCGGCAGTGGGGAGAGAAAAGCCCACCCTCTGCCAGTAGCTTCCGGAGGCCAGTTGTAGAGACTGAGGCCTTGGCTACACTCCCGAGTTACAGCGCAATAAAACTGCCTGCAGCTCTGTAACTCACTAACTGGCTACACTTGCAAGGCACGTGCAGCGCTGCATCTCCTCAGATACAGCGCTGCTTGTACTCCACCTCCCCGAGAGGAATAACATTTGTTGCGTAGTGGGTGGAACGCTGCTGCTTCAATGTAGCCAGGGAATTCGCAGTAACTGACCTCCGGAAGCTCCCTTTGTTTTGAAACAGCACTTCTGGGTTGGAGTTCAGAGCTCCGTTCTGGAGCTGCTTTACAAACACAACTACTGTTTGCAGGCGGGGGGTGGGGGGGCTCCGTTAGGAATGCCAGCAGCAAAGTTGGCTTGGAGAGAGATGGGGGGGGGGGGGAGAACGGCGGGGGGGGAGGGGGAGGGCTCCGTTTTCCCGAGTTCTCTTTTATCTGCTCTTTAAAAACAAACAAAGCCCCTGCTGCTTGCTTTCAGTGATTGAGAGAGAGGCGGGGGATGTGGAGGTGTGTAAACTTAGGAGATAATGAGCTGACACTCTGGATACCCCAAAAATCCACTCTCTCTCCCCACACGCTTCCTGTCACACTCCCGCTCACCCCCCCCGATTTGAAAAGCACGTTGCAGCCACTTGAACGCCCATAATGCACCGCTCCCAATACAGCTGCAAATGCCTCAAATGTAGCCACATTAGTGTGCTGGCAGCTGCCAGTGTGGACAGGCTGCAGCGCTTTCCCTATTCAGCTGTACGAAGATGGGTTTAACTCACAGCACTGTACATCTGCAAGTGTAGCCAAGGCCATAGCTTTGGTTTTCAAAGAAGTCACGCACCTGCAAATCCATTTGTGGGTGCTCAGCACTTGAGCTAGGTTCTATGGTATTTGGGTCCTAACTGCACATCTGCTCACTTAGGCAAACTGGGGGCCTCTCCCCACCACTCAGTTCTAAGAGTGCTGTAGTGAGGGCTCAAATTATTCTCAGCCTTGCCTAACTTCCCAGAATGAAGTATTAGCACATGGTGCGCTGTAGCATAAAATTTTAAGGCACCCAGTTCAAGACTGAGGCTCTGATCTCAAACATCCTATGAACACACAGGCCAACTGAACTGCAGCTGTCAAAAATAAACCAGCCTGATTCATTGTCCTTGCTTTCTTTGGTTTACTCAATAACTGCTGGCTGGTTTGCCAGTTCTCTCGCCGACATAGCTACCACCTCTCACAGAGCTGGAGTAATTAAGTCGACGGGAGAACTCTCTCCCCCGGGGGGCTTAGAGTGTCTTCACCAGACACGCTACAACAGCGCAGCTGCAATGGTGCCGGTATGTCACTGTCGCTGGCATAAGCACTCATGTGCACAGCTATCACCACTCATTGAGGTGGCTTTATGACGTTAATGGGAGAGCTCTCCCCTGTTGGCATAGAGCGGCTACACGAGCAATCTTACAGCATCAATACAGCTGTGCCCCTGGGAGTTTGCTAGTGTAAATATGGCTTTAGTTTCCCAGACCTGAAGAAAAGCTCTGTAAACTCAGAAGCTTGGCCATGTCTACACTACAATATTACATCGGCATACAGCCAGCACGGTTATTAAATTGCTTGTGCATGCACACTTGGCTCCTTGTGTCTGCATCATCACCAGGAGCACTTCTATTGGTTGTATTGTCAATGTGGGGCATTGTGGGACAGCTCCCAACAGCCAGTAATAGTCGACGTGAACAATGCAGTGTCTACACTGATGGGGCGTTGACCTAATTACATCGACCAGGACTAAGCCGCTCGGGGAGGTGTGTTACTAAATCAGCGTAGAGAGGCATTTATGTTAGCGGGAGCCAAATTTAAGTGAAGAAATTTCCACACCTAGGTTGATGCAAGTTAGCTTATGTCAACCTGATGCTGTAATACAGGCCAGGCCCTCATCCCTCTCAACAACAGAAGTTGGTCCAATGAAAGTTATTACCTCACCCACCTTCTCTCATACCCTGGGACCAACATGGCTACAACACCACGGTATAAAAGAAATAGTCATTATTGAGGCAGAGCTCTCTCTGCAGCTCAAGCCCTTCCATTGTTTTGGTTTCCCTGTGGTGACATTAGGAGCCCTACAAGAGCAAATTCACACTCTTGGCTTCTACCACTTCCCACCCTGCCCTTGAGCCAAGGAGCCGGTTCTGTAGGTAGCTGAGGGGCTGCTGGCTTGCAACACTCATGGCTTAAGATAACCAGTCTTGAGGGGTGGGATTCAAGAAGTAAAATACCAAACTCAAGATAAGGTGACACTGCTCCCCAATCCTCATCACAACGCACTTTTACTAGTTACATGTGCTTGAGCGAGAGCATGAATTGGACAAACTGGAGCATAAGTGAGGTTTGTACCCCGAGAACGTCAGGCCCCAGCCCTAACAGAACCTTGCTCCCCCGTCCCAGACAGGCTCTTCCCCTGCACTGCAAGATAGAAGGAAGACAGAAGTCTAGTAGAGTCCTCAAAGCTCTTGTCTTCTTCAGCCATCCAGCAGGCCACAGGCCATTAAAGTAACACACGTTAATTAGAAGCATCATTAAACATTTGGTGCTCTTGTGAGGAGATGCAGAAGAATAAGTTCAGTCAGCAACAAAAAGCATCACGATATTTACAGCACTTCTGAATGGAACATGAGATCTTCTTTTGTAAGGGAGGATGCAGGCAGTTCATCCCTACCCATGCCAGGCCACAAGCCAAGGAATGTGATAGTACAGGGCCTTTTACTGACACAGCAGCGTACCACTAGTGATGCCTTGATCAATGTATATTTTGCTTAAATCAGAGATTCAATTATATGATTCCGCGCCCCGCTCCCCCCATCTAGCAAGGCTGTTACCCAGACTAGAGACTAGATTATAATTATCCCACTTAGCTTTGATTTCTTTCTATTGTGATTGCAAAACTAATGATGTTTTATTTCAGATAATTGGGTTGAATGATTCATCCCAGGATACGTGCCGGGAAGTGGCTGTGCGGAGGACACACACTAAGGACCCCCAGAAGCATGAGCAGACATGGACGTGCCTGCCTGAGGCACTCAAAGACCTGGAAGCCCAAGCCCCAGAAGTGTTCCCTGGACGCCGGGACATGGGAAACGCTTTAACCCCAAAAGGATGGCACGCACAGGACACCAACTCTGAAAACGGCAATTAAAAATTAGGGAATCGGGATCATGCAGTAGCCAAACAACATTCACTCAGGCCACTGCTCAGAGACCCTTGAGTCTCAGACTAGGCAGAGAGAACTAGACCACTTAAGCCTACAAAATTAGTTACTTTAGACAGAGAGATTCAAAGATACCCAACTCCCAATGCATTTCGATGGTATATGGGCACCCACCTCCATTTAGAAAATCCCATTCGAATCAAGTGATGTAAGCTATGTTTCCAACATCATTCATGCCCAAGACCATGGAGATGAAAGTTGATTAAACATAGCATTATTTAACATCCTCATACTGAATTTCTGTGCAGATTTTGGACTTGTTGGATGGGGGCCCAACTTTATGCCTGGTTTGTAATGCCCTATTTTATAGCCCTGGACTCCAGTTCCTGCATCAGCCAGGCTGTGGATTTTAGAGAATCTTCTATACAGTTCAGGCTATTCGTTCAGAATCTACCACTTCACTAAGAAGTGCCTGCAGTGCAGCTGGCAAGCAGAACTCAAAGACACTCTCTAAGGACTTGCGAGTGAAAAAAAGGCAGAATGCCTCTTAAACTTCAGTCAATACGATATAGTGACAATTGCAGAACTGGATAACATGACTATCCCAGAGCAAGCCACTCTGCAAGCTCAAGTGATCAAGTGACTAGGGGCTTCTGCCTGCATTTCAGTGAACCTACTGTTAACTAATTCTTCCTGCAAGAGCTGTTCTCAGCAGCAAACCCCAGTTCCGAGTGCACACCCAGTCCTCCAGCCTCTTTGCTGTCAAAGACCTTATCTTTACACAAGACATAGGGCCAGAATGTGGTCAAACAGGTTCAAGCCATTAGCAGAGACTGGAGAAACCAGCATTAGACTCATCCAAGTTCTATGCAGCATTCCTCAAAATCCTCCCTCTCCAGGATGTGTCTCCTGCCTGTCCAGTCTTCAGCCATACACACCAACACTCCTAGATGTCTAGTGAGCTGGCCTAGAGCCTACATTCCAATGATCCAGGGGAGACTGAATCACCCAGAGACATGGAGAATTTCTTTTAGCTGCACAGGGTGTCCTTAGCACAGGATTATGGCAATAGGAGATAAGCAGAGGCTGCAGGCTTGTTCTTCCACTGGGACCATTTGGAAGGTGCTTATTGGACATCATGCTTGTCTCATTTCACAGAGCTCCTGGGCTGCTTGAGCATCCTTTGAGTACACCAGGCATTCCCACCGTTGGGAAACAAGAGCAAAGCTCTCTCACAGAACAGAGCAGAGCAGTAACCCCACCAGCATCGCCGAGATCACAATCGGTGCCTAAGTCTACAGCAGAATCCAGACTTGTGCGAGAAGGATTTGCTTCTCTTTGGGGGCAAATTGAAGACATGCCACGATGTCATGGGGGCCTTAAAAAGCCAGACTTGGGCTGTGGCTACACTGCCACTTTCAGCGCTAAAACTTGTGTCGTTCAGGGGTGTGAAAAAACACACCCCTGAGCAACAAAAGTGTTAGTGCTGAAAAGCGCCAGTATAGACAGCGCGTTATCTCTGGGCGCCGCACTCCCAGCAATACAGCTACCACCCCTCATTCAGGGTGTGGGTTTGTTTTTTAAATCGCCAGGAGAGCTCTCCCCCGGCCATAAAGCGCATCTACACTGCCCACTTCACAGCGCTGCCGCGGCCACACTGTAACATGGGTAGTGTAGACATACCCAAAATGCTCAGAGTGCAACTCTCATGGCACATCAATGCAGAGATAAGCCTCTCCTAAAGCCCAAACAACTGCAGTGTCTGAACAAAGGACCGGTCATTTACATATGGAAAAAATGAGAGAAAGTGGCTGAGGTAATATCTTTTATTGGACCAACTTCTGCCAGTGAGAGAGAATAAAAGATATTACCTGGTCCAATAAAAACTATTGCCTCATCCACCTTGTTTTGCGCATATCCTGGGACTGACGTGGCTACACCACCACCACTAAAGTTTCTTTAGCTGGTTCAGAGGCTGATGATGAAAATCATCTGGTGCCACAAGATCTCTCTCTCCAGCAGCTTCAGAGGGAGTGAACCAAGCCTAGTTTTCAAATAATGAGAATTCCTTAACCATTTTTCTATCCCTGTCCTAGAAAGCTGGCCTGTGTCCGAGTCAGCCTCCAGAGCTACCTACCCCACAAATGTTGTGGCACAATGTGGTTTCATTGGGTAGATAGAAGGACACACGTAGTATTAAATGCTTGAAATTTCAAGGAGCCATTTTTGGATCTTTTCATCTCAAGCCAAGTACTTGCTCTATTTAATCCTCATTTCAAGCACAGTCTAGTTGCCAATGAGACTCAAACCTACAAATATGGAAGCACAAGGATCACTGCCCCACAGCTACAAGGGGGAAATCAAAGTAAGCCTGCTAAAGGCACCACATCTGCATCTTTGCAAACCCCCCAGACACTGTAACCTCAATGCCCTGTGGCTGATTTCCCTCCCAATGCAACTATGCCCTGGGCTACAACAGAACTCCTACCCTTCTCTCCCAAACCTCTTCTATCCCCCCTCTGCCTCAAGCACCCCCTTCACTGTAATGGAGGGCAGCACGCAGGCCTTCCCAACAACCTGGTGCATACACTGCAAGTGAGCTTTGACGCCTCCCTCTCCTTTGCCCTACATATCTGAACCCTGCTGCCTCTTCCACCATACAGCTAAGATCCATCCTTCTCTCTAATCCACGGCAGGAACTCTGAGCCAGGACCCAAGTATCCAGCTGCGATTACTGCAGACTCTTCTCTGGCCTCCCTACTATATGTTGCCTCAAACACTTTACAAAACACTGCTAAAATTGCCTTCCTTGGCCACAGGACAAGATCTTCCCTATTTAGCACCTCCATCCCCGCTGCGATCCCAATAGTGCCAGTCTCAGTGTGACCCTCTGTTCTGCTTCTCCAGCCCAGGTCTCCATGCCACCTCCCAGACGTGATTCCTGAGTCAGGTGGCACAGCTACTATCCCCTCCTGAACACCCATTTCGATGATGATGCCTACAGGGATAACAGCAGGGCTTTAAGCTAATCTTGCATTTTCTAGACATTTCAATATGTAGTTTAACATGATTACACATTCAAGCTATATTTCATCAACATGTAGCCTGTCATCAGCCAGCCAGCTTACCTGTCTCTGGTCCCCTGCTCTCCCCTACCCTCCATCTCTGCCTGTTGTCTTTTTGACGTGTAAAGCTTTTGGGCAGTGACTTCCATGTTGGGAAGATGCCCAGCACATCCCATGCCTGCTAATGGAAGCAAGCAACACATAGTACAGAGTTCGCATTAACAGCAGCAGGGTCGGGCCCAGACCTATCTCCACTATTGCTAATAGTGAGGATTAAGCAAAACTTTTCTTTAAATCCAACTGGCACAGGAGTTGAAGGTGATTTAACTTTACGGAATGTTTGCAGGGACAATAACAAACAGAGCTTGGTGAACAACTGATGTTTTGGTCTGGTGCCAGTACAGAATTTAAAAAAAAAAATTCAATTCAGGTCAAACCAAATAAAAATTCAGAGTTTTCGATTAAATCAGAAGATTTTGTTTGGCTCTGTTCCAGAGCAAGGGTTTGACCCTGGTGTCTCATACCTCTGGTGAGCGCCCTATCACTGACCTTTATGGTCAACTGAAATTGCATTTTTTAGCAAATGCAGTACCTTTTAGCAAGAACTTGTAAGAAAAACTGCATTTAGCTCTAGTAACAAGCCATTTTTTTCTGGGGTTACAAGAGACCAGGAAACGTTAGACAGGAATCGAGATTTAAAAAATCAGGGTAATTATTTAAGAGATCAGTTACTCAAAACCAGTTGGATGGATTTTCTTCAAACTTTACAAAAACGTTCCTCTTCGCCTTCAGAGAAAGTCTGGTAATTTTTCAGACCCGACCAATTTTTACTGCTAAAGTTCCCGGTGCGTCAATACAGAGCTTTATGACAGAAGCTGGGTACAAGCTCAAGAGACTAGCTCCCTGTTTCTGTATAATCATTGATAGTGTAATATTGACTGAGCAGTTGGGCAGTGCCATGCAGTGACGGGAGTGCAGCGTTTGCTATGGCATTAGTTGTTAACTCCCCTTCCCAACTCCACCCCTTTCGCCCGTGCACAGAAATGAAGCCTTTTAAAGCAGCATACAAGCTATTTGAGAGGGGAATTAATGAATTGAGAACCAGGATCTCTGCATGAAGAAATGAAGCATTTTTCCACCCACTTCTGGGAACAATTTTGAAATATTAAACCCTCAGTTTAGCCTAAAGGAGACAATTATTTTATTCTTAGTGGTGAAATTCTCTAAGTATGAATGGATGGGGGTGGGGGAGGCTTGAGGGGGATGTATACAATACAACCCACCTCTAGGCATCTCTGCCTCGGATTTGTGCCCCGCCACCGATCTTCCCCTCCCTGCCATCCAGGAACAACTACTCTACCTCTGGGAGTTTCCCCATCAACACAACACTTTAGAACTGAGCAGAGATTGCAAAAGGGATTTGCTCTGAGCTAAGGCGGGGCTAGTGAACCACAAACGTTGTGTTGTTAGCACTACCCTCTACCCCCATCCTCTACCCCCTCTGTTCTCTCTAGGATGTGGAAACATAAGAGTGGGGGGAGGTAGTTCAGAAGATGAACAATAAGCCAGCATGGAAGTGAAAGGGGGGCACATAGGTATCAGGTGAAGGGCGGGGACAGGAAATGAGACAGGTGCAGGGACATGGTTCAAGGGCTGGATGCAGTTGAGTGGGTGCAAAATACAAGTGCCTGGGATACAGGGCAGTTATAGGTGGTGAGATCTGTCAGACCAGGCTCAGCTGTCCCTAAGCACCCCTCCCATCTGTACTACTGGGGGAGCGGGGGGGCAGGAGGTTGTTGCAGGAACCAGGAAACACATGAATTTCAGGCAGGAGAAGGGGGGCTCAGGGAAGGGATAGTATGAGGAGGGGGAGGAATCCAGGCAGCTGGAAGGACACAGGGTGGGGGCCAGGTGGAATGCAGGGGGTGGGGTGTCACAGGGTAGATTTGGGGTAAGGCAAGTGAGTGACAAGCAACTGGGATGGGGGGAGGGCACGAGAGTCGGATGCCAGTGCAGTGGGCCCAGGTGGGGCGGAGCAGTGTCAGTGCAGGTGGGTGAGGAGCCCAGCACAAGTGACGGGGGCACAGAAGGGAGGGATGAGGAAAGGGGTGACGCAGGGGGCACAGGGGAAAGGGGGCAGGGGATGTGCACTGCAGGAATAGGGCACAGAGGGGTGGGGAAGGGATGGGGGGGGCCAGGGAGGGCCCAGGTTTCAGAGGGCAGGGACAGGGCACAGCAAGGGGTGCAGGCTGGGGGTGCAATGCAGGGACCGGGAGCCTGGGGGGCAGAGGGCAGGGACGGGGGGGGACCAGGGGGCAGGGATGGGGTATAGGATGGATGCAGGGGGGACTAGAGGGCAGGGACAGGGGGGACCAGAGGGTAGCGATGGGGACGGGGAGCCTGGGGACCAGAGGGCAGGGACAGCGGGGACCAGGGGAGGGATGGGGTATAGGATGGATGCAGAGGGCAGGGGGGACTAGAGGGTAGGGATGGGGATGGGGAGCCTGGGGACCAGAGGGCAGGGACGAGGGGGGGACCAGGGGGCAGGGATGGGGTATAGGATGGATGCAGGGGGACCAGGGGGCAGGGACAGGGGGACCAGGGGGCAGGGACGGGGTATAGGATGGATGCAGGGGGACCAGGGGGCAGGGACAGGGGGACCAGGGGGCAGGGACGGGGTATAGGATGGATGCAGGGGGACCAGGGGGCAGGGACGGGGACGGGGAGCCTGCGGGGCAGGGACAGCGCGCCGAGGCCGGGGGCCGGGCGGGGCCGGGCGGTACCTGTCGCTCCGGCGCGGGCTCCGGGCGCACCTCGCCCAGGTAATACTGCTCCAGCCAGCGGCGCGCGTTGCGCGAGTGCCGGTGCGGCGGCCCCTCCAGCGCGGCGCTCACGTCGCTGCCCGCCCGCTCCCGCAGCAGCTGCTCGCCGCCCGGGTGCAGCCGCACGAAGCCGCCGAGGTCGTAGAGGCGGCGGCCCCGCAGCACCAGGCAGGCGCCCTGGGCGCAGCGCTGCCGCACCTCGGCCGGGCTGTAGGCGCGGGGCGGCGGGGCCATGGCGGGGCGCAGAACGCACGAGCTCAGCTCCGCTCTCCCGGGCGCACTCAGCCGCCAGCCCGGCACCTGCTCGTTTACATGCCATGCATAGGCACGAGCGGCGCCACGCCCCTGCGCCGCGGCTCATGAATATGCACGAGGCGCGCGCGGCTCTGATTGGTGGCTGGGGCGGTGGGCGGGGCGAGAGCGCCCAGGTGTGGGCGGGGCCCTGAGCCAGACCCGCCTCTCCCGGGGGCAGCTGGAGAGAGGGAGGGAGGGCTCCAGAGCGCCCCGGGCAGGGCTGGCGCCGGGGCCCTGCTGGGCTCAGCTCAGGTGCTGGGTGCAGCTGAGGGTTATTAACAACGCCCAGCGCCCCTCTAGCGACAGGTGGGCAGGAGCGGCAGAGGGGAAACTGAGGCACAGAGTGGGGACTGGGGCTTGCCTTTGGTCACCCGGCAGGGAACGGGGCACAGAGCTCAGCTCTCCTGCCTGCCAGTCCAGCGCTCTAGTCCCGAGACACACACTGCCTCCCTCGGCCTGGGTTACAGACAAGATGCCCCACCCCACCCCACCCCACCCCCAGGGGATAGAAGAGCCACCTGGAGGGGGTTTGGACACCCAGAGGAGGGTGTGAAGCCACTTCGCGGAGGTTTTGGATACCTAGAAAGGGAGCAGGTGACTGTTATTAGTAATAATCATTACCCATTATAGTTAATAATTAGCCCTATTCACTATACAATCCACAAAAAGCTGCTAGGTTTATAACTGTGCATGTCACCTTCCAGGAAACCACACTGGCAAGGTACCCACGGCCCTCCACAAAGTGAAGGTTAGCTACAGCTGGGCTGAGAATACAACGGGCTGGCTCCTTGGCCCCTTTCTACTGCTTTGGGGGCTCAAAGCAGCATGAACCCTGGCCTGAGAAACTGGCTGGGATGCTCAGGGGACCCCAGCACAGGGGGTGTTTGGGGGATGAAGCATGGCCAGACCAGGTTGCACTCAGACAATCCCCAGCTTCCATAATGGGGGCTGTTGCAGACAGCCATCAATTCGAGCAGCCCTGAGGCTGCTTATGATGGTAGCTGAACTGGACCTTGGCAAGCTTGGCCTGGGGTATCAGGGGAAAGCAACGATAGTGTAAAACCCCCTTCGCCTCCCTTGGGTCCTGCACGAGGCCTGACATAAAGAGCTGGGCCAATTGCCTGACCCTGTTGTGCTAGGCGCTGTACAAACAAACACAGCCCGCACACCAGCTGCCTCACCCTTGTCAAGCTTTTTGTGAGCAGCATCCCAGCCGAGGAGGGATTTGAAGGAGCACAGTGAGGGAGCTTTGCAGATGGTTGCAGAGAGCACCTCCCACACCTAAGGGGCAGCATGGGAAACAGCACCAGGGTGCTTATTGGAAAATGTAACAAGTGGACAATGAAGGCTGGTGTCATGAGCTGGTCAGAGGCAGGAGTCATCGTTCCCCTAGTGTATGAGAGATAATACGTAGCGTGGTGAGGACAAGCCGCGAAGAGCCATAGCGTGGATAACAGATGCTAATGGTGCGAGGAAGGGTGTGGAGCACAAAGGCACACCAAAAGAGGGAAGGGGATACTGGGACACGGGTGAGGTGGGATTGTGATTTCCCCCAAAGAGAAGAACGTGAAACTCTGTGTGACACAGATTTCCTATTTGTTACTTTACTGTGCTGATAAATATCTTTGTGACTGAAGTACCTTTCACTGAAAAATTAGCATGTGCAGAATAAGGAAACACTGTCTGTTCAGTGAACAGAGAGAGGGGGACAGACCCTGGCCTATGGGACAGCATGGGAGGAGACCAGAGGAATGGAATGGGGAAAAGATGAGGAAAGGAATGGTTAGGTAGGAAGGTTATGGGGAAGAGAGGGGGATGGGGGCTATGGCTAGTTCCTCATGTGCTTGTCCTCCACCAAAGGCTTCTAAGCAAAGTAAGCCATCATGGGATAAGAGGGGAAGTCCTCTCATGGTTAAAAGATTGGAAACAAACGGTAGGAATAAAATGGTCAGTTTTCACAAGGGAGAAAGGTAAATAGCGGGGTCCCCCAGGGATCAGTATTGGGACCAATGATGTTTAACATATTCATAAATGATCTGCAAAAAGGTGAGCTGGCACCCAAAAAAAGCCAACAACAACAACCCAACAGTGCAGTGGCAAAGAGTTACAAAGAGGTCTCACAAAAGTGGGCAACTGAGCAACAAAATAGCAGATGAAATTCAGTGTTGATAAATGCAAAGTAATGCACATTGGAAAACATTATCTCAACTGTTCATACAAAATGATGGGGTCTAAATTAACTGTTACCACTCAAGAAAGAGATCTTGGAGTCATCATGTATAATTCTCTGAAAACATCTGCTTAAAGTACAGCATCAGTCAAAAAAGCTAACAGACTGTTAGGAACCATTAGACAGAAAATATCACATCGCTATATAAATCCCTGGTATGCCCACACCTTGAATACTGCGTGCAGTTCTGGTCATCCTGTCTCAAAAAAGATATATTGGAAAAAAGTATAGAGAAGGGCAACAAAAATGATGAGGGGTATGGAACAGCTTCCATATGAGAAGAGATTAAAAAGACTGGGACTGTTCAGGTTGGAAAAGAGACGACTAAAGGGGGATTTGCTAGAGGTCTATAAAATCATGAATGGGGAGGAGAAAGTGAATAAGAAAGTGTTATTTACCCCTTCATGTCACACACGAACTAGGGGTCACCCAATGAAATTAACAGGCAGCAGGTTTAGAACAAACATAAGGAAGAACTTCTTCCCACATCACACAGTCAGGCTGTGGAACTCGTTGCCAGGGTATGTTGTAAACGCTAAAAGTGTAACTAGCTTCAAAAAGGATTAGCTAAAAATTCACGGAGGATAGAGCCATCAATAGCTAGTAGCTGAGATGGTCAGGGACACAACCCCATGCTCTAGGTCAGCGGTGTCCAATACGTTCGCTACTAGCCACATGTAGATAATTAGGGTGACCAGATAGCAAGTGTGAAAAATCGGGACAGAGGTGTGGGGTAATAGGCGCCTATATAAGAAAAAGCCCCAAAAATCGGGACTGTCCCTATAAAATCAGGACATCTGGTCACCCTATGGCTAATGCATGTGGATGTTTTATAATGTGGCTAATAAGAAAAATTCAAAACCACAAGTGTGACTAGCACTGTGGCTAGCATCACATTTCTATTGGACACTGCTGCTCTAGGTGTTCCTAAACTTCTGACTGCTAGAACCTGGGGCTGGATGACACAGGTTGGATTACTCAATAAAGTGCTCTGTTTTGTTCATTCCCTCTGGGGCACCTGGCATCAGCCACTCTCAGAATACATGGTACTGGGCTAGATGGACCTTTGGTCTGACCCAGTATGGCCGTTCTTATGTTCTTATGTTTATATTCTTCTGTGTACTGCTAACAGATGTACCTCAACTTGCAGAGAGGGTCCAAAATGCCACACTGGGCATGGGTACATGCTGTGTACATACTTACGCCTGCCTCCACACTGCCCCTCCTTGTTACGTGATGTTAGTGCTAGCATTTCCACAAGAGACACTCTAGGAATCACCTTCCTGCATGTTGCTGGTACTGCATAGAATCATAGAATCATAGAATCTCAGGGTTGGAAGGGACCTCAGGAGGTCATCTAGTCCAACCCCCTGCTCAAAGCAGGACCAACACCAACTAAATCATCTCAGCCAGGGTTTGTCAAGCCTGACCTTAAAAACCTCTAAGGAAGGAGATTCCACCACCTCCCTAGGTAACCCATTCCAGTTCTTCACCACCCTACTAGTGAAAACGTTTTTCCTAATATCCAACCTAAACCTCCCCCTCTGCAACTTGAGACCATTACTCCTTGTTCTGTCATCTTCTACCACTGAGAACAGTCTAGATCCATCCTCTTTGGAACCCCCTTCCAGGTAGTTAAAAGCAGCTATCAAATCCCCCCTCATTCTTCTCTTCTGCAGGCTAAACAATCCCAGTACCCTCAGCCTCTCCTCATAAGTCATGTGCTCCAGCCCCCTAATCATTTTTGTTGCCCTCTGCTGGACTCTTTCCAATTTATCCACATCCTTCTTGTAGTGTGGGGCCCAAAACTGGACACACTACTCCAAATGAGGCCTCACCAGTGCCGAATAGAGGGGAATAATCACGTCCCTCGATCTGCTGGAAATGCCCCTACTTATACAGCCCAAAATGCCATTAGCCTTCTTGGCAACAAGGGCACACTGTTGACTCATATTCAGCTTTTTGTCCACCGTAACCCCTAGGTCCTTTTCTGCAGAACTGCTGCTCAGCCATTCGGTCCCTAGTCTGTAGCAGTGCATGGGATTCTTCCGTCCTAAGTGCAGGACTCTGCACTTGTCCTTGTTGAACCTCATCAGATTTCTTTTGGCCCAATCTTCTAATTTGTCTAGGTCCCTCTGTATCCTATCCCTACCCTCCAGTGTATCAACCACTCCTCCCAGTTTAGTGTCATCTGCAAACTTGCTGAGGGTGCAATCCACACCATCCTCCAGATCGTTAATGAATATATTGAACAAAACCGGCCCCAGCACCGACCCTTGGGGCACTCCACTTGATACCGGCTGCCAACTAGACATGGAGCCATTGATCACTACCCGTTGAGCACGACCATCCAGCCAGTTTTCTATCCACCTTACCGTCCATTCATCCAGCCCATACTTCTTTAACTTGCTGGCAAGAACACTGTGGGAGACTGTATCAAAAGCTTTGCTAAAGTCAAGAAATAGCACATCCACTGCTTTCCCCTCATCCACAGAGCCAGTTATCTCATCATAGAAGGCAATTAGGTTAGTCAGGCATGACTTGCCCTTGGTGAATCCGTGCTGACTGTTCCTGATCACTTTCCCCTCCTTTAAGTGGTTCAGAATTGATTCCTTGAGGACCTGTTCCATGATTTTTCCAGGGACTGAGGTGAGACTGACTGGCCTGTAGTTCTCCGGATCTTCCTTCTTCCCTTTTTTAAAGATGGGCACTACATTAGCTTTTTTCCAGTCATCCGGGACCTCCCCCGATTGCCATGATTTTTCAGAGATAATGGCCAATGGCTCTGCAATCACATCGGCCAGGGAGGAGGAAGAGAGAGGGGGGAAAGGGCTGGGGGGAGTCCTCCTCCCTGGCCTCAGTCCCAGGGCAGCCTGTCTGCACCCTAAACTCCTCATCCCCAGCCCTGCCGCACCCCAGAGCCCACACTCCCAGCCAAAGC
Organism: Macrochelys suwanniensis; assembly: GCA_033296515.1. Taxonomy (NCBI): domain Eukaryota; kingdom Metazoa; phylum Chordata; order Testudines; family Chelydridae; genus Macrochelys; species Macrochelys suwanniensis. The sequence goes on along the minus strand of CM065787.1, from coordinate 1,103,791 downwards.
CCACACCCCCCCACACCCCAACCCTCTGCCCTAGCCCTGAGCCCCTCCCACACCCCAAACACCTTATCCCTAGTCCCAGCCAGAGCCCTCACCTCCCCCCCACACACCCCAACCCTCTGCCCCAGCCCTGAGCCTCTCCAACACCCCAAACCCCCCAGCCCCAGACAGAATCCTCATCCTCCCGCACCCTACCTAACTCTATGCCCCAGCCCTGAGCCCCCTCTCACACCTCAATCCCCTCATCCCCAGCCCCAGACAGAGCCCTCACCCCCCCACACCCCAACCCTCTGCCTCAGCCCTGAGCCTCCTCCTGGATCGTGAACCCCTCATCCCCAGCCACAGCCCAAACCCAGCCCCACTCCTGCACCCCCTCCCCCACCCAAACTCCCTCCCAGAGCCTTGGGCAGGTGGGGGGCAGAGTTTGGGCAGGGGCAGGTTCTGGGCACCACCAAAATTTCGACAAACCTGCCACCCCTGGGCAGGAGGGAAAGGGGTGTCATTGGCAGCAATGAGAAGGAGAAATAGCCTTGGCAGGAAAGGGAGCTTAGTTTACAGTGTGCTGAGACTGAGCAGCTGGTGAGCCATCCAGGATGTGACCTCAGCACGCATCTACACTGCGGCTTGGGGTGTCATTTCCAGCTTGCGTAGATGTATGTGTGCTAGCATTGATCAAGCTAGTGCACTGCAAATAGAAGCGTCGCCATGGTGGTGCAAGAGGTGGGAGGCACTGGCTGCCCAAGGACATAGCTAGGATTTTAGATGGGATTGTACACAGGGCAGCAAGACAGTGGAGAGGCAAGGAGGATGAGACAAAAAGAGAGGCCGTTGGACGTGGCTAGGAGAAGGGGGATCTTAGCAAGAGCACATTTAGTTGAGTGGGGGTGGTGGTGTGACATTTCACTCCATATTCTTTATGAAAATATGCTTATGATATGAATATGGTATAACTGAGATGTACTTTATGAAAGATGGGTCTTGTAAGGTATCATTAGAAAGGTTATGATTTACCAAAAGTGATTATCCAATTTGTATGTCTGTATCATTTCTGTATCTGAAGTTAAGAATATTGACTATGTATCTGTATTTCAACTATGCTACTTTGGGTGAAGCCCACTTCTAACACTTCAGGTACCAAAATGGAAAAGCCAGACAGAGCAGATGGCCCATCAGTGAGGTCAATGGACTGTGAAAAGTTTGGCCTTCATAGAATCATAGAATCTCAGGGTTGGAAGGGACCTCAGGAGGTCATCTAGTCCAACCCCCTGCTCAAAGCAGGACCAACACCAACTAGATCATCCCAGCCAGGGCTTTGTCAAGCCTGACCTTAAAAACCTCTAAGGAAGGAGATTCCACCACCTCCCTAGGTAACCCGTTCCAGTGCTTGACCACCCTACTAGTGAAAAAGTTTTTCCTAATATCCAACCTAAACCTCCCCCTCTGCAATTTGAGACCATTACTCCTTGTTCTGTCATCTTCTACCACTGAGAACAGTCTAGATCCATCCTCTTTGGAACCCCCTTTCAGGTAGTTGAAAGCAGCTATCAAATCCCCCCTCATTCTTCTCTTCTGCAGGCTAAACAATCCCAGTTCCCTCAGCCTCTCCTCATAAGTCATGTGCTCCAGCCCCCTAATCATTTTTGTTGCCCTCCGTTGGACTCTTTCCAATTTATCCACATCCTTCTTGTAGTGTGGGGCCCAAAACTGGACACAGTACTCCAAATGAGGCCTCACCAGTGCCGAATAGAGGGGAATAATCACGTCCTTCGATCTGCTGGAAATGCCCCTACTTATACAGCCCAAAATGCCGTTAGCCTTCTTGGCAACAAGGGCACACTGTTGACTCATATTCAGCTTTTCGTCCACCGTAACCCCTAGGTCCTTTTCTGCAGAACTGCTGCCCAGCCATTCGGTCCCTAGTCTGTAGCAGTGCATGGGATTCTTCCATCCTAAGTGCAGGACTCTGCACTTGTCCTTGTTGAACCTCATCAGATTTCTTTTGGCCCAATCCTCTAATTTGTCTAGGTCCCTCTGTATCCTATCCCTACCCTCCAGCGTATCAACCACTCCTCCCAATTTAGTGTCATCTGCAAACTTGCTAAGGGTGCAGTCCACACCATCCTCCAGATCGTTGATGAAGATATTGAACAAAACCGGCCCCAGCACCGACCCTTGGGGCACTCCACTTGATACCGGCTGCCAACTAGACATGGAGCCATTGATCACTACCCGTTGAGAACGACCATCCAGCCAGTTTTCTATCCACCTTACCGTCCATTCATCCAGCCCATACTTCTTTAAGTTGCTGGCAAGAATACTGTGGGAGACTGTATCAAAAGCTTTGCTAAAGTCAAGAAATAGCACATCCACTGCTTTCCCCTCATCCACAGAGCCAGTTATCTCATCATAGAAGGCAATTAGGTTAGTCAGGCATGACTTGCCCTTGGTGAATCCATGCTGACTGTTCCTGATCACTTTTCCCTCCTTTAAGTGGTTCAGAATTGATTCCTTGAGGATCTGTTCCATGATTTTTCCAGGGACTGAGGTGAGACTGACTGGCCTGTAGGTCCCCGGATCTTCCTTCTTCCCTTTTTTAAAGATGGGCACTACATTAGCTTTTTTCCAGTCATCCGGGACCTCCCCCGATTGCCATGATTTGTCAAAGATAATGGCCAATGGCTCTGCAATCACATTGGCCAACTCCTTTAGCACCCTCGGATGCAGTGCATCCGGCCCCATGGACTTGTGTTCGTCCAGCTTTTCTAAATAGTCCCGAACTACTTCTTTCTCCACAGAGGGCTGGTCACCTCCTCCCCATACCGTGCTGCGAAGTGCAGCCACCTGGGAGCTGACCTTGTCTGTGAAGACAGAGGCAAAAAAAGCATTGAGTACACTAGCTTTCTCCACATCCTCTGTCACCTGGCTCCCTCCCTCATTCAGCAAGGGGCCCACACTTTCCTTGACTTTCTTCTTGTTGCTCACATACCTGAAGAAACCCTTCTTGTTACTCCTAACATCTCCGGCTAGCTGCAACTCCAAGTGTGATTTGGCCTTCCTAATTTCACTCCTGCATGCCTGAACAATATTTATATACTCCTCCCTGGTCATTTGTCCAATCTTCCACTTCTTGTAAGCTGCTTTTTTGTGTTTAAGATGAGCAAGGATTTCACTGTTAAGCCAAGCTGGTCGTCTGCCATATTTACTTTTCTTTCTACACATCGGGATGGTTTGTTCCTGCAACCTCAATAAGGATTCTTTAAAATACAGCCAGCTTTCCTCGACTCCTTTCCCTGTCATGTTATTCTCCCAGGGGACCTTGCCCATCAGTTCCCTGAGGGAGTCAAAGTCTGCTTTTCTGAAGTCCAGGCTCTGTATTCTACTGCTCTCCTTTCTTCCTTGTGTCAGGATCCTGAACTCGACCATCTCATGGTCACTGCCTCCCAGGTTCCCATCCACTATTGCTTCCTCTACTATTTCCTCCCTGTTTGTGAGCAGCAGGTCAAGAAGAGCTTTTCCCCTAGTTGGTTCCTCCAGCACTTGCACCAGGAAATTGTCCCCTACACTTTCCAAAAACTTCCTGGATTGTCTGTGCACCGCTGTATTGCTCTCCCAGCAGATGTCGGGGTGGTTAAAGTCAGCCATGAGAACCAGGGCCTGTGATCTAGTAACTTCTGTTAGTTGCTGGAAGAAAGCCTCGTCCACCTCATCCCCCTGGTCTGGTGGTCTGTAGCAGACTCCCACCACGACGTTACCCTTGTTGCTCCCACTTCTAAATTGAATCCAGAGACTCTCAGGTTTTTCTGCAGTTTCATACTGGAGCTCTGAGCAGTCATACTGCTCTCTTACATACAACGCAACTCCCCCACCTTTTCTGCCCTGCCTATCCTTCCTGAACAGTTTATATCCATCCATGACAGTACTCCAATCATGTGAGTTATCCCACCAAGTCTCTGTTATTCCAATTACATCATAATTCCTTGACTGTGCCAGGACTTCCAGTTCTCCCTGCTTGTTCCCCAGGCTTCTTGCATTTGTGTATAGGCATTTAAGATAACTCACCGATCGTCCTGCTGTCCCAGTGTGGGGCAGGAGCCCTCCCCTCTTGCACTCACCTACTTGTGCTTCTTCCCGGTATCCCACTTCCCCACTTACCTCGGGGCTTTGGTCTCCTTCCCCCTGTGAACCTAGTTTAAAGCCCTCCTCACTAGGTTAGCCAGCCTGCTTCCAAAGATGCTCTTCCCTCTCTTCGTCAGGTGGAGCCCATCTCTGCCTAGCACTCCTTCTTGGAACACCATCCCATGGTCAGAGAATCCAAACCCTTCTCTCCGACACCATCTGCGTAGAATCCTGCGGAATCTCCATACTGTTACTGACTCATGGATGCTGTGATCCTACAGAGTCAAGTGGTTTTGTCACCTGATACTAAAACATTACTTGGGACTTCTTGTAACTTTCCACTGTAAGGGCAGGGGAGTCAAGTTTGGGAAACAAAGGATTCCCGCCTTATGTAAATCCTATTTAAGGGTGGGGAGGAAGGCAAACGGGTCTCCTCCTCCTCTCCATAGGCCTGTCTGCCCAAGCAGAAAGACGGCTAAAGCCACCCGAAGGGAAGGCCGGGGGGAGTCCAGACTGAGACGGGTCCAGTCTGAAAAGAAATGGAACTGGAACTCTGAACCACAGAAACTTTGCAAGCTGCCTAAAATAACATCTAGGGTAAGAAATTACATCTTGTCACCTGTTTCTTAAGTATATTGAGCTTAGCTTGCGTACTTTGTTTTATTTGCTCAGTAATCTGCTTTGTTCTGTCTGTTATCTCTGATATTCACTTAAAATTCACCTGTTGTAGTTAATACACTTATTTCTTGTTTATAATGAAGCCCAGTTTATGCAATTTCTAACTGGGGGGAGGGTGGGGCAAGAAGTTGTGCATATCTCCCTCCCCATTGAGGTTAGGGGGCAAATTTCATAACACCTTTGGGTCTGTACCCCTTAAAGGGAGCGGACACCAGAGTGTTGGGGTGAGCCCCTAAGGCTGAATCTTTCCAGAGTGGATCTCTGTCTCTGTGCAGCTGGGGGTGGCCCTGCCTGTGTGCTTGGCTGGAAGAGGCTTGTGAGCCTAGGTAAGCAAGATAGGTTAAAGGGTGCCCAAGCTGGCATAACAAGCAGGCTCAGTGGTATCTCAGCACATCAGGTGATACCCCAAAGGGCCCAAACCCATCACAGGTGGAACAAAGCTAGAAGGGAGTGTTATGGATGGTGAGAAGAGAGGGAGGCAGAGGAGCTATCTAGGTGGGTGACGAGCTACCAAGTCACGTGTTTCCCTTTCTTCTGAGAAGCTACATCATTTTTTTACATCAGTCTTCACCACCCCAGACCAGCTCTTTTCTGCCAACAAAGGTGATGCGCTCTCCAAGATTGCAGGGACAGAAGAAGAGGTGTTGGAGAAAACTGATTATTTAAATTCCAATAAGTTGCCAGTCCCAGATGGTCAAGCCAAGAGCTGTGAAGGAGCTCAACAATGAAGTAGCTGAGCTTTTATCAAAAATATTGATTATAAAGAGCCACCATTCCAGAGGACTGGAGGTTAGCAAGTGTCCCTATGTTTTAAAATATGATCTGGGGAATTATAAATTAGTAAGACCTTCCATCTACAACTGGCAAATTGGTTGAGATGACAATTAAAAACAGAGTAACAAACCACCTGGAAGATCATCATCCAACATGGTCTAACTAGTGTAATTTCTACCAAGTAAAATACATCGCACTATTCTCTTAGATTTCTTTGAATGTGTCAGTAAATTAGCAGATTAAGGAGAAGTGGTTGACAGAAACTGCTCAGACTCTCTTCTTTTAGTGTCCACTCCACAGAATTTAGTCATGTCCCCTCCACCAACACCTGCACCATGTAACACAACAATTCTACTATCTATGACCCTATTTAGAACATAAGAATGGCCATCCTGGGTCAGACCAAAGGTCCATCTAGCCCAATATCCTGTCTTCCAACAGTGGCCAATGCCAGGTGCCCCAGAGGGAATGAATAGAACAGGTAATAGTCAAGTGATCCTTTTTATTGTCTTCAGTCCCTGTTCATCAAAGCCCTGAGAGGAAATCTCCCTTCCTTGGGATCTCCTTCTGTCTGAGCACAGCTAGTCTAGCCTAGCCCTGCCTTGCTGTGTCCTCTTCCTCCTCCCCTCTGACACTTCCTTCCTGCCTCTTTTCAAGCTAATCAGCTGATGGGCCTGTTTGTTCCTTACCTCACCCAGCTTCCCCATCTGATTAGCTAACGCCTCCCTAGTTCCTCAACCAACCATCTCTGGGGAAACCAAATGAGATGATCAAGTACTAGGCCCAGGGCCGGCTCTAACTTTTTTGCCGCCCCAAGCAAAAAAAACACAAAAAAACCAAGCGCCGCCTCCAAGCAAAAACAAACAAACACACAAAAACGAGCGCTGCCCCGCCAAAACAAAACAAAAAACCCTTCCTAGTGCCTCCCCGCCAAAACAAAAACAGCTCCCCCCGAGCACCGTCCCGCCGAAACAACCCCCCCGAGTGCCGCCCCGCCGAAACAAAAACAAAAAAACAAACCCCGAGTGCTGCCCTACCGCCCCAAGATTGGCCGTCCCTTAGAAGGTGCCGCCCCAAGCATGTGCTTGGTCGGCTGGTGCCTGGAGCTGGCCCTGACAAGGCCACAGCACTTTGTCCCAGTGTCTCATAACACAAGAACAAGAAAATTGGTCAATGAAATTTGGCCAAGTTATGAGCCTCTGAAAACCTCACTTTGCACATGCTCTGTAGAGACTTGTCAGAGTTTGGCACCTAAATTCTCTGAAGATTCCATCTGCTCTGAGCATGCTCCAGCCCTGGGATGCAGGGGCTGAGCAGGACTTTTCCTGCAATTGCTTCTCCCCGGTGTTGGGCAGAGGAACTGAGAGCTGACACTGTCTCTTCTGTGCTCACACTCCCCCTCGCCCCCTGCTGGTGCCAAGGCCATGTGGAGGAGAAAAAAGAAGCACTCTGACTGGAGTGGGAATGGCGAGTAGGGAGACTGGGACAAGAGTCTTGGGGTGAGTGAGGAGACTGGGACAAAGAGCTCTGTGGAGGTATGGGGTGGGGGGAGATGACTGGGCCAAGGACAGATTGGAGAAGTCAGGGACAAAATCGGTCAGGCTTCTGGGGGATAGGGGCAGAAGGGTCTGTAACTGCTAGCCTACAGTCCCATCAGAACCTGGAATAGAACCCAGGATTCCTGAGTCTCATCCTTTCTCTGCTGTCAGCAACCACCTGTGAAAACCACTGGCAAAATGTGTGCCCCATCCCCCTCTAGTGCTAGTCCACACAGAGGGTGACAACCTACTACTGCTAAAAGTTATTCCATCAGTTCAAGCATCAGAGATCTGGGTGGTGGATCTCATGGTACTAACCTGATGACAAATCAGGTCCTGGGCTCGCCCACACTCATTCTCTGTCAGACAAGGCCCATCAGCTTGTGGCACTTAGACGGCGCCCCTCCCTGACTATGGCACCCTGGGTGATCCAAATTACTGGTGGGCTTGCATTCCGCCTTTGTCCTAGGTGGAGCTGTTTAGCAGTCTCCAACAGCTCTCTTAAATGAGGGGTGGAAGTCACAACAGTTATTAAGACATTTAACCCAACTCACTTAACAATACAATACAATACAATGCAGCACAAGTGACCCGTGTCCCATGCTGAAGAGGAGGGCAATCCCCTCCCCCGTGTCTCTGCCAATCTGACCCAGGGGAAAATTCCTTCCCGACCCCAAATATGGTGATCAGTTAGACCCTGAGCATGTGGGCAAGACTCACCAGCCAGACAGCTGGGAAAGAATTCTCTGTAGCGACACAGAGCCCTTCCCTTCCGGTGTCCCAGCTCCCCACCGTGGTCCTAGGTAGCCCAGGTCTGCTGCGTTTCAGAGAGTGCGGCAAGGCCTCTCTGTTTGCTTTGGCTTGGGGAGGGGGCTGCTGTCTGTGAGACAGAAGAGTTTTGATGAAGGAGGGAGTTTTGTGGTGTTCCATGGGCTGCTGGGCTCGCTCTTGATTCATTGTGTCTATAGCTGTGTCAAGGACTCCTGGAGCAAAGGATTGGGAGCTGCCTCTTCTGTATAGACGGCTGGAAATCAAATGGATCCAGGATGCTAAGAAATAAATTGTTGCCTATTCATATAAAAGAGCGAAGACGTAGAAGGGTGAAATCTGCTGATACTGCACTCGTGAAAGTGTGTCGTACCCAGGCTTCAAGCCGACTGAGTCCAGCCATGACTACACTACAGCAGCACAGTTATGGCACCGTTGCTATGCCACTGTAACCCTACAGTGTACTCACTCACTACAGTGGTGGAAGGGTTCTTGCCATTGCTGTAGGAAGACCACCTCCCCCAAGCAACGGCTGCTAGGGTGATGGAAGCATTCGCCCATCAACCCAGCTGTGTCTACACGGGGTGTTAGGACGACAGAGCTCCAGGGCTCAGGGGTGTGGGTTTTTTACACCTGTTGGCCCTGTAGCTGCATTAACTTAAGTTTTAAGTGTAGTCCAGGCCAGACACTCCTGTTCACCTGGGCCCCTGAGGCATGAGCTGGCTTTAATCTCCCCTCCCCCTTTCACCTATTATAGAGGGAATGGAAGTGGCCAGCCATGGTGGACCTGGAGGATAAGCAACTGCTTATTTGTGTTTATATCGTGGGTGGGGTTTTCTAAAGAGTCTACAGGATTTAGGAGCACACGTCCCACTGCACATCTGCAGGGCACTCACAATTTCCAATCTTCAGTGGGAGCTACAGGTGCTCAGCAACTCGGAAGATCAGGTCTGTGTAATTCTAGGGAGTGCAATCATTTTGGTGGAAGGCATCCAGGGAAAACCTGGTGCCATAGGCACCGACTTCCTCTCTACCTGGGGGGTGCTTGATTCCCCGCTTCGCCCCCCACTTCACCCCTCCAAGCCCCTCTACTCTTCCTGCCCCTGCCCCACCCCCACTCCACCCCTGCCCCCAAGGCCCCACCCCTGCCCCGCCTCTTCCTGCCCCCACCCCACCTCATTCCACCCCCTCCCCTGAGTGCGCCCCATCCCCACTCCTCCCCCTCCCTACCAGCGCCTCCTGCACACTGCAGAACAGCTGATCCGTGGTGGCGGGAGGTGCTGGGAGGGAGGGGGATGAGTTGATTAGCAGGGCCAGGGCGGGTGGGAGGCACTGAGGGGGGAGCTTGGCTGCTGGAGGGTGCTAAGCACACGCTAATTTTTTTCCGTGGGTGCTCACGGAGTCCGCACGTATGCCTGGTGCACTGGAGAGGTTAAAACGGCTGAATGGAAGGCAAAGGCCATTGATCTACCCACAACCTATGTTTCTTCCCCTGGGAGTTTTCTAGGGATGGGCCCTGGTGTCTTCCAGTCAAACCTGAGGATTGTCACTGGGCCAGTTCCTTGCACAGCTCAATTGCATTTTTCTTCTCTCTTTTTCAATAGGGCAGTTGGCTGGTTAAAGCCAGTTTCCCTTCTCAGGAAGGTTACACTCACAGTGATTGGACTCGTATTTCCAGCTTGTGGGTTACCACACCCATCTCAGCTCTCCAAGGGCTGGTTCCTGCCCCAGGGGAAATGTCTTCTGCAAGTTTTGAGAAAAAATAGTGCAGCTGGTTTGGACTGTGAGGGCCGAAATATGATTTAAAAATAGCTCTGAGCCTCAGCAGGGCAGGGCAGAGAGCCCAAATGTGGCCCAGAGAGAGGTTACAGGGAAGGGATTCTCTCCACCCTAGACAGGGTCTGAAAGGGTCTGGGGGAGAGTTCGTAGGGCTAATATGATCAGCCCGGCATTGCAGCTCTTGCAAGCCCCAGCATAGGGGGCAGGAAGAGGCACGCAGGAATGGGAGGGGACATCGCCATAGCACATGGCATGACAGTTTCCAGGTGATGGCCAGGCCCATATGTAGTCTGGGTAAAGTGACTGTGAATTAGAGCAACCCACTCGTCAGTTCTGGTGTATGCCAGGGGCATGAGCTCACAGCCTTGGCGAAGGTTCACACTCACACTTGGCCTGTTCAGTCTGTACTTGAGGAGCCCTCTTGTTTTCCTTGCTAACAGTGTCTGCAAGTAACCCCTTCCACCACCTCCAGTTGGCTAGGAGACACCAATCCCATCCTGGCAGACAGTGACCTGGCTTCAGTTCTTCACGCCTTTTCACCTATGAGCCGGATGACAGCGATGCGATCTACCTGGGCATTAAACTTTCAGTGCTTAGGAAACTCCAAATAGTACAAAACACTGCTGTGCATCTCCTCAGCAACACAGGCTCCGTGAGCCCATTGCACCTCTCTGCCACGCTCTGCACTGGCATCCCACAGAATGTCTAATCAAGCTCAAGGTCTTGGCCATTTTCTTCAAAGTGCTCCATGGCCTGGGCCCAGGATATCGAAAAGACCATCTTAAGCTCTGGAACAAAGACCCAGAAATTCAAAGGTGCAGCGCCAAAAGTGAAATCCCTGCAAGCCGCATGGAAACTTTTTAAAAACACCATAATAGAGGCTCAACTTAAATGTACACCCCAAATTAAAAAACATAGTTAGAGAACCAAAAAGTGCCACCGTGGCTAAACAACAAAGTAAGAGAAGCAGTGAGAGGCAAAAAGGCATCCTTTAAAAAGTGGAAGTTAAATCCTAGTGAGGAAAACAGAAAGAAGCATAAACTCTGGCAAATGAAGAGTAAAAATATAATTAGGAAGGCCAAAAAGGAATTTCAAGAACAGTTAGCCAAAGACTCAAAAAGGAATAGCAAAAATTTCATAGAATATCAGGGTTGAAAGGGACCTTAGGAGGTCATCTAGTCCAACCCCCTGCTCAAAGCAGGACCAATCCCCAATTTTTGCCCCAGATCCCTAAATGGCCCCCTCAAGGATTGAACTCACAACCCTGGGTTTAGCAGGCCAATGCTCAAACCACCAAGCTATCCCTCCCCCATTTGTTAAAGTCCATCAGAAGCAGGAAGCTGCTAAACAACCAGTAGGACCACTGGATGATCGAGATGCTAAAGGAGCACTCAAGGAGGATAAGGCCATTGCAGAGAAACTAAATGAATACTTTACATCAGTCTTCATGGCTGAGGATGGGAGGGAAACTCCCAAACCTGAGCCATTCTTTTTAGGTGACAATTCTGAGGAACTGTCCCAGATTAAGGTGTCAGTAGAGGAGATTTTGGAACAAATTGATGAATTAAACAGCAATAAGTCACCAGGACCAGATGGTATCACCCAAGAGTTCTGAAGGAACTCAGATGTGAAATTGCAGAACTACTAATTAGTCTGTAACCTATCATTTAAATCAGCTTCTGTACCAAATGACTGGAGGACAGCTAATGTGATGCCAATTTTTAAAAAGGGCTCCGGAGGCAAAGGCTTCACCCTCTGTCATTTTTTTTAAACTTCCAGACGGTTCTAAATTTCAGCCAGAATTAATGGAGGCTGAGGGACAGCGTATCAGGAGGCCCCTTTCATTACTGGTGCAGGCAGCTGCATGCCAGCTATGTTTGAAGGGGGCATTCAGAGGTGAGAGGGGGTAGGGGAAGACAGCAATACAAGCCAGAGATCCCGGGTGACTGAACAGCCCCTGAGGGAGTGTTATCTGCCAGCACAAGTCAGAGCAGCCCTGAGCCCCACTGGTCCCTTGGCAACCTCCAGAATCGGGGAGGTGGAGAGGTGGCATGAAACCACCAGTGACCTGTTGTCCCCAGGTGCCAGGAACATGCTCTGCCACCTGAGAATCCGTCCCTGCATGACCAAGGAATGCAGCTGATAATACCAGTGTGCACAAACAAACAGCTAGTGTCCAGCTGCCTTCACCACACAACCACGTGGTAGCACAAGCACACAACACACACACCTGGCAGGCTGCAGGGTAGAATTCTACACTTTGTTTATTTCTGCAGCAAGCCTCTCGGTAGCACTTGGCTACAGCTCTGTGTTGAATTGCACAGGACATGGAATTGGGCAGACTGTGTCACAGAGGAAAGGGCCACTAGGATGATCCGAGGAATGGAAAACCTGTCGTATGAAAGGAGACTCAAGGAGCTTGGTTTGTTTACCTTAACCAAAAGAAGGCTGAGGGGAGATATGATTGCTCTCTTTAAATATATCAGAGGGATAAATACCAGGGAGGGAGAGGAATTATTTCAGCTCAGTACCAATGTGGACACAAGAACAAATGGATATAAACTGGCCATCAGGAAGTTTAGACTTGAAATTAGACAAAGGTTTCTAACCATCAGAGGAGTGAAGTTCTGGAACAGCCTTCCAAGGGAAGCAGTGGGGGCAAAAGACCTATCTGGCTTCAAGATTAAGCTAGATAAATTTATGGAGGGGATGGTTTGATGGGATAACATGATCTTAGTCAAAGGTCAATTAATTGCCATCAGTGGTAAATAGGACCAATGGTCAGTGATGAGATGTTAGAAGTTACTACAGAGAACTTTTTCCTGGGTGTCTGGCTGGTGAGTCTTGCCCACATGCTCAGGGTTCAGCTGATCACCATATGTGGGGTCGGGAAGGAATTTTCCTGCAGGGTAGATCGGCAGAGGCCCTGGAGGTTTTTTGCCTTCCTCTGCAGCATGGGGCACGGGTCACTTACTGGAGGATTCTCTGCATCTTGAAGTCTTTAAACCATGATTTGAGGACTTCAGTAGCTGAGACATAGGTGAGAGGATTATTCTAGGAGTGGGTGGGTGAGATTCTGTGGCCTGCATTGTGCAGGAGGTCAGACAAGATGATCATAATGGTCCCTTCTGACCTTAAAGTCTATGAGTCTATGAGTCTAGGAGAAGTGGTGTAAACACGCTCTTGACAGGGGTCATTGCTGAGGCATGAGACTTGTTTTTTGCATGACATCCTTATGTCAGGTGGGGACAAACAATTCTCAGTCCTGGAAATGAGATTCCATCCTGCACACACGGCTCATCTTAAAATTTGAAAATATGGTTCTGCTCCTCCCAGTACTTGGCTAGTGTCTTCCAGCCACACTGCCGGGATCGCTCTCTGGCCTGCCTGTAGTTGGATGGCCTTTTCCAGAGCTTCTTTGATTTCCATCAGCTTCACTGCTGAAACTGGGAGATTGAATCCTTTGACATGCTGCACTATGTCCTGACCTCATTCCCCCAGGTTGCTGATGCTGGATCGATAGGCCTGCTTGAGGGGTCAGCCAACACCAATAATTGTCCTAGACAACGTCTGAGCTCTTCCTGGTAGCACCGAAGGTACATCAACATGTGCTGCTGTCTCTTTGGACCACTAAGGAGGGGCTTGGCCATGATTGTCTGACTACATTATCACTGGATGGCCATAGATGTATTGATGGGATCACCCCACTCCTAATACCACCACCAGAAGCTCTTCTTCTGTTTGGGCCTATCCCTGTTCAGTCTCCGCTGGCATCAGCGACAGCTCCTGCAAAAATGCTATACCCCATCCTATCTCTGCTGCATCACACCGGAGTGTCAGCGCCTTTCCCGTCTGGTAGTACTTCCAGCAAGAGTGCACCAGTCCTTCCATTCAAATAGCCTCCAGTGAGGATTTGGGATGTGAAACAGAAAACAAAGACATCGGCACATGGAGAGCTGCTTTGCAACACCTGCCATAGAGCTCTCTCCCTTTCCTCTCACTGCTCCCCAAGACACGGTTAGCTGGGGGCTCCTTTGGTCTATCAAATAAGACCGAGGAGGGGGTGACCCTTCGTTATTCCTCAGTGAGGACAGAACACACCTGTAAGCAAGTCCTTGGGAGGAACGTTGGGTTAGGGTTTGTATAGAGTTTGAATGTCCATTGTCTACACAACCACCCAGCTCTCAACTCTCCGGTGAAAGATGGCACTTTCATGCCTTGTCTACAGCCTGGCTTCCCCGTTCCTCTTCCATTGTTGTAAGGACTCTGTTATCTAATGGGAGGACCTCTCACTGTCCCTATCCATACACTTGGATTGGAGGTTGCCTAAGGGCCAGAAGTGGGGTTGTTCAAAGGCCCTGAATTTCTGGACTCTTGCTCTAAAAACTTGGCTAGTGAATGCTTCAGGGCTCAAGGATACACCCAACCTCTGAGCATTAAATATGTTTTGAAGCCCTGTCCCAAGGCAAAGCCCACACCTTTCCCATGTACTGTGAAGACCAGTTCCAGTGACTCACTATCTGAGATCTGAGTTCTTCCCTAACGGGTGTGACATGTATAGGCAAGCTGAGAAAGGCTCGGCAAGCCAAGACAAGAAGGATCATCCTAGAATCATGTCAGTCTGGAAGGAACCTCGAGAAGTCATCCAGTTCACTCCCTGCGCTGAGGGAGGACCGTTAAACCTAGACCAGCCCTGACAGGGGTTGGTCCAACCTGTTCTTAAAAACCTCCAGTGACAGGGATTCCACAGCCTCCATTGGAAGCCTGTTTCAGAGCTGAACTGCCCTGAGAGTTCGAAAGTTTTTCTAATATCTAACCTACATCTCCCTGGCTGCAGAATAAGCCCATTACTTTTTGTCCTAACTTCAGTGGACATGGAGAAAAATTGATCTTTGTCTTTTTTATAACAGCCCTCAAGATATTTGAAGACTGTTAGCAGATCCCCCCTCAGTCTTCTTTTCTCAAGATTAAAGATGCCCAGGTTTTTAACCTTTCCTCACAGGGCACGTTTTCTCATCCTTTTCTCATTTTTGTTGTTCTCTTCTGGACTCTCCAATTTGTCCACATTGTTCCGGAAGTGCAGTGCCCAGAACTGGACACAGGACTCCAGCTGGGGCCTCACCAGCGCTGGGTAGAGCAGGACAGTTACGTCCGTGTCTCACATACGACACTCCTGTTAATACACCCCAGAATGATATTAGCCTTTTTTCACAACTTCATCACACTGCTGACTCCTTCCGTTTGTCATCCATGATACCGGCCAGGTCCTTTCCAGCAGCATTCCCACCTAGCCAGTTAGTCCCCATGTTATAATTGTGCATTTGATTTTTCCTTCCTGAGAGAAGTTCTTTGCACTTATCTTTCATGCACCCGTGAGGGACTAATTGAGGATGAACTGTTTCCTAGGCCCATCTCACCATTCTCACGCACTGAGGTGTAGGGAAGAGGCTTGGACCTGCCAATAATTGGGTCTATAGAGGTAGAACAGTTGGATTCCAGCACAGCCCTCCTAGCTGAGGTGCCCAGTCCTTCTCACCAACAGGAATTGCAGCCTGAGTCACACACCACTCCACGGGGCCCAGCCTGCTCCTTGGCCTCTCCAGACATTGACGGAACCAAGGGGAACTCCTACCTCTATAATGTTCTCAGTGCTGACATAATCTAGGGCCCATGAGTTCAAAATCAGGCCACATGAGTTCTCTCAGCCCCAAATGGAGTGATCCATGTCCCCACTGGGCCTTTAGAGAACATGGTCAAGACTGTTCAGTCAGGCAGGTGGCTCAACTGGTGTAGGATTTGTAGAGGTCTAAATTATAGCAGTCTCCTGCTTTCAAACAGGTTGCAAAACAGTTTCCATTCTAAGCCCCTACTTTCCATTGCCTCATAGCTTTCCCAAATGGCCTTTTTTTTGGGTGAAGTTTCCAAGCCTGGTCTCAGCCCAAAGAGGCACATGTATGGGGGTGTGAGGAAAATTCCTACAGTGGTTTGTGAGAAGAGAGAGTCTGTGGACAGGGAAAGGGGTGGGTGGAAATCTTGCGACATTTTTGTGCATTCAAAGATGATTGAACTTTTAAACTTCAAACACATCTTGTCAGCTAATCTTTCGCTTCTGCTTTCCCATTCCACCCAGCTGCCATGTCAAGTTCAAGCTAGTCCATCCATCAAGTTTGGATATGACTCTGCCTTGGTGTCTCTCTTGCTTCATCCCTTCCTGCTCTTTCTCACAAGCTTCTCTGATGATGATTTCCTTTCCCTCCTTTGCCCTCTTGTGACTTTGGGCCTTCCTTCATGCTGCCCCTTAAGCCCAGAATGTGGTCTCGACTGATGTTTCCTATAGAGGGAGGATAATCCAGTGGTTAGGGGTGCTAGTCTGGGACTTGAGAGACCATAATGCAGGCCATACTTATAGGGCGGGGGACTCTACCCTGGGAAGCAGCGACTCTGAAAAGATTTGCGGGTCATGGTGAGTAATCAGCTGAACACGAGCTCCCAGTGCAATGCTGTGGCCAAACAGACCTAATATGATCCTGGGATGGCTAAACAGGGGAATCTCAAGATGGAGCAGAGAGGTTATTTTACCTCTGTATTTGGCACTGATGCAACCACTGCTGGAATCTTGAGTCCAGTTGTGATGTGCACAATTCAAGAAGGATGCTGATAAATTGGAGAGAGGTCAGAGAAAAGCCATGAGAATGAATAAAGAATTAGAACACCTGCCCTATAATGATAGACTCAAGGAGCTCAATCTATTTAGCTTAACAAAGAGAAGGTTAAGTGGTGACTTGTTTACAGTCTGTAAGTACCTACATATTTAACAATCAGCTCTTCAATCTAGCAGAGACAGGCATAACATGAACCAACAGCTGGATGTTGAAGTTAGACAAAATCAGACTGGAAATAAAGGGCACATTTTAAGTGATGAGAGTAATTAACCATTGGAACAATTTACCAAGGGTTGTGGAAAATTCTCCAACACTGGCAATGTTAAAATCAAGATGGGATATTTTCTATCTGCTCATGGAGTTATTGTGGGGCCGGTCTCTGGTCTGTGCTCTACAGGGGGTCAGACTAGATGATCACACTGGTCCCTCCTGGCCTTGGGATCTCTGAATCTAAACCTAGGTTCAGTTCTGGTCAGAGAACGCAAGCAGAATGTGGGTAGCTGCCATTGAAAAGGAAAATCTAATGGGTGGGATTTTCTACAGCACCCAAGGGAGTTTGGAGCATGAGAGCCTCTGATCCCACATGGGATTTGTGCTCCTAAACCACCTAGCCATTTTGAAAATCCTATGCTAATTTATTAGTAGTAAGGCCCAGTGGGACCTGCCACAAGTACCTAAGAGGGTAACGTGCTCAGCTGCCCCTGAACAGCCCTGGGCACACAGATCACTTGGGCATTTTTGAAAATCCAGCTCAATATTGTTCGGATGTGGTTAGATACGTTTAATTGGGTCAGCAATTCTGTGGGTGATACATAAGAAAGAACAAATTCCAGCTCCCTCCCCCCGGGCCCAGGCCGGCCCTGCAGGGCCCATTGGGACAGGCTCTGGCTCCCTCCCCCGTGGCTCCGGCTCTGTTCCCCGGGGCCAGGCCGATGAGTAAAGTCTATTACTCTGCCCTACAGCAGTTACTCCTCATTGATGCATGCTCTGGCTATGGCTGAGCTCTGCTCTTCCCCCCCCCTACAGGCTGATCAGATCCAAATTCAGACATGCTAGGTGCTTTCTCCACTCGCTTCTGGGGCTCTCAGCCATGGACAGAAGTGTGGTGACTGTAGCACCACTAAAAGGAGAAGGAGAAAAGCAGTTGGAAGGTTAACTCCCGAGCCGTGAGGAGTTTCCCACCGGCCTGCCGTTTGTCGGTCAGCGCAAGCGCCCATGGGTACGTCTACTTTGCAGTCCAGAGGAGTGACTGCAGCTTGCGCAGACACACTTGAGCTAGGTTCCCAAGCTAGCTCAGTAACCATAGATGGGAAATCCTGACAGCAGGGGCCACTCGTGTATATACCCAGGGTCCTGGTGGAACTAGCTCATGTGCCACCCATGCTGCTGCAGCTTGACAGCTGTTGTTCCTGGAGATCCTAGCTGGCTCGGGCATGTCGACACAAGCTGCAATCAGGTTTCAGAGTGCTAGTCGTGTTCGTCTGTATCAGCAAAAAGAACGAGGAGTCCTTGTGGCACCTTAGAGACTAACAAATGTATTTGGGCATAAGCTTTCGTGGGCTACAGCCCACTTCATCAGATGCATGGAGTGGAAGATACAGTAGGAAGATATATATATGTACAGAGAACATGAAAATATGGCGGTTGCCATACCAACTCTAAGAGACTAATCAATTAAGGTGGGCTATTATCAGCAGGAGAAGAAAAACTTTTGTAGTGATCATCAGGATGGCCCATTTCAGACAGTTGACAAGAAGGTGTGAGCAACAGTAGGGGGAAAACTAGCATGGGGAAATAGTTTTCAGTTTGTGTAATGACCCAGCCACTCCCAGTCTTCATTCAAGCCTAAGTTAATGGTGTCCAGTTTGCAAATTAATTATAGTTCTGCAGTTTCTCGGAGTCTGGTTTTGAAGTTTTTTTGTTGAAGAATTGCCACTTTTAGGTCTGTTATTGCAAGATCAGAAAGATTGAAGTGTTCTCCTACTGGTTTTTGAATGTTATGATTCCTGATGTCAGATTTGTGTCCGTTTATTCTTTTGTGTAGAGACATGTGTTTGGCCAATGTACACGCTGAACAAGAGCCACTTTGGATTGGCCAAACACCTGCCCCCCGCCGCAGAGCTCCTGGTGCCTCTGCAGAGTGGCAAGGACATCACTGCACCCACATCGTGCCAATGCTGCTCCTTGCATCCCCCAGAGAGTCCCTGGAGAGCAATGCCAGGCATTCCTGGTCCCACAGGCTGAGCACTTCACTGCCTCTGCGCTCCCAGAATCCTGCTTGCCCAGGTACTGAGCTAGCCCTGATTTCCCAAGCCCTGTGTTACACTAGGGAGCCTGGCCAGCTCTACAGAGAAAGCTGCTACATTGGTAGCTCTGGTACCAGGAATCAAAATCAGCAGGTCACACTCATAGGCTCTTTGGCGAGGCCAAACTGCTGAGGGCTAGGGGGTTCTGTCTCTCCTGTGATGGCACAGGACTTCTCACCACAATCAAGCGCATCCTCAGCTTAAACCATGCCTCAGTTTCCCTACCTGTAAGATGAGGTGTCACACACACACAGCCCTCTGCTGGACACTCCCCAGGCTGCAGTGCGTGGTCCCATGCCACTGGATGTGTGTGCTTTCAGATTCCCTTGATCGGGGCACTGTCTGCCTGGTCTCTGGTACATTTTCAGGGCCCTGGCTGCCAGTCTATTACCTCTTTCCGTCTACCCAACCCCCAGGACCACTGCTGAGCCCCTCATTCTCTCCTTTGTTTAAGCACAGCCTCTCCTAGTCATGTGGCACTCTGGGTTTGCAGTTCACTGCTGTCACAACCTTTCCAGCCTCAGCTTCCACAGCAGCAGTCTATCTCCAGTAGGGTGACCAGACAGCAAATGTGAAAAATCGGGACAGGGGGTGGGGGGGTAATAGGAACCTATATAAGAAAAAGACCCCAAAATCAGGACTGTCCCTATGAAATCGGGACATCTGGTCACCCTAATCTCCAGGGACAGCAAAGCTGGAATCCTGTCCCCGGTGCCTCCTCAGATGGTCCTTACGGATAACTGGGTTTACTCCTGTGACCCAGCTGTATCCCGTACACCACCTCATGTATTCAGGTAAGTACTGTGAAGGTTTATCCAGTTTAGGGCTCCTAGCCTTTCTCCTAGGATTGTGGAACCAGAGCAAGATCCCCCTCTTTTAAAAGTGTCTCCACGTGACCTTAGGTCACAGAGTCTTTTCATTTCATCAGAGGCGAGCCTCAAAATTTTCACAAACAAATGTGGGAACTTTCAGTTTTGGATTGTTGGGTTTCCACATACTCCAAATCTTTCTCTCTCCAGGAACTCCATACAAGAGGTTTGCTGGGGTCATTTAGTGAGGCGGAGTGGTTCCCCGCCACCCCGGAAAGGGTCGAGCCCCTCTGGACACCAGAAGGGGTGGAGCCAGGAAGCTCTGAGCCTGCCCCTCAGAGGGACAGGCAGCGACCCAGAAGTAGAAAATTGCGACCCAGAAATATAAAGGCGGGCCCTCAGCTCTCACTTGAGAACCAGCCGCCGGGGAGGCCAGACGCAGCCAGCCTAGTCCCCGACTGGGAAAACCCCACAGCCCCAGGTGCACGCCAGGACTGGCCGGACCATCCCTGCGGCCGCTATAGAATCATAGAATCATAGAATCATAGAATCTCAGGGTTGGAAGGGACCTCAGGAGGTCATCTAGTCCAACCCCCTGCTCAAAGCAGGACCAAACCCAATTAGATCATCCCAGCCAGGGCTTTGTCAAGCCTGACCTTAAAAACCTCTAAGGAAGGAGATTCCACCACCTCCCTAGGTAACCCATTCCAGTGCTTCACCACCCTACTAGTGAAAAAGGTTTTCTTAATATCCAACCTAAACCTCCCCCTCTGCAACTTGAGACCATTACTCCTTGTTCTGTCATCTTCTACCACTGAGAACAGTCTAGATCCATCCTCTTTGGAACCCCCTTTCAGGGAGCTGAAAGCAGCTATCAAATCCCCCCTCATTCTTCTCTTCTGCAGGCTAAACAATCCCAGTTCCCTCAGCCTCTCCTCATAAGTCATGTGCTCCAGCCCCCTAATCATTTTTGTTGCCCTCCGCTGGACTCTTGCCAATTTATCAATTTATCCACATCCTTACTCATAGACTCATAGACTTTAAGGTCAGAAGGGACCATTATGATCATCTAGTCTGACCTCCTGCACAATGCAGGCCACAGAATCTCACCCACCCACTCCTAGAATAATCCTCTCACCTATGTCTCAGCTATTGAAGTCCTCAAATCATGGTTTAAAGACTTCAAGATTCAGAGAATCCTCCAGTAAGTGGCCCGTGCCCCATGCTGCAGAGGAAGGCAAAAAAACCTCCAGGGCCTCTGCCAATCTACCCTGGAGGAAAATTCCTTCCCGACCCCAAATATGGTGATCAGCTGAACCCCGAGCATGTGGGCAAGACTCACCAGCCAGACACCCAGGAAAAAGTTCTCTGTAGTAACTTCTAACATCCCATCATTGACCATTGGTCCTATTTACCACTGATGGCAATTAAATGACCTTTGACTAAGATCATGTTATCCCATCAAACCATCCCCTCCATAAATTTATCTAGCTTAATCTTGAAGCCAGATAGGTCTTTTGCCCCCACTGCTTCCCTTGGAAGGCTGTTCCAGAACTTCACTCCTCTGATGGTTAGAAACCTTTGTCTAATTTCAAGTCTAAACTTCCTGATGGCCAGTTTATATCCATTTGTTCTTGTGTCCACATTGGTACTGAGCTGAAATAATTCCTCTCCCTCCCTGGTATTTATCCCTCTGATATATTTAAAGAGAGCAATCATATCTCCCCTCAGCCTTCTTTTGGTTAAGGTAAACAAACCAAGCTCCTTGAGTCTCCTTTCATACGACAGGTTTTCCATTCCTCGGATCATCCTAGTGGCCCTTCTGTGTACCTGTTCCAGTTTGAATTCATCCTTATTAAACATGGGAGACCAGAACTGCACACAGTATTCCAAATGATGTCTCGCCAATGCCTTGTATAACGGTACTAACACCTCCTTATCTCTACTAGAAATACCTCGCCTAATGCATCCCAAGACCGCATTAGCTTTTTTCACGGCCACATCACATTGGTGACTCATAGTCATCCTGTGATCAACCAGGACTCCGAGGTCCTTCTCCTCTTCCGTTACTTCCAACTGATGCGTCCCCAGCTTATAACTAAAATTCTTGTTATTAATCCCTAAATGCATAACCTTACACTTCTCACTATTACATTTCATCCTATTACTATTACTCCAGTTTACAAGGTCATCCAGATCTTCCTGTAGGATATCCCGATCCTTTTCTGAATTGGCAATACCTCCCAACTTTGTGTCATCTGCAAACTTTATTAGCACACTCCCACTTTTGGTGCCGAGGTCAGTAATAAAAAGATTAAATAAAATTGGTCCCAAAACTGAACCTTGAGGAACTCCACTAGTAACCTCCCTCCAACCTGACAGTTCACCTTTCAGTATGACCCGCTGTAGTCTCCCCTTTAACCAGTTCCTTATCCACCTCTCAATTTTCATATTGATCCCCATCTTTTCCAATTTAACCAATAATTCCTCATGTGGTACTGTATCAAATGCCTTACTGAAATCGAGGTAGATTAGATCCACTGCGTTTCCTTTATCTAAAAAATATGTTACGTTCTCAAAGAAGGAGATCAAGTTGGTTTGGCACGATCTACCAATAAATAAAACCATGTTGTAATTTGTCCCAATTGCCATTGACCTCAATGTCCTTAACTACTTTCTCCTTCAGAATTTTTTCCAAGACCTTGCATACTACAGATGTCAAACTAACAGGCCTGTAGTTACCCGGGTCACTTTTTTTCCCTTTCTTAAAAATAGGAACTATATTAGCTATTCTCCAGTCAAATGGTACAACCCCTGAGTTTAGAGATTCATTAAAATTTTTTGCTAATGGGCTTGCAATTTCATGTGCCAGTTCCTTTAATATTCTTGGATGAAGATTATCTGGGCCGCCTGATTTACTCTCATTAAGCTGTTCAAGTTTGGCTTCTACCTCTGATATGGTAATATCTACCCCCACATCCTTATTCCCATTTGTCATGCTGCCACTATTCCTAAGCTCCTCATTAGCCTCATTAAAGACTGAGGCAAAGTATTTGTTTAGATATTGGGCCATGCCTAGATTATCCTTAACCTCCACTCCATCCTCAGTGTTTAGCGGTCCCACTTCTTCTTTCTTTGTTTTCTTCCTATTTATATTGGAAGAAAGATTTATAACCTTTTACTATTGGTTTTAATTCCCTTTGCAAGGTCCAATTCTGCATGCCTTTTAGCCTGTCTCACTTTATCCCTACATGCTCTGACCTCAATAAGGTAGGTTTCTTCTTGTAGTGTGGGGCCCAAAACTGGACACAGTGCTCCAAATGAGGCCTCACCAGTGCCGAATAGAGGGGAACGATCACGTCCCATGATCTGCTGGAAATGCCCCTACTTATACAACCCAAAATGCCATTAGCCTTCTTGGCAACGAGGGCACACTGTTGACTCATATTCAGCTTTTCGTCCACCGTAACCCCTAGGTCATTTTCTGCAGAACTGCTGCTTAACCAGTCGGTCCCTAGTCTATAGCAGTGCATGGGATTCTTCCGTCCCAAGTGCAGGACTCTGCACTTGTCCTTGTTGAACCTCATCAGATTTCTTTTGGCCCAATCCTCTAATTTGTCTAGGTCCCTCTGTATCCTATCCCTATCCTCCAGCGTATCAACCACTCCTCCCAGTTTAGTGTTATCTGCAAACTTGCTGAGGGTGCAGTCCACACCATCCTCCAGATCATTAATGAAGATATTGAACAAAACCGGCCCCAGCACCGACCCTTGGGGCACTCCACTTGATACCGGCTGCCAACTAGACATGGAACCATTGATCACTACCCGTTGATAGTTGATAGCCCGACCATCTAGCCAGTTTTCTATCCACCTTACCATCCATTCATCCAGCCCATACTTCTTTAAGTTGCTGGCAAGAATACTGTGGGAGACTGTATCAAAAGCTTTGCTAAAGTCAAGAAATAGCACATCCACTGCTTTCCCCTCATCCACAGAGCCACTTATCTCATCATAGAAGGCAATTAGGTTAGTCAGGCATGACTTGCCCTTGGTGAATCCATGCTGACTGTTCCTGATCACTTTCCCCTCCTTTAAGTGGTTCAGAATTGATTCCTTGAGGATCTGTTCCATGATTTTTCCAGGGACTGAGGTGAGACTGACTGGCCTGTAGGTCCCCAGATCTTCCTTCTTCCCTTTTTTAAAGATGGGCACTACATTAGCTTTTTTCCAGTCATCCGGGACCTCCCCCGACTGCCATGATTTGTCAAAGATAATGGCCAATGGCTCTGCAATCACATTGGCCAACTCCTTTAGCACCCTCGGATGCAGTGCATCCGGCCCCATGGACTTGTGTTCGTCCAGCTTTTCTAAATAGTCCCGAACTACTTCTTTCTCCACAGAGGGCTGGTCACCTCCTCCCCATACCGTGCTGCGGAGTGCAGCCACCTGGGAGCTGACCTTGTCTGTGAAGACAGAGGCAAAAAAAGCATTGAGTACACTAGCTTTCTCCACATCCTCTGTCACCTGGCTCCCTCCCTCATTCAGCAAGGGGCCCACACTTTCCTTGACTTTCTTCTTGTTGCTCACATACCTGAAGAAACCCTTCTTGTTACTCCTAACATCTCCGGCTAGCTGCAACTCCAAGTGTGATTTGGCCTTCCTAATTTCACTCCTGCATGCCTGAACAATATTTATATACTCCTCCCTGGTCATTTGTCCAATCTTCCACTTCTTGTAAGCTGCTTTTTTGTGTTTAAGACAAGCAAGGATTTCACTGTTAAGCCAGCTGGTCGCCTGCCATATTTACTTTTCTTCCTACACATCGGGATGGTTTGTTCCTGCAACCTCAGTAAGGATTCTTTAAAATACAGCCAGCTTTCCTCGACTCCTTTCCCCATCATGTTATTCTCCCAGGGGACCTTGCCCATCAGTTCCCTGAGGGAGTCAAAGTCTGCTTTTCTGAAGTCCAGGGTCTGTATTCTGCTGCTCTCCTTTCTTCCTTGTGTCAGGATCCTGAACTCGACCATCTCATGGTCACTGCCTCCCGGGTTCCCATCCACTATTGCTTCCTCTACTATTTCTTCACTGAGACCCCTGCTACTTTCTCACCCTCTTGATAAGCTTGAGGCTATTTTGTGAAGTAGTCCATAGCTTCCAGCAAGGATGGACTGCCAGCCGCGGTCTCAGGCAAGGGCCCAAGAACGCCAATAGCAATGCGCTTCCTTGGTGCCCCCCACAATATGCTGCTGCAAAGGAGCTCACCCAGTTTTAGGGCGACCATTCTTTGCAACACAAGCACCCCATTTCCTGCAGCAGCTTTTTACATCCTGCCTGCATTGTAACCCAGCAGAAATTCTCCCTTCGCTTGGCTAAGGTTTTTACAACCGCAAATATCCAGCAGTTTTAAGATCACCACACAACCTCAGACACTCCTTTTCCCCGGTATCCAGTACAGGAAGGTGGTGCCCATCACCCACTGGTTTCCCGCAGCTCCTATACATGATTTCATCTTGAAATTGCAAACTTTCCCACTGGATCTGCTTTGGGAAGTCTTCATCCACTGAATAAAACAGGACCATTCTGTGAATTAGAGGGAGAGACACACACCTTTTCCTTGAGCAATTAATTCCTTGCTCTCCTGCTTACGGCAGTGTTCGCAAATAGCTCCCCACCAAGGTCGTCTGACATCAGCATTGCTATGCGTATGGCCGGGCCAGTGTGTGACTGAAATCCTAGCCCTGTCATTTCTCCAAACACCAGGCGAACGGTCTCTCGGGATTCCTAAATCTAAAGGGCCATTACAGGGAAGCCTGGTCTCGTCTGTCTTGACCATAAACTTCCTTCCATACAAACAGTGATGAAAGTGTTCTGTTGATTGCACCACTGCCTTTCTGGTGCTACAATAGTTTCTCTCAGGAGAGCTTAGACTTTTGCTATTCTAAGCCACCAGCCTCTCAAGTCCCTTGTGTTCTTGTTGTGTCAATACTGCCCCCAGACCACAAGCATGATCATCTGTGTCCAATAGGAGGGGTTTTTCCGGTTTTGAACCCTAGACAGGCCAAGACAGGAGCGGGTACAAGAGCCTTTACAACTCTGAAAATGCTCCATCACCCTCTGCTGAGCACTGAAATGGCTTCTCTTTCTCACCCATCACAACAGAAAGCCCGGAAATGAACTTTCTGTACTAGGGACAAAGTCATGCAAAACTCTGCACATATTTGAGTGTCTGTGGATTTGGCCAACTCTGGACAGCCTCCGGTTTTCTTTTTTGGACAGCCAGATTAGTGAGCCCATGGCTTCTCTTTCTCACCCATCACAACAGAAAGCCCGGAAATGAACTTTCTGTACTAGGGACAAAGTCATGCAAAACTCTGCACATATTTGAGTGTCTGTGGATTTGGCCAACTCTGGACAGCCTCTGGTTTTCTTTTTTGGACAGCCAGATTAGTGAGCCCAGGCCGGTTGGAGAACAGCTGCCGTTATGAATGCAGAACCTCTCTGATCTCTGCCTGCTGGGCAGAAATTGCCTCCTTATGGACAGTGGTAAATTAATTCTTTTTGATACAGCTCACGTTTCTTTGGGTTCAGTTTCAGTCTATGATTAGCTGACAGCAGCCAGACCATTTGTAAAGGTTTTAGTTCCCAATCAAAGGGTTTAGCATGCACCAGGATCTCACCTAGGTATAAACAGAGGCTGAAAGGAGCATGCCAGGTAACACCTTCTCCATTAGTCTTTCAAATGTGGCTGGTGCATTGCAAAAGCCATCACTTTAAATTCCCACAGGCCTTGTCCTGCTGTGAAAGCAGTTCCCCCTCCCCCGCTGTCCTTTGGATCTACTTCCTCTTGCCAATGCCCATTTTAAAGACCCGGTGGAAAATCAGACTGAACCTGCCACACCGCCAGGGGATCAGCTATTTATGGTAATGGATAAGAATCCTTTAAAGTGACTTCATTTAATTATCTATGGTCCATACAGTGTCTGGTGCTGCCATTCTTTTTCTTTTAGCCAGGACTGTGGGTGAGGCCCAAGGAACGGCTGCAGGCTCAGTCATGCCTTCCGGGTATGTTTCCTGGAAGGCATGTAATGCCTCTTCCCTCTTTGCTACTGGGAATGGTGTGGTGGTGGTTTAAAGGGTCAGTTCTTGTGCTGGACCAGTGCAATAAAATCTACGTCTCTGTAGGATCAGGAGAACAACTCCTGATTCCTAACCAGAAAGTCTTAGACCGTCCTGTAGGACTGAGATCTGATCAGTGTCCCTGTCCCCACCCCCGCCGTTCCTCATTTAAGTGTACCACATTACTCTGGAACAGGTCCAATGGAACCATTCCTCATCGTTCCCTTGCTGGAAAGCCACCATAGCATGTACCTGTTATAGAGACTTCTGCCTCTGGTGGCAGGACCATTTGTTTACCGCACAGCAATTGCCTACAAGCCATTTTGGCCTACACCTTTAAGAACATAAGAACATAAGAATGGCCGTACTGGGTCAGACCAAAGGTCCATCCAGCCCAGTATCCTGTCCACCGACAGTGGCCAATGCCAGGTGACCCGGAGTGAGTGGACCCAACAGGTAATGATCAGGTGATCTCTCTCCTGCCATCCATCACCCCCCTCTGACAAACAGAGGCTAAGGACACCATTCCTTACCCATTTTGGCTAATAGCCATTAATGGACTTAACCTCCATGAATTTATCCAGTTATCTTTTAAACCCTGTTATAGTCCTAGCCTTCACAGCCTCCTCAGGCAAGGAGTTCCACAGGTTGACTGTGCGCTGTGTGAAGAAGTTCCAGCCTGAATTTGGAAGCCACCTTTCCTAGCACTGACTGCACAGTTAGCAGCCATAGTGAAATCCAAGCTAATTAGCTAATCCACTCAGACGTCTTGCTCAAATTCCAGAGGCCCAATAGTTGAAGCTAATATTTCCAATTTTCAGACAAATGTGACTGTCTCCTTTTGAGACCAATGAGGTGGTTCAGTTTTGGATCCCCCTATTCACTAGCTTTTTTAGCATGTCTGGTGTAATAGCTTATGTCAATTATTCCTAATCATATCACAGATCCTATTACGCACTCAATAGTCAAATTCCCATTATTGTCGTTGAACTGTCCAGACCTAAATAAAACAGTGGAGCTGATCCTTGTACCTCCAAACTGTCTCTTTACCTTGGTGTAATACATTTCCTTAACTGGGAGAGAGAATTTCATAAGGCACGTGTAACAATCTGACTTGGCCTGCCGTAAATTGATAACAATCTTTCTTGGGCTACGTCCACACTACCCGCCCGATTCGGCGGGTAGTGATCGATGTTCAGGGATCGATTTATCGCGTCTCATCTAGACGCGATAAATCGATCCCAGAACAGCTCCCCGTCGACACCGGAACTCCAGCTCAGCGAGCGGAGGAAGCGCTGTCGACGGGGGAGCCTGCCTGCTGCCGTGTGGACCGGGGTAAGTACTTTTAAAAATCGATCTAAGATATTAGACTTCAGCTACGTTATTCACGTAGCTGAAGATGCGTATCTTGGATCGATCCCCCCCCTAGTGTGGACCAGCCCTTGGTGTGGCCGGTTTTGTTACATTGAAGTGAACTGTTTCCTTTCGTCTTTACATTGTCAGTTTGCCTTATTTTACAAGCCAAATATAGCATTTGTTCTCATCGTTCAATAAGGTCATGAGCTAGATTAGACTCCCCCCTTTCATCATACAGACTGGACAGAGTTGAAGTTACACGACTTGTGACAATTGGCTTCCATCTTCCTCACTAGCAGTTGCTTTCTCTTCTGGTGCACTGCTGCAGGAAAAGATTCAAGTTCTGGGGGCAAATTCCACAGCCTTTGAGTGTCTCTGGTGTCCTTTCATTGATCTTGACCTGCGTGTCCAAGTCCCAGCTGATCATCTACAAACTGTATCATCCCCAGTTTATCCTGGAAAACCTGAGTGGTGTCTGGACATGCCAGGAACTCAAGTCTTCATCAGTCTTCTTCCACCAGTTCAGGTGGGGTTTGTGACATTCCATTCCATATTCCTTATGAAAATATGCTTTTGATATGAATATGACATAACTGAGATATACTTTATGCCAGATGGCTCATGTGAGATATCATTGGAAAGGTTCTGATTTACTGAATACGATTATCCAATTTGTATGCATGTATCTGAAGTTAAGAATATTGACTATGTATTTGTATTTCAACTATGCTACTTTGGGTGACACCCACTTCTAACTCTTCAGGTACCACAATGGAAAAGCCAGACAGGGCAGAAGGCCCATCAGCGAGGACAATGGACGGTGAAAAGCTTGGCCTTCCTGGGGATGCTCCATACGGCTACTGACATATGGATGCTGTGATCCTACAGAGTCAGGTGGTCTTTTCACCTGATACTAAAACATTACCTGGGACTTCTTGTAACTTTCCATTGTAAGGGCAGGGGAGTCAAGTTTGGGAAACAAAGGATTCCCACCTTATGTAAATCCTATTTAAGAATGGGGAGGAAGGCAAACGGGTCTCCTCCTCCTATCCAGGACCTGTCTGCCCAAGAAGAAAAACTGAAGGTAAGGGGGGAGTCCAGCCTGAGACAGGGTCTAGTCTGAAAAGGAACATAACAAGAACTCTGAACCACAGAAGCTTTGCTAACTGCCTGCAACAATATCTAGGGTGAGAAATACTATTTGTAACCAATTTCTTTAGTGAAACCAGCTTAGTTTGTGTGTTTGATTTCATTTGCCTAGTAATCTGCTTTGTTCTGTTTGTTACCCATTTTACCACTTAAAATCTGCCTTTTATAGTTAATAAAATTTGTTTTGTTTATTATTAAACCCAGTTTTTCTAATTTCTAACTGGGTGGGCGGATGGGGAGGATATGAAGTGTGCACACCTCTCTCCACATTGAGGGAAGGGGCGAATTTCATAACGTATCTTTGGGTCTGCACTCCAAGAGAGGTGGACATCTGAGTGCTGGAGCAAGTCCCTTAAGATGAGTCTTCCCAGAGCTGATCTGCAGCTGCGTGTGGCCCTGTGTATCTGCATGTGTGTATGTGTGTGTTAGAGGATGTTTTAAGAGCCTGGCTCAGCAAGACAGGTTAAAGGGGGCCCATGCTGGCAGAACAGGTAGACTCAGTGGTATTTCAGCATATCAGGTGACTCCCCAAGGGGTCCAACCCATCACAAGGTTTCTTCCTTTCCTCTCCTTTTAGCTCTTGGTTGTGCCCCGGCCAGCTCAGACTGAGGGCTAGTTCCAAACCAGATATACCAGGTCTGGATATACCAGAGGATTACAGTGGATGAGAAGCTGGATATGAATCAGTAGTGTGCCTTGTTGCCAAGAAGGCCAACGGCATATTGGGCTGCATTAGTAGGAGCATTGCCAGCAGATCGAGAAAAGTGATTATTCCTCTCTATTTGGCACTGGTTGAGGCCACATCTGGAGTATTGTGTCCAGTTTTGGGCCCCCCACTATAGAAAGGATGTGGACAAATTGGAGAGAGTCCAGAGGAGGGCAATGAAAATGATCAGGGGGCTGGGACACATGACTTACAAGGAGAGGCTGAGGCTTGTTTAGTCTGCAGAAGAGAAGAGTGAGGGGGGATTTGATAGCAGCCTTCAACTACCTGAAGGGAGGTTCCAAAGAGGATGGAGCTCGGCTGTTCTCAGTGGTGGCAGATGACAGAACAAGGAGCAATGGTCTCAAGTTGCAGTGGGGAAGGTCTAGGCTGGATATTAGGAAACACTATTTCACTGCTCCTGTCTTCTGGTCACAGGCCTCCAGTTGTGAAACACCACCGTATAGTTCATTGACATGGCTCTTCCCCCACACCTCACTGCTTCAAACACCACAGCATTCACAGCCCAGTTCCTCCTCCGACCTCTGCCATCTCCCCATCCAGAGATCCTTTCTGAGCCTGGCTCTGCTAACCTGCCTCTCTCCCGACCACTTCCTTCCTGCGTCGCCTGCTACCCTCTGTGTCAATGGACTACTTTGCTCTTTAGTCCACTCCAGTCCATTCTAATTGGCTAATTAGGTTCACTTAGGTCCATTGGGGTGGGTGAGAATTAATTGGTGTTTGTTTGTTCCTAGCACTCCCTCCCACACCTCCCCCGCGCCTTGCCTGATCCTCATATTTTTCTTTCCAGGAGTTCTTCCTCCCTTGCTGGAGACATCAGTCTACCCGACTCTCTCCTTGCACCCCGGACAGTCAGCCGGGGTCCCCCCATTCTCCACCCCCAGAAATTGCAGTTGATGGGTGGAGATCACTTCCAATTATTCTGTTTCTGCCAAGAAGCCCCTGCACCAGGGCCCCTTGATCCCTTTCCTTTGTGGTGGAGCCTGTGCTTTCCCCTCCTCTGCCTGTTCACTTAGGTCTCTCGTCACCCCCAACGCTCTGAAATGTGCCTGGTTTCTGTCTTCTTGGCTTTCTGGGGGAGGGGAGGGGAAGGAAGAGTCTGATGACCCCTCAATTCCAGCTACTGGGCTTGGGATAGTGTGTCCCCTGCCTCTATTTTCTCATTTTCCTTCCCCTCCTTCTGTCTCTCGGGGACTCCCCTTCCTTGCTGTTCCTCACGGCTGGTTTTCCTAGGTGTGGTGTTTACCCAGCCTTCTCCCTCCGATTGCACTGTTTCCTTTCACATGGGTTATGGTGCCAGGGGAAAATGTATCACTTCCCAAATGAGAATGGGCTCCAATCTGTGCCTAGTACAGTCGGGGGCTGGGGAGGGAATCTGGCTACTACCCAAACCACTCGGGCCTCCAGGGTACCTCAGCCTAAGGGCAGCTCTCCTTATCTCCACGTATACGTTCCACCTTTAACCTCGCTCCTGGAATCATCTGGGGGGGTTCCACCAGCTTCACCGAGGGCTGTTTCCACCAGACCTCTTAGCCTCCTCTTCCCCACCGTTACAAGCAGGGTCAACAGTTTCTCTCTCTTTCCCTGTCAGAAAGTCCCAGCCCAGCCACTGAATTCAGCCAAGGTGCATTCCACATGCAGGCAGTCCCTTTGTGTGTCCCTGCCGCCCGGTAGCAGGAAACGGCCCGAGCCCGTCAGAGTTCCCCATGGCTCTTCCTTGTTGTTCTCCCTATGGGCCTTTTCCAAGGGTGAGTTCCCCAGCCTTCATCGGGGAGGTTTCCACCAGCTCCACCGAGGGCCGTTTCCCCCAGACCTCTTAGCCTGAGCCTCCTCTTCCCCACCGTTACAAGCAGGGTCAACAGTTTCTCTCTCTTTCCCTGGAAGCAGCTGGCTCCTAGCACATCTCTGCAGCCCCTGGGGGGAGGGGGACAACATGTCTCCATGTGCTGCCCGTGCCCGCAAGTGCTGCCCCCATAGCTCCTATTGGCCAGTTTCCAACCAATGGGAGCTGTGAGGACGGGTGCTGGGGGCAGCAGCAGCGCGCAGAGCTGCCTCTGCTCCCCTCCCCCCGCCAGGGGCCACAGAGACATGCTAGCCGCCAGCCTCTCCCTGCAGCGGTGTGGGGCCACGGCATGCAGGCAGCCTGCTGAGCACCCCGCCGCGCCACGGGACTTTTAGCAGCCCGGAGTTGGAGATAGCTTCCTGTGATTTATTTTTTCAGGGTCCCCCGCCCTTGAGCCAGGGCCCTGGGCTGCAGCCCCTAAAGCCCCTGCCTTAATCCAGCCCTGATTGGAGCACCCATAATCTCCCCCACATTCTGGACAAAACCCTAAATCCACCTCATAGATCGACAGTTGCGTCTGTTTTTTTCTCCGGGTAGCCCCAGCACCTCAGAGACTCTCACTCGTTTGTTAGTTAGAGCCATAGCAGCCACCCGCGCCAGTCACAGAGGATGCTAGATGCAGGGCCCAGGTCTCCTTGTCCCAGCTGCACCTCACACAGACCCGTTCCCTGCACCTGGTGACCGTACCCCAGTGTGGCACTCACCATCCTTTGGAGTAGCTGCTGCTGCCTGTGCGACGACCCCCTTATAAAGGCCTGCTGGGTGAGCGAACTGTCCAGGCGCTGGGTCTGCTGAAAGGCGGGGGGGCCCTTTGTGTTTCTTTTTGCTGCTCGACCAGCCATTGCAGGGTCTCCTCCATGATCTAGGCCACGTAAGCTTCGCTGGCTTCTTCCTGATGTCCTTTGTCTGCACAGATAAAGGATGACCCTGGAGAAGCCCCATGTGTGACAGGGCAGGGTCTGGCTCCTGTCTTCTGCGCAGCCATACAGACTGTTCGGAGCCCTGTGACGGGTTCAGTCACAGAGACCCCCTTGGGACGGTCACCTGATGTGCTGAGACTGCCTCTGAGCCCACTTTCTCTGCCAGTTTGGGCCTTCAGAACCCTGCTTTGTTGATCCAGATATGCTAATCTGCTGCAACACAGACCCAGTGTCTGACCCACGCCCCCAAAGACTTAACTGAAAACGGCTTAGCAAATGCTCCTGTCTCTAGCACCCAGACACCCAGCTCCTAATGGGATCCAAACTCCAAATGAATCCGTTTTACTCGGTATAAAGCTTATACGGGATAAACTCATAAATTGTCCACCCTCTATAACAGTGATAGAGAGATATGCACAGCTGTTTGCACCCCTAGGTATTAATTACTTACTCTGGGTTAATTAATAAGCAAAAGTGATTTTATTAAATATAAAAGGTAGAGTTTAAGTGGTTCCAAGTAATAACAGACAGAACAAAGTAAGTTACCAAGCAAAATAAAACAAAACACACAAGTCTAAGCCTAATACAATAGGAAACTGAATACAGGTAAATCTCACACTCAGAGATGTTCCAATAAGCTTCTTTCACAGACTAGACTCCTTCCTATTCTGGGCCCAATCCTTTTCAGACCAAGGTTGTGGCTTATGGCCTGGGTCCAGCAATCACTCACACTCCCGTAGTTACAGTCCTTTATTCCAGTTCCTTTCAGGCATCTCTTTGGGGTGGAGAGGCCATCTCTTGAGCTAGCTGAAGACAAAATGGAGAGGCTTCCAGGGCCTTTTATATTCTCTCTTGTGGGCGGAAACCCCTTTGTTCTTCTGTGCAAAATCACAGCAACAAGATGGAGTTTGTAGCCACTTAGGCAAGTCATATGTCCATGAATGATTCAGCTTTTTGCAGGCCGATGCCATTGTTTACGTTAGTTTGAATGTTCCCAGGAAAGCTCAGATGTGGATTGGCGTCTCCCAAAGTCGATTGTCAGTTAAGTGTTTCTTGGTTGGGCACTTACTCAGAATAGTACTTTCTCAAGAAGCTGACCAAATGCTTCACTAATGCTATTTAGAATCAAACACACTGAGATACAAGTACATAGCCAATATTCATAACTTCAACTACAAAAATGATACACACATACAGACAGCATAATTGTAACTAGCAAATTACAACCTTTCTATAGACACCTTACTTGACCTCCTTTGTACAAGATTTGGTGCAACTATAGGACCTTGGTTGCAACAATGATCTATACGGACACAGTTCATGTCAATAACGTCACAACCACCATGTAGTTCATTTACATGGCTCTCCCCACCACCTTCCTGATTCAAACACCGTGGCATTCACCGCCCCAGTTCCTCCTCAGCCCTTTGCCAAGGAGAGAGAGACAAGATCTCTCCACCCAGAGATCCTTCTGGCTCTGCTAGCCTGCCTCGGCACCAAGCACGTCCTTCCTGAGCTGCCTTCTACCCTCTGCATTAGTGGGCTAATTAGCTCTTTACTCCTCCCCAGCCCGACTGTGCCTAATTCACTAATTAGGCACAGTTAGGTCCAACTGGGGTTGGGGGTGGGTGGGAATTAATTGGTGTTTTAAATGGTTAGAGGCTGGCTCAGATGTTGGTTCCCAGTGCTCTGTCACAGGACCTCAAAGGTATTAAAACTAATTCAATGAAGTTTAACTTAATTCAATAAAACTTTATTCTGGATGTTGTCAGTCTGTCCCAGCAGCCATGTTCCTTGTATATTTGGGATAATCCATTAGGCAGAGGTGATTTCAAGGCTATTAGTCCTCTGATGGTCTCTAATGACAAATTAAGCAACAAGTGGGGAGGATCCCCTGAGTTGGAAATAACTCCTTTCCTGCCAATTCAAAACTGATCAAAGGGATTACTTTTTCATACTATGCACAATTGCATTGTGAAACTCATGGCCACATGATGTCATTGAAGCCAAGAATTTAGCAACATTCAAAGAGAGATTTGATGTTTATATGGAGGATAGGACTATCCAGAGTTATCCTAAATAATGCTACAGAGTATGAGGAGTTAAAACCTCAGACTTAAGGGCTCAAGCCAATCTCTTAGTATAATTCGGTTTTTTAATTTATTTATTGCCCTTGTGGGGGGAAAATTATCCCACAGCTGCTACTGCAGGGTTTTTGTTTGCTTGTTTTGAACCTTCCTATGAAGCATCTGGCTCTTGCAACTAGCAGAGACAGGTTACTGGGCTTGACGGGTCATGAGTCTGATCCCATCTGGCAACCCCAGTGTTCCTACGTTCCAGCTTCCCCTCCCCCGGCTATGCACTGTAATTATTAAGGGAATGTAGTAATGTTGGGAGTATGACCAAAGGGAAGTAAAATGTGCCTCAAGCTGAGAAGCAGCTCACCCCTAGCTTGAGTAGCACAGTAATGAGTGCGTGCAGACGCCGCAGTAGGAAGATCAAACAGCTGGGTACATGGGAAGACGCTGAATGACACCTGCATATTGCTTAATTTTACTGTGTAGCCACCCAAACTCTTACAAGTTAGCAACTGGGGAGGGAAATTCCACAGGCCGGGATGGTGGACAATGGATGAACTGGTGAGTACAGTGGGTCTGTTGGCAGCATGGCACTTCTGTGGCTAGACAGTTGCTCGTGGTCCAAGGCGGCTCAGTACAAAACCCGGTGATGGGGAGGGCTCAACAGGCCCCGAACAAGAGGGGAGGCAGCAGCTCAGAGAAAGGGCAGCAGGATCCCTTCCCTGGCGTGAGTGGGTCAGATGCCCGGATATGGTGTGACGGTGGATCCCGGGGTCCCAGCAGATCTTGGGAGTGGCAGCTATGATGGTAAAGCTCACTTCTTCCAGCCCACCTGCCCTCCAGCCTGGCATGGTGATCCCCCCAAGTCTCTGCTCAAGGACCCCACGAAGGGATGATGGATACAATAGCCCATTGCCTCATTACACTGTCAACCAGTTAGGCCGAATTCATACCAATTTTGGTCCATTAATTTCCAGTTCCCCTCTCCTCTTGTTCACCAGTCATAACCTTAATGCAGTCCATGGGTGGTATCAGACCTTTTCGTGTGGACTAATTCAGGCTGTCTCTTGTTCGTACCCCTTTGAACACCATTCATTTGTTCACAGGTTATTGTGATATTTTATGAACCATCACAACGGGGGCAGGCTTCTAGACCCCACGTATTGCAGCAGACTCTCCGATAGCCCTGGATTGGGAAAGCTTGGCTCATGTAAGTAAGTCAGTTGAAGTCAAATAGATTGTTCACATCAAAGCAAGTAAGGGGTCCACCATGGGGTCTACCAGGAGCTCCAGGTTGGCCTGTGTAACTGGCCTGTCCCCAGCATTAGTTACCATGCCAACCATTTTTGTGTTGTTGTAAATTATAACAATTAGTTTATATTTTCTTCCAAATCATTGATAAACATATTGATTAGCATTAGGCCATGAACAGATCCCGGTGGGATCCTGCTAGAAACAGCTCATCAAATGACAATTCCCCATTTACAATTAGTTTTTTACAGTCCGTCTACTAACTCATTTTTAATCCATTTACATGCTTTACAGAAGTCCAGGTATGTTATATTAACCAGAGGCGCCGACTTTCCAAAGTGCCGGGGGGTGCTCAACCCCCGGTTCTGCTCCAGACCCTGCCCCCAATCCACCCCTTCCCCAAGTTCTCACCCCGCCCCGCTTCTTCCCACCCCCACTCCACCGCTGCCCCTTCCCATCCAGTTCCTCCCCCTCCCCCGAGCGTGCCACATCCTCTCTCCTCCCTCCCAGCCTACTTCCTGCATGCCACAGAACAGCTGATTGCAGCAGGCGGAAGGCACTGGGATTGAGGGGAAGCTGATGGGGGGCTGCCAGTGGGTGTTCAGCACCCACCATTTTTTCCCCGAGAGTGCTCCCTGCAGTCTTGGAGCACCCACGGAGTTGGCACCTATGATATCAACACAGTTACCTTTATCAATCAAATGTGTAATCTCATTTAAAAAAACAATATCAAATTTGCTTAAAAAGACCCATTTTCCGTAAACCATGTTGACTGGCATTAATTATGATACCATCTTTTCCTATGCTGATTGCATCCCATATCAACCTTCCCATAACTTTATCAAGAACCAATGTCAGGTTAACGATCTATAGTTCCAGTCCTCTGGAACTTCCCCCGTGTACCAAGATTTGTTAACTTAAAAATCAACATTAATGGTTTAGAGAGCTCCTCGGCCAATTCTGTTAATAGTCTTGGCTCTAAGTTATCCAGCCCCACTCATTTACAATTTTTTACTTTAGTGGTTGCTTTTTTACAGCTCCCCTAGTTAGCAAAGGAATAGGAAGTATCTCCTTATCACTGTAAGATATGAATATATCATCCTGCTTCTTTCCAAATACAGAAATATGTATTAAATACTGCTGTCTTTTCTATATCATAACTGATAACTTTACTATCCTTCTCTAGTAGTGAACCTATACCATTGCTAGGATTTCATTTGTCCCTGGTATATTTGAAGAAGTTCTTTTTATTGTCCTTAACCCTACTGGCTACAGATTTTTCACTGATACCTTTAGCTTCCCTTTGAATTGTCTGCTTTTCCTAACTGCTGGTTTGTACTCAGCTATCAGCTAGCAGTGTCTCCATTTTTCCAATAGTGGTTTCTTTTATTTTTTATAGCGGCCTTCACCTTCCCTCCTTAACCAGGATGGTTTTTACTAGCGCAGTCATTTAATCGCAGTTAACTGACGCAATTACCTAAAAAAAAATTAATCACGATTAATCGCAGTTTTAATCACACTGTTAAACAATAGAATACCAACTGAAATTTATTAAATATTTTGGATGGTTTTCTACATTTTCATATATATTGTATTCTGTGTTGTAATAGAAATCAAAGGGCATATTATTTTTATTAGAAATATTTGCACTGTAAAAATGATATAAGAAATAGTATTTTTCAATACACCTCATACAAGTACTGTAGTGCAATATCTTTGTCATGAAAGTGCAACTTACAAACGTAGATTTTTTTTGTTACATAACTGCACTCAAAACCAAAAGAATGTAAAACTTTAGAGCCTACAAGTCCACTCAGTCCTACTTCTTGTTCAGCCAATCGCTAAGACAAACAAGTTTGTTTACATTTATGAGAGATAATGCTGCCCTCTTCTTACTTACAATGTCACCAGAACGTGAGAACAGGCATTCGCATGGCACTTTTGTAGCCAGCACTGCAAGATATTTACGTGCCAGATATACTAAACATTCGTGTACCCCTTCATTCTTCGGCACCATTCCAGAGGACATGCTTCCATGCTGATGACACACATTAAAAAAATAATGCGCTAATTAAATTTGTGACTGAACTCCTTGGGGGAGAATTGTATGTCTACTGCTCTGTTTTACCTGCATTCTGCCATATATTTCATGTTATAGCAGCGGCGCCTTGGGGGAGGAGGCAGAGGCGGAGGTGAGCTGGGTGGGGGCGTGCAGAGAAACTGCTCCCTGCCCCAGCTCACCTCCGCCTCCGCCTCCTCCCCCAAGGCGCCGCTGCTCCGCGTGTCCCCCCTCCCTCCTTCCCTCCCAGGCTTGCTGCGTGCCAAACAGCTGTTTGGCATGCGGCAAGCCTGGGAGGGAGGGGGGGAAGCGGAGCGGCGGCGCCTCGGGAGGCGGAGGTGAGCTGGGCGGGGGGGGGGGCCGGCAGGGAGCTGCTGGTGGGTGCTGAGCACCCACCAATTTTTCCCCGTGGGTACTCCAGCCCCGGAGCACCCACGGAGTCGGTGCCTATGCCTGGAATGGTGGAAGCATGAAGGGCCATATGAATCTTTAGCACATCTAGCACATAAATATCTTGTGACGCTGGCTACAACAATGCCATGCAAACACCTGTTCTCACCTTCAGGTGACATTGTAAAAAGAAGCGAGCAGCATTATCTCCTGCAAATGTAAATAAACTTGTTTGTCTGAGCGATTGGCTGACCAAGAAGTAGGACTGATTGGACTTGTAAGCTCTAAAATTTTACATTGTTTTATTTTTGAATGCAGGTTTTTTTTACTTAATTCTACATTTGTACATTCAACTTTCATGATAAAGAGATTGCACTACAGTACTTGCATGAGGTGAATTGAAAAATACTATTTCTTTTGTTTTTTTACAGTGCAAATAGTTATAATAAAAAATAAAGCTAAAGTGAGCACTGTACACTTTGTATTCTGTGTTGTAACTGAAATCAATATATTTGAAAATGTAGAAAACATCCAAAAATAGTTAAATAAATGATGTTCTATTATTGTTTAACAGTGTGATTAATCATGCAATTAATCTTTTTTAATCACACAATTAATCACGATTAAATTTTTTGATCGCTTGACAGCCCTGGTTTTTACCCACAGATGGCTTCTTTTGGGACTGCAATGTAGTGGGGGTTTGGGGACATCTATTAAAGCATTCTTAAACAAGTTCCAATTATCAGCCACATTCCAGCGCTAAGTTTTCCTCCTACTCATAATTGTTTTCAGTTTCAAGCGATTGACCTTTTAAACACACACACACACACACACAGAGCTTGGTTTGTTTACCTTAACCAAAAGAAGGCTGAGGGGAGATATGATTGTTCTCTTTAAATATATCAGAGGGATAAATACCAGGGAGGGAGAGGAATTATTTCAGCTCAGTACCAATGTGGACACAAGAACAAATGGATATCAACTGGCCATCAGGAAGTTTAGACTTGAAATTAGACGAAGGTTTCTAACCATCAGAGGAGTGAAGTTCTGGAACAGCCTTCCAAGGGAAGCAGTGGGGGCAAAAGACCTATCTGGCTTCAAGATTAAGCTAGATATGTTTATGGAGGAGATGGTTTGATGGGATAACATCTTAGTCAAAGGTCAATTAATTGCCATCAGTGGTAAATAGGACCAATGGTCAATGATGGGATGTTAGAAGTTACTACAGAGAACTTTTTCCTGGGTGTCTGGCTGGTGAGTCTTGCCCACATGCTCAGGGTTCAGCTGATCGCCATATTTGGGGTCGGGGAGGAATTTTCCTGCAGGGTAGATCGGCAGAGGCCCTGGAGGTTTTTTGCCTTCCTCTGCAGCATGGGGCACGGGTCACTTACTGGAGGATTCGCTGAATCTTGAAGTCTTTAAACCATGATTTGAGGACTTCAGTAGCTGAGACATAGGTGAGAGGATTATTCCAGGAGTGAGTGGGTGAGATTTTGTGGCCTACATTGTGCAGGAGGCCTACATTGTGCATTGTGTGTACTAGATGATCATAATGGTCCCTTCTGACCTTAAAGTCTATGAGTCTATGTACGTACGTATGTACGACTGGTCAGGACTATATTCTGGTTCCCCATAACAAATGAAATTAGGTCCTGATCACTTGCACATCAGCAAGCATTATTTTTGTGTTCTGTAATTAGCTTGCCTTTATCCTTCAGCATTAGGTCTGAAAAAGAATTGCCCTGAGCTAGTTGCAGGACTTTGCGCGTTGGAAAGTGGCCGTTATTTTTAGAACCCCCCCAAGGATGTTTAACTAGTGAGTGCGTGTGTCCCCCAGACTGAGACACCACAGCAGCAGCCTCCTGTTTGCTACTGAAGCTCTTGCGTCTTGATCTTGGCTCATGGAGGCCCCAACATGAGACCACCTGACTTGCCCAGGGTCACAGAGAGGGGCCCCTTTATTCACAGCCAGGTGGAAGCTGCTCGGGCATTCGCCTGACCTTGCTCTGAGCCGGCTAAGTTGATGTGATGAGAGAGCCCCCCTGATTACTCCAGTGGAGAGCTATGGGCTCCAGGGTCATCCTGGCTTCCAGTTACTTGCCTCTGCGGGTCCCTGTCTAGCCACGCAGAGAGAGGCAGAGCGGGGGTGCGCTGTGTACAAACAAACAGGGAGAAAGAGGCCCCATTGTTGCTGGAGCACAATGGGACCCACCCTGCCCAGCACAGCTGTGCCTGGGGAGTCGGGAATAACAACTGGATTCAGAGCCATTCAAAGACCTCCCTTGAGCGGGGTGATAGGCCCAACAGCTCCCTGAGCAGGGGGAGAGGGGCCACGGATGGGACCCTCCTGGCTGTCCGTTCCCACTTGCTCGGCAGCTGAGTTCCCAGGACAGGGTCTGGAAGCCTGGAGATGCTCCTTCCAGGTCGGGGAGGGACCGAAGCCCTTTCGCGAGCCAGGGACCAGTCCCAGCTCAAGCAGCCCCAGAGCAGGTGCGGCTCTACCAGGGAGTGTGCGTCCACCTCCGCCTGACGGGAGCAGACGAGCCACCCGCCCACAGCCACAGTGATTTTCAGCTCTCCCTTCGTAACACTGACGAGCCAAGCTAGAGAGTCACTCCAGCCAGCACCTGGAGCCGTCCCTGGGGGGCTGGGCTCACAGAGCAGAACTTGGGCCGGGGGCAGCTCAGGGCCAGCCGTGGGTCAGGCCGGCACTCGGGGCCAGAAGGCGACCCGGGGATCAGTGCAATTTGTCTAGGGCTTCTCTGGCTGCAGTGGGCGGGGTAGGGGCTCAGGGCTCTGGCAGGTGAGGGGGGGATAGAAGGGGCAGGGCAGGAGTGGGGCCTCAGGTGGCAGAGGCTAGCCTCCGCGATGGGAATGTTCACACGCCGCCTATGCCGGTGTCACTGTCCTGTGCTGGCCTCTGAGCTACCGGTCTGAGTCCAGGCCCCTGCGTGGCAGCCAGGAGTGCCGGGGTGGGGAGGGGGTGTGGTCTTGGGCCCCGTTACACTTACCCACTCCAGGACTGCCTGTTCCTGGCCTCAATGCCTGGGAAAACGGTAGCTGAGGCTGAAGCTTTCATGGGGGAGAGGAGGCACAGAGAGCTAGACCTGGAGTAGCTGGGAATGTCTGTGAGGCCCCCCGGGGCACACTGGAGCCTTGCTAAGGCGCAGCAGCAGAAGGGCTGCCAGCATGGCAATCTGACTTCCATTTCTTTTCACTCCCCAGGCCGGGTTAGGTCAAGTGCTGCGTGAGCTTCCTTCAGATGCGTCTAGGGAGCCTGCCCACATGAGCAGAGCGAGGACAGTGTCTGTGGAGAACAGCTAGCAGCGTAACCGGCACAGTGGCTGATGAGTGTAGTCAGCCCAGCGGCGGCAGATAGCGGGGTTGGGTAGCAGCGTAACCGGCACAGTGGCTGAGGGGTGTGGTCAGCCCAGCGGCGGCAGATAGCAGGGTTGGGTAGCAGCGTAACCGGCACAGTGGCTGAGGGGTGTAGTCAGCCCAGTGGTGGCAGACAGTGGGGATAGCTAGCAGTGTAATTTGTACAGTCATTGATGGGTGTAGTCAACCCAGTGAAAGCAGATAGTGGGGCTAGGTAGCAGCATAACTGATACAATCGCTGATGGGTGTAGTCAGCCCAGCTGTGGCAGATAGTGGGGCTAGGTAGCAGCGTAACCGATACAATTGCTGATGGGTGTAGTCAGCCCAGCAGTGGCAGATAGTGGGGCTAGGTAGCAGCGTAACTGATACAATCGCTGATGGGTGTAGTCAGCCCAGCAGTGGCAGATAGTGGGGCTAGGTAGCAGCGTAACCGATACAATTGCTGATGGGTGTAGTCAGCCCAGCAGTGGCAGATAGTGGGGCTAGGTAGCAGCGTAACTGGTAGAGTCGCTTATGGGTGTAGTCAGCCCAGCAGTGGCAGATAGTGGGGCTAGGTAGCAGTGTAACCGGTACAATCGCTGATGGGTGTAGTCAGGCTAATGAAGTAAACGCTCTAGCTGAGGGACTGGCTCTTATGGTACATGACTGTACAGTACCTAGTGCAATGGAGGCCCTAATCCTTGTGTGGGGCTCCTAGGGGCGGCTGTAATAAATAATAATGATCAGTGAAAGCAGCTGTGCTGCACGAGGAGCTGGTAGTGACTGTCAAACCAAGCCCTATTTTGAGCACTAGAGGGCACCAGCACCTTTAATTCTTCTGATATCATGCGTGAGATTAAGGTGTAAAGGCTAGTAACTGCAGAGATCACCTGGAGCTCCGATACGGTGATAGTAACAACCTTATTGATGTTTATGAGCCGAAGTGCTGAGTAGCTTCTCTTTACATTCTGGGGCCAGCTCTGTTACAGAGCAAAGCATCTCCTTTTCCAGCTTCGCTTGGATCCTCCAGGTCCCAACTGGCCTCGCTGGCAGGGCAGTTAATTCCTTCTGTCCTGCTCCCAAATTCCAAACCCTAACTAGATGTGTGAAAACCCTGACGTCAGATTAGTGACCCTTAAGATCCAGGGCTGATGCTTTTTTCTTGCTCCTTGCACTTCTCAGTTTGGACGTTGAACCCAGACTGGTTTCTTTCCCCTGCTGCCCTAGCATAACGTGCTGCGTCTGCTCCCCAGTCCCCAGGAGAAGCGCACCATAAGTACTGTGACCAAGTCTCATGCTAGTTGATGTTTTCCTTCAAGCCCCAGCTCTTGGAGTCAGGTGAACATGAGAATCTCAGCTTGCAGGTTTTTTTAGAAGTACACTTCTAGCCCCCGTGGCTGTGGAGAAAAGCTTGCAAACATGCAGCCTAGAGGATCAAAAACAAAAGTAACTAAAAAGAAGGGAGGTTAAAGAAACCCAACATGATTTTTAAGCCATTCTGATGATTTTGGGGGACCTGACACATGATGGTTGAATTCCTGGGGCCGCTAGCAGACCATACATGTTAAACTTGTCATTCACCTGCCATATAATGACATTCCCCATCCCCAGCCTGAGCCCAGATGTATCCACTGCTATTCTTAGCCCCGCAGTGTGAACCTGGGTCAGCTGACCTGGGCTCTGCAACTTGTTACCGTGGGGTGGGGATTTTTTTTGCAGTACCCTCACGGAGCTGGGACAGCTGTCCCACGCAGCCATACAGGACGAGCAGGGAGGGGCTGTGGCCCCTTGACCTGGATTTTCAACGCCCTCCCCGTCCATGAGCTGTGATTTTGGGGCACACCCTGCTTTTCCCTGCTGGGAAGCCAAGTACCACAGAAACCAGAGCCCCTCTGGGGCTTCTCTTCTAGTCCTTGTAGGGCCCAGGGCTACCCCATTGGAGCCCACTGTGCTCCCTGGGGGTCTCCCAGCCTAACTCCTCCCTCCAGCTTCTCCTTCCTCTGCAGAGTGCCCAGCACTGCTGAAGTTGCCTTCTCCCGTCCCTGCTGCACCACCATGGCAGGGGTCAGCCTTCCGCATTGAGCCCCATCACACCCAGCTGGGCGGGAGGGGGGCGGTCACTAATTAGCCCTTGTCTTGGCAGCTCATCAGTGAGGCTGATGGACAGTTCATAGAATATCAGAGTTGGAAGGGACCTTAGGAAGTCATCTAGTCCAACCCCCTGCTCAAAGCAGGACCAATCCCCAATTTTTGCCCCAGATCCCTAAATGGCCCCCTCAAGGATTGAACTCACAACCCTGGGTTTAGCAGGCCAATGCTCAAACCACTGAGCTATCCCCCTCCCAAGTTGTTAAGTCTTGGGTCAGTGTGAGCCCAGCTTGCCTCAGGGCTGGCCAGCCTGGGACATTTCTGTACAAAGTCCTGTTGTCTCTAAGGGCAGAAGGAAACAAACAGCAGAAAACAGCTTCTCTTGCTCACAGCACCAAGAGCTCTGTTAGCCTGTGTCTCCAACCGAAAAACTGCTCCCCAGGTTTCTTCCGGGGTTGGACACTGGCCTTGCGGCTGCTCATTCAGGTTCTCTGTGGACTGTGTCTGGGCCGCTGCATTCTACCCCCCCCCCCCCCACCCCAAAACAACACTCTGGAAATCACCAGGGCCAGCTCACATATGCCCTTTGTTTTAGGTAGGGGCCTGTCCTTACACATGTGTTAACTGAAAGGTGCATTCACACCTCCCAATTTCAATGAGGTTTTAGCTCCGCCCAGAACAAGATTTCTCAGCTTGCTCAGAAAAACATGAAGGCCCCTTGACCTTGGAAGGGTCCATTCACCAACCAGCCACATTGCACAGCTCAGCTTTGTGGCGTGGGGATGGGGGCGCAGGGCTAGTGAGGGGCTTGGGGATTACAGGCTGGGTAGGGGAGTTGGGGTAGAAAGCTTTGCTGACACAGCCTAGTCATTGCTGTGATCTCCCTGGCTCCAGCGGGTTCGGCGAGATCCCACCTACTCGTTAGCGGTGGGGAGCCTGGAGCATGCGGCTGCCACACTGGGGTTACTTGACTCCGCGCTTACCTAGCGCCCGGGTGTCCCCCTGTCCCATTGGTTCTGAATCTCCCCCTCCTGCCCACCATCCCTAAGGCCATCAATAACTGATAGCCCAATTCTGTCAGCTTCCTCCCCGGCTGTAACAGGAGC
The DNA here is from genome assembly GCA_033296515.1 of Macrochelys suwanniensis. Classification (NCBI taxonomy): domain Eukaryota; kingdom Metazoa; phylum Chordata; order Testudines; family Chelydridae; genus Macrochelys; species Macrochelys suwanniensis. The sequence goes on along the minus strand of CM065787.1, from coordinate 1,058,925 downwards.
CCTGGCGCTGGGACACCTGAGCTGGCGTGAAGTCATTGGGCTGGGGGAAGAGGGGGCTGGACCAGGTGGGGGTCGGATGGAAGGAAGATGTGCCGCTTGCCAATGCGATGCCGCAGCCTGCACATAAAGAGACGGCGAGGGCGGAGCGCGGCGGCACAGCCAGGGGAGAGCTGCCCGCAGAGACTGCTCAGGGCCCTGGGCATAGAGCCATTGCAGGAGAAGAATGGCCAGCTTTGTTCCGGTAAGAAACCCAGCTGCAGCCTAGGGTGGCTCAGCTCCACGGCTCAGCCCCCAGCAGGGGGACGGGTCCCAGCTGCCAGCCCCAGGAGTGCTTGGGAGGGCGGCTACAGCACTGCAGGTACAGGGCTAGTCTCTATTTGCCTGGCTCTCTGCCCTCTCCAGAGGGCACCTGAGAACAGGGCTGGGGCTGGTTCTGGTTGCTATCTCCTAGCTGGCATCTGTTACGCCAGGAGACTTAAAAGGAAGTGACTGGGACGTGCCTCCACCACACCCTGAGGAGAAGGATCGTTCCAGAAAACAGCAGCATTTTGCCTTTGTGTCAGTGCAACACAAGCTGCAGGGTGCCTATGCCTCAGGCCAAATACGGCGAGGGCAAAGCAGGCAAGTAGGAGCCAGGACACCTGAGTCCCACTCCCATCTCTGCCCAACTCATGGTGCAACCTGCGCTGGTCTCGGCCTCAGGCCTGGCTGGGAAATGGAGCTAATGCAATGGAGAGAGGTGTGGCATTGAGGCTGGGGGCTCCAAAGGGAGTTAGGCACCAACTTCCATTGAACTCCACTGGGCTTTGGGCACCTCCCTGACTCCAGCCACTTTGGAAGCCCTAGCTGTCACTTGTGAATGGCTGAGAAGCCCTTGGCCAGAAGGTGCCATAGGAGGGCACTGGGTTATTCCAGACCAAAAGGTGACGGGGGTGCTTGAGTCGCTGGTTAGAGCCAGACCTGAGGGTGAGTGACACCAGCTGTGAGACATCTCGGGGCAATGGGGCACACCCTTCCCATTGATGTTAACGAGAACCCGACGTCCAAAGCCCCTCGGTGGGTTGGGAATCGCAGCCTTTTTTCCTCCCCTCCCTGGCCACACCCTCTGACCACCTGATTCAGCTACAATGAGTGCTGTTACTGGAGTACGCCGCCTTTCTGCGTCTCAACGCTGAGCCGGTCATGCACAGCCCCACGCATCTTGGGCTACCTGCGCCCACCCGCCTGCCAGACTCCGCTGCCCAGCGCTGAATATACTTCCGAGCATAAGTCAGGCCTGTAGAGGTAAAGGACTAGCCCCTGGGCTGGGAAGCTTCTGCACAACTGGAGCAGGGGTGTGCAGCTGGCTGAAGGGTTTTGTGACCGGGGAAAAGAGAGGGGGGAGCTGAGCAGATCAGCAGCTGGGAAAGTTCCTCCATGCAGGCTATAGGCTCCCTTTCCTTTGTCAGCCTGTGCACCCTTTGCTTTTCCTTTCATGCCTTCAATAAGCTTCAGGTGCAAGGAGCAGATCAGGCCAGGAGAGAAAGGGGCAGGCTGCAGGAGAGGGAACCATCACTAAGTAGCCTGGTCTTATCTTCCAGGGGGGGAGGGATAGCTCAGTGGTTTGAGCATTGGCCTGCTAAACCCAGGGTTGTGAGTTCAATCCTTGAGGGGGCCATTTGGGGATCTGGGGCAAAAATTGGGGCTTGGTCCTGCTTTGAGCAGGGGGTTGGACTAGATGACCTCCTAAGGTCCCTTCCAACCCTGATATTCTATGATTCCCACACCATCCAGGAGGAGAGCTTTCTGCATCCTTCCTTGGGGCTCGAGCAGTCAGTTTGAAACTAGTAACGCCCCCCGGGAGCAGGGATTGAACCTCTCGCTCTAAAAATCACAGGGCTGGAAGGTGCCACGAGAGGTCATCTAGTCCAGTCCCCTGCACTCATGGCAGGACTAAGTATTATCTAGACCATCCCTGGCAGGTGTTCGTCTAACCTGTTCTTAAAAATCCCCAATGATGGAGATTCCACAGCCAGCCTGGGCAATTTATTCCAGTGCTTCACCACCCTGACAGTTAGGAAATTTTTCCTAATGTCCAACCTAAACCTCGCTTGGCACAATTTAAGCCCATTGCTTCTTGTCCTACCCTCAGAGGTTAAGAACAAATTTTCTCTCTCCTCCTTGTAACAACCTTTTATGTACTTGAAAACTGCTATCATGTCCCCCCTCAGTCTTCTCTTCTCCAGACTAAGCAAACCTACTTTTTTCAATTTTCTCTCATAGGTCATGTTTTCCAGACCTTTAATCATTTTTGTTGCTCTTCTCTGGATGTCCTCCAATTTGTCCACATCTTTTCTGAAATGTGGCGCCCAGACCTGGATACAATGCTCCAGTTGAGGCCTAATCAGCATGGAGTAGCGCGGAAGAATTACTTTTCATGTCTTGCTTTCAACACTCCTGCTAATACATCCCAGAATGATGTTCGCTTTTTTTGCAACAGTGTTACACAGTTGACTCATATTTAGCTTGTGATCCACTATGACCCCCAGATCCCTTTCCGCAGTACTCCTTCCTAGGCAATCATTTCCCATTTTGTAAGTGTGCAATTAATTGTTCCTTCCTAAGTGGAGTACTTTGCAAAAAGGTTGCAAAAGAAAAGATTCAGAGAAGGGCAACTAAAATGATTAGGGGTCTGGAATGGGTCCCATATGAGGAGAGATTAAAGAGGCTAGGACTTTTTAGCTTGGAAAAGAGGAGACTAAGGGGGGATATGATTGAGGTTATAAAATTATGAGTGGTGTGGAGGAAGTGAATAAGGAAAAGTTATTTATTTTTTCTCATAATAAACGAACTAGGGGCCACCCAATGAAATTAGTGGGCAGCAAGTTTAAAACAAATAAAAGGAAGTTCTTCTTCACACAGCGCACAGTCAACCTGTGGAACTCCTTGCCTGAGGAGGCTGTGAAGGCTAGGACTATAACAGGGTTTAAAAGAGAACTAGATAAATTCATGGAGATGAAGTCCATTAATGGCTATTAACCAGGATGGGTAAGGAATGGTGTCTTTAGCCTCTGTTTGTTAGAGGGGGGGTGATGGATGGCAGGAGAGGGATCACTTGATCATTACCTGTTAGGTCCACTCACTCCGGGGCACCTGGCATTGGCCACTGTCGGTGGACAGGATACTGGGCTGGATGGACCTTTGGTCTGACCCAGTACGGCCATTCTTATGTTCTTATGTTATTTGTCCTTATTGAATTTCATCCTATTTACTTCAGGCCATTTCTCCAGTTTGTCCAGATCATTTTGAATTTTAATCCTATTCACCAACGCACTTGCAATCCCTCCCAGCTTGGTATTGTCCATAAACTTTATAAGTGTACTCTCTATGCCAAATCATTGATGAAGATATTGAACAGAACCAGACCCAGAACTGATCCCTGCGGGACCCCACTTGTTATGCCCTTCCAGCTTGACTGTGAACCACTCTCTGGGAACGATTTTCCGACCAGTTATGCACCCACCTTATAGTAGCTCCATCTAGGTTGCATTTCCCTAGTTTGTTTATGAGAAGGTCATGCGGGACAGTAGCAAAAGCTTTACTTAAGTCAAGATATACCATGTCTACCACTTCCCCCCTATCCGCAAGGTTGGTTTGACAAGATTTGTTCTTGACAAATCCATGCTGACTGTTACTTATCACCTTATAATCTTCTAGATGTTTGCAAATTGATTGCTTAGTTATTTGCTCCATTATCTTTCCAGGTACAGAAATTAAGCTGACTGGTCTGTAATCCCTGGGTTGTCCTTATTTCCCTTTTTATAGTTGGCACTATAATTGTCCTTTTCCAGTGTTCTGGAATCTCTTGCGTCTTCCATGACTTTTCAAAGATAATCGCTGATGGCTCAGAGATCTCCTCAGTCAGCTCCTTCAGTATTCTAGGACGCATTTCATCAGGTCCTGGTCAGTGGAGAGAACAGGGGAACGGAGATAAAAAAGGCGCCACCCCCTTGTACTCACCTGACGGTGCTCCAGCTCTTCGGCGGCACTTCGGCGGCGGGTCCTTCAATCGCTCCGGGTCTTCGGTGGCACCCGCCGCCGAAGTGTCACCGAAGAGCTGGAGCGCTGCCGGGTGAGTAAAAATTAAAAAGGCGCCACTTGTGCTCAGCGGGGGAGCGGCCACTGCCCCGCTCCCCCCGCCCGGCTACGCTACTGGTCCTGGTGACTTGAAGACATCTAACTTGTCTAAGTAATTTTTAACTTGTTCTTTCCCTATTTTAGCCTCTGATCCTACCTCATTTTCACTGGCATTCACTATGTTAGATGTTCCATCACCACCAACCTTCTTGGTGAAAACCAAAACAAAGAAGTCATCAAGCACCTCTGCCATTTCCACATTTTCTGTTATTGTTTTCCCCCCATCATTGAGTAATGGGCCTACTCTGTCCTGGGTCGTCTTCTTGCTTCTAATGTATTTGTAGAATGTTTTATGGCTCTAGCTAGTTTGATCTTGTTTTGTGGCTTGGCTTTTCTAATTTTGTCCCTACACACTTGTGTTGTTTATATTCTTCCTTTGTAATTTGACCTAGTTTCCACTTTTTGTAGGACTCTTTTTTGATTTTTAGATCATTGAAGATCTCCTGGTTAAGCCAGGGTGGTCTCTTGCCATACTTCCTATCTTTCCAACGCAGTGGGATGGTTTGCTCTTGTGCCCTTAATAATGTCTCTTTGAAAAACTCCCAATTGTCTTCAACTGTTTTCCCCCTTAGACTTGCTTCTCATGGGATCTTACCTACCAACTCCCTGAGCTTGCTTTAGTCTGCCTTCTTGAAATCCATTGTCTTTATTGTGTTGTTCTCCCTCCTACCATTCCTTAGAATCATGAACTCTTCTCATTTCATGATCACTTTCAACCAAGTTGCTTTCCGCTTTCAAATTCTCAACCTGTTCCTCCCTATTTGTCAAAATCAAATCTAGAACAGCCTCCTCCCTAGGAGCTTTCTCCACCTTCTGAAATAGAAAATTGTCTCCAGTACATTCCCAGGACTTGTTGGATAATCAGTGCCCTGCTGTGTGATTTTCCCAACACATGTCTGGGTAGCTGAAGTCCCCCGTCACCACCATGTCCTGGGCTTTGGATGATTTTGTTAGTTGTTTAAAAAAAGTCTCATCCACCTCTTCTTCTGGGTTCGGTGGTCTGTAGTAGACTCCTACCATGACATCACCCTTATTTTTTACCCCTTTTATCCTTACCCAGACACTTTCAACAAGTCTGTCTCCTATTTCCATCTCAACCTCTGTCCAAGTGTTTACATTTGTAATATATAAGGCAACACCTCCTCCCCGTTTTCCCTGCCTGTCCTTGCTGAGCAAGCTGTACCCTTCTATACCAATATTACAGTCATGCGGATTATCCCACCAAGTCGCTGTGATGCCAACTAGGTCAGAGTTGTGTTTATTTACTAGCATTTCAAGTTCTTCCTGCTTATTCCCCATACTTCTCACATTAGTATACAGACATCTAAGATACTGATTTGATTCCCCCGCCCCCAGTTCTGTCTTGTCTCTCCCTTATCCCAGCTATAATAGCCCATGCTCCTCCCAAATGGAGTATATTACATTGGTGGATTACATTCATCATGTGCCAGCAATGCCCCTCTGCTATGTACATTGGCCAAACTGGACAGTCCTTACGCAAAAGTCCTACAAGAAGGATGTGGATAAATTGGAAAGAGTCCAGCGGAGGGCAACAAAAATGATTAGGGGGCTGGAGCATATGACTTATGAGGAGAGGTTGAGGGAACTGGGATTGTTTAGCCTGCAGAAGAGAAGAATGAGGGAGGATTTGATAGCTGCTTTCAACTACCTGAAAGGGGGTTCCAAAGAGGATGGATCTAGACTGTTCTCAGTGGTAGAAGATGACAGAACAAGGAGTAATGGTCTCAAGTTGCAGAGGGGGAGGTTTAGGTTGGATATTAGGAAAAACTTTTTCACTAGTAGGGTGGTGAAGAACTGGAATGGGTTACCTAGGGAGGTGGTGGAATCTCCTTCCTTAGAGGTTTTTAAGGTCAGGCTTGACAATGCCCTGGCTGGGATGATTTAGTTGGGGTTGGTCCTGCTTTGAGCAGGGGGTTGGACTAGATGACCTCCTGAGGTCCCTTCCAAACCTGAGATTCTATGATTCTATGAAAAGGATAAATGGACACAAATCAGATATAAGGAATGGCAATATACAAAAACCTGTAGGAGAACACTTCAATCTCCCTGGACACACAATAGCAGATTTGAAGGTAGCCATCCTGCAGCAAAAAAACTTCAGGACCAGACTTCAAAGAGAAACTGCCGAGCTTCAGTTCATTTTCAAATTTGACACCATCAGCTCAGGATTCATAGATTCTAGGGCTGGAAGGGACCTCGAGAGGTCATCGAGTCCAGCCCCCTGCCCTCATGGCAGGACCAAATACTGTCTAGACCATCCCTGATAGACATTTATCTAACCTACTCTTAAATATCTCCAGAGATGGAGATTCCACAACCTCCCTGGGCAGTTTATTCCAGTGTTTAACCACCCTGACAGTTAGGAACTTTTTCCTAATGTCCAACCTAAACCTCCCTTGCTGCAGTTTAAGCCCATTGCTTCTTGTTCTATCCTCAGATTAAACAAAGACTATGAAGGGCTAGCAAACTACAAAAGCAGTTTTTCCTCCCTTCATGTTCACACCTCAGCTGCTAGTAGAGGGCCTCATCCTCCCTGATTGAGCTAACCTCGTTATCTCTAGCCTGACTCTTCCCTGCTTATTTATACCTGCCCCTGGACATTTCCACTGCATGCATCTGAAGAAGTGGGTATTCACCCACGAAAGCTCATGCTCCAATACATCTGTTAGTCTATAAGGTGCCACAGAACTCTTTGTCGCTTCTACAGATCCAGACTAACACGGCTACCCCTCTGATACTCAATTTAAATTGTCCATTTTAATCAACTTTTCCATTTGCACTTCAGTTATTTTCTACAGAAAGGTGCATTCTCATTGGTTGATATAGCCATAAAACAACTTGATTTACAACTAAGATTTGGTACATCTTTTGGCTGGCTAAGAGGGTGCACTATAACTGTACACATTTATTTAAGCAATTGTATAGCTTAATATTTTCCAGTTTTCATTATCTGAACATTCTTGGTATGCTAGGAAATGACAAATGAGATATTCCTTATTTACTCACTAAAGAATGTTTTGCTCATGATTTGTGTGAAGCTGCATTAGAATGGTAACTGGAATTTAATTAAACACACAAAACAGCATATACAATATGTTTTTATTAAACAAAACAACCTAAAATGTTTAGGATACGTAAACTTCTCTGACCAAAACACGTTTCACATTTACAACTAAATGATTTCTTAAACAGAGGGTTTAATTGTAGTCAGTGACTTAAACTGATTATTTCAGGTCAGCCTGGGAATATTTTTTAGATATGCCTAAGTGAAGGTGACGGGAGCTTAAGTTCCTACATGCCTAAGTCTCTTGAAATTGAGACAACAGTCTCCTAACATTACTCAGGCTGTCCTTTAAACTTTTAAAACTAGTAGATCTCATCCCTTCCCTCCTTGTTTTTATTCTGCAACTGGAAGAGAAAGACGAGATCCCCAACTTTTTCAACTGCCAACCAATTTCTCAGCTTTGACTGAATTAGTCCAAATGAAGAAAATATTATTTCTGTGCCTGCAGAAGAGGCTACTGCTGTCAAAAGCTGGTTTAGCACTTCAACAAGCTCTGGCTTCACCAGCCTGCCAGAAGCTGGGAGTGGATGACAGCAGATGGCTCACTCAATAATTACCCTGTTCTGTACATTCCCTCTGATACATCTGGCGCTGGCCACTGTCGCAAGACACGATACTGGGCTAGATGGACCATTGGTCTGACCCAGTATGGCCCTGCCTATGCTATTATCAGCAAACAGGTACTGCTTGATTGATCCGCCCCCACCCTGAATTGGGAGAATTGGTTTGGCTCCTCTGGCTCTCTTCAGGGAAGCCGAAGCAAAGTGGTTGTTAGATGGATTTTGCAATTTCAACAACATTTTCCTTTATTCTTGGAGTTGTACTTAAGTCTTGGGCTAAAACATGCGTCAAATGAGCCCAACACCCATATGTTATAAGTTTCAGATGCCCTTCATTATCTTCTTCTAGATCTCTTCTCTTCTTTATTCCATTTGCAGCACTGTGACAAAGTTACACACCTGACACTTGAATTTTTGTTCACACCTAGTATAGTTTTTACTGCTACTTCTTTTAAGTATTCTGCTATATGGGCATTTCCTGATATATCAAGTGTTTCTGTAAGATACAACCCCATCTTCTGTTGTCACACTAGCACATATTACTGGATCACTGTGTACATTGCTCCACCCACCAAGACTCAAATTAATGAATTTCCTGTCAATGTTTTTTACACACTATTTAATTTCCTTCTCATACATTGTACCAGCAACCTCCCAGCAATGTCTGATCTGCTGAGTGGAGTGTAGTCTGGTTATAATGAGAACCATGTCCATGAAAAGTTTGCTCTGAACAAGACGAAAGGGAGAATTAGTTGTTTAAATGAACTGAGCAATCTTTTCATCTGTGAGTCTAGCTGGGATTGGCTGGTCTGGATTACGAATTCATCCCTGGTTTTATTGGATGATGAAGAAAGTCTTTTTATTATCCATGTAATTTACCGTCTGACGATCACTCTGAAGTTGTAGGAATTGCAGATGATGGATGTTCATGGACCCTTCTGTCTAAGCTGGACCCTGAAACAAAATAGTAAAAAAAGTCACTTTCTCACTGAGTATTACTCAGTGCGCTGCTTGAAAATAATGAGATTATAAGACTGATGAAAGATTCCTTCTATTGTGCCACTGTTTAAATGACATAGTTTATTCTAAACCCAGTTTTAGAGAAAAATAATTAATTTTTTCTAATAAATTAAAAAAACATCATAAGGGTTATCTACAACTATTTAAAACCTTGTTGCTAGGAATATACCAAACAGCTTGACATTTTTTTTAAATGTTAAAATTCATAAATGCCTAATAAAGCTTTACTTTTAAACTGGAAATTTACACGTAGGAGATTTGATTATATTGAGCAATAAAAAAATCATTTCAGAAGTCCAGCAGGAAGAGTAAAAATGTAATGGATAAATTCTCCCACAGCAAACTAGCCTGCCAATTATATTTTGAACACAAAGAGTTCAAAATTCATGAGCAATCCTCCCAAACCACAAATTGACACCAGTCAGCGAAGAGATCATTTACTTGCGTAGAAAGCCAGGGTGGGCCGTCCGTAAGAATAGTGCCAAAATAAGATTACTAACCAGCTGAGCCAGCTTATTCAGACATGCCCACACCACCATCTGCGGTCATTGCCTTCGGAGGAGCATTGTTCAGAATGTTGTTTCATTCTGGCCACCAGGCCTTGGAGCTCTAGGATGCCGTTTGCACTGGCCACGTGCTCCTTTTTGACCCAGGCGTACTGGGATTTCTTGAAAATATTCCTAACAAGGGTCTTTTTTACAACCTGCAGCCATGTCAGGGTTTTTCCGCCCAGTCCCAGGTGCTGAAATCAACACTAGTGGCTGCGCTCTGAAGAACATTGTTCCTTCTTCCCAGGCTCCTGTTTTGACCACCAGACCAGGGGGATGAGGTGGACGAGGCTTTCTTCCAGCAACTAACAGAAGTTACTAGATCACAGGCCCTGGTTCTCATGGGTGACTTTAACCACCCCGACATCTGCTGGGAGAGCAATACAGAGGTCCACAGACAATCCAGGAAGTTTTTGGAAAGTGTAGGGGACAATTTCCTGGTGCAAGTGCTGGAGGAACCAACTAGGGGAAAAGCTCTTCTTGACCTGCTGCTCACAAACAGGGAAGAAATAGTAGAGGAAGCAATAGTGGATGGGAACCTGGGAGGCAGTGACCATGAGATGGTCGAGTTCAGGATCCTGACACAAGGAAGAAAGGAGAGCAGTAGAATACAGAGCCTGGACTTCAGAAAAGCAGACTTTGACTCCCTCAGGGAACTGATGGGCAAGGTCCCCTGGGAGAATAACATGAGGGGGAAAGGAGTCGAGGAAAGCTGGCTGTATTTTAAAGAATCCTTATTGAGGTTGCAGGAACAAACCATCCCGATGTGTAGAAAGAAAAGTAAATATGGCAGACGACCAGCTTGGCTTAACAGTGAAATCCTTGCTCGTCTTAAACACAAAAAAGCAGCTTACAAGAAGTGGAAGATTGGACAAATGACCAGGGAGGAGTATATAAATATTGTTCAGGCATGCAGGAGTGAAATTAGGAAGGCCAAATCACACTTGGAGTTGCAGCTAGCCAGAGATGTTAGGAGTAACAAGAAGGGTTTCTTCAGGTATGTGAGCAACAAGAAGAAAGTCAAGGAAAGTGTGGGCCCCTTGCTGAATGAGGGAGGGAACCTAGTGACAGAGGATGTGGAGAAAGCTAGTGTACTCAATGCTTTTTTTGCCTCTGTCTTCACAGACAAGGTCAGCTCCCAGGTGGCTGCACTCCGCAGCACGGTATGGGGAGGAGGTGACCAGCCCTCTGTGGAGAAAGAAGTAGTTCGGGACTATTTAGAAAAGCTGGACGAACACAAGTCCATGGGGCCGGATGCACTGCATCCGAGGGTGCTAAAGGAGTTGGCCAATGTGATTGCAGAGCCATTGGCCATTATCTTTGACAAATCATGGCAGTCGGGGGAGGTCCCGGATGACTGGAAAAAAGCTAATGTAGTGCCCATCTTTAAAAAAGGGAAGAAGGAAGATCTGGGGACCTACAGGCCAGTCAGTCTCACCTCAGTCCCTGGAAAAATCATGGAACAGATCCTCAAGGAATCAATTCTGAACCACTTAAAGGAGGGGAAAGTGATCAGGAACAGTCAGCATGGATTCACCAAGGGCAAGTCATGCCTGACTAACCTAATTGCCTTCTATGATGAGATAAGTGGCTCTGTGGATGAGGGGAAAGCAGTGGATGTGCTATTTCTTGACTTTAGCAAAGCTTTTGATACAGTCTCCCACAGTGTTCTTGCCAGCAAGTTAAGGAAGTATGGGCTGGATGAATGGACGGTAAGGTGGATAGAAAACTGGCTGGATGGTCGTGCTCAACGGGTAGTGATCAATGGCTCCATGTCTAGTTGGCAGCCGGTATCAAGTGGAGTGCCCCAAGGGTCGGTACTGGGGCCGGTTTTGTTCAATATCTTCATCAACGATCTGGAGGATGGTGTGGACTGCACCCTTAGCAAGTTTGCAGATGACACTAAATTGGGAGGAGTGGTTGATACGCTGGAGGGTAGGGACAGGATACAGAGGGACCTAGACAAATTAGAGGATTGGGCCAAAAGAAATCTGATGAGGTTCAACAAGGACAAGTGCAGAGTCCTGCACTTAGGATGGAAGAATCCCATGCACTGCTACAGACTAGGGACCGAATGGCTGGGCAGCAGTTCTGCAGAAAAGGACCTAGGGGTTATGGTGGACGAAAAGCTGAATATGAGTCAACAGTGTGCCCTTGTTGCCAAGAAGGCTAATGGCATTTTGGGCTGTATAAGTAGGGGCATTTCCAGCAGATCGAGGGATGTGATTATTCCCCTCTATTCGGCACTGGTGAGGCCTCATTTGGAGCACTGTGTCCAGTTTTGGGCCCCACACTACAAGAAGGATGTGGATAAATTGGAAAGAGTCCAACGGAGGGCAACAAAAATGATTAGGGGGCTGGAGCACATGACTTATGAGGAGAGGCTGAGGGAACTGGGATTGTTTAGCCTGCAGAAGAGAAGAATGAGGGGGGATTTGATAGCTGCTTTCAACTACCTGAAAGGGGGTTCCAAAGAGGATGGATCTAGACTGTTCTCAGTGGTAGAAGATGACAGAACAAGGAGTAATGGTCTCAAGTTGCAGAGGGGGAGGTTTAGGTTGGATATTAGGAAAAACTTTTTCACTAGTAGGGTGGTGAAGCACTGGAATGGGTTACCTAGGGAGGTGGTGGAATCTCCTTCCTTAGAGGTTTTTAAGGTCAGGCTTGACAAAGCCCTGGCTGGGATGATTTAGTTGGGATTGGTCCTGCTTTGAGCAGGGGGTTGGACTAGATGACCTCCTGAGGTCCCTTCCAACCCTGAGATTCTATGATTCTATGACTCCAGTGTTGTGCCTTTCTCCCTGCACACGCTGCTCCTTCTCCCTTGTTAGGTAACTCCCCTGGAAGACGGGTTGCACTACAGAGCTGTGCAGGGCAGCCCTGACCAGGGGGTGGAGAGGGAATGGTAGCCCCAGGTACCAACGGCAGAGCCAGCCACCCCAAGCAGGAGACCCCTGGGAACAATTCACTTGGGGCCGGTAATGGTCCAGGATGCAGGCACTGGGCTGCTTGGTGTTAATGCTTTTTATTCAACTTGCTTAAGCCTGAACCGATGTTCCAGCAGCCGGAAGGGGCTGTTCATACAGCTCCTCGCCTGGCAAGCCAGGCTCTGGCCCATCGGCCAAGGTACGAATGCTGGGCTGGATCCCACCTGGCACTCCCACTGGGCAGCTCCTGCCCCAGCTCAGCTCCACCTGCACTGGCGCAAGCTTGGCCTTCAAAGGAGCATTCACTGTGGCCCACAACCCCCCTTGCAAACTGGGGAGTCTGGCTGCTGCAATGGGCGATTTCCCGAGCAGCAGCACATTCCCTCCCCCGTGTGCCTTGCACCACCGGATGGCAAACCACAGCCCAGACACCCATGAGCTTAATCCACCTCCCCCCCATGGCATCATCCCCACGTCACAGCTGGGGGAACCAAAGCACAGAGCAGGGACATCCTCCACAGAGCGCTGGAGGGATGGAGCTGGGAGTGCCTTGGCTTGGCTACGCTGCACCATGGCACAGTGCTGCTGCTTGCCCCAGCGTGGGGAGATGCAGCCCCGCTAGCATAGCTGGCAGAGGCTGGCACGGAGCCCAGCGGGCATAGCTGGCACGGAGCCCAGCGGGCATACCCAGTAGGAGCCTGGCACTGACCCCAGCTCTCTCCTCCTCTTGCCTGCAGTATGCCTCCTGTTCTGGGAATAAGCAAGCAGTGCAGCTGCTGGGAAGGAACAGCTACTTCTCCCTCTTCGCCAACCCCCCGTGTTTGATCAGCCAGCGCCAGCGGCTGACGTGCCCGGCCCCGGAGATGACCCTGCGCCAGATCAGCCAGCTCATCCGGGTCTTGAGGCAGCTGAGACTGCAGGACGCTAAAGAGGCCCAGCTCCCCCGCACTCCGAGGTGAGCAGGGAGGGTGGTTGTGGGGCGCTGTGGATCCTGGCAGCAGCAAGGTCTCCGCCCCTGCAAGGCGGGCGAAGGGGCCGGTTAACAGTCCCCTCTGCACTAGCCCAGCCAGGACAGCAGGGAGTGATATGGTGCAAGTACCTCTGGGGCACAGCATTGGGGGTGCCATGGCTTGTGCATTCGGGCTGGACTCCGCTCTGACCCACGGCACGCAGCTGGGCGCTGCATGGAGCCTGGGGGGTTGACACGGGGACAGCTGTGAGCAGGCTGCAGCCCAGGCCTTACTCCTGCCTGGAGCCAAACCCCATCCAGGCAGGGTGCCTGGAGTGGGACAGAGCCCTCTGGGGCTCTGCCAGCTGCTCCAGACACTGACCGTGCCCTGGAGCCAGCCCTGCCTGGCAGGATGCTGAGGGTGCTGTGCCCTCCCCACCCCGCCTCCTGGCTGGTGCATTTTGGGGCACCTCTTCTAGCCCCAAGGGGATTGTGAGGGTGCAGGACAGAACACAGGGGGGCAAGCGCAGAGGCGCTGGGTGACTGCAGGCAAACCTCAGGCTCCCCACATTATCAGGGCCAGGCCCAGTAGCAGCAGGCTGGCAGCACAGGGCTCTGCCCCAGAGAGCATGGTGCATGTCTGACCTTGCTGTCCTCTCTCCCTCCCAGCAGACGCCGCTCAGCCAGTGTCTCCACTGGGTCCCAGCAGTCCCAGGGCTGGGCTAACCCCTGCCTGCATTGCTTCCAGAGACGGCGCAGCTGCAGCCCACCCTGCGTCGGCTGAGGGGAAGGAGCCAGTCGACAGGACAGCCTGAGCCTGGAGAAGAGGAACCCCTACCCCACAGAACCCCCAGCACCCCCATAGCCCCATTCCTGGGGCTGCAGCCTTGCAGTGTTGCCAATCCAGATCAGGGATTGGGAGGGATCTGGCCTCTAGCCGGCTGCAATGACCCTCCCCAGGGGCTGGGCCAGTTCCAGAGCGGGGTGACCCAGACCCCGACACAGGGGTTGGCGTAGCCCTGTCCCCCTCGGGAGCCTGGCAGCGGCAGAGCAATAACCTGCCCAGCAAGGGCCCCACTTAGCTATGGCCCAGCCACAGGGTGTGTCCTTCCTTGGGCCAGTCACCTTGCCCCCTGGCCACTCTCCGGCAGAATGGGGTCCCTACAGGCATCGCCCAACCCCCACTGCCATGCTGGCCCCAAGGGCGGGGGCTGAGGCACAGGGACATCCCTCTGAAAACAGAATCCCCCCGCCATCCCCAAGCTGGGATCCTCCCCCACCCCGGGGAATGCCCTTGATCTGGCATCACCAGTTCGTGCTGGGCAGGTATTGCTGGGTCACCCCCGTCGCCAGCAGCTTTGTCACCAGAGCGCGATTCCCCCAGCGCGGTTGGACTCTGACCTTGGGTCAGCAGGAGTCCTCTCCCCAGAGCCATTTCAGCCTCCCTGCGCTGACCCACGGCCCGGCCCTGCCTGTGGCTGCTGCACTCGAGGGCCGGGCTCCACTAGCGATTTACAAAATGAGGCCTCGAATTCCTGCCGTGAGGCAGGGTCCCTTCTCTGAGAACCCAAGGGCAGCAGTGCAGAAGGAAGGCAGGGCTGCAGGCCTGGGGCTCAGAGAACAAACACGCTGCCGCTCCCTCCCACCGATTGCCCCGGCAAATAAAGGGGACACTGCTACGCTGTGGGTCTGGCCTGTCCTTAGCGGGGAGCGGACGTTCGCCTGGTGCGGGCAGGGGGCAGCAGCTAAACCGCAGGGAGGGGACAGGCGGAGGAGTGCTGAACGCTCGTTAGCTGGTGACCCTGCCTAACCAGCGGCCTAATTACACTGACCTAGTGCAGGCAGAGGGGCTAGTTTCTGCCCCCGCCCACAGCTCTGCCAGTGCTCCCCTAACGCTGTACTGCTTCCCCTCCCCCCTGCACGTACTCCTTTGCAATCCCCAGCCCCGATCTCCCCCCCAGCTCCTGCCCTGCAGTCCCCTATTCCATCCCTGTTCTCCCCATACACCACCCGCCAGTGACCGCTGCTCCTGCCCTGCAGGCTCCTTGGTTATCCCAGCCCATTCCCCCAGTCCTGCCCTGCAAAGCCCTGGCCCGCGAGCAGCAGGCTGGCCTAGGGAGGTGCCCACATGAGGACTGGTAGAGATGTGCCCGTAACTCACTGCATGCCCGGGCCTTTCGCTCACCCCGCTACTCTCACAGCAACCAAACTCGGCTGCCCTCTTGGTTACCGCAAAGGAAGGTGCCCGTGCCCAGTCTGATCTCCGCCCACTGGCACGTCCAGTCCCAGGACCCGCGCACACACGCTGACAATGTGCTCATTTGAACAAACTCTGGCCCAGAGCCTTGGCTCTATCACTGACTGCCAACTTGGGCAAGCCACCGCAGGAGAGATTTTCACAAAAGCCATGGGGAATTAGGTGCCCTACTCCCTTGGGCTCCTTTGAAATACTCAGCTTTACTCATACCACACCTCAGTTTCCCTTCAACAAAATTGAAAGACTTGTGTGGCGGGTGCAAAGGCAAATTCATGAAGGTCATAAAGAGCTTTGAGATCACTGGCCAGCTAGGGCAGAGCCGGGGCACTGGAGGAGTGACGTAGGAACAGCTCACAGTTGTATGTGAACAAGCAACTGAGGCGGCTGGGTGGGGAATTTCCTGGTACCAGCCCCCAGGTGGAGGCAGGAGTGGGAAGGCCAACAGGCTGCATGAAGAATCTTGTAAATAACAAGGTCACAGTGAGAGCCCGATGGTACCAACGCAGTGTCCCTCGCCCCGGCCAGCTCTCTGCCTCTGGCGTACTCCTCCCTCAGGGCCTGCCTCTGGTGTGGGGTCCTGCCTCACAGAGAAGAGCTGCTATCTAAGCCAAGCTCTGGCAGAGCCCCGACTAAAGCCCCCAGGAGAGAGATCCAGCTTCCTCCAGCAGTCCTTCATTCCTGAACTGGTCTCTGCTCAACCTCCTTCTCCTCGGTCGTCGTTTGGGGCATTGGGGCTTTCTATTGTCTCTTCAGGGGTCTGCATCGATACAGCAGGTTCCTGACAGTTCCTATTGGCTGCAGCCCAGCCAGCAAGGGGACACCCACCCCTCGTGTCCTGCGCTGCCCCAAGAGCAGACTCAATACCTTTCCCTCTACTAGGCAGCCATGCAAAGTGCAGAGGGAAACTGAGGCACACACTGGCATCGTAAAAATATTACAGCGGATTCCCACTTGGTTCCGGGGCATATCCAGCTCCCCAGAGAAGGACTGAAAAAACCCAAAGGGTTACACAAGGGCTCTAAAGCGCCCTGCTGCAGGGCACAAGTCAAACTCTGGCCATTTGGGGGCAGGTCATCCTGGAACTGCTCCTGTGGGGTTCTTGTACCTCCCTCTGAAGCAGCTGGTGCTGGCCACTAGGCTAGCTGGGCCTTGGGTCAGACTCTAGCTAGTACGCACTCTGCTTTCGTTGTGGGCAGAGGTAAGGCTACGCCTGGGGCTCCCCTCCCGGAAGAGGCTGGTTTCTAAGGTGGTGACTTGACTCTGGGTGCGTGAGGTTTATGCTGGTACTCAGTCTGCACAGAAGAGATCAGGTTATTGGCATGTGCCACAGATGCATTAACAGTGTCTGGAAACTCTCTGTCCCTGTGCCCCTCAGCAAAGCCCCCAGAAGGACCCCCCCCACACACACACACAGACAGGGAATGCCTTGCGCTGGCTAGTCCGCTGCTGTAAAGCCAAGGGGCAAAGCAGGCAAGGTGGTTCGGAGAGATGGGTGAGTGTTTGCTAGGGACTGGACTGGGCCCGAATCTCACCTGCACTCGTTGTCCAAGACACATGAGGATCAGAGCCCGCAGCTCACGCATTAACCCCCTGGGCCACTCTGTGCCTTTCAGAAGGAATGCAACAGTCATTCCCACCTACAGAAACTAACGAGGTTTATTAGCATTACTGGATGCTGCTGGCCACAGTAACAGGACACTAATTCCCATGAGTCAGCTTCCCTTCAGTACAGACCCCGCAGAACATGGGCCAGCTTACCTGGAGAGAGTCTCCACTTGTAAACCCTGCTTCTGCACCCAGCCCCGGTGAGCAAGTTACTTGGTGCCTCGCACCCAGGCCAGAGGGAACTGTCCTCTCAAGCCCACGCTGTGGCTAACGTTGCAGGAGGATCTTGTATTTCGGAGGCTTGCAGCCTGCTCTCTGCACTCCTGAGAGAGCGTGCGCTGGGCTCTGTTCCCAAGTCTCCCTGCTGTGTGCGCCTGCAGACAGAGACAGCCCGAATGAAAAACAGCCTGTCTGCACAGCACGCCACAGGAATCTCAGAGCACGGGCGGCTGGCAAGTGTGCCCAGGAAGCATGGGATCTTAACTAGCCAAAGTGAGGAGGGCATTACAAAGTGAAGGGGCGAGTGACAAAACCCCACAGGTAGGTATAAAAAAGGCGACCTTAACAGAGGACTGGCTGTTGGGGAGGAAGGAGAATGGAAAATTGCAATTGGGCTCAGGAAGTTTCACCAGCATGTTGTTTAACATGCTGGTGAAAAGGAGGGGAAAGTGATCAGGAACAGTCAGCATGGATTCACCAAGGGCAAGTCATGCCTGACTAACCTAATTGCCTTCTATGATGAGATAAGTGGCTCTGTGGATGAGGGGAAAGCAGTGGATGTGCTATTTCTTGACTTTAGCAAAGCTTTTGATACAGTCTCCCACAGTGTTCTTGCCAGCAAGTTAAGGAAGTATGGGCTGGATGAATGGACGGTAAGGTGGATAGAAAACTGGCTGGATGGTCGTGCTCAACGGGTAGTGATCAATGGCTCCATGTCTAGTTGGCAGCCGGTATCAAGTGGAGTGCCCCAAGGGTCGGTGCTGGGGCCGGTTTTGTTCAATATCTTCATCAACGATCTGGAGGATGGTGTGGACTGCACCCTTAGCAAGTTTGCAGATGACACTAAACTGGGAGGAGTGGTTGATACGCTGGAGGGTAGGGACAGGATACAGAGGGACCTAGACAAATTAGAGGATTGGGCCAAAAGAAATCTGATGAGGTTCAACAAGGACAAGTGCAGAGTCCTGCACTTAGGATGGAAGAATCCCATGCACTGCTACAGACTAGGGACCGAATGGCTGGGCAGCAGTTCTGCAGAAAAGGACCTAGGGGTTACGGTGGACGAAAAGCTGAATATGAGTCAACAGTGTGCCCTTGTTGCCAAGAAGGCTAATGGCATTTTGGGCTGTATAAGTAGGGGCATTTCCAGCAGATCGAGAGACGTGATTATTCCCCTCTATTCGGCACTGGTGAGGCCTCATTTGGAGTACTGTGTCCAGTTTTGGGCCCCACGCTACAAGAAGGATGTGGATAAATTGGAAAGAGTCCAACGGAGGGCAACAAAAATGATTAGGGGGCTGGAGCACATGACTTATGAGGAGAGGCTGAGGGAACTGGGATTGTTTAGCCTGCAAAAGAGAAGAATGAGGGGGGATTTGATAGCTGCTTTCAACTACCTGAAAGGGGGTTCCAAAGAGGATGGATCTAGACTGTTCTCAGTGGTAGAAGATGACAGAACAAGGAGTAATGGTCTCAAGTTGCAGAGGGGGAGATTTAGGTTGGATATTAGGAAAAACTTTTTCACTAGTAGGGTGGTGAAGCGCTGGAATGGGTTGCCTAGGGAGGTGGTGGAATCTCCTTCCTTAGAGGTTTTTAAGGTCAGGCTTGACAAAGCCCTGGCTGGGATGATCTAATTGGGTTTGGTCCTGCTTTGAGCAGGGGGTTGGACTAGATGACCTCCTGAGGTCCCTTCCAACCCTGAGATTCTATGATTAACCCTGGGCACGGTCTACACTGCAGCTTCCATTGTTGCCCAGCAATTCCCCCGGTGGAGCTATACCAGTACAGAAACGGGCCCACAAACTGCCCTAGTGTCAACAAAGCAAAGCAAGAGCCGTGTGCAGCCTGTACGCTTGAGCCCCACAAGCCAGAAGGCTCGATTCCAAGCATCTAATCTAGGGGCTCCCATTCTAGCTCCCTCGTACCTAGTTTCTTCTCTGTGCTACTGCAAATAGTCTCGCTTCCCCACAGACCCCAACAGAAAAAACTCTGAGCAGCTGGGACCAGCCTCTCCAGGACATAGGAACCCCAAAGACCCACAGGAACCAGTCACCCGGGTGCCCGCAGGATCTTACTGCCTTCACATCAGCATCCCAGCCCCCCACATCATCACCACCTGCTGCTCCAGTCCTATCTCAGGCAGCTCTGCGGGTCAGGGATCTGCTCCAGGCAGGGCCATTTATGGCATGAGATTAGGAAGCAGCAGTGCAGTTGTAGGGTACCGCGGAAGATTGTGTTACAGCATAGCAAGGGTGTTCGCTTTCTCACATTGTTTCAGCGGTTATCGCAGCTCAAGGCCGGCCAGCTGCAGCTTGTTATGAATTAGTTAGAATTGCTTTGCATGGCCTTGAGCCAGGAGGCGGCCCCTGCTTGCTTCTGTATGAGATGTCTGTATACAGCTGTATGAGTCCGCCCTGTTTTTGGCACTCCGTACCAGGCCTGGGTTATGGTGCGCTGGGTTCCCCGTCTCCGTGACAGCAACGCCAGGAGTCCCCGTTGCGGATGTGTCACTTTGCCTTCAGTAAAGCCAATAACTCACAGAGTGTGTGGGCCTCGTTCTTGCAGAGCACCCTGGGTAGGCCCGTAGCCTCCCACGAACGTAACAGCAGTCATCCCCCACAGCTCCCTCAAGCACCTGGAGCGTTGAACACACTGTACAACATGGAGCTCCTCCCAGCTCTCACTGCGGGGAAGAGCTCCTCACAGCCGATTCCCCAAGCCAAAGCAAGAGCATCCTATGGAAGGCCAGCAGGGCGGCCGGCGTCCCACGCCCGGCCGCTACGAACGGGCCTTTGGCACAAGCCAGGTGGATACAGACCGATGGTTTTTCTGATTTACGGGGGATTTTTTTTGTTCTTTAAATAAGATTTTTTCTTTTTAAAAATAAACCTGTTTCAAATGAAATCTGAATTTAATACAAAACATGTTAAGGCCTAAACTTATTACAACCCCAGAAAACATTTCAATAAAAAATAAAGATGCTGAATCCACGCGCCTCTCTCAAAAACACGGGAGGCTTTTCTGAATACAGAACTGGGGGGGGGGGGGGGGGTGTGTCTACCCATTGAGGCCCAGTTTTATAAATATGGCACAACAGTAAGAAAGTCAGGAGACCGTCTCCTTTTCAAGAGACCTGACAAGACTAGGAACTTAAGCTCCAGTCACTTTCATTTAAACATATTTGAAAATTGTCTCAGGCTGACCTAAACTAATCCAAGAGCCAAGGTAGATGAGGGATCATCTTTTCTTGAACCAACCTGAGCTCTGTGTAACTCGAAAGCATGTACCTTCCCCCAACACAAACTGGACCAATAAAAGATAGCGTCTCACTTACTTTCTCTCTCTCTCATAGCCTGGGACCAACAGGGCTACAACACTGCAAACAACTGAAATCCGTTCAATTCACTGACTTCAGTTAAACCCTCTGCTTCATCAATCATTTAGGTGTAAACATGAACCAAGTTTTGATAAAATAGCTTTATGAACTGTGACAAAGTTCCTCCTCTAGCTTGGTGAGTCCTGCGCTTATTGGCGGATTTTGATCGCCTCAGAGATCTTCCCCTCTGGTAGAACCCACAGTCAAATTCCTCCTGTGTCTGATCAGGAGTTGGGAGGTTTGGGGGGAACCCGGGCCCGCCTTCTACTCCGGGTTCCAGCCCAGGGCCCTGTGGATTGCAGTTGTCTATAGGGTTTCCTGGAACAGCTGCATGACAGCTACAACTCCCTGAGCTACTTCCCCACAGCCTCCTCCCAACACCTTCTTTACGCTTACTGCAGGACCTTCCTCCTGATGGTCTGCTGATGCTTGTACTCCTCAGTCCTTCAACTCAACTCCTTGTGTGCCTCTTGCTCCCAGCTCCTCGCACGCAACACCACAAACTGAAGGGAGCTCCTTTTTAAACCCAGGTGCCCTGATTAGCCTGCCTGCCTTAATTGATTCTAGCAGGTTCTTCTTAATTGGCTCCAGGTGTCCTAATTAGCCTGCCTGCCTTAAATTGGTTCCAGAAAGTTCCTGCTTGTTCTAGTGCAGCCCCTGCTCTGGTCACTCAGGGAACAGAAAACTATTCATCCAATGGCCAGTATATTTGCCTTCTATCAGACTTCTGTACCCCACTTGTCTGGGTCTGTCACAGAACCCAACACATTTAAGGTTGTTTTGGTTAATAAATGCTATCTCCCGGTTTGTGGGTTTCATTAAATTCCAGTTGCCATCCTAATTCAGCTTGACACAAACTATGACCAAACAGCTGATTATCTAGTAAATAAGCAATAATCTCATTCACCATTTTCTAACATGCTAACTTTGTCTGCAGCCATATTGCAAGGTCTAAAGCCTTCGTCTGCAGCCAGATTAAAAAAGCAGCCGAGCAGCAGCCATTAGCTGAGAAACAGAAAGTCACATCCTCACATTCCATCTAAATGACATTAAAACAATGTAATATCGGGCTGTTAAGGAGGAGACCCCATCCTAATGGCACCCACATTCACCACATAAAGAAACAGATCTTAAGATGGTTAAAAACAAACTTAGTTTGATAGCATTCCGTCTGTCAAGAAATCACTTAGCAATAGTTGTGGTTGTGAAATCCTCATTTCTTTATTGTTTTGTCATTATGGTCCCCACTTCCCTATTGTTTGTCTGTATGATCTCGGTCTGGTTCTTTAATTATGTAACAGACAGAAACAATTTTTCTAGGTGTAAATTAATTAAGGTGGTGGGATAGGATTGGTTAGAGAATTTTGTTACACTATGTTAGGATTGGTTAGTAAAATGTTAGTATAATGATTGGTGAAGGTAAGGCTAAAAAGGACTCAAATGTCACTATATAAACTGGAGTCCAAAAGGAAGTTCTTTGGGAACCAACTCCAGGACACAGCCCCACAGATCAGAGCTGCCAGACCCCAACACCACACCAATGACACCAGGCAGAAACTGGAGTCCCCCAGATGGACCTGATCCTGACTGGCCATCAAGAAAAGTTCATCTGTCTTATTGGGAGTGGTGAGCACTGTCGGTGTAGCGTGTGCAGTCTGGTTTTGGTGATTGCTAATAAATAGAGGTTATGTAGTATATTACTATGTAAGGCTCTTTCACGGTAAAAGACCCCGTAAACCCGCAAAAGATTAAGCCCGGAGTCCACAGGGAAAGGGTATTTGCTCTGAGTCCATGGAGGAGTAGAGCCCAGAGCCCACAGAGGGGTGAAGTTAGGTGCTTAAATTAAGAGGTTTACACCTTGAGCCCTAGGAACTGGGTAAAGGTGGGTGCCCTTGAGTGTGTGAGTAACAAGAGAATTTTGTGCAGGTAACAGATGTACAGTAAGAATGTGAAAATATGGTTGTCCAATAGAAATTTGATGCTAGCCACACTGCTAGCCACACTCGTGGTTTTGAATTTTTCTTATTACCCACATTATAAAAAGCCACATGCATTAGCCCCAATTCAATAACCTATTAGCCACATGTGGCCAGTGGCGAATGTATTGGACACCGCTGATCTAGATCATTGCTTAAATAAATGTGTATAGTTATACTGAGCCCGCCTAGGTAGTAAAAATGTACCAAAGCCGCTGCAAAGCTCTATTTAATTGTAAAATCCAGACGTCGTAATGGTTATGTCAACCAATGAGAAAGCTTTAGAAAAGAACTGAAGTACAAATGGAAAAGCTGATTAACACCAGTGATTTAAATGGCCTTGATTTCAAATCAATCCACCAGGCAACAAGCGCTCTAGGTCCAGATCCAATTCAGCTGCTCTTCTCCAGACTACGAGGGGCTCCGTGGCACAGGCGAGGCTCCGGCTCCAGTTACTGGAGTTTATGAAAGATGCAGGAGGTGGGTATGTAGCTGCATGCTCCTGTGAGATAGTTACAGGGCAGGCCAGTAACCGGAGAGCGTCAGCGTGGCTCCGGTTACAGACCTTTGCCAAGGCACTACAGAACAGCCTAAGCCACGGCCGCACTGCTCAACCCTGCTCCTCCACCTGAGCTGCTGAGACGGGGCTTCATTTTGGTCACATCTATCGTGGGGTGAAACTTCAACAAGTGCCCCAATCACTGAGGTGCTGACAGCTGCCGGAATGGACGACACGGGCCTGCTGCTTGGGCAATGATCAGCCCCTCTCCAATGACGGGGAAATGTACCCTCCATCTACCACACCCAGGGAGGGGACTAAGAGAAGGGGAGTGTGATCTAGTGGGCACAGACTTCTGCCCATTTGCCCCAAACTTGACCCCTCCAACCCATCCCTGTCCTTGTCCTATATCTTCCCCACCCCTGGCTCCTTGTTCCAGTCCCAATCCCCACTCCTCAAGCGTCTCATCTTAGTCCCAGGCTCCCCATCAGCTCCGTATCTGATCTCAGTCTCCCTCCCGCTACTGGCTCC
This sequence comes from Macrochelys suwanniensis, assembly GCA_033296515.1. Classification (NCBI taxonomy): domain Eukaryota; kingdom Metazoa; phylum Chordata; order Testudines; family Chelydridae; genus Macrochelys; species Macrochelys suwanniensis. The sequence continues at coordinate 1,035,197 of CM065787.1, read as the reverse complement.
CTGTCTCAGTCCCCCCACTCCTAGCTCCTCATCCAATCGGTCCCCTCCCCACTGGCCTCCAGTTTCCCCCACGCTCATGTTCCCCATCCTCGTCCAATCTCAGTGTCCTCATATACTCAACTCCTTCTTCCGGTCTCTGTTATCCAGTGCCAGATCTCTCCCTGCACCTGCATACTCCTCAGATCTGCCTCACCTCCCCCCACCTCCCAGGCTCCCAATCTCCTTGCCCAGCTCGTCCCAGTATCAAGTCTCCTTGCCCAGCCAATCCTAGTCTTCCCCAGCTCAACTCCAGGTTTCCCTGTTCTACACAGGCCTCCAGTCTCAGTTCCTCAGCAGGCTCCTTGTCCCAATTTACTTCACTGTTTTCCCGATCCAATTCCTGCCCTCTTTGCATTAGGCTCAGGCAGCTTCCTCCTCCATGCTGCCTGGTTCCTTCCAGGGGAGCGCTGAGAGCAAAGGGGAGCATGGAGCACACAAGGGAGACAGGCTCCTTGCTCTTGTGCCCAGACTTGGACCCAACACGGCCTACAGCAGCCAGGAACTGCAAAAGAGAGAAAGTCCTGCTCAGCCCCAGGCCGGCACATGCCCAGCATGGATGGACTCTTCAGAAATTTTAGCTGTTAAGAACTAGCAAACCTCTAGCTTAGAATCATAGAATCTCAGGGTTGGAAGGGACCTCAGGAGGTCATCTAGTCCAACCCCCTGCTCAAAGCAGGACCAACCCCAACTAAATCATCCCAGCCAGGGCTTTATCAAGCCTGACCTTAAAAACCTCTAAGGAAGGAGATTCCACCACTTCCCTAGGTAACCCATTCCAGTGCTTCACCACCCTACTAATGAAAAGGTTTTTCCTAATATCCAACCTAAACCTCCCCCTCTGCAACTTGAGACCATTACTTGTGCAAATTGCAATTGTTTCAGTTTTATAACTTGGCCAGATTTGGGTGGATTTTCATGGGGATGGCACGAGGCACATTCCAGACACAAAGGTCACCCTCCTGCCAAATATGAAGTCCCTGCTCCAGAGCACGGAAGCACCAGAGCGTCTGAAAGAGAAGGTCACCAGAATAGGGAAAACAACTGATTGCCCGTAGCCTTGCTCTTGGAAATGGTCAAAGCGGTTTGGCTGATATTTTCCAAAAGAATTCTGCTGGAAGCAGACACCCAGCATGGAAAATTCCAGGCCAAATCATAGTTTGGCAAAGTTATAAAAGCAACTGGGATGGGTATTCTCCTGGGAAGTGTCACGCCACGGTAACAGGTGAGGCTACCAGCCCTGCCTGTAACAAACAGTCTGGAGAAGGTAGTTCAGGAATGTCTGTTCTCCCTGTCTCATAAGACAAAGCCCAGGGGAAAATAGATTAAATTAAAAGGCGGCAAAATTCAGAATGGAGAAAAGGAAATATTTCACACAAACACATCTAGCTGGATGGTGAAACTGAATTGTGAGCATGAAATTAGCAAGATTCCAAAAGGGAGTGGCTATTTATAGGGATAACAAGACCCGTCAGAGTGATCATACTGAATGCTAACAAACGTGGGAAGCTTCATGCTTCAGGGCTTAATCCAACCTCCCTAAAGAGAGCAGGATGAGACCTAATGCAGGGGCAGATTATCCCATATCTGCTACTGCAAGGTTTTTACACCTTCCTCTGAAGCACCAGCCTCTCTTGGAGACAGGACACTGCACCAGATGTCTGGCCCTTAGGAACTGTCAGACTGGATCAGAGCCATGTTCCTTCTGCAGCTGCACTAGCTTGGCAGCGCTAAAACAGATGGGGCTAGTGAAGTGATGAGATCTCACACTAGGACATGCCCCACAGGGTCAGGTGTGTGGAGCCTCTGTTATGGGAATGTGCAAGGAGGAATAGAATCTCTCCCCCCACACAGGCTCAGTGGGGCTAGCCGGAGTCAGCACTGCCAGCCTGGGTGCAGATCCACTGGCAGGGCGGAAGTGGGGCAATCCCAGAATTACTTTTCGGCACACAGCCAGGAGACAGATAGACACACACAGCAGGCTGAGTCTGCCTTTGCCTGAGTGGAAGGGCTCTGTCAGCGCCCCGTCCCTCTCCATAGACACAGCAGGGATCTCTTTCGGTCCCCAGGCTCCTCTAGGATTTCACTGCAGCCTCCAAAACAATTGGAGGGGCACAGTCAGTGGCCTCTCTCGGAGCTGTGGCTATCTGAGCTGCCATCCTCAGTTACAGCAGCACGTTGGTGACAGCATCGCAGCCAGATGACAGCAGCGTTTGAGGGCTGGGAGATGAACTGGCTGGCTCTCCCTTCTAGCTGGGCATACAGCCCCAATGCTCGCAGCTTGGCTAGGCAGCAGTGGCCCCAAAGAACCAGCACTGTCATTTTGGGAACATTTCCCTAGAGATGCCCTACAAGAGGCCGGCAGCAGCACCTCACTGATCCCGTCACACCAGCAGCTAGGTGGCTCAGCACGAGGCCAGGGGACGGCCCTGACTACTGACATCAGTGGCCAGGCCAGGGAGCCAGTGGAACAGATCCGCAGGCACTGAGACAGCCAGTTCTCCTCTGGGAGCCTTAACACCACAATCTGAGAGCCCTGGTGATGCCACGAGGCAGAAGTGGCAAACCCCAGCCAGGGCACAATCCTGCCCTGGGCTCCCTGGGTGCTGCCTTCTCAGTGTGTTCTCCCCACCCGCTACCACACAGCTGCTGTTAGCAAGCTTCCTGCATTTCCTTAGCAGGCCTCCGGTCCCTCGCCCTGCCTTGATAATCTCCTGCCTCCAGGACTCCCTGGCAAGCTGGTCCCCAGCAGGGATGGACGTGCTCCAGCTGAGCCCAAGGAAAGCCTAGCCAGCAAGTCACCGACCCATACGGGGACTGGCATGAAAACTTGCCGCATGGCCACCAGCTGGTGGGTCCTGTGCTCACCATGGACAGAGCTATGTTTGAAAACACAGATGAACCTGATCAGACCAACCTTGACCCCCTGTAGACAAGCCTGAACTGGGCGGCCAATGCACGGTGACGTGTTTGAAGCAACCTTTACTAGACGGCAGGGAGAGCCTGACTTAGGCATGGCGCCAGTCCCCCAAGACTGCCAACCAGGGTCACAACCAGTCTAGTAGGGCACCTTTGGGGAGGGGCGGGGGGTGTTTCAAACACAGCTCCATCTACAGCATCTTAATATAGCTGGGCCTGCTCAAAGGACACCTCTAAGTGAAGAAGAGGGACTGAATGCTCACCAATAGCCACCAGCCAGATGGGCCCCAGAGTGGATGGTCTCCATAAGGAAGCCCTGCTGAGGAGCAGTTTGCCCTCTGGATAGCAGCAGGAGGCTTCCAAACCATCATCCACCAGACTGTAAGATGTTGTTCCAGGGCCTCACAAGCGGGAGTTCTCCCCCCTTTTCCACACACACTTAACCCTGAAGGAGTCAAGAGCCCTGGTATTAAAAGATCAGTGGCATGCAAAGGGGCTGCTTCCGACATCAGCAGTAGCTTCAACAGTCCCTTAGATGTGGACACCAGGTGTCCCACTGCAGATGGAATCTCACCGTGGCAGCAGGTGGAATTCCAGACGCTGCTGCGATGCTGTGCGGGGCTAATGCCAAGGCAGGTGCATGGAGGAGGCAGCCCAGAGAATGGCTGGGAAGTAGCGTACAGGACAAAGCAGCATGTGCAGAGCACTGAACCCAAGGGGAGAAGGCTCTAGGTCTGAGCTGCAGCCTTTGTTCTGGGAAGATGGGAGGAGACTGCTGCGACATCCCATGCCCTGGGATCAGAGCCATTGGCTGTTCACTGTCTGAAATGCAGCTAGCTCTGCATTACTGTGTGAGCGAGGATGGCACAGCCTGCTTAGCTTTCTAGGGAAGCTGCTTCTGTAGCGTGGGAATTACAGTGATGGGCCATCAGACCCAAGGCTCGGTCCTTTCAAGGCAGGCAGAATCTCACCTGAGCTGTGCTGGAGAGAACGCCATGCATTCTGGCTTGATGGCGCTGCAAGTGATGCTTGTGGCGGAAGGCGTAGCCACAGGAATGGCATTCAAACTGCCCTGGAGTGACGTGGGCTTGCAGATGCGCTCTCAGCAGCACCTCGCTCTGCAGGCAAAAGGCAGATGTGATGCACTAGGACAAAAGCAGCTGCAGCAGCCATTGCTCCTCAGCTCCCAAGTAAGGAGGAACCATATCCTCACTCCGAATGGCAGGGGCAGGGTGCCAGCCTGGGCTGATCAATAGGGGATGGACACTGCCTTCAAACTGAAGAGACCCAGGGGTCTCCTTGCGCAGGACAAGGTGATGGATTTGGAGCCTTTCACCTCTAGGTGGCTAGTGTGAATCCAGCCTAGACGAGCCACCACTGTCCTCTGTTAGCAGCTGGTGGCCCATGTGAATTGAGTGCTGGGCCCACACCACCCAAACCAGCACCCAACAGGCCACTTTGTGGGCAGCCCAGATACAGAGGCCTAGGACTGACGGAGCTGAACTTCCATCTGTCCACTAAAGGCAGTAACTCTACATCAGAGCTGGAGCGTGGTGGCAGGGGGCAGAGCAATCCTGGGGCGGCTAGCACTGCTACGGGCCATGCCATCCCTGTTCTGTCGGCAGAGGGCTTCAGTCTCCAGAGATGCTAGGAGGTGAGGCCCCAAATATCCCAGGGTAATTCCCTATTGCCGCAAGAAAGGGGCTCTTTCCTTGCCAGTAGCTGGACTGGGAGCTGCTGGCCATGTCAGGCTGCATTTGTCTGGTTACTAGCCTGCACCCCCAAAGACCCGGGAGTTTGGCTTGCACTGCCCAGGTTGTCCAAGGCTCTGAATGCGAAGCAGCTGGGATGCAGCCTGCCGGGGAGTCCCTTACCTCTGCTGCCCTCTGTCTTCACCAGAGAAGGATTAGCATGGTCCCAGCTAGAGCGAAAACCATCCTAACTGCAAAATATCCTCAAACTCATTCAACAGCTGCTCCTTCCAGCACTACAAGCATTTACCCAACACCTACTAGCTGGAGATGGGCAGAGAAGAGGGCTGGGTAATGTGCTGGGGAGAAGCCCAGGACCCCCACCCCCCAAACCCATAGCTGCAGGAAAGGCAGAGGGAGCTAGAATTTCTAGCAGGGTGCTGGACCCTCCAACATCCATATCCACCAAACCAGAATCTCTCCCTCTTTCATCAGCTCCTGGGAGAAGGATGCAGCTTCCTGCCTCTTCTACCCCAGTCCAGAGCCTCCTGGCTGCCACTGAGCCCTGCCTGTTTGAGCCTCCTCTCTCCGCAGCGTGCCTGTCTCCCTCTCTCTCTCTCTCTCTCTCGGAAGCCATGTCATTGGGAGCAGGACAGGCGAGTGCCTGGATTAGCAGTGGTTGTGAGAACCTCGGGGTGCACCACCCATTCTGCTGCCCCAGAGCGCCTGGGTGTGCAGCTTTAGCTTTCTCCCAGAAGCTGAGCCAGGCCAAGAGTTCCCAGCCCAGTGCCGGCTCTGAAGGGCTAAGATGCTCTACAGCAGCTTCATCCTTCAGCCCTTTGCGCCTGCCCTCCCAGAGCGGGGTACTCACAGCTCTGGGAGGGCAGAGAGGAAGGAGACAGTGACCCACATCATCCGGCCCTCTACTGGATGCAGGGGATATGAGCAGTGCTCTGCAAGGTGCTTAGTTCTGGGCTTAGGCCAGAGCCTGCTTCTGCGACACAGAGTAACGGGGATAAGCACAGAGAGAGCTCCCTGCGCCAGGTGGATGAGATCAGGGAGCTCCCAGGCAAGAGTGATGGCACCCCATGGGGCACAAACAGGTGAAAGTAGGTGAGAAATGCAGCCTGTCTGGGTCACAAGCCATTCACCTTGCCAGCAATGGTCCCAGAACACCTCAGCTAGCAGGAAAGGGCTTCAGAGTGGGCAGCTGTGGACCTGGGGGGCCTCAGGATGCAGCAGGGTTGGAGATTCCCCTTCCAACCCCATGAATATAAAGGAGATTTGGAGTGGCCATTAGCAATGGAAAAGTGAGACCATCTGGCTTCTGGTCTCCACATGGTGCCTGGAGCTTCTCTGCAGTTCCCCAAATGGCTGCAGGGGCTCCAGGGGAGCAGCATAACCACCCCCACTGGCACCAGGTGTGGATCTGCGCCCTTACCTTAAACCTCCAGCCACAGTGTGGGAAGCTGCAGCCATAGGGCCGCGCCGCATCGTGCACTCTCATGTGTTTGTTGAGCGTGGAGCGGTCCGGGTAGGCACAGTGGCAGACCCCACAGGTCACGGTCCCCTGGCGGTGCTCCTGACGGTGCAGCCATGCCACCGCGCTGACCGCTGACTGGAAGCTGCACTGTTGGCACTGGTGCAGTCGCTGGGGGGAGGCTGTCCGCTGCACACCACAGAAGGGGCTGCAGCCGGCTTGGTGGGTGCTGCTATGAAGCTGGAGTATGCGCTTTCTAGTAAAGCCCTTCTTGCAAACTGGGCAAACAAACTTCTTCCCATGGGGTCTTTCCAGAGGCCTCCCAGATTCGTGCTTCTGGGAGCCACTTCTGCACCCCACGGACTTCACATACGCCCCATAGTCAGCCACACTCATGACTCTCTCCGCCCCCTGCAATGCCACCTGCGGCAGCGGCAGGCATTCGGTGCCAGGGTGCATAGCACGCACGTGGCCAATGAGCCCCTCCTTGGAGTAATACTTCTGGGCACAGTGCAAGCACTTTAAGACCATCCGGCCATAATCAAACGCTCTCCCCTTGACAGTCTCTGTGGTCAGGATGAACTGAACGTCTGTGCCTGGATCTGCCGGCTCGGCGTCCAGGATCTCCACGCCTGGCGCCGTCTCGGGGCCCGCAGGCGAGGCTGGGCTGGCAGTGGTGCCGTCCCAGGTGCTGGGGTCCCACGTCTGCAGCTGGTGAAGGGTTCGATAATGGTAGAGCAGGACAGTGTGGGAGGAGAAGGCTCTCGCACACAGCTCGCAGGTGTAGACACTGCCACCCTGCACATCTGGGGGAGAGGGGAGAGTCAGACATGCTAAAGGGGAAGTGCTAAGCAGGCTCTTGGGGGTGTCTGAATAGAGGGTCTCAGCCCCAGGGCAGCCGACACTTCGGCAGGGGTTTGCCCACCTATGGCTAGCCTACGCGTGCGGGAAAGGCCATTCTAGCTCCAGGGGATTGACCATGCAGGGGTTCCCAGGCCGGGATGGTTACGAAGCGGCTACTTGGATGATGCAGCAGAGGCGGTAGCCCAGCGAGGACTCAGCTGGCGTCACGGGAACACACAGCCCAAGGAGAGTCCAGGAAGGGTTGGAAAATGGACGGTTATGAGCAATGTTCCTTCTGTGCTTCCCCTGCTCAGAGCCAGGCACTGCACCTGCTCCGTTCATGGCAGCCAAGCGCTGCCATCTAATCTGCCCTCGTTAGCCTTTGCAGTCAAGGTCATGAACTACTTCACTCTGGACCAATTTAAGAGGCAGGCACTTTCCAGGGGAGCAGGGTGTGCAGGAACCCAGGGGGTTTGGTTCTCTCCTGAACTAATGCCCCGACTGTGCAGCAGGCTCCCCCCCAGCAGCAGAGCCCAGTCTTCATTACTAGCAATGAAGCACGAGAAGGAAAAAGTCCAACGTGACTCTCAGCTCCGGGACTGAGCACGCAGGGCTGACACAGTGCATGTGCTCTGAAGTCAGTGAACAAGGCCCGCTCTGCACTAGAGTTGGGATGATGCAAGGCAGCTTACATCGACATACGCTGAAATTTCATTCCCGCTGGTGTAACTCACCCATTACACTGACTTAACTCCACCTCCACTCGAGGTGTAGAATCAATGTCGATGTAGTTAGGTCAATGCAGTGTCAGTGCAGACACTGCGTTGCTCACATCGACTGCTGCTGGCTTTCAGAAGCCATCCCACAATGCCTTACACTGACAGTACAATCGGTAAACGCGCGCCTGGTGGGGACGTGCACCGCTGACATCAGAAGCAAAGCGGAAACGCACAAGCCATGTAATTAATGTGGCGGCTCTATGCCGATGTTAGGTCAACTCAATTCATAGTGTAGACGTTGCCTGACTTACGGTGGGTCTTGTGCAGAATGAAGAGCTTTATCTCTGAGAACTGGCGCAGACATGTCCCGCACACCAAGATATCATGCTCCAAGCTCCTACCGAGGCCCAGGCCTGCACATGAGAGGAGGCAAAGCTGAAGGACACTTACATCTGGGCAGGGAAAGGGCTAGAGAGAGCCTGCTCCTGCAATAGCCATGTTACTTGGAGGAGACTGCTAGACACAGATGGGTAACAGAGGCTTCCCTGCCTCCTCCCCATGGCTGGGAGGAGCCACTAGTGGCTATAAATGCGTGCCTAAGCAGTACTGCCCTAAGTAGATACTTGCCTAAGCAGTACTGCCCTTCACTGTCCCGAGAGCCAACAGGGCTGGAAAATAAAAGTCCCAGGCTTTTTCCCCTGTTCTGCCACTGACTTCTTTATGCAGGGAAAGTTACCGATACCAGTTACGGGTCCCCTCAGCCAGACAATTTATTTTCACTGGCCCCTTGATCTCGCCTATGCTCTCCAATGCTCTCCCTGCAGCAAGGAGAAGGAAGAAGCCACCTGATTGGAACACAGAGTCAGGATCCGAGCCCTGAGGTGTGTGTGTGGTGGGGGGAGGGAACTGGGACAAGGAGCCCAGGGGGAGACTGGGATGACAAGGACAAGCCAGAGGAGTCAGGGCAGACGGGGTCAGGGCTTTTTGGGGACCAGCACAGAAGGGTCTGTGGCCACCCCCCCTGAATGTGGATTAGAACCCAGGATTCCTGAATCTCGACATTCCTCTACTGTCAGCTGAATGAGGCACGGTTCCTAGGGAAAAGCTAGCACGTGATCATCTCATTAAAGACTGTATTGTAACCCATGTACACAAGGAGGCTGAACTAAGTTTGCACAGGCAAACTGAATTCTGGCACATCCACATTTCTAAGTGCTTGACTCTGCAACCTTAACATTCTCTTAACGCAGGGTTTGGGGGTGAGGGGACGGGGGGATTAAATGTATTCTGTTTACAGTAACAGTGCTCTTTCGGCGGCAGAATGTCAGTGCATGGAGAGAGGAACTCATGGATGAATATTGCTCTGGGTGCTGGCTCATTGCAATCCTGGCATTCCATACCCTAAGTGTCTAGAACTCAGCCTGGCAACTGCCTCTGCTGCTGGGCCGGGTATTGGGAATGCCACCCCTGCAACAGCTGGTGACGTGCCGCAACTTACCACCCTGCTGGGCCTTCCTGGACATCACCAATTATCCTTTTCCAGCCAAATCCTGGTGCTGCTACTCATCAAAGCCTACCGTGTAAAAAGCACAAAATGAGGCCCAACTTTAAAGGCACATATCCGCATAGGAGACAGTTTGATAAACAGGACTCATGTAGGTAAACAACAGCACCAGTCAAAGTAGAGGGTAGACACTGTACACGTGTCCCTCACATAGCTAGACTAAATAGCAAATTCTGACCTGCAGTGTCCTCTGCAATTCTATTCCTGGGTCCCCACCCACAGCTATACTAAGTGCACCTCAGTTCTGATCTACAGCAAACCTCCCTAAAAAAATGGATCCCCCGCTCCCACTGCCATTCAAGTCTGGAGAAAAATAAATCATCCACATTTCCTTTTTAAAAAGTCAACTTTGCATTAAGCAAGGCTAAGACCACAATAAAGTCACAGCTCATGCTCCATGGCGGAAGACGGTTGCCCACGGGCATCAGGAAGCAATTCCAACCAATGTATAGAATTGCACAGCTAGCCAGTATGGGTTCCTTTCATCCTTCCTTTGAAGCATCATGCAGCAGCCATGCTGGAGGGAGGATGCTGACTGGATGGACCAGAGGTCTGATCCAGTACAGCAACAACTTTGGATGTCTACAGTGCTCATGCTCATAGCTCCCAGAGCAACGTGATAAAAGTCAAACTAAGTTACTGGAAAGGCAAGCTGGCCCATTACTCAGTGGATCCAGGAACTGCTGCAAGGTATGTACTGATGGATCTTTCATTTTGTACAGTGCTAAGATACTGTGGTGATGGGTATTTTAGTACACCCTGACCCAATAGCCTTAACTAATAATCCCCCTTCTTCTTCTGCCCACACACGAACTAAGACAGAAATAAAAGCAGCTTCACCCTGGCCTGGAGGACTTCCAAAACTAGGGGAGAGCACTTGGCTTTATGACAGTGACGGCCTTGTCTTGTTGAGATTATGGTCTGGGATGGACAGAAGTTCCACCCACACTGATCTCAAGTGCTGACTGGAGATAGGACCAGACTTCCTAAGAGACTGGCTGCTGTCCTAACCTATCAACAGTAAAGCCCTGAAGATTGCTAGTGCAGGTATCCCCATCTGCAGCCAATGCAGACTGCAGGATGTGGGATTCACATTTTTTAGAGTTGCCATGGCAATGTCCACACCCAGAAGGAAGGGTCACAGCCACAGAGTTTTTCAGAAATGAAAAAAACCTCTTCTGACCAGCATTGGGACACATCTACATTCAGCTCCTGGAGAAAAGTGATCATCCACGTCCACTCCTAGCTATGACCGCATCTACCTAAATCGCTCAGAGCAAATCCAACAAGGGGAAAGGCAGCCACCAACCAGGTGAGATCCTCCAGGCATGAGACAAATGCTGTGTAGAAATGTGACAAGCTCAGGAGTAGTTTTCAGACCCATCAGCCATTTACCAGAAGCCTCTTTTCCAAGAGCACCAGCCTGGGCTGTCTCTGAACACGATTCTCTGCTGACACCTTGTGGCACTAGGCTTTGTACTGTGTTTGGGAGTCTAGCCCAGAACACCCAATTCTCCTAAACTTTCTACGTTGTAGGACTAGGGATAAGCCCCTTTGGGTTAAAGAAAGGGACTCCACTTTTCAGCTGGAGAGCTCAAAACAACTGACAAAGGTGGGTACACATCCCCATTTTTACACAGGGAAACTTGAGGTACAGAGAGGCAAAGTTACTTGCCTGATATCACACGGAAAGTAGGGAACAGCCAGGCAGAAACCCCAGACACCTGACTCTGTGCTGTCCTGCATCTTTAGACCAGCAGAGCGGGGGATTCTTCCAGCGGTAACACCCAGGCCCTGACTGTCAGCTACAGCTGCAGAGCTGGGGGTGCGCAGCGCCCTGACAATCAGGCCCCAGAGACGCCAGCGATCATAGCGCAGAGACACGCGGCTTTCGGAGCAGGTAATGGCGGCAGCACCCGACACACGCCAACTAACGCAGCCCCCATTCAAGAAAGCAACAGCCTAGTGCCGCGGAGCCAGGGGCTCTCGGCCGGGGGGGCTCGCAGCGAGGCAGAACAACCCCCCCCAGCACAGGCCGGGGCGTGTAACGAGGCTGTTCCCGGGCCTGGCCACACGCGGGCAAGGACCGGACCGGACCGGACCGGACCCAAGCGCCCAGCGCGGAGATCCCGGATCTCGCTGCCACGCGGCGCGGCGGGGCCCGTCCAGCCCCGGCTCCCCGCTGCCGCCAGCTCGGGGCGCTGGAGCGTTTCGGAGCCCGGCGGCTCCCGAGTCCGGCGCCTGGGGGAGCGGCTCCGGCCGCGCTGAAAGGCAGGCGGGGCGGCCGCGCTGAAAGGCAGGCGGGGCGGCCCCCCTCCACCCTCCACGGTGTCCCATTGGTGGCCCGGGCCCAACCGCTCCCCGGGGCAGCCCGCGGCCACCTACCGCCCACACCGGCCGAGCGCGCCTCAACCCGCGGCTAAGCACTTCCGGGTCACTCCGAGCTACTTCCGGGTCACGCCTGAGCCGGGCTGGGAAAGGCGAACGGGGTTTGTGCCCGAGAACCTCCCTCGGGAGCGCGCCGCGGCCCCTGGTCACGCGCCCGGGGGCAGAGGCGCCCAGCCGGGCAGGGAGGGCCTAGGGCCAAAGGAAAGTCGCTAGCGGGGCGGGGCCCTAGCGCGAGGGGGGCGGGGCCGGGCCCGGGGGATACAGAGACAGGGACACAAACCGGGGGTTACCAGCTCCCCCCTTACAACAAACAGCGGAATCCGCCCCGAGGAGACCGGCTCCGCGCCCTCGCTGCCAAGGTGGCCGAGGCTGGGTTCAGAGCGGGAGACACCCGGTCCCACTGGCCCCGTGCCACGCCCAAGGCTGGCTGGAGTCAGGCTGCAGAGCCCGGGCTCGGCGCCTTTCAGCCCTGCTGAGCCGAGTCCTCATTTAGTCCCTCTAAGGCTTCGCGGGCCAGCAGTGCATCTTCGCCCAGGCCGGCCGCGGGCGCCGAGTGGGGCGGGCGCCGGGACCCCGGCTGGTCAGGGGCCAGCAGCCGGGACCCCCGAGCTGCGGCTCAGCCCTACCCCGCTCTGGGGTTCCAGCCACTGGCTCCTGCCAGCCAGGGTCTCAGCCCGCTGCCAGCCTGGGGGTCCTTCGCCCAGGCCGGCCGCGGGCGCCGAGTGGGGCCGGCGCCGGGACCCCGGCTGGTCAGGGGCCAGCAGCCGGGACCCCCGAGCTGCGGCTCAGCCCTACCCCGCTCTGGGGTTCCAGCCACTGGCTCCTGCCAGCCAGGGTCTCAGCCCGCTGCCAGCCTGGGGGTCCTTCGCCCAGGCCGGCCGCGGGCGCCGAGTGGGGCCGGCGCCGGGACCCCGGCTGGTCAGGGGCCAGCAGCCGGGACCCCCGAGCTGCGGCTCAGCCCGCCGCCCCCTGCCATCAATAATTGACTCGCGTGCCGTAGGTTGCTGACCCCTGGCATAGACTTTGACAGCATCTACACCAGGAAGGCATCAGCTGTAGACCTCCTCATTTGCGCAGGAAACTGATAACGGCACATGCTTTTTAACATATAAACTTGAGGGGGAAAAAATCAGGCCTTGAGTGTCTCATCTCTGCAAATCTCACAACTTCATAGGAGAGAGACAACCCCCGCACCACAAAATCACTGCCATGCTGCTCTGCAAGCCTACTCTCGCCCAAGTTAACTGACCTATTCACACAGTGAAACCCCCCCCCCCCCCCAGTCCTTTGTCCCGTCAACAGGGTGTGTCACTGACAAGGAGTTAAAGTGAATCATTCCACCCAGTCAGAACAAAAAAAATATGGACACCCTCTCTCTCCCCCCAGAGTAATATGTTTTAAATCTCTAGCAAGAAACAAGTGATTCTAGTGCACTCAGGGCTGGATTAACTTTTTGTGGGCCCAGCCCCAAACATATTTGTGGGCCTCCATGTGGTTGTGATGTGCCCCTTCCAAGTGTGGTCCCAGCGTGCCAGCACCATTGATGCCATAGTAAATGTGGTATTGCCAGGACGGGAATGAAAACATTTATTCAAAAACAAGATATTTGAAGCCACACTGAGACCTCCACTCAGCCCATAGAGAACAGACTGGGCTAACACTGTACCCAGAACACCATTGAATTTGGTTTGTATGTGTGGGGGGGTTGTTAGTTGTGTCTTTTTTTCTTTAAACACTCAGGGCCTGCTTGGGGCCCTGAACACAAATGCTTAATTAGCACACTGACGAGTCATATTAAGCCGGGATGTAGCAGTGAGTGGTGTCACACTTGCATCTCTCCCCCCCACCCCAAAGTTACGTTTCATAAATACATTTTTTGAAAGCTGCATTTTCTACTTTGGTACAATAATGTTTACAAAATTTTGGGGCGGAGTTGGGAGGAAAATTGCTGGTGCCCATCTTTTGCAGGGAGAAAGAACCACTTTGAAAGAACACACACACTTTACCACAAAGGCTACCACAATCCAGCCTCAAGCTCCTACCCCAATCTTCACACCTGGGCTCTCCTCCCCCCGTCCCTCCCACCTGTCCCAATCCCACACAACTACCCCCTTACAAAGGCTCTCCTCAATCTCCCTGCTAGTGCCCACCCCCACTTTCACCCCAGGGTGTCACCTCCTTCTCTTCTACCGCCCCCCCCCCACTGAGCCAACCCCCACCTTCAACCCAGACTCTTCCCTTCCTCCCTCTACCCTGTCACACCAACCCCCACCTTAGCATCCTTCTTCTCCTATACCCCCCACACGGAGTCACCGCCAGCTCCCCCATGGCACCCCGACTTGCCCCACAACTGCCCCTTTCCCCAGAACTGGGCTGCGCCCCTCCCCAGAGTGCAAGGGGGAAGTTGCTGGGCATTCCCACTGGCAGGGGGCATGGCAGCCAGCACTGACAAGCCCCACTGTCCCCGCCAGAGGGGAAAGTAAGCCGGTATGCCCCAGTACAGCATCCTGGCAAGAGCCGGTGCGCCGTATTGGGGTGGGGCTGGCTTCCCCAGGCGGCAATTTAAAGGGCCTGGGGCTCCCAGCTGTGGCTCCTTTTAAAACTGCCGCCAGAGCCCCACTGCAGGAGCCCTGGGGTAGCAGCAGCGGGACTCCGGGGGCTATTTAAAGGGCCTCTACCGCCCCGGCCTTTTAAATAGCCGCCGGAGCCCTAGGGTAGGGAGAAAGGGAGGGGGGTCACTTACCGGTAGAGGGCAGGCTGGGCCTGGCTCTGACCCCCTGCCCCGCCCCTTCCGAGGGCCAGAGTCGGCCCCAACCCAGCCCCCGTACCGGTAAGTCAGCAAATCTACTTTCACCCCTGGTCACTGCCCCGCTGAGCTCCCAGAGACCACAGACAACCACCCCCACCCTGAAGTGCAGGGTCAAGACAGTGCCCAGGAGCCCCCAGGCATCACATTCACTGGGGGGCTGCCCCCAGCTCCCCACTGCCCCAGGAGAGTGGGGGAGACTCGGGTAGGAGGAGCCAGGAGCTCCAAGGGGGAGGGGAGAGCAGCGAGATCAGCGCCGGGAACCCTCTCCCTGCACCAGACCATTTCCTTGCTTGGGGTTTCTTTCTGGTCTGTTCCAACAACTTCAGCTGCGGTGGCTGGTAGCCTGGTGCGGGGCGTTCTGGGACGAGTAGTGCAGCTGGCAGTGCAGGTCCCACACCCTGCAACACCCAGTCTCTTTTGCACCTGCGCTCCCCAGGCTGCTGAGGGGTTCAGCTGGCGCTGGGAAGTTGCCGACTCTTCACATTGCTGGGCTGTGGCCTAGGCTGGATTAACCCTTTGTGGGCCTGGCGCCACCGGAGCCATTGTAAACCCGGTACTGAGTGCACTGGGCTGGGGGGTTATACCATCTACAGTTATTGACCAACTGCACAGGAAACTAGGAAATGATCCTTTAAAAGGTAGTTTGAGCCTTTTGTTTCATGTGATTAACAGAATTTTATTAGGCCAAGAAATGGCAGTTCAGAAAAAACATTTACAAAATCCTGGTATTGAAATGTCTTCGCTCAGAGTCCTATTGTCTATCTGCTCTTTGAAGACTGGAACTCCACTCCTGTCTGGAAACTAGTTTCACCTTAACTTAGCTAAGAGGATTGTCTTTGTCACCTGACTTGATCTCTTGTCTGACTTCTTCCTGCAGGAGGCCCTCAGAAAGACACTCCAAAGGAACTTTCACACATTCCCTTCGGCCTCATGGAGACGAACCACCAGTCATGTATCCTTTCTAGCAGAGCCTGATTTTCCCAGAACGGCATCCATTACTAGCAATGGCACAGGGAGTTTGGCCACTTCTAGCTGGAGCCACCAGCTGCGAAGCTGTTGGAAGACTGGAAGCATTTGGTAATACCAGTGCAATGCACAGCCCCCGTGGACATCCTCTGTAGTTGATACTGTGGAGAGAAGGTGACTGACCGTGGTTTAGGAATAAGTATTCGATCCAGTTCTAGGGACGCGCTCTGCTCTCGCTGACTGTGCTCAGAACGTGCTCTCGAGCAGGCAGTGGCACCCACAGCCGGTGGGGCACACTTCCTGGGTGCGAAACCACTCCATCATGTGACTGGTGTGTCCTCCATGTCCGCAGGTCAGACAGAAATTGGAGGAGCCCCGCACCGCCACGTGGCAGATGGCACACTGGAAAGTGAAGCCCTTACAGATGGCGCATTGGGTGCCCCGCACCTCGCTGCGGCAGTGACTGCAGTACACCCCGAACTCTGGCAGTGGGGGAGAGGGAAAAGAAAGAGAGCAAAACCGTTACTGCAGGCCCCTATAGTCCTGGAGACCGCAGTTCTCTACTGGTCCCCAGGGCAGGTGTCTGAGTCTCCACCCTGCCCCCCGCAGCCTTGCTGATCTGCCTCAGACCTGACCTGGGGAGCCCACCTTCCTGAGTAAGAGCAGAGTTCTTCTCACAAGCCTGTTACATTCCTTCGCTCCTCTGCTGAGGCTATCCAGTTAGGCTGAGACATCAGAGCGTGAGGCATTGGACTGAGACCCATTAACACAAGCCATCTGAACAGCGTCAGGAAAAGGGAACAGCTTTTAGCCATGGCTAACCTGGGCTGGACTGAGGCGCTGTGGAGGTGAAATCCTCCAGCTGCCCTTTTCTCTCTCTACATTTCTGAAGAGTTTTGTCTTTAGCATCCATCTCCTCCGTGAGAAATAGGCACAAGCCAAGCCCAGAATGTCAGCAGGAGCAAAGACGACCTCTAGTGTGAGGCTGCCGTTTTCCTGGAGAAGAGCAGCCATGATCCAGGCTGCTCTGCTCTTCCAGCCCAACGACAAGGTGACGGGGCAAAGCGAGCTTCCTCACAGCTGCTGCTAATGCTGCTTTCCTGCCCAACATTACACCCACCCAAAAGTGCAGTGTGCCTTCCTCTTGCTAGGCCTGCTGGAGAACGGCAATGGGCAGCCACAAGGTTTGGGGGAGTGTCTTGCCCACCCATTTTCTGGCTGGGTTTCCTAAAGCCAGAAACCAGGCTTTTGTGATTCTACCCACTAGACCAGGGGTGGGCAAACTTTTTGGCCTGAAGGCCACATCGTGGTTCCAAAACTGTAAGGAGGGCTGGGTAGGGAAGGCTGTGCCTCCCGGAACAGCCTGGCCCCCGCCCCCTATCTGCCCCCTCCCATTTTTTGCCCCCTAACTGCCCGCCTCAGCACTCCCCACCCATCCAACCCCCTCTGCTCCTTGTCTCCTGACAGGCCCCCTGGGACTCCCACACCTATCCAACCCCCCCCGTTCCCCATCCCCTGACCACCACCCCCAAACCTCCGCCCCATCCAACCGCCCCCTGCTCCCTGTCCCCCAACTGCCCCCTGAGACCTCCTGCCCCTTATCCAACCCCGCTGCCCATGCCGATCAGAGCAGCATGTCTGGTAGCCATGCCGCCCGGCAGGAGCTCTCAGCCCCGCCGCCCAAAGTGCTGGTGGCGCGGCAAGCTGAAGCGGGGAGAGGGGTGAGAACAGCAGGGGAGGAGCCGGGTCCTAACCTCCCTGGCCGGGAGCTCAAGGGCCGGGCAGGATGGTCCCACGGGCCGGATGTGGCCCACGGGCCATAGTTTGCTCACCTCTGCACTAGACATTGTGAGATCCTCTCAATCCACATTCAGCGATTAGGTTGGCTCCCCATACTACCCCAGATGAGGAACAGCCTCCAGCACTGTCAAGAGGCCATCACTACACAGTGGTAAACACACTTCCACCTAGTAACGTCCCTCCGTCCCACATACAAAGCCACTTAGCCAAGATCTAAAGATCCCATCTGCACTCTGAACTGCCAACAGGGGGCTGAATACTTACCAAGCAATTTACTGCCACAGCCAGTCTCTTGATGGACTTAATGGATACATCTTAGATCATCATGTCTGCTGAATGTTTATCCCCAAACCTTTGAGGCAGGACAAGGACACTACAGGGGTAGCTGGAAGAGGCAGAATTACACACTCACCAATTCCCTTGTGCGGGTCGGGAGGACAGGAGACGAACTTCAGAACCTCAGCCCGTTTCTCTCGCAGACCCCAGCGATAAAGTATTTCCCCGTAGCATTTCTTGAAGTCATCAAACTGTTGAGTGTTGGCAGGGTCCAGGAGCCTGGAGGAGGGATCCACACAGTCACTTGATCTGCTCACTCACCACAGCTCTGGCTGTAATTTTAACTCAGCCAGCACCAATGGCTATGAAGTCACTTCTCAGGTAGCTACAGGAGCAACATATTATTTTCCTAGTCTCGCAGACAGAGTGTTATAATTTTTTGAATGACAATGTCACAGTGAGCCTGAGTGGACCACATCTGTCATCGGAACTAGGGTGTGTGTGGGAGGGTCAGGTTCTCTTCGGGGCCCTTGCTGCAGCTGATTCATGAAAAGATTTCACAGGCAGTCAGCCAATCACTCAGCAGAATTGGTTTGGAGCATTAAGCTTTCAAGGCCACTAACTGAGTGAAAGTTTGGACTAAGGGCTTGCCAACTCTCCCAGCTAGCTAGACAGCCTTCCAGCTGACCCAGAAGCTGCACAAATGGGAGTTGCTGAGTGCTACCTTTTGTTCTTGTCATGTTGATCTCTCTCACGCTCCCGGTGGTCAGCGTACGTTAGGTTTCCATAGCGAAGGTCGTCAGGTGAAGACTCGCACCAGGGGGTGAATGTGTGCTCTGTCTCTTTGCTTGCTGCACAAGTCAAAAGATGGTTAGCGTGCCCCAGAGATGCAGTGATGAGTGGGCTATGAATGGGGCCCTGTGAGGTGTGAAAGGCTTGGGGAGGAGATATGAAAATTAGATGGAAGCATGTGCAGCTACGTGCTCTCCCCCTCCAGGATGTGTTAGTATTGTCTTCTACTCCAGTAGTTCTCAACCAAGGGTCAGGGGCACCTGGGGGGCCATAAGCAAGTTTCGGGGGTCTGCCAAGCAGGACCAGTGTTAGACTCGCTGGGGCCCAGGGCAGAAAGCCGAAGCCCCACTGCATGGGGCTGAAGTCCGGGGCCCTGAGCCCCGCCACCTGGGGCTGAAGCAGAAGCCTGAGTAACTTAGCTTCACGGTGCCCCCTGTGACGTGGGGCCCTAGGCAACTGCCCTGCTTCCTACCCCTTAATACTGGTCCTGGCTTTTCTATGCAGAAAACTAGTTGTTGTGACACAGGTGGGCCGTGAAGTTTTATAGCATGTTGGGGCCTCAGAAAGAAGAAGGCTAAGAACCCCTAGTCTACACCATTACAAAAACCTACATCACAGGGAGCCAAGAGCCAACCCTTTCATTTGCCATCAGCCTCTTGAGAGCATCCCTCCAGCTCCCCAGCAGACGGGCCATGCAATGACTGCATGGGGAGAAGGCTCCCAGGACAAAGGAAATCTGGATTCAGAAGGCTGCACCTGGTCTTCCGCCCCATATGAAAACACACAGCTCGCTCCACAGGAGACTTGCACAGCTGGGTGCTGGTAGGAAAGTTAGCGTCAGTACAGTTCCATTCCCAGTGGCTGGGAGCGTGCTGGTGCCAGGGCTTCCTCACCTTGGGCTTGGGGAGGTGGGGATTCTTGTTCCTCTAGGGCCATGTGAGGATGCTGGTATGAAAAGGGGCCTCATGGGGGAAATCTTTCAGAGGAGCGCATGACCCCTGGGTGTAGGGAGAAGAGTGGCACACCAACATTAGTGGGGTTGTCCTTGCTTCTGCTCCCTTCCCTGTTCCATAGATAGCTGACAACTGCACGGAGAGATTACAGGTTTGCTGCTGCTTGGGCCCAATGTTGTGCTCAGCCAGGTAGGCCACTGTGAGGCTAATATAATGCAAATGGCATTACACTGGGCCCTGGGGACACAAGCCAGCCCTGAATTCCGACTTTTCTGAAAAGCGTTAACTTGGTGGGAAATGCCTGTAGAATCCCAAGTATGTGTGTCACTTGTAAGAGCTGCCACTGACACTCCAGCCTTCCCGACTGCCACTATTCTAGCTAGGCCATCGCAAAGTCAAGAAGCAAGCACCTCTCCCACGACTCTGGAGTAGAGAGAAAACAGGAAGTCCCTAGTGAAAGCCCTTCCAGCAAATATCTGAAGTGTCCCAACAGGTAATGGCTCTGGGCTGCAGTGTACAGAATGACTGGCCTCAAACTGGACAAGTGCTCTGGCAGCAATGATCCCACATCACCCTGCGTGACCAGCACAGCAACAAGGCAGTGTCACCTGGAGCATCTGCCAAGCCAGGAGAGGAGCAAAATACCACCGGCCACAGCCACTTGCTTATCTTGGGTCACAAATACCCGGGAAAATAGAAGGGATGGGACGGGCCTTTGGAATCAAGTCCTTGGAAGCTGAATGGGGCTCGGGGAAGGCTTGCTCTATTAGACAAAGCAAGCTGCCTCAGTTTCTTGTAATCCAATATCAGAGAGACATGTTGTCTAATAACAGGGTCATCCTAAGTGGTTTGTCCCACCACGCATCTGCCATGGGGAGAGACACTGCCATAGAGACAGCTGGTTTTGGCTCCGGTGTGATCTCCTATCCAGCGGGCTGACAGTGACCTGGAGTCCTCATGCACATCAGGATGAAGTTTACAGGGAGACTCGTTCCACCAGGTCACAGTTTGACAGAACACACTAGGGAAGGATGGACGAGTCGGAAGACCATTAACAAGGGCAGCTGGCACTTGGGGTCATGCTCATTTCCAGCCATGGTACCTGACCCACCAAAACAAACTATGGAAATTTGCTCTTTGCTTCTCAGATCCACAACCACCTGCACTTCTTTACCACCATGGACAGCCATTTATTGCCTAGGGTGCTCATGCGAATAAAGTCATTTCCTCTACCTGTCCCCTCCCCTGCCTCTCCATACCTATGTTCCAGCCGCCAGTGTTGAGTCCAGGATCTGACATGCTGGAACAGGAGCCCGAAGATGTAAAGCTGGGCTGTTGGGTGGAAACAAGAGGAAGTTGTGTCACACACGAACCAAAGCTACTCCAGATGTTCAAGAAAAGCAGTTGGAAAGAAATGGCTGTGCATACATATCGGCTGTGGGAGAGCACGTTGGAGGAGCGCTGGGGGAAGGGTCCAGAGGAACTCACGCACCCCTGCAGCCTGGACTGGGCCTCAAACACACTGCAGAGCATGGCCAGGGTCTGCACATCATGGAGCTGACAGTAGTGAGCCAGCCTGAGAGAGGAGGAAAAGGGAGAGAGCAGGAGCTGAGGCAGAGTTCCCAGCCAAAGGGACACTCACAGCAGGTCAGGGGTTGGGGGACCCTGTGGAACTAACTACACCCTGCTGCTCAGAGGGTGTCTGGCATCTGGTGGGGATAGACTCTCCTTTTCATTACTTTACAAATAAATAGATAAAAGCGCTTCCTGTTGGATAGACAATCAAGACCTAATTCCCAAGAGATGGTGCCTCTCTGCATGGGGGTACCTAATCCCTTACTGCGGGGTGTTTCTTAAGGACCCCATCCGCACTGGGCACACCCAAGGATCCTGGGGTCTGCACAGCTCCAAAGAGCAGTTCTGCAGGAGCAAGGTTAATTTGAGCCACGAGACTCACTGTCTGCTCATTTTGGTGAAGATACTCAGACTTCTCAGGCTCCTGCGGCCACTCCCCGACCAGATCCCAACCCCAGCTTATAGGCCAGAGCAAAGGGGATGAGACCAAACTTTGATTCCTAAAGAGAGTCAGTTGATAGGGAGGGTTGGGGTGGATTTAACAGAGAGCAGCCTGCAACACTGGCAGGAGATGGGGCTTTCTGGAAACAGGAGATCCAAAGCGTGCACTCTGCTCTCTACAAGCAGGAGAATGAATGGGGATTTGGGGTGAATTGTATCTATTCTGACATGCGGAGATTGTGCCATGTCCTACGAATACACTGGTACCCGAGACAGAGACAGATCTGGCCACTGTCAAGAGGCCAAACGAGGTGAATCAGTGGGGATAACTGTTCAGGGCAAGGCAGACAGTGAACGAAGATCTCTGCTTATTGTAGTGTGACTGATGCAGTTATCTCCCACTTCCCTTCTCCGTCCTCCCCTTTGCCTCGTCCGCCTGTTGTGTCAGGTGAGAATGTCGACTGCAAGCTCTTTGGGGCAGGTACTCTTAACTGGGTCTGTACAGTGCCTAACACAGCAGGGTCCTGCTTTCTGACTGGCATCCACAGGCTTTGCTGCAATACAGTCAACAGCTGCTTCCTCCCAGCCAAACGGAAGAGCAGCACCAACAAAGGGAGTTCTCTTGACCGCCTTGGCGAAGGGCAGGCACAGGCTGGAGCCTGGCACTGGTTGGAGGATGCTATAAGAATGGACTGTCCCTCTTTCCCATACCTGCCTCACACCAGGGCAGAGCCCATGTAGCAGGTTTGGCAGAGCAGCCAGCAAAGCAACTCAAAGCAGATTAGCATCGGCTATGGGCTCTTCCTGTCCGAACAGATTCGATCAATGGCAAGAGGTAGGTAATGTGTTGTCCAAGAGGGCTGAGTGTGAATCAGGCCTTAATGGAGGTAGCTACCATTGGCTCTCTGGATGACAAGAGAGTGTTTGTACTTGGAGCAACAGCAGGGAATTTGATTGCTAAACTGGCAGACATTCAGTTGGAAGGTGGCGAGGGAAAGAATCCTGGATAAAAGCAGCAGTTCCCTCTTCCATCAGGCCTCCTCCATGCTAGTCAATCCAGATGTCTTGGAGCACCACATACTATGTACCATACACATCACATCAGAGCAGAAGCTAATCAGAGTTTAGCCAAAGGGCAGGTGGTCACTTGACGAGAGTGCCAGGGCTGCCTTCTATTTGCAATAAACAGATTTGTGTCTTCCCTCCTTTGTCCTATGAACGAGCATCTCATGATGGAAATGGAGCAGTCTCCCCATGTGCTATACCCCCATATTAAAGGTGTGGGCAGTCACAAGAAGTGCTAGAGAACTCCACAACTAGAGGCTGTACACTGGTTATCCCTGCATCAGCCTTTAGGCAGGATCTCCTAGCTCAAAGTCGCTGGGATTAGCAAGCAGCTCCTCTCATCTAAGTCTGAAATAAGACCCTACAACTTTCAGCTGTGAACAGCTCTCCTCCAGAGACTACCCCCGCCCCTGCTTTGAGCTTTCAGAGACCTACAAGGACTCCAGGAGCTGACGTCCAAATGGATGTTGGGCCCAGGGTGTCTCCAAATCTGGGTCAGACTTCGGTCCAAGACAGAGATCTGTGGCTACCGTAGCCAGTGACCAGACCTGGACAGATACAAGAGAAACAGCGTCAAAGACAACTAGAAACAGAAATACACCTGCACTGAGGGTTCTAACCTCGCACTGCAGTCACGCATGCAAGGTTCAATAATGGCAGAATTCTTTCTTAACAGGTACAGCTGATTTGCTAGAGGCCCCAGAATCAGCCAAACCCTCATGGTTTTGGAGTTGGGCTCCATAATAATGGAGAATCAGTCAGTCATGTCAACCAACTAGCTACCTCTTAGCTGCAGGAAAGCAGTGTTAGCTGTTGGGGAGGGATCCCCATTGACAGACCAGACCTGGGGTCCATCTAGTCTATTAGCCTGTCTGTGACAGCGGACAGCACCAAATGCTTCAGTGCAATGTGCAAGAAGCTCCCTAAGGGACAATTATGGAATAAATTGTTGATAGGAGGAGTTTCTTCTTAACCCCCGCTTATTTTGAGGTTGGCTTATGCCCGGCAGTGGGAGGTTTTCATCAATAAGTGTCTAATCTGATCTTTAAAATCTGATGACGCTCTTGACCTCTGTGACACTGTGTCAATGAGTTCCACTGGTGAATTACAACATAAAAACACTTGACCTTTGATCAGTTTTAAATTTGCTGCCTTTCAGTTTTACTGAACGCTTCTTGTTCTTTTATTATGCATGAGGAGCATCTGATTTGCCATCTGTACATTCCATCCCCATCACTATTTTGTATACCTCTACCACATCCCCTCTGATTTGTCTCCCTTCTAAACTAACCGTCCCAGACTTTTCAATCTCTCTCCACATACACATCTCTCTAGAACTCAATCACTCTTATCACCAGTCTTTAACCCCTTGCTAGGTTTTCTGCTGTATCCTTGTGAGGTGGGGTGACCAAAACTGCACACAGTATTCTAGCTGAGGGTGAACCACTGATTACAGAATGTCCCAGAAAAGGAAGAGGGCAGGGAGGTGTAGTAAGAGGAGGCCCTGAAACAAACTCTTGTATCAGAGGCCTAGTCTGAGGCCTGAAGCCTGAACCAAAGTACTTCTAGGCATTGCTAAGCAAAAGCTGGGCTGTGAGCCAGAGGCAGGTCCCACTCACAGAAGTTGGCAAGAAAAGGTTGTTAGAAGCACGTACATATACACGCATAAGGGCTAACAAGAGGAACCTGTGCCAAGGCGGCATCAGAACACTCCGCAGACACAACAAGGAAGGGGCAGGTGCATCTTAAAGACAGGGTTCAAAGGACAGCATGATGGATAGATTCGTTTGAACTACGATGAAGTAATGTGTCCTGCACGGTATAAAAGTAGGTCCCGGAGCGCACATCTTTGTCCGGCCGAGGGGGCAGTGGAAAGTCTGTGTCCATTGCCAGGGAGCACAAATTCATAGTATGCCCTGTAGGGTCTATATGCACGTGCTTCTAGCAACCTTTTCTTGCCAACTTCTGTGAGTGGGACCTGCCTCTGGCTCACAGCCCAGCTTTTGCTTAGCAATGCCTAGAAGTACTTTGGTTCAGGCTTCAGGCCTCAGACTAGGCCTCTGATACAAGAGTTTATGTTTCAGAGCCTCCTCTTACTACAGGAGGGAGGTGTTAGAAGGGCAGCGGTAGCTAAGAGACAGGACAGGAGAGCTGAGAACACAGAATGCAAAGAAACACAGCCAGGGAATTTCAGGAATGTGGCAGTACTGTGGGACCTGGGGAGATTGGAAAGGAGGGGAACTGAAGTACAGAAGCAAAGCAGGCCCTGAGCGAAGCAGCAGACCACAGGGGCCCGGGGAAAACTGGGTAATTCGTACAAAGCAGGCTCCTAAGGGGACATTGGGGAATTGTCATGCTGCAGCTTGGGGCTCCAGGTCTCAGCTGAGGAGCAGGACATTTCTGTAATGCTGCAGTGCAGGTGGGGGAATGAAATGGGAAAGTGGTGTAAGCACTGCAGCAATCAGCCAGTAAACCCTTCTAGGAATTAGCCTTTCCTATGACGTGCTGTTGGATCCTTTTAATACTTCCATCGAGTGAATCACAAAATGTTTGCGGTTTATATTTAAGGATCACAAATATTTTTAAGGCCCAACATTTAGGTTTTTAAAACATTTTTTAAAAAAAGCTTAAAATGAATTGAAACATTTGTATGAACTTAAAGAGAATCAAATGAAATAGCTGTTTAAAGGTATAACATTTTGCTGCAGGGTTTGCAACGCAAACATCAGACCATCGTGCTAAGGTAGGAGAATCAGAAAATAACAGAGTACAAACAAAATGAAACTGAAACTAGTCTGTTTTCACTGGCCCAGTGGAATCCAACTTTGCATTGTAAGCAGCATGATGGAGAAAAGGAAAGTCTCAATACCCAAAACAGTATTAGATTGTAAGATCTTTGGGGCACAGGCTGTCCACCTTTTGTATTCAGTACACGCCCAGCCCAGCCATAATCGTCCCTATTAGTGCAAGCCCCACAGGCAGAAGAGAGAGCTCTTGCCAAAATGCTTACAGCAGCTCCAGTGATTTTGGTGCATGGCCATTCCAGTCACTGACGCAGTAGCACGCCCTGTGTCTAGCTTGGCCTGTGAGAAATTCTCAGAGCACCTAGTCATCTCAGCTGGTTTGGCAAAGGGTATGAAACGAACCATTTGCTGGTAGGGTAACCAGATGTCCCGATTTTATAGGGACAGTCCCAATTTTTGAGTCTCTCTTATATAGGCTCCTATTAACCCCCACCCCGTCCCAATTTTTCACACTTGCTGTCCCGTCACCCTATTTGCTGGGCAGGGATTTCTCAATGAGATGTTACAGTGTCAGTGCTTCTGCCCCAGTTACCAGGGACGACTCGTCTTAACCCTGCCAGATGGTCTCTGGAGCGACTGCTGCGCCTCAGTGACCCAGCCATGCTCTTGAAATCTAGGATAATGGCATGAGAACGACACGGCAAGAGTAACGTGTTTGCTAAGGGTCCCATTCAGCTGTGTGCTCTAGATAAAGGGCAAGCCCAATACCTGGACGAGATCCCTTCGTCCGACTGCCAGGGCGGAGGAAGCATTCTTCTGGCAGGTCTCCTGAATGTTACTGACGTTCAGTCTGACAAAGAAAGAGAAGGTTCATCTCTTACTGACACGCGATTTACCAAGGGAGGGTTGGCTATGGATCACGACCACTGGACAGAATTCCCTAATCACACTGCAGGGTCAGACTGATCAGCATTTCCTCCACAGTCATTAAGAGACACCCGACCACATGCCATCTAGCTGCCCTACCAGCCTGTCCCCTGCACAATGTCCCGTTCCAATCCAACGGCGAATAGCAGGATCTGCTCTGACAGTCGTCCGGAGATAGTCCACCACCAAAGAGTTATTACCATGGTGACATACTGGTGAAATGTGGAGCTGAGGTTTGTTCTTGTACCCAGAAGCTGATAGCCATCGGGGCTGCCCCATTTACAAATTATCGTTACCATTCAATCCACCAGTCAGCTCATTTTATAGCCAGCTCTAGACTTTGAGGGAGAGCCGGGTGTGATGCTGGGTGGGATGACATGCCACCACTGACTAGTCTCAAGCAGCACTGAGGGATTAGTGGGACAGTACATGGACTTCACAGCTACTTGGCAGATCTCCCACTTCCTGGTGGCAACACAGCTCCCCCAAACACCCCCATAATTTTCTCTTTCATCTGCTTCCATTCCTATCAGGGAGTATTGGGGAAAAGGCTGCATAAAACCTTACAAGCAAATGGACCAGAAAGAGACCCTCCCCCTTTAAAGACCACCTGCGAACATGAAACAACTGGCCAATGGCTGGGTTATTTTTGCTTCTTTATGATGGATAGAAAAGTCAGGGAAGGGATTTTGTGGTTTTTTTCCTTTTTAAAAACACAAGACATTCAGGGACTGTCTTGCCTCACAGGCCCTCTGCTGATGAGAACACCAGCAGATTGACAATATCCCTAGAATGGAAATGAAAGTTGAGCAATTGAAAGAAGAGCTTTCCCATCTGTTTTTTATTTGCTTTAGAACTTCAATGATTAATTAGCACATTGGAAAAAGGATGTCTTTAATAAAGATTCAGCACCTCCATCCTTTTGATTAAGAGGAAAGCACTCACAATACAGATGCACGGCCCTGAAATTAATACGCACACACACACAAAGCTCCTGGGGATCCCAATAGGAGCTGGGCTGATTGGCAAGGCAGCCACAGCTGTGGCCAGTTAATCAGGGCCCAGCTGGCCCTTATAAGAGGGCAGTGGGCCTGGAGCAGAAGAGACAGTCTCCCTTTGTAGAGGGAGAAGGGCCTGGCTACAGGGACCTGAGCAGGTACCTAGAGTGGAGCAGAGCTGGGGAAAGGCCAGAGGAGCTGGGGAGCTCCGGCCTGAGAAAACCCCAGGCTGTGGCCTAGGCATAGGCCAACTAGGTACTGGGGTTGCAGGGGCAGCCCATGGGTAGGCAGAGGCAGCAGGTTCAAACCCACTTTGCCTATGATGAGTGGCTTACACTGCAGTCTGCCCTAGTGCATGGGGCTAGATGGGGACTGGCAGTAGCTGTAAACTGTGGCGAAGTGGGGATAGTGGGTGAGGGTGTTCCCCTGGGAGGAGGAGACCATAGGATTAAGGCTGTGGGGTACTGCCAGGGGGCAGCACCCTAGTTAAAGGGGCACCGGGGTCCTGGGAGGGACACGGGGGCCAGAGAGCGGTCAGGCGGATCACTGACCCAGAAGAGGGCGCTCCGGAGGCTGGACGAGCAATTCCCTGGATAACCAGTGGGAGGCACTGCCGGGTGAGTCTGACCTTGTTACAGGTGGCATTAAGGGTCGCCTTAGTTCGGTGCTAGAGATAGGGCTGTGTACTCACATGTACTGCTCCCCTAGCAATTTGTGCACAGGAAGCAGGCAGGAGATATCCTGTATGATGACTTTGCCAGCAGCTTTAATAGGTCGGTTGTTGGCATCTGTCCCCTCACGCTTGCTTTTCCATCTCCTTGATTTCTGCAGAATAGATGGCAACAAGTTACTGAGGGAGGAAGACAGCAGCTGTTATCAGGGCAGGAACAATGCATGAGCATCAGGAGTAATGCAAGCAGCACCCACCCCTGCCTTCCGAAGGCTGTGTGTTACCCTCCCCAAGAGCATTAATAATGACATTAATTAACAAGTGTCTCCATCTCTAGGAAGTGAAAGGCAGGCAAGTGGCAAGCTCAAGGGCAAACACAGAGAGAGATTTTACAAATTCTAGGGGGATAGGCAGTAAGAACAAATCAATACCTAGCAAGCCAATAATACACAGAAAGGCTGGCAGTAAAATATCTTTAATAGTTCTGGGTCTGGTCCCAAGAACCCACTGTACACAGGATCACCACTGACTTCAGCAAGAGCTCTGAGCAGCGGTGTGTGGGAGGAGGTCCTGTATTTGCTGCTAGCTTCAGACTGGAGTCAGAGAGAAGTTGACATGCCAACATTGTCCCTTCTGCCTAGTTCTAATGGGTCCTTTGTGTGTCATTGTCTAGGACCAGGGTGGGACTGAACTGGATTCCAGTGCCTCCTTGTCTACAGCATTCGCCAATGCTTCTGTTTGAGAACAAGAAGAGCTGGCATCCTGGTGGCAACACTCAATCAGAGGAGCCCAGGACTTTCCCACAGCAGTCGGCAGTTGCCACTCTCAGAACCAGCTAATTTCAGGAGACAAAGCAAGGAAGCCAAGCATTCCCCCAAACGGCCACAGAGTTTTCACCTTTATGCCAAGATGCATAAAACTACTTGGCCCACCCACATCAATTATTTTAGATGGCCAGTTTCCTGGCCTCTTCCAGCTCCTCAGCTTGTCGGCCCACCACTGGAGGGAGGGGAGTGGGTGCATGCAGCGGCCTGACCAGCTGAAGGGACTGGAGAAATGTCTTGCAGGAGACACTGGCTGTTACGTGATGCCCTCGTTTTGTGCCTTTGCTTCCTGGCAAATCCGAGATGGGCAACAGGTCCCTTGGTGAACAGCAAGGGTCTGCTGAACGTGCACTGACTGCACAGGAACAGACTGGGCAGGCTTAACAATTACACACACAGGCACTTGATTTTTAAAGGTAATTTAAAATTAATTCCTCCCTTACTGACTCTGGGTTTCGCCGCGCAGCAGCTGAGGCCATCACTAGAACCTGCCACACAGAACCAAGAAGGAATGCATGCTCCTTACCTGGTTGAGATAGCACAGGTGAGAGAAAGCCCTGAGGGTCTGGACCTGGGCTCTGGCAGGTAAGTGAAGGAGACACTTATTTTAAAGAGAGTCTAGGATGGGATTTAAGGTCAGTGTGACATAGGAGCACGTATCTCATTGACTTTCCATGAGGCGGACGTGGGTGCTTTTCAAAGTCCCACCCATACTTCTGTAGCCTGCACAGGAATGATTTGATATTCAGAGGCATTGAGCATTTACATCAAAGGGGGGCTGTGGGTGCTGCTCAGAACCTCCGTAAATCCAGCTACCAGGGCTCTGCCCTCATGTCCAGCTGTGCAAACCCCAGAGAATCAGGGCAGAAGTTTTGATATTCAAAAGCACTGTGTATTTGTTCCTAAAAGCATCAGAATTCATCTCTGAGTGGGATCATACTGTAGGGTGTGGGCCAGTGTCCTCTCTGATACACAGGGCTTGCCTTCAGTCCACTAGTTCCTTGAAACTGATCAATATGTTGTTGGCCAGACGCTGCTCTCATTGGCGTCAATGGGAAATGCCCCTAGACTTCCCAGAGCAGGCTGGATCTGTTTGGAGGATACCCACAGAAGTATCACTGTTTTACAGCAGGTAGCCGTTAGTGTGTGTATGGGGGAGGGGAGGAAACAGAGAATGTGCTTTGCGCTATAGCATGCTATGCACATCGAGCATGACAGGCGCACGTTGAAGGGCCAGCATGCTTCCCCACTCTGTGCCCCACGCAGCGTTAGCCAGGAAACTCCTTTCCTTCGTGTCAGAAGGGAGCAGACGTTTGAACCCAGGTTTGCAGGCGCAGGGCCTGTTCTCTGCAGGTGTAATGCCACCGACTCCAGCGGAGGTATGCTAGCAGAGTACTCTGGAGAGCAGTTGCCACCCAGTGGCCACCTGTTAACTAGCTGGCCCCAGCAGGGGAGAGGATCCCATCTGCTCCACAGCACTCACAGGTGGACAGTTCTCCCAGGCTAGGTTCCTCTGAAACAGACACACTGCACTTCTGTCACTGAAAGCAGATTCAAACCCCGCCTGCCTTTAGGGAGGCATTTTGGAGACTTAAACATGGACAAAACACAGCATTTTCCACAAGTAAACGAGTCACTTGGGGGGGGGGGGGGGCAGAGGGGGAGGGAGATGAGGATGGAAGAATGGGAGATTCCATGAATGGATCATTTACACTGCTAGTGTCAATAGGGCACCAGGTGAAACAATGAAGACATTAACTGATTACTGGGCCTGTCAATCAAATCTTCCCCCTTCCCTTGGATGAGGGCTGTCTACATACTCGCAAAATTTGGACCCAGGATTGTTCACTGGCCTAGCTCCACTAGTAGAGCTAGATGACGTGGTGGTTACAAAAACCCACACACCCTGCCTACGCTACAGCTTCTGCTACAGCTTCTGCCACCGCCACCCCATCCCGCCCCGGAGCTGTGCCTGTGGAGATCCACACAGCCCCATTTTTGTGAGATAACTCCAATTAAAAGTCCTGTTTGCTTCAACCAACCAGTGGCAGTAGGACAGAAAGCCAAGGAATCATAGAATCATAGAATCTCAGGGTTGGAAGGGACCTCAGGAGGTCATCTAGTCCAACCCCCTGCTCAAAGCAGGACCAACCCCAACTAGATCATCCCAGCCAGGGCTTTGTCAAGCCTGACCTTAAAAACCTCTAAGGAAGGAGATTCCACCACCTCCCTAGGTAATCCATTCCAGTGCTTCACCACCCTACTAGTGAAAAAGTTTTTCCTAATATCCAACCTAAACCTCCCCCTCTGCAACTTGAGACCATTACTCCTTGTTCTGTCATCTTCTACCACTGAGAACAGTCTAGATCCATCCTCTTTGGAACCCCCTTTTAGGTAGTTGAAAGCAGCTATCAAATCCCCCCTCACTCTTCTCTTCTGCAGGCTAAACAATCAGCAGGAGATGTCAGCCTTGGCGTGGGCAGCCAAACATGAGCCATATCAACCTTCACCTGTAATAGGGAGATGAAGACCATGGAGACTGCAGGTCTCAAGTGACGTTCCACCTTGATCCAAATGATTTCTGGCAAACCACAAGAGTATCCCTCCTTTGGGCACTTTTGAGGCAGGGTTACCCGAGGCCAGTAGTGTCCCATGTTTGGGTCTGTCATTCCACTGGGCTTGGGAAAAAGACACACAAGGTTCCATCTCCCCTTTTGCTCAACTTGGTTCCCAGGGAGAATTTTCCACAATGGTTTCAAGACACCCCCCTGTCCACAGCATTTGAGAGGCATAGGAAATGTGCTTCCCCATGGGGGCTCTGCCACAGGCTGATGGCACCGCACCGCCTTCATGACACACTAGCCTGCAATTGGCTGCTGAAGTTTAAAGAGGCTGGGAACATAATGGGTGGCGCTCAACTGTCCATTAATGAGCCTGCCCCCATTGTACTTGAAGCTGGAGGTGGAAAATTTGGGTCATTTGTCCCCAATCTTTCTAGCTCTACCTTCGTGCAATCTAGAATCCAAGCCAGTAGGAACTGCATCTCCTCAGCTGCTTCAGAGAGCCCGAGAGGAGAGGCAGGAGAGAAAGGAAATAGCCAGTGACAGTGAATTGAGATTCTTCAGCTCCTCTGAGCATCAGGAGGAAGGAACCAAGAGTGTTCAGACAGTCACGGGGAAGGGAATGGCTGTGGGGAACAGCCCCGACTAATGACTGCACAGCTAGCCCAAGGGCACCATTTGCTGCTATCTGAGGTGATAATGATGGCAGTAAACGGGTTAAATGTGGAAACAGACAGCCCAAGAATAACCCACCGACTGCTTGTAGCAACCACAATTATTCCTGCATAATCAGCAGAGCGGGTTACAAAATCCTGCATGTGTCAGAAGGGTAGCCGTGTATCTGAAGAAGTAGGTATTCACCCACGAAAGCTTATGCTCCAATCATTGCTTGCTGAAAGTTCACCCCAATAAACATTAAATTGTTTGCACCTTTGGACTTTGGGTATTGTTGCTCTCTGTTCATGCGAGAAGGACCAGGGAAATAAGCAGGTGAAGAAATAAGCCCCTAACATCTTGGTGCCGTGACTTGGATGCATCGTATCTGATAGGTGAGTGGCAGTCTAAAAGTTCCCCTCCCCAACAGTCCGCGCAGCTGCTTGGAGGGGGTATAGCGAACTCTCGTGATGGTAGTTGCGGGTTCTGGCAAGTCAGGGTAAAGGATTTTTTGGATAAATGGATAAGAAAGAACCAGGGCCCATACCAGGTGCAGGGGGGTGACATTACTGGCATAGGCTGGGACCGTGTAGATCATTGTTGTGGCCAGGGTCCTGTGGTGGCACCAGATCTTGTATAAAGGGGGTCAAATGGGGTGTCTAAGACAAGGTTATGGTTTGTTGGTTATGATTATGCTATCTGTATGCATGTATCATTTTTGTATTTAAAGTTATAAGTATTGGCTCTATCACCTGGATCGATCGGACTTCAGCTGTCGTTAAGACTGCGCCGATCACAACACGTCTGCCATTCTTCTCGCACTCTTGCCTTTCTTCTCCATGTTCGTCCGAAACGTTTAACGATGTCATCTTCCCATCTTCTTGGAGGCCAACCGGGGGTCTTTTCTGTTCTCGCGGGTACCACTCAGCAATGATTGCGGTCCACCTGTTATCCGTGAGCCGTGCTGTGTGGCCCGCCCATCGCATCTTGTTATGTCTGCTTTCCACGACAATATCTTTCACACCACTGCGTTCTCTGATAATTTCATTTGGTATACGATCCAGAAGGGAGATTCCTAACATAGCTCGTTCCATTGCCCTTTCAGCTACCAACAGCCGTTGCTCTTCTCTCTTCGTCAGTGCCCACGTTTCACTGCCATACAGCATGGCTGGCAGCACTGCTGAATTGAAAATATTTTTACGTGTGGTCTTGTCAATTTTTCCTTTGAGGACGTCCTTGATGGAATTAAACGCACACCATCCTGCCCGAATCCTTCGCGAGAGTTCTCCGTTCAGGTCTTGGCGCATATTAACTTCTTGGCCCAAATATATGTACTCTTCCACTTCTTCAATGTCTTCTCCTGTTACCGTTATTCGGGCTTTTCGTAAGATGTCTGATCGCATATATTTCGTTTTGCAGCGGTTCATTTTCAGGCCGACCTGACTACTTTTCTTGTCGAGTCTTCGTAGCATGCTCTGCAGTTGGTTGGTGCTTTCGGCAATTAGTACAATGTCGTCTGCAAATCTGAGATGAGATAATCTCTCTCCATTTATGTTGACACCACTCCTCCAATTGATCTTGTTCATAACCATTTCGAGGCAGGCAGTGAATAGTTTCGGTGAAATTGTATCTCCTTGCTTTACGCCTTTCTCGATTGGGATGCGGAGGGGAGTTTCAAGGAGAGTAATGTCTGTTGTACATCCAGTATTCGCTTCCTTCAACAAACTAATGTACTGCGTGTTAATGCCCTGCTCTGCGAGCGCCTTTAATATTGCGTTAAACTCAACGCTATCGAAGGCCTTTTCATAGTCGACAAAAGCAATGCACAGCGGGAGTTTGTATTCCCTTGCTCTTTCTAGGAGCTGGCTAAGGGTAAATATATGGTCGATTGTACTGAAATTTCTTCGAAACCCTGCCTGCTCTCTCGGCTGTTGTTCATCCAGACTCTGCGAAAGTCGATTCGTTATCACCTTTGTGAAGAGCTTGTAGATGTGAGAGAGCAGGCATATAGGGCGGTAGTTCTTGAGATTTTCTCGATCACCCTTCTTGTGCAGCAAGATGGTATTCGACTCCTTCCAGCTTGATGGTATTTTTCCTTCTTCAAGATATCGACTGAATCTTAAAGCGAGGGCCTTCCAAAGTTTTTCGCCTCCTGCATAAATCATTTCTGACGTTATTCCATCTTTGCCTGGAGCTTTTCCCTTCTTCATCTGGTGTAGTGCGCTTCGGACTTCGCTGACGATTATTGGGGGGACGCGTTCTTCTGACTCTTCGAGGGTTGGGAGGGGGATATTGATTCTTGATTTGAACAGTTCTGTATAGAAGTCCTTGCAGACCTCCTCCATCCCTGCTCTGTTGATTACTGTCTCTTCATCCTTGTTCTTCAATGCTGTTACGCTCAATCTATACTGCGTCAATTCCCGCTTGCATGTCCTGAGGCTCTTGCGTGATTCAGCTGTTTTAAGGAGCTTTTCTTTCCGGAAGTTCTCAAAGTCATCCTTCAGTTTTCGCCGTATAAGCTTGCACAGAATGGAGTACTCGAGGTTGTTATCCGAGCTCCTTTTCATGTTTCTCCGCTTCTCCAACAAGCTTTTCGTTTCAATCGAGATTCTTCCCTTTGCCTTCTTCAGCTTTTTAATTTCAGCTGCTTTTATGCAACATCTCAACTTGTCAGCAAAGATACTATAGTCCTCATCACACTTTTCCATCTGGCTCCAGTCAAACCCAGAAATTGCTTTTTTCAGCTTTGCTTCATCGAATGTCTTCGGCTGCTGTTTCCAGTTTGCCATCTGTAACGCCTTCTTTTCCACCGCTTCGTCGAAAATCAACTTCGCTCTAAGCAGGCGATGGTCACTGCCGGTGTTGAATGGCTGCACCACAGAGACGTCTTGAACGATGCACCTTTTATTGACTAAAATATAGTCGATTTCATTTTTACTCTTTGCGTTTGGTGCGATCCATGTCCACCTCCTTGAGATCTTCTTTTTGTACCAGGTGTTTGCCATGTACAGTTCTTTAATTTCTGCCATCGCTACCAGCCTCTCTCCTCTTTCATTCCTTTCACCGCTGCCGTATCTCCCTATGAACTTTTCGCCAGCTTTCCCTCGCCCGACCTTGGCGTTGAAATCTCCCATTGTGACAGTGTAAGTGGACTTTTGCACGAGAGCTCTTTCAAGCTCTCGGTAGAATTCTTCCACTTCTTCGTCCTCACTTGCACTTGTGGGAGCGTAGGCCTGGATGACCTTAAGGGTAGCTTTTGACTCCATCTGAAGATGCAGCACACCGATACGTGATGATGTTAGCTGGCATGATATGACTTTCGAAGACCAATCTTTATTGACGATAAAGCCAACTCCTCCAACATTTCTAGCGCCATCTCCCTTTCCGAGCCTCACAGCACTTCCATCCTTCCAGTTGACTTCCAACTCCTTCTTTCGTCGGGTTTCACAGACACCGAGAATATCGCATTTTATCCTTTTCTTCTCCTCCATCAGATGGTATAAGTTTCCTCCTTTGCCAGTGACCTACAATTGTAAGTACACACAGCGAGGATTGTCCTTTTCCATGTTGGCCTAGCACCTGACATTTTTAGCAACCTCTTGTCGCTCAATTTCCGCTCCGCCATTGGCTCTATACAGTCTGTATTTCAAACTTATGCTTTGCTTCTGGGTGACTCCCTGGACAAGTTGGTGTCAGCTCTGCCTAGCCTGCTTAATGGTCTATTAAGGACCATCAGCTATACAACTGACCCATTGAAAGAAGGCGGATACACCTTGTGACTCAGCAAAGTATGCAGGGACATGCCTATGGACAGAACTCTAAGATTTTCTCTTGCCATGTGCCCCAATGCTTGTCTTTGGAACAAAGAAAGAGAGGCCACATGACAAAAGACTATAAAAAGCTGCTGCAGCGTCTCCATCTTGTCTTCAATCCTGCTTCATAACTCTGGAGGGACTTTGCTACACTGAAGCTTTGAACAAAGGACTGATGATCCATCCCAGCTGTGGATGTACTCCAGAGACTTGATTTGAACCTGCAGCTTATTCCATCACTGCTACAAGCCTGAACCAAGAACTTCGTCATTACTGCATGTAATTGATTTCATTTAACCAATTCTAGCTCTCATCTATATCTTTTTCCTTTTATGAATAAACCTTTAGATTCTAAAGGATTGGCAACAGCATGATTTGTGGGTAAGATCTGATTTGTATATTGACCTGGATCTGGGGTTTGGTCCTTTGGGATCAGGAGAACTTTTTTCTTTTACTGGGGTATTGGTTTTCATAACCATTTGTCCCCATAACAAGTCGCACTGGTGGGGATACTGGGAAATTGGAGTGTCTAAGGGAATTGCTTGTGTGACTTGTGGTTAGCCAGTGGGGTAAAACTAAAGTCTTCTCTGTTTGGCTGGTTTGGTTTGCCTTAGAGGTGGAAAAACCCCAGCCTTGGGCTGTAACTGCCCTGCTTGAAGCAATTTGTCCTGAATTGGCTCTCTCAGTTGGGTCCCGCCAGAACCAGCATCATTACAAGGCGTCAACCTGGGATGAGATTAAAAAGGAAATGGAGACAGTGTTAGGGGACCCAGAAGGAGGAGGGGTGGCTGAGGAGCCCCCACTCCTTTGGTATATGGGTAGTGGAAGAAGGTCCATGCCCATGGGGACTGGATGCCTTCCAGGGAAAGGAGGCACTTCAGTCTGCTTGTGAGAGGTTTGAAGTAAGGGCAGCATTATGAAAAGTTGCCAGTAATCTTTCAAGTTTGGTGCTGCTTCAGCAAGGGCTGCTGAAGGGTTGTAAATTAGTTAGGGGTGGTTAAAGATGATTTGGCACAACAAGGTTTAAAGTCAAAAGCAGAGTTAACAGACTACCTGTAGAGACAGGAACTGGGACTTGGTCCTGGGGGAGTGGAGAAAAAAAAGGGTTTCAAAGTGAAAAATGGCAGGGTTTACAGGAGC
This sequence comes from Macrochelys suwanniensis, assembly GCA_033296515.1. Lineage (NCBI taxonomy): Eukaryota > Metazoa > Chordata > Testudines > Chelydridae > Macrochelys > Macrochelys suwanniensis. The sequence continues at coordinate 998,550 of CM065787.1, read as the reverse complement.
AGGTAACAACCCCCACTCTTCTCCCAGAGTCAGGATGAGAACCTGGGGGTAAGGGTTCCCAACTGTTTCAACCCAGGGAGCCTACTCTTGGCTCAGAGCTAACTATATCCTTTCCTTCTTTTTCTCAGTTTACTTAATTTGCTGCTGGTAGCCTGTACTTTAAACTGACCTGACAGGTTTAATTGGTTTCTTTCCACCTCTTCCCTCTCCTCTCCCCATGCCTTTCCACACTTTTGTTTTTCTAAAGTTTTCATGGAGGGTACTTTGAATACTTATGTGAAATGTTTATGGTTATTTTGGACAAAGCATGACGGAGGTCTGCTGTATTCCATTGGAATTTTTAAAGTAAAAGATCGATGGGCAACCATGGAAACAAATGTTTTACTGCCTTTCTGAACAGTCTCAAGGTAAAAACAGCACAGGTTAAGGCAGCTGTGTGGCAATAATTGTACTTGGTGGCTAAGTTGTTACAGACAAATTGCACTACCTTAGAGAACTAAATGTACAAGTAAGGAATTTAAAAAAGTAAGTAAAGGGTTAAATACCCTTTGCAGCAATTAATAACACAGGGTTTGAAGGAAAGTAAACATTTGAAAGTTGTGGAAATGATAAAAGGTAACTTGTGAAGATATTAAAAAGTAACAGTTGTGGTGTTAGAAGAAGAAAGTTTTTGGTTTGATAAAAAAACCCGGTTATATAAATGTAACCGTATGTGCAACTCTGTGCAGTCACATTCAATGAAAGCTTGGTAATTACATTATACAAGGGGGTCAGGTAGAGTGGCTACTACCACCACTATGCTTCTGTCCCCAGAATCCTTTACAGCTATTCTGAGGGAAAATGGGCCCTTTTCCCACAAAAATGGTCTATAAAGGGACTGATGCAGGCCAGCAGGCAAAGAAATAATCTGATCAAAATTATTTGACTATTGGGTAATGTTATCAAAACCACTAAAGAAATGTAAGGGGTTTCTATTGAAATTTAACTTGGCTGCCCCTGGCTGTCTCTGGTTGTACAAAATGGGAGTGTAATCGGGGTACAGTTGTGTAAAAAAAAGAGTAATTGCAGTGCAAGGGATGTTAGGCAAAAGAGAATTGTGTGTGCGCACAGGAAAAAGAAAAGGGAAAGAGCAGCAATGATGGAAACACTGAGCCCTGGGGTGGCTCTGGGGCCTCAGACTGTCACAGTGGTGTGGATCCAGCAGTGGCCTGAGTGCCTATGGGCCTGGATTCAGGACTCAGGGATCCTCACACTGGTGCAAAGAAATCATTTAGATTTTCTGCAATGTCCTTAGCCTCTTTAATTGCTCCCTTTACTCCTTGAAAGTAAAGTACATCCTTTTCTGCTATGGTATTAGCCTCTCTGATCTCCCTGAGCAGCCTTTTCGTGATCAGAAGGCTGTATCGGACAAGCCCACTATTATACTCTTATGATTTGGGATCTGTGTCCCTGCAGATGCTACTACCCATTCGGAAGTGTTATCACATTTGATTCTCTGGACTCTTTTAGGTACAGTGTATAGTGCAACTCCCCTACTCCATGACCTCATCTCCCCCTTCCTGGCACTGGGTCTAATAATGGAACAGCCTGTTGTTCAGGTTATCTTAGGTCAGGCAGGGAGTGCTTTATTCTTGGGCAGAAGACAGGGTAAGGGAAGGAGAGCATTAGCACAGCACACAGTACCGGGAAGTCGTGAATTGCTTGTATGGACCAGCGCCGCCTGGCAGAGCGAAGAGACATCTGCGCATGAACACGTTACACCCCAGAGGAGAAAGGAAGAAAGGCACCGAGAAAATTAAAAGAAAAAGAAAAGAATAAATAACTAAAATCCCAAAAAGCCCGGACCGAGGGAGCAAGGGGCATTGTGGCCTGTAGTTTGTTATTCCACGGCATTCCCCAAAGGGCCATTTCAAATCGAGGTCCAATCGGAAGCATCCCCCCTTCCTTCTGCACAGTGTGACATTAGCCATTGGCTCTGCAGGGAGGGGGCTGCTGTCTCTCGGCCCATCGCTGGCTCCTCTGGAGGATCTCAGTGCTCTCCAGGCACTAATGAGCTAAGCCTCCCACCTGAGGTGGAGCAATATTATTGTAACTGGCACAAAGAGGTGAAGTGACTTGCTCAGGGTCACAAAGAGAGGCAGTGATGCAGTCGAGGACAGAACCAAGATCTCTGAGTCCCAGTCCCGTTCTAAGCACTAGAAAATGCTTCCTCTCTAGGGTGCTGGAAGCATAGAGCTAAGCACTAGACTGATCACATGACATTTAACATAGCTGGTGCCTGCCACGGCCCCAGAACACTGTGGCAGACCGTTGGTGCGCTACATGGAGAGCAGTTAGGGGTGGTGAAAGGGAGGCTTTCCTGTGTGTTCACAGGACCACAAAGGCAGACCAGGAATGCTGCGGGGAAGCAGCCCACGTGAGGATCTCACCAAGGGGTTCCAGCATGAGAGGGCTGACAGGCCTTGACACTCAAGAAGAGGCCATTGCAAACAGAGCCCAGAAACTTGTGGCTCAGCTGACTCCATAGCAGGGCTGTGCCCAAGCTGAGCAGCAAGCCAGGCTCTTTGCCGTTGGGCTGGAGGTACTGGGCCAGGTAAGGAGCTCTCTCACAGGCTCCTCAGCCCCCCAGATTCTCACATTGCTCCTCCCTTGGATCCTGCAGGAACGTCAGCCACTGAAACCTGGCACGGTGTTTATGGTAAAATCCCCAATACGGGGATTTTACAATGGGCCTAAAGATCCCCTTTTACTTTCGGTTGAATAGATGGGCCAACGACAGGAGCTGCAATTAGAGATGTGAGAAAAAAATGGCAGACCCAGGAGCTCTGCATTGATTTGATTGACACCTGATTTACTACAATGCCCTTGTGGAAGTTGCCAAACGGTCTGGTTTCTTTGTGGCTGTTTTCTCTCTCCTTTGGGCCAGCAAGGCTGGAGCGGGGGAGAGGGGGTAACTAGGAGTAACGGTGAAAGACAAATGTAGTCTATCAGGGAAAGTTCCTTGGCTGTGAGATGTTACAGGCTGTGCACTAACCCAGCAAAGGGACGCCCCTTTTAATAGTGAAGTGGGCCAAAGGACAGGTGAGCAGACGGTAAAGAGCAGTCCTGCACCAGACCCAGGGACTATGGGGACAGAGGGGACAGATCAGATCCAGTAGAATTTTCCCTTCCTTCCTTTTTGCATTAGAGTTGGATCAGCATAATCTTGGTCACGCTCACTGACTCGTGTTATAGTCAAAGTATGCCTTTATAAAAAATATTCAAACACAGACTGTTTCCAGTAGCCTTATGGATGAACCATATGCTTCCTGAATAAATACAAAACCTTCATCTGGATTCACAACCACTTCGAGTACAAATGGGTTGGAGTCAAAAGGAGAAAGGAGACACCTTGCTCATCTCTGCTGTCTGCAATCACATGCCAAGCCATTTCAGCCGATAAAGGACAGTCAGAGCTGCCAAACATGGTCTGAGCCTCTGATACAACCTGCCCCTGCATCTCATTGCTGGAACATTTCTTCCATCACCATCATCTCCACACAAAGAGCTTTAATAGCAACAACGCAGTCAACTGCATGGCCATGAAAGAGTTGTTCATATTCAGCTTGTTGCATGAATCATAGAATCATAGAATCTCAGGGTTGGAAGGGACCTCAGGAGGTCATCTAGTCCAACCCCCTGCTCAAAGCAGGACCAAACCCAATTAGATCATCCCAGCCAGGGCTTTGTCAAGCCTGACCTTAAGCCAAGACAGAGTCATGCTGGGAGGATTCAGAGAAAGGCTTACCAGGAGAACTACCCCTCCTTTGGTTGCGGACACCTCCAACAATCTTCACAAGAGGAGGAGGAAGGGCCCAGCAGTGAGAAATTAAATATAGTTGAGACAAGCAGAGAGAGAATTAAGATTCCCCTACTCTGCCTCACTCAAAGAACTGTTCTATTGAAGGCACCATTGGACAGCCTAATTTATAGTGCCTCAAAGTAGTACTGAGTCTGGCACATGCCCTTGCTGTACAGATCTCGTGCCAGTGTACGGGCAGCGGCACTATTAGGGATGATTCCCCTCGGACTGAGATCTCAGTCTTTGGGCTTGTAATGTTCAGATCTGCCAACCGGGTAATGTGGATTCTGAAGCTTTAATACCAGCACATGAGTGCAAAGTAAGACCGTGGACATCAGAGAAATCAGGCAACTGCATCCACTATCCTATTACCATGGGGGGGGATGCCATGTTTCTCTCACGGAACGGATTTGGGCAAGAAGCTGATGGTGCTAGTTCCTGAGCCAGGAAAAGAGGCAGTGCTCTGCACGTGAGCCTGGAGAGAACTCCCAAAGGCTGCTTTCTTTTCTTGAAATTACTTAAGCTCCAACCTCGTAGCGAAAACCGTGAGGATGGAGCCCATCCAAGTCAACGGGGCTGTACAGTTCTTTGCAGGGTCAGGACCTTGATTTGTAAACTCTTCAGGGTAGGCCCTCCCTTTTACTATATGTTTACACAGTGCTGGGTGCTATGAGTCCCAGAGGCCTTTGGGTACTAGCATTATACAAACAAAACAATGGAAAGTTACAACTCTCCATTGACACTAACCGTATTGCTGAAACCCTGTTGGTTGGTGGAACTTCTACTAGAAACTCAACTTTTCCTTCTTCCTGGCTAATAATTGAGAGTCACTTTTTTAGGGGGTGAGGGGGGGAGGGGCAGCACATTAAATTCTCAGAGACCCATTTTCAGTTTTCATTTGGAGATCTCGGTAGTTTAGCTGCCTCTCCAGGAACACTAGCATATATTTTCTGTCCGGCAATGTATAGATTTCATTAGTTTGTTGAGTCCCTTTGGTAGTGACTGCTATGGATATGGCTGCAGAGGTGTTTGAGGTTTAAACAACTGGTTATCTTTCTGAAGTATTCATTTTTTTGGCTGAAATTTAATGTGGCTGGTCTCTGCCAGAAGAGGATTTTCTTTTACATTCAGGGTATATCAAATTGATTTTTTTTAAAACAAAAGCAGTTTTTATTTAAATTGGATTTTTTTATTTTGTTGTTTAAAAATGTTTTTCTTTTAAAAAATAAAACCTGTTTAAAATAAAATCTGAATGTAACACAAAATATGTTAAGGCCTAACTTTATCATAATCTCTTAAAACATTTAAATAAAAAATAGGCCGAGTCCATGAGCCTCTATAAAAAATAATAATAATAAAAAAAATAAATCAAAAGGCTGCTTTTCTACATAAAAGAAAGAACCAGGAGAAAAAACATTTAACTTTTGAGGTCAAACTTTATAAATATGGCATAAATCAGCCTAAGTAATTTAGGAGACTCTCTAATTTTCAAGAGACTAGGGGAAGATTAGGAATGTAGGACTAAGACTAGGTCACTTTCACTTAGGCATATCTAAAAATGTTCCTAGGCTGACCTGAAAAAAATCAGTCTAATTCACTGACTACAGTTAAACTCTCTGTTTAATAAATCATTTAGTTGTAAATGTGAAATGTGTTTTGGTCAGAGACGTTTATTTGTCCAAAACATTTGTTTGTTTTGTTTAATAAAAACAAATTGTATTTGCTATTTAGTGTTTAATTCTAATTCCCATCCTAATGCACCTTGATACAGTTCATGAGCAAAAAGTTCATTATCTAGTAAATAAGCAATATCTCATTCACCATTTTCTAATATACTAAAAATCTATAGTTAATAAGAATCTGAAAATATTAAGCTATATCATTGCTTAAATAAGTCTACATAGTTATAGTGAACCAGGAAGCAAATAGATGTACCAAACCTAGTGAAAAGGCTCTATTTAGTTGTAAATGAACATGTTTTAATGGTTATATCAACCAATGAGAAAGCACCTCTCTTCAGAAAATAACCAAAATACAAATAGAAAAGTTGATAAAAATCAATTATTTAAATTCAGGCTTTCCACTTGGTGATTTAAATTGATGGTTTAAATGGCCCATTTACATTTGTACTAAAACCAATCGACCAATCAATCCTCCAGAGCAAAGAGTTGACAAGATCCAGATTTTTATTTTTTCTAACCCTAAAAATCTTGGAAATTAAATGATTAAAAAAAGGCAAACCATTAATGTAACATGAAGGCTGCGAGATCAAACTCTGAGAAGTCAGGAAATCTCATTCCATGATTCCTCTGCCTACAGACAAGTGTCTGACTTTTTCCACCTGCAGCAACGTTGTGGGAGGTTCTTATTTTCTTGCCCTGCTCTTAAGGGTAGCCTGGACAAAGGAAAGCCTGCAGGGCTGGGAGGGGAGGACATGAGAGTCTATCTATGTTTCACCCAACACAACAAACACACACGTGCTTGGTCGTGTAGGTTTTTCCTGGATATATTAAGGTCGTGTCACCATCAGCAGGGCCGGCTTTAGGAAGTGCGGGGCCCCATGTGAACAGTGTCGACAGGGTCCTGCCGCCGAAGCACCGCCGAAGAGTCGGACGTTGCGGGGCCCTCTTAGGCGTGGGGCCCGATTCGGCGGGATCGGGCGAACCTGCCTAAAGCCAGCCCTGACCATCAGTCCATGGGCTGGAGAGGCAGGTCCCATAAAAATCACACCCAGATGCTTATGTGCACATTTGTAGACTAGCCTGGCATGTGAGCAAGGTGTGTGTCAGGGACAAGCACACTGCAGAGGACAGAGAGGGGCAGCTCTTCAAATAGACTCCTGGGAAGGCGGGGATAGGCTGGAATGCTAACGAGCAGGCAGCGGCACAGCAGTGCCCATCGACAGGAAGTCTGAGTGGAATAGGGGCAGAACAGCTACTAAGAGAGCCTACTGGGGGCGATATGGAGGCAGGGGACAGCCTACTGGGGGCAGGGCTTTTGAATGAGGAGAGGTCCCACCAGAGGCTCCACCCATGGCTGACCGTTTTGCTGCCTATCAGCTGAGCATAATGCAGATCCAACGTGGCGATTGCTGGACATTCTGTCCATGAGGAAATACACGTTAAAGGAGGCTGCTAGAAAATCAGTTCCTCTTTTGCTGCCCTGCCAGGACCAGAGGCCAGGGTTCTAACTCCCCATGCCACCACTGAGGAAAACTCAGGCTCTTAGGCAGCCAACGGCTGGCATCTCTGTCCAGCTTTAGGCATCAGGGAAGCTATCCATTGCTGCAGGAGAAACTCCATACCTGAGCACAGGCCTGGGGCTGTTTACTTGGGAAGTCTGGAATGTTCAGGCATTCTGGGAATAAGCTTACACGGTTCTTTGAGTTCTTTGTTTCAAGCAGGTCAGTTCACCCTGGAACAGGCTGCAAGGCTACTCACACAACAGGCACATCTGAGCCTGCCACCAAATTGCTCTTTTAGGACTTCTTGCAGCCTTACTTATTCAGCCCTTCTTCCCCCAGTGTAACAGGGCACAATGGTGAGAAAACGGGCCACTACCCCCAAAAGGTTTGCTGAGTCAGGACTAGCCCACTCTGCAACGGTAACAGGTGCTGCACCTAACCTACCCAGCTGGGCAAAGGACATCTTGTCACGCTGTGTGTGTACAGCAGTTAGCAAGACGGGCCACCATCGCCAACTGGGGTGTCTAGGTGCGACCACCGACAACCCCATCTGGAAATGGAGGCAGCTCCCCGTGGAGTTTCTCAATGAGCCAGTGCCAGAGACCTGGTTCTTTACCCTCGAGTATGTCAGGGAAAGCAGACACAGGCCAACTGGTTATGGAGATCCTCGCTCCGGAGGCTCTAGAGCAGTCCCCATTTGTTCTGCAACCTCCACAGACATTGCTAGTACATTCAGCAGCACAGGGAGCACCTTAGTTACACTAGGCCTACCTATAGCAAAGGAATCAGTCCAATGAACAGCAGGTTCAGAGGGACGCTGAAATAAATGGGCCAGTCAAAACAGAGGAGCGATCAATGGACAGAGAAACAACACAAAGGAGCCAAGCCATGGTGACTTTTCACCAGAGCGGCTCATAAGGGAACGCGTCCCTGGTAGAATGAAGACGCTCCTCGGACACTAAAGTATGTGGTTAAGCACAGTGATGCTAATAGGCTAGAGAGAAGGAAGGCAGGTGGTTACAGGCACTGGGAAAGATTTCCTGGCCAGGCCCTTACCCTCTCCTTGTAGTAGAAGGAGCTGATGGAGACCTGCTCCTTCTCACTGCGGGTGGGACTCCCACTGTACAAGCGCAGATTGCCTGGGGTCTCCGTACGAATCTTCATCGGCGTGATCAGGCCGCTGTGATAGGCCGATAAAGCCGACAGAGATCTGCCAAAGAAGAGAACAAGCTTTCAGTAACTCACCCCTGGCAAACCACCATGGGAGTTCCAACTAGGGCATGTCACTAGCCTGGCACCACTGTTATTTCTGGCATGTATTAACATGGGAAAGATCAGCTGAAGCAAGCAGCCAGCATCTCTGAGTTCTTATACTTCCTGAGACCCACGACATTAGCGACAGGACTTACTGAAAGCCAGTGGCTCGGCAGCTGCTGTCCTCCTGGCCCCTAGACCCTTAGCTCCAGTCACTGGCAAATCCATTCATAGAATCACAGAACATCAGTGTTGGAAGGGACCTCAGGAGGTCATCTAGTCCAACCCCCTGCTCAAAGCAGGACCAACCCCAACTAAATCATCCCAGCCAGGGCTTTGTCAAGCCTGACCTTAAAAACCTCTAAGGAAGGAGATTCCACCACCTCCCTAGGTAACCCATTCCATTCACCAGTGTAATCTAGGGGGATTTTACTGGCTTTGCTCAAATGCGCGACTTTGTGCTCACCTGGGAGTAGGTTCTGTAGGAGAGACTACACGGTGCATTGTCATGGGTCTTGTGAAATATACCAGGTAACCTGTGGAGTCAGGACATAAAACCCCATTCAGTGCAGATAGGATTTAAACTTTCGCAGCCCTTTCCCCTGCCCTAAGGGGTAGCTTTCAGTGATGCCTGTGGATTTAAGGCACACAAACCCCACCAACGGTAATGAGGCATACGGCGGGATGCCCACAAACCAGCCCAGCCACTCTCCCCTCAGCTCATCCTGGTCTGTAAACGCCATCCAGACAATCTGATTTTTCTCAAGCCAAATGTACTTCCCTGAACCCATCCAAATAAAGAGCCCAGCTATGTCAGAGCTTTTCAGTCCGCCGGCTCCTCACAGCTGGCTCCGAGGAGAGGGAGAAGGTGAAGCCCTGTCCTTGAGCTGTAACTCTGCACAGTCATTTGTCAAGCGCTCGGATACTCCAGTGGAGTGTGGTATAATAACTAGACAGAGAGGAGCTGCTCTCCTGTTCAGACTTGCACTGTAGGCCCAGCACAAGATGAAGAGAGAGGTGGTACATGTGAAGCCCATGTAAGTCTATGCCCACTTGGTAGTGCCCCGACAACCTTCTTCAGCCCAGTACGCCGGCACAGCACAGCAGACTTAGCAGATCCAACCTGCCTGGACTAACCCGCTTCACTTTGTCAGGTGAAATGAGTGTGGCTGCGTTCCATGGGTTTTATTACCCCCGCCACACAAGACTTTCAAACCGGAATGCAGGGAGGGCCCTGGAGAGTCACTCTTGCATCTGAAGCAACTTTCCATGATTCAAGAGAGCTCTTAAACAGACCTAATCTGCCCACTGGCACATGCCCTCCTGGGAAGCTGGTTATTAATGACCGTGCCCTCACTTCCCGACGAGGAGCGAGGGGTTACTGGGCAGCAGGACAGGCTCCCAGCTGGCGTGCTGGGAGCTTACTACTGGGAACGAAGGTATCAGTGTGCAAGGGTTCAACCTGGGGGAAGGGAAGGGCAGCTCTCCCACCAGTCCCAGGAGCTAGGTGACAGGTGGGTCAGGGAGACAAAACACACGTGGGGAGGAGCCAGCGTGCTGTGGAAGGCATGCAGATGCCAGCATGCTGCTGGAGAGGGGGTTGTGTTCACGCCCAAGACAGGACCAGACCCCCCCATCCCAGAAAGGTAGCAGCACCTCCAGACCAGTAGGTGGCTTTAGATATTTTCAGCTCTTCTTTGTCTCCCAGTTTCACACACCAAACACCGCCCACAACATGGCCCGAGAGCAGCTGCGAACTAGTGCGATTCCTACAGAACTCTGACAGCCCTGGCACTCTAACCTCGCCCCCTATTGGCTGGGGGGCCAGCGACCAAAGCCTGCCTTTGCTCCAGGCTGAGTGCCCACTGTCCAGGGTGGATCTCCAGCAGGCAGATCAGCTGACTGATCCCTTGGTGGATAGCTCTAAAACAGCCGTCAGACCAACCTGCACCACAGAACCTGGCTCCAGAGGTCCGTGGAAATGGGATGTTGGAATCCTGGTAGGACCCGTAGGCATTAGAGACCCGGGCGAAGGTGGGCAACGGTGGTGTTACGGTGTTCGTCAGAGCATAGGGGTTGCTGGAGGTGCTGTCCTCCTGGTTCTGAAACAGAAGTTACGCACGATCATCCCTCTCCTCACAGACAGGACGCCCAGCTGGCCTGGCGACTCAGCAGCAGCCCAGTGCCCCGCAACACAGGCTGGCTCCAGGGCAACCTCTTGTCCTGCGAGCCCGAAGAGGTCAAGCACATGGAGCAGTTTCTGCTCTGCAGTGGGTGTGTTCATTGCATGAGCTCCTTCCCCTCCCCAGCTCAGAGAGCCTTGGAAGAGTTGCTGACCCGCCTTCCTTAGGTTTCATGGCTACCTTGAACAAGGAAGTGGAGGTTAAGAGCTCAAAAACTCAATGGTGTCCGAGACAAAATGGCACAGAGGGTTTCGCCTTCAGACTCTGGACTCCTCTGTTATAGCAACACGTAGCAGACGGTACGTAACAGTAGCTACGTGTCCCAGCCACCATGCTGCCACACAACTCAACACGGCCAACATCTCTTTACGGGTAGGTCCACACTACCCGCCCGATTCGGCGGGTAGAGATCGATCTTCTGGGATCGATTTATCGTGTCTCATCTGGATGTGATAAATCAATCCCAGAAGCGTTCTCCGTCGACTCCGGAACTCCAGCTTGGCGAGAGGAGGAAGCGCTGTCGACGGGGGAGCCTACCTGCGCCACGTGGACCCGCAGTAAGTAAACTTAGTTCGATCTAGGAAACGTTGACTTCAGCTACGCTATTCTCGTAGCCTAAGTTGTGTTTCCTAGATCGATCCCCCGCCCTAGTGTAGACCAGCCCTAAGGGGGACCACCACCGGAACAGCAGGCGTGTCGCAGCTCAGGCCTGAGGGGCACCGGCAGAGCTGGGGGTGGGGTGGGGGAAGGAGTGGAAGGGCGGGGGGCTGCAGGTCAGGCCTGAGGGGCACCGGCAGAGCTGGGGGTGGGGTGGGGGAAGGAGTGGAAGGGCCGGGGGGCTGCAGGTCAGGCCTGAGGGGCACCGGCAGAGCTGGGGGTGGGGGAAGGAGTGGAAGGGCCGGGGGGCTGCAGGTCAGGCCTGAAGGGCACCGGCAGAGCTGGGGGTGGGTGGGGGAAGGAGTGGAAGGGCCAGGGGGCTGCAGGTCAGGCCTGAGGGGCACCGGCAGAGCTGGGGGTGGGTGGGGGAAGGAGTGGAAGGGCGGGCGGCTGCAGGTCAGGCCTGAGGGGCACCAGCAGAGCTGGGGGTGGGGGAAGGAGTGGAAGGGTGGGGGGCTGCACCTCCAGCCTGAGGGGCACCGGCAGAGCTGGGGGTGGGTGGGTGGGGGAAGGAGTGGAAGGGCGGGGGGCTGCAGGTCAGGCCTGAGGGGCACCGGCAGAAGTGGGTGCTGGGTGTGGGGAGGGCAGGAAGTGAACGGCGGGGAGCTGCGGGTCAGAGCTGTGTGTGTATGGGGCAGAGGCTGGGGCAGGGATGGGATCGCGGGGCTGCTGCAGATGAGGACTGATAGAATTTGTTTTTAGACAGTGGTGTCTGGCCTAAGCCACACACAAGACAAACAAGTAAATAAAACCCCAACCGGATGAAACCCAAAAAGGAACCCCCAAGCTTCCCTGGGGACTAAAACTTGCTCCCAGCATTGCAACGCAGACAAACCAGGGGCCTCAGACAAACGTGCCCTGGCCAAGCCAAGGGGGGGCAGCACCTGGCACAGAACCAGCTTGCCTGTAATGAAGTCCCTAGGAAACGTGAGAGGGCATAGGCTCAGCAGAGACCATGCTTAGCTCAAACCCACCTCACTAGCTTTGTTTAAAGAAAAAACAACCTTGAAGAAGTGTGGAAGGATCTTTCGGTCAGAGCCCAGCCTGCACCGCTGACCCCCCACGAGTTACTCATAGAATATCAGGGTTGGAAGGGACCTTAGGAAGTCATCTAGTCCAACCCCCTGCTCAAAGCAGGGCCAATCCCCAATTTTTGCCCCAGATCCCTAAATGGCCCCCTCAAGGATTGAACTCACAACCCTGGGTTTTAGCAGGCCAATGCTCAAACCACTGAGCTATCCCTCCCCCAGCTCTCTATAGCTTCTCCTGCATGGTCATTTCCCAGAGCCAGCTCCCCCTCCACAACCAGCACCCCCCGCCAGGCCCCCCAGGGACACCTACTGGAAGGAGAGTAGCTGTAAGTTCCCCCCCAGCTAGGCCTCCTCCACACTTCCCTGCAGCGACCCCTGCTGGCACAGGCTGGGAGTACAAAGCCAGGAGACACCTCAAACTTCTGAACTCAGGGTCTGATTTTGAGAACTGCATGCATTCAATCACGTGCTCAATTTGCCCTCCTCCCCACCCCATTTACCAGATATCTACCCAGGCGAGTCTCAGAGCTCACCAGTGGCATGTGGGGTGTCTGACAAGACTGGGAGCTCTGCAAAGGCAGAAGGTGTAGGGAGAGGAGGAAAGCAGGAAAAGTGTGCAATCCTTCCTACCACAACGGACTCCAGGTAGGAGACCAGCTGACGCAGGCAAGGCTCCAGGCAGCTCTGGTTCCGCTTCACCTTCTGCAGGGAAGTGTCATTCAAAATCTGGAACAGGCACAAGATGCAGCTTGGGTCATGTTACCCGACCACACCTCCCCACCAGCTCTTCATCTGCAAAGCAGCTGAGCTGACAGAGTCCAAACCCTGAATCTGGAGGCCCAGGGAAGACCTCCCGGAGCCCACAATACAGGCAAACTGACCCACGCTCTGCTTTGAGAAGGACGGTCACGTTAAGGCACAGCACTGGCGGTCAGACCACTGGAGTCTGTTACTGGCTGTGTCACGAATGCGCTGTGTATCCTTGGCTAAGTCACAGCTCTTCTGTGACTATTTCCCTGTCCATAAAACAAGGGAGGATATTGACCCACCGCCCAGTGGTGACAAAGATGACATCAGCTTATGCTGCAAACCTCTGCAATAAACGTGCTACAGAAACACACTGTGCTATTCATTGGGAAGGAAGCCTTTTGGGGCAGAAACCATCTTTTTGCTCTGGGTTTGTACAGTGCCTAGTGCAGTGGGGTCCGGCTCCAGGAGAGGCGCTCCTACGTGCTAATGCAATACAAATAAGAAATGAACATGGCTGGGAGGCTCAAGTTCAACTCCTGATTCTGCTGCAGATCTACTGCCTCCCAGGGGTGTGCGAGGATAAGGCCAGTAAGGCGGTGAGGTGCTCAGATACTACAGAGGGACAGAGAAGTACTTAAGACAGACAGAGAAGTTAACAAGCCTGGGAATCCTTTACATCTTACTGATCTCAGCCTCCCCCTTGACAATAACCACTCGTCCCTAGTTTGCCCCCTCCACTCAGCAAACACGGATTATTCCCCTAGTGGGGCTTCAAACACTGGCAGCAGAGAGCACGGCCATGGGCCAACAGCATCCCTGGTGTACGCCCAATGAAGTCAACGATGCACTTGCACCAGGGATGCATGTGGACCACTGTTTTTCTCTAGGTCCTACGTAAAGTGGTACTTTTATCTAGGACCTTGCCCTCCTCACTTTGTCACAAAGGTCTGGGAAATCTAGGCCAAGATTGGCATGTTTAAGATCTGCTTCCTCTTGGTACTGGCCCCCCCTACTTCTCCTCCTCCTCTCCCAGATTCCAGGCAGGACAGCGTCCCCTGGGAGCTGCTAACTCTGCTCCTTACAGCAGCACCAGGGGGAAGGCAGCTCTCGCTCCTGGAGAAAGAATTTCAGCAGCTGGAAGCCAAGTGCTGACCGCCCATAAGTAGCCAGCCTTGGAGCAGGGAGAAGACGAGGAATTAGTAGAAAACTCAGCCCAGGAGGCCTAAAACACATCAGCTCCTGAGCAATGATCTGCACGTCGCAGTCAGCCCTCAGTGTCCCCCATCCTGGACTTCAGCAGTCGAACATGTCACTGCAGCTGGGCTCCACATACCGGCCCCCCCGCACGCGCACACACCCCTACCTTCAGCAGCTTTGCCTTCATTGTGGAGCTGATAGTGGTAGTGGGGGCAAACTGGAAGGAGGGTGCAGCGTTATTGGGATATTGCACAGGGAACATCACCCGCATCTTGACTCTCTGGTTGCCACAGTGCACAGACACCGTGCAGCTACGATTCACTGCATCCATCTGAGAAAGGAAAAGCAACCACTTCTGACGCAGCCCTCCCAGGGCCTTTAGCCGCACGGTGGCTGAAATCCTCCACAAGGGGCTGGTCCTTCTGCAGAGGCCCCGCCAGGCTGCCATGCACCCTGTGCACAGGGGCTGCGAACACAGAGATAGCGGAAACTCCAGACACAAATGGGGGCTTGGCTCAGCACTTCCCAGCCTTGCACGGAGACGGCAGGGAGACAGCCCACTCTGCAGCGGAAGCTGCAGGCAGGAATTGGGAGAATCCATTCTTAATATGGTCTTCTCCGTCCACCCCATGTCACTGGGCAGCTCCTCGTTTAGTGGGTTAACCCTATGCACCCCCTCCGGAGAGCCTGGCCTTTTGCCTCTAAGACAACAGCAGCACCTGCCAGACAAACCCTGTAACCACCACCTACCAAGTCAGCTGCTCCCGAGCTCTACCCTAAGCCACACAGCCTTGCCTCCTCCTGGCAGGCACCATACACAAAAGGGAGCTTGTTGTGTAAGGGAGAGTCCAATCCCTAAGAGGCAGTGTGGCTTAATGGCTAGGGCACAGAGCTGGACTCGGGACACCGGGGCGCTACTTGTCATTCTGCCACTGACCTGGAGCAAGTCACTCTGTGCCTCGGTTTCCCCTCTGGCACTTTGTCTGGTCTCTTAAGATGATAAGCTCTTTGGGATAAGGGCTGTCTTTCATTAGGTGCAGATGTACAGCACCTTGCACACTGCGGCCCTGATCTCTGTCGGAGCCTCCAGGCTCCACTATAATGATGATGCTGGCCTCTGAGGCTCACCCAGTTCAGTGCACTTGGCCTGCTAAGTAGGAGAAAGGGACCCCAAGGCTCTCCCTGGCTGCTTCCAGAACCACCAACTGGGGGATGGGAGAGGTAGGCCAGAAGTTGCTCCAGGGATCCCCGCCTTCCTCCTCATTAGGAGCCCCCAATCATAGGTTTTAAACTTAAGCCACACACTTACAAAACATCATGAGGGGCAACACTGACTCCCAGCAAAAGAATGAGCTCTCAGCGCACTTCCAGGGCTTCACTTCCTGGCCACCCCCAGGGGCATAATCCACTCGGAACCACACCATCACCCCACCTGGGATCCAGCCTGCCAGAGAACGCCAGCACTGGGGAACTTCTTACAGCGGCTTCCTTCCAGGCAGAGATTTCCCCCATCTGCCACTTAACAGCTACAGCGAGATGGTAGCTGTGGCCTGGAAAATACCTCCCCACTCCTCCGCCACCCCGTGCATCTGTGGCCTAGAAATACCTGTACCTCCCACTCCCTCTACCCGTGACCTGGGATTATCCTGCCACTGGCCAGGGGAACGTCCTGCATCCATAGCCCAACTTAAGTGTTTAAACAATCAATCAGCCTCGTAGTGCTGGGAGGGAGTCCCCAGCACAAGACACTGGGCGAGCCAATCCTGCCCGCGTCCCCTGTTATCAGCAGGAGGAAATCCTCCCTCTACCTCCACATTGACGTTACGGATCTGCACGTTGATCAGGGAAAACTCCTGCTGCAGTGTCTGCGGCAGCCCCAGCTGGTCCGATTTTCTTCCCACCAGGAGGTTGTTCTGGAAATCTTCCTTTAAAGCTGGCAGGAGAAACAGAAAACAAACAGGCTGAGGCAGGCTGTGAAAGAAACTTCAGGGGAACCGCCAATCTCCCGGTGCGCAAGGTGCCCACGGCAACAGGCACACACCCATCAAAGAGCACGTGACCATGGGTACCACTCAGCTGTCTGGGAGCTGGGCCCAGCCCTTGGGCCAGACAGACAACACTCTCTGAAGCCAGCAGGAAGTAGGCTGGATGGGGCCCTGGAGAGCCCATCCTTTGCAAAGCATGGCCAGCTGCCCACTTCTTTCCAGGTGGAGTTTTAAGGCTTGGTTTTAATCTACAAAGGCCTAACTGGCTTGGGCCCTGCCTACTCAAGAGACCCTCCTACGTGATATTACCAGAGCAGAGGGCAGCAGAACTGTAGCTCCTGGCTCCCATCACGGGCTCTGTGCTTTGTAATTCACCCCTGCACCTGCTCCGACCCCGGCCCCTGCTCCAAGAGAACCCAAGTCTGATGGCTTTAGGACACACTGTAAAGCCATCAAATGAGCCAGGCTCTCAAGGAGGGAGGGGTGCAGCAAGAGCCAGGGTACGTTTGCTTCCCTGGCTTTGGGAGGATGCTGGGTTTACTATTACTTGTGTTAGTCATTTGCACTTTTAATGTGGCCAAGGGGTCTAGAGCTCTGGCAAGGCGAATTCCAAGCCAAGGTGCAGTGTGCACACCTAAACGCATACAGCTAGCTGCCAGGTCTGCTGTTCACGTGGCCTGGCTGACAGCTAAAGCGTGCGAACAGGAGGAAGATTCTCTTCTCCTGAGCTGGGGCCTCCTGCCTCTCCACGTTTACACAGGGATGGTGCTAGCTTGGCCGCCATTCTGAGACAGCCAATCCCCACAGCAGGCAGCCACACAGAGCAGGCTCTGTCCATTAGAAAGGAGATGGACTCTTACACCTCACTCATTCTCCCAGCAGGAGGGTGGGCTATACGCCCATAAGCACTCTAGGTAGTTCTCCCTGAACACCAGTAATAGCCTTGCAAGGCCAGAACACATTTAAATGACTGAGGTCACACAATGGGAAATCAGGAATTGTGGGCAAGACAAAAAACTCAGTGAGAGTTCCAGAGGCTTTGGCCATTTATACTATATGGAGATATGCCTCTCTCATAGAACTGGAAGGACCTTGAAGGTCATTAAGTCCAGTCCCCTGCCTTCACTAGCAAGACCAAGTACTGTCCCCGGACAGATTTTTGCCCCAGATCCCTAAATGGCCCCCTCAAGAACTGAACTCACAACCCTGGGTTTAGCAGGCCAGTGCTCAAACCACTGAGCTATCCCTCCCCCCCAAATTTATTATTGTACCTCTTCCCGTGGCCTTTCCTGACCATTATGGTTGTCTGGGTTGGGTCGACTCTCACTGTACACTTAGTCAGCACTGCGTCAAGGGTAGGTACCGCATGAAGGCCAGCCCTTGGCTGTGGAATGACCTTCACGAGAGATCTGCTGTGGTCTCCGCCGGAGGCTATTTTTAGGGCATGAGGCAAGTTCTAGTTAATTCTGCTGGCCTATTCTTGTCCCTGGTATTTTTTTCATCTATTCTCCCTTTGTGGGGGGGTTCCCTGAGAATTCTTGGATTAGCCTCTGGACCAGATATTGTTGTATTTGGCTGGGTGGGTCTCTTAGCTGTTAATTAGTATTTGGGATTTTATTATAGTGCATAGATGCCTTGCAATAGGGGCCTGATAAATGGATACAACAAAGGCCAGTGGTTCTCAAGGAAGAAGGTGGTCATTTCCTGAACAGAAGACACTACTCTAATCCTCTAACTCATCACCACTGCAGTTCCCTGGCATGGGAAGTTTGGGAGGGGAGACGACTTTTCTTCCACCTCCCCGTTGGTCTAGTGTCTAAACCTCAAGAGCCTGCACAGTCTTCTGGATTCCTAAGGACCTCAACTTGTCAAATAGCCTGCAGACATTGTTTTATATTTGAGGGGTGGGGGGGGAGAGCTTGGCCCTTATTTATAGAGCATTGTTCTCCTCAAGCATCCCAAAACGCTGTACAGATGTTAACATATGGATTGCTTCATCCACTGTTGAAATGCAGCTGCGTCTGGGGTGAACAGCAGCAAGCGTTTAACTGCACACATCAATGCCTCAACAGTTTTAGGCTGGGAAGGGCCAAACAGAACAGCCGGGACTCGTACATTCTTTGAGCCTGTGGCCACAGCATTTACTGCAGAATCTACTCTCTGCTTAAAAAATAAAATTAAAAAAAATCCAGCCCTCATGGCTGCAAAGGAAAGTTTAAAAACTTGAATCAAATGGAAACTGGTAGAGCAATTTTGACAGGGTGAACATATCCTACGCCCAACTGGGCAGCAAAGCAGTAGTGCAGCCAGGTCCGGAGCGCAGGGGGAGCGGCGCTATAAAAAGGTGCCTCCCCCTGTACTCACCCGACGGCGCTCCGGGTCTTCAGCGGCACTTCAGCGGCTCACTCCGGGTCTTTGGTGGTACCCTGCGCCAAAATGCCGCCGAAGACCCGAAGTGCCGCCGGGTGAGTGCAAGAAGCGGCGCTTAAAATGAAGCAGCGCCTTTTTTTAGTGCTGCTAAAAAAAGGCGCCGCTTCCGCCGCTTCTGCTCAAGGGGGAGCGGCTGCTCCCCCCCTGGCTACGCTACTGAGCAAAAGGGTTAAATCTTAGTTGTGGGGAGAGACAAGAGAGCACATTCTGCCCCATAAGAGCGCATGAGCTGCCAGGTCAGGAGAGAGCCATGGCCATGGCTCATTAAGGGTGCTCTAGACTAGGACAAGAGGTGCTGTATTTCATAGAATCAGAACTGGAAGGGACCTCGCGAGGTCATCTAGTCTAGTCCCCTGCACTCATGGCAGGACTAAGTATTATCTAGACCAGGTTATTTGAGCTTCTTAACCCTTTACATGTAAAGTGATTCTGTACCTCTGGCCAGGAGGGATTTGATGTTACTGCACATAAAGGTTGTTACCCTTCCCTTTATATTTATGGCAGATGGAGATTCCACAACCTCCCTAGGCAATTTATTCCAGTGCTTAGCCACTCTGACAGTTAGGAAGTTTTTCCTAATGTCCAGCCTAAAACACCCTTGCGGCAATTTAAACCCATTGCTTCTTGTCCTATCATCAGAGGTTAAGAAGAACAATTTTCTCCCTCCTCCTTTTAACAATCTTTTATGTACTTGGAAACTGTTATCAAGTCCCATCAGTCTTCTCTTCTCCAGACTAAACAAACCCAGTTTTTAAAATCTTTCCTCATGGGTCATGTTTTCTAGACCTTTAATCATTTTTGTGGCTCTTCTCTGGATTCTCTCCAATTTGTCCACATCTTTCCTGAAATGTGGCACCCAGAACTGGACACAATACTCCAGTTGAGGGCTAATCAGCGTGGAGTAGAGTGGAAGAATTACTTCTCGTGTCTTGCTTACAAATACTCCTGCTAATACATTTTGCATGGGTTAGCTGGCTGAGGTGAGCCCTGGGGACAGGCGTTCGCATTTGCCCTTTCTCTAGCTTGCCCAGAAGAGTTTTGGTCTTTGCCAAAAAGGAGAATCAGGCCTGTTGCTTTGGGACCCTGCCGAATTGGAGCCCCTGCCATTTTCCCTACCTGCAAGGAGACCGAACCGGTTATTTAATGCCCCTTGCTGGGGCTCTAGACTGCCCGCATAGGAGGAGGGGAACTCCAAAGGGAGCTACATCTCTCATCCAGGCCCGTGTTACCCTTCGTCTCAACTGCTGCAACCTCCTCCACTCTGGCCTTGGCAAACCCCATCCTGCCCTCACTTACATCCTTCAAAACGCTGCTGCACAGGTCTTTTCCCTGGCCTGTCGCTTTGGTCACATCATCCCCTCCATTAGCGTCCCTCCACTGGCTGCCCCTTGTCTGCTGAAAACACCAATTCCTTGTCTTCACTTGCAGGGCTTGTCACGGTCTAAACCCATCCTAGCTCCACCACTTATATGCTGCTGAGACACTGACGCCTGCCTCAGCTGCTCATTTGTTCCATTTGCAGACAACACCATTGTGCCCTCTCGTGCTGCCCCTTGGGAACAGGAGACACTCCCAGCAAACATTCACAAACCACCTCATTGACTTCCTTCAGCTCCCTTCTTAGAATGCCCCTCGAATGAGATACCTATGAAAACACTGACAATGGCCAGGCAGTTGGTGTGCCGAGTCACTGCCCATCACACTGACCAACTTCCTTGGACTCCCCATCTGTCTGCATCCACCTGCTGTCTCCGGTCTTACACTTCAATTGTAAGCTCCATGGGGCAGGAACCACCTTTCTAGGTCTGCCTTTGCCCAGGGCCTGGCATGATGGGGCCATGATCTATGCCCAAGACCCCAAGGCGATACTGCCATACAAATCAATGCTACCAACAATAGAGACAAGGAACCAGTTTGCTTTTGGGGGTGTTTTTTCCTTTCATGGGTGGCTGACCCTTTCTTGGCAGGGTTGTTAACCCACAAGGACGGTTAAGCAGGCATGTGTTGGTCTCTCACTCAGATGGCTTAGAGATGACCTCCAAAAGGTTTCCATTTCAAATAGCAAAAGAATTCTCTCACCTTCCTCGTCTGCATGCCCGAAGCTATGCAGGGGTTCAGAGTCCTGGGTGTGGAGGGTCTTATCTGGCTCAGGCAGGAGGGCAATCCCATCAATGAGTTCATCAACCCCATCTAAGATATCGTTAGCACACAGCTGAAAAGAACAAGCACACCCACGTGCTGCATCACAGGGATCAAACAAAGGCAGCCCAAAATACACGAGGAACAATACAGCAGCTCTTCTCTGCAGGGACCTTAAATTAGCCAGGTGGGCGTGTGCGCAACAGCCACATCTCAAAGACCCTGGCACTGCTTTCCTGCCGGCGCCCTGTGGCGAAAGACATGGCTTTTCATCAAGGAAGAGGCCTGGCCTTTGTCACCCAGCCTGCTCGACCACATCTCCCCCTGTCACTTGCAAACATAGCTCTGTGTGCATGCCCATGTAGCAAGCAGGGGGATAGATTAGAGAGAGTGCTTAGCCAAGTTTTATTCTAAAATAAAGGAGATTTGACTTTTCTAATACCATCCCATAACAAACTGATCAGTACGAGCTAGAATATCATGTGTCATGACTTGCTTTGCTTTTTAAGAGGTTTCAGAGTGGTAGCCATGTTAGTTTGTATCTGCAAAACGAACGAGGAGAACTTGTGGACGGACAGACGCACGCGCACACACACCAACTCTAAGAGACTAATCAATTAAGGTGGGCTATTATCTTCTTACTGTATGTTTCACTCCATGCATCTGATGAAGTGGGTTCTATCCCACGAACGCTTATGCTGAAATAAATGTGTTTGTCTCTAAGGTGCCACAAGTTCTCCTCGTTCTTTTTGCTTTTCAAAGCCAGTACTAGGACTTCTGCATTTTTGCCATTGTTATTTACAATATGGTCGGGACTAGCAGCCCCAAATTAAGGGCCACGATCCAACTGGGCTGGGCAACGCCCAGATGAATAGCCAACATGCCCAAAGAACTCTTAGTCTGGATTTACAAGACACGGGAAAGGGTGAAAAGACAAATGTGGGGAGACAGAAGGACACAGTAATGACTGAACAAGCGCGCTGCCATGGCAAACTACCAGCCTTACTCATGGGCTTCTCCCTGGGATACAAACAAGTCTGGACATAGGAGAAAACTAATACAAAACTGCCTGACAAGAGACCAAACCAGGATTACTGCTAATGAGTGACGAGACACAGCGTGATCTGGCTGGAGGCGATGGGTCGAAGAGCTGCTACTCTCGCGAGTCGGAAAGCAAGGGAGGCCAGCTGGGACCAAGGTCCCCATCAGAGCTTTGCACGCCAGAAGAGGATGCACATAGTCTCAGCCTTGACTCCCTAAGCGGGTTGGGTTCCTGCAGCACTGAGCCATCTGCGGGGGTCTGCAGAGGCAATGCCTGCTGGAGAGTGTTAGATTCTGCAGTTAGCTTGGGGCAGTTGGTAACCCTTCCCACTGATACTGGACAACACCACGTCATAGTGCACCTGCTGTTACAGCAGGACTTGTGTGTCGGGAATAATCATTTGAGTTACAAAACAGCCTTGCTCTTCCTGTGAAGCCTTCGAGGTCCTGTATATCCAGTGAGAAACCTCCTGCCTAGCAGACACTGGTCCGGAGCACAGTGCAGCCTGCTGTACATTGCAGGTCAGAGTTAGGCTCTATCTACACTACACATCCTGGTGGCAGCGTGTAGCGTACCGATAGCCATATGCTGCAGTGAGAAAGTGTGCAGCTCCACAGGTGAGTGAAAGGCTCCAGCAGAGGGAAAACCTTTCCCCGCTTCTGGAGTCTTTCCCTGCAGGAGGGAAAGGGCTCCAGCACCAGGGAGCTATCAGAGCCTTTCCCCCGTGCCAGCATCTTTCCCCGCGGTGGGTAAGGGCCCCAGGAGAGGCATGCAGCGTTGACATGTGCAGGCCTCCTAGCATAGGTATAAATAGCAGTGTAGACGGTGAGCAGAGAACCATGTGCAGTATGTACTCAGCACGGTATGTCTGTACTGGTCTACGCTGTGCCCCACGGTCTACTTTGCTATCTATACCTGTGCTAGGGGGACTGTGTACACACTCCATTCCACTGAAAGAAGGGTGCAGTGTAGACACACCCTTGGGGGGCTGAGCTGAGAGTGAGAAGGCTGGATGGCACCTAGAGACCTTGTGCCTGCACTCTCCCTGATGCCCTCAGTCGCACTTCATACAAGTAAACGATGGTAAATTTGGCACTTCAGAATGCTGTCCCCAGTCCAACGCCAAAAGCGCTTTGCATACCCTCTGCAGCTGGGAGTCAACCCGCCACATCCGCAGTGTCTGGTCACGAGACCACGTGACCAGCTGATAGTCCTTGGAGCCTAAAAGGAGAGAAAATAATTTCTACAAGTAACAGAAAACAGACTGGACTCTATTTATGATATAAGTGGACTGAACCAAGTAGCTAGGTCCAGTAGATAGGACACTGGAGTGGGAGTCAGAACTCCTGGGTTCTATTGCTGCCTTTGATATTGTCCAAGGTGACATAGCAAGTTAAATCACTGTGCCACTCTGTGCCTCAGTTTCCCCATCTGTAAAATGGGGATAAGAATGCTGCTGGAGTTACAGAGGAGAAAACTGCAATGCAGGTAAAAATACATTTTGCAGTGAAAGTTTTCACGTGGGAAATGAATCAGATCTACTAGGAGGCACTTATTTTTAAAGTGTCACACTGTTGTGTTGCTGAAAATGCGAGTAAATGTAAAAAGCAGAAACGAAAAAAAAGAGAAAAAAAGGTTTTCCGCCTGTAACATCTCCTTTATGATGCAGAGAGCATGACAGTTTTTCTACATTTGGAAGATCAAATCCTGGCTTCCCCCCGCCCTAGGATTTTGGGAATCTCTGGAGGACCTGAGGCTGTAATGCTACAGAAGTCCCAGCCCTCAATTGGCTGACACAAATATATGAGGGGCTGATCTACACACAGCATGGATTTCACTTAAACTAATTTCAAAACAGTTTAGTTAAAGTGGTGTAACTTTGTGTGTAGATGCGCTTCAATAGGTTTAAAACTGGCTTGCTCTGGTTTAGCTTGTGCCTGTAAATTTACTAATGCAATTAAACTGAGACTTATGTAGGTTTAAGCTTACATAAGAGTGTCCACACACTAAGGTCCCCCAGTTTAACTAAATCCGTTTAAACAACACCTTTAGTTAAGCCGGGACAACTTTGTCTACAGCCCCAGCCTCTGAGAGGTTATGAGGGCATGCAGACGCAGTAAGAGGTTAATAATAATCAAACGTATAACACCCCCCACCCTTGCATAGCTCTCTTCAGTAGGTCTCCAAGTGTGTTACCAAGGAGGTCAGTGTCATTATCCACATTGTACAGAAAGGGAAACCGAAGCACAGAGAGGGATGTGACTTGCCCAGCAGGCCAGTGGCAGAGCTAGGGATAAGAACCCAGGTTTCCTGGGTCCCAGGCCAGTATTCCAGTCACTAGGCCACACTGCTTACTGGTCAGCACGTAGGTTCAACGGGAAAAGAACAGCCAAACACCCATCCCTCTGAGCAAAACCAAAGGAAGAAGTTTCCTAAGTGCCATTACAAAAATTCCATTAAATGATTGGGAGGGAGGCCTGGGGACCTGCTCTGGAGAAGAAATTAGCCCTGGTTAAACCTGTGTAGATAGGTGGTTTGCTGCAGTGCTGCCAGCCTCCCCACTGAGCAAGGCAAACAAAATGGTGATGACAGATATAAAGTCCATGCCCTGGACCCAAAGAGGGCAGTGGCACCATATGACCCTGGTGTGAATCAAGGACCAGGGGCCTGTGGTTACAGCGAGAGAGGAGGCCCAGCAGTGGAGCTGTGCAGGTTAACGCCCTGTGTGTGCTCTCATTGCTCTGTTTGGTTATCTGACCTTTTTGTGGGGTTTTCTATATTTGAAAATGACTGACTAGGGTCTGAAAATTGGCAGAAGGGCTCCTTTCCTCAGGCTCCACCTCCCTTGGCTGGTGTATTAAGTATGTGGTGCTACTGGAAATGCAGCTTTTATTGCATGGGATGCTCCTGATATTAGTGGACTTGCTTTTTCCGTGCAATAAACGGTGAATCTCGGAGGGGTTCGCTCACAGTTCTGAATTTTTTCCTTTGCTTTATGCAACGATCTTACTGTTGGTACAATTTATTCTGAAAAATCCATTTAAAAACAGACCGACGGGATAGTGGGAAATGAGAGTCACTGCTGATCCGCTCTGCACTCGTATCGATTGGCTCCGTTAGCCTGGGAATGGTTTGCGTGGCCTCATGCAACAGGACACTACCAATAAACTACACTCTGTGGGGACTGGAAAGCAGATAGAGGCTAGTTCAAGTAGTGGCAAGAGCAGAGTACGGCCGCCGCAAGGCAGACTCCGGCTGTGGCCGTGCACAAACGGCAGTTGCATGAGAACAGCAGTCACCGTCCTGCACCCACCTTCTTTCTGCTTTCTCCACTGGAACTCCAGCACCACATCGTCGTGTCCCACAAAGGTGTGAACCGGCGTGTTCAGGTCAAAGGTGTTCCAAAGGAGGAGGCTGTTCTCTCGCCGCAGCTGGGGAACCATCACAGTCACCAGCCCATTGCTGAAAGGCTGGGGGAGAGAAGCACACCGAGAGGGGCTGCTCAGCTGCACGACGGTTAGCCTGACAGCTCTCTCCCCCCCATATCTCACTTTCCAACACCTTCCTGTTCACACTGGCACTCCTTCCTCACCCACCGTTCCTGCTGCTCTTTGGCTCAGCCCGTACAATCAGCCTAGACAGGGGAGTGTTGCTCTTTGGGGTCCTGACGCTGCAATGGAACACTGAGCTACAACGATGTATTGCACATACACACCAGGCGTGGTACAGGCCGGAGGGAGGGGGGAAGGGGCGATGAAAGGCTCATTCTGGTGTCCGGGGAAGACGGCGAGTACAACCTGATGCTGAATGGCTCGGTGTCAAAGGCGATGTGCAAAACCCCCCTGCGGCAATAAGTCTCAGAGCCCGGGTCAACGGACTTGGGTTTGCTACTGGGCTAACAGCAGCGTAGACCTTTCCGCTCCGGCTGGAGTCCGGCTCCGAGACCTCCCCCTCGCTGGCTTTGAGCCTGAGCTCCAGCCCAAGTGGGAACTTCTACGCAGCTATTTTTAGCCCCCCACCGTGAGACCGAGTCAGTTGACCTGGGCTCTGAGACTCACTGCCGTGGCTTTTACGTTTTGAGTATAGACATACCCAAAGCGGAGGAACAACTTGTGCTTTAAATGCCTTGGACCTCACTCAACAAAGACAGCAAGTTAGTGCATTCTTAGCTACACAAAAACTGCAATGGCCCATTAAAATACATGGGCAAGGTTAAAAAGCCCCCATAGAAGAGACTCAAGAGATAAAATCTCTTAGTAGAGACTGTGAAAGAGGCATGGCCAGGCTGCTACAGTGGCACTCTCAGCGCGTTGTCTCCATCTGTGCAATGACAGAGCAGAGAGAAGATATAAGGAACTGCTGAACCAAAGCTGCAGGTTCTTTAGGTTTTAGACACCAGCTGCAAGCCCCATGTATGTGGGCCTCCGCTACAGTCCTCTGGGAAAGATCCAAGTTTCACATTATTAGGCACTGCCTCCCATGAGCCTGGCTCTCCCAGAAGATGCTCTCCCACTCGTACTGATCAGTGCTGTAACTGAGGTTTTTAAGTCAGATTAATAAAAGCCAGTGGCAAAAACAGGGAGGGTCCCTTCAGCAATGCCTCACTAGGTAATTTCCCTTGGCCGTCCCAGGCTCTAGCAAGGCTATGGGGCAGAGGGACAGGAGTTCCCACTCACCGTGTATCTCGCCTTCCAGACTGGAACCTGGCAGGGGAGGATATTGAGATATTTCCGAGGCTGACGGTAATCCCAGAACTTCAACAGAACAGAAAACAAGCCAGTGAGCTTCGCTCGGGGTGGGGGGTGGGGATTTTCTGTGTAACTCTCAGCTCGAACAAAGCGCCAGACACGCGCTGGGTGCTCCACAGTGTCGTTAGAGACATCCTTGCATTAACGGAGCTGAGTTGGCCCCAAAGGGGGGGGCTATCAGCCTCAGACACAGTGACTCGGGGCGACATAGAATCATAGAATATCAGGGTTGGAAGGGACCTTAGGAGGTCATCTAGTCCAACCCCCTGCTCAAAGCAGGACCAATCCCCAATTTTTGCCCCAGATGGCCCCCTCAAGGATTGAACTCACAACCCTGGGTTTAGGAGGCCAATGCTCAAACCACTGAGCTATCCCTCCCCCGGAGGGATAGCTGACCGCCACAAGACTTGCTGTAAAGGGGGATATTATTATTATGATATTCGAATACCAGCTCTAGTTCCCACTGAAGTCCATGGACAGATGCCCAGTGATTTCAGTGGCAGCTGGGTCAGGCCCGCAGGATGGCACTGGTACGTTCCCTCTGAGAGCCCTGGGCACTTACCCTGACGGAGTTGTCCTGGCTGGAAGTGGCCAGGATGTACTCATTGTCCGGATGCCAATCCAGGCCATGGATTTTAGAGAGATGCGCTGCCAAGTACTCCACTGCAGTGCTGGGTTTCTGCAATCAGAGGCATTTTAGTTCCCACCACACTAGTTCTTAGGAGCAAGAAATCTGGCCCGATCCTGCCAGGTAAAGAAGATGCTTCCCCCCCCGCTTACACTCAGTAGAGGTCACCAGCCAGAGAAAAAGATGAACTTTTCTCTAGCCTACAAGCCATTGTTTCTGTGAAGTACAGTGGTAAAGTTCCATAGGAGTACAATACATCAGTGCACTGGGTAAAGGGGCACTTTATATTTGATGCAACTAGTATCCATCGAGAAGCCAAAAGCAAGGTGCTAAGGGGTATGTTTTCAGAGAGAGGGAGGCCAATTATACAGCCCTCCTTCAATCTCAGACTCCACTGGCACCGCACTCACCTTAAACTGATCATTCAGAGGGGTGGGAAACAAAGAAGGAAGGAGAAGCAATGTGGGACTGGCATGGCACTCAAAGACTAACGGGAACTCACCCGCTTGTCCCAGATACGGACATCCCCATCATGGCTGGTTGCCAAACAGTTGGCGTTTTTCTTGTTCCATTTGACCTGGGAGGCGCCAGCTGCAGGAGGAGTGGAGCAGAAAAGGGTCAGCGAACAGCATCTCCAAATAGCTTAAAAGTCAGGTGGGCCAATGAGACATGAAGCGGATGTGAAATGTAGGGCAGACCCACAGCATCTAAGACCACTCGTGGTCTGCACAGGACATACAATTAAGAGGAGAGAGGTCCCAGGAGCGAGCGTGAAAGACCGTGGAGAAACATTTCATGGGAACGCAGCAGCAAAGTTAAAGGGCAGCTGTCCTTCGGAGAGAGGCGAACCCCGGCTTTGGGGGCTCCATGCGTGTCTCTCAAGGAGCTCAGAGCCAATGTGCTCCATTTACAAGTCAAAAACTGTTTTTTTGAACCTCCAGCCACTATCAGCTCATCACAGGGAGCAACTGCCTCTGTGGGGGAACTACAAGCTCTGCATCTCTCACCGCTTTAGCACCAACCCTCTCCCTCTGCCTGCTCCCCAGTGCCCTGTGATTAACTTGGCCCCCTACTCTCACATGGACCAGTAATGCACTGTAGAGATTTTAACATTACTCGCCTATCACTAACATCCAGGACTTGAATCTTGCTGAGGTTGGAGTGAAGGCTGAGTATTCCCGTGTGACCGAGGCACTAGATGTGTGCGCTGCAAGTGGCTCGTTGTTGGAAGTGAAGGAGAGTTCACCGGGAAGGTGGGGAGTCCAAGGCTACTTGGGTGTCAGGAGATGAGCTAAGGTTGTGGTGGATGTTCATGTTGGCCTATCTAGAGAACTCTTGGATTGTTACAGACTGACGGGAAATGCACTTCTGAAGCCTTAACTCTGAGGTAAAATTTGTGCATTAGATTCTCAGAGAAGCCAAGGCTCAAGACAGGTTTTGGGGCTCTACGTTCTCCGAGGTAAGGGCAGGCCAGAGACAATGCATTTTGCTAAGGGACAGGGACAACAGATGCAGCGTATGGCTCCACTATGTTTCTCAGCTCCGCTGATACTTAGGAACTCAGTCAGCTGCAAAGCCTGCTGCTCAGCAAATGTTCACAGACAGAGGATGTGCCAGATCTAGGAAGAAAGCTGTTACAGCAGACACACACAGCTCTGCTGTGTCAGGGCTCTGGCATACAAAGCCCATGCTTGATGGATGAAAATGGTTTGCTCACCTCAAATCATAAGAGACATAAAAAATAAGGGTCAAACAAGCTGGTAACTAGACTAAGGGGCAGATCTTTCCTTCTGCAGCCCACCTCACCGTACCCATATATAAATATATGGCTCTCTTGAGATCTGGCCAAAGATAGGGGACCACCACTTAAGCAGACTTTTTTTTAGAACATAAGAACAGCCAAACTGTGTCCATCTCGCCCAGTATCTTGTCATCTGATGGTGGCTGGTGCCAGATACTTCAGAGGGAATGAACAAAAGAGGGCAATTATCAAGTGATGCATTCCCTGTTGTCCAGTCCCAGCACCTGGCAGTCCGAGGCTTAGGGACATCCAGAGCCTGACTAACAGCCATTGATGGACCTATCCTCCACAAACTTATCTACTTCTTTTTAGAATTTAGTTCTGCTTTTGACCTTCACAACATCCCCTGGCAACGAGTTCCACAGATTGACTATGCGTTGTCTAGAGAAGTACTTCCTGTTTGTTTTAAACCTGCTGCCTATTAATTTCATTAGGTGACCCCTGGTTCTTGAGTTACGTGAAAGGGTAAATAACACTTTCTTATTCACTTTCTCCACACCACTCATTATTTTATAGAACTCTATCATATCCCTCCTTAGTCGTCTCTTTTCCAAGCTGAACAGTCCCAGTCTTTTTAAATCTCTCCTCATATGGAAGTTTTTCCATACCCCCATCATGTGTGTTGCCCTTTTCTGTATCTTTTCCAATTCTAATGTACCTTTTTTTCAGATGGGGCGACCAGAACTGCACACTTATTCAAGGTGTGGGTGTACTATGGCTTTATATAATGGCATTATGAGATTTTCCATCTTATTATCTATCCCTTTCCTAATGGTTCCTAACCTTCCGTTAGCTTTTTTGACGGCTGCTGCACAGTGAGTGGATGTTTTCAGAGAACTATCCACAATGACTCCAAGATCTCTTTCTTGAGTGGGAACAGCTAATTCAAATCCCATCATTTTGTTGGGATTATGTTTTGTTGGGATTATGTTTTCCAACGTGCATTACTTTGCACAATCTCCCTTCTGCTTCTGGTTCCCAGTTTTTAATAGAAAAATAACGAGCTTGCGTTGACATGGAAGGTTCGGATGGTAAGGGAGTTATATAAAGCTACCTGAGGTTCTCTTCTCCCTGCTTTAGTTTGAAACTCCTTTCAAAAGGATTAGAAAACAACTCGTCAAACTTCTACCCTCCAGCTCCCAAACAGACACATAAAACAGGAGGCTGCTGCGGGTCAAGAGGTCCTCTGCATTTCTGTAGCATTGCGAATTCATGGCCTGTGAGTAATTTTTTTAGTACAGACCCTAAAGAGCCGTTAGCAAGGCAGATTCTCTCTCGGAGATTAGTGGGGCAAAAGAAACAGCAACCCATAAGGACACTTTCACGTTTGCTTATCTGTGCTCGATCTTCCTCCGTCTCCATTCTAGCGTGGTCCATGTGCGGTAACTCATTCACAGAGCCTATTAGGTCTTCCCCTTAAGGATGATGGGTGGAGATTAACACTGTTGGGGTCTCTGACAAGAGCCCGTCCAGCAAAGGGAGTGTTAGCCAATCCCCTTGACAAGAGCGTGACGTGTAACCCAAAGCAGGACACCCATGGCATCCTTTCAGATCCCCAGCTGGTGCTGCAGGGAAGCATGATATTGCATGTAAATGTACCCAGCCCAGAATCCCTCTCTCAGTAGCTGGACGGAGGGTGGGAAGTCAGCAGCACTCCAGTGACACCCCTAGGATACACTTTAGTTTCTCAACTGGTTCAGTCAAGTATAAGAGGACACAGAAAAATTGTGTTAGGGAAGAGAGGTATGGTTGAGAGAGACAGACATGTGCAGCAGGGTGAGGGGGAAGGAACAAGGCTCCGTATGTCTGAATAACACAGATGCCACACATCTTAGCACCCCACTTTCAGAGCAGCCATCCTAGCACCACCACAGGGTCCTGTGCCCAAGGATCTCAAAGGGCTTTCCAACCACTCATTCATCTTCCCAAGCCCACCTGGAGGGGAGTAAGTATTATGAGGAGGAGGAGATTGGGATAAAGTTAGCTATCACCCTCGCCCTCTCTGTGCTTTCAACCACTCTGCATAGCTCATTTACCTGCTAAAGCCAGTCCTCCTTCGTTCCAGCCAGCCAGCTCTGAAATGCCCTCCCCTGCCCCCAGCTGGCTGGCACGCCACTCCCCCACTGCACCCCTGGCGCTCCTTTTCCAGGCTGACTCACAGCTGCTCAATGCATGCAGGCCAACAAGCCAGCCTCCTGCCCACTCACTCAATACTACTCCACCCCAAACCGCAGTGACTCTTGGCCCTAGTGGTGATTCTGGCACTGGAAAATGGCAGCATGCAACCCAAGGAGGCCTCTCCTCTTCATACACCTCAATTCCGCTCTAAACAGCATCTCTGAAAAGAGCCTTTGGACCTCCAAGGAACAGTCATTGCCCAGGCTGCTGCTGTGTGGGACAGTCACCTGCACTAGTGTTTTCATGCCTGGGGTCTGAATGCAGAAGAAAACCTGAGTGAGCAGGGAGGGTGGAATAGCAGAGGCATATCATAGAATCATAGAATCTCAGGGTTGGAAGGAATCTCAGGAGGTCATCTAGTCCAACCCCCTGCTCAAAGCAGGACCAACCCCAACTAATATGACAATGCAGGCAGAGGTTATGCCTATAACAGGAACAAGTACTTACCAACTGCAGAGAGCGAAACTGTAGGTTTCCTGGTGTCCCTGAAAAACAACATTACCAGTATGAGTCCCTCATCTCTCCTCAGCTGGGGAGAACCCTTTCTCCCCAGGAGGTCCTTTCTAATGGAAAATTGAACTTATTACTGGCGCCTGGATCTTATTTATCTCTGAGGGGTTGTTTTTTTTTAAACCAGGAGGCAGATGTGACACAAACTTGTGTGTGCTCAAACAAGTCTGATGGAAGGGGGCACCAGACAGAGAAGGATCATGATTTTAGCCTGTGCTTTAACATGTAAAGCATTAAGATTAAATATAATCTATAAAATTAGTCCTGCCTTGAGTGCAGGGGACTGGACTAGATGACCTCTAGTCCAGGTCCCTTCCAGTTCTATGATTCTAAGACTGTAGGCAGAACTGGGGGCTTTTTAGCAGAGTCTTTGTGACAGGGTGGGGGGGGGAGAGAAACTATGCTCCCTCTGGCGTGTGGCTATTGTGGGAGGCAAAGGGACATCTACTGCCATTCTTGTGCGTTACTGGTGGACATTACAACACAACATTTCCAAAGAAGATTCAGCAGTATACAAAGAAGCAACAGTAAAATTAGACAATCAAAGCCTTTGATGATCCCAATTCACAGCAGATAGAATCACAGCCCCATAGTAAAGACAATGTATCTGTCTCCAGGCTATAATAATCAAATTAGGAGGAATGAATAAATCTGGGCAGTCCCGATGGGCCAGATGCTGAGCTGGTTTAAGTCAATGCAGCACTGTGACAACTCACAGCAGCAGACACTCCGACCGTAGGACTTTAACTCACTTTTAGGTGGAACTGGTCAAGAAATTCTTCACTCTAATGAAATACTTTAAATAAAAACAAATTAAAAAAAAATTAAGAAGTTTCCTTTGCAATTATTCAGGCTGTTGAAAAACTGAAGGTTTTTGACAAAAATGGAGTTTTTTCTTTCCCCCACAAGGGAAAAAAAAGGCAGTTTTCTATTAAAAAAAGTTTAGACGGAAAGATTTTGGGGGCAAAAATCCATCAGTGCCTCTTGCTGTTCAGTGTGGGACCATGACATAACTTTATAGAACAGCACAACTGTGTAGATTCTGAACCCGTTTGAAGGACTGGGAGCTGTTGAGATTAAAGGGAATTGGTTTTGGCTTCAGCAAGCACAGCTGAAGGAGTACGAGAGCACTTTTCCCTCCAAGCTGCCAGTCACCGAAAAGAGAAGCCCTGTAATCTTCCCACGGCGTAAGAGTGGAGGCTCTTGATCTTACTTGATATCCCAAACGTAGATGTACGTGTCAACAGAACTGGTAACCAGCAGATCTGGCTCGAACACCGCCCAGTCTAAATCACTGCAAATGGAAAACCAAAGGAGAACACAATTGTCAGTTGCGCACATATCACACTGTTGGCATTCTCTTCTCGGCAGTTCATAAAGCAACCCTCCGCACCTTTCCATAACAAACCCATGGCATTTGCATTGAGATTTCCTAAAGACTTCATGAATAAAAGCAGGATCTACCTTATTTCTTTAAGTAAACGATCCTCACCACACTCTGCCTTATAGCTACTACTTCTGCCCACAGCCCCACAAAGAGAGGGTTTCAGAGTGGTAGCCATGTTCGTCTGTATCAGCAAAAAGAACGAGGAGTCCTTGTGGCACCTTAGAGACTAACAAATGTATTGGGGCATAAGCTTTTGTGGGCTAAAACCCACTTCATCAGATGCATGGAGTGGAAAAGGTGTTACTCACACCTTCTTGTCAACTGTTTGAAATGAGCCACCCTGATGACCACTACAAAAGGGATCTTTCCTCCTGTTGATAATAGCCCACTTTAATTGAATTGTCTCATTAGAACTGAAGCACCCCCCCACCCCGCTTGGTAAGGCAACTCCCATTATATGTATCTTCCACTCCATGCATCTGATAAAGTGGGTTTTAACCCATGAAAGCTTATACCCAAACCAATGTGTTCGTCTCCAAGGCGCCACAAGTTCTCTTCATTCTTTTTGCAAAGAGAAGGGACATTTTAGCAGCAAACCCCAGATTGCCAGGCATTTCCTAGCCCCAGTCCTCCATTTTGCCAGGCACATCCCAGCTGTATGTGCGACACAAACACAGCCCTCAAACAAAGAGGGCTGGCAACTTTCCGAAGGGCTGCAATTAGTCTTCACAATCCACATGCAAGGGAGAAATGCTTTCTTTACCCCGCCCCCAACACAGAACATTCTGTGACAATCCCAGGCCCACCTGCTGGCATGCATCAGACTCCAAAGATTCCCCATGTACTAGTGCAGGGGTCTCCAAACTTTAGGAAATGAGGGCCACATTACATTTTTCAAGGGGCTTCGCGGGCCAGCCCGTTCTCTTGAGCTTACCCTCCGCCAAATTACCACCGGAGCCACGGGACCGGCGGACCTCCCGCAGGCAAGCCGCGGTGGCTTCGGTGGCAGGGAGAGGACCTCCCGCAGGCAAGCCATGGTGGCTTCAGCAGCATCGTAGGAGGAGGAGGACCTCCCGCAGGCAAGCCGTGGCGGCTTTGGCGGCAGGTATTCTGGGACTGGCGGGGGCGCCCTTGACCGCCGCCCTCTGCGCCGCACCGCCGACGCGGCAGCAGTGTTTAAGCTGCCGCCGAAATACTCACTGCCGCCGACGTGCCAAGGCGGCAGTAGCAATTGGTTCGGGGGCCAGACAAATTGAAGCCGTGGCCGTTTGGAGACCCCTGTACTAGTGCAATGTGCGACTAACTTAGCCATTAAGGACAGCCTGTGCCTGCTTCCCTGGATCTGGCGTCAGACTGAGTTGCAGGTGGGATTCAGTTTAATAGCCCCACGGCTATCTGTTTCCCTGATGATGGCTGCTGTTCTTTAGGAGAACTGCCATGGGAAAATGTAATGACACCGAAGCCACCAGACGCTAACTTAAACCAGATGTGCATGCTGCAGCCATCGAAGGGTGGTCTCTTTAAACCAGACATCTCCCAGGGGGTGGTGGCAGCACGGGCTAAGGAAGTGGGTAAAAAGAGTCTGAATTTCTCCAAGCAAAGGGGCTGTGATGACTATACTTCAATGTACACCAGCTATGAAGCCAGCCCTGTGATTTTCCTCATTCTCATACCTGATCACACGCGTGTGCCCTTGCAGTGACGTACCAACTTCCCCGTTACCATCTTTCCATTTATACAGGTCAACTCGCTGGTTGCTCTGAAATTAAATGGATGAAATGAGGTGGTGGAAGGCCCACGGAGCAGTATAAGGCTCCGGATCTGTCAGGTTCAAAGTCCCTGCGATTGGAACAGTATCAGTTACTGGGGAGTCAAACCCTTCATGGCAGAGGCTTCGCTCAGACTGGGAGGGGAAAGAAGATGAACCCAAGCCTGATTGGCAGATAAAGCTTTTGAAACTCTCTTCAAGGCCTAAAACTTGCTTCAATACACTCAAAATTAGAGGTGAATAAGAATGGAGACAAATGTTTCCCTAAGTGTCCTTCTCTGGAGTGTACCCAGAGTGTGGCGTTCGAACTACTGGCAGCCATGAGTCAGCCTGCAGGAATTCCTTTGCATTCTGTTCAGATTTACCCTGGAGTGGATGGGAGGTCCCCCAACACCCGTCCATGCACTGCTAAACAGGGAAGAGTGACTGCTACAGTGGGAGCATTTCAGGGTGCTCCCTACTCCTCCTGGCTAAGCGAATGAAGGCCCTAGCTCACATTGCTATTTGGAGACCCATAAGGACGACCCAGGTGTATCTATGGTAAGTATCTCCCTGGAACTGTTACTTGGATTGGAAGCTCTTTGGGGAAGAGCTTTTTTTTTTGTGTTTGTACAGCGCCTAGCACAACGGGGTCTTGGTCCATGGCTAGGGCTCCGAGGCACTACTGTAATACACCTAATACATAATAGTGTGGTTCCAAGACTCATTCTTGTTACAGCAGAGTGACCGCTCTACTAGAGTTAACATCAGTTTTCTGTTTAAAACTTGAATTAGATTGCCCTGAAATTCAGTGTGCCTCATGGGCCTGTGGGGTTTTGTTAGTGATCCAAATTTGGCCCCATTTGGCCAACGGGTTCCCAAGATAAAGCTCCTGGAAAAAACAGCTTTTCTTAAAGCTGACAGATTCTGGCAACCTCCCTTTTACTCACAGAGATAAAACCAGGGCTCAGCTCATTGCAAGCCTCCTGCGCTTATTCTTGCGCCTAACCAACTACACTGAGCATGCACAGACAAAGGAGTTAACAGGATTGTTAGCTCCAAAGTTCCCCAGCAGCTGGATAGTGCAAGTGGACAAGCAGCAGTCCACTGAACATGACCCAAGCTCAACTCCGTACTGCCCGATTTTCTGAAGTTTGAGCTTCGCTGAACCTGACATTCTGGAAGGGAACGAGGTATCACCGAGAATGTTAACTCTGCACTAACAAAGTTTTTGCCATTTAATGCTCTGCATTATCCCCGTGTTTTAACAGTACAGACACCTGATGGAAATGATAATAGTGAAGAGTACAGGTAGCTTACATTTATGCAGCACTATTCATTCCAAAGCTCTGTATCTACAGGTGGAGAACACACTTCCCCATCACTGAAACGCAGCCCTCCAGCTCTGTGATGGGATGTGGCAGCTGTTTAACAGCGACAGCAATGCTATACGTGGGCTTAGAACAGGGAGACTCCCACAGCCACTTGAAAGCGTCAGGGGATTTGGGTGAGGTGGAATACCAGTCCCCAGTGGAATTTGGCCAGGGCACCACGGTTACCCCCTCATCTCTTTGTAGGATGTGGCAGCAGATGTCTCAGGACTTCAGTGGCACATGTCAGCCGGAAGGTGGCATCTCCGGCAGCACAGCCCCTGGTTCCAGAGAGTGACAGCTGCACACTCTCGAGTGTTTCCCAACAACCACTCCTCAGGGCAAGTATGAGCAATGGCTTCAGAGGGGTCTGTTCACCCCCCTTGGTGGAATGTTTGTGACTATCCTGAAGCCAGGGGAATAACAGGGTCCCAGGAACAGAAGGGCATGAACTTTCTCAGGCCAGACTCTAGTCAGAGCCAGGCACAGTGACTGGAGAGAAAGGGTGTGTGGATTCCTTTGGGAAGAAGCCAAAAAATAAGAACTCCTCCTCCAGCAACCCTGGGCTGGAATTCCTCTCTGCCTGCATGGTCTGCAGTCATTTACAGCATGCAAATGAAATGTGAGTCACTCCCAAGTCAGAGTGATGGTGTTTTACACCCACTGTGCACAGCCATAAGGGGCCACTCAAGGTGCAGTTCACTAGAGAGGACTGAAAACCAATGACGACTTCGGAAGTGTCATGAGAACACTGCACAGACTTCAAGGAGAAGGACTAGCATTCCTGCCTCCAAATTAGATAGGGTAAGTTTTAGCCCATGGGAGCCTTCTTCCACACTGCCCCTGGAACGTCAGCCAACAACAACAACAAGGGAGAAAAGGACGGTCCTCTGGCCTGGAGATGGGGATGCCGCCACATTAGCCCCAACGCAAACTCCTTCCCTGACCTGCTTCAGCAATGAGGATACCGATAAACCTATTACCAAGGCACTGAAACGCAAAGGAATTCGTCTGTAGGCAGGCTTGGTGCTAACTACAGCTTATTATGGGGGAACAAAAGGATGCCCTTGGAGTGTCGAGGGCACTGGGTTAGAACCTTAGCACTGCTCTTCTGAAGGCAAGGCTGCCTGGAGGGACCCCCTGGTTCACTGGGAGTTAGCAAAGCTCACAGCTTAGTGACAGCATTCCCAGGAAGTTGGCTTGCTGCTGGAACCAGCATTGCGAGGACAATGAATTCCTTTTTCACTCTGCATTTGAAGAGAAGCCTACTTGGCTTGCAACTAATTGCTTTTGGGCTGCCAGGTAAGCCTGTCAGTATCAAAAAGCAGTAGTGAAGGGCACCTTTTTGTAAGCCATTTAGGAAGAGCCAGCTGCCTGAAGGCACTGATAAGACGCCTATCATTTGTCTCATGGGTCAGAGCAACAAACGTAGGAGGATTCGTCTGCGTCTCCATTTTTTATTTTAAAACCACCTTTAGTTTCAATGTGAAAGTCACCTCTGGACAAAACATGGAAAAACCTTCCAACTAAGAGTTTGTTTAGAGAAATAAATAAATAACCCCTGGTCTCTCCAAGGTGGATCATTAGACTATACCAGGAGATGGATGAGGCCAACATGGCCACTATCTTGAGAGCTGAATGGAAAAACATCCATTCAGAGCTGGTGACCAACCAACCGGTTGGTCACCAGCAAAGGGGCAGGAGACAGGATTAGCAGGGGCTCGGCACACTGTCTCTACCACTGCAGGACCTGGTTTGCGCAGACAGTAAGGATCAGGGCTGGAAATCGAAGCTAGGGTGCATGTGGGTCTCCAGGCCAGTCCTCGTTAGATATAGTTTTATATTATTGCTTTTTAGTCAATGTGTGCCACCTTATTAACTTCTTTATACCAAAACTTTTCATTCCTTACTAACTCAGTCCTTTGTCCATTTGCAAACCCCGACTCTTTTTTTTCACTCTCCTGTGTTTGTTATGGAGGTAAGCCAATATTGATCGGCTTTATTTACGGGCTGGGTCAAGAACCACATCCCATCAGCAATGCCAAGAACAAAATAGTACAGAGCAAGAAACTTAACACACTTGTAAGTCATGTAACAAAATGGAGGGGTTAAAAAAATGCAGAGTCCACCATCCCCTATTGGATAATGATTATTTGTGGGCCTGATCTATTTGAGAAGGTTCTTTAGAAAAGACAAGTAAGAGACTTATCATCCACTGACCACTAACTAAGAACTACCACCTTCCCAGCAATAAACCAAACATAAGACCTGATCTTGCAATATGATTTGCACAGGTGTGCATATATTTGCTACTCTTGTGCCGGCATAGAGCCCTGTCAAGGGTGCTGGAACAGAGTGGGTCAGGGGGCATGGCCCCATCACCTATAAGAGTGGGAGGGCTCTGCCCTCCCATTTTTTACTGGCATAAAGGTGAGTGATGGGGGTGGGGCCTCAATGGAAGGGGCCTCAGGGGGCTGGGCCACAGTTCAGGAGCCAGTGACCTCCCCACTTCTGCCACCCCTGAGCCCCACTAGCCTTGTAGAGGCAAAGGTTCCACCTGTGTGGATCCAACTGCAGGACTAGGGCATTCATGTAAGTTTTTAAAAAGGGAGCTCACCGAAGCTGCAAAGTAGTGTGCATAGCTGTCATGTGGATTCCACTGCACGGCCCCAATGTCCCATTTGCTCTGACGGGAGATCTTGCGGTGACCTTCGGTTGGCACGTCCAGGTTAACTAAGTAGAGGAAACGGCGGCTACAAGGCACATACAAACAAAGAGCCTGCATTATCAAGACTGGCCTGAAACCAAGCTGAACTAACAATCTGCCTACCTTCCAAGAAAGAAAAAAAGAGAAGCATTTGATAAGGCAGAAATAAAAAAGTTACTCCTGCAAACGCTGAACTCCCTTTTGTTAAGTGTGTGAAGTCAAAAGTGT
Source organism: Macrochelys suwanniensis (assembly GCA_033296515.1). Taxonomy (NCBI): domain Eukaryota; kingdom Metazoa; phylum Chordata; order Testudines; family Chelydridae; genus Macrochelys; species Macrochelys suwanniensis. Next base: position 959,553 of record CM065787.1, on the reverse strand, counting down.
AGAAAGGATCAGATTGGAGAGACTGATAAATTAGAGAGATTCCAAAGAGAGACAGAAAAGATAAGAGGATATCAGGACTGTTAAAGTTACTTCTACAAAAGGCTGGCGCTGGAATGTCCTGAATTACTTATTACTGACCACACAAGGGTCAGATGTACGGTAAGCAGGCAGCTGTTCTGGGCGCTCTGACAGCACTGCCAAGAGGAGGAACAGGAAGACAGCTGGGTTTTCCTTTGCAAATCAAGCCTTTGTGACAGACCCAGACAAGTGGGGTACAGAAGTCTGATCGCCCGCCCACTGCTAAAGGATCCCCCCCTCCAGCCTAAGGGGAGGGATCCACAGGACCTGGATACCAAGTGATTCCGGGGGACAAAAAAATGAAAACACAGGAATGGGAGTGCGGTCAAAGGGTCAAACGAAGTGAACCAGATGGGGACACCGAGCAGAGAACACCGGACTGCGCCCACTGCTCCTCAAAGGCGTCAAGGGAGCCAGTGGACGCTGCCCAGAGGAACTCTGCCCGGATGCGTGAACGAACAGAGGATCGAAAATAGGCCCAACAGTTACAGGAGCCTCCATCGGCCAACCTCCTCACCCTGGTTTTGTAGATGGCCAGTGTCATAAATATAAAGGGAAAGGGGAGAGGGTCTGATGCAGATAAAATCCTCTTACCAGTAAAGGGTTAAGAAATGCAGGTAACCAGACCGACACCTGACCTGGCCGGCATCTGACCAATAAGGGGACAGGATACTTTCAAATCTTGGGAGGGGGAAAGCTTTGTGTGTGGCTCTTTGTCAGACTCAGAGTGATCTTGGAGTCAGAAGGAACCAGTCATCTTTCCATCAAATCCTCACTTTTCTAAAGTAAGTTTAGATAGCATAGCGAGTAGATTTCTGTTTATTTTTGCTTGGTACGTTCCCTGTGTGAGAGGGAGGGGTTATTCCTTTTTTTTTTTCTGTAACTGTAAGGGTTTGTCCAGAGGGGGAATCCCTCTGAGTTTGGAAATTGAGTATCCTGTAAAATAGTTACCATCCTGATCTTACAGAGCTGATTTTACCTTCTTTGTTTTAATAAAATCCTTCTTTTAAGAAGCTGACTGTTTTCTATGGTGTTTTCTATGGTGGGTTTTTTTAGATCACTGTGTAACCAATTGGTTAGGAGATTTTTCTCAAGCTTCCCAAGAAAGGGGGGTACGGGCTTGAGAGGATATTTTGGGGGGGCGGGGGAAGGGAACTTCAAGTAGTCTCCTTTCCTGCATTCCTGTTTAAAACACTTTATGGTGGCAGTGGAAGAAGCATTTCTCAGGGTGCAGGGAATTTTGTACCTTGGGGGTTTTAACCTAAGCTGGTAAAAATAAGCCTAGGAGCTCTTCATGCGGGTCCCCACGTCTTTACCCTAGAGTTTAGAGTGGGGAGGGAACCCTGACATGGTGGCAGAGCGGTGGGATATATTGAACCAGAGATTTTTTTTGAACCAGACACAGGGAGTTTAGAATTTGTTTTCTTCTCTCTGGCTCTTCCCTGTAGCTGCTTAGAAGCAGGGAGGGGGGAGGGGTTAAGCTGCTAGGAGCTAGAGTATCTACATATGAAAGCAGGTAGTTAACCCCTACAGGGAAAACCCAAGCAAGTTTTTTTTTCATTTCTAACTCTCTCCGGTTAAGACAGATTAAAAACAGAAAGGCTAAAATGACTGCCAGTGAAGCAGCTATTAAACTTGAGATAGCCCGGCTACAAGCTGATGAGGAGGAGAAGAAACATGCAAGACTGCTACAACTTAAACAGATGGCGATGGAAGAGAAAGAAAGAGAGAGGAAGCATGCTGAGGAAGAGAGGAAGCATGCTGAGGAGGAAAAAGAAAAAGAGAGGAAGTATGCTGAGGAGGAGAGGAAGCATGCTATGGAGAAGAAAGAAAGAGAGAGGAAGCATGCTGAGGAGGAGAAAGACAGAGAGAGGAAGCATGCCCTGGAGATGGAGAAGACCAGGGTGGAGCAGAATCTACCGGATAGCACTAATAATCCTTTCCCAACAACCCACAAATGGGAGCGACTATGTCCACCGTATGATGAATCCTGTGATATTGCGGAATATTTTCTCACCTTTGAGAGACTATGCAATCTCCATACCATTCCTGATGCTCACAAAATGACCATATTGGTAGCAAAGTTGACTGGAAGTGCTCTGGACATATTCAATGACATGCCTCTTGATGAGGCTTCTGACTATGAGAAATTCAAGGATTTGGTTTTAAAACAATTTCAAGTTACACCTGAAACTTACCGAATAAAATTTCGAACCCTTATCCGAGGGCCTGGACTAAGTAATGTAGCTTATGTAAGCCGGATAAAGGAGCTGTTAAATAAATGGGTCAAGGGAAGGGGTGTTACTAGCTTTGAAGGAGTGTGTGATTTGATGGCTCAGGAACAATTCCTGAATATGTCCAAGGATGAGATAAACCAGTGTTTATGGGATAAGAAAATGGACTCAGCAGACAGTCTTGCTGTTTATGCTGATCAATACGAACAGTCCCAGATCAGCAGAGGGACAAGGAAATTTGGCACACAAGGGGTACAGGAAGCAGAGAGGAACAACCCTGGTCATCGTTTGGGGAGATACCAGAAAGGAAAACCCGAGACCACACCACAAAACCAGGGGCAGCCCAAGGCCCCACAAGGAAAACCCCAGACCTCTTATTGCCCCACCACACCATTCTCCAGCAACCCACCTCGCCCCACTGACCAGTCAGCTGGGCGATGTTTTAAATGTAACAAATTGGGGCATGTGAAGGCCAACTGCCCCAAGAACCCCAACAGAGTACAGTTCATTGCACCGGGGTCACACCAAAGGTCCTCAGGCCCAGATGCCTCCCAGATACCCTTGGAGCGAAGGGAAACAGTGAGTGTGGGCGGAAAGAAGGTTACAGCGTGGAGGGACACTGGAGCACAAGTGTCGGCTATCCACCAATCCTTAGTGGACCCCAGCTTAATCAACCCAGAGGCGCAAGTGACGATTCAACCCTTCAAGTCCAACTCTTTTGATTTACCTACAGCTGTGTTGCCTGTCCAGTACAAGGGCTGGTCAAAAAATTGGACTTTTGCAGTCTATAATAATTATCCCACTCCCATGTTGCTGGGGAAAGACTTAACCAATTGTGTAAAGCTAGCCAAGAGGGTGGGAATGGTCACCCGCAGCCAGGCTAAGCAAGCTGTCACACCTAGCTCTGTTCCTGAGACTTCCACCAGAATCCCATCTATACTACCAGAGACCCAGACAGAGGTGGTGGAACCGGATAACCTGCCAACGACGGCAACAGCCGTCGTAGATCCAGTCGCAGAAACCCAACCAAAGCCAGTCTCCGAACCGGAACTGGTGAAGCAACCAACACCAGAACCATTGCCAGCACTGAGTCCAGTGCTTGCAACCCCATCTACAGTGCCAACACCAGAGGGCACCACCAAGCCTGCAATGGCAGCAGCAGCCGATAACTCAATACAAGAGGCTCAACCCGAGCCTGAATTACCACATCGTGCACCAGCGAAGAGCGGTTCACAGTCAACGGAAACAACCCCGTCACCTACATCGCTTCCAGAGGGACCCAGCCCAAGTCCACAACCCAGTGAGGAACTGATGTCTCCAGCATCTAGGGAACAGTTCCAAGCCGAGCAGGAAGCAGATGAAAGCCTCCAGAGAGCTTGGACAGTGGGACGGAGCAACCCACTGCCTCTCAGCTCTTCTAATCGATCCTGGTTTGTTATAGAAAAAGGACTTCTATATAAGGAGACTCTTTCTAGTGGATACCAGGAAGACTGGCGTCCTGAGAGACAGTTGGTAGTTCCGACTAAGTACCGGGTAAAGCTCTTGAGCTTAGCCCATGATCATCCTAGTGGTCATGCTGAGGTGAACAGAACCAAAGACCGTTTGGGGAGGTCATTCCACTGGGAGGGAATGGGCAAGGATGTTTCTACCTATGTCCGGTCTTGTGAGGTGTGCCAAAGAGTGGGAAAGCCCCAACACCAGGTCAAAGCCCCTCTCCAGCCACTCCCCATAATTGAAGTTCCATTTCAGCGGGTAGCTGTGGATATTCTGGGTCCTTTCCCGAAAAAGACACCCAGAGGAAAGCGGTACATACTGACTTTCATGGATTTTGCCACCCGATGGCCAGAAGCAGTAGCTCTGAGCAACACCCGGGCTAAAAGTGTATGCCAAGCATTAACAGAGATTTTTGCCAGGGTAGGTTGGCCCGCCGACATCCTTACTGATTCGGGAACTAATTTCCTGGCAGGGAGCATGAAAAGCCTGTGGGAAGCTCATGGGGTGAACCAATTGGTTGCCACCGCTTACCACCATCAAACAAATGGTCTGGTGGAGAAGTTTAATGGAACTTTGGGAGCCATGATACGTAAATTCGTAAATTAGCACTCCAACGATTGGGACCTAGTGTTACAGCAGTTGCTCTTTGCCTACAGGGCTGTACCACATCCCAGTTTAGGATTTTCACCATTTGAACTTGTGTATGGTCGCGAGGTTAAAGGGCCATTACAGTTGGTGAAACAACAATGGGAGGGGTTTACGCCTTCTTCGGGAACTAACATTCTGGACTTTGTAAGCAACCTACAAAACACTCTCCAAGACTCTTTAGCCCTTGCTAGAGAAAACCTAAAAGAGGCTCAGGAAGAGCAAAAGGCCTGGTATGATAAACATGTTAGAGAGCGTTCCTTTAAAGTAGGGGACCAGGTCATGGTCTTGAAGGCGCTCCAGACCCATAAAATGGAAGCGTCATGGGAAGGGCCATTTACGGTCCAAGAACGCCTGGGAGCTGTTAACTATCTCATAGCATTCCCCACCTCCTCTCAAGCCTAAAGTGTACCATGTTAATTCTCTAAAGCCTTTTTTCCCCCGAGAATTGAAGGTTTGTCAGTTTACTGCCCAGGGAGCAAAAGACACTGAGTGGCCTGAAGGTGTCTACTATGAAGGAAAAAGTGATGGTGGTGTGGAAGAGGTGAACCTCTCAATGACCCTCGGACGTATGCAGCGCCAGCAAATCCAGGAGCTGTGCACTAAATTCGCACCGATGTTCTCAGCCATCCCAGGACTGACCGAACGGGCATACCACTCCATTGACATAGGTAATGCCCACCCAATTAGAGCCCAACCTTACCGAGTGGCTCCTCACGCCAAAACTGCTATAGAACGGGAGGTTCAAGACATGCTACAGATGGGTATAATCCGTCCCTCTAGCAGTGCATGGGCCTCTCCAGTGGTTCTAGTCCCCAAACCGGATGGGGAAATACGCTTTTGCATGGACTACCAAAAGCTAAATGCTGTAACTTGCCCAGACAACTATCCAATGCCTCGCACCGATGAAGTATTGGAGAAACTGGGAAGTGCCCAGTTCATCTCCACCTTAGACTTAACCAAGGGGTACTGGCAGGTACCGCTAGAGGAATCTGTCAAGGAAAGGTCAGCCTTCATCACCCATGTCGGGCTGTATGAATGTAATGTGCTCCCTTTCGGGCTGTGGAATGCACCCGCCACATTCCAGAAACTGGTAGATAGTCTCCTAGCGGGATTGGGAGAATCGGCAGTTGCCTATCTTGAAGATGTGGCCATATTTTCTGACTCATGGGCCGAACACCTGGAGCATCTCCAGAAGGTCTTCGAGCGTATACGAGAGGCAGGACTAACTGTTAAGGCTAAAAAGTGTCAAATAGGCCTCAACAGAGTGACTTACCTTGGACACCAGGTGGCTCAAGGAACTATTAACCCCCTACAGGCCAAGGTGGAGGCTATCCAAAAGTGGCCTGTCCCAAAGTCAAAGAAACAGGTCCAATCTTTCTTAGGCTTGGCCGGATATTACAGGCGATTTGTACCGCACTACAGCCAAATCGCTGCCCCTCTAACTGACCTAACCAGAAAGAACCAGCCGAATGCAGTTCAGTGGACTGATGAGTATCGGAAGGCCTTTAACCAGCTTAAAGCAACACTCATGTCTGACCCGGTGCTAAGGGCCCCGGACTTTGATAAACCGTTCCTAGTAACCACAGATGCGTCCGAGCGTGGTGTGGGAGCAGTCTTAATGCAGGAAGGACCAGATCAAGAATTCCATCCTGTCGTGTTTCTCAGCAAGAAGCTGTCTGAGAGGGAAAGCCACTGGTCAATCAGTGAGAAGGAATGTTACGCCATTGTGTACGCTCTGGAAAAGCTACGCCCACACGTTTGGGGATGGCGTTTCCACCTGCAAACCGACCATGCTGCACTACAGTGGCTTAATACCGCCAAGGGAAATAACAAAAAACTTCTTCGGTGGAGTTTAGCTCTCCAAGATTTTGATTTGAAATACAACACATTTCAGGAGCTTCTAACAAAGTGGCTGATGCACTCTCCCGTGACAGTTTCCCAGAACCAACTGGTTAAAATCGTCCTTGCAATGTGGGAAATATTGTTAGTCTTTATCCAGTTATTAGTATATTTGGAGATGCATGTGTCTTATTACTTTTGTTTTCTTTTAGAGCTCCAGGAAGAAATCACAGCCAGTGTTTCACACTATCGGTGATTTGGGGGGCGTGTCATAAATATAAAGGGAAAGGGGAGAGGGTCTGATGCAGATAAAATCCTCTTACCAGTAAAGGGTTAAGAAATGCAGGTAACCAGACCGACACCTGACCTGGCCGGCATCTGACCAATAAGGGGACAAGATACTTTCAAATCTTGGGAGGGGGAAAGCTTTGTGTGTGGCTCTTTGTCAGACTCAGAGTGATCTTGGAGTCAGAAGGAACCAGTCATCTTTCCATCAAATCCTCACTTTTCTAAAGTAAGTTTAGATAGCATAGCGAGTAGATTTCTGTTTATTTTTGCTTGGTACGTTCCCTGTGTGAGAGGGAGGGGTTATTCCTTTTTTCTGTAACTGTAAGGGTTTGTCCAGAGGGGGAATCCCTTTGAGTTTGGAAATTGAGTATCCTGTAAAATAGTTACCATCCTGATTTTACAGAGCTGATTTTACCTTCTTTGTTTTAATAAAATCCTTCTTTTAAGAAGCTGTTTTCTATGGTGTTTTCTATGGTGGGTTTTTTTAGATCACTGTGTAACCAATTGGTTAGGAGATTATTCTCAAGCTTCCCAGGAAAGGGAGTTACAAGCTTGAGAGGGTATTTGGGGGGGGGCGTCTCCCAAAGGAGACGGATGCGGGATCAAACAAAGGCGCCCCGGGCCTGATGGTCTTCGAGTTCCCGGAGCTCCTCCCACTTCTCCCGGCATGTCCCACAGAGGGATGGATCCTCGGGGCTGGCGGCCAGACGCCTCTCCAGCTCTAAGACCTCCCGTTCCAACTGCTCTATCGTCGCATCCCTCCGTTGGCTGGCGCCCCGCGTGTAGTCTCGGCAGAAGAGCCGGGCACGCACCTTCCCTAGATCCCACCATCGACACGCTGAGGGAAAGGCGTGCCGCTGCCCTCGCCAGGCCAGCCAGAACTCCTGGAAGGACGCCACGAAGCCCATATCCTCCAGCAAACTGTTATTAAAATGCCAATAGGCCGGCCCTGGCCTCTTCGCGCAGAGAGAGGCCGTCACGGTAGCTAGATGATCAGAGAACGGGGCCGGCCTGACGCTGGAGGAGTGGGCCCGTGAAAGGTGAAAGCGTGATAAATAGATGCGGTCCAACTGGGAGTGGCATGACCGATGGGCCTCCACCCGGACAAAGGTGAAAGTCAAGATGTCGTCTGGGTGGTGGTCGCGCCAGACGTCCACCAGGGAATGATGATCGACGATCTCCCGGAGGACAGCTGTGGCGGCCGGGCACTGCTCGGTCCCCGAGCGGTTCCGTTCCTCAAGGGTGTTGTTAAAGTCCCCGCCCAGGACCAGGCACTCACGAGGATCCAAGGTGCCGAGGAAGGTGGATGCCTGCTGATAAAAAACGCAGCTGCTCCGGGCCTGATGTTGGGGCATAGACGTTGACGAGGTTGACCACGAGCCCCTTCATGTGGGCCCGGAGGTGCAGCAGGCGACCCGGCACAACCTCGGCAACCCCCAGCACCTCAGGCCGTAGGTTGGGGGAGAACAAGGTGGCCACTCTAGCCTGACGAACGGTAAGATGGCTGAAGTAGACCCTGTCCCCCCAGTCCAGCCGCCAACTGTTTTCGGCGGCCGGAACTGTATGGGTCTCCTGCAGGAAAATCACAGAGTATCCCCCCTCCCGAAGGAAGGAGAGTACCTGGTTCCTGCGGAGACCCATCCTACAGCCTCGGGTGTTTAATGTTGCATAGGTGAGAGATGCCATGAGGAGGGCTGGGTGGGATCCTTGCCGGCAGGATCACTCACGGCCTCCGTCGGGCCGCGCATCAATCTGTGACCCACCCCGTAGGTGAGTAGTGAGTCACGGAAGAGGCGGACCCGCTGGTAGGCCGCAGCGGCCTGCTTCCCGGTCCTTTTACCCTCCCCCATAAGGGCCCTCGTGGCCCGGAGGATTTGATGGAAATCCCCCCATCGCTGGAGAGCGAGTTGCACTTTGTTACGGGAGCCCTGGACATCCTCAAGGAACTCCCGCATCTCCTCTTGCAGCATATGGGGGGCCGGGGTCACTGGCCCCTGGTTATCTATTGAAGGGGCCCCTGACACAGCCCCACGGCCTACCGAGACCGGCAGGCAAGGGGCGGACCCCCAACGTGGCGCCCGATGGGCTGGTGCCACGGGGTCCGCCGCAAAATGTGGTTCAATGGGGAGAGGCGGCGGAGGGAGGAGAGCAGCCCCTGGTGGGTCAGGACAATGGAATACAAAGGCCGCTCTCCGGGAGCCATCTACCGGGAAGGGGAAGGAGACGGCCCCGGGGGCAGCAATGGCATCACGGGAGGTGGAAGGGAGTGGGACTACATCAGGGGCAGGGCAGGGATCAAGTATGGGGGCCAGGCAGAGGTCAGTGGTAGGGGCAGGAGGGGGGTCATGAGTAGGGCCAGGGTGAGGAACAGAAAAAGGATCCTGAGCCGTAGGAGCTGGGCCAGTGGGAGGTGGCCCCTCTTGATTAGGCTCAGGGATCTGGGGAGTGGAGATAGGGGCGGGAAGGGGACCCCCAGCGATGCTGGGCTCTGGCTCGGTGGCTGGTGTAACAGCTGCGGCATCGAGAGGTGGACGGATTTTTGCAGGGTCCCCGCCCGGGAAGGTGGTCGGTTGCCCCACACCAACGAGGGGTGCCCCCTGGGATTTGGGTCCCGGCCGCGTGGCACCGGCCGTCACCTCGATAGGCTCAGCGGCCGTCAGCGGTGTGCCACTCGCGACTGGGCAGGTGGAAGAGCCCAGCAGGTCCTCGGAGGTGGGAGCAGAAGGAGCGGTCAAGGGGAGGGAGCATGGGGAGAGAGGAGCCGGGGTGAGGTCGTTGAGATCGAGTCCCACTGGCAGAGGGTCGTCCTCCCTCTGGGTGACTGGGGTCAGACCCAGGGCCTCGATCTCCTCATAAATAGAGGGTAACTCACCATCCACCACCTCAGGGTTCTCCCCGCCAGCACCCGAAGTGATGCTTGATTCGGGGCCTGCAGGTTCGACAACCGGGAAAGGGACAGGAGTGGCTCCATTGGCGGTTTCCGAGGGAGGGGCGGTACTGCCCTCCGGTGCTGCCACGTCTTTCCCAGCCGGTACTGGTGGACAATTGCCACTCGGGGGCAAAGCGGAAGGCTCGGCATCGGTGCCCCCCTTCCTGGTCTTCCAGGGGGCCTCCGCATCGGTGGAAAGGAGTGGAGCTCGAGCCTTCCGCTTGCCCCGCTTCCCCTGTACTAGGGCCCAGCCCTCCATGGCATCATCTGGGGGCTGGCTAGCAGGGCTCGGGTCGGGGGGTAGGGGCAATGTTTTAGGGGCTCGAGGAGGTAGTGGTGGGGCAGCGTAAGGGAGGGAAGGGTCCCCCTGGGGCAGGCCCTCTCCCACACCCGGTGAAATCCCTGCCGCACTCTCCTCCACAGGCCCCGCCAGACTGCACGCAGCAGAGGCGGGGCTCTCCCGCTCGTCTGGGCGCACCGAGGGAGGTACCCCCAGGGCCCGAGCGAGAGCAGCGGTGGACTGGGAAGGAGGAGGGGTGGCTCTGGGTGCTGGGCATTCAGGGGGGCCGGCGATGATGGGGCCAGCGCCCTGCCGGGGCTCGGGGGTCTCGGATGCTCCTCCTTGCCGGGCCAAGGGGCAGTCCTTCCGGACGTGTCCCATTGCCCTGCAGAGGTAGCACCGGGCCTCCCACGTCGAGTAATGCACCCGGTAGCGGGCCCCCTGGTAGGGGACCATAAACAACCCCTTGAGCGCCTCTCCGTCACCAGCCGCCGGCGGCAGTTGAAGCTGCACCTGCCAGCAGAACGAGAGGACGTGACGGAGGGCGGGGTCTTTGCAGCCCAGCGGAAGAGGGCTGACAATGGAGATGGGCCTCCCCAGGGTGGAGAGGGCGGGTAACAGGGCGGCATTGGGGAGGAAGGGAGGGACAGAGGTTAGGAATGTCCGGACACCCAGGTCCTCTAGCGGCTCCAGAGGGACGAACACGCCCCCCACCACCAGGCCCTTCTCCACCACCTCCTGGGCCGCAGCCTCCGATGTGAGGAAGAAGACGATCTTCCCGTACATTTTGGAGGCCGCTACAATGGCCGTGGGCCCCACCACCCTCGCCAACGCCCGCACATAGGTTTCTACGTGGGGTGAGGTGGGTACCAGGAGGCAACGGACGCCATGCCTCCTGGTCAAGGTGGGGAAGGGGCCCCGGCCGCTATAGGTGGTAGCAGAGGCGGCGGGCGGGTGAGACAACGTAGCTGCAGGCAGGGGGGTTGCCGCCACCTGGGCATACGCCCTGGGGGCCGGAGGAGGGGCACCCGCAGAGCTGGTGGAGGGAACAGCAGGGAGGGACGCCGCGGCCGGTGGCGGGGCCGCGGTAGTGTCTGCCATGGAGGGCCTGGCCTTTTTGGTGGGGCCCTTACCCTTCTTCCCACCCTGGCCCTTTCCTCTGGCTGGGGGAGCTCCCCCAGAATCGGGGGGGGGGGGGGGGGGCAAGGGACGTGGCAGCAGCGGAGGTCACCTCGGCAGCCGCCGCTGCCGGTGCCCCAGCAGGGGCAATAGCAGGTGGTTTGGCAGCAGTGGTTGAGGTAGAGGCTAGGGGAGGTGATGGGGGGGCAGGCGGGGGAGGGGCGGCCGAGTCTTCTGGAGGGCCCGCCCCTGCCGTGTCGCCTGCCATAATGAACAGGGAGGGAAAGGAAAACACCTGAGAGAGCGGGGGGGAGAGGAATTGGGGTGACCACTCCTCCCCGCTAGGCTGCAGGCAGGGGAGGAGGGCACTAAAAGTGGGGATTGGATTCAGGGTTATCAAGGACTAGTGCGGGGGTAGGGTTCAGTCACCGACTTAGAATGGAAAATCTGGCTCCTTTTGTTGCACTAGGGGAGGGGGGTATAACAGCATTGGGGGGGGTGCAGTGAGATAGGGTCAAACTCAAACGGGAGGAGCACAAGCGCATGGGAGTGGGCATGGGCGCATGAGGGGAGGGGCTAATCAGGGCAAGCGGGGGCTGCAGGGGAGGGGGACAGTCAGGCTGGAAATGGGGCAGAAAACCAAGGGGCTAGCTTCAGGGCTGGGGCAGGGCAAACAAAACAAAGGCTGTAGAGGGAAAGGGGCGGGGCAGGCAACTAAACTGAAGCTAGCAAGGGGCTGGGACAAAAAAAGGGGAGGGGGCAAACAGCTGCAAGGGGCAGATGGGGCAAGTAGCAAAGGGCAAAGCAAGGGGCGTGGGAATGGGGGGGGGGGCACGTGCACCCACGTGCGCTTGTACAAAATCAGTGGTGGGCTGGTTGCTGCTGCAGGCCCAAAGGGTGGAAACAAGCTTGGCAAGCCAAGCAAGCAGCTGAGTCCAGAGGCAGGAACCAGGGCAGATGGTGAGCAGCCAGCAGAGGTGGTGGAGGGGGCAGCGGTGGTGGTAGGGGTTGGGGGGGGGGGCACAGATGAACCTGGGGGCAGGCTCCACGCCACACCCCCTGTGCCCCTACAAACACAGTCAATACCCCCACCACTAGAGCACAGTTCGAAAAAATACTCAGTTCTTGAAGGCCCCCTCCACGGTGGACTGCAGAGATTCTGCGCTCCCTCAGCAGCCGATGGTCTTCCGGGTCTTCCTCCTCTGGGTTCCAGAAGCTTCCTGGCAGCAAATACGGCAGCAGCAGCAGCTCCAGCAACTCCAGGCAGTGGTCCGGCGGCCAGGCAGGACCCCTCACGGATGGTAGCAGTGGTGGTGGTCACAGCAGCGGCTGGAGCAGGGGGCCAGCAGCCCCTCCCCAGGGGCTACTGCAGTAGCAGAAGTAGCAGCAACCAAGGTGTTTGAGGGGGTTCAGCTACCAGCCAGCCAGCAACTAGAGAGTAGAGTAGTGGGAGAGGTGTCTGGCCCAGCCAGGGGAGTAGCTGGAGCAGCAGCAGCTACAGCAGTAGCTGGGAGAGCCCAGGGCCTAGCAGCAGCCCCAGCAGCGGGAGCAGCAGCCCTCTACCTCCCTCTTCTCTCCAGGCCAGTTGGGTGCAATAGAAGAGTCAAAAGCAGATCTACTGGCCACTGGAGAAGCAGGTTTCTGTTCCCTGAGGGACCAGAGCAGGGGCTGCACTAGAACAAGCAGGAACTTTCTGGAACCAATTTAAGGCAGGCAGGCTAATTAGGACACCTGGAGCCAATTAAGAAGAACCTGCTAGAGTCAATTAAGACAAGCAGGCTAATCAGGGCACCTGGGTTTAAAAAGGAGCTCCCTTCAGCTTGTGCTGTGGCATGTGAGGAGCTGGGAGCAAGAGGCACACAAGGAGTTGAGAGTGAGAAGAGTTGAAGGACTGAGGAGTACAAGCATCAGCAGACCATCAGGAGGAAGGTCCAGCAGTAAGCGTAAAGAAGGTGTTGGGCGGAGGCTGTGGGGAAGTAGCCCAGGGAGTTGTAGCTGTCATGCAGCTGTTACAGGAAACCCTATAGACAACTGCAATCTACCGGGCCCTGGGCTGGAACCCGGAGTAGAGGGCGGGCCCGGGTTCCCCCCAAACCTCCCAACTCCTGATCAGACACAGGAGGAATTTGACTGTGGGTTCCTACCAGAGGGGAAGATCTCTGAGGCGATCAAAATCCACCAAGAAGCGCAGGACTCACCAAGGTAGAGGAGGAACTTTGTCACACCTTTTAAAATCATCTCAGGCTACATTCTCAGATGTGTAAGGCTGCTGAGCCTCTCTGAGGTGTGGGAGACAGGCATGCGCAGGGTTTTCAAAGGGTGCTGAGCATGCTGGTGGACAGAGGCTAGGGAATGGGCTCAGCTGTGGGCGTGGCACGCACAGATTTTCAAAATTGCAGGGCTGCCCCCTAAGCCATTATAAATGCAGGCAAGCTAGCTGTGTTACTGGCATGTGCAAATCAAAACGTGCAAGAGGGAATGGTATCCAGTTAGACCTATACTGACTGCCGGGCCTGCTGTTCCTGTTCAAATCAGACACTGCTGGGGACACACTGAGGGATGTGAATGCAAGGAGGAGACAGGCAGGCTTGGGGGTGGGGTGAGGGGTATCCAAACACTTTGTCTTTTTGTTCTAAAGAAGTAGAGACAGGAGCAATCGAGGGAAGAATGACCATTGAGCACAACCATGGAGTCAGCCAGATAGCTGCAGCCACCTCTCTCATTTTGAAGAGAACATGCCAATGGCTGGTAATGTTCCATTAGCATATGGCAATGAGTTACTAGCTCACAGTAATGTGACGGGTGGGAGCAAAGCACGTGCAACCCAAGTGGTTTAAACACCAGCCACTCAGGAGGCTTCAGAGTCACAGTGCTACAGGGAGCAGGTGCCTTGAAAGTTGAATATCTATGGCACCTGTTACCATGCCATGCCAATCTAGAGGGTTTCTTCCAACAACCGGAACTGCAGGACCATGCATGCATTCTGCAGGGTTATGCCCTTACATATCACTAGAGGACCATGATGGTAGCTGCTCCCCATCCTTGTCCTGACCTTCTCTGGGCCTGGTGTAACCTGACTAGTCCCTCCATATCTTGGTGATGGTGCTCCAGTGCGTATGCACAGTGGTTTGCACTTTTCAAATAGGTAATTCATTTGTTGGAGGCCTGACCTTGTGGTGCACACTCAGGGGAATGTCAGAGCCCAAGGGGTGCTCAGTCTAGGTCCTAATTTATAAGAGAGCCTCTTCTACTCTTCTCTCATGTTTTCTTGCAGGATCCAGAGACAGAGAAGGCAAGGGCTAATGTACATAGGGCTCAGGTGCTCTCAGACCACTCCCTCCAGTTCCTCACACATACCTTGCCACACAAGGAAGTGATACATCCCAAGGTCCTATACAAAAGGAAATGAGGGTAGGGAGTGGGGTGGGGGAGATGGGCTTTGGAAAGTCACGGTAGGATAAACTGGGGTATTAATTTAGCTGACCATACTGCATGGATTCACCTGGCAGGGGACTCGACAGCAAAATCCAGGATCTCCCCCCCACTTGCATAAATTTCAGTGCCTATGAATTAAATTTATGATTCTAAAGAAAACCATCAGTGATCTGTACTTCAAATAGAATTCCAGATGGCCATACTAGTTAAGTGACACTTCAAAACTCCACTGGTGTCATCAGGAAAGCATCCACTGTAGAAACAGCAGCAGTGTTTCAGTTAATATTTCTGTCTTTTACCTCTCTATTGCGTTGGAAATGTGACCAGAAAGCTCTGAACAGAATTCAGTTTCACCCTCCTCCAACAGTACATCAGCTTTTCAATCGAGATCAGCCTGAAGGTCACTGATTTGACTTCTGAAAGAGAGATTGCCACAAATTTCTGTTGGAGTGTCACACTCACCCAGAGAGCACCGCATGCTGTCCAAGACAATCCACTGACATAGCAGTTGCCTGTCAAAGAGAAAAAACTAAATTACACCCATCAGTTTAAATTTCCAGTCAAACAAAGCTAGGTGCAAGATTGAAATCCTGAAGGTTTCCTAAACCCAGGGTTGTGAGTTCAATCCTTGAGGGGGCCACTTAGGGATCTGGGGCAAAAATCTGTCCAGGGACAGTACTTGGTCCTGCTAGTGAAGGCAGGAGACTGGACTTGATGACCTTTCAAGGCTGTTCCAGTTCTAGGAGATTGGCATATCTCCATTTTATATAAGGAAAGCCTGCCTGCTTATCTTCAAGAAGGCCCAAGCTGGTAGGGTGGAAGCAAAGCTTGACTGACATCAGGGACAGAAGAATTATCTTCCCCCACAAATCACAGAATCCGGGATGGGGAGCTGATCTGAAGTTTGAAGGTAGTGTGAAGATGTTGTCTCTTTAGTGTAGCTGAAGAATAGATATGACAGACACAGCTGCAAGCACTGAGAGCTTACTTAGAATCATAGAATATCAGGGTTGGAAGGGACCTTAGGAAGTCATCTAGTCCAACCCCCTGCTCAAAGCAGGACCAATCCCCAATTTTTGCCCCAGATCCCTAAATGGCCCCCTCAAGGATTGAACTCACAATCCTGGGTTTAGCAGGCCAATGCTCAAACCACTGAGCTATCCCTCCCCCCATTTCCCTTAACTCTGCAACCACAGATGAAACATTTTAATCACTGTTCTATAATGATTATTATTAATGTTGTTCTATTCCTGCTGTGAAGTAGCTTTTTAAAAAACCGTAACCCTGCTTTTATTCCGGGGACATCTTTTACAATCCTGCATGTGTGTAAAGTGTGACCACTTCTGTAGGCCAGACATGCACAAATGGAAGATGACTAAGATATATCAGAGTCGTCTTTATGTTGGACTTTCATATTGATGGAAACTAAGAGCCCCCTAAGTCCCTCCAGGAGATTGAGACAGAACAGACTGGCAGATAAGATTCTGCAGAAAGAGAAAATTAGGCAGGTTTTGAAAAATTGACATCTATGTGTTAACGGTGTGTGGGAAGCTTTATCTGGAAAGCCAGGGGCCTAAGCCATCAATTTACATAGCATTTAAATGCAATTAAAAAACCTTCTAGCTCTCATGGCTTCAAAGATAAGCTTCTGAATATGACCGGACTGTAAAGCAACGGAGTGCCATCTTCCTAAGTCTGCAGACAGTTAGCTAGCTCCAGTACTTTTAGTGCTGATCAGAGCTTTGCCAAGCAGTATCAGTGTGAAATTAACAAGACTCTGGTCAGCTTTACAGCTACTAATTGGGCAGCAGAAAAAAGAATAAATATTTATGTTGGTTTTACTCTATTGCCTGGCTGGCAAACCTGTGAGCAGCGTAGTGCTGGCTGCCCTCCTGACACTTTTTTAGTGTTCGTATTGTTTTGTTCTGGCTGGTAAGTTGAGTCTTCTAGCTAGTAGGGGGTCTCATACATTTCTCCAAAACCTGAAGCTAAGAATTTAAAATGACTCCCTTATTTAGGACCCTAAATAGCAAGGGCTAAAGCTATCCTCCGGGACTCCAGTTAAGAACTGCAAACAGAATTACTAGTATAAAGTAAAACTACTCAAGATAGTGGAGTCCCAGGCAGACTGCAAAGAGCTAAAAAAGGATCTCACAAAACTGGGTGACTGGGCAACAAAATGGCAGATGAAATTTAATGTAATTCCAAAGTAATGCACATTGGAAAACATAATCCTAACTATACATATACAATGATGGGGTCTAAATTAGCTGTTACCACTCAAGAAAGATCTTGGCCCTGGTCTACACTACGAGTTTAGGTCAAATTTAGCAGTGTTAAGTTGATTTAACCCTGCACCCGTCCACACAAAACCAATTTCTGTACTCCTCCCCGGTGAGGGGTTTAGTGCTAAAATAGACCTTGCTGGGTCAAAATTTGGGGTAGTGTGGATGTAATTCGACATTATTGGCCTCTGGGAGCTATCCCAGGGTGCTCCATTGTGACTGCTCTGGGCAGCACTCTCAACTCAGATGCACTGGCCAGGTAGACAGGAAAAGCGCTGGGAACTTTTGAATTTCATTTCCTGTTTGGCCAGCGTGGCGCGCTGATAAGCACAGGTGACCATGCAGTTCCAGAATCACAAAAGAGCTCCAGCATGGACTGAACGGGAGGTACTGGATCTGATCGCTGTATGGGGAGATGAATCATCGCTATCAGAACTCCGTTCCAAAAGACGAAATGCCAATATATATGCTAAAATCTCCAAGGACATGATGGACAGAGGCTACACATCAGGGATGCACAGCAGTGCCGTGTGAAAATTAAGGCGTTCAGGCAAGCCTACCAAAAAACAAAGAAGGTAAACGGTCGTTCCGGGTCAGAGCCCCATTCATGCCGCTTCTATGATAGAATTGCATGCAGCTTAAGGGGGGACCCTACCACTACCCCACCACTGTCCGTGGACACCTTCAAGGGGGGAGTCTCATGCAACAGGGATGAGGATTTTGTGGATGAGGAGGAGGAGGTTGAGGATAGCACACAGCAGGCAAGCAGAGAATCCCTTCTCCCTGGCAGCCAGGAACCGTTCATCACCCTGGAGCCAATACCCTCCCAAGGCGGGCTCCCGGACCATGAAGCCGGAGTAGGCACCTCTGGTGAGTGTACCTTTGTAAATATAATACAGGGTTTAAAAGCAAGCGTATTTAATGATTAATTTGCCCTGAAAACTTGGGATGCATTCGCGGTCAGTACAGCTACTGGGAAAGTCTGTTAGCGTGTCTGGGTATGGAGCGGAAATCCTCCAGGGACATCTCCATGAAGCTCTCCTGGAGGTACTCTGAAAGCCTTTGCAGAAGGTTTCTGGGGAGGGCAGCCTTATTCCGTCCTCCATGGTAGGACACTTTACCATGCCAAGCCAGTAGCAAGTAGTCTGGAATCATTGCAGCACAAAGCATCGCAGCGAATGGGCCCAGGTTTTGGTGGCATTCAAGCAACATCCGTTCTTTATCTCTCTCTGTTAGCTTCAGGAGAGTGATATCATTCATGATCACCTGGTTGAAATACGGGAAATTTGTTTAAGGGGACATTCAGAGGTGCCCATTCATGCTGAGCTGTTTGCGTTTGGCTGAAAAGAAACCAACCCCGCTGTTAGCCACGTGGTGGGGGGAGGCCCGTTCATGCTGAGCTGTTTGCGTTTGGCTGACAGGGATCTTCCCTGATACTTCCCTGTTATGAAGGCTGAAGAAGACGAAACCCTTTGGCTTACCATGGCTGCCTGCAAGCCGAATTCTGTTGCCCAGCCGAGCGTGTGTGATGTCCCACACCAAACCGGCAAGCTCTCAATATAAGAGGCAATATGCGACCTTGTACCAAAAGCACGTTGTGCTATGTAATGTGAATCGCTTGATTCAGTGTGAAATAGTCTTCCCTTTGTTCTCTAAAATGTATCTTTTTAAATACTAGTCCCTTTTTTTCCTCCCGCAGCTGCAAATGTTTCTACGCTCCCCCATCATCTCCATCCCAGAGGCTAGCGCAGATTAGAAGGCGAAAAAAATGCACTCGTGATGACATGTTCTCAGAGCTCATGAAGTCCTACAGCACTGAAAGAGCTCAGCAGAATGCGTGGAAGCAAACAATGGCCGAGTCCAGGAAAGTGTTAAATGAACGCGATGAGATGAGGCAGGATGCAATCCTGACGCTAATGGGGGAGCAAACTAACATGCTCAGGCGTCTGGTGCAGCTGCAGAAAAGGCAGCAGGAGCACAGACCGCCGCTGCAGCCCCTGTATAACCACCTGCGCTCCTCCTCAAGTGCCATATCCTCCTCACCCAGACGCCCAAGAGCGGGGGGGAGGCACTCCACCCCAGAGGATTGTCCAAGCAACAGAAGGCTGGCGTTCAAAAAGTTTTGAACTGTAGTGTGGCCTTGTCCTTCCCTCATCCACCACCCCACCCGGTGCTTCCCTCCTCACCCACCCCTCTCGGGCTACCTTGCAAGTTTTCATAGAATATCAGGGTTGGAAGGGACCTTAGGAGGTCATCTAGTCCAACCCCCTGCTCAAAGCAGGACCAATCCCCAATTGTTGCCCCAGATCCCTAAATGGCCCCCTCAAGGATTGAACTCACAACCCTGGGTTTAGCAGGCCAATGCTCAAACCACTGAGCTAACCCTCCCCCCAAAAATAGGAGTTTTCCCTCCTATTTGTGTGATGAATTAATAAAGAATGCATGATTTTGAAACAATAATGACTTTATTGCCTCTGAAAGCGGTGATCGAAGTGGGGAGGGCAGTTGGCTTACAGGGAAGTAGTCAACCAAGGGAGCGGGTTTTCATCAAGGAGAAACAAACAGAACAGTCACACTGTAGCCTGGCCAGTCATAAAACTGGTTTTCCAAGCTTCTCTGATGCCCAGCTGTGCTCTTCTAATCGCCCTGGTGTTTGGCTGCGCGTAATCAGCTGCCAGGCAATTTGCCTCAACCTCCCACCCCGCCATAAACGTCTCCCCCTTACTCTCGCAGAGATTGTGGAGCACACAGCATGCAGCAATAACAATGGGAATATTGGTTTCGCTGAGGTCTAACCTAGTCAGTAAACTGCGCCAGCGAGTTTTTAAAACGTCCAAATGCACATTCTACCACCATTCTGCACTTGCTCAGCCTATAGTTGAACTGCTCCTTACTACTGTCCAGGCATTTCAACATCAACTATAGGCATTTCAACATCCTCAACGGTAATTTTCTGGTCTGGGAAGTAAGTCCCTTCCTGCAGCTGTTCAAACAGACCAGAGTTCCTGAAGATGCGAGCGTCATGCACCTTTCCTGGCCATCCCATGTTGATGTCGGTGAAACATCCCTTGTGATCCACCAGTGCTTGCAGCACCACTGAAAAGTACCCCTTGCGGTTTATGTACTGGCAACCAAGGTGGTCCGGTCCCAAGATAGGGATATGCGTTCCATCTATTGCCCCACCACAGTTAGGGAACCCCATTGCAGCAAAGCCATCCACTATGACCTGCACATTTCCCAGAGTCACTACCCTTGATAGCACCAACTCAGTGATTGCGTTGACTACTTGGATCACAGCAGCCCCCACTGTAGATTTGCCCACTCCAAATTGATTCCTGATTGACCGGTAGCTGTCAGGCGTTGCAAGGTTCCACAGGACTATCGCCACTCGCTTCTGAACTGTCAGGGCTGCTCTCGTCTTGGTACTCTTGCGCTTCAGGGCAGGGGAAAGCAAGTCACAACGTTCCATGAAAGTGCCCTTACGCATGCAAAAGTTTCACAGCCACTGGGAATCATCCCATTCCTGCAACACTATGCGGTCCCACCAGTCTGTGATTGTTTCCCGGGCCCAGAATCAGAATTCCACGGCATGAACCTGCCCTAATGGCACCATGATGTCCAAATTGCCACGTTCCATGCTTTCTGACAGTCTGTGTCCATGTCCTCATCACTATCGTGATCGCACTTTCGTCGCATCCTTGCCTGCTTTTGGAGGTTCTGCACATACTGCAGGATAATGTGCGAGGTGTTTACAATGCTCACAACTGCAGCCGTGATCTGAGCAGGCTCCATGCTTGCAGTGCTATGGCGTCTGCGTGGGCCATCCAGGAAAAAGGGCACGAAACGATTGTCTGCGAGCGGTGACTGCAGGAGAGCAGAGTTGCAGCGGAAGTGGTGGAGCCGTACACCATGTATGAGGATGGCTCGCAGTCCTACTGCACCGTCTGCCGCGAAGGCACCCGGGAGCTGCTGCTGTGTTGCAATGCCAGCAGCTGCTTCTGTGTTGAATGCTTAGAGGTCCTGGTAGGGCAAGGTACCTCGGCCAAGGCAAAAGAGCAAGAGCCCTGGAGCTGTTACATGTGTCAACCACAGCAGTGGTACGGTGTCTGCAAGGGTAACCCAGGAAAAAAGGTGTGAAACGATTGTCTGCCATTGCTTTCACGGAGGGAGGGGCGACTGATGACATGTACCCAAAACCACCCACGACAATGTTTTTGCCCCATCAGGCATTGGGAGCTTAACCCAGAATTCCAATGGGCTGCGGAGACTGCGGGAACTGTGGGATAGCTACTCACAGTGCACTGCTCTGTAAGTCGATGCTAGCCACAGTAGTGTGGATGCACTCCGCCGACCTAATGCGCTTAGTGTGGACACACACAATCGACTGTATAAAATCTCTTCCGAAAAATCGACTTCTATAAAATGGACCTAATCTTGTAGTGTAGACATACCCTTGGAGTCATTGTGGATAGTTCTCTGAAATCATCCACTCAATGTGCAGCGGCAGTCAAGAAACCTGGCTTGTTTCTGAAATCATCCAAACAATGTGCAGCTGGCTACCAGGCCCTCCAAGCAAACAATGTTGGGAATCATCAAGAAAGGGATAGATAATAAGATAGAAAATATCATACTGCCTCTATATAAATCCATGGTACGCCCACATCTTGAATACTGTGTGCAGATGTGGTCCCCCCATCTCAAAAAAGATATATTGGAATTGGAAAAGGTTCAGAAAAGGGCAACAAAAATGATTAGGGGTATAGAACAGCTTCCGTATGAGGAGAGATTAATAAGACTGGGACTTTTCAGCTTGGAAAAGAGGCGACTAAGGGGGGATAAGTCTATAAAATCATGAGTAGTATAGAGAAAGTAAATAAGGAAGTGTTATTTACTCCTTCTCATAATACAGCAAGGGACCACCAAATGAAAATAATAGGCAGCAGGTTTAAAACAAACACAAGAAAGTATCTTTTCACGCAATGCACTGTCAACCTCTGGAACTCCTTGCCAGAGGATGTTGTGAAGGCCAAAACTATAACGGGGTTCAAAAGGGATCTAGATAGATTCATGGAAGATAGCCATTGGTGGACCTATTAGCCGGGATGGACAGGAATGGTGTCCCTAGCCTCTGTTTGCCAGAAGCTGGGATTGGGTGACAGGGGATGGATCACTTGATGATAACCTGTCTGTTAATTCCCTTTGGGGCACCTGCCATTGGCCACTGTCAGAGAACAGGATACTGGGCTTGATGGACCTTTGGTCTGCCCTAGCATGGCCATTCTTATGTTCTTAAAGTGTGTTATTACATTTACAGCAATATAACAAAGGGAAGGAGGATTTGCCACAATATTTCTGTCACAGTTCAGGGCAACTGTACCTGTATTCCCCCAAGTGGTCCCTCAAGGGCACGCACTCTAAGTTCCTGGCTCCTCAGCTGTCACCTCTCTTGGGTAGAGATCTGCATTACTTTCCCTTCTTCTTTAAAGGCTGCACAGTTTTCTGCCTACACTCTGATATTCCCAGCAAGCCAGTCTGCCTAAAAGGCCAGCATCTGTGCTTTGCTTTCTCTCCAGAGGCTATGCCCTGTGGATAGCCTGCAATTATAAGTTACCACACAACTCTTTATAAGCAAGCATCTTTATTCTTCAGGTGAAAGCATTACAGAGAAAACATATTAAAAGACTAAAAGAACCTACTTGCAAGCTAAAAAGCTTATCAGAGGTCACCCCCAACTCCAACAAGGGCTCTGGTAGGTGTCAGTCCTTCAAAACTCACAACTGGGTTTTCCCCATGGTTACAGGTTCATAACTGGCACAGATACAGAATCAAGAACCACGATGAATAGTTTGATCTTGGCCTCATGTAACAGGTGATCAGCAGACAGTGGTCTGCTCCTCAGGGCCTAGCTTTGAAAGGCTGGATTTTTGCATAATAAGAGGTAAGGAATTTGCATTCACCTCCCCCTAGATCAGGGATGAGCCCGCAAACTGTTTTAAGCTGGCCACACCATGCAGCTCGGCCCCACTCCGGCTGGGGCACTGGGTGGGGGCCGCACCGCATGGCTCGGCCCTGCTCTGGCCAGGGCACAGGGTCGGGGGCCACACCAAGCTGCTCCCGGAAGCCGCGGCAAGGCCCCGCTCTGGCTCCCACGTGCTCCAATGGGAGCTGCAGGGGCGGATGGGGATGCATGGGGCAGATGGGGCTGTGGATGGGGCAGCATGCAGAGCCACCTGGCCACGCCTCTGCATAGGAGCCAGAGAAGGGACATGCCACTGCTTCCAGGAGCCACTTGAAGCAAGCGCCGCTCGGAGCCTACACCCCCGAGCCTATTCCCAGGCCCCTGCCCCAGCCCTGATCCCCCACCTGCTCTCCAAGCCCCTCAATCCCAGCCCGAAGCACACTCCTGCACCCCAACCTCCTCATCCCCAGCCCCACCCCAGAGCCCACACCCCAACCCAATTTTGTGAGCATTGATGGCCCGCCATACAATTTCTATTCCCCGAAGTTTGCCCACCCCTGCCCTAGATATTCCCCAGGAAATCCACTTGACACTTTTTGTTACAAAAGCCCATTCTCGTCTGCCACATTGTTCAAGATAGTCCTTTGAAATGCTAGATCTCACATCTGTCATATCTCCCCCCTTGAGCGGTTACATGCAATCCCGACTCACAATAATATATGAACCATTCATTTAATACAATGGACTCCAAAGATACTTAAATTTAATTAGTAAGATCTCCCTAGGATATAGCAGGAAATTGCCATCTCGATCACAATAGCTAGAATAGCTCCTTTTATGAAAAATTAAGAGGAAAATAGCTGAAGCCATTATTGACATAAGCGCTTTCAGTCTGATGAACTAGTCAACTGGCAGGTATTTAATACAGCTAGAGCGGAGCAACCCTTATGCTCTTGGTACTTTGTCCACCTTTCCCAGGAGATGGGAGAAAGCCAATAATTCAAAGCTCAAGTCATCTTATACAAAGGTTTTTAAAATAGATTTAGTCAGCTGTTCCAGTTTTAAAAAGCTCTTTGCAATTTTGTAACCATTCACATATCGTTGTAATTAATGCTTTATGTATCGGTATACTGCATTTGTAGACAGTGAGTAAGTGTTGTTAGGACAAATGTCAATGCCATAAAACTTAATTACTGACGAGAACAAGACGAAGAGCCAGTATACAGTCTCACATGCTGGGCGACCGTCCTGTCAGTGTCACAAATGAGGTCACTTGGTAGGAAGATGGCTCCTCCAGCATTAAGGCTCAAATCTGGGTGTAAAAACTTCACTGTCAAATTCGTTGCAGAGGTTTTGCATGCCAAGAAGTGCTTCTTCACAACATGACCTTTCAGAATGCAGCTCTGAGCAAAACTAAAGGCAGGTCTTCACTACCCGCCGCATCGGCGGGTAGCAATCGATCTATCGGGGATCGATTTTTCGCATCTCGTTAAGACGCGATTAATCGATCCCCGATCGCGCTCCCCGTCGCCGCCGGCAATCCACCGCATCGAAAGGCGGAAGCGGAGTCGACGGGGGAGCTGCAGCGATCGACT
Organism: Macrochelys suwanniensis; assembly: GCA_033296515.1. Lineage (NCBI taxonomy): Eukaryota > Metazoa > Chordata > Testudines > Chelydridae > Macrochelys > Macrochelys suwanniensis. The sequence goes on along the minus strand of CM065787.1, from coordinate 935,370 downwards.
CGCCGCCGTCCTCATCCCCAGGTAAGCCGACTACGATACGCCGACTTCAGCTACGCTATTCCCGTAGCTGAAGTTGCGTATCGTAGATCGACCCCCTCCCCTAGTGTAGCCCTGGGCTAAGACAGATTTCCTCTAGACTAAATTCTCAGGTTACCTGTAATTGCTGCAATTAGCATTAACACTTATTTGGATAGGTATGTTCAAACTATTGCATGTTTGAAAGGAATGCTGAATCACCAGCAGAGGCAGCATTCCCCACCCCCCCAAACATCTATATTAGGCAATTAATTTTGGTTTACTGCTCTTCTACCTTCAGAAAGCACCTTCTCATACCCCAGAATGCTATCTGCTTTTGGATGTACCGTAACTATTGCTTTCCACTTTGCAGGAAGCAGACAGACTTGATTTTCCATGGTTGCACTATCTTTAGATTGTAAACTCTTGGAGGGCAGAGACCAGTTACTTGTTTAGCATAGCTCACTGTCTTGCACACGGACAGCTAATCGGACAGAAGCTTATCTTAATACCATCTTTGGGCTGCACTGACAGCTTGCCAAGAACCTATGGGCCACATCCATTTGGATCAAAGAGCACAGATTACAACCTCTTTCAATTTCAGCAAGGAGATGTACCCTGTCGACACTCCAGGTTTTAATCTGCCATATGGCCTTCTGCTAAGAGATACAGTATTGTAGGCTGGGGCCTGGAGTTTCCACAAGTAATGCTTTGGTATTAAACATTAGGTTGGCTGCAGTGAGGAGCTCTATGGGCTGTAAGTGCTAAGTGTTATTTGTCTGTAGGCTGCTCTTTAGCCATCTGTGTAATGTTCATGTTACAGAGGCAGTGTGGATAGAACATGGATGAGATGCAGGCTGTCACTGGTCTGTAGGGTGACCCCAGAAAATCACTTCACCTCTGCGAACCTCGGCTTCCCCAGCTATAAAATGGGGATAATGATACTGAGGATTGCCTTTGTAAAACACTCAGATCTACTGCTGAGAAGTGCTCTGTAAGAGCTAGGGAGTATTAGTGTTTTACCATATGCTGTGAGCAGAGTTCTCACACAGCCCTCCCCACACAGACCCAGACCCAAACCCAAACATATGAGCATGTTCAGTGTTAGTGAAAGGTGCCAGCCTACCCTGGGGACTGAAGTCCTCTACTCCTAGAACAGGCAGTGCCAGTTCCTAAATCCACCAGTGGGCCTTGCTGCTGATCTGCAAGAAACAGCTCTAGGAGAAAGGAAGTAGGTTCAGCCTCCACAGTCTTTTTAATCCTCAGCTTCTCTATTAAGATTGACAACTGTCATTTGGAAATCTGACTGAGACCCCCGACTCATTTCACATAAACTGCCAAGTGGTAAGATTTGATCTCTCCTGATCTGGACCAGATCTGAACAAGTGAGCTAGAGGTGAACGTCTTCATCTCATTATCAATTCTCTGGAAGCAATTCTTCACCATGGTGCTATGTTCATTTCTCAAAACTTGATCTCTTTAATATTTTGATTAGAGGAAGAGATGGAGGAATGCAAGACGTAAAACAAAAAAGGCTGTAGGCTGGATTCATTACACTGAAAACGTATTAACTCAACACATTTGTTCCTAAAGAAGTAGGGTGACAGAGATGGTAATTTCCTGCAATATCCTGCATAAACCTGACTGAATTAAGTTGGTCTGTCATTGTGGCCAGGGACTGCGTGTAATTCCATGGGGGAAGAGGGACCACAGCTCTAACAGGAGCTAAGAACAGGGGGGCTGGTTACGCAAATTCACTCCAGCTGTAACACCTCCAGAGCAGTATCACCACTTGGGGAGGCTTGCATATACAGGTTCAAACTGGATTCTTCATGGACCAACAGACAAAAAAAAAAAAAAAGGACTTCTGGTTAAATAGCCTGAGTTAAAACAGACTCAGGGCCTTCTTTCTGATCCTACAAATGAACAGGACCATCTGTCTAAGTGGAGAAGGGGCAGTCCTTTCTTGGAAGGGTTGGAAGGACTTGGCCCAGTCTGTCGCCTTGTTCTGAGCAAAAGGGTTATGAATTTGTAACCACAGAAATAATCCCTGGTGGGGTTTAAAGGACTGTTTACTGGCCAGACCCCTTGTTGGAGTTGGGGTGCTCTCTGGTATGCTTATTGGCATGTGTAGTATAGACTCTTTTATAGTGTTAATATGTTTTCTCTGTAATGTTTTTACCGTAAGAGTGAATGTGCTTGCTTAGAAAGAGCTGTGTGGTAACTTAGCTGTGATAATGAGACTGGTTTCGGTCTCCGAGCCGAAGAGTAAAGCAGGCCCTGCTTAGGCAGCTCGGCTTTACTGGGGAATTCACAGAAATACCCAGCTGAGGCGTGAGAGAGGCATGAGTCTCCACCCACAAGAGGGGATTGCTGGGGTGCTAGAAGCTAAAAGTGGGAAGTCTTGCTAGACCCAGAGGGAGAATACGGGTGCAGTGCCCTGAACTGTAACACACAGAGCTCCTGTGTTCAACTGTTGTTGCAATTGCTAGAGCTTCTTTAAAGCATGTTTCCTTATTTAGTATATTTTAAAACATCTGCATGTGGATGCACTTGTAAGAGGGTTTCACTATAAGCAGTACCTTCCAAAACATAAGCTTCCCTTCTTGTTTTCTTGAAAAGAGGGCCCCCAATTTTCTTCCAATCAAACCCAACTGAACAATGTAGACTAGAAATAAACTGCCATAGAAAACAATGTAAATGTTGTTTTCCCCAGCAACCCAAGCAGTAACATCAGCACGTTAGACATGGGTCTGTTCCCCAAATGGTTTAAATGGGTCATGGCTATATGAACAAGATATAATTTGCACATCAGATTTTAGATGATTAAGCTGGACAAAAATACACCGCACCCTTGCTAGAATGTGAGGTTTGGGAGCCATGCGCGGTACCACGTTAATGCGGGGACCGCGTTATAGCAGGGGGACACGTTACCATGGATCCCAATGTAAATAAATTTATTTTTGGATCCATGGTCGCCCCCAAGCTAATTCCGAATTCGCGCTATGTTGACACGCATTCAGCAAGGGGGGGAGCTCCTGTACTAGAACTCCTGGTATAGTTATTTTAATAAGAGGAATAAATATATGGTCAGCAATTGAGCAAAAACAATAAAAAAGTTATTCTCAATTGATTAAATGTATGCACTGTATGCATTCAGCATACACAGGATGCTTAGCAACAAACTTCAATTTAAAATGCTCATTTTCGTGGCAACAGAGGTTATGAGTTTTTAAAAATATGTTGCTTAGCAGGCACAGAGCTGTCTTGGCTGTTCAGATATTTGATAGTCACTAGACTTTCACACAAGGATTTCAAGGAAATGAAGCCAAGAGGATTTCCTACCATGATTATTGGCAGAGATTTTTCTGCTATTTTATTAAAAGAACCTTAAATGCAATAGACGTGCAGGAGAAGAAAGCAGGCAAGTTTCTACATATCGACTTGGTCATTCATTTCCATTCACCATGAATCTCTTTTACAGATTGCAGCCATGCTTAGACTCCCATCACCGTGCAAGGGTTGTAGCTGTGATGGTAACACTGAAACCAGCAGCAACTGTCCAGAGTGCCAAAATCCATTTCAGGAGAAAGAAACAGAAAATACGTTGACAGAGTCAGTCACTCACCCAGCAGTTAAGTAAAGGGGATAGGAAGGCGATTCTAGAGTTAAAAAATAAACCTAGGGTGAGCATGTTGTAAGAAGGGGAAAATGACACAAGTATGTCTTATCTGGTAGTTTGAAAGAAAACAAAACCAAGGCCTTGAACACTTATGGTCATAAATGATTCCAGAAGATTTCTCAACATAAATAGGACTAACTCTGGGATCTTGCCCAAATCCTGGATTAAAGAGACACAATTTTAAAATACATGTTGTAAACAAAGAAATATAGCTAAAAGTACCTGGGGAACTCAATTTACTGCTCACACTTTTATTCAACTTTACTTAAATAAGCACTTGTTTTGAAAAAGTTAAAGGGATAGTCAACTTTAAAAGGTTTCTACAACTGAATTAAAAGTAGTTTCAGGTAACACCCCGCTACTGAGTATCCCTGCCAATCTTTGTGGTTTAGCAATAACATTTTATTTTTTAAATAAGAGAAGAATGAGGGGAGATCTGATAGCTGCTTTCAACTACCTGAAAGGGGGTTCCCAAGAGGATGGATCTAGACTGTTCTCAGTGGTAGCAGATGGAAGGGGAGGGATAGCTCAGTGGTTTGAGCACTGGCCTGCTAAACCCAGGGTTGTGAGTTCAATCCTTGAGGGGGCCATTTGGGGATCCGGGGCAAAAATTGGGGATTGGTCCTGCTTTGAGCAGGGGGTTGGACTAGATGACCTCCTAAGGTCCCTTCCAACCCTGATATTCTATGATTCTATGAAGTGTTGTAAGCAAGAGACACAAGTAGCAATTACTCCATACTAGGCAGCCCTGATAAGGCCTCAACTGGAGTACTGTCTTCAGTTGTGGACACCACACTTCGAGAAAGATGTAGACAAATCAGAGAACGTCTAGAGGAGAGCTAGAAAAATGTTTAAAGGTCTAGAAACATGACCTACAAGGAAAAACTGAAAAAAATCAGGTTTGTTAGTTTGGAATAGAGATGACTGAGCGGGGACATAACAGCCTTCAAATATATAAAAAGTTGATATAAAGAGGAGGGTGAGAAATTGTTCTCTTTAGCCACTGAGGATGGGACAAGAAGTAATGGGCTTGAATTGCAGCAAGGGAGATTTAGTTAAACATTAGGAAAAAGTTCTTAACTGTCAGGGTAGTTAAATGCTGGACCAAATAAACTAGAGAGGCTGTGGAATCTCTGTCATTGGAGGTTTTTAAGAACAGATTGGACAAACAACTGTCAGCTATGGTCTAGATTTGGTCCTGCCTCAGTGACCTCATGTGGTCCCTTCCACGCCTGCATTTCTATTATTTCTATGAGCTAGTCTACACTAGAAGCGCTACAACAGCACTGATGGAGCTGTGCCACTGTAGCATGTCTGAAGATGCTCTAAGCCAGGGGTCTCAAACATGCGGCCCACGGAACTCTTCCCTGCAGCCCGCCAGACTCGCCACGCCCCCCCACACCCCCCGCCAGTTACTTCCTATGGCTGCCAACTTCCCTCACCCCTGCCCCGCCCCCCGAGTTATGTTCTGTGGCCGCTAAGATCCCCACCTCCCCACCACGCTGCTCCACGCTTCTCTACTTACCCCCAGGCAGTTCCCGCCGCCAGAACAGCTGTCTGGCAGCGTAGCGGTTTCCGGGAGGGAGGGGGGAGGAGCGGGAAGCCGCGTGCACAGGGGAGGAGCGGGAGAAGAGGCAGGGATTTGGGAAAGGGGTTGTAATAGGGGCGGGGAAGGGGTGGAGCTGGGGTGGGGACTTTGGGGAAGGGGCTTGAATGGAGGGGATGAGAAGAGGCGGAGGAGGGGTGGAGTGCGGTGCAGCCCAGTGTAGAGGAGAGGTCTGTAACAGAAGTAAATCTGGGTGAGTGTTTTGTCCTTTGAGTTTTGTCCTTAGAGTGCTTGGGGCAGCACATGTGAAGGGGCGGTATTCCAGCCATTCCTGGGGCGGCCATTCCTCCGGCCACTCCTGGAGCGGCCATTCCTGGGCCATTACTCCGGCGGCCATTCCTGGGGTGGCCCATTTCCACTTGGGGAGGCAAAAAGCTAGAGCTGGCCCTGAGTGAGGTGCGTTATTGAGCGTATATATTTTATTAAAACAGCTTGGAAATGACTTCGTAAAAAAAAAAAAAAAAAAAAGAACACTCATGGAAGAAAAGAGAGTTTTTCAAGACAAATGGGAGAATTTATATTTTTTCACAGAGGTAAAAGATAAAATTCAATGCCTTATTTGTCAGCAAACGATTGCTGTTCCCAAGGAGTATAACGTGCATCGGCACTATGACACAATGCACCGTGAAAAATATGATGGATTCACCGAAAAAATCGAGAGGAAAAAGTTCAGCAACTTAAAGCAGTATTTGCCAAGCAAAGAAATTTCTTTTCGGGTATAAACAAGTCTAGCCAAGATTCAGTAAGAGCAAGTTTTGTGATAAGTGAAATGATAGCTAAATCATCGTGACCTTTTACAGAAGGCCTATTCGTAAAATAATGTCTTATGAAGGCCAGCGAAATTTTATGTCCTGATAGGAAGAAGGTTTTTGAAGGCATAAGCTTGTGTGCCAATACAGTTGCCTGCAGGATAACGGATTTAGCAGATAATGTGCAAAAACAACTGATTTAAATCTCAAAAGACTTCAAGAGCAATTGAAAATGCTTCGATGAGAGTACAGATGTATCAGATACCGCACAGTGTGCAGTGTTCATTAGAGGTGTGGATTGCAATTTGAATATAACTGAAGAATTGCTAGACTTAAAACCACTGAAGGGTACCACCACAACGGGACGTGACGTATGTCAAGGACTGGAAGAGTGCATTGAAAAAGCTGCGCTGCCATGGAACAAACTTGTATCTTTGGCTATGGACGGTGCGCCATCAATGTGCTCTGAAAACGTTGGTGTGGTTGAATTATTGAAGACCAAACTGAACAGCCTCAATATACCGGGAATTAGCTTCACCAGTATACATTGCATTTTGCATCAAGAAGCCCTGTGTAGTAAAAGTCTACAAATGGAGGAAGTTATGGATGTAGTTGTTAAAACTGTTAATTTTATACGTGCACGAGGGCTGAATCACAGACAATTCAATTCTTTTCTAGCAAGTATGGACAGTGAATATGGGGAACTTCTGTATCACACTCAAATTAGATGGCTGAGTCGTGGAAATGTTTTGAAGTGTTTTTTTGCACTTAGAGAGGAGATTGATTTGTTCATGAAAATGAAAAACAAGGAGGTTCCACAGCTTGCTAATTCCACTTTTATCTGCAGCCTTGCTTTTCTAACAGATATAACTGATCACCTGAACGCACTGAACTTGAAGCTTCAGGGTAGAAAACAGGTGATAACACAGATGTATGACAGTGTTAAGTCATTCACAGTCAAGCTTACTTTGTGGGGGAAACAGCTGACTGCTGGCAATCTGATCCATTTCTCAACTCTGAGTTCCTTAGGAAAAGTTGAACCCAAATCCTTGAAAGAATATGCAGATATCATTTCTAACTTACAGAAACAGTTTGATGTGCGGTTTAAAGATTTCAAGGCACTTGAACCACATTTTCAACTTTTTTCCACACCATTTGCTGTTGAAATTGACAATGTTACTGAGGAAATGCAGATGGAGTTAGTGGATCTTCAGCGTGATACCATTTTGAAGCAGAAGTATACAGATGTGGGAATTCCAGAATTCTACAGGTTTCTTTCACAAGAAAGATTTCCCATGTTATTCTCTGCTTCCGCAAGGATAATGGCAATGTTTGGAAGTACATATATATGTGAACAGTTTTTCTCTTCCATGAAGATTAACAAATCTGCGTTAAGGTCAAGGCTCACTGATGAACATTTGAAAGCAACATTGAGATTGGTTTCGTCTCAGGATATCAAACCTAATATTGATGCCCTGGTTGATGAAAAACACAGCCAGCTAAGTGGCCAAAAATGAAATGACTATCAAAAGTAGCACCGACTTTTCACGTTACAGTTAAAGAAGTTACACGTTACAGTTAAAGACGTTAATAAAAAAGTTAATATATTGACTTTTAATAGCATACTATATTCCTCCTTAAAAAAATGAAGAGTAAGGAGCGGGGAGCCGCACGCACAGGGGAGAAGGCGGAGAAGGGGCGGGGCCTCATGGAAGGGGTGGAGTGGGGGCAGGGCCGAGGCAGCGAGGGGGCGGGGTCAGTGATGCCGCCCTCGGGCCAATGCACTAGTCCTCATGCGGCCCTCGTGGTAATTTGAGTTTGAGACCCCTGCTCTAAGTCGATGGGAGAGAGCTCTCCTGTCCACTTAATTACTCCACCTTTGCGAGAGGGGGTAGCTCTGGTTTTGTCTATACTGGCACTTTTGTCATTAAAACTTTTGTTGCTTAGCGGGGTAAAAAAAAAACCCACATCCCTGAACAGCAAAAGTTTTAACGACGAAAAGCACCGGTGTGAAGAGTGCTTCGCTGGCAGGAGCAGCTCTCCCATCAATGAGGCTTCCGCCCCTGGCTGTCGCCAGGAGAGCTCTCTCTCCAGGTGACAGAGTGGCTACATTGCACCTTACCACGGCATGGCTGCAGCAGCACAGCCATGCCATTGTGAAGTGCGCAGTGTACACATAGCCTATGTCAGCAGGAGAGCTGTCTACGCCCGGGGGGGGGGGGGCTCAGGGGGTGGCTTATTCACACCCCCGAGTGACACAAGTTACACCGAAGTAAGTGGCAGTGTAGACAAGATCTACAGCAGTATCTCCCTTCAAGTTCACAGTGTACCTGCAACTTCAGCTGGACACCGAGCTCTTCACTACCTGCCCTACATTTTTGTGCAACACTGTGGCTGGTAAATAGCTGCCCAGTGCCCTGCCCACCCCTGCAGAAACAACTGAGCCCTTCCCTGTCCCTGAGGGACTGCATTGGCCAGCGCTGGCAGGAGCAACGTCGCCATCACGCGCTGCTGCGTGGCTCCCCAGAATCGGCTGCATCTCAGTGCTGGGCAAGGACCCCTGTACAAACAGCGGCCCGCCCCACACGGAGGGGGCTGGGAGAGGCGCCCGTCCCGGGGCGAGGGCTGCACAGCGCGACTGGGGGGCAGGCTGGGCGGGAGGATCCCACCCCTGGCGGGGCCCGTGTGCTAGGGGCAGCTCCCCCCGCTCGGCCCCAGGGGGATGGGAGACGAGAGGAGCAGGCCCCCGCCCCAGGGAAAAAGCAGAGCGCTCCCCACGCGGACTGGGCGGGGGGGGGAAGTGGCCCCCTGGCGCATGCGCTCTCCCCCGGGCTGCGGGGGCTCGTTACCTGCGAGTCCCGGAACTCCACCACCACATTCTCGCTGCTCCAGCGCGCCGCCATCTTTGGCCGCCCCGCGCGACACAGCTGAGGCAAGCAGGATTGGAGACGCTACCGCACAGCACCCCGCTGGAAGCGCAAGGGCTGCTGGGATATGTAGTCCCGGTGCCGCAGGGCGGGGCTGGGAGAAGCTTTGGGGCGGCCTAGGCGCCTGGCGCCTCATGGCAGGGAGTGCTCAGGGGGATCCCATGACTCCAGGAGCTGGGGCTTTAAGAAAAACCACCAACTATTGGAAGACTCACACTCAGAGCACAAGTTGTCACCCATCTCTAGCTGTCTGTATGTGTAATCATCTTCCCCAGGGCCCTGTACTCCCTTGCTGAGCTCCTGGAATATTTTCCTCTTTAGTTATTGTTTTGCCATTGGTTAAGAGGATATTGGCTGGTAGGTTAGGCCCTGAATTTAGGTACTGTAAGAATTATTAAAATAAAAAATATTTACAAAAGCTGGTATTTCCAAAATTGCTTTAATGGGATTAAAAATAAAAATAGTTTTGTGTTTGGATTTCAACATTACCTTACAATGGTCGCAAACCTGCTAACACTTGGGTGCATGCTTCATTTTGCTTAAATTAATAAAACTGCTCACAGCCCTGACCTTGTAAATGTCTATGTGTGTGCTTAACTTTACTATCATGAGTAGGTCCGTTGAGGTTAATGGGATTACTCATACAGTAGAACCTCAGAGTTACAAACACCAGAGTTATGAACTGAGCAGTCAACCACACACCTCATTTGGAACCGGAAGTACGCAATCAGGCAGCAGCACAGACAACTACAAAAAAGCAAATACAGTACAGTACCGTGTTAAACTTAAGTTAAAAAAATTGTTGACAAGGGAAGGAAACTGTTTCTGTGTTCGTTTCATTTAAATTAATATGGCTAAAAGCAGCATTTTCTTCTGCAAATAAAGTTTCAAAGCTGTTTCAATGTTCAGTTGTAAACTTTTGAAAGAACAACCATAACATTTTGGTCAGAGTTACGAACAGCTTCCATTCCCAAGGTAACTCTGAGATTTTACTGTAATAGTAAAGTTACACATGTGTTTAAATGTTTGCAGGTTTGGGGCCAACGTTTGCAACTGCAATGCTGAAGATTTATTCTAATATATAAGAACCCGAAAGTGAAACTAACTAGGAAATAAATTGCGTAGTCTATTTTCATAGTGGAAGCCAAGTAAAATGCAAAACCGAAGCAATACATAAAAATAGTGAAAATTAAATAAGGTTGTAAAAATTATTTGGTGTTAATATTCTAAAATGGTCCTACTACTGCTAATTTGGGAATTTTTCAATATAGCCCTGTTGCACATAAGGAATCTAAGAAAGTTAAAACTATTTCACTCAATCATACCATATCAAATCACCAAGTCACTGCTTTTTTTTTCTTTTCCTGGTTGTGTGTCACAATCTGAGGCCCCAAATTCTGCAATGAGATGTATATAGAGTAAATCTCTATATCCACATGGCATCCTACTGACAATTTCACAATCAGGGACAAAGGCGGACATGACAATAATCTACAAATACTTTCATGGCGTGAGTGACAGGAAGGGAGAGGAATTATTTAAAGTACTACAAAGAACATAAGACCTAAGAGTAATACAGTAATGGGATGAATTCAAATAGAAACTTTCTGGTTGACTATCAAGAAAAACTTCCTTACAGTAAAATCTACCTTGGCTACACTCACGAGTTACAGCGCAATAAAACTGCCTACAGCGCTGTACCTCACTAACCGTCTACACTTGCAAGGCACGTACAGCGCTGCATCTCCGCAGATACAGCGCTGCAGATACTCCACCTCCCCGAGAGGAATAATGTTAGTTGCGCTGCCGCTGGTGCGCTGCGGCTCCAGTGTGGCCACCCAATGCGCTCTTATTGGCCTCCAGAAGTATTCGGAAGTATCCCACAATGCCTGTTCTAGCCACTTTGGTCATCAGTTCGAACTCTACTGCCCTGGCCCCAGGTGACCAACCGCCAGTCCCACCCTTTAAATTCCCTTGGAATTTTAAATATCCCCTTCCTGTTTGCTCAGCCAGGCGTGGAGTGCTCTCAGCACATCTTTCCAGGTAACCATGCCTCCACATGCCAGACGAGCCCCAGTATGGCACAATACCAAGTTGCTGGACCTCATCGCTGTTTTGGGGGAGGAAGCTGTCCAGTCCCAGCTGCGCTCCAGCCGGAGGAATTTCAATACTTTTGGCCAGATATCAAGGGCCATGATAGAAAGGGGCCATGACCGGGACGCAATGCAGTGCAGGATAAAAGTGAAGGAGCTGCGGAGTGCGTACCGCAAAGTCCGTGAGGCAAACAGCTGCGCGGGTGCTCCCCCCACAACCTGCCGATTCTACAAAGAGCTAGACGCAATACTTGGGGGTGACCCCACCTCCGTTCCGAGCACCACCGTGGAAACGGGAGAGCGGGAGGAGGAGGAGGAGGAGGGGGTTGAAGAAAGCAGGAGCGAGGGTGCTGTGGCTGGGGGAGAAACCCCTGACTCCCTGGGGGCATGCAGCCAGGAGCTCTTCTCGAGCCAGGAGGAAGGGAGCCAGTCGCAGCGGCCGGTACGCGGTGGAGGAGAAAGAGAAGAGCAGGTTTGCAGTAAGCAGCTTTTATTTTCGGGAAGGAGTTTTTTCGATGCGGGGTCCTTGGGCAAGGAGGGTTTGGACTGCATGCATGCCTAGATGCGGAAGAGAGCATTGATGTGGTCTATCACATCGTGGAAATCGGCCACTGTAATCTCTTCGAAAGTCTCAGCCAGAGCGTGGGCAATGCGCATGCGCAGGTTTATTGGGAGAGCCGCCGTGGTCCTTGTCCCAGTCAGGGTAACGTGTCCGCGCCACTGTGCCGCGAGAGGCGGGGGGACCATTGCTGCACACAGGCAAGCTGCATATGGGCCAGGGCGGAAGCCGCACTGCAGTAGAAGACCCTCCCTTGCTTCCCCGGTCACCCTCAGCAGCGAGATATCTTCCAGGACGAACTCCTGTGGCAAATGTGGGGACAGTGTTCAGTGTAGGTTCCCCCTGCAGTTGTTGGCTCTCCCCAAGGCACAGAAACCCGCCGGACAGTACATCTGTGAAACAATCAGTCCCCCTTGACTTACTCACCATTTTGGGGCTCCCGTGGGTTCTGTGCGCTCTGTTTTGGACGGGGAAATTGTGCTGTTTTGGAGACTGTGCGTGCCCTCCTTAAGTGTGGGGGAATCATTGCTCTGTCTGGCATAAAACAATGATGCCTCTGTTAAGTGTTGCAGTTTGCCTTCAAGATGCAACCTTGAGATCTCCGCCGTCCGTCTTATCACCGGCTGAGAGACTCCAAAGGCTCAGGAAGAGGCCCAGAAGAACGAAAGAAGACATGCTGCAGGAAATTTTGAACCAATCTCTTAATCAAAAGGCTCGGGAGTGGAGGGAGAGCGAAAGCAGGCTCCGCCAGGAAAACGCTTTGCACCGGCGGCAAAGCATGCAGCTCCGGCAGGAAAGCACAAAGGAACTGATTAGCATCATGGCGCGCCAAGCGGACTCTATCCAGGCGCTTGTCGCCATGCAGGCGGAGCAATACCGCGCCCGCCCCCACCCCCTGCAGCCATTGTCCCAAAACTCTTTGCCTTGTGCCCCCATGTCACCTCCTGCCCACTTTACCCAACATCCAGGTTCTTATCGCCCACACCAGATGCCTCCAACACCTGTAGCTTCACCACCCAGCCCTGGAAACTATGATCCTTACCCACTGCACTCAACCCCCATCCCGAATTATAGACATCCTGAAGTGCAGCCCTCACTGCACTGCACTCCAGACAGGAAGGCCGAGTATGAAAGCAGGACATACCATAACCTGTGATTGAACTGTTCCCCAGACCACCCACCACCCCGTTGCCCTTTCTGTCTCACAAGCAGCTGTTTCTTTTTAATACATGTATTTTCTCTTTAATAAATGGATGTGAAAACAGTCTTTATTATTGCATAAAGTAAAAGATACCTTAGCCCAGGAAAGAAACAGGCAACGCAAGTCAGCTGAGCAAACACAAATCAGCTTAGCAAAGACAGATTACTAATAACATTGGAACCACTTCACTTCAGGGCCGTGCAGGGCAGCAGACATTACTGGTGGTTTTCAGCCTCAAATTGCTCCCTCAAGGCATCCCTAATCCTTGCAGCCCCACGCTGGGCCCCTCTAATAGCCCTGCTCTCTGGCTGTGCAAATTCAGCCTCCAGGTGTTGAACCTCTGAGGTCCATGCCTGAGTGAACATTTCACCCTTCCCTTCACAAATATTATGGAGGGTACAGCACGCGGATATAACCGCAGGGATGCTGTGTTCGGCCAAGTCCAGCTTCCCATATAGAGATCGCCAGCGGCCCTTCAAACGGCCAAAAGCACACTCCACAGTCATTCGGCACCGGCTCAGCCTGTAGTTGAACCGTTCCTTGCTGGTGTCAAGGCTCCATGTGTAGGGTTTCATGAGCCATGGCATTAAAGGGTATGCAAGGTCTCCAAGGATCACAGTGGGCTTTTCAATTTCCCCAACCGTGATCTTCTGGTCTGGGAAAAAAGTCCCGGACTGCATCTTCCGGAACAGGGCAGTGTTCCAAAAGATGCGTGCGTCATGCACCTTTCTGGGCCAGCCTGCGTTGATGTCAATGTAATGCCCACGGTGATCCACAAGCGCCTGGAGAACCATGGAGAAATACCCCTTCCAATTAATGTACTCGGATACTAGGTGGGGTGGTGCCAGAATAGGAATATGCGTCCCATCTATTGCCCCTCCGCAGTTAGGGAAACCCATTTGTTCAAAGCCAGCCACAATGTCCTGCACGTTACCCGGAGTGACGGTTCTTCTGAGCAGGATGCGATTAATGGCCTTGCAAACTTGCATCAGCATGATTCCAACGGTCGACTTTCCCACTCCAAACTGGTTCGCTACCGATCAATAGCAGTCCGGAGTTGCCAGCTTCCAGATTGCAATAGCCACCCGCTTCTCCACCGTCAGGGCAGCTCTCAATCTCGTGTCCTTGCGCCACAGGGTGGGGGCGAGCTCCTCACACAGTCCCATGAAAGTAGCTTTTCTCATCCAAAAGTTCTGCACCCACTGCTCGTCATCCCAGACTTGCATGACAGTGTGATCCCACCACTCTGTGCTGGTTTCCTGAGCCCAAAAGCGGCGTTCCACGGTGCATGGCATGTCCGTGAATGCCACAAGCAAATTTGTGTCGTACGCGTTACGCGAGTCGATTTCATCATCATTGTCGGACTCCTTGCTGTCACTGTGGATCTTAAGGAAGAGCTCGACTGCCAAACGTGATGTGCCTGCGAGACTCATCAGTATTTTTCTCAACAGTTCGGGGTCCATTTCCCGCTGACCGAAACGGAGCACAGATCGCACTACAAAGTGTAGGGGACAATTTCCTGGTGCAAGTGCTGGAGGAACCAACTAGGGGAAAAGCTCTTCTTGACCTGCTGCTCACAAACAGGGAGGAAATAGTAGAGGAAGCAATAGTGGATGGGAACCTGGGAGGCAGTGACCATGAGATGGTTGAGTTCAGGATCCTGACACAAGGAAGAAAGGAGAGCAGTAGAACAGAGACCCTGGACTTCAGAAAAGCAGACTTTGACTCCCTCAGGGAACTGATGGGCAAGGTCCCCTGGGAGAATAACATGAGGGGGAAAGGAGTCGAGGAAAGCTGGCTGTATTTTAAAGACTCCTTATTGAGGTTGCAGGAACAAACCATCCCGAGGTGTAGAAAGAAAAGTAAATATGGCAGGCGACCAGCTTGGCTTAACAGTGAAATCCTTGCTCGTCTTAAACACAAAAAAAGCAGCTTACAAGAAGTGGAAGATTGGACAAGTGACCAGGGAGGAGTATATAAATATTGTTCAGGCATGCAGGAGTGAAATTAGGAAGGCCAAATCACACTTGGAGTTGCAGCTAGCCGGAGATGTTAGGAGTAACAAGAAGGGTTTCTTCAGGTATGTGAGCAACAAGAAGAAAGTCAAGGAAAGTGTGGGCCCCTTGCTGAATGAGGGAGGGAACCTAGTGACAGAGGATGTGGAGAAAGCTAGTGTACTCAATGCTTTTTTTGCCTCTGTCTTCACAGACAAGGTCAGCTCCCAGGCGGCTGCACTCCGCAGCACGGTATGGGGAGGAGGTGACCAGCCCTCTGTGGAGAAAGAAGTAGTTCGGGACTATTTAGAAAAGCTGGACGAACACAAGTCCATGGGGCCGGATGCACTGCATCCGAGGGTGCTAAAGGAGTTGGCCGATGTGATTGCAGAGCCATTGGCCATTATCTTTGACAAATCATGGCAATCGGGGGAGGTCCCGGATGACTGGAAAAAAGCTAATGTAGTGCCCATCTTTAAAAAAGGGAAGAAGGAAGATCCGGGGAACTACAGGCCAGTCAGTCTCACCTCAGTCCCTGGAAAAATCATGGAACAGGTCCTCAAGGAATCAATTCTGAACCACTTAAAGGAGGGGAAAGTGATCAGGAACAGTCAGCATGGATTCACCAAGGGCAAGTCATGCCTGACTAACCTAATTGCCTTCTATGATGAGATAACCGGCTCTGTGGATGAGGGGAAAGCAGTGGATGTGCTATTTCTTGACTTTAGCAAAGCTTTTGATACAGTCTCCCACAGTGTTCTTGCCAGCAAGTTAAGGAAGTATGGGCTGGATGAATGGACGGTAAGGTGGATAGAAAACTGGCTGGATGGTCGTGCTCAACGGGTAGTGATCAATGGCTCCATGTCTAGTTGGCAGCCGGTATCAAGTGGAGTGCCCCAAGGGTCGGTGCTGGGGCCGGTTTTGTTCAATATCTTCATCAACGATCTGGAGGATGGTGTGGACTGCACCCTTAGCAAGTTTGCAGATGACACTAAACTGGGAGGAGTGGTTGATACACTGGAGGGTAGGGACAGGATACAGAGGGACCTAGACAAATTAGAGGATTGGGCCAAAAGAAATCTGATGAGGTTCAACAAGGACAAGTGCAGAGTCCTGCACTTAGGACGGAAGAATCCCATGCACTGCTACAGACTAGGGACCGAATGGCTGGGCAGCAGTTCTGCAGAAAAGGACCTAGGGGTTACGGTGGACGAAAAGCTGAATATGAGTCAACAGTGTGCCCTTGTTGCCAAGAAGGCTAACGGCATTTTGGGCTGTATAAAGAGGGGCATTTCCAGCAGATCGAGGGACGTGATTATTCCCCTCTATTCGGCACTGGTGAGGCCTCATTTGGAGTACTGTGTCCAGTTTTGGGCCCCACGCTACAAGAAGGATGTGGATAAATTGGAAAGAGTCCAACGGAGGGCAACAAAAATGATTAGGGGGCTGGAGCACATGACTTATGAGGAGAGGCTGAGGGAACTGGGATTGTTTAGCCTGCAGAAGAGAAGAATGAGGGGGGATTTGATAGCTGCTTTCAACTACCTGAAAGGGGGTTCCAAAGAGGATGGATCTAGATTGTTCTCAGTGGTAGAAGATGACAGAACAAGGAGTAATGGTCTCAAGTTGCAGAGGGGGAGGTTTAGGTTGGATATTAGGAAAAACTTTTTCACTAGTAGGGTGGTGAAGCACTGGAATGGGTTATCTAGGGAGGTGGTGGAATCTCCTTCCTTAGATGTTTTTAAGGTCAGGCTTGACAAAGCCCTGGCTGGGATGATCTAATTGGGTTTGGTCCTGCTTTGAGCAGGGGGTTGGACTAGATGACCTCCTGAGGTCCCTTCCAACCCTGAGATTCTATGATTCTATGATTCTATGACAAAGAAACCGTTGAAAGATGGCGCCAAATGTGGCCGGAAATACAGGGATTGCTGAGATGCGAAGCGATGCATGACGGGGTGTTGGGACAGGACCCAGAATGCACCATACCCCACGCCCCCTTCCCACAACCCACGGCGCCAGAATGGGAAGAGGTGTTCTGTGGGATACCTGCCCATAATGCACCGCTCCCAAAACCGCTGCAAGTGCTGCAAATGTAGCCACGTCAGTGCGCTGGCAGCTGCCAGTGTGGACAGGCTGCAGCACTTTCCCTACTCAGCTGTACGAAGACGGGTTTAACTTACAGCGCTGTACATCTACTAGTGTAGCCAAGACCTTAGAATCTCCAGCAGAGTGAAAGAAGTGCACAAGGACAAGATATTTTTACAATGGTCTGGATGCATTATTATTATTAATTAAGACCTGACACAGTGTGCTCTGTGTGTGCATGACACAAAATACAGTCTCTGCTCCAAAAATGTGCAAAGTTGTGTATGTGCATAAATGTACTCACACCTGCAGTTCTACTGAAGTCAACGAACCACGTCACTCACATGAGAAAAGCCACTCATTTGTCTGTGCTTCAGCTTCCCAACTTTAATATGGAGATATGAATCTTTCCTTTGTCTATCTTGCCTGTTGAATGCTGTAAGCATTTTGGGACAGGAACTGTCTTGTATTATGTGTCTGTACAGTACCTAGCACAATGGATCCCTATCTCTGCCAAGGGCTCTAGGCATTACTGTGAAATTAATAAACTGAAATCTATGGTGCAACTTTAACTCTGGTTCCAGGACTGTTCCACCATAATAGCACACTGAGCACACTGTCAGCGCGTCACACACCATTATAATTAGCAGCAGAGGCTTGCGGCTCGTCCAGCGCACAGCGATGAGTCTATGCTCCCCTTTGTTGGTGGCACTGAGGGTGATTCGAAGCGTGAGCCCTAGGGGGAGCTTTCAGACCGGGTCTGGCAACAGGGGCATTTTCCCGCTGCAGGGGAAGGTGGGGCCTCGCCTCCCTGAGAGCGCATCTCTCATCCCCACGTAACTCCTCAGTCCGCCCCCGCCACCTCTCCTGCCCCCCTGCGCCGAGGGAGCCGAGCTGACGGCGGGGGGGCTGGCAATGAAGGGGTTAATGCAGACTGCGGGGGCGGAGCGAAGCGTGGCGCATGCGTCCTGGCAGCCTCTATTGTCTTCGCTGGCCCCAGCAGCGCCTCGCTGCTGGAGAGAGCGGCCCGGGGCGGAGGCGAGCGGGCTGCCAGGGCGAGTGGCGGGAGGCTCCGCTCCATGGACAAGGTCCCCCCGCGGGCCCGAGCAGACCGGAGGTTGAGCCCGCCTCAGCGGGGGGAGCGAGTGCAGATCGTCTCTGCGGGCTGCTAGACGAGCCCCGGCCCGCAGCCAGGCGGGCGGGCGGACCCTGCCTGCTGTCCCCCCTCCGGCCCGCAGCCAGGCGGGCGGGCGGGCGGGCGGACCCTGCCTGCTGTCCCCCCTCCTTCCAGCCCCGGCTGCGGATGAGCGGCTGGGGCCTCTCGGGACCTGGCAGGGGAACATGCCGGAGGCGCGGATGAATTTTAATTCCTAGTTTGCCGTCCCCGCCTCCTCCCTTTTCGTCAGCCTCCCCTCCCCCCGCCGAGGGGTGTCTGCAGGGGCTCGGTGCTGAGCGCTCATTCGGGCGGCGCGGCGGCAGGCCGGGCCCGGCCTGCCCATGGGCGGCAAGCAAAGCACCGCGGCCCGCTCGCGGGGACCCTTCCCGGGGGTCTCCACCGACGACAGCGCCGTGCCCCCGCCCGGGGGGCCGCCCCACTTCGGGCACTACCGGGCCGGCGGCGGCGCCATGGGTCTGCGCAGCCGCTCCGTCAGCTCGGTGGCTGGCATGGGCATGGACCCGAGCGCGGCCGGCGGGGTCCCCTTCGGCCTCTACGCCGCGGCGGCCCGGGCGGCGGGCGACCCCGAGCGGGCCCCGGGCAGCGGCGGCGGCGGCGGTGGCTCGGGCGCAGACTCCACCTACGCCCATGGCAACGGTTACCAGGAGACGGGAGGCGGTCGCCATGGAGACGGGATGCTGTACCTGGGCCCACGAGCCTCGCTAGCCGACGCGCTGCCCCTGCACATCGCGCCCCGCTGGTTCAGCGCGCACAGCGGTGAGTCCCGGAGACGCGGGGCGCGGCCGGGCTGGGTTCGGGGATCGGGCTTCGTTGGGGGGCCGGCTCCCCAGTCTCCTACTACCCTCGGCACGGGAAGCCGGAATGGGGGTGGGGGGTGCCGCGGTGTGACTCTCTGGCGTGTGTAAGGAAACAGGGGACCCGCTGGAGCTCACGGGGTCCGAGGGGTACATTGGAGTTAGCTGGAAAGGAGCAGGTTGCAGCCATGCTCTTTCATTGGGAGAGATTGGGCCCCAGGGGCTCTCCCCAAGGTAGATGATCAGTGGCTGGGGCCTGTAGCCGCTGGCTGGCTGCACATGGGCCACACCTGACTCTGGGTAATGTCGGCCCTTGACCTCCCTAGAGTGCCTGGTGTAAGAGTTGAGGCTGGCATTGACTCTTGTGGTCTGTGTCGTGGCAGGAGTGGAAGGAGAAAGTGGGAGGCTCCCTAGAGAAAGGATATTGATCTGCCTTCTAGAAGCGGTCAAGTGGGGGTCTGGCAACTTTGACAAAATGGGCTGAGGCTGGTGTAAACTCACTACTACAGTTTAAGCCATTGGCTTGGAAGGATTGAACTGGGTTTTGGTATCCTACATGAAAGGGGGTTGGTTACAGTCCTTGTTGTCCAGATGTCCTCATGAAAGAGGAAGGGGAAGAGAGGGTATGGGGAACCTCAGTAAATGAGAAGCAGGAATTTCTAATTTCTTCTGAGAAGAGGCCAAAGGGGGTTTCCCATCCAACCGTTTGGCATGGGCGTGATGCCCTGGAGCAAGTTGAGAGAGGAAATGGCTTGTCTGGCCTACTTGACTAGGCTAGGGGGCCAGTTTGGGCAGCTACAAGAAATTTGCTAGGCTGAAGGAAGGGAGGAAGCTCCCTCTCCCCCTTCTTGACCGCCACTCTTGAACCATTCCATTGGCTGGCCTGGGTGGAAAGAACCTGGCTCTTCCAGTGGGATTGTTACTGACCTGGACAGGGGAAGAGGAGGTGGGAGCCCTCCCTGCTATGAAGTCATTTCAGGGATGTTGTCTTGTTTCCTGGAATAGTCTGGGACTTCTCTCCCCCTCCGCCCCCTTCCTGAATATTGTAAATGTTCTTGTTATGTGACATGGTTCTGGGAATCCCAGTACATTTTGGGAAAATGCTTCACTTCAAGAGGGGCTTGAGACTAGGAAGCAAAACATATTAGAGGGGAAGTGAGTACAAAGCAAGACTCACAGGAGTTGATTCCCACTCCTCCCAATCCATACGGGTTGCTGCAGCCACTGAGATGAATGCTGACTGGTGTCCTGAGTTTCAATCCTAGATTGCAGAGTGCCACAAGCACAATTACTGCTGTTGCCTGCCTGATTATCTGGGTTAAGTCTAGTGGCTGGAGCACAGGATGGGGAGTTAAGACTCCTGGGGTCTATTGCTAGCTGCCTTGACATGTGACCTTGTGCAAGACACGTCATCTGTGTCTGCCTCAGTTTCCATCTCTATTTTTAAAAAGAAGATACTTCTGTAAGGCATTTTGTGATCTCCTGAAAGCTGCTATAGAAATGCAAAATATCATTGTTGCAGTAGAATCTCACTGATTTGCACCTCCCAGCAAAGGTTTTATTGCACCGTAGGCCTTGTATTCCTAAGGCTTCATTATACAGAATATATACTACAGTATTCTTGATAGCATTCTCTGTATGTGATGGCACTAGTTCAATTAGAGCTAAGTATTCTCAAAGTATCTTTCTGAGAGGCAGAGTCGGAACTTTTGAAATGTTTTCTCGCTTACTAGCTAACTTGCAAAATGGATTTAAAGAAACCTCCTGGGTCTCCCAGTCATTAGTGTGAATTAGTGAAGCTTTGTGCGTTTACTTAGACCGTAGTCCATCCCATGCTTTGCTGCACACTGGGCTACCCACATTTGCCATCCTTGCTTGTCAACTGCCCTTCTCTCCAAATCTTCTCATTTCATGTTGAGGTGCTTGATGTCATTCAGAACTGTTAGTTTTCATGTTATTTTCTGTCTTCCACTCTTTCTTCTTGCATTTTCTGGCTTCTGTTCAAGGGTGGTATTTGGTAAGTGTTCTTTTTCCATTCTCAGCACATGTCCCAGCCACTGATGTCGTCTTTTGTCGACTTGTGAGAGAGTAATTTTTCTGACTTCTTCATTCGTCTTCCTATCTGTATATGTTATTCCTAATATTCTTCTCAGACATTTGTGATGAAATGCATCCAGTTTTGCGTATCTTTCTTGGTAAGTTGCCATGTCTCACTGCTATATGTTGTGATGGCGATAACAATTGCTTTCTACACATTCAGTTTTGTCTTGAGGGAGATGTTTTTGAGTTACCAGATGGTGTTTGAGTCTTCCAAATGCAGCGTTTGCCTTCCCAATACTTCTTCTTTTCCTCGGAACTAGTACCATCTTGGCTGATGGTACTTCCAAGATACTTAAAATTGTCCACCTTCTCCAGTTTTTCTTCTTCAATTTTGATTTCTGTCCCTGTAGTCCCCATTAGGAAAAAATGGGGACTACGTTCCTGTTACATTAACTGAAGATGCACCTAATCTTGAGGCAGCTTCTGAGTTGAGAATTATATTGTTATCCAATACTGTTGATTCATTTTGAATCTTTAGACACTTATCTCTTGCCGCATAGGCTCTTTTTAAAGGTGCTTTCACGTAGCACAGACATTACCAGTAGTAGTGTCAAATAGCAGAGTGTGTCCTTTCAGTCCCCATTACAATGCAAAGAAATATAAAGTCATGTTATCTCAAACCTATCTTCTCCATTACTTCTTTTACTTGGTTTGTGCATTTTTATAGTCCGTTAGTATCTTCACTAATAAGAGCGATGTCATCAGCAAAGTCTAGATCAAATAGTCTTGAATTGTTCCATTTTAGGCCATATGTATTACTGTCGCATTGTTTTTACTATTTTTACTATTGTGCTTTTACTACTACCCTCTAAAAATTGCATATGAAGTGCTTTGCTATCTGTGTGAAACTCCAGGCACTTGATCTCTCTGGTGTCTGCTTCAGGATGTTGTGGGTTTGCTCTAAGAAGTGCATTGCACTGTTTGGCCTAAGCCAATAACCCTCCATGCGGTGGTGCCCCGCTGTGCCACTGGAAACAGGAGCACAAAAAACTAATAATTCTGGAAACTTGTCTGATTATTATTTATTTATTTATTTTTGGTATTCACCTCCCACGTCTTCTGTGTGCAGGCAGGTCTGTGGGGAATTTTGTAGAGGGGCAGGTTGAGGGAGGGGGAAGCAAGCTATGTGGCTACTGTAGCCTTTTGTTGTCCATGGTTAGAATGGAGTGGGGGGAAAAAAAATTCAATACACTACAATAAATCGTCCTCTTCAATCCCTCTTCCTCTGTGGTCCCACTGCTGCCTGGAGCAAAACCACTCCCTATTAGCTACAGTGAAAATGCTAAAACAACAAAGCTTTGGTAAATGTAGAGAAGCCTTGATATTGGCTTGGGTGACTTTACCATTCATTTGTTAGGGGGACTTGAGAATGAGAACAGAGAGAGTTGCTGATGCATTGAACTGCATTCGGAGTCCGTGCATTTTGGTCCTAAATGCACTTGGTCCTTCCTTAGAAAAGATTTTAATCTGCTTCTGCAAGGAGGCACCTTCAGAGGATGTTCCCTCCTTGCAGAACACAACTTATTGTCTGAGGATCTTGTATATATTACAGCAGTGTCAAGAGGCATCAAATGAGATCAGAGCCTCCTTGTGCTAGGCACTCTAAATGCTCCTCAGAAGAGACAGGCTATGTTTACCGAACAGCTGCCTCAGTTGCATTGCTATTTCTCGGGCCCAGTGACACCGGGACAATACTACCTCTTAACAGCTTCTAGATCTTCCTAGATGTGTGATTCTGTAAAACAGCCCTGAGAGTGGGTTGATTAGAGTTTTCTGTCAGACTGGGTGTCCTCTCCTTAGCGAAGGAGTCTCCATTGTTTACTAAAATGAATTTCGCTTACTGAGAGGGTTTCCTTAGGGGGGCCTAGCTCCCCAGTTAACCGTGGTTGTCCTTTTAAATGGAGCTGTGATTGGAAAGTCATGGTCTATTTGGTGGTCATGGCCTTTCTTATGCTTCATTTGATTAGGAGGCCCCAAAGTCTCCTGTAACATGTGGATTTGCTTTTAGAATGTTGGCTCCTCATAAGATAGAGAGAAGAGGATGATTTGTTCGGGGTTTTTTTGTGGGGAAGAACAAATGGCAGGGAATAACTCCTCTAGACTTTTTCACAGAAGCCAGTGCTAATATATAATTATGAAGGGCCACAGTAAAATGAGGAATGTATGGCTGGCCGACATATCCCCAGCCTTGTTTAGGCATGCGTACCTCAATCCATGTCATGCTGACCCCACGCACAGCTTCATCACAGGAGGTTGTGAGAATTGTACAAGATGTAAATGCCCTAAATGCACCTGGAAAATCCACCAGGAGCAGCCCCAGAGTTCCTAGTTCTTGAAGGTCTGAAGCTCCTTGAAAAGTTAGATCACTTTATATGATAGCCCTCTGCTGATCTCAGGAGATGCCCAGCCATTTGTGTTTTGGTTTGCTGTGTCTTGTTGTTAGGAGTATCATAAGCTTTCTACACATCAGCTCTTAAGGGACACACTATTGTCTTAAATGTCTTGGGCATTTTAAGCAGTTGAGCAGTTTAAACCCATTCTTGCTATGAAAGTTTCCAACCTGTATTTGCAAAGTGAACCAGTGTGTTCTCTGCAGCTTTTCTCACCCCAGCACAGAGGGGCTACAGATGTGCACTATACACATCCTGAGAGTGGGTGTCTGGAGGAGACAGACCAAGATCAGGGTGGAGGCAGGTTTGGTAGAAAGCCCAACATACAGGAAGCTGCTTATTCTAGTCCTCTTGCAAAGCAAAGGCACATGTATGTGTTTTTTGGTTGGCTCTTCAGAAGGCGAGCTGAGAGTCCCAGCATGTGCGTGTCTGTGTTGGAAGAGCATGTTCTCCCTCTAGCCCTGCTCCCTACCTCTAGAGAGGAGGTATAGGATGATGAGTTGTAGTGGTAGAACTTAGATGTGGTGGGGCCTGAGGTCCCAGAGCTTTCTCATAGCTGCTGAGTGACCTTATTCCAAGATCCTGGCCTGCATTTGAACTCTGACTCAAGGCCCAAAACCAGCCCAGTCACAAAAAGAGAGCTTCCTTCTGACTTGCTGGTCAGTAAGTTGCTGACGAGCCCAGAGTGCAGCTGTTTTGGTTGGCTTGTACAGATCTCCAGTACATACATATAACCACTCATCCTTTCCCTCTGCTGGTCCCCTCAGCCTCCACAGCCAGAGTTAGAGAAGAGTGTCTCCAAGTCAGGAGACAGTCACCACCAGGAATTTATCTTTATTAGTGAAAATGTCTGGGGGGCTGTACCTGGGCCACCGTACGTTGGCAAGGTCCCTGTCACTCTTGCTAGCTATCTGTTGGGGTTTATAGGTCTGATCTCCAACCTGGCCATGGGGATTGTACTTATAGAGGGAGGATCAAAGGTCTGATCTTGACCCACCCCCAACAGCTCTTCCCCACCACAAAACCCCATCCAGCCATGCCTCTGTCTTCCTGGTGCCTCCTTCCTCCCGGCTAAGCCCTGCTGGCTGGGTTGCACTGCTTTGTCACTCTCTTCCTTCCCCCATAGTTCTCATGTGTGTGTGTGATGGCAGTGTTGTTATGGTGTCTAACTTGATGCTGAAGTTGTGTGTGAAGTTTACAGTGGATTATCTGTCATGGAGACAGGAATCTTCTCTTTCCAGAATAGTTTACAGCACTGGGAGTAGCAGGGCTGGCTTCCTCTGTGTTGCTGGCCAGTATGTCTTGCTGCTGCCCTGGAGATGGTCCCTTGGCCTTTTTGCTGAGCCCACTGAAGAGGGCACTAACTTCACATGTGGATGGATTTGGTTTGGTTGGTTCATGTTTCTCTCCTAAATTCCATGTTTTCCCTACATACAGAGATTTTCATATTTGGCGCACCCCACACACGCTCCATCCATGCTTACCAGAGATCTGACCAACGTGCTGGTAGGGTTTGTGTGTCTCATTCATTGCTCTGTGAGTCAGTCAAGCACCAGCATCCTCAGTGAGGAGATAAGACTAAATAATAGGAGGAAATACAGTTACATGGGGAACATGAATTTCAATACTGGAGTCCATGGAAGAGAGTGCCTTTTCCCACAGATCTTGTCTCCTCTGTGCCAAACCAGACAGGCTGTAGAAAGCTCGTTTAATGAATACCGTTGAGATGGGGAACAAATTTCTTGGCACCATAGTAGCCAAGTGGGCTACCACAAGATAGGGCTAATTAACCCGTCATTAACTTGTGGTAGCCTACAGATGTGTCCAATAATCAATTTGAGTTTTTCCCTTTGCTAGAACAAATATGCACCAGCTTTTTCTCACTGGGTTTGAGCCAACATCTCTGATCACGGAGGCTCTTGAGTAATGTACAAGAAACTGCAAGCTTAACTCGCCTGCTGAAAACCACATGAAAGGAAGGCTAGAGGAACTTTGTAAAACAGACAGCCCAAGGTCTGGCTTTCCTTAAAATACTGCAGTCAAGATGTCTGGTTCTCCTCACTTAGCATCCCTGTCACTCCACTGAGGTCCGTGGGTTTACTCTTGAGTTACCCGGATATAAGTGTGGTCAGAATTAGGCCAAACTCCTTTTTCTTGTTCCTCAGTGCTCTTGTGAGGTAGGTTAGCAGGATTTAACCCTGTCTAAAAGACGGGGGGAACTGCAGATGGAGAGGTGAAATAGCTTGCCCACGATAGCACAGGTAATGGCTGAGCCCAGGACCCATGACTCAAGTTTCCTGCTCTAACTGCTAGTATACTCCTCTTTGAAAGTGACTGTTTAAAAGAGACGAATGCCAGTAAGAGTTGGTGGCAATAGAAGTTGCCCATTTGCTGCGGGGAGACGTGCTGCACTCTTCTAGATCCAAACAGAAGCAGTGGGTCCCTTCTCCATTGTCAGACCTGAGTGCGATGGGGCACACTGAAGCAATACTTTCTTGTACCTTTACTGGTGTTGTGGCTGCATCACCAAAGAGAAGCCCCAGAGTGGGTTGCTGCTGGGTGCTTTTGGGGCTTGCACCAACTCCAATGCTGGGGGCCCAAAGTAACTCTGGAAGCTTGTTCACTCCCTGGCGTGCAGCCGCTGTGCCTGCGAGCCAGTCGGAGTGGCTTGTGTTTGTCAGACCTTGTGCTGGAGTGTGAGTGAACAGGCCCAGTCTCTGGAATGTGTCCGGAGAAGTTTCAGGGACTGTCTGCTCCTTCCTCCTCTGGAGTCTTTGCTTGAGCTGCCTGGGGTGTGCAGTGCTGTGAATCCCATCCCTTCCCTTGCCTGAGGCTAGTCTGACTGCTCACACCATCCCCCTCCAAACTCTTCTGATCAACTGCTTCTCTGCAAAGAGGAATGTCTTAGGGGAAATGGAGGGCCAAGCAGGGATATGGGGAGCAGCTGCCGGAAGTCAGTGATCATGGTGGCCTGGACTCTGTAAAAACACACCACCTGATCCTTGTACAGTTGCGCACCACTTCCTTTGGGCAAAGCAAGAGAGAGCCTGCAGGCTTCCTGTGCTGCTCTGCTGATGTGTGTTGGGTTAGGGGGCCTAGCAGGCTTCCTGCAGGGGGAGAGGACAGGACACGACACTAAGAGGAAAAACCCGTCCTTCCCCCTCTCAATACTGGACAGCTTCCCAGTGCTGGTGCCTGCAGTGCAGAGGGCTGATCCTGTGAGGGGTTGAGTACCCAGATCCTAGCTGAGAGAGAGGGAGTTCAAGATGCTCCGCATCAACTGAGCCCATAGCTTGTATCCAAGGTACCAGTGACGGTGGATGTTTTCAAGAGAAGACTGCCGGGACCCGTGCTTATCCTGCACTGAGATAGTAACAGTAATCCAAGAGCTCGGGTGACACCTGTGCAGCCAGCATCCACTGGGCAGAGATTGCAAGATGCAGGAGTTCCAGTGGCAGGCCCCAGGATCTCTGGATGATCCTGGTCAGAGCCAGTTACTATCTGCTTGTGTTAGTGGCTGTGTAAAGCGCTGCTCACTTTCTCTGGGTACAGAAGCCTCCCAGCCCAGGTACTCAGATTCACACTGACATGGCTCGAGCTAGCACACTAGAAATAGCTGTGTGGATGTTGTGGCACCAGTGGCATCTTGGGCTAGTTACCCAAGCATGGACATACCTGCCCAGCTGAGTCTGAGCTCCAGTACCCATGGCCAGCTATAGTGCGAGGCTGTCTGCCCGAGCTCAGCAGCTCACTCGCAGTTGCAGTGTCTAAGTACCCTGTGTGACTTGGCTATGCAGACACTCCTGTGTGATGTGCTTCTGAGGAGAGACTGGCTGTGGGGCTACTCTGAGCAGAGTGCGGTGACTTGTAGGGGATCTGAAGGGAGCTGTGATGAAAGGCAGGGATTTCCATGTTCGTTAATCCAAAAGGGACCCCAAAGCCCATTGCAGCTTGCTGAAAACTCTCTTGTCTCACATAGCAGCTGACCCTTTAAATGCTTGCAGAGTGTGTTGGCAAGAGAGCTTGCAGTGACCCGTCGCCAGGCCCACTCCTAGATGCTGTGTTGGTTCCTTCCAGTTGAGCTCAGGCAGGCATTACTAAGTGACTTGCGTTGTCCCACCCCCACCACACTCTTTTGCATCCTGTGTGCAGAGGAGATGTTTCCGCAGGAGACCAGGCTTGTGAGCACTGAGCTCAGTATGTAACTTGGAGGCACAGTACAGAGGCTGATACGCAGCTCTGAACTGGAGGAGACTCTGAGTATCCCCTTGTTTCTGCACTTACCTACTCCCAAGGTGTCTCCTGGGTCACCAGCTTTGATTTGCTCCTAGTGACCCAGAAGAATGAGCTGTGTTCCACTCTGCTTTGTACATCAACACAATTGCTAGGCAAGCTTGCATTCCAGACTCGGACAGCCCCGTTCTCTGCCTTATGATGGCATTCTGTAGCTACCAGCCTGAGCTAGCCAGGTTGGAAATTGTTTTGAGCATAGAGAGACCTGTTAGCTATGGAAGTTGCTGATAGGGAACAAATAGCAAACCCCACAATGTGATGATTAGGGTTCCTTTTCTGTGTCTCTACTCTGGCAGGTAGGCCCACAACTGCAGCATGAATTTCATTAGGCCAGGAGACTGCTTCATAAACAGTTTATCTGCCACCTCTAGAGATCATGACTTGTGAGGCCACAATGACATAACCTCTTAAAAAAAAATCAGAATGATGATGGAAATCTTTACCCTGTTGCAAGGTTCGTACCAGTAGCAGAAAATGCCAAAGTCTGGATTCTGTATTTCCCCCACTCCAGTGGCTCTCAACCTTTCCAGACTATTGTACCCCTTTCAGAAGTCTGATTTCAGCCCCGGGCCGAAGTCTGAGCCCTGCTGCCTGGGACTGAAGCATGTAACTTAGCTTTGCGGGGCCCCTTGTGGCATGGGGCTCAGGGCATTTGCTCTGCTTGCCACCCTCTAGCACTGGCTCTGCACTTGTGACCCTCCCCAAACCCATCCCATGACCCTGTTGGGGGTTGCAGACCCAGGTTGAGAAACACTGATCTAGTATATAGAGCAGTATAATAAACAAGTCATTGTCTTATGAAATGTTAGTTTGTACTGACTTTGCTAGTGCTTTTTATGTAGTCTGTTTGTAAAACTAGGCAAATATCTAGATGAGTTGATATACCCAGCTGGAAGACCTTTGTGTACTGACAGGGGCACTTGTACACCTGCTTGAGAACCACTGCCCCACTCAACACCCATAATTCTCCCTTGCCAGGACTACTTTGGGTGTGTGTAACCATAGTTTCATAAGAATATTGGACTTAAATATATGGAGATATGTCTATCTCATAGAACTGGAAGGACCTTGAAAGGTCGTCAAGTCCCCTGCCTTCACTAGCAGGACCAAGTACTGTCCCCTGACAGATTTTTGCCCCAGATCCCTAAATGGCCCTCTCAAGGATTGAACTCACAACCCTGGGTTTAGCAGGCCAATGCTCAAACCACTGAGCTATCCCTCTCCCCATTATTTCAATGCTTGTTCTTGAATTTAGTAAGAAATGAAAGAACAGGTCTTGGCACAGCCAGGAGCATAGATGCACACGAAGAATATAATTAAATGCAACTTAACCAGTCTTACCTGGCTTCAGACAGAAAGGGCAGGAGAGTGGCGAATGAATGGCCAGCTATTTTTAGGGGCTGTTTGTCTGTGGAGTGTGGCAGAGGGAGAAGCTTTCCTAGCAGTCTGCTTTGTGTAGCCACTCTGTGCTGGCAAAAAGAAAACAAGAAAAATACCTGTGGCACCTTAGAGACTAACAAATTTATTTCAGCATAAGCTTTCGTGGGTTAAGAACCCACTTCATCGGATGCATGCCATGAAGTGGGTTCTTAACCCACGAAAGCTTATGCTGAAATAAATTTGTTAGTCTCTAAGGTGCCACAGGTATTTTTCTTGTTTTCTTTTTGCTGACACTGACTAACACGGCTACTACACTGAAATCTGTGCTGGCAGTAGCCACAGATGTGCATGCCCGCCCAGCTCTGGCTTGTGTTAGCTCCAGACTGCAGAAGCTGGGAATACAGTGAAGCTACTGTGCGACATGTTACAAAGAGGTAATGTGGTCCCTTTGTTTCAGCCCTTATGAGTGAGTGGCCTCACGCTCCAGCTTCTTCACTGCGCTCTGGAAGCCCTCCAGAGTCTCTTGCTGCTCTGCTGTTTGTTCCTGTATCTGGTAACTCTGCCTTCTAGAGAGGCATGAAGTTTGAGCCGCCTGTGAATTTTTGTGGGTGTCTCCAAACAAGGGTGCTGACACCGGGTGATGGCCAGGGGGAGTGGAGAAGGTGCAGTGGGGTGAGGTGAGAGCAGCCTATGTCTGAAACTCTGTAATTGTTGTTCAGGGCCCAAGGTGTTTAGTGATCTCTGCAGTGGAGTTAAGGATCCGGCACCCCACTGCAGCTGCCTGCTGGTTCTCTCGTTCTATCAGCAGCCACTGACCTGAATTAAAACGAGCCTGCTAGCCATGTTGGCTCCCTCGCTTGCATGGCTGGCTGGGATAGATCAGACTTGGGGTTTCATAGCATGGGGCAGTTTAATAAAGGAGCGTTTCTGGAGGTCCTTCCTTGGGGAGCATTGGTTCTAAATACCCTTTCTTCCTTTGCCCTTTTGGGCTCTTCTCCCCAATTCAGTTTCTAACTGGCTTGATTCATATGGCATGCCGTGGGCCTCAAAGAATGGGGAGCCCTTCCCAGCAGTCTGGGCCCTATAGGCAAAGGCAGCAGCACTTTGGCTGGGTACAGCTTGAGAGGGATAGGCTGCTTGGCATGTGGGCTAGTGGGGGGCCATCGCTAGGTGCCCTAGTGGATTAACGTCTGCACCTGGGTAGCCGTGCAATTGGCCAGTGGTGAGACTGGTCTTTCTTGATCCCTAGAAAAGACTGGGCCTTGCCTCCCAATGCCGCTCTAACCAGTGGGGTGGCCGTTCTCTGAGCAGAAGGAGATTGGAGGCAGAATGGGAGTGAATTGGCAGAACTCTTCGTGTGTCTGGGTGCAGAAGGGGAGCAGGGCCAGGGTTGGAATAGCAGAGGGTGATGTCGGGTGAGGACTGCAGGATGTTGGTAGAGCTGTGAGGACTCCATAATCTGGGGTGCAATAACAGAGCAATGTGCTGGGAGCTCTCCCTGCCCCATAGCTCTAAGGCTGTTACTTCATCAAAGGCAGCTGTGTTATACCAATAAAATAAAAACCAGCAGGATCTTATTAAAGGGGATAAGACAAAATGTCACATTTATTGTGAATACAAAAAGAATCATAGAATATGAGGGTTGGAAGGGACCTTAGGAGGTCATCTAGTCCAACCCCCTGCTCAAAGCAGGACCAATCTCCAATTTTTGCCCCAGATCCCTAAATGGCCCCCTCAAGGATTGAACTCACAACCCTGGGTTTAGCAGGCCAATGCTCAAACCACTGAGCTATCCCTCCCCCCTCATAGTAAGCAGTCAGTTATAGCTATAACATTTCGTTCAGTTTCACATTCATTCATACACACAGGTTCTGCAAATTTGTTATAGTTACCAGCCTAGAGGTTGCTCATGCCAAGTTACTGGCCAGGTAACTTGGGCACGAGGGTGGAGCCGAGTCTTTGTCAAATGCGCATCTGATGCTCCTGGAGGGTGGTAGCAGACTCAAAGTTCTCAGTCTTTTTGGTCCTGTTCTTATAGGGATTTATTGCTATGCCAGTCTATGGGAATTGCTTCATCATGCTGTTGCAGAATCAATCCGCAGATGGCACATTCCTGATGGCTCCGTGCTGTCAGATGTTATCTTGTTTTTCCCATCTTTTGAGATGGTCGGGTGGATTCCAGTTTGCCCTCTTGGGGGTCCTCTGGTTGTTTCCACTTGACTCCTTCAGCCGATTTACACTGAATTCCTAGGTTGGCACCTCCCTGATCATTTATTCATTATCTGCACCAAGCATCCATCCACATACATCCTTTATCACAATTGTTAAAGTATTGCTTTGAGAACAGGCTCTTTGTCTTAGGATGTACTAACACAATTAACAGCTTGCAAGTTTCACACAGAGAGGGGGAGAAACAGAAAACAAGAGACCTCTTAATTAGCAATGCCCTGGAATTTAAACTATGGGGAATCAAATTTGCTTGTTTTAATACAGACTTACTTTAATGTGACAGCAAAAAAATAAGAAAGGAATGCTTGTGGCACCTTAGAGACTAACACATTTATTTCAGCATAAGCTTTTGTGGACAGACCTTTGATATACCAACAGCTGCAACGTCCCATTTTCTGCAGTACTAAAATACACCAAATATTCAAGCAAACAAATGCACTGGCCACACTGAATTGGAACAGGGCAGTGACTCCAGTGGAATCTCTTCTGGCTTGTGGACAGTCCAGATGGTGAACTAACATCCAGGTTGAATAGCTGTTTGTTGGCACCTACTGCGTTTTGCAGGCTTGTGCCCTTAAGCGCAGGTGCTCTGCAACCTGCTGTCTGATGTCCCCTGTTTCTGGCTACAGTCTCACTGATTCCCATGCGCTGCGAATAAAGGAGCTAATCGTTGAATTTCCAGTTTGCCTTTGTGTGCAAGAGCCATGATCAGGGTCAGGGAGGGCTTGGTTTGTGCTAGAAGCTTAGGAGGAAAATTTCAGAGACAGATGTAGATGCCTAACTCCCATGGACAGTCAATGGGAATTAGGCACTTCATGACCATTTGTGCCTTTGAAATTCTCGCCACTTCCCAGGGTGGGGTGGGAATCGGTCCAGGTGTGAATGGACAGAAACATCAGCCACATTCCCCCGCCTCTTGTGTATGGGATGTGCTAGCTGTCACTGCCAACTGGGCATTGTTACAGCTTGATGCCAAGACACTTGGACACATGGGGTGTTGCTGATATGTCTTTGGCTAGTGGCTCCCAGTGCTGTACCTGCCTTTCTCACTCCAGTGGCACTCTGCTGGAGCCGCATGGTCTTGGTAATGAGGCGCTCACTTCTGCTTTATGGGAGGCTGTGCTGTCTAGAGTGCACTACCAGTCAGTGTTGAGATTTCAGTGTTTTATTTCCTGCTTTATTCTTGTGGCTCTTGATATCAAAGACGTTTCCATCCCTGTGTGTATCTTGGCCCTTCTCCTGCACCATAAATAGTAGTAAAGACCTATAGTGAATTCTACCCTTGGCGTTTGCAAGGTCTGAGTGTTTCTCTGTTCGTTGCTTGTGTTACTTGCCATCCCCCAAGCGAGACTGCTTTCAAATCTTTGCCCTTCAAATTCCAGACCTGTTAGTGTCAGCAAAGACCCTGGGTCAGTCCTGATCTAGCACAACCTCTTGGGTAGGCCTCTGCTACTGGGGAGAGAACAAAGGCCCTTCCCTAAAGGCTGGAGGAGGGGCTGTGTCTGTGATTCATGTTGGAGTGTGTCTGTGGGAAGTGATGGAGCTGCATTTCCTCAGAAGTATGCTGCAGAGGAGCTAGCCCAGCCTTTCAAACCATTCATCAAAGCACCTGCACATCCCTTAGCCAAGGATGGGAAAGAGGCACGAATACCAAACACACACAGGTGATCTGGATGCAGAGCCCTTAAATAAATGATGGCTGGTGGGGAGGGGAGACGAAGTCAGTGCGGATCAGGACTGGCTTTTGGCCCCTCTTTAATATTAAAGTTGGCACTTGTGTGGGATCAGGTCAGGCTGAGTGCTCTGCCCTGCTCTATAGCTCTTGCTGGTTGCCAGAGGCACTATCCCCACTAGGAAAAACTGAGTTCCCTCCCCCCCACTCCGTTTTTCATTTGACTGCTGTCCAGTGGCATAATCCCCTCGTTCCTCGATGAGCATCAGTTCAGCCATGTGTGGCGCATCCTCCCAACCTGCTGCCCTGAAGAACAGGCAATAGCCATATTGCCGTGCTATCTGGGCCCGGTTTATTATTTTTCTGACTCTAATCTCTCTGCCTCTAAGCTATTGTCCTTTGGTCCCTGTTAAGAATTTGCAATGGGTTACAGCTTTTGTCTGTCTCGTTGGGAATAGTTACTGTTCACCACTTTCTTTGTAGGTCAGTTTTTGTCTAAATTGTACACTTCCTTTTGTATGATTTTTTAAAAAATATTTTCATACACATTGGTATTTGCTAACCCGTGCACCCCCCAAAAAAAGAGGGTGCAGGTTAGCCATGGACAGTACAGTACGATGGTATCCTAAGCCCAGTGAAACAAGCCTGGCAGGGGGATCTCTGATCCCTGTTGAGTTCCAGCTGCTTCTGCATGTGATTCCTGGTCTTTGGTTTGGACTCAGGTAGCACAGAGAAGATGGCCTAGGAGGAAGCCGTGATTGCCGTAGAGGGCAAGATGGGAACAGCAGGGCAGGGCTGTATCTGGAGGACTGGTTCTAATAGTGATTCAGCAGGCAGCTAATAAGCCATCAGACCCAAGCAAGGCTCCTTGCTATCAGGTACTGTTTTGTGGTGAGATCTCTGCACTCTGGTGCAGAGATCTTCATCAACGATCTGGAGGATGGTGTGGACTGCACCCTTAGCAAGTTTGCAGATGACACTAAACTGGGAGGAGTGGTTGATACCCTGGAGGGTAGGGACAGGATACAGAGGGACCTAGACAAATTAGAGGATTGGGCCAAAAGAAATCTGATGAGGTTCAACAAGGACAAGTGCAGAGTCCTGCACTTAGGACGGAAGAATCCCATGCACTGCTACAGACTAGGGACCGAATGGCTGGGCAGCAGTTCTGCAGAAAAGGACCTAGGGGTTACGGTGGACGAAAAGCTGAATATGAGTCAACAGTGTGCCCTTGTTGCCAAGAAGGCTAACGGCATTTTGGGCTGTATAAGTAGGGGCATTTCCAGCAGATCGAGGGACGTGATTATTCCCCTCTATTCGGCACTGGTGAGGCCTCATTTGGAGTACTGTGTCCAGTTTTGGGCCCCACGCTACAAGAAGGATGTGGATAAATTGGAAAGAGTTCAACGGAGGGCAACAAAAATGATTAGGGGGCTGGAGCACATGACTTATGAGGAGAGGCTGAGGCAACTGGGATTGTTTAGCCTGCAGAAGAGAAGAATGAGGGGGGATTTGATAGCTGCTTTCAACTACCTGAAAGGGGGTTCCAAAGAGGATGGATCTAGACTGTTCTCAGTGGTAGAAGATGACAGAACAAGGAGTAATGGTCTCAAGTTGCAGAGGGGGAGGTTTAGGTTGGATATTAGGAAAACCTTTTTCACTAGTAGGGTGGTGAAGCACTGGAATGGGTTACCTAGGGAGGTGGTGGAATCTCCTTCCTTAGATGTTTTTAAGGTCAGGCTTGAAAAAGCCCTGGCTGGGATGATCTAGTTGGTGTTGGTCCTGCTTTGAGCAGGGGGTTGGACTAGATGACCTCCTGAGGTCCCTTCCAACCCTGAGATTCTATGATTCTATGGTGTTTATTTTGGACATAGGCTGGTGCTCTGGGCAGAGGCATTGCAGTGCACTGAGTTTTGGGGGAGAGACTGCAAGGGGTTTCCATTACGGAGAAGGGCAAAGCGATCTTGGTGACTGATGTGCAAAGTGTTGGTTTAGCTGCTGTGAGTGTTGCTTGAACAATAACCGTAACTGTACCCTACAAGTAAGTGTTGCGTTGGCTGCATAGCCAGCCAGCTGCTGCTGCCTAACCAAGGCAGCATCTCCCTGCCTTCAAACTGGCTGATCTGTCGTAGGCGGGACCCTGAACAGCTAGCTCCTCCATGCCTGTCTGGGAGAAGGAGAAGCACTGCAAGGCTTCGGTTGCAGTACTGTGTCTCTTGAAAAGGAGGCTTATCTAAGCCACCTCCAGCAGCTTTACCCATGCTGAGAGAGCCAGCAGGAAATCAGTTGGCAGGGCTGCTCCAAAGCCAGAGTGTGATTCTGGCCGGTGTGGCTCCACTGGAGTGCAGAGGTGCAACCACAGCACAAATGGTAGAGTGTAGTGGGGAGACTGGGGATTGACAACCCAGGAGAACAACCATGTGAATGGGGCACCAACAAGGTGACACGTCTGTGGGGAGTATGCATGTCCCCCTGTCCCGCCCCTCCATCAGGAGCTATTGTATTGCATTGCTGTTGCCTGGCCCATGTGGAACTTGTGCTTTCTCTGCATCCGCAAGAAGCAGGCTTGTATCTATGGTACTGGGGAAGCTGTGACTGTAGATTGGCACCTTGCTGGTATGTCCTTGCTGATGGCCAGGGGACAGGATTTCCTACAAAACACCTGTGCTGCTCTTTGAGTGGCGAAGAGGCTCCATCTCCCATATATGTAAAATCTGCCTCTTTCCTGAAAGTGAGGCAGAAGGAGCTGGAGCCAGACCTAGCATGCAGGCCAGCTCTGTGCACGCTTCCTCCACTTAGCACTGTGCCCCCAATCCTGACCTGCAGCACTCTTTGCTCTTCCAGTCCTGGGTCTAGCCTGCACCTCTGCCAATGCACAGCACTCCCTGCTAGTCCAGTGCTGGGGTCCTTGCACAGGCCTGCCAGTGCGCCTCAACCCTGACGTGCTTCCCTGCCCGCTACCCCAGTGCTGGGGCTCTGAACTGGCTAAAACATCATGGCAGCTGCGTGATGTGGACACACTTCTTGTTTGAACCCAGTTCCCTAGAGATGAAAAGTCACTGCAGAAGAGCATAGTGCTACTTCAACCCCTGTGACATCCCCTGTTCAGCGGGGAGTGGAGAGGGCTTTCCTGGCTTGTAAAAGTGGCCTTGCAAGAGTGAGCACAACAGTGATAGTCTGGACTGTGCAGCCAGTGTGTGTAACGTGTGTGCCTTACACCCTTAGCTTCCCTGGGTGCTTCCTTTGCCCCCTTGCCCTGGCAGCCATAACGGGGAACCAGCTGAAATGGTATCCACCTTGGGGGAGAAGCCCTCTGCTGCTTGTCGTGATCAGCTGTGTAGCATTGTTGTGCTGTATTCCTCCCCGGATGGGGTAGATGAAGCTGCTGATGTATGCTGGTTGGTACAGCGCTCTGGGGTGAAAGGTGCCATGGAAGCTGTCCCTCTCCCCGCTGTAAACGGAATGGGGGAGGGGGAGAAATGCAATCTGAAAGCAATTGGCTGCTGGCCAATACTCTAGCCCAGGGGTCTCAAACGCAAATGACCACGAGGGCCACATGAGGACTAGAACACTGGTCCGAGGGCTGCATTACTGACACCTTCTCTTCCCCCCCCCCCCACCCGCCGCCCTCGGCTCCGCCCCCACTCCACCCCTTCCATGAGGCCCTGCCCCACTCCACCCCTTCCCCGAAGTCCCCACCCCAACTCTGACCCCTCTTGCCCCCAGCGGGTGCAGGAGGAGTGTGGGGTGCAGCAGGGGGCTCAGGGCAGGGGGTGCAGGGTGCAGCAGGGTCTCAGGGCAGGGGGGTTGGGGTGTGGCAGGGAGTCAGGGTGTGGGGGGCAGCAGGGGGTTCGGCTGCAGGAGGGGGGTGGCCCGTGGCTCCCCCACATTTACCTAGAGTGGCTCTGGCCACCAGGCGCAGGGCAGGCTCCCTGCCTGCCCTGCCCCCATGTCAATCGTTGCTTCCAGGCACCGCCCCCAGCAGCTCCCATTGGCCAGGAATGGGGACACAGATGTGGGGGCGGGGCAGGGCAGGCAGGCAGGCCCTGCCCCCAGTGCATGCCGGGCGGGAGCTGCTCTAGGTAAACTGGGGGGGGGGGCTGCGAGTTTGAGACCCCTGCTTTAGCCAAACTGCCTAAAGGTGATCCCAGTTCTGTAGTGTCCTTGAACCCCCTGGGAGGGTAGAACCAAGCGACAGGTTTTGTCTTGCTATGGAGGAGGGGATCTCCCAAGGTGAAGGATGGATAGAAGAATGTGTACTTGGCGTGGGACTGGGGGAAGACGAGACTGGAAACTAACGCTGCAGTTCCTCCCGCCTAATGCTATTTTTTTAAGGTGCTTTTCTGGGGAGACCTGCAGTGTCTGTCAGTTTGGATTCAGACACCCCAGTGATCCCTAGAGACCATCCAGATTAAACCCAGCACGGTTTATATTCTGCTTTGTGAAATCTGACTCTTTGTAATGCCCCTTGTCACGGGGTGGCTGGCCCCTTCAGGGCAGATGGGCTCCTCACAGGTGGACTGGGCCCCAGGTGTGGAAAACAGGTCATGTGACCCAGTCAGGCCCTCAGGGATAAATAAGGGGAAGGCCTGAGCAGAGGGGGTTTGCCTGCTGACCTCTTGGACTTGGCCGAGGCTTGTGGCAGGACCCCAGGTAGGAGAGGCGTAGGAGTGGCTGCTTGAGTTATCGCAGGACTTTGAGGGTGGTTTGAATTGTTTTGAACTATGTTAATAGACTAGATTCCAAGAAGGGAATCTGTCTCAAGTTGCAGAGGGGGAGATTTAGGTTGGATATTAGGAAAAACTTTTTCACTAGTAGGGTGGTGAAGCACTGGAATGGGTTACCTAGGGAGGTGGTGGAATCTTCTTCCTTAAAGGTTTTTAAGGTCAGGCTTGACAAAGCCCTGGCTGGGATGATCTAATTGGGTTTGGTCCTGCTTTGAGCAGGGGGTTGGACTAGATGACCTCCTGAGGTCCCTTCCAACCCTGAGATTCTATGATTCTAAGGGCTGTTGGATTTGTGTAGATCTCTTGTGATCTGAGGGGAGACTGAGGCAGGACTCCACAGAGCCACCCCAGACCACAAGGGGGTGCTCAGAGGAGGCAGTCACCAACCTATACCCTGAAGTATCCCAAGTGCAAAGCGTGCTTCCAACATACAGAAACTAGTTCATCCATCACTGCAGTGGGACTGCCTCGGTAGGGCAGCGGGGTGGCTCTTTGCACCAGAAAGCGAAGAAAAGTCGATCTCCTCTGCACCATGGCTGTCAGTACACCGTTGGGACAAGACCGATGTGGGGAGAGCTTTCAGGGCTTATACTAAATAGCCACACATGCCGTCAGTCTGTGTAGGATCTGTATTGAATTGGGTGGCAGTTCACAGGCGGCTCTCGGACCAAGGCACAGCAATTACAGAGAGACTTGTAAATAACCTGGCTGCAGAGGGCGCCGGGGGGGTGGGGTTTCTGTGGCACTAGAGCACTATTTTGTGCTTCCCCTGTTTTTGTGAATGCCAGCGTGGCTGGTTGGCTTGCTCTGAGTCCTCGCTGCTCTCTCTGCCCAGGGTTGGGTTTTTAAAGGAGCACAAAACTGCCAGGGCCTCAAATTTGAATCTACTCTAAAACTGCCCCAACTTTCCTCCTGATCCGGAAACACTCTCACAACCCCACTTCCTCCACCGCCTGAAATGCACACGTGGCACATCTTCCCTCTGCTCTCTGTGGAAATTCCCCTGCCCAGCCTGGTGTGCTTGCCTGTGCCAGTTTAATTGTGGGCCCAGTCACCTTGCTGATGTCACCTTGAGCATTCCAGGCAGTTAGCTGCTTCTCTCAAATGGTTGCGCGTTTTAAACACTCAGGCCTGCAGTGCTCAGGACTCGTGGGTGCAGGCTGCTGCTGGATGATGGTGTGGCCTGCTGCCTTTGAGTTCTCCAGGGACCCTTGAGGTATTTCTAAGTTACAGCAGTGATCTGTGTCTTTAAAAACATAACTGCTCAAGGCTACTAAGAGGGGGAAGGACTGCTGGGGAGGTGCATCTGATTTGGGCCTGACAGATTTGGCTGCACCCCTCTGGTCTACTGTCAGTCTCTCTCTGGAACTGTTCAGCAGATCCTGGGTCCCCTGAGCATGCTCACATGCTGTCTCCAAGCTTTGGAGAAGCTTGGCATTGGCTGACCCTTCAGACAATGGGGTGGGGGGCCATTACCTGGCAATTGGGAGCTTGCCATTTCGATACCTGGCAGTAGCTGTGCCCACAGAATGTGCAGTCTGGTCACCATTAGTTGGCACTGAAACAAGGAGTGTCTGGTTTGGGACTGGTTGGGTGAGAGCCATCCCAGGGGGTGTCCGGCTTTCTGCTGTGTAGCTGCCATCCAGTTGGCCTGGGAACAGTGTTTCCTCCCTCTGGCACTTGTTTTGCATGTTGCAGGCTTGATGCTGGAGTGGTTCACAGCTGTCAGGAGTTGCCATGGCAACTCTAGCCATAGGCTTTTCGCTGTCCACCTGCATGCAGCGTGTGTACAAGGAGCAGTGGAAGCACCTGCCCAGCCAGCGGTGCCCTGTCTGGGGGCGGTAATGCCCATCAATACACCTCCAGAGCAGGCAGGGAGGAGGGCTGGCTCCTGTCTGTACGGCATTAGTTACTGGTCGTGTGTCAGGTAAATTGTGATGTGGCTGGGAAGCTTGCCTAGAGCTGGGACCAAAGAGCATCATCCAGGAGACAGACCCAGGTGGGCATAGGGGTAGCAGGAACCAGTGATGAGGGTCAAGGAACCTGGGGGCATGGTTCCCTGGAATAGCCCAGGGTTAATGCTCGGTGGAGTGATGCTGGGACTGCAAGATGGGCTTATTCCCTGCTCAAAGTGGAGTATTGGAGTAAGTGGTGGAATGGCACTTGGCACTGGGCCGAATGGGTCGGGAGCCTGAGCCTAGTGTGCAAGTGGCTGCTTAGCATGTGTCTTCGAGTGCAGATGGGATGGCCATGGATCACGTTTGGTTTGAGACTGCAGTTGCTGCTGCTTTGAATTCTTCCAAGCAACCTCACCTCTCCTGGCCTATGGAGCAGGCTTGCCAGACTGTGTCCAACCATTGCTGGCTAGTATCCTGAGCTCTGCTCCCTCTGGCCTGTCGTGTGTCTGGTGAACTCTCCCCTTCGTCCTGAGGCATGTCAGCCAGATGTCCAGGGACTAAAGAACTGATCGTGCTCCCATTGAAATCAGTGGCAGATCTCTGTGGCTGAATCAACAGGAGCATTGGGCCCTGAAGAGCAGCGAGTGCCAGCAAAGCAGCAGTATCCCATGTGTCACTGTGCAGGGTTCTAATAAATGCACAGCCTGAGACTTAGCTGAGCATGGAGGCAAAAGTGCCCACTGGACCAGGGCAGGGGACTTCTGCATCAGAGGATTGATGGGGCACCTTCCTTCAGAATGGGCTTTGTCTCAGCCAGCAGAGTTGCCCATGTGTCCTGACGGTGGTGGGTTCCTGACCCTGATCAAAGCTTACGCATTGGAACGTTCGCACCGTCTGTCTCCTGGTTGGGGGTTAACTGTTCACTCTGGGTTACTGTAACAGGCTGTGAAACGGCTTGGCCGCTAAAACAGGACGTGCGCACGGCATAGTGAGAAAAGTGAGTCATCTTGTGGCTCCCTTTGCCGAGGTCTCATCTCCATCTCCTCCAGTCCCCTTCTGCCAAGTTTTCAAAGCCAAAATCTCTGGGTTGGTAGAGCACAGCCCTCCGGTACCTGCCAGCCCAGCATGTTCTTCTGCCCTTAACAAGAATCCCGCCGTCTGAGCTGAGCTAGAATAGGGCCCATTTTGCTCTCCCTTAGCCATGTTGGGCTCTACTGTACCTGTTGAAAGAGCCAAGTTTGAGTACATCACTCCTCCTGCTGAGCCCTGGCTGGCATCTCCCCTAAGGGCTGGTAGTAAAAACTGAACCCTCTACCCCCCCCCCCCCCAATCCGCTTAAGGTACTGATGGTGAATCTGGCAAACGAGCAAAAGTAGTAGTCCTGGTGTGTGTAAAAATGCATTGGGTGCTGGGCCAAGGTGCTTGTAGAGATGCAGGGAGGAGAGGATACAACAAAACCAATTCAAACACACTTGCTTTGTGTGAAATCTCCCATGCATGGTGTGTAGGTAAGCAAGGCTCTCCTGCCGGTACTGCAAAGTAAGCAGAGATGACCAGCAAGGTGAGAAGGTGCCAGGCTCACTGCAACTTCCCTGAAATATAGATACAGATGTAACCACCTGGCAGGCAGCCAGTCTCCCTGCTGCCGTTCAGCACATCTCTCCCTGTGAGCACTCTGGGCTGCCTGCCTGCTGGCGGCTTTGATAGCCCTGCAGGGAGAGGGGAGAAAGTCAGGCCATCATCTCTGGGTGCTGAGGGCCCAGGAAAGAGACATTGGCTCTGCCCCTGCACGCCCTCATCATGTGCTTCGCAGGTGTGACTAAACAAGAGTGCGTTTCAGAGACTTGGTTGTTAGGTGCTACTCAGCCTCCCTCTGGTGCCTCCCCACACTGATGTTCACACTGCCCATGATGCCAAGGTTTCATGGCTCCAGAAAGTTCCGAAACTCCCCTGT
The DNA here is from genome assembly GCA_033296515.1 of Macrochelys suwanniensis. NCBI lineage: Eukaryota > Metazoa > Chordata > Testudines > Chelydridae > Macrochelys > Macrochelys suwanniensis. The sequence goes on along the minus strand of CM065787.1, from coordinate 893,845 downwards.
GACTCAGAATAAACTTGAACTCAGACGTCCAGTGGTGAGAATCTCCGGTGTCAATCCAGTCCTTTTCCCATCACCGGCTACCCCTCTGCTTAGCCTTGCTGCCCATCAGGATGGTCCCATTAGCAGTTGGCTGCTGTGTGTTTTAGAATGCCTGTTTCCCAGCAGCCACTGGGGGCATTCACTTGATTAAAGGAGAATCCTAAATGGGACTGGCTGGAAAACAGACACAACCCTCCCTGCAGGAAAGCGTGCCCTGTTCCCTCAGTTCAAGGTACTGCAATGTCCCCTGGAGGTTCTGAGCTGGGGCTGCATAGGACATGAATTCCAGGGCCAAATACTGCCCACCAGCTGCTCCCCAGAGTTCCTGTCTGGGAACAGCTAGTTGTAGCTTCCTGATTGCTCTGTCACGTCCATGGGGCATGTGGATTAAAATCCCCAGGATCCAGGCCAACCTTTGAACAAAGCACAGAGCCTGTGAGAAGGGAGTCTACAGGTAGAACATATTGCTGCTGCCTGAGGTCTTTCTGGTCTGGGGATTAAAGCCCACTCTGCTTAAAGGTGCAAGCTGCCTGTCCCTCCAGCAAGGCTCAGGTGGTTCTTGTGTTTCTTGGTGAAGGGTATGTCTCTGCTGAGCAGTGTGGCAGGGAGACAGGCTGAGCTCCTTGGGCTTTGGAAGATCTCAATCTTCCACTTCTGACAGCTTAACCTGCTGCAGTTTGAACCAGCCTTTGGTAGAGAGACGTAGCAGAACTTTGTGTCTGAATCTGGCTGGGGAAGCTGGGAAGATGTATTGCAGAGATGATAGGCTACATCCACACTACCTGCCCAATTCGGCGGGTAGCGATCGATGTTCTGGGATCGATTTATTGTGTCTCATGTAGACGCGATAAATTGATCCCAGAAGCGCTCCCCGTCGACTCCGGAACTCCAGCTCGGCGCGAGGAGTAAGCGGAGTCGACGGGGGAGCCTGCCTGCGCCGCGTGGACCCGAGGTAAGTACTTTGTAATTCGATCTAAGATACGCAACTTCAGCTACGCTATTCATGTAGTTGAACGTGCGTATCCTAGAATCTCAGGGTTGGAAGGGACCTCAGGAGGTCATCTAGTCCAACCCCCTGCTCAAAGCAGGACCAACACCAACTAGATCATCCCAGCCAGGGCTTTGTCAAGCCTGACCTTAAAAACCTCTAAGGAAGGAGATTCCACCACCTCCCTAGGTAACCCATTCCAGTGCTTCACCACCCTACTAGTGAAAAAGTTTTTCCTAATATCCAACCTAAACCTCCCCCTCTGCAACTTGAGACCATTACTCCTTGTTCTGTATCTTCTACCACTGAGAACAGTCTAGACCCATCCTCTTTGGAACCCCCTTTCAGGTAGTTGAAAGCAGCTATCAAATCCCCCCTCACTCTTCTCTTCTGCAGGCTAAACAATCCCAGTTCCCTCAGCCTCTCTTCATAAGTCATGTGCTCCAGCCCCCTAATCATTTTTGTTGCCCTCCGTTGGACTCTTTCCAATTTATCCACATCCTTCTTGTAGCGTGGGGCCCAAAACTGGACACAGTACTCCAAATGAGGCCTCACCAGTGCCGAATAGAGGGGAATAATCACGTCCCTCGATCTGCTGGAAATGCCCCTCTTTATACAGCCCAAAATGCCGTTAGCCTTCTTGGCAACAAGGGCACACTGTTGACTCATATTCAGCTTTTCGTCCACCGTAACCCCTAGGTCCTTTTCTGCAGAACTGCTGCCCAGCCATTCGGTCCCTAGTCTGTAGCAGTGCATGGGATTCTTCCGTCCTAAGTGCAGGACTCTGCATTTGTCCTTGTTGAACCTCATCAGATTTCTTTTGGCCCAATCCTCTAATTTGTCTAGGTCCCTCTGTATCCTGTCCCTACCCTCCAGCGTATCAACCACTCCTCCCAGTTTAGTGTCATCTGCAAACTTGCTAAGGGTGCAGTCCACACCATCCTCCAGATCGTTGATGAAGATATTGAACAAAACCGGCCCCAGCACCGACCCTTGGGGCACTCCACTTGATACCGGCTGCCAACTAGACATGGAGCCATTGATCACTACCCATTGAGCACGACCATCCAGCCAGTTTTCTATCCACCTTACCGTCCATTCATCCAGCCCATACTTCTTTAAGTTGCTGGCAAGAATACTGTGGGAGACTGTATCAAAAGCTTTGCTAAAGTCAAGAAATAGCACATCCACTGCTTTCCCCTCATCCACAGAGCCAGTTATCTCATCATAGAAGGCAATTAGGTTAGTCAGGCATGACTTGCCCTTGGTGAATCCATGCTGACTGTTCCTGATCACTTTCCCCTCCTTTAAGTGGTTCAGAATTGATTCCTTGAGGACCTGTTCCATGATTTTTCCAGGGACTGAGGTGAGACTGACTGGCCTGTAGTTCCTCGGATCTTCCTTCTTCCCTTTTTTAAAGATGGGCAGTACATTAGCTTTTTTCCAGTCATCCGGGACCTCCCCCGATTGCCATGATTTGTCAAAGATAATGGCCAATGGCTCTGCAATCTCATCGGCCAACTCCTTTAGCACCCTCGGATGCAGTGCATCCGGCCCCATGGACTTGTGTTCGTCCAGCTTTTCTAAATAGTCCCGAACTACTACTTTCTCCACAGAGGGCTGGTCACCTCCTCCCCATACCGTGCTGCGGAGTGCAGCCGCCTGGGAGCTGACCTTGTCTGTGAAGACGGAGGCAAAAAAAGCATTGAGTACACTAGCTTTCTCCGCATCCTCTGTCACTAGGTTCCCTCCCTCATTCAGCAAGGGGCCCACACTTTCTTTGACTTTCTTCTTGTTGCTCACATACCTGAAGAAACCCTTCTTGTTACTCCTAACATCTCCGGCTAGCTGCAACTCCAAGTGTGATTTGGCCTTCGTAATTTCACTCCTGCATGCCTGAACAATATTTTTATACTCCTCCCTGTCATTTGTCCAATCTTCCACTTCTTGTAAGCTGCTTTTTTGTGTTTAAGACGAGCAAGGATTTCACTGTTAAGCCAAGCTGGTCGCCTGCCATATTTACTTTTCTTTCTACACATTGGGATGGTTTGTTCCTGCAACCTCAATAAGGATTCTTTAAAATACAGCCAGCTTTCCTCGACTCCTTTCCCCGTCATGTTATTCTCCCAGGGGACCTTGCCCATCAGTTCCCTGAGGGAGTCAAAGTCTGCTTTTCTGAAGTCCAGGCTCTGTATTCTACTGCTCTCCTTTCTTCCTTGTGTCAGGGTCACTGCCTCCCAGGTTCCCATCCACTATTGCTTCCTCTACTATTTCTTCCCTGTTTGTGAGCAGCAGGTCAAGAAGAGCTTTTCCCCTAGTTGGTTCCTCCAGCAATTGCACCAGGAAATTGTCCCCTACACTTTGATCGATCCCGCCTCCTAGTGTGGACCAGCCCTAAGGCTCAATCTGCAATAAGGCAGCCACCACAAAATATCTAAAGTATATCGAAGCTGTCCTAGCAATCTCTCTCCTGTGACAAGAGGAAGGGTGGCCTTGTGGTTCAGGCACAGGACTAGGAGGGGGTTTGATTCCTGGCTCTGCTACGGACTCTGTGTAACCCTGGGCAAGTCACTTAATCCCTCTATGCCTCAACTTCCCTGCCTGTAGCACATGAATAGCCCTTCCCTTTCTTGTGTGAGGAGTCCATGGTTGTCCCATGAGCCCAGCTGCTGTGGGGAATCAGAAAAGCCTCTAAATAGAAGTTATTAAAGAGGAGTGGCTGCACGAAGAGCCTTGACTTTCTGCCCTGCTAGAGAACTAGCGTGCCCATGTGTGCGCATGCGTGTACATGTCGTGAGTCTCCCCTCCCCCAGCCCTCTTGAGGAGTCTATTTTTCTCCCTTTAGGAGCAAGCAGAAAAAATCTTAAAATTAACTGCAAGCAATAAATAGCAGAAGCCCTTGTGCCTGTGGCCCATGTGATGTCCCAGGAGGGCTGGTTCCCTCTTCTGTCACTTGCGTGTCACGGGTTCAGTTTGAATGTTAAAGCTTTAAGGGCGGGATCCTTTTTGGGGAGGAGGGTTGGCCTGGAAATCGATGTCAGGGACAGAACTGTCCCAGCCAAGCTCGGTGGAGAGAAGGGCATCCTGGCTGAGGGCGTCTTCTCTCTGCAATCCACGAGTGGTGGGGTGGCATCATGGAGTTAATTTAAAGCAAATGACTGTAAAGCTCAGACTCCCCACCCCTCTTTCCACATGCTTGTGTATCCCCATGCCACTGAAAGAGTCCCAAACCTCACCACCTTCTACTCCAAGTGCAAGCCGCATTTCTCTTTAATGGGCCTTCTTGAATGTAAATACAGAGCAATGTATTGTTAACCCCCCAAACCCTACCAAACAAGACACTCCACTGCACACGTCTCTTCCCCTGGGGAGAGGAGGAGAGAACAAACATGGGGCAGATGTTGGTCACGTTGCTTGATTCACTGCTGGATAGTGGGTACTATGGTGATGAGCGTAGGGTAAGAACTGGTGTGTGATAGCAGCAGGGGCTGGTCCCTGGGGCAGTGAGCAGTGCTCATCTGGTGGAGTTCTTGGCACTCAGCTAACACTTGCCTGTTAACTCTGGCTCTTTGAGCAGGATGCTAACAGTGCAATGTAAGATCTTTCCTGCTGTGTACGCTGAGCCAAGATGGCACTGGTGTAAGTGGATGCAGCTCATCGAGGTCAGTGGAGTTGCAACTGTCGTGGTCCAAGGCTAGCTCCACTTTTGACCCCTCAATTTCTTTTAAGCCCACCCTTCCAGGTGCTGGGCTTCTTGCCTTTCCCTTGCCTGGGGTGGAATCCCTTGATTCTCCCAGTTTCAGACCGGGTCCCTGTGATGCAGTGTCTGGGCACAAACTGTTGGCTCAGCAGGTCCAGCTGGGTTTAGCAACCTGCATGTCTTCCCTACAAGAGCTCTGAGCAGTGCTGACTTAGTGACCCAAACCAGCCTTCTCCAAACGAGTAACACCCAGCTTGTATTGGCCCTTCTCATCCTTTGATCACCAAATGCTGCGTAAAGGGGTCGGGACCAAGGGAACACAACTCCATCAGCGCTGCTTCCGTGTCTGTGGCTTGCTTGGTACTGCCGTGTTAGGGTGGAAGATCAGCAAATGAAGTGCATTCACCAAGGGATGTTGCTACCAGGCCAATGATCACATGGACACCAGAAGCCTTACTGGTGCAGTAATATCGCCAATGATTGCCAGGCTGAGCAGCCTGCCAGACTGTCATAAGGACCTAGCAAGAGACTGGTCCATGGGACGCTTGATCTGCAAGTGGGCGACCACCCCTTGGGGTTTGCCTTGCTGAGCAGGAACAGAGCAGAACCAGAGAAAAGGGCTCTTCACTTCCCAAAGGCATTGATAGGCCCATCTCATCCCAGGCATCTCCCCTCGGGGGGGGAAGGGGGCAGCATTCAGCCTGCTCCCTACCAGTCTGCCTCTCGCTCCCCTGTGTTTCAGGGGATGTGCCTTTTTTCCACTCCAAAGTTCTTTGTTTCTGTCCTAGATTTCCCCTCTGGTGCTAGGGCAGGTTGCTGAACTCCGCATGGTCAGAGACTAATGGCAAAGGGAGTGAGCGCTGCATTATGAGTGAATCATAGAATATCAGGGTTGGAAGGGACCTTAGGAGATCATCTAGTCCAACCCCCTGCTCAAAGCAGGACCAATCCCCAATTTTTGCCCCATATCCCCAAATGGCCCGCTCAAGTATTGAACTCACAACCCTGGGTTTAACAGGCCAATGCTCAAACCACTGAGCTATCCCTCCCTGCCATATGGGCTGCTTTCCTGTTTATGCTGGACTTAATCCCTGTGTAATTGTGTGGCCAGTTACACACAGACAATCACCAAGCAGATGGAGCAAGTCATAGTCACAAAAGGTTAGACTGCTTCTCCGTCCTTCATGGTGACCTCTTACAGGAGGGCTGGGTATGTGCTTATGCCTCTAGACTGACTGCTCCTTCTGCTCCCTGGGTGTTCCCCATAGCTCCTTCCGCTCTCCCATGTGAAGATGGGATAAGCTACAGGGCAAGGCTGAATCCTGCAAGGCACTGAGCCCTCTGGCCCCAAACCAGCAAAGTTCTTAGGCACATGCTTTGCCAAATTGGGACCAGAGTGCTGAGCACCTTGCAGGATCAACCTTCGTGCAGCTGCCTGCATCCTCCTTCCTGCCGCGGCTCCAGATGTCTCACTGCAAAGCAGATCTGGCCTCAGTAGTACGTTTCTAAACATCTAACTTCCCCCTTAGCTAAACTCTCTCCCTCCCAAGTGCTCTGAGGCTTGCAGATGATTTGCCTGCAGGGCAGAGCGCCTCTAATCACCTGTCTGGAGGATCCTGCCCGCCCCTCTGCTAGAGAGTGACAGGCCCTCTGCTTTGAAAGGCGAGATGCGGTTTCTGTGCGACCATCAGCACTGCTACTGAAATAGACAAAGGGTTGGCAAGGAAGGCGCTTTCCGCTCTTGCCCTCGCTTCTTTCATGGGCTGCTCACCCTGCTCCTCCAGCACTCACCCTCAGCCAGTGCCTGGGTGAATGGCTTGAGTCTAATTTGGTGCCACCACTTGCCCAGTCAGACCCCCAACTACCTGACTCTGCTTGTGCGCATGGGCTCCCCTTGGGAGGTGAACTGGGGCCCACGTGATGGTATTTATGCACTTGGGCTTCTGCCAGGATGGGAGTCCCCTTGTGCTAAGTGCAGTACAGCTCCTACCCCAAAGAGCTCAGTCTGGACAGGCCAAGTGTGGGAGGGGAGCAGAGGTGTGGTGTGAGGAAGCAACCCTGCCAGCTCGGAGCAGTTTGGAAGTAGAGCCGGGACTGGACACGGGAGCTGTGTCCCAGGCACTAGACCCCACGCCGGCCTCGGTCATGGGTAGCACAGCTCTGGAGCTGGTTGCTGGGGTTGCAATGCTGGAAGCCACCTGTGTGTTTTAGTGTCTTTCTTGGTAACTCTCCCTCCTCCTGGCCTGCTCCCTATGCAAACGCTCTAGCTTGGTTGTGGTGGTGTGAATGAACTGTCTCTCACTGGGAGCCTGCTCTTGGAGTTAATGACGGAGAAGTGGTCATCAGAATGCTCCCTTGCTGAATGTCCATGGATTCCCTGCACAGTCAAGGAGGCTGATACCTAGTGAGTGCTGTTTGCTGCCTCTGTACAGGGCCACTGGCCATACAGCAGAGGGAGGAGATGCAAAGCTAGGTTAGGCTATAATTAAACATAATTGGCTGAGCTCTCCCCTCCCCCTTGTGGAATTAGGACTCTAGTGTGACCTGCTTCCCTGTTGGCCGGAGCCAGCTGTTCATTGCTTTCTGCAGCCTGGCTACGAAGGGGAGATGGGCTGCGGTAGTGTGTATCTTGCTGCGTGAGGGCAAACCAATACCCCACCACCCCCCCCCCCCCTTACATGAGCAGTGAGTACACAGCACAGTGCTGAGAAGGTCGGTCGGGGTGGGGTATACATCTGCAGTGTGGCACACTCAGGAGTTGCTCTCTGCTCTGACATCCCCCTTTTGTGTAGGTGACAGATGGGTTTTTCTGCTGCTTTTTTTTCTTTCATTTGTGGCTTCATGACTCTTTTTTCCCTACCCCTCACCTCCCCAGTACACTTGGTGCTTTAAAAAAAAAAAAATCTCACCGTTGAAATAGACCAGAAGTTTTTCCGCTAAACAATCCAACTTTGGAAGTGGGGGTTGAGCATCCAGAATGTAGCTGTAAGATGGGACATCAGATATCGTGTTTAGTTTCTGGTTGCCAAATCTATTATTCCCCCACATAAGGTTGGCTGATTTGCATATAGCCAATGAGAGAGACTTTTTTCCTCTCATTAGTCACTCCCTTCTCATAACCAATGGTTACGCTACTCTCTGCCCTTGAAAAAAGTCCGCAGCTGCTCTGCTAACTCCCCTTCAGAAATATCTGCCACATAATTAAACCATTTTTTAAAAAAACCTTTATTTTACTGATAATTGCTTTTCTAACTGAGCAGTATGAGCTCTTCTGAGCATCTTCAGCACAGAGCCTTCGGACCTGTGCTCATGTCTGTGACTGATAGGCACTGCCACACAATAGTGCCCATCTGTACAGCAAGAGTCTAGTGTTGCAAAAAGCAATGAATTTTCCTACAGATCTTAGCCCAGTCCTACCTGCTAAGGAACATACATTACTGGTATAGCCAGGCCAGCTGACCCTTCAATGCGTCAGGCAGAACCCTCCTTCTCTGCCTGCCTGAAGGCAGCACTTTACTTAAATTCTGCAAGTGCATGGGCTGGGACCATCCTTTTAAACATCTCCTGGTTACCCGTGGTTGGTGATTTATTGCACATGGTATAGAAGTGATTTCTTGTGCATGGTGGAATGTTGAATAAAGTTCTCTGAATGTGCTATCCCTACTTCATATATTGAATGCATCAGCAGGTTTGCACATAGCAACTTGCACCTCTAGGGAGTACTGTGGGCCAAAAACAGCACAGGAACACTTGGATTAGCAACTGTTGATCCCACCAGTTGCCAGGTATGCAACCGCATGTGAAATCTGCCTGCTGGAAATCCCTGATGCTCAATACTCAGCTAACTTCAGAATTCCAGGATTGCTGGGGCAGCCAGAGCTGGGACAACATTCCATAACTTCTGGACTACCCACCCACCTGAAATCTTAAAGTTTGTTTATCACTTCAAAGGTTTTTCTTCCCCTGCTGTTATGGTTCCTCTCAATTAATTAGCCTCGTAAGGTTGGTCTATGCACCTCCACCTTATCATGTTTCTCTGACTGTATAAATATCTGTTCTACTGTATGTTTCATTCCATGCATCCGATGAAGTGGGTTCTAACCCACGAAAGCTTATGCTGAAATAAATTTGTTAGTCTCTAAGGTGCTACAAGTTTTTCTTATTTTTGTTTTGCTGACACAGACTAACACGGCTACTACACTGAAACCTTTATTTTAAGAGTGTCCATACCTGAGTACTCCCCTTCCTTATGGCACAATCCAATGACTACCTTTGAAAATTGCTCGAAAACGCATACTGCAGTGACAGCTAAACTAATAAATAAGATCATAGAATCTCAGGGTTGGAAGGGACCTCAGGAGGTCATCTAGTCCAACCCCCTGCTCAAAGCAGGACCAACCCCAACTAAATCATCCCAGCCAGGGCTTTGTCATGCTTGACCTTAGAAACCTCTAAGGAAGGAGATTCCACCACCTCCCTAGGTAACCCATTCCAGTGCTTCACCACCCTACTAGTGAAAAAGTTTTTCCTAATATCCAACCTAAACCTCCCCCACTGCAACTTGAGACCATTACTCCTTGTTCTGTCATCTTCTACCACTGAGAACAGTCTAGACCCATCCTCTTTGGAACCCCCTTTCAGGTAGTTGAAAGCAGCTATCAAATCCCCGCTCATTCTTCTCTTCTGCAGGCTAAACAATCCCACTTCCCTCAGCCTCTCCTTATAAGTCATGTGCTCCAGCCCCCTAATCATTTTTGTTGCCCTCCGTTGGACTCTTTTTCCAATTTATCCACATCCTTCTTGTAGTGTGGGGCCCAAAACTGGACACAGTACTCCAGATGAGGCCTCACCAGTGCTGAATAGAGGGGAATGATCACGTCCCTTGATCTGCTGGAAATGCCCCTACTTATATAACCCAAAATGCCGTTAGCCTTCTTGGCAACAAGAAGATGGAGCTGGAATTTCCATCATAAGTTTCTGTGTACAGAGTATAATGCATCATCCATTTCAAAACCTTTTGTGCTTAGTTGGTTTTCAAATTGTTTGCCCAAATGCACATTTCTTTGCACTAATTAACCAGTAAAAATGGTTTAAACTCCTTAAGATATTCTTATTTCTAGACTTTCAAACATGTGATTCAGAATTGGTTTGGGATTTTTTTTACCAAGTTCTAAACCAGAAAATAGCCGCGTGTTTTCCTTTAATAAGCAGCATGATATGTCTACAAATTATATGCCAAATAAATTTATTGAACCAAATCCTGAGATAAAGAACAAAGGTCATATAACAGGCCTTAAGGAAGAACTTGGAAATATAAGGGTTTGAGGAAAAGCAATTCTCAACCCCAACTAATAATTCAGGGCATTACATTCCAGTAACCAGTTTATGGCTGACTACTGCATTGTGTCTGAGGGACACACACAAGGAGTTGGAGCTAGGATTTGGCTTTATTACTATAATATCGCCCGGTGTGGTGGCGCACGCCTGTAATCCTAGCTGCTTGGGAGGCTGCGGTTGGCGGATCGCTCAGGAGTTCTAGGCTGCTGTGCGCTATGTCTATCGGGTGTCCGGTGCTACTGACAGCTTGGCCAACGGGTAGTTGGAGGACTGGCTAGAACAACACATCTGATGTGTTGTGATCGGCGCTCTCTCTGTGAGAGGCTGATGGACCGATCAGTGACAGTGACTGACTATAATATCCTGGCCAAGACATGCAAAGTGTACTGTTTGTACAATGACACATTTATGGTCCTACTTACAGGCAAACCCGAGCCTCCTCCTTAAGGAGAAATGCCTCATAGTGGATGTCTATACTGCAATTAAAAACCCAAGGTAGGCCCATGCCGGCTATCTAGGGCTTGGGCTAAGGGGCTGTTTAATTGCGGTGTAGATGTTCTGGCTCAGAATCTAGGACCCTGCAAGGGTTTCCACCTCCACCTTCCCATGGCTATTCCTTCCATACAACTACATTGTTTTATGTTTGGGGTAGTTTGGAAACAGAATGATGTGGTAACAAGTTGACTAATGTTTTCCATCTTTCCAGTGCTCTTTACTCTTACAGTTTAAAAAAAACACTCTCAACCTAATTTACAAATTAGATTGTATATTATTAGAGGCAGGGCATGTGGCTTAATCTATATTTGTAAAGCACCATGTATGTTTACAGAACTATATAAGTGACTTTAATGCTATTTTGCTCAGATTTAAAATGTATTTGAACAAGAATGACCAATAAGTCAAAAGGCACAGGCGTACCTTGCAGACAAAGTTAGGAGGCCTTTTGGAGGTTTAGGACCATGAGTTCTGCAGCCCCTTCAAAGTAGTAAGCAGCATAGAAGAGTGCTCCTCTACTCCTGCACAACTCCTGTCCCCAGGGCTCAGGGGTCTTTTCCTCCAGGGATAGCCCTCTTCCATGGCTTGCAAAACAAAAACTCTTCATACAGGAGTGTGAAGTGGGAGCATCATCAAGAGCTGGCATTTGGCTAGAGAGTTTCAGGCTTCCAGTACTGATGCTAGTAGTAGCTCCACCTGAGAGGACAAAGAATGGTGTCCCAAATGGGAACCCTTCATCCACCTCTGCTGCTTCTCAGGAAGTGCTATCCCCTCTACCAGCACAAGGTGGGTGTGGGAGGAGCTAGAGACTCCACTCCCTTTTGAGGGAATGACAACTCCATTATACATAACCGCTCTGTAAGCGGCTTCTCTTAATCCTGTTGAGATGCTGTGCGTTCAGGCTGGCCGGCTTCGCTCATCTCGTGTAGACACTTGGCTCATCTGAGAAAACAAGCATGTTTGTCTGGCTCTACAGTCGGTATAAATGCACCTGAGCTTCCCATCTGTGGTGGCACTAACTCTACGCTCTGTCTACACTGCCAAGTTTTGTTGACAAGACGTATGTCGACACCCAAAAGTCGACAAAACAAAAATCGCCAAAGGGTGTTCACACTTGCTCCCTCTGTCGACAGATCATGTCCGCATTGGGGACATCATCATTGACAAGGTGAGCAATGCACTGTGGGTATGTATCCCACAGTGCAGTGTTGTGGGAAGGAAGAGTTGATCGCCGCGCGTGTTGGGTTTCTCTCTGAATTTTCCCACAGCCCCCTCAGCAGCCGAGAGCAGCATCATGAGTAGCTCTGTGAGCTCTCCATGTTGAGAAATGGCAAAGCAGCATAGCATTCCAGTGATTCAAACGGAGCAGCACACAGATACTTGCTGGAGCTTTGAAAGGGGAGGGGCGCATGCCTGCAGGGCAGCAGAGATCAAAACACTGAGCAGAGCAATCAGGGCAGGCATTGTGGGATACTGGTGGAAGCCAGTTCTGTGAACAAAACAATCAGCGGTGTCTACACTGGCTCTTTGTCGACAATAAAGGGAGGGGAAAAGACAAAAGTCTCTCTCTCCTAGGGTGGAAGTTTTTTGGGACAAAAGTCCCACTGTAACGTGTACGCTCTTGCTGTTTTGTAGACAAGGCCTTAGATCATATATTCATCATCTCTGGGCACTTGTGCAACACTAGCCCAACAGCATGTTTGTGTATGCACGCCTTAGGGTGAGGATGTGAAGGTGAGTTTCAGGTCTCCTGCACATTCCAGGAGATGAGGTGGCAGCGGAGTATGCCTATGCACAAGCTAAGGCAGAGCCTGGCCCAAACAGCATTGCATTTGGGGTTCCCATCGCTGCCCAACAGAGCCTCACTGGTTTGGAACTACTGTGCCATCTCCCTGAATAGCTGGCTCCTACAGAGTGGAGTTTGGTATTTTTAGACCTAACAATATGTTAGCTACTGGAAAACAAACTCCAGAAAGGAGGCTTACATGGACACTGAATATGTACTCTTGAAAATGTTTGTAATAAACCCCTCTTTCTTGTTCTTCCTCTATCCACTCCCCAGACTCGAAACTGCCATCTTCCCCTACTGAATTCCCCTCTTCGTTTGCAAGCATATGCCGGTATCTGTTATCATAGGGCTGTCGCATGACTGTTGGATGTGCATGTGATGTCTTGGTTTTATTTAGAGCACTGAACCATTTAATTCTTGTGGAAATGCCACACACACACAGAGTTGGCAGGACCTCTTCAAACCAATATGTGAACAAAACAGGGCCACGCTGAGGCCTATACAGAAACTGACAGTGAAAATGATTGGAAGTGTTGAAAGACTTTCCACATAAAGCAAGATTTGGACTCTCTTGTTTAGAGAGGAGATGGATAAGAGGGAACGTGATGGTGTGCACAATAGCAAGTGATATAAAGGTGGCAAATCCCCCCTCATAATACAGAATAAGGGGGTGTTGAAAGGAAACCATTTTAAAAACTAATACAAGGAAATACCGTTTTATTTTTACACAGCATACAACTAGCTTGTGGAACTCGTTGCCACAGGATATCCTGTGGCAGTGAGCGCTTTAGGCTTTGAACAAGTGCGAAATCCACAGTTGTTAGCTCGGATAGATTACTGTAAGGCAGTGTTTCCCAAACTTACAACAGTTGCGTACCCCTTTTGAGACAATTGTCTTACCGGCATACCCCTTCTCCGGTGAAGATCATGGGGGGGGAGGGGGGGGCGGAAAGAGAGCCACATTTTTATAACACACTCCTAATTCGTTTCATTCTGGATTAAATGTTTGTTAGAAATAAATACAAAATTATATTACATACATTTGAAACAAACATTTTAATAGAAATAATAGTTACATATAGAAATAGTACTAGAAATAATTAAAATAATAGAAGTGAATCAACAGTCTGGCAGTGTGGAGCCCCATCTTCGTCTTAAGATCACAAACATCGAGCCAGATTTCCCTCGATAGTGTCTGGTCAAAAGCAGTTCCATCCCTTGCACTGAATAGTTTGGTTTGTACTGAAAATTTTTCAGTACCGAAACAGTAAGTACTGAAACTAGTGCTTTCTTCACTAACTTACGCTGGTTTCTACGATGAACAATGTTATTTGAGAGGGGGAGACAATCTATAGCTTTGCTAGCCTTGTCTCCAATCATCACTTGCACCATTACTTTGGCTGCAGGTTTTACTAATGTCTTGCCAATCACTTCAGCAGCTCCGGACTTTGCAATTAAGTATGCCACACTATATGAAGCTTTCATATTTTCACCTCCCGTCACATTACGAATTGTTTTCTAGGACTTTTGGAGATCTTTGCACCTATTTTTGAAGAATTCTACAGGTTTTCCCTCGTATTCTTTGTTTGCTATCGAAATGGCGTTTTAGGTTGGATGGTTTCATACTTTCATTTGAGAGAGTCTCGTAACAAATCACACATAGTGGAACAGACTCCACCTCATTGCCAGTCCACGAAAATCCCAGTTTAAGATATTCTTCAACATATTTGTGGGCTTTTTTCGTTTTCTTTGCAGCTGATACGTTCAATAAACTTACAGATGGTTCACACGGTTCACTAATTTTGTTGTCACAATTGTCTGATGTAGCCATATCACTGCATTTTTCGGCATAGTTATCACTAACATTCGTATTTCCTTCATAATTTTCTTTTATATGTTTCGAACTTCCCGTTTTTAGCCATTGATCCACTGTAAATGGGTTTAACAAAAACAAAGAAATTTTGTGTATTAATACACACCAAGTATGTACTTGCTACGATCTTTAGATTACTATGAGTAGTTATTCACTTTTATCTTTTATCTGTCAGTATGACTTCTGCACATGCCACAAAGGCAAGTGTATTGCCCGAGCCACGGTAACGCGCACGCGTGGTTTGCGTCGGCTCTGCTGTGCTATTAGATGTTATTTACAATGTAAACCTGTGTGTATTTCTACTGTACAAGTGTACATCATTCTTATATATTAAATTTTAATGAATTATTTTCTGCTGCAAAAAAACCCTGATAAAGTAAAATAAAAAATTCTGCCGCGTACCCCTTGAAACCCTTTTGCGTACCACTAGGGATATAAGTACCACACTTTGGGAAACACTGCTATAAGGGATAGAAACCCAGTTGCTTCTGAGCATTACAGCAGACCTGTTACTGGCAGGGGTCCGCAATAGACTGCTTCTGTGGGCAGGCCACTCCAGCACTGTGTTGAACCTCCCAGTGAGATCTGCTGTCTGACAGTGGCCAGTACTAAATATCATCCTGGATGGGGTGCTGATTTGACCCCATCAGGGAGTTCCTGTTCTGCCTATGCTATGTCACTCTCTCCTTAAACACTGAAAGGCATCTTGCCATAGGTCCTCAGCTGTGGGTTTCTCAGTATTTTAATCCTGCCTTGCCGAACAGTCCCCCAAACGGACCAACTCGGGCACAGTGTGCTTGCCTTCCTTCTCCCGTGCCCCGAGTGAGGACCACTGCCCTAACGAGGCTGCCTTCAGGCAGTAATGGACTGTTCATTTTCCATGCGCTACCAGGTTGGGATAGAAGATCTCTCTGCTCTGCGGACTCCTTTCTCCCAGCCATAAAGGAAGTGACCGTACCCTGCTTCTCCCTACTAGCCCTGCACAGACCTGCTGAGCCTTTGGCCTTGTCAGCCAGCTAGCTCCCTGCTGCTGTGAATGCAGGTTCCATGTGTGCGGTGTAAATCTGTTGTTTTCCTCCCCTTTCCCACCTGTACCCCGAGCTGCAGAAGTATCCGAATAAACCTCCATGCTGGGAGGTTCCCTGGAGGAAGGAAACATGCTTCCTCTTTGGGACATGTTTCCCACTTTCCCTGAAATCTTTAGAGGCAGGGAACTCTGGGTCTGGCGTTAGAATCTCCCAGCTGAGTGTGCCCAGGGAGGCACTGCTGTCCACGTGGGGCAGGGAATGGGAGGAGAGGCACGTTCCCTGGAAATGCCTCGAGAAATGGGGTTTCACTCTCTTGGAGCTTTGCCTCTATAATGCACACAGTCTGGGGAATATGGAGAGCCACCCTTGCGTGCAGAGCATGAGCAGTGTTGTGAGTCAGGGCTGTAGGACCCTGAGGAGTTTGTGCAAGGGGGAGGGATGTGTGGAGCACGGCTTACAGTTGCAAGTGGCTATGAAAATCCTAGGAATGTGGGGCTGGGAGGGACCTCCAGCCAGAACCAAAGAGCATAAGGGGGTTGTGGAAATCCCCTCCCCTCCCCTTTTCTAGTCTGCTGACCCTCGTCAGTAAATGTGCTGTAGTACAACTCTCGGTATAACTTGTTATGAGTAATGTACCCAAGTATTCGGATTCTGATATCTAAACTGTATTGTTGCTCATTATGCACTATATGTATCTTATGACTTTTTTTTTTTAAGAATAAACTTTGTATTGTGGCTAATCTAAGCACTATACCCATGTGTGCAGACACTCTTTTCTTATATATATATATATATATATATATATATATATATATATATATATATATAAAAACATTAGCTTTAATAAAAATGTTAAATCTATTCCCTGGAAGAGCTTGTTCCACAACCCATCCCCAGCCCATCCGACTTTGTCTGAAAGGCAGCAGTCCAGGTCTGGCCTTGTCCTCCGCTGGTGTCAGTTGGCCTGGTTCAAGTGAAGTCGGGGAGCCTGCAGCTGAGGATCGGGCTCGCTGTTCTAAGCTGCTTTGGGTGAATATGGGTTAGCTTGCTAGCAGGGGCAAGGCTAGACTAGGTGGCCTTGCAGCTAAAGCTCCAGGCTGGGATAGAGGAGGACTCTGGTGCCTGGCTCTGCCACAAGACTCCCTCTGTGCCTTAGTTTCCCCATTTGGACAAGGTGGTTATTTGTCTTAGTTTTCAGACTGTGAGCTCTTTGGGGCAGTGAGACTCTGCATGCAGCACCAGACCCGGTGGGGTCCAGTCTTCACTGGGACACCCAGGGGCTTCTGGAATCCAAGTGGTCGGTAGTAACAACTAGCTAGTGACCAGGTGTAAAACCGTTCCGGGAAGGGCAGCTCCATTACCCATGTCATAGGCTCTTGGTCCCCATTCCTCTTGGGGCTGCCAAGGGGCTCAGGGATGGGTTAATGTTGTGGAGGAGGTTGGGTGAGAAGTCAATGAGAAGGAGGGGTTCTCTGACAGACCCTGGATCAGTGTGGGCACAGAGAGGGACTTGCTTGTTTCAAAGCCTGTTGAGCCACAATTGTGTAAAGCATAGGAACACTGTCAACTGCTGCTGACCTGCGTGAGCTTCGGGCAGTGCTGGAAGGATGCTGCGGAGTTCTACGCAGCGGTAATCCCTTCAGTAAATGTTAACCTCTGTTCTGTTTTCTCATTGTCCTGCACATGCTGATACAGCAGAGCTGGGTACAGACATCAGGGAGCAGTAGATTCAGAGACTCTCTTAGCTCTTCTAAGAGCAAGAAATACCCCTGCTGAAGCTGTGCATGGCTGAGTCCAGCTCTCCTCTAAACTGCTCTGGCAGAGTGTCTTATCCCGACAGATTCTGGAGAAGGGCCAGGCTCAGGAAGGCAGAGACCCTGTGGACTAACTCCTGGGTTCCAAAAAGGCTTTCACTTGGCAGGGCTCATTGCATTGCCCAAGGTATCCAGGAGAGTGGAGTCTGAACAAAGGTGGGCAAATCTGCTTCTCCTCTCCTGCCCACAAGGCTGCAGGGCATCCTGGGAAGCTCACATATGAGAAGGTCCCATCTCTGTAATTCGAAGGAGCTGTAGTGCAAAATTACAATCTAATGCAGGTTTCTCTCTGGGCTAGAGCTGGCCTGGCCGAAGTCTGACAGCTGTTCTCCTTGTCCCCTCCCTCCTGCTTCGGAGTCGGAGTGGGCAAGAGAAGGATACAGGCGTGGGAAAGAGGAAGGTGGGGGCAGATGGGGCATGACTCCTATCTTCTCCCTGTCCCTTTCCTCAGCTCGTGCTGCCATTTACCTCTTTACTGGGCCCTCCTCATGAGCGCCTCTGGAGCATGGACTGTGGGAGGAGGAATGGTGCAAGCAGTGGAAAAGCCAGTGCTGTGGGCTGACTGGCTCTGGGTGGGCTGGCCAGACCCTTGGTGTGCCTGTGCTGGGCTCCCTTTCTCCTGAACCTGCAATTGAGCCATGCCCGGTGGCAATTTTGCAACAGAAAAGCTTTAAAAACAGACTCCAAGGAGAAGCTGCTGAACTTGAATTAATATGCAAACTAGATACCATTAACTTAGGTTTGAACAGAGACTGGGAGTGGCTCGGTCATTAATTGAATCTATTTCCTCTAAGTATCCTCATACCTTTGTGTCAACTGTCCTAATGGACCATCTTGATTATCACTTCAAAAGTTTTTTTTCCCCCTGCTGCTGATAGTTCCTCTCAATTAATTAGCCTTTTACAGTTGGTATGGGTACTTCCACCTTTTCATGTTTCTCTGAATGTATAAATATCTGCTTACTGTATGTTCCATTCTGTGCATCCGAAGAAGTGGACTGTAGTCCACGAAAGCTTATGCTGAAATAAATTTGTTAATCTCTAAGGTGCCACAGGTACTCCTCCTCCCTCCCTTCCCTATCGCTCTCTCTCCAGGGCCACAATTGGCTAAAGGAAGGTACACCCCCCCTTGGCTCCCCAAGCCCTCCAGTCACTGTTTTCCCCCTTCCTTAAGGGAAGCTGGAGCCCAGGCAGCCGGACTACATTGATCTGCTGCTGCCTCCAGAAAATCAGCGCACTCGGCATCCGTAGACGGAAGTGCTTTGCAAAGGTGGAGATGCGTCACTCCCCAGTTCCGGAGTAGAACCCACACTGCCCAGTCTGCTACACAGTCTGCTGCGCCTTGCTCCCAACATACCCCAAAGCAACCAGGTCTCTCTTACAAGCAGTCCACGGCGTGAAAGTTCTGGGCTCAGTGGAAAGAGCTGGAAACTTCAGGGGCATTTCTTTTTTCATCTGACAGAAGAGATTCTGTGCAGTCTGGAATAGCTCCACAGCTGCAAGGGTTAGCGCAGGTTGTGTTTAAATGTTCAGTGACGACGGGTTGTATGGTGCCTGGGAAGGCTTTTGTTCAACCCAGTGCTAGGTCTCTCACTGTGCTCATTGTACGTACGATGGCATATCTGCTCCAGGAGGCGGTAGGAACTCTGTGGGTGGGAGACTAGGCAATGGGTGCACATGCTTTCTATTGCTGTCACAGCACCCGGTGGGCTCCTTTGGATACGTGCCTCTTCTAAAGGAACGATCTCTACAAACAGCAAAAGCACAGCAGATTGCTTGTAACATGTGTTTAGTACCGGTCTGGTTTGGGGATAAGGGAAGAAGCTGGCTTGGCATTTTAGGAGGAACCTGGCGTGGTATCGGAAAGGGGAGGAATTTGTTAATATACGCCATCTGGTTACGCTTGGCCTATCAGGGCATACGTTTTACTAGCAATGATTCGCAGCGGCTGTGAAGCACCGCTGGCTAATACTAGATCCATCTTTAATTGCTGTTAGAACCGTCTGCTGCATCTTCTGGGTTGGCCTTGCCCACTGCTGTGCCTCCTGTGCTTGGGCAACTATCCAGCTGCCATTGGATCCCCTAACAAGTCAGTTTCTCTGGAGGACAGAATGTGGAGATCTCCCCAGCTGTTGGGCTTTGCTTAGCGCACCTTGCAGGGCTGTCTTCACTGCAGAGTTAGCTCCAGGAGAGTAAGCAGCCACACTGCAAAGCCCTGTCTGAATCGCCACATCCTCTGGTGCCGCGCTCCCCCGTGTAGTTCACTAGAGCTGTGGGGGCCACGTCCCATGGGTCTCTGTGCTGCAGTCAGCTGGGCCGTTTGGATTCTCTCCCACAATTCGCTGGGAAAACCCCTCTGCTCTTGTGTGCACACAGTGGGGGGGGGGGCAGAATGGTGGGAAGACATGGGAGGACTATCTTGCACTCGAGTGATTTAGCCTGTGTCCTCACTGCAAAGTGGGCAGGTTCCAGCCTGGGTTGACTCAGGAGAGAGGGTTTTGGGTGTGGACAGCAAGGAGGCTTGTGGCAACACCTGGATAAGAGCAGTGACAATGTGCCCCGAGAACAGCAGCACCGTGTCCTTTAGACATGCATGTGCCAGCTGGGGCATTTAGTGCTTACAGTACAGTTGGTAGTCAGCATTTCTCATAGACTCATAGACTCATAGACTTTAAGGTCAGAAGGGACCATTATGATCATCTAGTCTGACCTCCTGCACAATGCAGGCCACAGAATCTCACCCACCCACTCCTGGAATAATTCTCTCACCTATGTCTCAGCTATTGAAGTCCTCAAATCATGGTTTAAAGACTTCAAGATGCAGAGTATCCTCCGGTAAGTGACCCGTGCCCCATGCTGCAGAGGAAGGCAAAAAACCTCCAGGGCCTCTGCCAATCTACCCTGGAGGAAAATTCCTTCCCGACCCCAAATATGGCGATCAGCTGAACCCCGAGCATGTGGGCAAGACTCACCAGCCAGACACCCAGGAAAAAGTTCTCTGTAGTAACTTCTAACATCCCATCATTGACCATTGGTCCTATTTACCACTGATGGCAATTAATTGACCCTTGACTAAGATCATGTTATCCCATCAAACCATCCCCTCAATAAACGTATCTAGCTTAATCTTGAAGCCAGTGAGGTCTTTTGCCCCCACTGCTTCCCTTGGAAGGCTGTTCCAGAACTTCACTCCTCTGATGGTTAGAAACCTTCGTCTAATTTCAAGTCTAAACTTCCTGATGGCCAGTTTATATCCATTTGTTCTTGTGTCCACATTGGTACTGAGCTGAAATAATTCCTCTCCCTCCCTGGTATTTATCCCTCTGATATATTTAAAGAGAGCAATCATATCTCCCCTCAGCCTTCTTTTGGTTAGGGTAAACAAACCAAGCTCCTTGAGTCTCCTTTCATACGACAGGTTTTCCATTCCTCGGATCATCCTAGTGGCCCTTCTTTGTACCTGTTCCAGTTTGAATTCATCCTTCTTAAACATGGGAGACCAGAACTGCACACAGTATTCCAAATGAGGTCTTACCAATGCCTTGTATAATGGTACTAACACCTCCTTATCTCTACTAGAAATACCTCGCCTAATGCATCCCAAGACCGCATTAGCTTTTTTCACGGCCACATCACATTGGCGACTCATAGTCATCCTGTGATCAACCAGGACTCCGAGGTCCTTCTCCTCTTCCGTTACTTCCAACTGATGCGTCCCCAGCTTATAACTAAAATTCTTGTTATTAATCCCTAAATGCATAACCTTACACTTCTCACTATTAAATTTCATCCTATTACTATTACTCCAGTTTACAAGGTCATCCAGATCTTCCTGTAGGATATCCCGATCCTTTTCTGAATTGGCAATACCTCCCAACTTTGTGTCATCTGCAAACTTTATTAGCACACTCCCACTTTTGGTGCCGAGGTCAGTAATAAAAAGATTAAATAAAATTGGTCCCAAAACTGAACCTTGAGGAACTCCACTAGTAACCTCCCTCCAACCTGACAGTTCACCTTTCAGTATGACCCGCTGTAGTCTCCCCTTTAACCAGTTCCTTATCCACCTCTCAATTTTCATATTGATCCCCATCTTTTCCAATTTAACCGATAATTCCTCATGTGGTACTGTATCAAATGCCTTACTGAAATCGAGGTAGATTAGATCCACTGCGTTTCCTTTATCTAAAACTAATGATTTCTACTTGGGGCCCCACCGAAATGCCTTCTGAAGTGACTTTCTGCTTCTGTTTTTAGGGCTGAGGAGATCCCCTTCAGGCAGACCTCCTGCAGGAATGGTGGCCAGGCCAGGCCTATCACCAGTGACCTTAGGTCTGGTGGTATTTCCACTAGTGCCTGGCAGTCTCTCTCCAACCTTCATTCTCCTTTATTACGGCAATGTATCCCTCTTCGTTTTGCACTATTGCTCTATTCGATTAGAATGAAATGTCCAGTTCCACTCTGGATTGAGGTTTGCTGCTGCTATCATTAGTTTTTTCTAATTTTAGAGCCTATTATAGTTATGGCAGTTTGTATATTTCTATCTTTGCCTCTCTCCTTTCTCAGCATGAGCTTGTTCCTCTGGATTGGCATTTGGTGTGGAAGGCACTGAATGAGATTGCCTCTTAGAGCCTCAGAGGGGAGCCTCAGAGGGGGAGGGCTGAGCACAGCCTGCTTGGTGTTTCTAGACCAGGCCACGGGGGAGATGACATCACAGCAGAGTCAAACTTGCTTGCTGCCCTTGGATTTTCAAAGCCTCTTCCTCAAGAGGCCTCCTCCTCGAATTCTGCTTAACCTGAGGAGAGCTCTCTGGCTAGAAGAACTGCACAAGAACCTTATTAGCTGGGTGGGGAAGTCAGAACGGAGGGTGCTGTGGGAAACCTGTTAGAGGAACTGGGGAGTTGAATCTGTGGGCTCGAGGTGATCTCTCTATAATTTGACAGTTCCAGCCTGGGAGGGATTTATCCTTCGAAGCCTGACTTCTTTTGGAGGTGGTTAGCGGAGGGGCAAGTCACACCCACTGTCCTCACCCTCAATCACTTCCAGCAGAGGTTTGGCGCTTTTTACAGTAGCTAGCAATACTGTGCCAGACTGGGACCAGGGCAGGCAGTGTTCACTGGAGGGAGCAATACAGAGGCTGCATAAACCAGTAGAGATCCCTGCCTGCAGCATAGCTGTATAGTGCCCCCAGCCCACTCCAGCCTAGGTAACGAGATGGCAGTGCGGGGGGTAAAACACTGGTAAGCATAGACTAGGTGTGTGGGGCATAGCGTAGGTGCTGCCGGGCATCGTGACAATACTTGGCCTTTTGTTCCAGTCACTTACCATTTGCATCTCTTTCTTGGCTTGCACCCCATGCTGGGGCTGCCTGGGATCCTCAGGGGTGAGGGGATGTTGCAGCAGCAATAGAATCATAGAATCTCAGAGTTGGAAGGGACCTCAGGAGGTCATCTAGTCCAACCCCCTGCTCAAAGCAGGACCAACCCCAACTAAATCATCCCAGACAGGGCTTTGTCAAGCCTGACCTTAAAAACCTCTAAGGAAGGAGATTCCACCACCTCCCTAGGTAACCCATTCCAGTGCTTCACCACCCTACTAGTGAAAAAGGTTTTCCTAATATCCAACCTAAACCTCCCCCTCTGCAACTTGAGACCATTACTCCTTGTTCTGTCATCTTCTACCACTGAGAACAGTCTAGATCCATCCTCTTTGGAACCCCCTTTCAGGTAGTTGAAAGCAGCTATCAAATCCCCCCTCACTCTTCTCTTCTGCAGGCTAAACAATCCCAGGTCCCTCAGCCTCTCCTCATAAGTCATGTGCTCCAGCCCCCTAATCATTTTTGTTGTCCTCCGTTGGACTCTTTCCAATTTATCCACATCCTTCTTGTAGTGTGGGGCCCAAAACTGGACACAGTACTCCAAATGAGGCCTCACCAGTGCTGAATAGAGGGGAATAATCACGTCCCTCGATCTGCTGGAAATGCCCCTACTTATACAGCCCAAAATGCCGTTAGCCTTCTTGGCAACAAGGGCACATTGTTGACTCATACTCAGCTTTTCGTCCACCGTAACCCCTAGGTCCTTTTCTGCAGAACTGCTGCCCAGCCATTCGGTCCCTAGTCTGTAGCAGTGCATGGGATTCTTCCGTCCTAAGTGCAGGACTCTGCACTTGTCCTTGTTGAACCTCATCAGATTTCTTTTGGCCCAATCCTCTAATTTGTCTAGGTCCCTCTGTATCCTATCCCTACCCTCCAGTGTATCAACCACTCCTCCCAATTTAGTGTCATCTGCAAACTTGCTAAGGGTGCAGTCCACACCATCCTCCAGATCGCTGATGAAGATATTGAACAAAACCGGCCCCAGCACCGACCCTTGGGGCACTTCACTTGATACCGGCTGCCAACTAGACATGGAGCCATTGATAACTACCCGTTGAGCCCGACCATCTAGCCAGTTTTCTATCCACCTTACCGTCCATTCATCCAGCCCATACTTCTTTAAGTTGCTGGCAAGAATACTGTGGGAGACTGTATCAAAAGCTTTGCTAAAGTCAAGAAATAGCACATCCACTGCTTTCCCCTCATCCACAGAGCCAGTTATCTCATCATAGAAGGCAATTAGGTTAGTCAGGCATGACTTGCCCTTGGTGAATCCATGCTGACTGTTCCTGATCACTTTCCCCTCCTTTAAGTGGTTCAGAATTGATTCCTTGAGGACCTGTTCCATGATTTTTCCAGGGACTGAGGTGAGACTGACTGGCCTGTAGTTCCCCGGATCTTCCTTCTTCCCTTTTTTAAAGATGGGCAGTACATTAGCTTTTTTCCAGTCATCCGGGACCTCCCCCGATTGCCATGATTTGTCAAAGATAATGGCCAATGGCTCTGCAATCTCATCGGCCAACTCCTTTAGCACCCTCGGATGCAGTGCATCCGGCCCCATGGACTTGTGTTCGTCCAGCTTTTCTAAATAGTCCCGAACTACTTCTTTCTCCACAGAGGGCTGGTCACCTCCTCCCCATACCGTGCTGCGGAGTGCAGCCGCCTGGGAGCTGACCTTGTCTGTGAAGACGGAGGCAAAAAAAGCATTGAGTACACTAGCTTTCTCCACATCCTCTGTCACTAGGTTCCCTCCCTCATTCAGCAAGGGGCCCACACTTTCTTTGACTTTCTTCTTGTTGCTCACATACCTGAAGAAACCCTTCTTGTTACTCCTAACATCTCCGGCTAGCTGCAACTCCAAGTGTGATTTGGCCTTCCTAATTTCACTCCTGCATGCCTGAACAATATTTATATACTCCTCCCTGGTCATTTGGCCAATCTTCCACTTCTTGTAAGCTGCTTTACAATAGGAGGGGGAGTAACTCCAGGAATGTCCCTGCAAGCCGTGTGGGCTGGGACAGTATCCATATGGTGCCCTGGTTTGGAATGCGCCTACCACCACCATGGCCCTGAACTCCTTAGTCTGAGGCTCCTTAGGTGTTAGCAGGTTGGGGGTGGGGTGAGGAAGGTTTCCCTGCAGCCTTTCCCAGGCAGTTCTGGTGTTGGGTGGGCTGGAGTTGGGACCAGAGGTTTATTTCCCCTGCTTATAGAACCATTGCTACAGACTAGGGACCGAATGGCTGGGCAGCAGTTCTGCAGAAAAGGACCTAGGGGTTATGGTGGACGAAAAGCTGAATATGAGTCAACAGTGTGTCCTTGTTGCCAAGAAGGCTAATGGCATTTTGGGGTGTATAAGTAGGGGCATTTCCAGCAGATCGAGGGACGTGATTATTCCCCTCTATTCGGCACTGGTGAGGCCTCATTTGGAGTACTGTGTCCAGTTTTGGGCCCCACACTACAAGAAGGATGCGGATAAATTGGAAAGAGTCCAACGGAGGACAGCAAAAATGATTAGGGGGCTGGAGCACATGACTTATGAGGAGAGGCTGAGGGAACTGGGATTGTTTAGCCTGCAGAAGAGAAGAATGAGGGGGGATCTGATAGCTGCTTTCAACTACCTAAAAGGGGGTTCCAAAGAGGATGGGTCTAGACTGTTCTCAGTGGTAGAAGATGACAGAACAAGGAGTAATGGTCTCAAGTTGCAGAGGGGGAGGTTTAGGTTGGATATTAGGAAAAACTTTTTCACTAGTAGGGTGGTGAAGCACTGGAATGGGTTACCTAGGGAGGTGGTGAAATCTCCTTCCTTAGAGGTTTTTAAGGTCAGACTTGACAAAGCCTTGGCTGGGATGATTTAGTTGGGTTTGGTCCTGCTTTGAGCAGGGGGTTGGACTAGATGACCTCCTGAGGTCCCTTCCAACCCTGTGATTCTATGATTGTGACTAGCATCTTATCCCTACTTGGGGAGGGGGGGGCGGGTTCTCAAGGGCCCAGCGTTGTGTGGGGAATCCCTCCTGTGGCTGTGAGTAGTGGTCAGAAGGTGTTCCTGTATGGAAGGGAAGCTCGGTCTAGTTCCCAAGCTGGCCACTACCATTGGATTGGGTGCTGGATCTGCAGGCTCAGCAGATCCAGCTCAGCGAGGCTCAGCTGTCTCCCATCTCTAGACATGTGCCTTGCCTGGTCAGGACTGGGGAGTGGGGCAGTGGACGCTTACCCTGCTTCATCTCTGCTGCACCTGTTCTGTGGACAGAGGGCATCGGTCTTCAGGGCAGTCAAGCCAGTGACTTTCACCAGCAATAACAGACTGCCACTGTCCGCTATCAATGGGCAGCATAATGCAGAGGTGTGGGTCACATCTGCTCCCTTTGTCCTGGCTGCAGATCACAGCTGTTGCTTGGACACCACCTGCCATGAGTCAGACTGGGCAGAGCGAGCAAGTGGGACGGTGCTGTGACTGGGACAAAGCAGGGACCCTCCTGTAACGATGCTGGTTCTGACGGGACCCAACCAAGAGAGCCAATTCAGGACAAATTGCTTCAAGCAGGGCAGTTACAGCCCAAGGCTGGGGTTTTTCCACCTCTGAGCCGAGCCAAACCAAACTGGCCAAACAGAGAGGACTTTGGTTTTACCCCACTGGCTAACCACAAGTCACACAAGCAATTCCCTTAGACACTCCAATTTCCCAGTATCACCACCAGTGCCACTTGTTATGGGGATGAATGGTTATGAAAACCAATACCCCAGTAAAAGAAAAAAGGTTCTCCCTATCCCAAAGGACCACGTCCCAGACCCAGGTCAATATATACGTCAGATCTTACCCACAAATCATGCTGTTGCTAATCCTTTAGAATCTAAAATCTAAAGGTTTATTCATAAAAGGAGAAAGAGATAGATGAGAGCTAGAATTGGTCAAATGGAATCAATTATATACTGTAATGGCAAAGTTCTTGGTTCAGGTTTGTAGCAGTGATGGAATAAACTGCAGGTTCAAATCAAGTCTCTGGAGCACATCCACAGCTGGGATGGGTCATTCAGTCCTTTGTTTAGGGCTTCCGTTTGTAGCAAAGTCCCTCCAGAGGTATGAAGCAGGATTGAAGACAAGATGGAGGAGCTGCAGCAGCTTTTTATATTCTCTTGCCATGTGGTCTCTGCTTTCTTTGTCCCAAAGATAAGCTGTCCATCACATGGCATGGAAAAACCTCTGAGTTCTGTCCATAGGCCTGTCCCTCCATATCTTGCTGAGTCACAAGGTGTATCTGCCTTCTCTCAGTGGGTCAGTTGTGTAGCTGATGGTCCTTAATGGGCCATCAAGCAGGCCAGGCAGAGCTGACATCAACTTGTCTGGGGTGTCACCCAGAAGCATAACATAAGTTTGAAATACAGACAGCATAGAGCCAATACTTTACATACAAAATGATACACACATACAGATAGCATAATCATAACCAGCAAACCATAACCTTGTCTTGGACACCTTGTCTGACCCCTTTATACAAGATTTGGTGCCACTACAGGACCTCTGTTGCAACAATGGATCTATATGGTCTCAGCTTATGTCAATAACGTCGCACCTCCCCACCAAACAAACAACCCAGTATGCAGGCTTCTGTGGGGAGTGTCGTGCAGAATGCCCCAGAGCCCGACCGGGCTACTGCTCCCTCCGCGTTGGGATCCCAAGCTTAGGCTTGTTGAGTTTCTCCCTGGGGGTAGGTATCAGAGCGGGAGCTGTGTTAGTCTGGGTCTATAGAAGTAACAGAGAGTCCTGTGGCACCTTATAGACTAACAGATGTATTAGAGCATCAGCTTCCGTGGGTGAAGACCCACTTCGTTGGATGCATGCAGTCCATGGGGGTAGTGGGGTGTGAGCACTGAGCAGAGGCTATGGGATTCTGGGCCTGTTCTCCTGTAACAGCTCTCGATCCAGGCCTTGCTGTCCGGGGGATGTGCATGGCAGGGGTGGTTAACTTCTATAACCCGGCTAATTGCTCTGTCTTAGGGGCTTGGTGTCTCTGCTCATGGAAGCAGTGTAAATATCCCTGTTCTAACAGAACGGGCTTTGCCGATGTGACGAACTAGGACTGTTGTTAAGGTTTCCCTGAGTACTGTGTGGGTGCCTCGGTTTCCCCTATGCAGTGCTTAAGTAGCTAGGTGGTGGGACAATGTGCATGATTGTTACAAAGCCCTAGAAGGCAGGGGTGGGCAGAGGCCTGGACACAGAGAATGGCCGTGTCTCCTGGCAACAGATGGCCCGGCCCCTCCCCTGCAAAGGTGAAAGATGAAGGTGTTGGAACAAAGGGATCAGGTGACCTCCTGGCCCGGGAAGAAGACAAAGGGGGAGGAGGGGCTGGAAAGTTAGAGTTTGGAGCTGGCCGGAGAAGAGGGGGGAGAGGCAGACAGGGTCTGGCCTCCCTGCCCCGTTTGGAGCTGTGGGGTAAAATGCAGGGAGCCCCCAGGCTGGGGTCTAAGCTCCCTGCCCCCCGGAAGAACCCGACTAAGGGGTCCTGGATGTACTGACAAGCTCTGGTTGGACCGTGTTCCTGGCATCGCTAATAAACCTTCTGTTCTACTGGCTGGCTAAAACTCCCAGTAAATCCGGAAAAAAGGGGTGCAGGGCCGAACTCCCCTATACTCCGTAACAGCCTGCTTGGAAAGTGTTAATGAGTATGGAGGTGGGGGGGTCGGAGGGAGACAGTCTGGGCCATCCATATGCCAGCTGGTACAGAAGCTTTTGTTGGCAGAGGTTGGCTTCCCTGCTGCATCCCTGGTTATCGATCGTCATGCTGCTTCATTCTCTCCCCCTGTTCTGGCTGCAGAGCCTTTCTGCAAGGGAGCTTGAGGCACCTGGCAAGCGTGAATTCAGTCAAGCCCCATCACTGCCCCATGGGAAGCAGTCAGTGCTGTCAACATCCTCTTACACCTGGAGCACCAAGAAGTTAAGAGACTTGTCTGTGGTGTAAGCTCAGGCTAGTGACAGAGCCAGGATTGGAACCCAGGACTCCTACTTCCAGGCCTCTGCTCAAACCATCAGGTGACTCTTCTTTTCTGATCCATGCTCACTGGAGCCCTGCTGTGCTTCCCAAAGCATTCTGGATGCTGCAACACGAGGAAGGGTTAAGTTGTGCAAGAAGGATGCAGAGTGGGAGACTGGTGGGTGGAGAGCAGGCGCTCTGGGCTTTCCTGGGCAGCTGATGAATGGAGCGTGTGAGACCATAGGGGAGCTAGAGGCCTGGTGGGTGAGATGGGTGGGGAGGCCAGTAGCTGGCTCCCATCTCAGGGCCTGGGTGAGGGAGGGGCATGAGAAAGGAGGAAACTCTTCCAGGGGAGGCAGACAGGAGGGGGTTGAATTGCCAGGTGGTAGCTGGAGAAGTAAGTAACCAGTCAGCAGAGCCGAGGGCCCCTGTAGGGAAGGGATTTAACCCCCACCTGCTGTGGGTCCAGTTACTCAGGAGCTGGCATGGTCTGTCTAGTGCCTGTGCTCTGCAGGATGGCTGCAGCCCTTGGGCAGGGGGGAGACACTACCAATGCCAGGGGAGGGGAGGAAACACAAAGACCCAGCAGCCTGACATTTCTGTGGGTTCCCCCTGGCCCCCCTCCTGCAAAGGCTACGGGCCACTCTCCTCCACCCATCCTGGGGTAGTGAGCTGCTGCCCATTCCCCTGTGCGCTATTGGGTGAAGGCAGCCCTGGGACTGGGGTTGGGGTAGGTCCTGTGATAAAATCAAGCAGGGGCATGCAAGGTAACAGGAGGCTTGTGGGTGGCCGATTATCGAGCTGATCTCTAAGTAGAACAGCGAGATCTGCGGGAGCTGCCAGTGGGAATTGGGAGCCATCCAGATGTGGTGCTTAGATGCCGCTGCTGCTGCTCTTCTGGGTGTGGAAGCAAAGCCTCCTGTCCTGGGTGCTTGGGGGAGAGCAAGCCGTGCATGCTGGCCAGAGGCATGGTCCGGCCCTAGCAGGACACTCAGTGAGATCTCAGGCCTGCGTGACCCACTCCCGGTGGGCAGAGGGTCCTGCTTGTCTTGTGCCTGTGGCTGTGGGGCAAAGGAGGCTGTCAGCAGTCTCCAGCATGCTGAAGGTCACCTGGAAGGTGTAGGGAGGCCCTAGCTAATCCCTGTTGGGCAGTTGGTGCAAGGAAGAGTCAGTAGTGTGCTGAGCTCCGAGGGCAGGGCAGCCCTGGTGAACAACACAATCAGGCTGGGGGCTAGAGCAGCTGGAAGTGGGGCTGGGGGCCTGGATGTGCCTCTTCGATCAGCCCATGGTGGGGACAGTGAAGAGCAGTGGCCCCTCCCTGAAGGCAGGGGCTGGAGCTGTCTGCCCTGGGGGTGTTCTAAGCCATGTCCTTGCAGCTGCCAGGTTTGAGCTGGAGGAGACTAGGCATCCCAGGGTGATGGAGCCTGTGACCCCCGGCTCACCAGTCTGAACCCAGTTACTCTCCAGCGATGGGCGGTGGCCAGTGGGAAAGGAGGGTGGCTTTCCAGTCCAGTTGGGAGTGCAACAGGTGCACACAGTGTTCATCTGGCAGCAACTGGTCCCTTGGTGATGGGCTGAGCAGAGGTCTGAGGACTGAATGTGCCATGGAAACCAAACTCCCCAGAGCTGGTCTGCTAGGATGGGGGCACAGCACGCTCCTTGTGGGGGGATGGCAGTGTGCATGCTATTGCCCTCGGTGCCTGCTCTGAGTAAAGAGTCCATCTCCTGGGCTGTCAGGTGGCACCTTTCCTCACTTAAAGCTCCTAGCTCCAGTCTCTCAGGCAGTGCAGTAGTGTCCCTCTCCAGGTGCTGTGCTGCTGCTGGGGGCCCTGGCAGGAGAAGGGAGGAGCAGCCATGGGGAGAATGGCAGGCGGTTCTTAGAACCGGCTGGCTCATAGACTTTAAGGTCAGAAGGGACCATCATGATCATCTAGTCTGACCTCCTGCACAATGCAGGCCACAGAATCTCACCCACCCACTCCTGCAATAATCCTCTCACCTATGTCTCAGCTATTGAAGTCCTCAAATCATGGTTTAAAGACTTCAAGATGCAGAGAATCCTCCAGCAAGTGATCCGTGCCCCACGCTGCAGAGGAAGGCGAAAAACCTCCAGGGCCTCTGCCAATCTACCCTGGAGGAAAATTCCTTCCCGACCCCAAATATGGCGATCAGCTGAACCCTGAGCATGTGGGCAAGACTCACCAGCCAGACACGCAGGAAAAAGTTCTCTGTAGTAACTTCTAACATCCCATCACTGACCATTGGGCCTATGTACCACTGATAGTCAAAGGTCAATTAATTGCCAAGATCATGTTATCCCATCAAACCATCCCCTCCATCTTCCTGGTGTCTCTCTAGAGGAAGCTGGTAGTGACAGTTGAGGTTACATGAGCGTTTCCATTCTAAGCCCCTATCTCCAATTGCTCACATCTGCTCTCTTTCAGACAGGACAACATCCTGCCTTAGTCTCTGCCCAAAGGTGACCTGTTTTGGAAAGTTGGAACAAAATTGGTGCAGCCATGTGGGAGGAGGTGACACAGGATGGTCCAGTGGTTAGGATGCCAGCGTGGGACTTGGGAGACCTGTGTTCGTTTCCCTGCTGGCCCACAGATTGCCTGGGTGGACTTGGGCAAGTCACATAGCCACTCTGTGTATTGGCTTTCCCATCCTGTCAGGTGGAGCTGACAGCACTGCCATGCCTCCCAGGGGGGTGGAGAAGCGCTCCGATACTGTGGTGAGGGGGACCGGAGAAGGACCTTCCATGGATGATGCTTTCCGCACTGCACAAGCGTAGCCAGACAGGCTTTACACAGGGCGAGACCTCAGCTGGGTGCGCGCTGCGACTCGGAAGGGAAATGGCCCATGCTGAGCATGTCCCAGCAGCAGCCTTTGAGGGCGTGCTGCATGCCTGCCTGCCCTGAGCTGTGTGTGGGGCTTAGGAAGGCCACTCACATGCGCAGGGCTAAGCTAGTTGTGCTGTCAGGCTGGCGTTCGGGCAGCCGCCTCGGGGCGCAGGATTCTGCTGGGCCCAGACCATCGGGGCAGTGGCTGAGGGGCTCCTGGCTTGTTGCCTGTGTTGTTTGGGTTGGGAAGGAGTGTATGATGTTCAGCCAGAACCACTGGCTCAGTTTTACTGTGCACTCCACGTGCCAGGTGAAGCAGTGAGCCTGGCTGTCTGCCCTGCTGTCCTCCCCTGGCCCGAGAGCAGCAGGGCTCTGCTCTGGGTGGAG
Source organism: Macrochelys suwanniensis (assembly GCA_033296515.1). NCBI lineage: Eukaryota > Metazoa > Chordata > Testudines > Chelydridae > Macrochelys > Macrochelys suwanniensis. The sequence continues at coordinate 862,210 of CM065787.1, read as the reverse complement.
GGTGGGATGCTGGGTCACTGCTGCTTTGAAGATGAGCACTGGGCTGGCTGAGTGGAGAGGGACACTCACACAGCACCACCTGCGCCCCACTAGTAATCTGCCTCCCACCAGATGGCCCAAAGTCATCCCATAACCCAAGTGCCCCCAAAGGATCGTGGGATATGGTGGGTCACAGGTGGGTGGGTGAAACATCCCATGAAGCCTGTCATCTCCGCCCATAATTGGGGTACAGGTGTGTCGTTCTAGCCCCATCTCTTCAGTCTTGTGGCTCTGTCTTAGCCAGGCACGCTCTAATCTGCTCTTCATCTCCACCCAGCATCCTGTGCTCTCCTCTGCTGCGGCAACCTCCCGCGCCCTCCAGGTGTGTGCCGAGAAGTTGGTGGGCGGCTGGAAATGCTAAGTGAGCAGCTCAAAGGGAAACTGGAATGAATCTCTCTAAAGCTGGCTATTTCCAGCACGACTCAGCTGTGTGTGTCTCTGGGAGACAATCCCTTGGGTTACACGACAGCCAGCTGGGAACTGTCCCGTTTTGTCACGGTACCTGGTGCAAGGGGTGAGCGTGCTTTGTTCCTCTTAGTCCTCACTCAGCCTCTGATCTGGGCTGTCTAGGAATCTCCGCCGAACTTTGGGAGGATTCCATGCAAGTACCAAAGTAGGGCAGAGGGCTCTTGGATGTAGCTAAACGCTAAGCAGCTCCAGGGTGAGGGTGAGTTGATCCGGGGGGTGGCTGTATTCCAGAAGCAGGCAACTGACATACCCCCAGCAGGTAGAGCAGGGGCGGAGGGAGTCAGTTGTGTGGGCATTTCCCCTTCTGGTGAGCTTGGACCAGGCTTGTTCCTTTCTCTGTCTACCAAGAGACTCGATAATCAGGGAACGAAGCTTTTAAGAGCAGCCGTGACCTAGGAGGAGGTGAAGGCTCCTAAAGAGAAATGAAGCCAAATGCAGACACGTGGCCAGGCAGGCTTGAGGGACAGTATGAGGAGAGGCTGCTCTCGTGTCTCCAGTGAACAATCAGCACCGGCACTAGCACCGGGCCTCCTCCCAACCGCTGCACTAGCCAGGGCCAGGGCTCCTGCCTCAGTGCTGGTGAAGTTGACTGACTGACTATTTTCCTCGCTCTTAAGGTGACCTAGTGGCTCATGCACTGCCCTGGAGTTTGGGAGACCCGGGCTATCGGCGTGCTAGTATCCACTGCTAACATCACAACTCTGACCTGCTGAAGCCTCTGGGAAGTCGCTTCCCTGACCTGTGCCTCCGTTTGCTGATCTGCTTGTTGAGCTGGGGAAAGCGCTTTGGGGGTCTGTGGCTGAAGCGCGCCTGGTGTCTCTTCTCTGCACCTTTGGCCTTGGGTCTGTGCGGAGGGAAGTCTGTTCTCTCAGAAACTCCTTGTCCGTTCCATTCCCATTGCCATGCCAGCCGCGTGGGTCAGCTGAGATGATGGGTGAGGTGGGATGAGCAAGCCTGGGAGGTTTGGCACACGGTGCCCCTCTTGGCGTGTGTGTGGGGGGACCTGGGAGGTGGGGATGTGGCTGAGCACAGCGCTGGGTCTCACTATTCTCCCCAGCTCCCGGGATGGGGTGACGTGCTCAAGGTCACCCAGCGGCTCGGTGGCAGAGCTGGGACTAGACCCCTAGGTCTCCTGAGTCCCAGTCTGGTGCTCTAGCCACTAGGTCATGCTGCTCCCTGTCCTGTGCTCCACAAGGTGGGAGCCTGGGGTTTGGACTCTGCCCCAGCCCTTGGGAGGCCTGGCCCCTCAGGGACGTCCCTTTCCAGGGCTCCCCAGCCAGGCTTCTTCCCATGTTGTCTGAGCTGCTGGGCTGAGCCCAGTGCCTGCTGTTCTGCCCGCAAAGAATCAGCAGGGGGCTGGTGGCCCCGGGATGCCTCGCTCCTCACTCCCTCCTCTGGGTCAGAAAGCAGCTGTGCGGGTGAGAGGGGGTTTGTGTGGAGGGTGGAGAGGTGGCAAGGCACTGTGCTACCTGTCCTGTATCTCAGGAGGCCTGGTGGGAATGGAGCCACTTTGGGGCTTGCGTGGCAGGGGCATCGGAGCTCGTGGTGGGGTATGGGGAGGAGCTGGGAGCCTGCTGTGGTCCCTGTATCTGGGTTTCCAGGGCCGGAGCGAGAAGGGCGAGTCTTATTCCATATGGCTGGGCGGATCCTCCCTCTCTGGGAAGCCTGTTTAAAGCATGGGGGAGGGGAGCACGAGGCAGGCGAATTTTCACTAAGCCGCTGTCCGTGTAATCTACAGCGTAGCTCAGGCTGGCAGCTTTGACTGGAGATCTCCAGGAGTGTGGAAAATCCACACCATGGCCCAGAGGGCGGGTAGCTGGTCTCCAGGAGTATGCTGCTGCCTGAGCCCCAGACAGCTGGAACGGGCTGAAGGGCGTATAACCTGCAGGCATCTGAACTCCCCCGGCTTCAGGAAGCGCTCTAGGGGGGCACCAGCCAGAGTCAGTCCTGCTAGTGAACGCTGGGGTCTGGCCTGCTTGCCGTGCCTGGTATCCAGGATAGGCCGCTGGAGAGCTGAGCCCCGGGGAAGCTTCTGCTGCTTGCCCACCCCAGTAGCCTTGTGTGCCCGTCTGTTCCCTGCTCCAGTGGCCAGCCCTGGGGTTTGGCTCAGCTGGTTGGATTCCCTTATCCATGGCTGGGCTGGGAAGCAGAGAGCTGGTGGTTGGCCACGACCAGGCCCACGCAAAGCCCTGGGAGATGTCTGCCCCTGCCGGCACATGGTGGGCTCATGTTGCTGCTCTTGGAGTAACACAACATGCGGCACCTTGCCCTGTGTCCGGGTGCAGGAGCCTGATGGAAAGAGTGCAGTCTGGGCCCCTGGAGTCTAGCAAAGCTAGCGCCCCCCAGATGTAACTGTCTATCTTGATGCCCCTTCTGCCGCCTCCTGCTCCTGAGAACGGCAGTGTTCTGTTCCTGCTTCTGGGGGTGCCCAGACTCCCCTGGAACGGCGCATCACCCGGCCCAGGAGATGGACCATCCGCCGAGGGCTGTGCCCCCCTGAGCGAGAGCTGCTGAGCACCCGCGTCTACTGTTGGGGTTTGCAAGGCTTAGCACCACCTAGGATCAGATCCCAAATGGACTGGTTTTCCCTGCCTCCCCCACCCCAACAGCCATGCAAATGAGTCTGCACCCTCCCCCCTTTCCTGTTCCTGGCTCGGCTGGGGGTGGGCTGTGGCGTGTGTCACGTTGCTCTCTAGCTCTGGCTGGCCCTGGTTTCCTTTCTCAGCTGCAGGGAGGCTCAGGCAGGATGTCGGCATGTGGCTTTGCATGTTGTGTATCCTGCACGCCTGTGTCTGCGCCCAGGTATGTAATGGTGAGCAGTCAGCCAGGAGCATTTCCCATCCCCTCTAGCTCTGGTGCCCTTCCCACCTGGCGAGTGGGGTTTGGTTGGATGTTAAGGCCCCCTTCTCATTGGCCATTTGCAGTCTGGTACCAGGGCATCTGCATGATCTGGGCCCCTTGTGCTTCTGTGACCAGCTCTGGCTCCCGTGGCTGACGGCCTCCTGGTATGGCAGGGTTTCTCATCCAGTGCCCAAGGGAGACAAGTCAGTGTTCCTAGCTGTGTTTTACAGATGGGGAAACAGAGGCACTGAGGGATGTGACTCTCCTGAGATCACCCAATAGGCAGTGACAGAGTGGGAATAGAGCCCCGATTTTGTGGTTGCTGTCCCCTGGGCCATGTGCTAACCAGGGGTCGGCAACCTATGGCATGCATGCCAAAGATGGCACGCAAGCTGATTTTTAATGGCATGCTGCTGCCTGCCGGGATTCCGGCAGGCAGCAGCATGCCATTAAAAATCCAGCTCGGCCCACTCTTCTCTGCCCTGAGCCCTGCACCCCCCTCACACACACACCCAGCCCTCTGCCCTGACTCCTGCACCCGCCCCCACATACCCGTCCCCTCTCCCCCACACCCCATGCCCTGACTCATGCACCCCCACATACCCACCCCCACCCTGAGCACCAAATGGGAGCTGCCCTGGTAAGCGCTCCATACCCAAACCTCCTGCCCCAACCCTGAGCCTGATCCCTCATTCTAGCTCCTGGCCAGACCTTACAACCCCCAGCCTGCTCCTTAACCCCCAGCCCTGTGCTCCGTGCACTCCCACCCTCAGCTCAGTGCAGAGAGAGAGGAAGAGAATGAGCTAACCAGGGAGAAGGTAGGTACCCACTCTATGTGGGCAGGGCCGGGATCCCAGAGCAGCAGCGGGCTGAGCCGCTCAGCCCGCTGCCGGTCCGGGGTCCCGGCCACCGGCCCCGCTCAGCCTGCTGCCGGTCCGGGGTCCCGGCCACCGGCCCCGCTCAGCCCGCTGCTGGCCTAGGTGAACGGAACCCCAAGCCGGCAGTGAGCTGAGCGGGCCGGCGGCGTAAGATCAGCATTTTAATTTAATTTTAAATGAAGCTTCTTAAACATTTTGAAAAGCTTGTTTACTTTATGTACAACCATAGTTTAGTTATAAAATTGTGGCAAATTGCCGGCACTACTATGATGGGTCCCGCACTTTCTCTTCTTGTGGGGGGGTTTCAGGGTGCCATTTCTTGCCCCTGAACTGGGGTAACAGCTATCCTATTAGTATCCCAGGGAAGGGGAGTGGAGAGGGAGGGACCCAGGCCCGCCCTCTACTCCGGGTCCCAGCCCAGGGGCCCTATGATAGCAGGTGAACCACTTGTACCAGTGATTCTTTCCCCTGGGCTACTTCCCTCTCCTGACCTTCAGCTTGTGGGGCTTCCTGCCTTCCCTCTGCACAAGCCAGGTGTCCCTTTACCTAGGATCTTGGTCTTCTTAGCCTGCTGCAGCACTTCTCAAAACTCTCCTCCACTTTCCTTCGAACTGCTCTTTGTTCCACCACCAATCCACTCTGCTTCACTCCTCCAAACTGCTCTCTGCTCCACCACCAAACCACTCTGTTCCAGCTCCTCCTCACTCTGCTCCAGCTTCTCTGGCTGATTGAAGCAGGGGGGATTTTATCAGGTGACTGGCTTCAGGTGCTCTAATTGGTTTCAGGTGCTTTTAATTAATCTACAGGGAATAAGGTTTCTCCTCACCCTAGATCACTCTCCTGCTGCCTTCTGGCCATGCTGTATCACATATCCTCCCCCCCTGCTCAACACCATGGGGTTGGGCAACTTGGGACGAGAGGCAATGCTTTCATGACAAGCCATCTGCGTTGCTGTGTTGGCTTCCGGCCCTATGCTGTACTCGGAAATGAAAAGGTTGCAGAGATAGGAACCATCTAGTCACTCTTGCATTCTTCTCCTTGTTTCTGTGCATCCACTGGAGCGGGGCATGGTCTGTCACCAGGGTAAATCGCCGCCCCAGTAGGTAGTAACGGAGAGTTTCCATGGCCCATTTTATCGCCAGACATTCCTTTTCAATGACGGCATACTTTTGTTCCCTGGGGAGGAGCTTCTGGCTGAGGTACAGGATCGGGTGTTCCTCCTCCCCTACCATCTGCGAAAGGACAGCTCCTAGCCCTACCTCCGAGGCATCTGTTTGTAGAACGAATTCTTTCTTGAAGTCTGGGGCTATGAGTACAGGATGGCAGCAAAGGGCTGTCCTTAAATCTGCGAATGCCCCTTCTGCTGCATCAGACCACTTTACTATCTCGGGGCCCCGAGCCTTTATCAGGTCAGCCAATGGCCCTGCTCTTGTGTCAAAATGAGGGATGAATCTCCGATAGTACCCTACTAACCCGAGAAATGCTCTGACCTGCTTTTTACGGATTGGCCGAGGCCAATCTTGTATTGCCTCCACTTTGTTCCATTGGGGTTTTACCAAACCTCTCCCTATTACATACCCAAGGTATCTGGCTTCAGCTAGTCCTATCACGCACTTGAGAGGGTTGGCAGTGAGGCCAGCCTTCCTCAGGGTGTCTAGTACCGCTTCTGCTTTTACTAGGTGCGTTTCCCAGTCAGGGCTATGGATGACTATATCGTCTAAATAGGCGGCGGCATACCTGGCATGGGGTCGCAACAATTTATCCATAAGTCTTTGGAATGTTGCTGGGGCCCCATGGAGTCCGAAAGGGAGGACAGTGTATTGGAACAGGCCATCAGGTGTAGAGAAAGCAGTCTTCTCCTTGGCGTTCTTGGCCAGGGGAATTTGCCAATATCCTTTAGTCAGGTCCAGAGTGGTTAGGTATCGGGCCTTGCCTAACTGATCAACTAGCTCGTCGACACGTGGTATTGGATAGGCATCGAATTGGGATACTTCATTCAACTTCCGGAAGTCATTACAAAACCTCCAGGTGCCGTCAGGCTTGGGTACTAAGACTATAGGACTGGACCACTGGCTGTGGGATTCTTCAATAACCCCAAGTTCCAACATCATCTTCACTTCTGTCCTAATTTCCTCTCTTTTAGCTTCCGGTATCCGGTATGGTCTTATCGTCACCCTTATTCCGGGCCTGGTGACGATATGATGTTGGACCAGTGTCGTACGGCCCGGCTGTGTACAGAACACATCTTGGTTCCGTCAGATCATATCAATGACCTCTGTTCGTTGTTCTGGGGCTAACTCATGGGATATCCTCACCTGCCCCTCTCGGTCGTCCGTCTGGGATGTAGCTCTCCGAATGACCAGGCACGTCTCTCGGTCACGCCAGGGCTTCAGCAAGTTTACATGGTAGATCTGCTCTGGTCTTCGGCGGTCTGGTTGTCTGACCTTATAGTCCACTTCCCCAATGGCTTCCACTATCTCATACGGCCCATGCCAGCTGGCTAGGAGTTTGCTTTCTGCTGTCGGCACTAGCACCATCACCCGTTTGCCTGGCGGTTGTAATATGTCCACTGGGTCTCTTGTGCTTTTTCCAAATGTTCCCATACTATAGGGGTTACTCGAGCTATTCGCTCTCTCATCTGTGTCACATGCTCAATGACATTCTTTCCTGGGTTGGGTTGTTCTTCCCAATCCTCTTTGGCGATGTCTAATATTCCGCGTGGGTGGCGTCCGTATAGTAGCTCAAAGGGAGAGAACCCGGTGGACGCCTGAGGGACTTCCCGTATTGCAAACATTAGGTATGGTAGAAGGGTATCCCAGTCTTTTCCATCCTGTGCTACCACCTTCCGGATCATACCTTTAAGGGTGCGGTTAAACCGCTCGACCAGGCCGTCTGTTTGAGGATGGTAGACTGAGGTCCTTATGGCATGGATGCGGAGCAGGGTACATAAGTCCTTCATTAATTTCGACATGAAAGGGGTTCCTTGGTCAGTCAGGATCTCCTTAGGGATGCCCACTCTGGCAAAAACCTGGAGTAGTTCTTTTGCTATTGCCTTGGATGTGGGGTTTCTTAAAGGAATGGCTTCTGGATACCGTGTGGCATAGTCAAGGATGACTAGTACGTTTCAGTGACCCCGTGCTGATCTTTCCAGCGGGCGCACAAGGTCCATGGCTATCCTTCCACCGGTACGCCATTTACTTCCACTACCTCCTCCCTGACATTCGCATATAGCGGGTCATTGGCTTGGTGCTGCCTGAAATTCTCACGGGCGGTACCGATCTGACCTAATTCCAGGGGGCCTATTTCTACTCCCCCTCCCGGGTTGCCCCTACTTGGGCTAGGAACTGACTCTGAGTCCTCACTGGCCTGAATTGTCTCCTGGCCTCCTGAACGGGTTCGCTTACCACCAAGGGAGGCTTTCTGGTTCTCTGCTAGAATCCTGGTCCCTAGCCTTTTATCTGTCCTCCTTTCCCGCCTAGACTTTCGGGGTTTCCCGGGGGATGAAAATAGCTCTGGGGCAAATTCAGCAAAAATTGGGGTGAGGCTATCTGCAGGTGCCTCCATTTCAGCCCGGGGGTTGCTACCCTCCCTTGGCTCTACTGGGGGGAGTAAGTTCTCAAACCCAGGGAAGTCCCTACCAATTAAGACCAGGTAGGGGAGCCTAGGGACCACTGCTGCAGTTACCCTGGTAGTGTTCCCCTGGATCTCAATCCGTACTGGGATTGTGGGGTAGAAATTTACGGTGCCATGAACGCACGTTACCCCTGTGGTTTTGGCCCGGGTTAGTTGGTCTTGCCCCACCAACTTCCCCAAGACCAGCGTGACAGCACTCCCGGAATCTACTAATGCTGTGGTCACAATACCATTCATTTTTACTGACCTTGTATACCCATGTGGGGTCATTGCGACCCCTACCAGGCCAATTAGGCCACATTGTTCCCCAGGATCCCCCAGATTGCACTGCATAGGCTCTTCCCTGTTGGGGCATTGGGCTGCTATATGCCCCAATTCCCCACACTCGTAACACCAACCCCTTATCCCAGTTGCCGCCCTCTGCCTGGGGCTATTTGATCGGCTCCCCCCAGCCCTCTCTTCCCAAACCCCCAGGTCCCTTCTTGGGCTCAGACCATTCCTCAATGTCTTTCCTCCCAGTTATAGTTCTCCTGTAGTTCTCGGCGGTCCGGGACCTTGGGTTTGGGGCTGGCTTCCTGGATTGCCATGTTTCACCCCCTGGGGTCTGGAACAGTTCACGGGCTGCTAGCTGTCTTTCCACAAGGGAGACCAACTCATCATAGGTGGAGGGGTCAATATGGCCAACCCAAGCCCAGAGGCCTGGTGGTAGCCCCCTCATATACCGGTCCAGTACCAGGAGCTCCATCATCTTCTCAGAGCTGAGGGCCTCAGGGCGCAGCCATTTCCGGGTCAGGTGGATCAGGTCAAACAATTGCGATCTGGGTGTCTTGTCCTCTGTATACTGCCACTCATGGAACCTCTGGGCTCGCAATGCCATAGTTACTCCGGATCTGGCCAGGATCTCTGCCTTCAGCTGAGGGTAATCTGCTGCAGTCTCTGCGGCCATATCGTAGTATACCTTCTGGGCCTCCCCACACAGGAACGGGGCAAGGATACCGGACCACTGGTCTCAGGGCCAGGCCTCCTGCAGGGCTGCTCTCTCAAAAGCCAGGAGGTATGCCTCCACATCATCCTCCCGTGTCATTTTCTGTAGGCAGTGGCTGGCCCGTATAGTCCGGGTCCCATCGCCGTTCTGGCTTCGCTCCATAAGGGCCTTCATCTGGTTCACCAGCTCCTGCAGCAGGGCTCGGTCCTGGGCAGCCTGACTCATCAACAGACGATTAGTCTCTTGCTGTACCCTAGTCGCCTCCTGTTGGGCGGTTGGTTGGACCCGGGTAGCCTCCTGCTGGGCCGCGGTGGCTTGTATTAGGGCCTTGATTATGTCGTCCATCTTAAGGACTGGATTGTTTTGGCTAACCCTGGTTTAAGTCCCCAGTGCGGAGATCCCACCCCTGACACCACGTGTGGCAAATTGCCGGCACTACTATGATGGGTCCCGCACTTTCTCTTCTTGTGGGGGGGTTTCAGGGTGCCATTTCTTGCCCCTGAACTGGGGTAACAGCTATCCTACTAGTATCCCAGGGAAGGGGAGTGGAGAGGGAGGGACCCAGGCCCGCCCTCTACTCCGGGTCCCAGCCCAGGGGCCCTATGATAGCAGGTGAACCACTTGTACCAGTGATTCTTTCCCCTGGGCTATTTCCCTCTCCTGACCTTCAGCTTGTGGGGCTTCCTGCCTTCCCTCTGCACAAGCCAGGTGTCCCTTTACCTAGGATCTTGGTCTTCTTAGCCCGCTGCAGCACTTCTCAAAACTCTCCTCCACTTTCCTTCGAACTGCTCTTTGTTCCACCACCAATCCACTCTGCTTCACTCCTCCAAACTGCTCTCTGCTCCACCACCAAACCACTCTGTTCCAGCTCCTCCTCACTCTGCTCCAGCTTCTCTGGCTGATTGAAGCAGGGGGGATTTTATCAGGTGACTGGTTTCAGGTGCTCTAATTGGTTTCAGGTGCTCTAATTGGTTTCAGGTGCTTTTAATTAATCTACAGGGAATAAGGCTTCTCCTCATCCTAGATCACTCTCCTGCTGCCTTCTGGCCATGCTGTATCACAAATATATAGACTTATTGAGAGAGACCTTCTAAAAACGTTAAAATGTATTACTGGCACACGAAACCTTAAATTAAAGTGAATAAATGAAGACTCGGCACACCACTTCTGAAAGGTTGCCGACCCCTGTGCTAAGCCATATACGGCATATTCCTCACCCCGTCCCCTGCTACCTGCCATGGACTTGGCTGTGCAGTGGGCAGGCAGGGATTCAGGATGGCATTCCAGGGCTTGGTACTGTGTGGAAAGGAGGTATGTGAGTGGTGGGGAAGGGACTGAGGTGTCCCGCTAAATGGTCTTTTGCTACCTTGGACTGCTCATTCCCTGGAGAGCTTTATCGATGGTTTTGCCCTGTGATCTGAGGCCCCGCTCTTGGACCCTTCCTTGCAGAGCCCTGCGGTGAGAGGTCCAAGCGCACGGACCCATCCAGGCGCCCAGAGCTCAGGAGATGGTTCTTCCAGCCATAGCCCTCGACCCGCTGCAGAGGTGCTCTGGTGGTTACCCAACTGCTACCACACATCCAACCCTGCCAACACCCCAGCCTGCTGCAGGGGCTGTGTGACAGCGGAGGCAGCCCCCCAAGCAGAACAGTGTTTGTAGCCTACCCATCCCCGGGCCCTGCGGAAGCTGGGACCTCTCTGGGTTCTGAACAGATATCCTGTTCTAACAGCTCGCATAGCCTTGGTTTAACCCTCTCCTCCACAGGCAGCAGTGTTGCAAGAGGGAGGGAAAGCTTATCTTTATTCTCAAACCTTTCCCCTTCCCTCTAGCATTGTCTCCAGCCCTGAATACAGGCCATTCCCCTCATTGTAATCGTGCTAACTCCCTTCCATTCCTGCTTGGGGCAGACGCCCAATTGCTCTGCAATGGCAAGTATTTATGGAGACAGCTGGGGGTGCAGAGCTCCTTAGAGTTGTTGGAAGGCTTGTCCATGGCTTGTGTCTATGGTGGCTGCCCGGCTGCTCCATGCCCTGGGCTTGCTGACGCCGGCTCAAGCTGGGGAATTTTCGATATTGCACTTTCACGAGGTTTTCTCTCTCCTTGTGAAATTGGAAGCCAGGAAAGCCTCAAGTTGCATGGTTTGCCTGGCCACTTTCCAGGGCCAGCTCTGAACTGATTTGGTGTTTAATATCCTGGAGGTGAGGTTCACTTCCCCTCTTCTAATCTCTGCTTTGTGTGGGTAATCTAAGCACGTTGATGGTAATTGAACATTGTAAATTGTTCTGAACTGTCCCATGGGCTGCTAGCCCCAAAAGTTCAGAGCCCTCCAATTTCTGCCTTGATTGGTATCCTCCACAGCCACCCCACCAAACAAACCCTGAAGCTTTTTTGATTGACTGAGATTAACAAAATTATTACAAATTGATGTCAGTGGAGGGGGGAAAACCCATCTTGCCCAGCTGCTGTTTGCGTGGGAGTATCCTCTGTCAGATGCAACTTCCCCATCATGTGTTCCTTGAATGGCTATAATGTATGTCTGTACACATAGAGAGCCAAGCTGTTTGCAACCTGCACTGCTGAACTGTGGCTGTGTCTGGGGTGGAAGGCTGTGGCAGGCAGCATTGCAGTGTAGAACAGAGTGAGGAGATAGAGCAGGAGAACCTTTGGCAAAGGACACTAGAGCCATCAAACTGTGTAGAGCTCCACTGCTCTACCTTGGAATCTTTCGTATCAAGCAGCCTTTCGTGTGTGGCCCCACAAAGCCATCCCCAAGCCTGTCTGCTGTAATCAGCCAGCCCCCAAACGCTCCACCCCCCCACAGAAGGCACCACCTTTCCTACTGCCCCGGGAGGGAGCAGGTGAGCCCCCAGTCAGTCTGAGACTGGGATAACGGCGGGCACCTGCCAGCTCTCCAGTCAGGACAGCCTGGCGGAGGGTGACCACTGGTATCTGGGTGGTTGTAGTGTGGCTAGCCAGAGCAGCTGGCCATACTGGGAGTGCAGTTGCCAGCCAACAAGCCAGGTCTCTACCTGCAGAACCTTTGCCTGCCCAGTCCCCTGCCCCTGGATTCTGCTCTGGGGGAAGTGATGGACAGAGAGGGGTTTCAGTGTAGTAGCCGTGTTAGTCTGTGTCCGCAAAAAGAAAATAAGAAAAGGAATACTGGTGGCACCTTAGAGACTAACAAATTTATTTCAGCATAAGCTTTTGTGGACCCCTCAGTTTTGGGTGCTGGCTGCTGCCGCTAGTGTTCTTCAGCATGTCTTGGGAACTGCTTAGCCCTGGCATGAGCAGCCATGCGGAGCAGTAAATGACAAGTAACCTACTCAGCTGTAGCCTCTGGGGGTGTTGAGGCTGGTAGATTGGAGTTGGGATTTCCCCTGGACACCAAGGTTAATGCCCCGGGCTCGCTAGCCAGGGCATGCTGTGGTTGTCTCTCAAAGCACAGCACTGCCACTATCTCAGCTCCCTCCAGGACATGGTTCAGCACCGACTGGGAGGGAAGAATGCCCCTTGCTGGGTCACCAGTACCGTGTGGAGCGGTTCCATTGCTGTCCCCGCAGGCTAGTTTGAGATCTGGCAGCCAAGCCAGAAGGCCTGGGGTTTGCTCTGGTAGTGGTAGGGAATGTGTCTGCAGAAGCAGCATGTGTTTGGGAGGAAATCATAGATTCTAGGAGCTTCATCCACCCACCTCGACTGCAGCAAAGCACCGTGCGGCCAGGCCAGCAGGACTCTCCACTCTCTGAGATTGCCTCTTGCCTTCAGTCCCCAGAGAATGCATGTGTGGGCAGAGCTCCTCCCTCCCGTGGGGAGGTACAGCCCGCCATGAGAGCTACTCGCAGCTGGGTAGGGAGCCAGCCAGCTTGCGGTGTCCAGCAGGGCTCGGCCAGCACCAGAACAGCATGTAGGGCCGGTGCCTGAGCCAAGTGTTCATTGATTTTTATAAAGCAGGGGCTGAGCCAGGTAATGAGCCCTGCTTCAAACGAAGCCCTGTGTCCCCGTCCCACATCCCACTTCTCACTCTCTGGGGGGGCAAACTTTGCACCTCAAACCACTTCATGGCACCACCACATCCCGGTTCCAGGCGGGCGGAGGGGTCGTGGCTAAATGGGGCCAAGTCATTGAAACCGGGGCTGCATGGGACAGCTTTCTGGGGTGTGGGGGGGACTGGAAAGCCAGCCTTGAGCAGGGGTGCTGTTGGGGAGCTCCCTCCATAACAAACAGCCCTTTGCCCACTTCTGTTAGGGCCGCCTCCCAGGCTGTCCCAGCCAGCACCCCCAGGCCAGTGGCCACCGTGCAGGGTCTTATGGGAGCCTGAGAAAGGGGAACAGTCTGGGGTATCCTTGGGCTCTGCCAGTGCCAAGGGTTTTATTACCCAAGGAAGTGCCAACCTGGTTTGCACCAGAACAATATGGAACGGATCAGGCACTACCATCCGTGAGGAGGCTGGAATGCAGCAGCCGTCTAGCTGCCTGGGACTCCATGGACATAGCCCCAGAGGACAGCTGGGCTTTTGCTACCTTGGGATAGACTCTCCTGCTGCTGGGGAGGGAATGCTGGGGGATTCCATGCAAGCAGCTGGAGGCTGAAGTACTGAACCTTGGGTTAGCCCAGGTGAGTTGTTTGAATTGACCCACCCATGTGCAGTGATTGGGCTGGTCTGCCTGGAATTGAGGGGTGGGGCGAGACGAAGCCAGGTGGAGCTGTTCACAGCTGGAGGAGCCAGCAGCTTGCACTGACATGCCTCTGGCAGCTCCTGCTGGTTGTCTAGAGTGCCTGAAAGTCCCAGCAGGCCTCGCTGAGCTCAGCAGCAGCCAGAACCTGAGCACCAGCTGAACAGCGGGATCCTAAAATAGCCAGTGAGCAGTTGGCATGTCAGGTTTCTTGATCTTCCTCTCTGCTGGCTCCACTGTGTGAAAATAGCCTGTATCTGGGTGAAATCAACAGAGCTGGGCTAACCCAGGAAATCCACCTGCAGTGCTCGGCTCCCCCAGTCTGATCCATCTGTTCTTACACCCCCATGCCATGCATGGCCTTGTGGCTGATTTGGGTGATTGGGTTCTAGTCCCAGCTCTGCCACTTAACCTTGGGCAGGTCTGTGCCCCTCCCTGTGCCTCAGTTTCCCCATCTGCAAAATGGGGGTGCTGCTTGCAGGAGGCTGGTAAGTCCCAGCTCCTGCGATAGAAAGCCCTACATAAACATTGGTGATTAAATACCACATCAGTCTCTTCTCCCATGTGGCCACCGTGGTGGGTATTTCATCTAGCAAGCTGCGTCTGGCTAAGTTCCTAGCAGTAGATCACCCTCCGGGCCCTGGAAGGGTCAGTACAGCTGAAGGAAGCATGGGACGCTGACATTCCTTAGCCTAGTTTTCATACAAATCTAAAGAATTGCCTGGGCATGCCAAGACTGTGCCAACAGCTGGGGATTTAGGTCAAAACAGCCACCCAACCCTGCGCTTTCTGGGACTGGAGCTATTAGTGCCCAGAGAGCTCTGAGAGGGTGTGGCACCGAGACAGGCATGCCTTGTGGGGGCTGGCATGTCTCATGCTCTCCCCCATGGCCCCTCAGTGCTGTCTCTCGCACGTCATTCACTAAGCACTCTTGTGCATGGGGGTTCAGGGTAAAAACTGTGCTTCTCTGGCCTCTAGTAGCCTCTGCCTGTCTAGTGTCTGGGGATGTAGTTCTTCTCCTGTTACTCGGCCGTCTGGTATGTTGTCTTTGCTGCTGCCTGCTGGGCAGCCAACCCTTTGCCGAGGGCTGTGTGAGTGACTGTACATAAAATATAACATACAGGCAAGCCGCCTGTTGTAGAGAACCCACAGACTACAACGTACGTATGGAGCGGGATGTGTCCCATGTGACTTACTGGAGTAAATCTCTGAAATAAACCTGCTGGGGTCATGCCCTGGCTTTGAACCGGGTCATATGCTCTCTTTAGCTCTGTCTCTCACCAGCGTTGCTTTATTCTGCCCCCTCCCCTCTGAAATCTTTTTTTCCTGCCCCTGGAAATATCTGTTGCAGAACTGGCCAGGCTGCTCCTGCTAGGTGCCCTTGGCATGTTCCAGACAGTGGCATGGTGCGGGGAGAGGGACTAGTGACCTGGCAGTTGGCAAGGGGTTCCCCTGGCAGGGCAAAGGAGAAGGTGCCTGGGATCTGTTGCTTGCTTAGAAAGGCCTGTAGCAAACAGGTATGAGTAGCCCAGTACCCTTGAGGCTTTCCCAACAATCTGACAGCTAGAAAATTTCCAAGAATAAGCCCTTCATCGTGTCCCTGGCACATCCGGCCAGTGCCACATGGGGTGTGGCAGCTGCAGGGGGCGCTCCTCAGGCTTAATGTGGCCTAAACAAAGCGCGAACTGCCCATAAGGCTGTGTCCCCTCCGCTTTCCTGTTCAGTGCTGGCTGCGAGAGGAACCACTCCTGGTGCGATCAGACGGCTGCTCCGTGACCTGGATCTGAAGGGGGTTTGACAGTTGCAGTCCCGTTCCCAGTGAGCTTCCAAAGTTGGCGCTTCCTTCCTGGCACTGTCGGCAGCGTGATTTGCGAGGTGCACTTTGACCTCTACCCCCTCTCACACTCCAGGGGTGTTAGAGGGTTTTCCCTTCACGCCCTCCCCTGCTTCTTGTCACGCAGACAGAAAGCAGAATGCCGAAGTGCGGACAATGCGATGGTTATGGGTTAGTTCCATGCAAACACATCCAGAGCTCTACACGCCGGCAGAGTCTGTTTCCCAGTGTTCCGTTCCCAGCTCGGACACCGCAGAGCCTAGCCTGTGTCCCTGTTCCCCATTCCCCCCTTCCCTCCCTATTCTTTATTTTCCCCTCTTCCTTCTGAGGCCCAAATATACCTGCAATGCACTCCCACAGTCCCACCCCTTTCAGACCTCAGGAGGAGTGAGGTTGTGTTGCGGTCAGGGTCAGGCATTTCTTTGGTCTTTTAGTGTTTTATACCTCCCCCCTCCTCCCCCCAAGCCTCTTTGCCCTTCCCGACTGGTTGCTTGACTTTGCCTTGAGATAGGGGTTGAGGGCGGGCAATCTTAAAGTGTCCTCTGAGTAACTTTAACTGCTCTCATCTGTTCCTGTTGTACTAACAAAGAGCCGTATGGCTGCAGCCTCCTCCAGGGACTCCCCTGCCTTCTCGCTGCGCTGCGACAGTGTCACTGTGTTCCCGTGGTGCCAGGCTGTGATCGAGGACAAGGCACAGGATTGTTGACAGGGGGAGGGTGTTGGAAATTGCTTTGCTGCTGTAACCAGCCCCATATGAGCATGCCTTATGTGAGTTCCACTCCCACCCCCATCCTGGCTGTGTCTGTGAGGTCAGCATGGACAAGTCTCGACTATCAGGTGGTGCAGAGCAGCGACAGAGTACCAGTTAGGGCAGAGCACTATCCTAGGGATTGCCATGCCAGAGGGTCTTGGCACTAGGCTGTAGTCGGTAAGACTGCAGAGGGCTCACGGAAATGCAAGGGACTGTTGCAAAGGGACTAAAGCAGGCAAGCTGAAAACCAAAGGGAATACTGGACCTGACCCAGAATCTGTGGAAATCCATAGGACTTCAATGGGCTCTGGACCTGGCCCTTAGATCCCAAAGGGCTGACTAGCTGTGGGATCTGCCTTGGGCAGGGCGAACGGGGTGGGATCTCCTAGCCTTCGGGCCTCTCATGTAGCAGTGGTTTCTTTTAACAAGGGAGCTGTGCAGTCCCACTCCTTGGGCACCGGTTTGACTCCAGCCTGCTGTTCTGGAGCACCAGGAGCCAGGGGGTTGGAGGCTGGCTTGTTGGAAAGGAGCTGTTGGATCCCATTTGTGCTCCTGCATCCCCCATCACACACTCCTCCAGCATGATGGGTGCAGCTGAGTGGAGAGGCCTGGGGCTCAGCTGGGCTGTCCCCTAGATGCAGTCCCTGCCAGTCTGGAAGGAGGCACGTTGGCATGTCTGTGTAGGGGAAAGTTGCCCAGCAGCTGCTAGGGCCACCCAATGACTTCAGCCACCTGCATCTTCACCCAAGCCAGCAAAACTGCCCTAGCTCCACAGCAGCTCCTACTGGGGTCCTTCTGTGCCATGTTAGAGTTAAATTCCCTCCCCATAGCACATGGGCACTCACTGTCCTCCTTACCCTGCTATTTTAGTTGTAATGAATCCCCCGGAGAAGGGGCTGCTCTCCCCATGAGCGTGTGGTTGGGACACTAAGAGCCAAGGAGTTGGAATCGCTTTATAGGGAGGGGCTTCGTCTCTTTCATAGATTCTAGGGCTGGAAGGGACCTCGAGAGGTCATCGAGTCCAGCCCCCTGCCCTCATGGCAGGACCAAATACTGTCTAGACCATCCCTGATAGACATTTATCTAACCTACTCTTAAATATCTCCAGAGATGGAGATTCCACAACCGCCCTGGGCAGTTTATTCCAGTGTTTAACCACCCTGACAGTTAGGAACTTTTTCCTAATGTCCAACCTAAACCTCCCTTGCTGCAGTTTAAGCCCATTGCTTCTTGTTCTATCCTCAGATGCTAAGATGAACAAGTTTTCTCCCTCCTCCTTATGACACCCTTTTAGATACCTGAAGACTGCTATCATGTCCCCTCTCAGTCTTCTCTTTTCCAAACTAAACAAACCCAATTCCTTCAGCCTTCCTTCATAGGTCATGTTCTCTAGACCCTTAATCATTCTTGTTGCTCTTCTCTGGACCCTCTCCAATTTCTCCACATCTTTCTTGAAATGTGGTGCCCAGAATTGGACATAATACTCCAGTTGAGGCCTAACCAGCGCAGAGTAGAGCGGAAGAATGACTTCTCGTGTCTTGCTCACCACACACCTGTTAATGCAGCCCAGAATTATGTTTGCTTTTTTTGCAACAGCATCACACTGTTGACTCATATTTAGCTTGTGGTCCACTATAACCCCTAGATCCCTTTCTGCCGTACTCCTTCCTAGACAGTCTCCTCCCATTCTGTATGTGTGAAACTGATTGTTCCTACCTAAGTGGAGCACTTTGCATTTGTCCTTATTAAACTTCATCCTGTTTACCTCTGACCATTTCTCCAATTTGTCCAGATCATTTTGAATTATGACCCTATCCTCCAAAGCAGTTGCAATCCCTCCCAGTTTGGTATCATCTGCAAACTTAATAAGCGTACTTTCTATGCCAATATCCAAGTCATTGATGAAGATATTGAACAGAGCCGGTCCCAAAACAGACCCTTGCGGAACCCCACTCATTATACCTTTCCAGCAGGATTGGGAACCATTAATAACTATTCTCTGAGTACGGTTATCCAGCCAGTTGTGCACCCACCTTATAGTAGCCCCATCTAAGTTGTATTTCCCTAGTTTATTGATAAGAATATCATGCGAGACCGTATCAAATGCCTTACTAAAGTCTAGGTATACCACATCCACCGCTTCTCCCTTATCCACAAGACTCGTTATCCTATCAAAGAAAGCTATCAGATTGGTTTAACATGATTTGTTCTTTACAAATCCATGCTGATTATTCCCTATCACCTTACCACCTTCCAGGTGTTTGCAGATGATTTCCTTAATTACTTGCTCCATTATTTTCCCTGGCACAGAAGTTAAACTAACTGGTCTGTAGTTTCCTGGGTTGTTTTTATTTCCCTTTTTATAGATGGGCACTATATTTGCCCTTTTCCAGTCTTCTGGAATCTCTCCTGTCTCCCATGAGACATGCCTTAAGGCAGAGGCTGAAGGGCAATGAGCCAATCTCCTGCCGCCAAGCTCTTCCTCTCTTCCTCTCGCTGTGCCCCTGTTGCTGCTCTTGAATGATCCCTTCAGGTGATCCCAGAGAGGGGCAGAACTGGGGCAGCTGTTAAAATAGCATGTTGGGTGGGGGGCTGGGGCTGTGAAATGCTGTTTAGCAACTGTCAAGTTCAGCAAGAAATCAGGTCTTTAAAGGGACACGTACCTGGTCTGGCTGGGTACGCTAAAAGCCTGTGAGTAGTGGACACGCATAGCAGTGACAGAGAATCCCCATCTGTCAGCCAGTTGCTGTTAGCGCCTACATGGAGCTGCCTTGTTCTGCTACTGCTTTTAACGATGCACAGGGTCACTTTGTAGGGCACTGACCGGAATGGGCTCAAGGGATTGTTCCTGGGATCTGACACTCATGCAGCAAACAGAGGATTTCTGCAGTTTGAGGGTGCCAGTCGGCCTGGCATGCAGACACCAGTGTGGGCTCCCAGTGGAGACCGGGACCGGACAGCACCAACTGCATGCAGAGCGACTCCCATGGGTTGCAGGGAGGGTGATCTGCTGTCCCAGCCCTTAGCTGGTAATCTTGCCCTGAACCAGATATGGAGGAGTTGTCCCTGGGCTGCTTCACTTTAAAATGGGAGAAAGGGCTGAAAGACTCAGTGTGCAAGGCTGCTCGCTGGAACCAGGCTCCAGCTGCTGCCATCAGCCTCTGCCGATCACCTTAGGGTTCGGGTGGGCCCCATCCTCAGGGGGTGGCCAGCCCAGCTAAACTGCCCCCGTCCAGCTCACTCTGCCTGGGACATTCCAACACACTTATCAGTCAATGGGAGACCTTCACTCTGCTTTAGTGGGAGCAGTTAGACCTAGGTGGAGCCACCTTCCTGTATCAGAGAGCTGGGTCTGATGCTGACCCCGGCGACTGCCCACCTCGCTGGGCAGCCTGCAGCTGTCTCCTGTACCCAGAGGGATGCTGCAGCCTCTCCTGGGGCTGCCATTCTTGCAGATGTCTCTGTGGCTGTGTGGAATCAGGATTGAGATGGCCAGGCGTGTGGGGCCCCACTATGCACTCCCGGAATCCCTCCTCATGGGCAGGTGGGGGGCCTCTGATGGGCTGAAGTCTCTGCAGGTGCTTACTGGGGAGTGGGGTGCGCATCAACAAGGGACATGGAAAGTGTGGGTAGTAGGAGAGTCCATGCAGAGGACAGAGACGAAGCGGTGGGGACGCAGCCTGCCAGAGAGCCTTGATGCACACTGGAGCTCTTTGTGCTGCTGGAAGAGCTCGCCCAGCTTCTGCAGAGAGCCCTGTGCTCCAAGTGGCTTTTCCTTGTTTGTCCCCACGAAAAAGCAAGAGACTTTGGAATGGGATAGAGGGCACTGAAGGCAGGGCAATGTGTGCTTGGTTGCTAGGTAACTGGGAAGGTACACCCCTTGGTTGCCTAGCAGACAGGCTGTGTCTGTGGTCCAGGTTGCTCTTTGTTTGGTCTGGTATTTTCACCCTTCTGAACGCTGGGCTGCTGATTCCTGTTAATGCCTCTTCCAACCGAAGCTTCAACTGCCCTTCCAGGGAAGGGGTGTCTCAGACTCTGCCACTTCCATTCAGTCTTTCCTCCTTTTGTGCTTCGGGGTGCCCCCGAGTTTGTACCTGAATGGAACAGCATATGGAGATGCTGTTTGGAACTGGGTTGCTCACTTAGAATCATAGAATCATAGAATCTCAGGGTTGGAAGGGACCTCAGGAGGTCATCCAGTCCAACGCCCTGCTCAAAGCAGGACCAACCCCAACTAGATCATCCCAGCCAGGGCTTTGTCAAGCCTGACCTTAAAAACCTCTAAGGAAGGAGATTCCACCACCTCCCTAGGTAACCCATTCCAGTGCTTCACCACCCTACTAGTGAAAAAGTTTTTCCTAATATCCAACCTAAACCTCCCCCTCTGCAACTTGAGACCATTACTCCTTGTTCTGTCATCTTCTACCACTGAGGACAGTCTAGATCCATCCTCTTTGGAACCCCCTTTTAGGTAGTTGAAAGCAGCTATCAAATCCCCCCTCACTCTTCTCTTCTGCAGGCTAAACAATCCCAGTTCCCTCAACCTCTCCTCATAAGTCATGTGCTCCAGCCCCCTAATCATTTTTGTTGCCCTCCGTTGGACTCTTTCCAATTTATCCACATCCTTCTTGTAGTGTGGGGCCCAAAACTGGACACAGTACTCCAAATGAGGCCTCACCAGTGCCGAATAGAGGGGAATAATCACGTCCCTCGTTCTGCTGGAAATGCCCCTACTTACACAGCTCAAAATGCCGTTGGCCTTCTTGGCAACAAGGGCACACTGTTGACTCATATTCAGCTTTTCATCTACTGTAACCCCTAGGTCCTTTTCTGCAGAACTGCTGCCCAGCCATTCGGTCCCTAGTCTGTAGCAGTGCATGGGATTCTTCCGTCCTAAGTGCAGGACTCTGCACTTGTCCTTGTTGAACCTCATCAGATTTCTTTTGGCCCAATCCTCTAATTTGTCTAGGTCCCTCTGTATCCTGTCCCTACCCTCCAGCGTATCAACCACTCCTCCCAGTTTAGTGTCATCTGCAAACTTGCTAAGGGTGCAGTCCACACCATCCTCCAGATTGTTGATGAAGATATTGAACAAAACCGGCCCCAGCACCGACCCTTGGGGCACTCCACTTGATACCGGCTGCCAACTAGACATGGAGCCATTGATCACTACCCGTTGAGCACGACCATCCAGCCAGTTTTCTATCCACCTTACTGTCCATTCATCCAGCCCATACTTCTTTAAGTTGCTGGCAAAAATACTGTGGGAGACTGTATCAAAAGCTTTGCTAAAGTCAAGAAATAGCACATCCACTGCTTTCCCCTCATCCACAGAGCCAGTTATCTCATCATAGAAGGCAATTAGGTTAGTCAGGCATGACTTGCCCTTGGTGAATCCATGCTGACTGTTCCTGATCACTTTCCCCTCCTTTAAGTGGTTCAGAATTGATTCCTTGAGGACCTGTTCCACGATTTTTCCAGGGACTGAGGTGAGACTGACTGGCCTGTAGTTCCCCGGATCTTCCTTCTTCCCTTTTTTAAAGATGGGCAGTACATTAGCTTTTTTCCAGTCATCCGGGACCTCCCCCGATTGCCATGATTTGTCAAAGATAATGGCCAATGGCTCTGCAATCACATCGGCCAACTCCTTTAGCACCCTCGGATGCAGTGCATCCGGCCCCATGGACTTGTGTTCGTCCAGCTTTTCTAAATAGTCCCGAACTACTTCTTTCTCCACAGAGGGCTGGTCACCTCCTCCCCATACCGTGCTGCGGAGTGCAGCCGCCTGGGAGCTGACCTTGTCTGTGAAGACGGAGGCAAAAAAAGCATTGAGTACACTAGCTTTCTCCACATCCTCTGTCACTAGGTTCCCTCCCTCATTCAACAAGGGCCCCACACTTTCCTTGACTTTCTTCTTGTTGCTCACATACCTGAAGAAACCCTTCTTGTTACTCCTAACATCTCCGGCTAGCTGCAACTCCAAGTGTGATTTGGCCTTCCTAATTTCACTCCTGCATACCTGAACAATATTTATATACTCCTCCCTGGTCATTTGTCCAATCTTCCACTTCTTGTAAGCTGCTTTTTTGTGTTTAAGACGAGCAAGGATTTCACTGTTAAGCCAAGCTGGTCGCCTGCCATATTTACTTTTCTTTCTACACATCGGGATGGTTTGTTCCTGCAACCTCAGTAAGGATTCTTTAAAATACAGCCAGCTTTCCTCGACTCCTTTCCCCGTCATGTTATTCTCCCAGGGGACCTTGCCCATCAGTTCCCTGAGGGAGTCAAAGTCTGCTTTTCTGAAGTCCAGGGTCTCTGTTCTACTGCTCTCCTTTCTTCCTTGTGTCAGGATCCTGAACTCTACTATCTCATGGTCACTGCCTCCCAGGTTCCCATCCACTATTGCTTCCTCTACTATTTCTTCCCTGTTTGTGAGCAGCAGGTCAAGAAGAGCTTTTCCCCTAGTTGGTTCCTCCAGCACTTGCACCAGGAAATTGTCCCCTACACTTTCCAAAAACTTCCTGGATTGTCTGTGGACCGCTGTATTGCTCTCCCAGCAGATGTCGGGGTGATTAAAGTCACCCATGAGAACCAAGGCCTGTGATCTAGTAACTTCTGTTAGTTGCTGGAAGAAAGCATCATCCACCTCATCCCCCTGGTCTGGTGGTCTGTAGCAGACTCCCACCACGACATTACCCTTGTTGTTCACACTTCTAAATTTAATCCAGAGACTCTCAGGTTTTTCTGCAGTTTCATACTGGAGCTCTGAGCAGTCATACTGCTCTCTTACATACAACGCAACTCCCCCACCTTTTCTGCCCTGCCTATCCTTCCTGAACAGTTTATATCCATCCATGACAGTACTCCAATCATGTGAGTTATCCCACCAAGTCTCTGTTATTCCAGTTACATCATAATTCCTTGACTGTGCCAGGACTTCTAGTTCTCCCTGCTTGTTCCCCAGGCTTCTTGCATTTGCGTATAGGCATTTAAGATAACTCACCGATCGTCCTGCTGTCCCAGTATGGGGCAGGAGCCCTCCCCTCTTGCACTCACCTACTTGTGCTTCCTCCCGATATCCCACTTCCCCACTTACCTCGGGGCTTTGGTCTCCTTCCCCCAGTGAACCTAGTTTAAAGCCCTCCTCACTAGGTGAGCCAGCCTGCTTCCAAAGATGCTCTTCCCTCTCTTCGTCAGGTGGAGCCCGTCTCTGCCTAGCACTCCTTCTTGGAACACCATCCCATGGTCAATGAATCCAAACCCTTCTCTCCGACACCATCTGCGTAGCCATTCGCTGACTTCCACAATTCGACGGTCTCTACCCCGTCCTTTTCCTGCCACAGGGAGGATGGACGAGAACACCACTTGCGCCTCAAACTCCTTTATCCTTCTTCCCAGAGCCACGTAGTCTGCAGTGATACGCTCAAGGTCATTCTTGGCAGTATCATTGGTGCCCACGTGGAGAAGCAGGAAGGGATAGCGATCTGAGGGCTTGATGAGTCTCGGCAGTCTCTCCGTCACATCACGAATCCTAGCCCCTGGCAAGCGGCACACCTCTCGGTTTTCCCAGTCAGGGTGGCAGATAGATGACTCAGTCCCCCTGAGGAGAGAGTCCCCGACCACCACCACCCTCCTCCTCCTCCTCTTGGGAGTGGTGGTCGTGGAACCCCCATCCCTAGGACTGTGCATCTCATGCCTTCCTATCAGTGGAGTCTCCTTCCGCTCTGTTCCCTCAGATGTATCATTCACTCCACTCTCTGCACTAGTACCTGTGGAGAGAACATGAAAACGGTTGCTCATCTGAATATGCGTTTCTGGTACATGGACTTGTCTCATACTCTTTCCTCTTCTGGAGGTCGCATGCCGCCAATTATCCTCACTGGCCTTCTGTCCCCGCTGCGCAGCCTGCTCTGAATCCTCAGAACACTGTGCCCGCTGAAGCCTATCCTGACGTCTATCCAGGAACGCCTCATTTTCTTTTATGGAACGCAGGGTTGATACTCGTTTCTCCAGACCTTGAATCTTCTCCTCCAATACGGAGATCAGGTTGCACTTTGTACAGACAAAGTCGCTTCTATCCTGTGGAAGAAAGACAAACATGGCACATCCTGTGCAGGTCACGACAGCGGATCGCTCAGCATCCATAGTCCCTTCCTTCGAAGAGTTTCCTCACTTGTGGCAGAAGCTACTCAGGGAAACCTGCAAGGGGGATGCCGCAGTAGGCTCTCTCCAGGCGAACTCCCAGGCAAACGCCAGGTGTTTGCGTCTTTGCTACTCGCTGCTCAGCTGGTTCGCAGCTGACTGACTGTCTTTTTAGAAGAGCCTGGAACAAAGCACTCCCAATTCACCCTATTCAAACAGGCAATCAAACAATCAAGCACACGGTCAAACTGCCAAACTGTCCCCTCAACAGATACTCACTCCCCCATCTGCAGCCCCCTGGTTGCTCTGCCTCTGCCTTTAGTTTGGGTTAAAGGAGTTAGGAATGGCAAGGATAGCTTGCCCCCTTCGCACTCCCCTTCCAAACTCCCTCTCAAACTCCCCTGTTTGCAGCTCCTGTTTGCAAAGCTCCCTGGTCGCTTGCTCACTGCTTTATAAAGCCCTGGACTCCCTGATTAGCCCCGCCCCCTGATTAAGGCTTCTAGGTTTCAAGCCTGGTGTAGAAGCTCAGCTTCCAACTGCCAGCCACAGCACACGGTCCTTCAAACAAACAAAATGATCACACAGCAAGTACCCCCAAACACACACTACAGACAGCCACTTACCCCAAGGGTCCTGTATTTGCTCCTGCTTTACCTGGAGCAATTCCTCTCAAACTCCCCTGTTTGCAGCTCCTGTTCGCAAAAGCAAAAACTTGGATCAGTGGTCCTGGCTGAGGAATGGAAGGAACACCCATCGCTTACAGCCTGTTACGTTATGGGAAGTAACCATAGCAGTGCTGTTGTGGGCTTGGTCTCTGTCCTCTCTCTGTGAATTCCAGTTTGAAATCTGCCCAGTTTACAACTCGTGCTGTTTGTTCTACATGGCAGCTCCTGCTTGGGATCTGAGAATCAAGCTGGGTTCTTTCTGTCTCATCAACAGTAAAGAGTCTGCAATCAGAGCTTGGCTAACTAGTCTGTTGGCAAAGCATGAGCCTGCAGATTCCAGCTCCCTCTCCTGGGGCTCGGCTGGCTGGGCAGGGCTAACAGAAGTGGGAAGCAGTAAAGACTTATTTTAGTCACTGAGGCTTTGGCTACACTTAAATTTTATAGCGTTTTAACTTTCTGGCTCAGGGGGGTGAAAAATCACCCCCCTGAGCGCAGCAAGTCTGAGCACTGTAAAGTGCTGGTGTGAACAGGCTCCGAGCGCTCAGAGCTAATCCCCGTGTGGAGGTGGATTACCGGGAGCGCTGGGAGAGCTCTCTCCCAGTGCTCGCGTGTGACCACACTTGTGCTTCAAAGTGCTGCTGTGGGAGCGTTCCCGCGGCATGTGTATGTTCCCCTGTGTATGTTCCCCTGCTGTGGGTGCACTAGCACCTCCACTTCCAGAAGCAGGAAAGCGGCTGCTGTGTGGAGGAGCTGCAGGGTGCCCCATTCCTCTTGTCTGTCTGCTGTCATTTCCTGGAGGAAGACCCCCATTTGGCAAGACATTCCCCCCGCCCCCACCTCGGGGCAGTGGCAGCTCGACAAAGGAAAACGCAGGCAGAGCAAGCCCATGGGTAGATCCGCACTGTGGTCCAGGGAGTGCTGGGCCAGGCTCCTCAGGAAAGGGCTCTGGAGAGATCTATCACCACCTTTTGTGAAGCCCAGCTTGCCAGTGCTCTGCACTAGGTAGCAAGTCCAGGCTGTGGCAGCCAGGGATACGCTCTCCCTGCAGGGGTGGGCAGGAGAGCGTCACATACACCTTCCCTAGGTTTGTCTGGCCCCCAGCTTCCTGTACCAGAAGCTCTGGCAAGGCACCAGTCGCGTGATCTACATGTTCTGTACTGGTCTGAGTCGGACTGTGCGGGAGCAGTCAGAACCAGGATGTGTCTCTCCCAATCCGGGACCCCCTCCCGGGCAGCATGCCCTCCTCACAGCTTGTAAGGAGCCTGAGTGGGAAATCTTTGGGGCCTGGTGCGGAAGGCCCAGGTGGGTGCTGGCATGTGCCCCACATCAGACTGCCCAATGTACCCCCTCAAGCTGGTGGAGTTTCCTTATGGATGTTCTCAAAGGAGAGGCGGTGAGTGCTTCAGTGTCCCTGATCATAGAGGAGGCAGACCCGTTTCTCTTGCCCTTAGCCATGGGGGTGGAGGAGCTTATTGCTTGTGACACATCCCTTGGAAAGGCCTGGTCAGGGGTGCTAGGACGCCATATAGAGGTGATGGGGCTTGTGTCCTCCACGCTCAGATTTCTCACCCTGCAAGTCACTTTTCCTGCTGGCAGTGATGCAGTTCAGTGAGCCAGCGTCAGACCCCAGTGTGGACAGTGTGCTAGGGAGACTGACCTTCCTCCCCAAGACGTTGGTGGATTTCTCCCTTCGTATGTTGGCATTATTGCAAGGCACTTCTCCACCAATTCCCCTGGCTTCCGCCTGCAGGGGTCCACAGCCTTTAAAGCTCACCTAGGATATGACCTCTCTGCACTCTAGATCAGCAAGCCCTTCATTGTCCAGGAGAGCCCTGTCCACAGGACTGGTGCTGTGTATCTAGTGCTGCTCGTAGCAGCCTTGCAACTTCCAGGTTGTGTCTAAAGCACATTGAGGGGGCGGGGGTATTGACGCTGCAGTTAAAAACCTGCAGCTGGCCCATGTCAGCTGACTCGGGGCTGCAGGGCTGTTTAATTGCAGGGTAGGGATCCAGGCTTGGCAGGAGCCGAGGCTCTAGGACCCTGCGAGGTGGCAGGGTCCCAGAGCTCAGGCTGTAGCTGGAAAGGCTACAGGAAACAGCCCCTTTGCCCAAGTGACACCAGATGTACCTGGGTGCCTGGGGAGGAGGTTAGCTTCTGCAGCCAACCTCCAATCCGTTCCTAGGCAGAAGATTTGCAAGGCAGCCATTGGGTGGTGTGTTGTTGCTAAGACTCCCCCTCACAGCAAACATGGCTCATGGACTGTTTGTTACAGATCTCTTCCTGGGCTAGGAGTGCTCCAGGTCCTCTTTCCTCCTCCTCCTCCCCGCCCCCCTCTGTAGGTGGATTTTAGCCTATACGGTGCATGTACCTTAGCCCTTGCCATTGTTCCTTTAAAACGGTCTGTTTGTGGTTTCGGTATGCTTGCTGAGTGTTGCTCCGCATCCTGTTTTCATTGTCAGTTGCAGCAGCTTTCAATCTTTTCCTACAAAGCTGCATGCTCCTGCTCTATTTAGGCAGCCCTGGGGCCTTTGCCCCAGAAGTGGGAGGTGTATTGGGGCCTCTGTGAAGAAGAGCAGATTACCGCAAGGCCTGGCTTACACAGGAAGGCCTAACTAGTCTTGCAGGGTCCACGCAGGGGTGGAGTTATTTTGGTGTGAGTGGCTTTGCTGGGTTCTGTTTAAGCTCCTTCCTAAGCAGCTTACTTAGACAAATGGGAAAATGCCAGTATTACACCGAAATAAGTGTCCATGTGAGGGGCTACGCTGATAGGACTCTGTTTAAATTCCCACCTTGCCCATTCTGGGAGAACTGCCCTGTGCAGACTGGCCTTCCCTGTGACTGTTGACCCCTGAAGACTACCTAGCCCCAGGTCCCCAGCCTGCCCTCTCCCCTCATTGCGGAGGGGTCCCCAGTAACTTCCATGGCACATTTCAGACTGTCCAGCCGCTTTGCTTAGGGAAGCTGAGAACTGGGAGTGGTTGTGGCTTCTGCTGTGGGGCTTGGTGTACTGGCCTAAGCACAGGGCTGGTAACTAGGACTCCTATGGTTCTAATCCAGGTCTGACCCTGATGTTTCATTGCCTCTGAGCAAGCCAGTTCACCTCTTTCCCTTCCTGTAAATTCATACCTAGCTCTCAGGGAGGCTGGATGAGTTACAGGGGTGAAGAACGGTATGTTGATCGCAGCCTTGGTAATACCGATCACCACCACAAAGCCCTCCTCTATGGGCCCGTCTGGCTGAGGTCTTGCTGCCCTGTCCTGGGATTTATCTTTGATTTATGTTGTTAATTTCCCGACAGTCTCACGGAAAGCTGCACTAGTGGCTTATGCACATCCATCGTGCGGCAGCCGTGGAAACCCCGCAGTGCTGCAGGGAGTACCAGGTCTCCCTTTGCGTTCCCCACGGTGCTGGGATGAGACCCAACACGCAGGGCCCTCAGAAGGTGCCATGACTCTCCGCAGATTTCCAGGCCTAATGCCGGCTCGGGCAAGTACCTTCTGCCTCCAGAAGTGTCCCCCAGAGACAAGATTCTTCACTTCCTGTCCTGACCAGTGCGGCGCGCTGTTCAGCAACGCTGCATGGCACCCCAGAGATGGCCGCCTTTCAGTGGTGTGTTGTAATTCTTTCGGCCTCCTTCATGCTGAAAAGTGCTAAATAACATCTATTTCACATTCCTATTGAGGCCAGTTTGTGTGTACAATCGTTATTCTGGCTCTGTGCACAGCAAGGGTCTGAACTCTCTCACTCGAGTTAAGCCAGGGGGCATTTGCATATCAAGACCTGCTTTCAAGAGCAAAAATGACCCCGCTAAAGCCATTTGGTAGCAGAGAAAAATCGGATTCATCCTTAGCCAATTTGTACATGTTCCTTCTCTTGCCTCTACGGCCTATGCATATATATGAAGAAGGCTCTTAGCACTGCAGTCAGACCTAATCTAAGGACCTGTCTTCTTAAAGCTATTTATCCTCTCCCTCTATGAAGGCAGGAAATTTCCTGAAGTGCACGATTATTCTGATACCGATCTGCATCAGTAGCTTATGAGTGCCGGCTGCATCAGAAAGTGCTCTGCTCCGCTGAGCCCAGGGGGGGAAACCAGTAACTGCGTAGCTTGGCTGTGGCTGCCCGCGCTAGTTCAGCACGCTGCCTTCTGGAGCTCAGTGCTGGAAGAGGTGGCTGGTTGGTAAAGGGTTGGACTGGGCATGACTGCACGGGGGTGGGGGAGACAGGGACAGCTCGCCTTTCAGGGCTGAGGGTTTGGGGGAGCTGTGAAGGCGAAGTTCTCAATTGACAGGAGTCCCTTGCGCTGCACCAGCCCTGGGGGAGCAAAGGTTCTGCCACCCCCTTGCCCTCTAGATAGGTGGGGGTGTGAGATTGAGACGGTTTGAGACTAAAATGCTGGGGGAGGGGCCCATGGGCAGGTGGGGGTGGAAACCTTTTGGATCAAGAATAGGTGTTGGGATGTGGCTTTTGCTCCTGGAGGCCTGCACTGGAGGGGGCCTTGGCCCTCAATCAGCCTCTATCTTTGATGCAGCCCGGGTAGTATAGCCGCTGCACACAGTGCTGTTGCTCACTTTGGGCTTGTCTACACACACACTTGTTCCCCGGTAGCTGAAGGGGTGGAGACTTTGCTCTGGAATAAGTGTGTCCACACATGGGGTTGGTCCTGCTTTGAGCAGGGGATTGGACTAGATGACCTCCTGAGGTCCCTTCCAACCCTGAGATTCTATGATTCTGATTCTGTGGAGTTAATCGGGAAGAACTTTGTGTAGATGAGCCCTTAGAGCAGAACATCAACACCCTCCCTCTCTCCCATAGTTACGTTCATAGACACGAATCTAGGTCGCTCATGCAGCTGGAGTGCCCCAGGGTGGCATATTGGCATGGCAGCGTGATCCCCACTGGGTGTGTCATTTCAGAAAATGTGTGTGTGAGAGAGAGAGAAGTTATAAATCACATCTAATGTTATCTGTGTTGACACATTATAGCCTGCAAAGTCTGCGGGGGGGAGTGGGCGGGGTGGAGACAGACAAAAAGTGGAGCATATAGACCTATGCAAAGCTGGGGAGGGGGAGGGGCAGACTGTTGTCGGTAGCTACCGGTGTGGTGCTCCACTCTTGTTCGATGATAACAGTCGGCTGCGTGCGTGTTCCCTCTGTGTGCTGCCCCAGCTCTGCGCAGATAGCTAACACAGCAGACTCGACAGAACCCCCAAAGACCACAGACTCTAGTAAGATACGAAGGAACCAGAGCCAGGTTTCTTGTCAAACGAAGCACAGCGATAGTTCCCTATAGACACTACAGGGCATACTACGAATTTGTGCTCCCCGACAGTGGACACAGCTTAGTCAGTGGCGGGACTTTCCACTGCCCCCTAAGCCGGACAAAGATGTGCGCTCCGGGACCTACTTTTATACCGTGCAGGACACATTACTTCATCGTAGTTCAAACGAATCTATCCATCATGCTGTCCTTTGGACCCTGTTTTTAAGATGCACCTGCCCCTTCCTTGTTGTGTCTGCGGAGTGTTCTGATGCCGCCTTGGCACAGGTTCCTCTCGTTAGCCCTTATGCATGTATATGCACGTTCTTCTAACAACCTTTTCTTGCCAACTTCTGTGAGTGGGACCTGCCTCTGGCTCACAGCCCAGCTTTTGCTTAGCAATGCCTAGAAGTACTTTGGTTCAGGCTTCAGGCCTCAGACTAGGCCTCTGATACAAGAGTTTATGTTTGAGGGCCTCCTCTTACTACACAGGCAACTTCCCTTTTTGTCCACTAGCAAATAATGCCCCTGTGTCTGACAACGCTGGTCCTCACTCATGAGGCTCCCAGGAACCTTGCACTTAGTGCGTGCCGAGCCAGGGTGTGAACATACAGTGCACTGGCTTGCCGCATGCTAACTGGCTGCGTGGACCCTGGGGCTGTGCGCTAAAAGTGTGCTTTGATGTCCTGCTCTTTGAAACGGGAGTACATCGAAGTGCACTAGGGAGCTTTTGGGGCGCGGCAACAGGGTCTGCATGGGGCTTTCGGGGCGCACAGGTGGGCTAAAGCGCTTAATGTTCGCACACTGGTTTGTAGCATACTAACTTTCCATGTAGATTGTGAGGTAATATCTTTTATTGAATCATAGAATATCGGGGTGGGAAGGGACCTCAGGAGGTCATCTAGTCCAACCCCCTGCTCAAAGCAGGACCAATCCCCAACTAAATCTTCCCAGCCAGGGCTTTGTCAAGCCTGACCTTAAAAACCTCTAAGGAAGAAGATTCCACCACCTCCCTAGGTAACCCATTCCAGTGCTTCACCACCTTCCTAGTGAAAAAGTTTTCCCTAATATCCAATCTAGACCTCCCCCACTGCAACTTGACACCATTCCTTCTTGTTGTGTCATCTGCTGCCACTGAGAACGGTCTAGAGCCATCCTCTTTGGAACCCCCTTTCAGGTAGTTGAAAGCAGCTATCAAATCCCCCCCCTCATTCTTCTCTTCTGCAGACTTAATAATCCCAGTTCCCTCAACCTCTCCTCGTAAGTCATGTGCTCCAGCCCCCTAATCATTTTTGTTGCCTTCCGCTGGACTCTTTCCAGTTTTTCCACATCCTGCTTGTAGTATGGGGCCCAAAACTGGACACACTATTCGGCATTGGTGAGGCCTCATCTGGAGTAGAGGGGAATGATCACATCCCTCGATCTGCTGGCAATGCTCCTACTTATATAGCCCAAAATGCTGTTTGCCTTCTTGGCAACAAGGGCACACTGTTGACTCTCATCTAGCTTCTCGTCCACTGTAATCCCTAGGTCCTTTTCTGCAGAACTATTGCCTATCCACTCGGTCCCTAGTCTGTAGCAGTGCATGGGATTCTTCCATCCTAAGTGCAGGACTCTGCACTTGTCCTTGTTGAACCTCATCAGATTTCTTTTGGCCCAATCCTCTAATTTGTCTAGGTCCCTCTGTATCCTATCCCTACCCTCCAGCGTATATATCACTCCTCCCAGTTTAGTGTCCTCTGCAAACTTGCTGAGGGCGCAGTCCATGCCATCCTCCAGATCATTAATGAAGATATTGAACAAAACCGGCCCCAGCACCGACCCTTGGGGCACTCCACTTGATACCGGCTTCCAACTAGACATGGAGCTGTTGATCACTATCCGTTGAGCCCGATGATCTAGCCAACTTTCTGTTCACCTTATAGTCCATTCATCCAGCCCATATGTCTTTAACTTGCTGGCAAGAATACTGTGGCAGACCGTATCAAAAGCTTTGCTAAAGTCAAGAAATAACACGTCCACTGCTTTCCCCTCATCCACAGAGCCAGTTATCTCATCATAGAAGGCAATTAGGTTAGTCGGGCATGACTTGCCCTTGGTGAATCCATGCTGACTGTTCCTGATCACTTTCCTCTCCTCTAAGTGGATAAATTGTGGATAAATTGGCAAGAGTCCAGCGGAGGGCAACAAAAATGATTAGGGGGCTGGAGCACATGACTTATGAGGAGAGGCTGAGGGAACTGGGATTGTTTAGCCTGCAGAAGAGAAGAATGAGGGGGGATTTGATAGCTGCTTTCAACTACCTGAAAGGGGGTTCCAAAGAGGATGGATCTAGACTGTTCTCAGTGGTAGAAGATGACAGAACAAGGAGTAATGGTCTCAAGTTGCAGAGGGGGAGGTTTAGGTTGGATATTAGGAAAAACTTTTTCACTAGTAGGGTGGTGAAGCACTGGAATGGGTTACCTAGGGAGGTGGTGGAATCTTCTTCCTTAGAGGTTTCTAAGGTCAGGCTTGACAAAGCCCTGTCTGGGATGATTTAGTTGGTGTTGGTCCTGCTTTGAGCAGGGGGTTGGACTAGATGACCTCCTGAGGTCCCTTCCAACCCTGAGATTCTATGATTCTAAGTGCTTCAAAATTGATTCCTTGAGGACCTGCTCCATGATTTTGCCGGGGACTGAAGAGAGGCTGACTGGCCTGTAGTTCCCCGGATCCTCCTCCTTTCCTATTTTAAAGATGGGCACTACATTAGCCTTTTTCCAGTCATCCAGGACCTCCCCCGATCACCATGAGTTTTCAAAGATAATGACCAGTGGCTCTACAATCACATCTGCCAACTCCTTTAGCACCCTTGGATGCAGTGCATCCGGCCCCATGGACTTGTGCTCGTCCAGCTTTTCTAAATAGTCCTGAACCACTTCTTTCTCCACAGAGGGCTGGTCACCTCCTCCCCATACTGGGCTGCCCAGTGCAGTAGTCTGGGGGCTAACCTTGTTCGTGAAGACAGAGGCAAAAAAAAAAAAAAAAGCATTGAGTACATTATCTTTTTCCACATCCTCTGTCACTACACTTTTCCTAACCACCTTCTTGTTGCTAACGTGTGTTTTCTACAGAGAAACCCTTCTTGTTACTCTTAAAATCCCTTGCTAGCTGCAACTCCAAGTGTGATTTGGCCTTCCTGATTTCATTCCTGCATGCCTGAGCAATATTTTTATACTCCTCCCTGGTCATTTGTCCAAGCTTCCACTTCTTGTAAGCTTCTTTTTTGTGTTTAAGATCAGCAAGGATTTCACTGTTAAGTCAAGCTGGTCGCCTGCCATATTTACTATTCTTTCTATTGGACCAACTTTCTGTGTATGAGACAGACAAGCTTTCGAGGAAGGGGAAGTGTTCTCGTTTTCACCGCTAAATACAAGGCAGGACAGACCCTTACGTATAAGAAATTAACACATGTTGAAAGAAACACCTTAAAGGAGAGTTATGGGTGACCAGTTGTGCTACTGAGACATAAAGCCAGTATCACTCTGGGGTATCATCAAACAATTACAGCCCACGCTTGACGGTGACCATGTCCTGGAAGAAACCTTTCCCAAACCAGCTCTTCTGGCCTTCAAACAACCTCGCCAAGCTCGTCAGAAGCAAGCTTCCCACAGACCACGACACACCAGCTCAACAGATGCAAAACCTGAAGTCACATCTCCACTGCTATGATGATCAACACCCCCCACAACATGCCTTTCAGGATCCAGGGGTCCTACGCATACCTATCACAGCACATGGTGTACCTCACCCAGTGCATCAACTAGGTGGGTGAAATCAGACAATCACTGTGCGCTCGAATGAAGTCTTGCAGAAAAATAAGACACAAATACCACAAAACGATTGCTCCATATCTGACCTCTCAGTCATCGTCCTCAAAGGAAACCTTCCCAACACCTTCAGATGGTGAACCTGTGAGCCGAAATTCATAACTCTGCTGGATACCAAAAATCATGGACTCAACAGAGAAGGTGGTTTTATCTCTCATTACAAGGACCTGTTACCCAGTAACTCTCCTTTATCCTGCAGAGGTGTTAATAGTTCACTTCATTTGGAATGGTCTCTTGCAACACATGTTAACTCCTTATGCTTAACAATCTGTTCCGCCTTGTGTTTAGCTGTGACACTCTGAGTACCTTCCTCAGACCAGAAGGAGAGCTCTGTGGCACTCAAGTTTGTCTCTTTACCCTAACCCTAACCCTCATCTGCCTTGTCTCTCTTATATCCTGGGACCAATGCAGCAACACTGCAAGCAGATAGGTTGTGACAGAGATGGCAATTTGCTGGGCAAACCTTAAAATTAAGTTTAAGTATTTTAGGAGTTCCGTGTATTCAGAATGCAAATGGTTATGTATTGTTTGTTGTGGGACTGTGTAATGTCCCTAGGGGCAGCCATGTCTAATGTAAACTCTGGGAAATATTCTGAGCCTCAAAAGACTGTTTGAAACAATGGGCCAGACAAGAGTGAACTTTGAAAGTTCTGTGGTTTCCCAGGAAAGCTCTAGGGGGAAGTGTTATGCAGATGTCTGCAAGAACTCAGCCTCTAGAAGCTTTGCCCCAGGGAGTCTGCTGATCACCTGTTACATGAGGACAAGCCCAGAACCCAAACTGTAACTCACAGCGTGAACCATAGGCGTGCTTGTTCTGAGCAAAAGGTGTTAGGAACTTGCAAAGCCTTGCAAGCGACTGGAAGCCACTGATTTCATGGTGTGAGGTTTGGTAGAGTCTCTAGTGCTGGGCTGCTTGATAAGGCTACAGCCTTGGGCTGATGGGACCGATTGGTTGATGGAGGAGGGAGTTACCGTCCCCACGTCTCCTGGTGAGCACGCCCGCCCCCCGAAGCAAAAGTGGCCTTTGGACTCCTAAGCTAGGAACTGGACTGAAACCCACAGGCCCTGAACAACCCTCCATCACTACTGACCTAGAATGGACTAGCAGGGCAGCCTAGATGTTGAAGACTGTACAACATCATATCAAATCCCTGAGCCAGCCAGTTCCACAGCCCTTCGGATTTGTACTGTGCTGGGGCCAGCAACGGGACCCTCGTCAGCATCTCAGGCCAGCTGCAGAGCTGCTACCTCTGAAGGAGAAATAGTCCCGAGGGGCTGGTATTGGACAGGCTTTCCTGTCAAAGTGGGTCACGGATCTCTCTCTCCTCCCCCTCCCACAGAGACTTCCTGTTTCCATTTGCCAGAGTTAGCTCTCAGTGCAGACCTTGTTCATTGCCTGCTCTCTCTTTCTCCGTTTCTGCTGGCACCAGTCCCGTTGCTGGGAGCTCTGGGGTTAACAGGCCAGCTAGCACAGTGTTTGGTTAAAGCCTGGGCCTTGGCTGGCTATGACCTTGTGCCGACGTGTTTGGAAACAAACAAGCTGTCTTTAGAATTGTGTTGAGTTGCTTTCCCCCGCTCCCAGACCCATGGGGACCGTTCAGGGCTCCAGCAATCAGAACCAGATCAGGCAGGCTGAGAGCTCTGTTACATCGGGTTCTATTGAGATGGGCACTGTGAGAGCTAGGCGGTGTCCTTTGCAGGGCTGGATCATTTGAGCAGAGTTCACTTGCCTGTTGGCCCCCTTTGCCTGCCACCAGGGGCTTGGGTTGACCAGAGCCTGCCCTAGGGAGAGAGCGAATGTTTTCATCTTAGGCAGCGACTCCTCCCAGTGCTCTCTGAGAGTCCTAAAAGGACACACACATGCCTACGTCACACTGTGTCCAGAGCACATGTTAGAACCATGTCTCTGTGTGGCCACCATATAATTCCAGTGCTGAATTGAGGCAGGTTTAGGTGGCGGTTGGAACCCAGGACCCCTGTCCTGTGGCAGACTGGTTGACTTTGGGCAAGTCACTTACTCACTCTCTGTCCAAGATTACCTCCATGTACAGATGGGATAAAACCACCAAGGTGTCAGCTGAGGTTTGTGAAGCACTCTGGGTTTGCCCAGTGGTATCAGGGTACAAACCATGTTTTTGTGGGAAGTACCTCCCCTCTCCGGTGAGTAAGATGGAAAGAACAATGCCAGCAAAAAAGGGACTTGGAATCCCAGGCAGCTAGGCGCTGAGAGCACGAAGTGCAGCATAGTGAAGAAAAAGAGGGCTGATTAAATCTGGAACAGGTTGGAGAGCTGCTAATGAAGCCATCCTGAAAGTGAGCCTTGGCGCGAACAGAAGGCTGCCAAGGGGGAATTCTGGCAGTAGCATATGCCTTGGCATTCACCAGTTCCTACCAGCAAGATGACATTCTGAAGGTAGAAATAACTGCTGTCAGGAATTGTTAGGAAAGGATCCAAGGCATGGCCAGTGGGGGACGTGTGAACATTCCTATTATGAATGGCAAACCGTACGTATGTGTGAAATGCAAGCTAACCTCTGCTTTGGGGGGAAAGGTAGAGAGGACTTGGGCAGTAGTTGAATTTTAAGAAGCCAAACTAGATGGAGCAGATACTGTAGCCAGTTGGACAGGAATCGTGGCCCAAAGACCATGTCCCGGAAGGGGAGATGCTGTGTCATAAACATACAGCTAAGGATAGCCTAGAATTCCTCCTTACCTGTAAGGGGTTAAGAAGCTCAAATAGCCTGGTTGGCACCTGACCAACAGGACCAATGGGGAAAGAAGATACTTTCAGATCTTGGGAGGGGGGAAGGTTTTGTTTGTGTGTTGTGTTGTCTCCCTTGGGACTGAGAGAGACCAGACAGAAATCTATCTCCTCCAAACCATCCAAAACCAAGTCTCCAAGTGGTCCTTTTCCCTAAGCTTATTTCTACCAGCTTAGGTAAAAAGTCCCCAAGGCACAAATTCTCCCTTGTACCTTGGATTAAGTAACTCTGCCACCACCAAGTGATTTAACAAAGAGCCAGGGAAAAGGACCACTTGGAGTTCCCCTTCCCCGAAAGTATCCCCTTAGGCCCTTACACCCCCTTTCCTGGTGGGGCTTGAGAATAATATCATAACCAAGTGGTTATCAAATGATCAAAGACCCAAACCCCTGGATCTTAGAACAATGGAAAAATCAGTCAGGTTCTTAAAATAAGGATTTTATTAAAAAAAAAAAAAAAAAAAAAAGAGAGAGAGAAAAAAGGTAAAAATCATCTCTGTAAAATCAGGATGGAAAATACTTTACAGGATACGCAGATTCAAAACACAGAGGATTCCCCTCTAGGCAAAACCTTAACGGTACAGAAACAGGAATAGACCTCCCTCTTAGCACAGGGAAAATTCACAAGCTAAACAAAAGATAATCTAATATGCCTGCCTGGCTAATTTACTTGTTGCAATATTAGAGACTTGGTTTTGGATGGTTTGGAGGAGATGGATTTCTGTCTGGTCTCTCTCTGTCTCAAGAGAGAACACACACAAACAAAGAGCACAAACAAAACCTTCCCCCCCTCCCAGATCTGAAAGCATCTTCTTTCCCCATTGGTCCTGTTGGTCAGGTGCCAACCAGGCTATTTGAGCTTCTTAACCCCTTACAGGTAAGGAGGAATTCTAGGCTACCCTTGGCTTTATGTTTATGACATGCTGCAATATGAAACCGCAAATAGGAAGGAAAATGGAAGAATGAGTTGTGAGGGGAAACCGGCCGTGGGGAACAGCGAATGGTTGAGCAGTTTCCCCTAGGTCCCAGCGAGAGGAGACCCAGCAGGAGAGGGCAACGGGAGGAGGGAGGGGGGAAAGAAGGGATGTTCAGCAACACTTGGTTTTGACCTACCTCTCTCCCATTGATGTTGCAAGTGTTTTCCCATCAACTGCAGTAGGAACCTTGGGTTCTGGCTGTACTTTTCCTTACGCCTCCCAATCTATGCACACCCCATCCGTGGCCCCACCAAGTTGCGAGGACTCTTCGTCAACCTTCTCCTGGCGCTGGCCAAAGTGGCCATCCACCATACGAGGAGGATGCTGGGCGGGGAGGTGCTCTGTGACTCTGGGGTCTATTTCCACTCCTCCCTTCTCTCATTCATCCGGGCAGAGTTCCTCTGGGCTGTGACAGCTGGCTTCTAGACACGGCGGAGCAGTGGGCATTCTCCGGGGGACTCTGCTTTGTGTCCCCCTCAGGCTCCCTGCTTTTGACCCTATGACCTCACTCCTGTTCCTGCTTTTCATTAGTTGTCCCCGACCTCCTTTGAGCCCTGGGCTCAGTGGCTCCTCCCCTTAGGCCCCCCGGGAACTCAGTAAGTCCAGTGGGAACCAAGCTCAGCCAGCAGCGAGCACCATAGGAAAGCCCTTCCCGCCCAAGCCGAACCAGGAGCTGAGCGCTGAGAGGAAGCCACCAGCAAGGAAGGCAGTGCAGTAATCCTGCTGGATGACTCCATAGAGTAGCCTTGGCCAGGTGGCAGGATAAAGCATCTACTAAAGCCTCCAGAGGTCCCTCAGAGCTAGTTACAGTCCATGTGAGGAGGAGTGACGACCCCGAAGGAAGACATGGCGCACTGAAGAATTGTGTTAGGGACCGAGGAAGGGAGCTGCGCTGGGGCGGATGCAGGTGATCTCTGCAGAGCTGTGTGGTACCAAGTGTGAGCAAAGCCAGGAGACCAGCCCATGGGCTACTTACTGTGGGGAGAGGAGGGGGCTTGCATCCATGGAGTACTAGAATAGGGGTGAATGTGCCCTTCTCCTTCAGTGGGTGCACTAGGCTAAACTGTTGAGGGGGCACGGACCACTCGCAGCAGAGCATGGCATCCTAATTCTGGCCTGGTGTGGAGGGGAGATCTGGGGGGTGGAGAACAAGTCTGTCCCCCACTCGCCCCACAGGTAAGTGCTCCTGTCCAGTGGGGCGGAGCCTGGTTCTCCACTCTTGGCATTGCAGCCTGGTGCACGGAGCAGCAGCGCCACTCACGTTTGGCCCGATTGCCCCTCTACCATGACAGAGGGCCATAGGAGCTAAAATTGAACAAGTGTCTTTATGGCTCTGTGCCAGGTTGCAACAGCCGGCATGGGGAGCTGGGGGCAGGGACAGGAGCCACTGTTGTGGGGTGAGTGTGAGGCGAGCTTCCTCTAACAGTGGGAGAAGTGTGTGCCTCGTTTTGCACATGATTCCTGTGGGTGCAGCTGAACCCGTTGTCCATGCTAAAGCCACCCCTTTAGAGGAGCTTTCCTGAGGGTTCAGTCTCCTTTTAAGCAACATTGGTCACCAACCCCGTCTTCAGAGCTGTGCCTAGCTCATGTGCCGTATGCCAGGCTGGAGCGGGGTGAGAGGGGAACTTCTGCTTCACTCTTGGGAGTAACCCAGCCAGAGTTTCTGGCATATACACAAGGCAGAAGAGGAAGCTGCTGTGGCACTAGGCTAATCTGTGTGCACCCAAATGCAAGGAGCATGGGAACGCCAGAGTTGTTATTCAACAATGGGCTGATGCCACTTAGTGGGAGAGAA
The DNA here is from genome assembly GCA_033296515.1 of Macrochelys suwanniensis. Lineage (NCBI taxonomy): Eukaryota > Metazoa > Chordata > Testudines > Chelydridae > Macrochelys > Macrochelys suwanniensis. Next base: position 822,646 of record CM065787.1, on the reverse strand, counting down.
ATCTCCTAGCCGGAATACCTGTGGAGATGGCTTCAGTGTGGCCAAGGGGCAGACCAGGAAGGTGGGGGGAGGGGAGGGGAAGGTCAATGGTATGTCGGAAGCATGGGCCATGGGAGCGTGCTACACTTTGTCACAAAAGAGGGCTGTGATGAAATTCGTAGATCCCACGGCCAGAAGGGACCATGGTGATCATGCAGTCTGACCTCCTGCGCAGCACAGGTCAGAGACCTGCCCCATCGTAATTCCTAGAGCAGATCTTCCAGAAACACAGCCAGGCTTGATTTTAAAGATCGCCACTGATGGTGAATCCACCCCGACCCTTGGTAAATTGTTCCAGTGGGTAATCACTCTCCGGGTAAACATTTTACGCCTTCATTCCCTTCCTTTGGGTCCGTATCCAGGAATCCAAAGTCAAGATCTGTTCCTGAGCCCTGGCTAGGAGAGCCCAGGAGATACTTGAGGCCATGTTGCATTCTCTGCTCGTTGGGGGATGAGCTTTGGACAGCATGAATCCAAGTTGGCATAAACCAGGGAGGTTCCTAACTGAAGGAGAGGGGACAGCTTTATGATCCAAAGTGAGGAGCCTTGGTCCTCGATCTCCTCCTTACCCCCAGGAAGGAATAGACTGTGGCTATGAGAGAGGTAGGGAAACGTCGCCAGCGTCTCCCAAGCGCCTGAGTTCTGCGGTTACGGAAGGGCTCTTGGGATGTGGGGTATTGGATCCCGGGAAGCGTGTTTGAGGAATTAAGGGATCTCGTGTGCGAGGCACAGTGGGAGGAGGTCTGACACCCCATCAGCCTAGGAAAGAAGCCAAAGGCCCAGCAGGCTAGGTTTCTGCTCCAGGAGAAGTTGGCAGTGTCTCCATGAGGGGCTGCTCAGAGGCCTGAAGACAGAAGTCTACTATCCTGGCAATGGGAGAGGTAGGCAGCCACGCAGGGCTGTTGGTTCAAGGTTTGCAGGACGAAGGTACGGGCCACAAGCAAGCCAAATGTACTAATACTAGTGAAAGGGGGTCAGAGGGATGAACAGCAGCTGTTGGAGAGCAGGAGAGGAAGGACTAGAGCCCACTGATAACTGAAGAGGGACTTGAGGAGAGTGGGTATGTGTCAATCCGCCTGAGGAAAATACAAAAGTTGCGATAATTTAGAGAGGAGGGATACCTGTATGCATGCTTCTGGCTCAGCTGGGCCAGAGGGCTTGGAGCTGGAGGAATTGAGAGAATTGACAAACGCATTTGTCCAAGTTATGATTGCTTTGGAAAAATCATTGGAAACCTGGGGGTGTTTTTAGGAAAGAGACTATAGTACCGGTCTCTTCTGAGGGGAAGAGGGGCAGTCCTTGCCCGGCAAGTCTAACTCCTGTCCAGGGATTTCCCTATACCACCCCCTGAATTTCCCCAACACCACCCCCCTCCTCCCCCAGTTTTGTGAACTAGTTACATGCAGTATTGCCAATTTAGTGATTGTTTGGAAATTTGAATTGAAATTGAAACATTAATACATACACATTTTATCATATACTTTATATCTGAAAAAGTATAATACAGGGGTAGGCAACCTATGGCACGCGTGCTGAAGGCGGTACGCGAGCTGATTTTCAGTGGCACTCACACTGCCCAGGTCTTGGGGCTCTGCAATTTAATTTAATTTTAAATGAAGCTTCTTAAACATTTTAAAAACCTTATTTACTTTACATACAACAATAGTTTAGTTCTATATTATAGACTTATAGAAAGAGAGCTTCTAAAAACATTAAAATGTGCTACTGGCACGCGAAACCTTAAATTAGAGTGAATAAATGAAGTCTCAGCACACACTTCTAAAAGGTTGCTGGCCCCTGGTATAATAGATTTGAAAAGTATGAACACAGACTAGCTTCCTTATACAGCTGTTGTTTTTTATGACAATGTCAGTGCATTCATTTCGGTGATGTTGGCCAACCTAATAATTTCAAATGATGATTTGTAAGCAAAGTCTAAATGAGCTCTCTTGACAGCTAGTGATGAGCTGGGGACTGGGGGGAAAGGCTTCAGGACCAGATTGTATTTACATTCACACCTAATCTACCTAGTGTGACAGACCCAGACAAGTGGGGTACAGAAGTCTGATAGAAGGCAAATATACTGGCCATTGGATGAATAGTTTTCTGTTCCCTGAGTGACCAGAGCAGGGGCTGCACTAGAACAAGCAGGAACTTTCTGGAACCAAATTAAGGCAGGCCGGCTAATTAGGACACCTGGAGCCAATTAAGAAGAACCTGCTAGAATCAATTAAGACAGGTAGGTTAATCAGGGCACCTGGGTTTAAAAAGGAGCTCCCTTCAGTTTGTGGTGTTGCGTGCGAGGAGCTGGGAGCAAGATGCACACAAGGAGTTGAGAGTGAGAAGAGTTGAAGGACTGAGGAGTACAAGCATCAGCAGACCATCGGGAGGAAGGTCCTGCAGTAAGCATAAAGAAGGTGTTGGGCGGAGGCCGTGGGGAAGTAGCTCAGGGAGTTGTAGCTGTCATGCAGCTGTTCCAGGAAACCCTATAGACAACTGCAATCCACAGGGCCCTGGGCTGGAACCCGGAGTAGAGGGCGGGCCCGGGTTCCCCCCAAACCTCCCAACTCCTGATCAGACACAGGAGGAATTTGACTGTGGGTTCTACCAGAGGGGAAGATCTCTGAGGCGATCAAAATCCGCCAATAAGCACAGGACTCACCAAGGTAGAGGAGGAACTTTGTCACAACTGGTGTCAGGGGTGGGATTGTGGTGTGCACAGCGCGGCGGAAGAAGAGGGGTGTTTTAAAAAAAAGAAAAAAAGGAAGCGGATTTATTTTTTTTCTTCACCACAATGGAAGATGTAGTATGGGCACTGATACAAGCCACAGCTGCCCAGCAGGAAGCTGTCCAGGCAGTTGCCCAACAGGAGGCAGTGCGGCTGCAGCAGGAGACCAATCGCCTGTTGATGGACCAGGCCGCTCAAGACCGGACTATGTTGCGGGAATTAGTAAACCAAGTGAAGGCCCTTACGGAGCTGAACCCTGGCCATGATGGGACACGGTACATACGGGCCAGCAATTGCCTGCAGAAAATGACGGGGAAGGATGACATAGAGGCATATCTCCTGGCCATTGAGAGGACAGCCCTACGGGAGGCCTGGCCTTGAGATCAGTGGTCTGGCATCCTCGCCCCATTCCTGTGCGGGGAGGCCCAGAAGGCCTACTATGATCTGCCTAAAGAGGCTGCAGCAGACTACCCCCAGCTGAAAGCAGAGATCCTGGCCAGATCTGGGGTAACGACCGCAGTGCGGGCCCTGCGGTATCACGAGTGGAGGTACCAGGAAGACAAAACCCCACGGTCCCAATTGTATGACCTCATCCATCTCTCACGAAAGTGGTTGCGAACTGAGTCCCGGGGTCCAGAAGAGATACTAGAGGTTCTGGTCATTGACCGATACATGAGGGGACTACCACCAGACCTTCACACATGGGTAAGCTAGAATGAACCCTCCACCTATGACGAGATTGTTGCACTGGTAGACAGGCGAAGGACGGCAAGGGAGCTGATCAGACCAGTTAAGGAAGCGGAACCCCGGGTTAAACTAGCAGCACCAAACCCAAGAGCTCGAGTGATTGGGCCACCAGGAGAGCCTAGGTGGAAAAAGAGAGGGGCTGAAGGCCCACCAGAGGCCACAAAGAGTCGGAGCACTGAGGGGGAAGAAGTTCGTGATATTAGACTGCCCAAACCAAGAGACCGGGGAACGCCTAGGGTTCCATACAGATGTTATGCCTGCGGAGAGTGGGGACACATAGCTGCACAGTGTCCCAATGCCGAGGAGCCTATGCAGTGTAACCTGGGAAATTGGGCAGACCCATGCTCCCTAATCCACCTTGTGGGGGTCTCACTAACCCCACATATGTACACCAGACCAGTGAAACTAAATGGGGTAGAGACCACAGCACTGGTTGATTCAGGGAGTGCTATCACGCTCATCTCAGGGAGGCTCGTGAAGCGTAGTCAGCTGCTGCAGGCTAAACGTACGGGGATAACCTGTGTCCATGGGGCAGTTAGTTACTACCCCACCATCCCAGTAAAAATCAAAATCCAAGGAAACACTACTGAGGTAGCAGCAGGTGTAGTCCCTAAACTCCCATACCCAGTGCTCATAGGGAGAGACTTCCCAGGGTTTGGAGACTTACTCCCAGTAGGGGGATTGGAGAAAGAAGGGAACCCTGAAATTAGTGAGGCATCCACAGTAGACTGTCAACCCCCAATCTTCTCTGAAATATCCCCAGATTTGTTCCCCACTCCCAGACAGGGTAGAAAGATGAAAAGGGAAAGAAGGGCAGCTAAGGCCTTGGGAACCCGAATACTGACCCAAAGCCAGAGGGTCGCTCTCATAGGGAGGCGGACCCGTGCAGCTGAACAAGAGGCCACCCAGGAGGGAGAAGCACCCGAGTCTGACCCCCACCCTAACGCCTCTGAACCAGCAGAGGCAACAGAGACTGGCCCCCTAGATCTTGGGCAGATTAGCCCCGGGAGAGGAAATTTTGGATGGGACCAGGCTGAAGACCCAAGATACGACAACATTAGGAAAGAGGTGACTGAAATAGACGGGGTTCCCGTGGAAGGGAAAATCCAGGGACCAGGACCCTACTTCATAATGAAGAAGGATCTCTTATACCGGGTTGCACCAGTACAGGGGCAGAAGGTACAGCAGATCCTAGTACCTCAAAAACACCAGAATGCTGTATTAAGCCTTGCCCATAGTCATCTTTTCGGGGGGCATTTGGGGGTAGAAAAGACCCTGGCACGGGTCCTACGACGATTTTTCTGGCCTGGAGTACATGAAGAAGTGAGGAGGTACTGTGCGTCCTGTCCAGAGTGTCAGCTGCACAGTCCCCGTCCCCATTTGAGGGCACCTTTAGTACCCCTTCCCATCATAGAAGTCCCCTTCGAGCGAATAGCCATGGACCTAGTGGGACCCCTGGAGAAGACGGCTTGGGGCCACCAATATATACTGGTTGTTTTGGATTATGCTACTTGCTACCCAGAAGCCGTCCCCCTGCGGAACACAGCCTCTAAAACGATAGCCAAAGAGCTGGTGGGGATCTTTGCCCGAGTGGGGCTACCAAAGGAGATATTAACAGACCAAGGAACTCCATTTATGTCGAAGCTAATGAAGGACCTCTGTACGCTGCTCCATATACATGCCCTGAGAACTTCAGTCTATCACCCGCAGACTGATGAGCTGGTAGGAAGGTTTAACCGAACCCTCAAGGCTATGATAAGGAAGGTGGTAAGTCAGGATGGGAAGGACTGGGACACCCTACTACCTTACCTTATGTTCGCTATCCGGGAGGTACCTCAGGCCTCAACTGGGTTTTCCCCCTTCGAATTCTTATACGGGCACCACCCCCGTGGCATACTAGATATCGCCAAAGAGATCTGGGAAGAGGAACCCAGTGAGGGGAGAAATATAATAGAGCATGTATTGCAGATGCGAGACCGGATAGCCCGGGTCACCCCTATTATACGGGAACATTTGGAAAAGGCACAGGAGGCCCAGCGAACCCATTACAATCGCCAGGCAAAAATCCGACAGTTCCAACCAGGGGATCGGGTGATGGTGTTGGTACCCGCGGCAGAAAGCAAGCTTCTGGCCCAATGGCAGGGGCCCTATGAGGTGGTTGAACCCGTGGGGGAAGTAACCTACAAGGTGTGGCAGCCAGGACGTCGGAAACAAGAACAAATATATCACATCAACCTTCTGAAACCCTGGCATGCACAAGAGGCATGCGCAGCTGTCCGAAAAGACCTACCCCAGGAAAACAAACCTTCCAAACAAGTGAGAGTGTCTCCCGATTTAACACCAGACCAGAAGAATGAGGTGTCTGAGATGATCTTCTGGAACCAAGATGTGTTCTTTACAAAACTGGATCGAACAACCGAGACATATCACCACTTCGTCACAAACCCTGGGGCCAGAGTAACAATGAGGCCCTCCAGGGTGCCAGCGGCCAAAAGGGAGGAAATAAAAGCAGAAGTTAAAAAGATGCTGGAGTTGGGGATCATCGAAGAATCCCACAGTCAGTGGTCCAGCCCAGTCGTACTGGTGCCCAAATCTGATGGCACCGCAAGGTTTTGCAATGACTTCCGGTGACTAAACGAGGTATCCCAATTCGACGCGTACCCCATACCTCACATAGATGAGTTAGTGGACCGTCTGGGCAATGCCCGGTACTTGACTACCCTAGACTTGACAAAGGGGTACTGGCAAATTCCCCTTTCCAAAGAAGCAAAGGAAAAGACTGCGTTCTCTACGCCAGAGGGTATTTTCAATATACTGTCCTCCCTTTTGGACTACATGGGGCCCCAGCTACCTTCCAGCGCCTCATGGATAAGCTATTATGCCCCCATAATCATCATGCGGCTGCCTACCTGGACGATGTGGTCATTCATACCCCAGACTGGGAAACCCACCTCGAAAAGGTGGAGGCAGTCCTCGATACCTTCAGGCGAGCTGGCCTTACAGCTAACCCTGCTAAGTGTGCTGTAGGGTTTACGGAGGCCAAATATCTTGGCTACATTGTGGGAAAAGGTCTGGTAAACCCCCAACTGAACAAGTTAGAGGCCATCCAAAATTGGCCCCGACCACGTCTCAAGAAGCAAGTCCGGGCATTCCTAGGTGTGGTGGGGTATTACCGACGATTTATCCCTCACTTTGCCACAAGGGCTAGCCCCCTGACAGACCTAGTGAAAGCCTGTGGACGTGATCTGGTGAGATGGTCTGACGGAGCTGACAGAGCGTTCACAGACCTACGGACTGCCCTCTGCAGTAACCCCGTACTGATAGCCCCAGATTTCACCAAGGAATTTATCCTGCAGACGGATGCATCGGAAGTAGGGTTAGGGGCCGTTCTATCACAGATGGATGGGGAAGAGGAACATCCAATTCTCTACCTCAGTAGGAAACTCCTTCCGAGGGAGCAAAAATATGCCGTGGTGGAGAGAGAGTGCCTCGCTGTAAAATGGGCCATGGAAACGCTGTGCTACTACCTGCTCGGGCGCAGATTTGTCCTCGTGACCGACCATGCCCCTCCCTCTTCAATGGATGCAGCGGAACAAGGAGAAGAACACTAGGGTGACCAGGTGGTTCTTATCCCTCCAACCTTTCCAGTTCCGTGTGCAACACAGAGCAGGGAGCCGTTATGGCAATGCCAATGGCTTGTCACGTGTGCACTGTCTGGCGTCCCAAGCTGCCCAACCCCTTGGTGTTGAGCATGGGGGAGGGATATGTGACAGACCCAGACAAGTGGGGTACAGATAGAAGGCAAATATACTGGCCATTGGATGAATAGTTTTCTGTTCCCTGAGTGACCAGAGCAGGGGCTGCACTAGAACAAGCAGGAACTTTCTGGAACCAAATTGAGGCAGGCCGGCTAATTAGGACACCTGGAGCCAATTCAGAAGAACCTGCTAGAATCAATTAAGACAGGCAGGCTAATCAGGGCACCTGGGTTTAAAAAGGAGCTCCCTTCAGTTTGTGGTGTTGCATGCGAGGAGCTGGGAGCAAGAGGCACACAAGGAGTTGAGAGTGAGAAGAGTTGAAGGACTGAAGAGTACAAGCATCAGCGGTCCTGCAGTAAGCATAAAGAAGGTGTTGGGCGGAGGCTGTGGGGAAGTAGCCCAGGGAGTTGTAGCTGTCATGCAGCTGTTCCAGGAAACCCTATAGACAACTGCAATCCACAGGGCCCTGGGCTGGAACCCGGAGTAGAGGGCGGGCCCGGGTTCCCCCCAAACCTCCCAACTCCTGATCAGACACAGGAGGAATTTGACTGTGGGTTCTACCAGAGGGGAAGATCTCTGAGGCGATCAAAACCCGCCAATAAGCACAGGACTCACCAAGGTAGAGGAAGAACTTGGTCACACTAGGTATCCAGCAAACAGAGCTGTGTTGCCCAAGTGATAGATTTTGGCTGGGGTTGGGTTACAAATCACTTGAATGCGGGGGTAATGAAATGTTGTTTTTATTGTACGAGTAAAGGGCAGTAGAACTGTCCTTAGCCTGTGCTGATTGAGGGCATCAAGAGAGAGGGTGGGAACAGGTGTTTTGCTTGATGGTCTGCCTGACTCACAAGTACTATTTGACCTACCCCTCTCCACTGTTTAAAGACAGAGCTGATTAGGCTCCATAGAGAGTCTTTTGTTTTGTTACATGACCACTGCAGCTGAAATCACTGATAATCAGGTCTAAGTGCTTAGACCTGCTGTGGGGACAGTGTTTCTGTGGAAGAGATGCCCCAGCCTCCACTAGCAGCGAGGTTCCCCCACTGAGAGCTCAGCGGAACCTCAAGAGACCAACTCACAGAGGTCACAGTGGCAGGTGGCAGCAGAAGGTGACGGCGCAGGGCCATTGGCAACTAGGGTGACCAGACAGCAAATGTGAAAAATCAGGACGGAGGTGGGGGGTAATAGGAGCCTATATAAGAAAAAGACCCAAAAATGGGAACTGTCCCTATAAAATCGGGACATCTGGTCACCCTATTGGCAACAGAGTGATGGAGTGAACAGTGGCACAACAAACAGCAGTGGCCAGAGCGAACAGTGAGCAGACAGAATGAGAAAAGTGCCTTGCCCCCCACCTGGGAGGTGAACTCATGTGAAAGCACCTCTGAACTCTGAGTCTCCTCTGACCAAGGACAACACCGGTGAGTGTTAATGAGGCTGTTAAGAATGCTGGAGACATAACACAGTTCATGCGAACAAACATGGCTGTGGCATCATACTTTCTATTTAAGCAAGAGATACCACACACTACAAACTGGAGGCCAGTGTTAAGTGCATTGTCACTTGTTTATCCTGAAGTTGAACACTGGTTCCGAACAAGACCAGCAAATGCTCACTATCTTTCTGCAAGAAACTCAACAAGAAACAGTTAAAGACTCAACAGTTGAAAAAGTGAAGAACTTTCTCACCACATTCAAAAAATTTGCATACATGGCTGATGAATGCACCGATGCAAATGGGCATCGAGTATTAAGTCATTGTGTACGTTATCTTGATGTCAGGGGTAGGCCAGTAGATGCATTTCTAGATGTTCAAGTTATAAAAGACACATTGGCTGCATCTGTGAAAACCCACATCTTAGAGTTAAATGCTTGTCAATTGGACCCCAAACAGATGGCTGCTTGTGCATTTGATGGAGCTGCAAACTCCTCTGGAAGACATGGTGGAGTACAAGCTTTGCTCAGAAAAAAGTGTAACTCTAATCTCTCCTATACAAACTGCAGAGGCCATCTACTCCAACTAGCGCCAGTACGAGCTGCAGATTCTTCAAAAGACATTAACAAAGCTATAAATGTAATCCATTATATTCTTTTTACAGCAGGAGTCCACAAAGACTGGATATCTTGGAAAATATAGACGATACACTGGGACTGAAGTTCAAATTAGTCCAACCTGGGAAAACCCTCTGGCTTTCTCATGAGCGATCCTTGGCTGTTGTCTTAAAATTACTCCAGCCGTTATTACTGGCTTTGGAAAGTATCTACCAAGATGGAATGGATCTAAGTAGTGAGGCTGGTGGATTACTTTTGCTACTACGTTCAGAGAAGACTATTGCCATTCTCTCGCTTGTAAGTCTACTGTTGAAACCACTTGGGTCATTAAACAATGTAATCCAGGCATCTGCTACAACAGTAGTAGATCTTTGTCCAGCAGTAGAAGCTACATTTGGATCAATCAGAGAGCTATCCATTGAAAAAGTACTGGAAGAAGCAAAGACTTCAGTCCAGAAGTTGATTAATGAAGGCATTTATATTGAATCCTTAAGTGAAGAGGACAAGAAGTGTTTAAGACAACTGAAAAAGTACAGACTTGATTCTTAAAAATCTACAACAGCGACTTCTATATTCTACTCAACCTTTATGTAGCTTTTACAGGTCCCTGTCCTATAAAACACTGACAGTTGAGTGGAGTGAGGCACTACCAGCAGTAGGGCTGCCATGTGCTCAGGACAGAATAGAGAATTTGAACACAGAGTGGAATATCATACGATGGATGAACGAATGAAGATTTGACTTCTTTTTTTATCTTCACTAGTGACTCGACCCAATCTTTATGATGTTTCCCGGGATGAAAGAAGTAGGAATTCATCTCTTGCTACTCCCAGTCACAACAGCTATAGTTGAGTGTTCTTTTTCATCATTTAATAGAATTTTGTGTTCTGAAAGAAGTTGCCTTCTGCCTGATCATGTGAATGAACTAATGAGCATATCAATTGAAGGAATGCAAGTACTGGACACACGAGAAGCCACCAAAGATGAACACATGGCATTCAAGAAGTTCATTAACAGAGTTGTGCAAAATTATAACAAGAAACCAAGAAGGATGTTGACGTAGTGCTTCATAGAAGGCTTGAGTAGCCAACTTTAATTTGTGTGATGATTTTAAAACATGAGTTAAATCTAAAAAAATGGGCATTAAACATTTTTCAGTTTTTACTGTGGTGTCATACAGCCCATCTTCACCCTCACGGTCGCACCCCTCATCAGCCCTGACACCCCCCCTCTAAATTTGAAACTCCCCCCCCCCCCCCCCATTTCAATTCCTGGGGAAAACACTGCTTCTGTCCTTAGGGAGCAAGTGAAATGAATAAATATTGAGAGAGAACATGACTAAACCTTCGAAAGGACACCAGAGCCTGGGGCAGTTCACAGCACAGATCCTGTCTGCTCTCTCTGGCTCTGTCCTGGTGCGTGCAGGGAGCGCACTAGATGGAATGTAATCGGCATGGACTGTAGTGAAGCATTTGCAACTGTTCTCTGACCTATTACTCACTAAATGCAAAGTGACTGCATAGGAACACAGTCCCATAGGTTGACATGTGTCTGAAGGACCGTAAACAAAGGGTAATGATGGGTGTCTAATGGAATACTGCAAGGGTCTGGGTTAGATCCCCTCTTAGTAAATATCTCTTAATTACTTGGAAGGAGAAAACAGTCAGTTAATGAAATTCCCAGATGGTACCAAATTGTCTTATTTCCCCATTGGCAATTCAGACCAAAGGGATCTAGAGAGATTAGAAATATGGGCAGGTGCTGATGAGAGGAGTTTCATCTGAAAATCGTAAGTTCCTGCGTCTGGTGGGGAGGGCCGCGATGGAGATTCCAGGGGAAGGGCCAGGTTGGGACACAACCAAAAGCAGAGAGCTGAGGGGGTGAGTGGAGAGGCGTCTGCAGTGAGATGTGGCAGCAAACACAACTTTGGGTGCTGTGCACAGACGTCACATCTAGGGGTGCCAGTTTTAAGGGCTGTATTTCTGGAGGTTCCATCACATGACACACTCTAATTCCTGGAGACTCCCGGGCAACCCTAGTGGTGCCATGGACCAGAGAGCTGTCCCTTTCCACGTGGTTCTGAGGGAACTGGCCCTGGAATGCTGGGGCAGGTTCACAGTCTGGCGAGCAGCAGGGCTGACGGGGGTGGAGGGATTGGCATAGGAGGAAGGATTGAGTGAATTGGGCCCCATCTACATAAGAAAATGTATCCAGTTTTACTAGATTGGTTTAGAAACCAATTGGAAATCGGTGCAGCCCCCTTCCTTTGGCCTCTGATGCAGAACCACATCCCCACCGCACGTTGCACAGCTGTTACTGACTCGGCTTATTCAGTCAGTGGCACTTTCTTGCATAGTCCAGGCTTCCTGCGTGTTTCCTGGCACCGAGGTGACCTAGACCATGCAGGACCATACCTCTGCTGGCGGACATGCAAACACAAAGCTCACTTTCTGTCTCTTTGCTTTGCCTTCCCCAGCACTAGCCTTGATACCCCAATTGGCCCGTTCCCCTCGCACCTAGAAGCCCTGCCCACGCTGAGCCCAGCCCCCACCACTCTTCATTCGAGTCCCCTCGTAACCCAGCTTCGCTGTCCCTTGGGCTGAAGAAGGGCAAGAGTGCCTGCTGCGCCCCAGCCCTAGCGAGCAGCCATGCCGTGCTGCTGGTGTCCCCCCGTCTCCCCTCTGGCTTTGCGCCGTTCATTACGTGAGCTGGGTTAACTCCTCAGGGTGGATCCTCTGCGTGTCCAGCACAAACGTGCTCCACGTGCTAGCAATGGCAATACAAATGCTCCAGAAGGGAGGGGAAGTTGCAGTGTGGCTGGCAGGAGTGGGGTGAACTTCAGAGGAGGGAATCTGAGCTTCCGGCAGGGGCTCTTTCTGACCGAGCCCTGCTGGGAAAGGCGGGAGCATCTAAACCTAGGCTGGAGGAAGCTGTGGGCAGTGCTCGCTAGGGAGGTGAACTGGCCGCTAGCCAGTGTTCTGTGGGTGGTCGTGCTCTAGGTGGTGGGGGACCCCGGTGTGGGGTCTCTGCCTCTGTCCTGCCCACGTTAGCAGTGGCGGCGCTGCCATGTGCACAGAATGCATTTGCATTTCCTGCAGCTGGCAGGCTTGTTCTGGCCTGTGCGTCACGCGGGCAGTGGTGGCGGGCCGGGCACGGGTGCTAGCAGAGTTTTAGGTACTGAGCAAGGGGTGTCTTCGCTCCTGGTAAGCGCCTCTGATAAGACCTGGGCAGTGTTGGCTGTCTGCTTGGAGCAGGCCGGTTCCCACATGCCAGGGCCTACCATCTGGCAGCAGTGAGCCTGCGGCCCAGCTCCCTGGGGGGTTGTCTAATCATGGTTCCCTCTGCTTCTTTCCAGGTTTCAAGTGCCCCATTTGCTCCAAATCTGTGGCTTCCGACGAGATGGAAATGCACTTTATCATGTGTCTGAGCAAGCCCCGCCTCTCCTACAACGGTAAGGGCTCCCTTGGTGCGTGCGCCCGGGGGAGGGCCAGTAAACACCAGAGGGTTCGCTAGGCAGCTCAGCCCAGGCCACGGAGAAAAGCTTCCTCGCAGGCAAACGTGCTGTCTCTCTCCAGGAGAGGCCGCTGGCTTGCCTTGCTGCTTGGGGTGAGAGGGGTCAGCCTGAGCTGGTTTGCTACAGGGGAGCATGCCCAGATGAACGCTCTCCTGGGCTCTGAGTTAGCTCCACCCTCTGGATACAGGAGCTGCCCAGTCTCGGCCGTGCCCTTCCCCCCGATTTGCTTCCAGCTCAGAGACTTCCCGTGGCACTTGAATTCTTCAGCTGTCATCCTGTGTGCCCAGGCCTCTTCTTTCCACCCCCTTGTTGGGTGTAACACCCTTCCCCACACAGCCCCCGTCCAGCCCCACTTGGTTCTTCCCAAAGCTGCCCCAGTGGGGGGGAAAGGGGCAGCCAGCTGCATCACACAAGTGGAGCTGGGGGCTGAGGATCAACCCTGTTGGCTTGCACAGTGCAGAGCTTTGCCTTGCCAGGTGAGAGTGGGGTGGAGGAGTGTGTGGGGAGAAGACAGAGGCAGCCCTAGATGTAGGCTGTGCTGGGAGCAGAAACCCTGAAGTGTAGTGTCTGGGGAGGGCAGGCCATGTGCATTTCCTCCAGAGCATTTGTGGGGTGGGGGTGCCCACAGGGTACTCTGGGGTCACTTCATTTCTCCCAGTGACTTGATCAGTGAGGAATTGAACACTGGGGAGTGGAACTTATTGTCCTAACTTGATTACCCAGCCGAGACGCCATGTGGCTGGTGGTAGGGTCTAGTGGTCCAGGTAACCCGCTTCCTGGGAAATAGTCAACATGTTTTTTGTAAAGGGAAATTATGCCTCACCATGGGGGGTCAATAAGCATGCGGACAGTGTATATAGTGTATTTACATTTTCAGAAAGCCTTTGACAGGGTCCCTCACCAAAGCCTCTTAAGCAAAATAAGCATTCATGGGATAAGAGGGGAGGTTCTCTCATGGACTGGTAACTGGTTAAAAGATAGGAAACAAAGGGTAGGTATAAATGGTCAGTTTTCAGAATGGAGAGAGGTAAATAGTGGTGTCCCCCCAGGGGTCTGTTCTGGGACCAGTCCTATTCAACGTATTCATAAATGATCTGGAAAAAGAGGTAAACAGTGAGGTGGCAAAATTTGCAGACGATACAAAACTACTCAAGATAGTTAAGTCCGAGGCAGACTGTGAAGAGCTACAAAAGGATTTCACAAAACTGGGTAACTGGGCAACAAAATGGCAGATGAAATTTAATGTTGATAAATGCAAAGTAATGCACATTGGAAAACATAATCCTAACTATACGTATACAATGATGGGGGCTGAATTAGCTGTTACCACTCAAGAAAGAGACCTTGGAGTCATTGTGGATAGTTCTCTGAGATCATCCACTCAATGTGCAGCGGCAGTCAAAAAAGCAAACAGAATGTTGGGAATCATCAAGAAAGGGATAGATAATAAGACAGAAAATATCATATTGCCTCTATATAAATCCATGGTATGCCCACACCTTGAATACTGCATGCAGATGTGGTCTCTCTCTCTCCCTCTCCCCCCCCCCCCACCCCCAATCTCAAAAAAGATATATTGGAATTGGTTCAGAAAAGGGCAACAAAAATGATTAGGGGTATAGAACTGCTTCCATATGAGGAGACATTAATAAGACTGGGACTTTTCAGCTTGGAAAAGAGGCGACTGAGGGGGGATATGATGAGTGGTATAGAGAGAGAGTAAATAAGGAAGTGTTATTTACTCCTCCTCCTAACACAAGAACAAGGGGCCACCAAATGAAATTAATAGGTAGCAGGTTTAAAACAAACACAAGAAAGTATTTTTTCACGCAAGGCACTGCCAACCTCCGGAACTCCTTGCCAGAGGGTGTTGTGAAGGCCAATACTGTAACGTGGTTCAAAAGGGAGCTAGACAGATTAATGGAAGATAGCCATTGATGAACCTATTAGCCGGATGGGCAGGAATGGTGTCCCTAGCCTCTGTTTGCCAGAAGCTGGGATAGGGTGACAAGGCCTGGATCATTTGATGATAACCTGTCTGTTCATTCCCTTTGGGGCACCTGCTATTGGCCATTGTCAGAGGACAGGATACTGGGCTTGATGGACCTTTGGTCTGACCCAGTATGGCCGTTCTTATGTTCCCACCTGCAGGAGGGCCTGCTGCCGCACTGCGTGGGCAGCATGTGGGTTTCGTCTGTGCAGTGCCATTGAGGGCAGCCTGGACCTGGCCTGCTCCTGGGCTGTGAGCGCTAGGCACTTGCCCTGAGCCTCCGATCCTGTCCCATGAGCCAGAGCAATTCCTGCCTGTCTGGTATTGGGAAGGGCCCATCCCCATAGTCCCTGAGCGGGCGGCTGTGCCTTGCATTAAAGCCGGGGTGGGGAGGGGGCGAGGCTGTGGTCTGGTGGCATTCTCCTGAGGTTGGCCAGTGCCCTGGCTGCCGGGCTGGATCCCGCACAGCTCCTGCATTCCACGCGGCTCCCGGCCTGACACAGGCACTCTGGTTTCAGCACGTCCTTGCCCTCCTCGTCCTGGAGCCTGCTGGCAGCCTGCTTAGGGCGCTGGGGTTTTGACACCGCCAGAGCAGTTGTCTGGCCCTGGCTGGGTGCCCGCTCCCTCATGCTGGCCTCAGTCACTTCCTTTCTTTATCCCAACTGCTGGCGAGAGCTGGCGAGCTCCCAGCTGTGGCCTTATTCTGTGTGCTGCCTCCATGCATGCCCAGCCCTTCCAGGTCTGCTGCCAGGCTGGGGGCCAGGCAGAGCAGGTCTGGAGCTTCCCGCTTCTTCATGGTGCCTTGAGGCCCAGCACATTCTGTCCAGCCGAGCAGCATGCTGTCCGGCGCGTGCCCCTTTGCAGGAGGTACGGGTACGTACTCTGCCGCTTGGCTCGTGCTGCTCCCCCTCGGCCCAGTGAGTGGAGAGTCAGACCTGGTTCTGTTCCAGTGTCCGCGTACCACCGTGAGCACGAGGGGGGAAGCTCCAAGATGTGTATATGTGCACATCTGCTCCTGCCATGGTCTGCTTGTCCATGCACCGGGCACTGCCCCTCGCTGTGCAGTGGCAATAGTGGGGCTCCTGTCCCTTGGCAAAGCTATGCTGCTGGTTAGGGCGTGAGGCAGGGACACCCTCCCCCATGGCTGGCACTCTGGAGGGCCCTGAGGCTCTGCTCTGGCAAGGCTGGGAGCTGGCAGGGCAGTTGACGACCTTTTCCCTTGTGGGGAAGTTGCTGAATGATCCACGGGCTGGAGAGAGAGAGGCCAGAGAAGCAGAATTGGCATCAGAGACTGGAGCATGGAGGGCTGGGGTGGTGGACTCTGCAGGCTAGCAGGGCCCTGGCAGGTGTGCGTAGAGACAAGTGACCCAGCAGTGCAGCCTGCACACTTCCAGAGGCTGGTGTGAGAGCACCCTGCCAGTGTGGTGCACATCCATGCGAAATCAGGGCCTGCTGCAAGGGCAGGGAGTCTGTTAACAGTAGCGTGGCGGGCTCTCCAGTCTATGTCCTCATGGCAGCAGCAGGCAGGGATATGCTGTGATGAGCTGGGCCGACTCCATGGCAGCAGGTTTCTTGATGGTGGCTCAGCTGGAGCAGGCATGGTTCTAAGCTGGAGCATGGGCACCGAGAGGGGAGCCAGTGATGAGGCCCTGGAGCAAAGCTCCCATGCTGAGAGCTTGGGTATGAGCAAGGGACCAGGCGCTTTAATCACTACCATGGTGTGTGGAGGCACGGGTGTGTAAACTTCTAGCCACCACCTGGAGCTGTCTGCACTGGCCCCTCCCACTGTTGCCAGCCGGGGGATGGGGGGGGGGGGGGAATAAAAATCCCATTGTGTTATCAAAATTGAATTTTTTTAATTTAAACCTATTTCAAATTAAATTTGAAATTGACAACCTACATCAAGGCCTAAATGTGTTGTATCTATTAAAATCATTTAAATTAAATACAATACATAATATTAAGCAGTACAGGCGAGTCGCATCTTAGGCGCATTTAACATGCGCGAATTCAGCTTTGCGCGGTCGCCAAAAACAGAAAAAAAAAGAAAAATAACCATTTTAAAACGGCATCGGTACTGCGGGCAATTCCGTCCGCCATTCAACTCAATGGAGTCTCAACAGACGCGGTTTTTCGCTTTACGCGCTCAGCGCAGAACGTAACCCCTGCATAAGATGCGACAGACCTGTACGTGGTTGCTGCCAAGTTTAAAAGCAAATCATACCCCTGACCTGCTGGAAATCATCAGCGAAGCACCTGGAACCAGAGTTTGCTGAAGTGCTAAACCAGCTTTTAACAGCAATAGCCTTTTCTGTAAGTGCAGCAAGAATATGTTCCTCATTTCACTTTATTCGACCTGGTCAGTTCAATGGCCAGTTCACTCAAAATGAAGAAACCAATTGGGAGTTGAAAAAGCAGGTCTTGTTTTCCTCTTCCAATCTAGGAATAAAAACTAAGTATGAGACGATGAGCTCTGTTCGTTCTAAAATCTTGAAGGACCTGGTGAACAAACAATCTGTACAATTCCTTAACTACAGATTATCCTGCCTTTGTTTGTAAATCAGTCAGTTTTAAATGCAAAACATGGTTTAATAAAACACCAGAACCTTAAAATGCTGATTTTGTGCATTTTTAACTGACTTCCCATCCAGATCACAAATAAAAAATTAATCTAGTGAATAAGAAACACATCATTCAGCATTTTCTAACATAATAAATGTAAAAATTAAGAATTGGAATAAATTTTAAGATAAGTTATGTAAAGTGCTTCAATAAATGTCATTACTCCTGGGGCAATTCTGCGCCTAAAAATTCTGCAACAAAAAATTAAAAATGCTGTGCACAATATTTTAAATTTCTGCAAAATTCTGCATATTGTCAAAATAGCACAATATAATCACACCAGTTTCAATTATTTTTTGTCATTTATTTCAGAATACCTGTCAGCAAGTATGTCTGTAACAATACAGACAACAAAAAAGATTCAGACAATGTTTTTTTGACAGATTCCTTACTAGGCGTATTAATACAGAACTCTGAGTAATATTTAAACTACAATACAGAGCCGTATTTCCTGGACCCCTCACAAGGCTTGGGGGAGTCGGGTAATGGAGGAGCTGAGGGAGAGGGAAGTAATTGCTGGGAAGGAGCCTGGTTGTGAACTTGGAGGGTTGTTGTATATGGGTGGGAAAAGTATGGAACAGGTTTTTGGGGAGGAGGGGGGGACAGGGAGGGATTGTTAGGGAGCTTCCCTCATGCAGACCCTGGCTGACCCCTAGCCTCACCCTTTCAGTCATGCACATCTGCCCTGTCCACATGTCCCTCCATCCCCACTCAGACACCCACTGCCCCCATCCCCATGTGGCCTTGCACCCCCTTCCCCTGTCCCCATGTGTCTCTGTGCCCCTACCCAGCCACTCCCCTTTCCCTACGTAGCTCTGAACCCATCACCATGTGGCCCTGCACCTCCCTCCCCCTTGTGGCCCTGTGCCTCCACTCCCATTCAGTCCCGCCCCAGTCTGTCCTCCCCCACTAGCCCTTATGAGCCCTGTCTGATCCCTCAGCAGCCCTGTGCTGTCTTCCCATAGCCCAGGGGTTCTCAAACTGGGGGTTTGTGAGGTCATTACATGGGGGGTCACATGGGGGGTCACAACCCTCGGGGTTGTGAGGTCATTACATGGGGGGTCACGAGCTGTCAACCTCCACCCCAAACCCCGCTTGCCTCCAGCATTTATAATGGTGTTAAATATATTAAACAGTGTGTTTAATTTATATGGGGGGGTCGCACTCAAAGGCTTGCAATGTGAAAGGGGTCACCAGTAAAAAAAAGTTTGAGATCCACTGCCATAGCCCCTGTCTCCTGACCTGGCCTGAAGCTCAGCGAAGAAGGAAGGCTCTTTCTCCTCCCTAGCTGGCTGGGAGCTGCTGCTGTGTTCTATCATCACAGTACCCTCTGGTGGGCAAAAGGCAGAATTGCAGTAACATTTTGGCAGAAGCTTTTTTTCTGCACAAAAAATTAAAAATCCACAAAGCTCATTAATTATGCATGCGTGCAATAGTGCAGAATTCCCCCAGGAGTAATTAAATGTGTACCGATCTAGTGCTACCCTCAGGGTTAGCAAAAAGAAACCTCAAAATCAGTGTAAAGCATATATCTGGCTGCAGATCCACATTTCAGGGGTCACCAGTGAATGAGACTCAACCTTTCCTTAGAAAAATAATTTAAAAGTACAAATATAAAACATAATTAAAATTAATGATTTAAGCCTAGGTTTCCTGCTTGCTGCTTTTAAATCACTGATTTTAATCATGATTTAAATTACTTTGATTTAAATCTCTCCACCCTCCTGACAGCCATGGTGGGGAACTCAAGGCAAAATAACGTAGTGTAGAGATTGCTGGAGTGCGCAGAATGGTGTGGAATGAGCTACCTAGAAACCAAGGTGATAATGGGACTGGGGGAGTGGATCTGACCATGCTTCAAATGGATATAAACTCGCCATCAGGAAGTTTAAACTTGAAATTAAACAAAGATAACTGGCTCTGTGGATGAGGAGAAAGCAGTGGATGTGTTATTCCTTGACTTTAGCAAAGCTTTTGATATGGTCTCCCACAGTATTCTTGCCAGCGAGTTAAAGAAGTGTGGGCTACATGAATGGACTGTAAGGTGGATAGAAAGCTGGCTAGATCGTCTGGCTCAACGGGTAGTGATCAACGGCCACATGTCTAGTTGGCAGCCGGTATCAAGTGGAGTGCCCCAAGGGTCGGTCCTGGGGCCGGTTTTGTTCAATATCTTCATTAATGATCTGGAGGATGGCGTGGACTGTGCCCTCAGCAAGTTTGCAGATGACAGTAAACTGGGAGGCGTGGTAGATATGCTGGAGGGTAGGGATAGGATACAGAGGGACCTAGACAAATTAGAGGACTGGGCCAAAAGAAATACGATGAGGTTCAACAAGGACAAGTGCAGAGTCCTGCACTTAGGACGGAAGAATCCCATGCACTGCTATAGACTAGGGACTGAATGGCTAGGCAGTAGTTCTGCAGAAAAGGACCTAGGGGTTACAGTGGATGAGAAGCTGGACATGAGTCAACAATGTGCCCTTGTTGCCAAGAAGGCTAACGGCATTTTGGGTTGTATAAGTAGGGGCATTGCCAGCAGATCAAGGGATGTGATCATTCCTCTCTATTCGACGTTGGTGAGGCCTCATTTGGAGTACTGTGTCCAGTTTTGGGCCCCACACTACAAGAAGGATGTGGATAAATTGGAAAGAGTCCAACGGAGGGCAACAAAAATGATCAGGGGGCTGGAGCACATGACTTATGAAGAGAGGCTGAGGGAACTGGGATTGTTTAGCCTGCAGAAGAGAAGAGTGAGGGGGGATTTGATAGCTGCTTTCAGCTACCTGAAAGGGGGTTCCAAAGAGGATGGGTCTAGACTGTTCTCAGTGGTAGAAGATGACAGAACAAGGAGTAATAGTCTCAAGTTGCAGAGGGGGAGGTTTAGGTTGGTTATTAGGAAACACTAGGAAGGTGGTGAAGCACTGGAATGGGTTACCTAGGGAGGTGGTGGAATCTCCTTCCTTAGAGGTTTCTAAGGTCAGGCTTGACAAAGCCCTGGCTGGGATGATTTAGTTGGGGATTGGTCCTGCTTTGAACAGGGGGTTGAACTAGGTGACCTCCTGAGGTCCCTTCCAACACTGATATTCTGTGCTTCTATGAAGGTTTCTAACCATCAAAGGAGGGAAGTTCTGGAACAGCCTTCCAAGGGGAGCAATGGGTGCAAAAGACATATCTGGCTTCAAGACTAAGCTTGATAAGTTTATGGAGATGATGGTATGATGGGATAGCCTAATTCTGGCGATTAATTGATCTTTGACTATTAGCGGTAAATATGCCCAATGGCCTGTGATGGGGTGGGATCTGAGTTACTACAGAGAACTTTTTCCTGGGTGTCTGGCTGGTGAGTCTTGCCCACATGCTCGGGGTACAGCTGATCGCCATATTTGGGGTCGGGAAGGAATTTTCCCCCAGGGTAGATTGGCAGAGGCCCTGGGGGTTTTTCGCCTTCCTCTGCAGAATGGGGCACGGTTCACTTGCTGGAGGATTCTGTGCATCTTGAAGTCTTTACATTGTGATTTGAGGACTTCAGTAGCTCAGACCTAGGTTAGGGGTTTATTACAGGAGTGGGTGGGTGAGATTCTGTGGCCTGCCTTGTGCAGGAGGTTAGACTAGATGATCATAATGGTCCCTTCTGAGAACGTCTTAAGTCATAGAGTCTATGACTTCTGTGTCCGAGTAATTTGCCTCCTTTTCAGCTATGCTCGTTCCACTCCTGTAGCTCGTTGTCATGGTGTTGCCTGCACACAGTTAATGTGTATTTGAACTCCTCTCCTTGCGGGGGGTTCTCACTGCAGTGCCTTTGGGTTTGTTCAGCTGCCACCTTAACAGTGTTGAAGCAGTTTACAGTGTGGTGGGTGCTGGAGGCATGGCTGCAGCCCTGGGCTGGGATTTTGGGAGCTCCCAGAAGTGTCAGTCCTGTTCTGTACTCGCAAGGAGACTTCCAGGGAAGTGAGGCTGGTGAACGAGCAGGGAGGGGGCGTCGAGAGTGACCCAGTGTCAGAGCATGTTTCTGGGGCTCGGCACTGCAGGAGGTACCGCCTTTCCAATGGGCTTTGCCCAGTTACCCTGGCCACACTCCAGCTGGAAACCCCCTGCAGTTTCAGTTACATTTGGTAGTCCTCCCCTCCTGTCCAGGAATGGACTGGTATGGCTGTGCACTGCTAGGCTGTGCTGCACCCCAGAGGCGGCTGCAATGCCATGCTGGGTGAGGTTGTGTGGCACTCTGGGAGTTGGAGGGCACTCTATGGGCACTGTTTCTGAGAGGAACCATTGCAATCAACTTGCCTATTTACCTGGGCATCGATATTCTAACTCTTCAGCCAGGTCCTCTTCCACTTGGATGTGCCCGTGTATCCCCACCCCCACATGGCACGGTGCCCACCAGATGACCTGCTTGGGTATGGGAAACCTTCCTCTGGGCACACCACACAGCTGTGAAATCCCAGCAGAAACCAGCCCCAGCTGCCACCAGACCTGGAGCGAGCAGCCCCTTGCATAAAGCTCACAGGGCAGCCAGCGTGCGGAGGGGCCCAGCTGTGCTCCACGCTTCCCGAGGCTCGTTCAGGAATTGTGCAGAAGCCTGCAGTGCCTGGCGGGATGCGCCCAGGTCTTGGGCTGAGCGGAGCCTCGTCCAGGCTGCTACCAGCAAACTCGGCCGGCTGAGCAAGAGGGAGTGACTGGCAGCAGAGCATCTGCGCTAGAAAACACCCGTTTCCAGCCAGGACGAGGCTGCAGCCAGCCATGGAAGCAGCCGAGCTGGGCTGTCTCCCTGCTGCCCGGAGACCCCGACACATGCTGGTGCGGGTCCTAGCAGAGGGCAGGTAGGGCCCCTCCGCACTGGACTCAGCGTGGCTCCTAAAGCCCTGGAGGCCAGGTGCGGTTGTTGGCTTGCACCCATGCTGCAGCACAGGTGGGCCTGGGGTTTTCCACCCCTGGCCTGCCTTTAATGACCCTTGGCGCTTACATAGACGCCCACCGAGCTGCCTTGCTGTGGTTTGTCTCGCACAGCCCCCGCCCCACCCAAGTGCTGTGAACCCATTCCGAGCCTGCCTGGGACCTGGCTCTGCAGCCTTGCGATTTAGACCCCTTCCCTTTAAAACAGAGGCCCTCAGAGCCCACTGGGGACTTGCCAGCAGCCCGAGCCTCCCGCGTAAACTGCCTAGAGTGCAGCCCTGCTGGCTTCCGTGGCTGGCATTGCTGCTGTGCGAACAAGCGGGTAAACGCCCCGGAGCCAAGGGCACCCCTAGGAATGCCAGGGACTTGCCAGCTGGCAGCAAGGGTGGGAGTTACACTGGCACTGGGCACACAGAATCGGAGTTAAACGCAGGCTATCTTGCTTCGCTCCCCCTGCTAAGCCGGCTGGGGTGGGCAGCCTGGGGCCCCGGCTCCGGGCATTGGGCCTGTGCATCTGTTTTGTTTTCGGGCTGGCGACCCCTGCCAGTTTGACCGCCCTGCAGCTGTGGTCCTCAACCCCGAGGCCAAGTGGAGCCCGGGGCAGTGGTGCCAGCCCACGCTGCCCTCCCCAGCAGCAATCGCCTACGCTCTGGTGCAGCCTAGTCCTGAGCTCAGGGGCAGCAACACCAGCCTGCCCAGGGCAATGGGGGGTTGGCACAGCTGGGCGAGCTACGGAGGCCTGCTTGACTGTGATCCGTACTTGGGGTAGAGGGAGGGAGCAGGGCAGGGGGCAGCCGAGGCTCCTCATTTGCCCAGCTGTGGCCAGCGCCCAGGAGAAGGGGGCGGCTGAGCAGGTTAGACGGCGGTGAAAGCGGGAAGGGGTGTGTGCTGACTTGGCTGGGCACGCCGTGGGAGGTGCTAGTAAGTTACTAGGGGGGCTAGCTGTGACGGGCTGGCCTGGGAGCTGTGGGAGGGGACTGAACAGTGGGTGGGGCAGGGAACCAGCCTGGGCTGCAGCCAGCCAACGGTCACTGAACAAGCAGGGCTGTGGCCTGCAAAGGCCAGTGTGATCTCCTCCGGGTCACTCCCACGGTGCCAGGGGCCTGGCTTGGCAGTGGCTCTGGCCTGTGCATTGATGCTGGCAGGCTGGGGGGGATTCATGGGCAGGGCCCAGCCAGGGGCTACCCTGCTGTCGTGGTGACCCTGGTGGATAGAGATGGGCTCCTGGCACCTAGAGCGTGAGGAGAGGGACTGGGCAGTGGGTGCCAGGGCAAGGCTGTGCTCGAGAGGAGCAGGGTGGGGGCTTAGACGTGAGGGCCAGAGGTGACGGGAGACTTGCGCCCGGGGCTGAGAACCAGGGAGTCCTGAGTTCTAATCCTGGCTCGGGCATGGGCAGTGCAGCTTTGGGCACCTCGCCCAGGGTCCATGGGCACTGCAGCAGGAGCCAGACTGGCAAGGGCATCGCAGCTCCGTGGTGCTCAGCTCCCTCGGGCAGGGCCAGGGCCCTGAGCTGTGTCCCAGGCCGGAGCCCTGCAAGGCAGAAGGGCATGGGGCTGGCGCTCTGTCTGGGGGGTGGCACTCGCCCATCAGCTGGGACTGGGAAGCTTGGCCCTGGTGCCAGCTGCCCAGCGCTCTGAGGAGGGCAGTTGCTGTGCAGGCACTGGGAGTGTTCCTGCTCTTAGCGGCGTAGTGGTGCCAGGGATCTCTGGGGCAGCAGTGGGGCCGGGTGTGCCTCAGGGTGGCTGGCATGTCCGGGCGTGGAGCTGGCTGCAGGGAGGCTGCTACGGCACCAACCCTGCGCTCTCCTTGCTGGTGCTGCCTCCCAGCTCTGGGAAATGGTGGCAGCCCTGCCCCGTCTCTGTGATTGACTGGGCTCTGGTTCACCCCCCGCTAGGACTGGGGGGAGCGCGAAGCTGTCGGCAGGCGCCACCTGCCTCTCCGCACCCTCCCGCCAGCGCTGTCCGTGCCAGGACCGTGCTGGCCCACCCCTCCCCCGTCACTGGCTCCCTGGGAGCTGGAAATCAGGTCAGGGGGAGGAGACTGCATCACACGCTGGGTCCCCCTCCTCCCAGGGTGACGGATAAGAGAGCGCACTTTCGTTGTTGTTGGGCGGCTCCCCGCTCTGGCACGTCACCCTCCCTCCTCCCCTCGTGGGGCTCTGGGAACCAGCCAAGCAAGCATGTCCCCTGCCCGTGTCTGCCAGACCTGTTCTAGCAGCCAGTGCTTCTGCCTCTATTCCCGGCAGTGTTTCTACACCGAGAGCCGGGGGCTGGAGCAGCGGTGTTTGTCTGTCCTGCTCTGCAGCGTCTCCTGCTGGAGGGGTGCTGCTCTGAGCTCCCTCCGCAGCCCGGCCAGCGTCACCCCCCCACACACACGCCTTACCGGAGGTAGCGTTTTCGCATGCTTCCCGCTGGGGTAGCTGGGAAGGGAGGCACTGGGAGCCCCCCGCAGCCTTTGCTCTGCAGATGGATGCTTAAATTATATCCTTCCCCGCCGTGCCTACTGGGCAGGCGTGGCCTGGAATCCCTCCTGCTCGGGCCAATGCTGGGGCCAGTGCTGGCACCATGCTGTCAGAGGGAGCAAACCTCTCTGCAGCATTGGGTGGGGGTGATGGGATTTGCTCTGCCCACAGTGAGCGGAATGGGGACAGAGCCGGCACAGGGTGAGGGGTGAGAGAATGCAGGGCTGTGCCTGACATGAGCGTCTCCTCTGCTCCCCCCGACTGCGTCACCGAAAACCCCTTTGCAGAGGTGTGGTGTGCTGTGGGGTAGGGCTGGATCTGGCTTCTGAAGCTCCTCAAAGCCCAACCCAGGCCGGCAGGTCTGTGCCCTGCACTTGTAGCTGGCGCGTCTGTCCATGCCGGGGGCTCCTTGTGTCCGAGCCACGGAACCCCATGGCCATGGGGCTCGGCATACCGTCTGTCCAGACACTGGGAGGCAGGACATGGGGACAGCAAGGAGACTGCAGTCCCAGGAGAGGGGGCAGCTGGCTTGCTCCCAGCGTGCTAACAACTCAATCTGCATAGTCTCTATCAACCCCGGCCACTCCCCCGCAAGGACACTCCAGGCCTTCGCCGGCTCATGGGGGGTGGGGTGAATTCAGAGACTGGTTTGGGCCCTTATGAAGAGGAGGAGCCGATAGCGCTGGCATAAAGCAGTGTCCTGGTCGAGCCATGCCAGGGCTCCCCACAGCTCCGCCAGACCCTTCGGGGCCAGCCGGCAGCCCCGTGCCGTTCCAGTCCAGACCACGGCTTCCCCAAGGGAAAAACGGGCCCTTTGCATGGGACTGAGCCATGGCCCGAGCTGCTCATCTCGTGAATGACTCGGAGACCCAGTTCCAATGGGCAGAGCCCGCACAGCTGATGTGCTCTGGGCTGGAAAAAGCAGCTCAGGGTTGGAAGCAGCCCTGAAGCGGGCAGTGTCTGGGCGCTCTCTGGGGGTGGTTCTACCTTGCTCACTGGCGTTTGCCCGGCCATAGGGCAGGCGCTGTGCCCAGCGCCTCGTGGCCAGATGGGCTGGGGAATTGAGCGCAAAGCGGCTGGCGTGCCATCGCTTCTGTCTGTGCGGGGGGGCAGAGCGCAGAAAGCCTGTGTTCTTCCTGCCAGGCCCTGGGAGCTGCCGGCACAGACCCAGAGCCAACAGCTTTGTCCTCGTGCGTCCAAACGCTGGGGGTCTCCTCACCCCCAGCACACTCCTCCCAGACCCATTTAGCACCACGTGCTCTTGCTGCTGCACCCAGCCACTGGAGAAAGCAGCCCTTCGGGGGCAGGGGGTGCTCCTTTCTCCTTCGCGGTGTGGCTCAGAGCTAGCCAGGGCCCTGCGATGGCAATAGACCCTCTTCCCTGCTGGGTGTGTGTAGCAGCACCCCTGCTCGCAGCCAGAGACCAGGATCAGCCGCCGGCCTGCCAGAGAGAAGGGCCCTTGGGCAGCAGGACGGGCAGTTGGGGGTGACCGGTGTTTCCTGCTGGGCCCGGTTCTAGCATGACTGCTAAAGCTGGCTGAGAAGCCCTAGTGTTGCGTGTCGCTGTGTCTAATGCTCTGTGCGGGTAGGAAGGATGAGCTGGGGAGTCTGTTTATCTACCTTTGTCCTGTGTGGCCTCGGCCAGGGCACTCTGTGCCTCAGTTTCCCCTCTGGTGACCGAGGGACAATGGTTCATTAGCTCGCAGGGGTGCTTTGAGGTTTTCTTTGTGTCTGCACGGGGCAGTACAAAGACAGTTACTCAGTAAGCACCCCCAGGACTCTCCTGGCACCCCCAAGGATCGGGGCCATGTTGCATTCTGTGGGGACATGGATCGCCACCTGTCTGTGCAAGGGGCCCAGGAGCCTTGTGGCCAGATGCTCCTTGCCCTGCAGCCAGCCTCCAGTTTGGGGGGCCCTGTCACTTTACTGAGGTGTGGGGGGCTGCTCCCATCCATCCTGGGGTCAGAGCTGCATGGAGATGTGACCGATGCAAGCTGCATCCTGCATCTGGTCCCCCACCTGCCCCATGCAGCAGCCTTCGCAGGGCCCTAGCGCCCGGAGGCCCCCATGCCCGTAGTGATCAGTGTGGGGGGTGAGCAGACAGCGTAGCTGAGTGGTGCGGGGGCTGCTCGCTGGGGACCGGCGCGCTGTCGGCCTCTCTTCTCATTTCTCCTCTTTCGGCCCCTTGTAGATGATGTGCTGACTAAAGACGCGGGCGAGTGCGTGATCTGCCTGGAGGAACTTCTGCAGGGGGACACGATAGCCAGGCTGCCCTGCCTGTGCATTTATCACAAAAGGTACCGGGCCAGGCATGCACCACTCCCTGGGAGCTGAGGGAAAGGGCGGGGCTGGCTCAGTGCTTCATCTGCAGAACGGCTGCTATTGGGCAAACCCTCCCACGTCCCACTCCCCCAGGGCATGCCCGCAGCCCTCTTTCCCCTACGCCTCATTTCAAACAGAGCTCTGTTCCCAGCACTGCCACTAACTAACTGGGTGGCCTCAGGTCCTTCCCCTCCACATGCCACTGTGGCCCTCGCTGCCAGTGCTGGTGATCCCCATTGCCAAGCTTCGATGGCTACGAAGGGCTGGGGAGCCCTGGCTGCACCCCCGGGAGCTGGGTGGAGTCCCACGCCAGCTGCGGGAAGCAGCTGCTGCCCTGCGCTCTTGGGGAAGGAACCTGGGGGAAATGGATGGGACAGGCAAGTGGGGTCTGTTGCATTCCCAGCGAGAATCGATTTCCCTTCCCATGTCCCTTTGCTTAATGCTGAGCTCCTGGCTAGCAAGCAAATGTTCCCGCACCCATCTGCGTCGTGCCCAGCGGTGCCCTGTCTGCTCCTGGGCGTAGCAGTACAGTTAAAGCCTCAAAGGGCTTCCTGGTTCGCTGGCTGCCACTAGAGGTGTCCCCGGGGATCGGACCGCAAGAGCTCAGCCCCTCAGCCGTACATCCTTCCAGTGGCACAGCGGCCCCTAGCACATGCTGAGCCCTGGGCTAGGGGGGAGCATACCCCCAGAAGTGACAGCACCCCGCCCAAGCAGGCCCTGACCCAGCCTAGCTCGTGACCTCTGCTGTGTGTGCCTGGAAGAGAGCATTTCCCCTGAGGGGAAGAGGACAGGCCACCGATGCAGGGGAGGCCATGAGCCAGGCCCAGCCTGCTCCAAGGACCCGCCTTCATGGCAATGGTGGGTGCTGTGCTGAGTACGCGTAGCTCCCCACGACGCTGAGACAAAGCAGCAGCGCGGAAATCAGCCAGCATCGAGTGAAGGGTTGTGGAATGTGGCCGCGTCGGCACCCGTCTGTCAGCCCCGTCGCTGGGTTAACCAGTGAATCTAAACTCCTGGGGGGCAGGGCAGGCCCCAATTGGACAGATAGGGAAACTGAGGCACAGAGTGACCGGGGGACTTGTCCAGACACCCAGGGAATCTGTGGAAGAGCAGGGAATTGAACCTGCTTTACCAAGTGCCTGGCTAGTGCCCTGATCACAGCCCTACCCTTCCTTGCCTAACACTGGCTACCCTGGGTGCCGAAGCAGGATTCCTGGCATGGCCAGCATGAGCCATCCTCCGGGCCACCTCAGAAACCTATAGCAGAGTCACCTCTACCCCCGCTTTCCACCTTGGGTGCAATGATGCAGGGTGCTCCTAGCTCCCAGCTGGGAGCTGCTCAGCAAGTCCTTTCCTCCTGGCATGTGGCTGGCAGCGCCAGGGTGAGGATTCTGGGCATCTCGTCTAGAGAAGCTGCCTTATGAAGCAGTTCGAGCCGAAGGAGGCACCTGGCAGAGCGAGCCCGCTGCCTGCTCCGTGGGTACAAAATGACGGTCGTCTCTCTCTCCCCAGCTGTATAGATTCGTGGTTTGAAGTGAACAGATCTTGTCCAGAGCATCCTTCTGATTGACCTGCTGGGCATGCCTGCTGACTTCTCTCTAAGGTGAGGCTCTTTCTAACGTAGGATACCCTGCCCTGACTCGGGGTGTGGAGCCAAAGGGATTTGTAGCTCCTGGATTTCTGCTCTGTTGTGCAGCTCTGTGATGGATAAAGAAGGCTTTGGAGCGATGTATATGTCCTATAGGTTTTTTACCTTGGTGTCAAGTCTGGATGTTGGAGGATCTCTAGGAGGTCTTGGTTAGAGGTTTGAGGAAGCTCGTACACCTTCACTGGAGAGGCAGGAGTGGATGAATTTTTTTAAATTACCTTTCTTCCAAGTGTGTGTGTGTCATTGGAATTAAATAGTAAACCAACCTCAAACCAAGTAGTCACCTGTCTCAGGATCTCTCCTCCCTGGGGCCAGGTGAGAGCAGCATTAAATCTCTCCCCCAGGGAGGGAGGTTGATCTCTGGTTGAGCTGTAAAGAAAATGTTTGTTTTGCAGCGACCCTGTCAGAGTGCTGAGGTCAGAGCACTGGGCCGGTGTGATTGAAACAACCCGGACCTAGTATGAAAAGCAAATTGGGGTCATTTGTTTTTATCAACATTCAGAAGCAAAGTATTGTTTTAAGAGCGGTTCTGCTGCGCAAAATAGCTGCCTCCTCTTTATCTCATTGTGGGCATCTGTCAGAGCTGCTGACTTCTGTGGCTAAGAGACGGGTCTGCTGGCTCTGTGGGCCCAGCCCTGCCCCGGGGGAGGGAACGGGGGCTGTTCCTTCCTGTACATCAGCCCCAGAATTGAGCTGTACGTTTTAATCAGCTGCACCTGTGCAGAGCCCACTGCTGGTGCATGTTTAGAAGTCCCAGGGCGCAGCACATGGCCTGCGGAGCCTGCCTTCCCGGTGGTGGTGGACGAGAGGGGAAGGGGCTGACCGAGTAAAAGTTGTTCCTTTGACTTGTCCGGTGAGCCACTTTGCTAGGGAATGGCTCAGTGAGGACAGCCAGAGCTCCCCACCCCCATGCCAGGGCTAGCACGTGACCATCTCCTGTGTCACTTGGGATCCAAGCAGCGCTACCAGCAGGCAGGGCAGGGTCCACCTGGTTTCGTGCTGGCCAGGCTGGGGGAAGAGCAAAGGGCCGACCCTTGAAATTGGCCGACTGTGTAAATGAGGCCGGACACATTCCGCGGGAGGTTCCAAAGCTCTGACTAATGCAAGTGAGAGAACGTCCCTCCTGGCTGAGGTGATCCGAGCCAGCTAGGAAATCGGGACTCGGTTTCCCTAGGCAGATTGGAGAGTCCCACCTTGTGTTTCAGGGCCTGTCCGCACAGCAGGGACTGCGGGGGCAAATTGCAGCACATGCTGTAACCACTCCATGGCGACTCTGCAAGGCTGAACTAAAAGGCACCATGGTCACGTTCACTAGTCCTGTTCGAAACGGGGCCAGCTTAGCACCAGCTCGGTACCTGAGCAGGGTCTACACGGGGCAGTTACGCTTCGGGGGGTGCTGCAGCTGGCTGCCGCGATGCGCACTGCGGGGCCGTGTAGATGTAGCGTGAAGTCCGACATTGTCCTGAACATCTCCTTGTCCTCCAGGGATCTGAACGTGCAGCGAGTACGAATTTAACCCTTTCCTGGTCACTGCACGGCTCCCTGTCCCTTCTATAGCACGGGGCGGTGCACACTCTGTGTGGACGTTACAATGCACTGGGGGCAGCGGGGCTGTCTGAAGGCCCATCTGCATGCACATTGGGCACGCAGCCATGGGGTGCTGTCAGTGCATTCTCCCACGGAGCTGGCCAGGCGAGGCGGGTGTGGTGACATTGGGTTCTCTCTCTCTCTCTCTCTCTACAGGGCACCTTGCTGTACCTGCCATTCATCCTCTCCCCTTCCCACCTGCCCCAGCCGAAGTTTCGGGCTGACTCTTCAACTCCTCAAAACCAGAAACTTGAATCCACTTGGATGCTGCCAATTTTATTTTTTTTTAATTTAAAGGAAAAATCAATACAGGCGAGCCTGTCCCTACAAGCAGAGCTGCCTGCTCTCTGTACCTTCACCTCCACAGCCACTGACATGGGGGGAGAAGAACCTGCCAACCAAGGGAGAGGAAGCAGGAGCAGTGAATTGCGACCCTGAAATGAAATTCCGTCATGATGTTTGGCTCAAGGGCCCTTTCTTCCAGCCGCGAAAGGAAAGCTGACCTGGGAAGGAGCTGTCACGGGCCAACTGGCCAAACGGAGCACGCGTTATTTATTCCTATTGAAACCCAGGTGAATTCCTGTATCCCTAGCGAGCGTCTCCGCGCTGGGCCGGGCCTAGCATCGCGAGCCCTGCTCACTTTTGCACTGACTACGGATTTTGTTTTTCCCTTTGAGGACACCAAACTGTAATCAGCCGAGCGTGACAGGAGACAAACGGCCCCCAGCAACGGGGGCAGCTTCTGTTCACCTGCAGGAGGCGTTGTAGGTCTGTCTTTAAAGTGTTTACAAAAAAACAAAACAGTTCAGTGTCGACTGGTGTGTTTGCCTGGTGATGTTTACGGACTGACCGCTCTTGAACTGGGTTATCAATGCTCAGTGACTGAAATAGCCAGATGCCACCCAAAAAGCTTTCGTCCCCTCACCCGCCGCCTTCCACTCAGCCTCATGATACCTAGTGGCCAAAAAAAGGATTCCTTATTTCTTTTGATGAGTCTCCACTGAACTTTCCCCTCCTTTTGTGTGTGTGTGTAGTGGGGGAAGGTTTCATTACAGTTAAAGTTTCTAAAGTCACGAACATCCTGCAGAGACACTGGATCCTTTTTATTAGACCCACGTGGATTTTTTTTTTTTTGATCCAGACAGAAAAAGGAAAGAGGTGGGATTTTATTAAAGCAACCCCCCCTCCCCCTCCCCACCACCACCTGCTGTTGAGGAAAGCAGCACAGGGGAGGAGCATTTTAGCCATGGCAAAAAGTTCCCCAGCAGTGGGCTCGGGCCCTGCCGGAAAGGTTTCTGTATTTATATATTAAAAAAAAAAAAAATTAAAAATTAAAAAAATAATTGTTCAGAGCTTGGGGGGGAGGGGAGCTTTCTTCATTAGTCCAGGTGTTTTGATATGGTATTAAAATACTGTTCAATAACCTCCTTGCTGTTTTATTTCAATGGTATTTGTGAAGCAGAGTGGCGTGGGAACAGGATGCTGTCAGGGCCCTGGCACCAGGTGAGTGGGGCTCGCACGGCAGGATGTCCCTCAGTTGCTTCAGTTTACACGTGGGGGTTGCTGGGTATGGGGTGTGGCGTCCTTGTTCAGGGCATTGAACAAAGATGAATGGACTATAAGGTGGATAGAAAGCTGGCTAGATTGTCGGGCTCAACCGGTAGTGATCAACGGCTCGATGTCTAGTTGGCAGCTGGTATCAAGCGGAGTGCCCCAGGGGTCAGTCCTGGGGCTGGTTTTGTTCAGTATCTTTATTAATGGGTTAGGGTCCTGAGTGACCTAGACAAATTGGAGGATTGGGCCAAAAGAAGTCTAATGAGGTTCAACAAGGACAAGTGCAGAGTCCTGCACTTAGGACAGAAGAATCCCATGCACTGCTACAAACTAGGGACCGACTGGCTAAGCAGCAGTTCTGCAGAAAAGGACCTGAGGATTACAGTGGATGAGAGGCTGGATATGAGTCAACAGTGTGCCCTTGTTGCCAAGAAGGCCAACGGCATATTGGGTTGTATTGGTAGCAGTGCCGGCAGATCGAGGAAAGTGATTATTCCCCTCTATTTGGCACTGGTGAGGCCACACCTGGAGTATTGTGTCCAGCTTTGCTCCCCCCATTACAGAAGGGTTGTGGACAAATTGGAGAGAGTCCAGCGGAGGGAAACAAAAATGATTAGGGGGCTGGAGCATGTGACTTACGAGGAGAGTCTGAGGGAACTGGGGTTATTTAGTCTGCAGAAGAGAAGAGTGAGGGGGAATTTGATAGCAGCCTTCAACTACCTGAAGGGGGGGGTTCCAAAGAGGATGGAGCTCGGCCGTTCTCAGTGGTGGCAGATGACAGAACAAGGAGCAATGGTCTCATGTTGCAGTGGGGAAGGTTGAGGTTGGATATTAGGAAACACTATTTACTAGGAGGGTGGTGAAGCACTGGAATGGGTTACCTAGGGAGGTGGTGGGATCTCCATCCTTAAAGGTTTTTAAGGTCAGGCTAGACAAAACCTTGGTTGGGATGATTTAGTTGGGGATTGGTCCTGCTTTGAGCAGGGGATTGCACTAGATGACCTCCTGAGGTCTCTTCCAACCCTAATCTTCTATGATTCTGTGATTGGATTGGACAGTGCTGGTGAGGGGGTGGGGCTAAGGGCACTAGATCCGCCCACTACTGCTCATAGACACATATAGCCAAAGGCCGGAACAGGCCATCGTGATCATCTAGTCTGACCTGCACACTGCAGGCCACAGAACCTCACGTTGTGTGATAGACAGGGGGGAGGGATAGCTCAGTGGTTTGAGCATTGGCCTGCTAAACCCAGGGTTGTGAGTTCAATCCTTGAGTGGGCCATTTAGGGAATCGGGGGCAAAAATTGGGGATTGGTCCTGCTTTGAGCAGGGGATTGGACTAGATGACCTCTTAAGGTCCCTTCCAACCCTGAGATTCTATGATAGACCCCTAGTCTCTGGCTGAGTCACTGCAGTCCTCACATCATGGTTTAAAGACGTCAAGTTACAGGAAATCCACCGTTTACTCTCATTCAAATCAGCAAGTGACCTGTGACCCATGGGTCTTGGCCAATCTGACCCAGGGGAAAATTCCTTCCCAACCCCAAATACAGTAATCAGTTAGACACTGAGTATGTGGGCATGGCTCACCAGCCAGACACCTGGGAAAGAATTCTCTGTAGTAACTCAGAGCCTGCGCCATCTAATGGCCTATCTGCAGCCATTGGGGATATTTGCTGCTAGCAATCACAGATTGGCTACGTTGGCGCCAGTGGGTGTTCATGCCCCCAACTCCGCCCCTGCCCCCATTCCACCCCTTCCCCAAATCCCCTCCCCCTACCCTGGGCGCGCTGCATTTCTCCTCCCCCTGGTCTCTGTGCCTCCTTCCCTGAAGCGCCTCCGCTGCGCTCCCCCGCTTGCCGCCCGCCGAACAGCTGACAGGCAGCGAGCCTGTGAGCTTAAAAACAGCGGCTTCGTGGGGCGGTGCCTCTGGAGGCGGAACCTGGAAGCGGAGGTGAGCTGGGCACAGGGGGCTGGCGAGCTGCCGGTGGGCGCGCTGCATTTCCCCTCCCCCCTCCCTCCCAGGCTTGCAAGCCTGGGGAGGGGGATGGAGGGGAAATGCAGCGCACCCAGGGGAGGAGGTGGGGGCGGGGATTTGGGAGGAGGCAGAAGCCGAGCTGGGCATGGGGGGGCCGGCGGGAGGCTGCCGGTGGGTGCTCTGCACCCACCAATTTTTCCCCGTGGAGCACCCATGGAGTCGGCGCCTATGGCATGTGGCCCATCTCATCACACCATCCCCTCCATAAGCTTATCAAGCTCAGTCTTGAAGCCAGTTGGTTTTTTTTCCCCCACTGCTCCCCTTGGGAGGCTACGCCAGAACTTCACGCCTCTGATGGTTAAAACCTTCATCTAATTTCAAGCCTAAACTAGTTGATGGCTAGTTTCTATCCCTTTGTTCTTGTGCAACATTGGCGCTTAACTTAAATAACTCCCCTCCCTCCCTGGTATTTATCCCTCTGATGTATTTATAGAGTGATCACAGCTCTCCTCAGCCTTCATTTGGTGAGGCTGAACAAGCCAAGCTCTTTGACTCTCCTCTCGCAAGGCAGGTTTTCCATTCCTTGGATCATCCTAGTAGCCCTTCTCTGCTCCTCTTCCAGTTTGAATCATAGAATATCAGGGTTGGAAGGGACCTTAGGAGGTCATCGAGTCCAACCCCCTGCTCAAAGCAGGACCAATCCCCAATTTTTGCCCCAGATCCCTAAATGGCCCCCTCGAGGATTGAACTCACAACCCTGGGTTTAGCAGGCCAATGCTCAAACCACTGAGCTATCCCTCCCCCCCATATTCATCTTTCTTAAGCACAGGAGCCCAGAACGGCACACAGTATTCCAGGTGAGGTCTCCCCAGTGCCTGGTATAACGGCAATAACACTTCCCCGTCTCTACTGGAAATACCTCGCCTGATGCATCCTGGGATTGACTTAGCCTTTTTCAGAGGATGACTGAGCCATCAACCCATACACCCAGGTCTTTCTCCTCTCACTTCCAACTGATACATCCTCAGTTTATAGCAGAAATTCTTGTTGTGAGTCCCTGAGTGCATGACTGGACTATTCAATTTCATCCCATTTCTATGACTCCAATTTTCAAGGTCCTCCAGCTCTTCCTGTATTATATTCCAGTCCTCCTCTGTATTGGCAATGCCTCCCAAATCTGTCATCTGCACATTTTATTAGCATAATCCCACTTTTCGTGCCAGGCTCATTAATGCAAATGTTGAATAGGACTGATCCCAAGGTGATCCCTGAGGAACTCCACTAGCCTTTCCCCTTTCAGTCGTCCCCCTTTAACCAGTTCTTTATCCACCTTTTCCATTCTCGTGTTAATCCCCATTTTCTCCAATTTAATTGATCATTTCTCCTGCAGACCTGTATGAAATGCCTTAAGGAAATCCAAGTAGATTTGATCTACTGCATTTCCTTTGTCTAGAAAGGAGATCTGGTTGGTTTGGTATGATCTACTTTTTGTAAAACCATGTTGTATTTTATCCTGATTCCCATTCACCTCTGTCCTTAATGGCTGTTTCAGAATGTGTTGTAAAACCTTGCATACAACTGAGGTCAAACTAATGGGCCTGTAGTTTCCCAGATCACTTTTGTTTCCCCTTAACTATAGGTATATTAGCAATCCTCGTTCCCACAAGCCACCCTGCCTGCCCCCAAGTCCTCCTGACCCTGCGGAAAACTGAGGCCAAGTTTGTGTAGGTGTTGGGCCAGGCCTAGATTATTTTAATCTCCAGCCCCTCCTTGGCGCTCAGCCCTCCTCCTTCTGCCCTTGGTTTTTTGTAGTGTTGTAGTGCTGTTGAACCTGTCACTGTTGGTTTTAATGCCCTTTGCATGCAGCTCTCCCTTTCCCCTGCACTTTCTAGCCTCCCCGAGGCAGCTTTCCTTGCTGATCCCTCCCTCCCAGCTTCTTGGAAGCGAAGTTTGCCTGGCTTCGAAGCTAGGTGGGAACAGCGTGGAGCCTCCCCTGCCAGCGGCTGCATGCTGATGGGCGGCACAGAGAGCACCCTCCTGGTTTATGCCACCTGTGCCCCTCCAACACGAGATGTTAACAGCCCCCTTGCCCCTGCAGTGAGGGTTCCATAGGCCTTTCCCTGGCAGCACTGGTGCAGGGATAGTGGGGAGGGGGTATTCCTGGCTTCTAGACATCCAAGTGGTGGTACGAAGATGACCGGCCCTTCCCCGCCCCCCCCCCCCCCCCCCCCCCCGCCCTAAATCAGCTTGCCTAGCAATCCAGCGCTCGGCTCCCCCAAGCAGCGGTGTGAAGGGGGGGCTCATTATTTTTATGACAGTAGCTCCTAGATGCTGCCAGCAGGAGTGGGGCACTGTGGTGCTGGGAGCTGCACCAGACTGTGCCCTAAATGTGGCCCCGATCCTGTGAGCAGCCCTGCAGTGAGACCCATCAACCTCCTCCAGAGCTGGCGCGCGTGCATCACACGGCCTGTCCGTTTCAGAGCATGGTCTGTAATGGCTGCTAAGATTGATCAGACAGCCCAGCGCTGCACTGAACTCAGCTGCCCGTGTGCCCGCAGGGCTCGGCACAGGACCGATTGGTCCAGTGGGGCCATTCTCACCCTGGCAAATCTCTAGGTCACCCCCTGTCCCATGGCAGCAGCCAGCACTGCCAGAGAGATTCCTGCCCTGGGAAGTTGCCCTCGCCCTTGGCAGGAGCCCTAGAAAACAGACATGCTCTGAACACTGTGCTACAAAAGGCCCCCCTGTAGTAGATCTGCCTCCACCTGTAGTGGAGTCAGAGCTCCTTGGGGTGCTGGGAATGGGGTTTACTGGTGGGGTGCTCTAAGCTTGGCCAGCCTGGGGACAGGAGCTGGAGCCTGTCCCGGTGGGGCCGGCCTGGCCACGGGGACGGGAGCTGGAGCCTGTCCCTGTGGGGCCGGCCTGGCCGGGAGCCCAAAGCTGGTCTAACATCACCACCAGCGTTCTCAGGTATGGTTCAGTTGGTGGCTTGTTACTGTTGCTGATCCATGGGCTCGCCTACACCCCTGGCTGCAAGGATGGGGGCGGGGGTGCTTATTTAGGGCCGGAATGGTACCGGTCCCTGTGGTTACCCAAGGGGGGGGGGGGAGCTGGATGCAATTAAAGGCCCCGCAGTCCCCAACCAGCACCATGGTGCCAGTGCCTACAGCCCATGGGGGAGGTGGTGGGCCAGGCTCCCTCGCCGCACGGTGCTCTGCCTGGGCCCCAGCACTGCATCCCTGGTACCTGCCCCCATGTGGCTTCCAGCGTGGGGGCCTGGCTGAGAGCTGAGGCCAGCTGTGGAGGTGAGCGAAGATCCTGCTACGTGGTTGTGGAAAGGCCAGGCTGTGTGTGAATTCCCATGGGGCTGGAGCAGCCAAGCTCTGCCCTGGCGTGCCCTGTGACTGGCCCTGGGGCCGTGCTGCTGTGCCCGCTGCCGAGCGCGTGCTCCGGGCACTGCATGCTGCAGTGAGGGCACTGCGATGATTCAGCACCCACGTGAGCACTCTCCTGCACAGTGCTTACGCAGGCAGGCGGATGCAGGCTGTGCACGTGGACGAAGCCATGTGTGTGCGCACAGCTCACGGGCACCACACACGCACCTTTCCTTACCACTGCTGG
Organism: Macrochelys suwanniensis; assembly: GCA_033296515.1. NCBI lineage: Eukaryota > Metazoa > Chordata > Testudines > Chelydridae > Macrochelys > Macrochelys suwanniensis. The sequence continues at coordinate 785,134 of CM065787.1, read as the reverse complement.
AACCCCCCCCACCCCCCCACCCCCCCCACACACACACTTCGCTCAGCACATGTCCTTTCCCACACGCACTAGGGGGCCTTTGCTTTGCCTCCTTTCCCCCAGCCGCATGAAGGACCGGCCTGGGGGTGAAGGGCCACAGCCACGTGGCCTTGGGGAGGAGTTGGGGCCCCAGGGGCTCCGTGGCAGGCGTGGGAAGGGGCCATAAGGATAGAGGTGGGGGCTGAGGCCAGACTGGCCCTTCGTTGGGCCAGGCCCCTGCTCGCAGCTGGAGCTCCAGCACCGGGCACCTGCCCTGCAGGGTTGGGGGCTCCAGCTTCCCACTGGGGGACCCATGGCAGGGCCCCTCGCCTTGCAGCACGGGTCTCCACCCGGCTTTGCTGTGCAGGCCTTGGGGAGCAGGGTAGGGGCCCGGCTGAGCCATCCTATGCTAGTGCCCCAGTGGGCCAGGTGCAGGCGGTGCTGGGGAAGGCCGGGTGGCGCCTGCAGCCCCTACCAGGCACAGGCACCGGGTGCAGCTGCCAAGGGTGGCAGTGCCCTCTCGGCTGGGCAGTGCCAGAGGCAGGGGCAGGAGGGCTGCAGGGCTGGGCTCCTGGGGGGTGAAGGAGACACATGTAGCTGTTGGGCAGGGAGAGGGATGGGCTCCCAGCCAGCCCACCTCCCAGGGAGGTGCCGGCTGGCAGGGGAGCCCCATGCTGTGCCTGTGGGAATTCCCCCCCCCCCCCCCATTGCCCCCTCACTGGGAAGGCGGGGGGCTGTGCATGCTCCTGGGTCAGGCAGGCCCCTGGAGTGCGAGGAGAGGCAGGAGCTTGCTGACGGAAGGGTGCTGGGGTCCCCAGCAGGATCCCAGGGCTGGGTCGACTCTTCCCTTGGGCCTTGCTGGCAGCTGCTCCGGCTGAGGGGCTGCTATTGTCTCTGGCCCCCTTGGGGACCTGGGGCGGGTTCACCCTTTTGTACCCACGGGTAGCCGGGCAACTGGAACTGAGGTAGACATTGGCTTCACGGCTGTATTACAAACAATTCCCACGTTTGCTGCAAGCCGCAGACTGAACACAGCTCGCCCTACGCTGTGCTCTGAGCAGAGCCCTGGGACAGCCAGGCTGCAGGGGCAGAGGGGAGCCGCCCGGGGCCCCATAGGCTGGAGAGGGGCCACTCTCCGTGCCCAGCAGGCCCCATGAACAGCACGGCATAGGTGCCCCCCGTGGACAGGACTCAGGTGCTTCTACCCTTGCCATGGGAAGCTAGCACAGTAGCTGCCATGCGGGGCCAGGCTCTCAGCACCCGGTCTGGATGCCCGGAGCCATAGAAGGGCATAAAGCCGTGCTAGGCTCCAGGTGCCATCTGCGGCCCTTGGCACTGCCTGGCTGGGCAGCAGGGAGGGTGGGGGTGGGCCCTGGGCACTGCCGGGTTTGGGGACCTGTGTTGCAGAAGGTGGGTTTATTGACTGCGCACTGAGGGGAATCCCCCTCCCCACCCGTCCCAGGGCAGGTCACTCCCCTCACAGCGAGCTTTAGACCTGACTTTGGATGGGGGCTGGATTTGCATTAGTCAGCGCCACGGCTCTGCTGGGCCGGATGCATTTTCCTCTCAGGGGAGAGGTGCTGGCAGAATGGGGGGGTGAGCCAAGGCTGGGCCAGCAGGGGGCTGCGGGCTGGGGTTGAGGGGAGTCACACAAGAGCAGCCCCGGTGCTCTCCATCTGGTCCCTGGGAAGGCCCCTTTGCAGTGTTCCCCTCCTTAGGGTCGCGCTCTCACTGGGGTGAGCCCTTTGCCTCCACCGCCAGCCCATGAGCTCCCGTCAGCGGCCCCTGGGCCTGCCCACCCCGAGGGAGCAATATGGCTCTTCAGCCTGCAGTGACTCAGCAAGCATGTAAAGCAGCAGGTTACTGGACGTGGGGAACACAGAGTAGGAAGTTACCGCGCACTCCAACTGCGTTTGGCCGAGTCCAAGCGGGTCCAGCCCCCGCTTTGTCCTTCCAGCCGCCCTCCCCCGCCCCACCTCCTCAAAGGCCCCTCCCCCGTCCTTTGGCTTTGTTCCCGGCACACACATCCCCTGGGCCCTCTCCAGCCCTTTGCTCTCCCGTGGCTGGACCTGGTGGGTTCCGTGGGCAGGACCATCTGGTCATCAGTGGCTAAGTTCCACAGTGTTCAGGCCAGGCTGCTAGGAGGGGTCACACCTGGGCCTCTGCAACACCAAACCCCCTCGCCCACCCCCTGGTTAAACAGCAGCACACAGGAGAAACTGGGGCCTACACAGTATTTATACAAACTGTTAAGAAAATTCCCCGCATTGTCACAAGGCCACTGGCAAAGGTGGGTCAGGAGTCCTAGGGCTGGAAGAAGCAGGGGGGCTGATGCAGAGCTGAGAGTGGGGACCTTGGGGCTGGAACAGGTGATGGGGGTGGCAATAGCAGAGCTAGGGGGAGTCACAGGGCTGGGAGAGGCGGTGTGGGGAGTTGGGGCAGAGCTGGGGGGTCCTAGGGCGGAGAGAGATGGTGGAGGGGGAGCTGGGGCAGAAGTGAGGGGGGAGCCCAGGGCTGGGAGAGGTGAAGGGGGGCAGTAGTAGAGCTGGGGGGGCAGGGAGGGGTTTGCTGGCATTAAGCCTGCTGCCTTCTAGTGCTTCCAGTCCCTCCCTCCCTCCCTCCCATGGCACAAACAATCCACTGGCCTCAACTAGGCTCAAGGGCCCAGACTTGGGGGCTGGCTCCCCCCTGCCCCTGCTCTGAGTCGCTGTCTGCATGGGGAGGGGGAGTGACAGCTGCAGGCCTGGGAGGGAACCTGCCTTGCCAGCGCTGGGTGCTCTGGGCTGGCTGGGCCGAGATGGGGGGTGCCCCTCACAGCACCTTCCCGGGGTTCATGAGATTCTTGGGGTCCAGCGTGGCCTTGATCTGCCTCATGATGGTCAGTCCGAGATCCCCGATCTCCTCCTGCAGCAGATGGCGCTTGCCCAGCCCGATGCCATGCTCGCCTGTGCAGGTGCCGTCCAGGGCCAAGGCCCGCCTAGGAGGAGAGGGGGCAGGATATGCATTATCAGGAGGGCAGGGCGGCTGTGGGGACTGCGGCCGGGGCGGCTGGGGGGAGGGCGGCCGGGGCGGCTGGGGGGAGTGCGGCCGGGGCGGCTGGGGGGAGGGTGGCTGGGGCGGCTGGGGGGAGGGCGGCTGGGGGGAGTGCGGCCGGGGCGGCTGGGGGGAGTGCGGCTGGGGGGAGTGCGGCCGGGGCGGCTGCACCAGGTGGGGGGTTAAGGGGAGGGTGTGACCGAGGGACCCGTGGGACCAACTGGCAGGGGGTGCCCAGGGGCACAGGGACTCCCGGGTCAGCTCCCTGCATGTGAATTCACCCCAGGGGGCAGGGGAGGGCTCAGCCCTGGGACAGCTGCCTGTAGGGGATGCTGAACGTGTAGCTGCACTGCCAGGAGCATGCCAAGGGGAGCGGGTGAGGGGGACACACAGCCCAGGGGGAGGGGGCAAAGGAGCAGGGTGTGGCCCCAGGGCGTGGTGCGCCCCATGTGTGTGCAGCCCCCCCCCCACCTCTGGGACAACTACTGACTGCGTCCAGGCCCTTCCCAGCCTGGCTGTGCTGCAGGGCCCCATGTGAGGAGCAAGTGCCTGTTCGTCTTCGAGATGTGTCCCTATGGGTGCTCCACGGTGGGGGTCTGTGCCCCTGCGCTTCTAATCGGAGATTTTTGGTAGTAGTGTCCCATTGAGCCTGGGCATGTGCTCTCCCTCCCTCCTGGTCTGCCGCGAGGCTATTTAGCACTGGGGGAGGGGGGAGGGACCCCCGCACCTCCTTCTCTGTGTCATTAGCATAAGTAGGGTTTGTCTTGTTACCAGGGCCGGCTCCAGGCACCAGCCAACCAAGCACGTGCTTGGGGCGGCACCTGGAGGGGGGCAGCGCTGAGGGTTTTTTTTTGTTTGTTTGGGGGGCTTTGGGGGGTTTTTTTAAACACTCTTCCCAGCTAGGGCAGCGGGCGCGGGCGAACCCCGCTCCCCGCCCGGGCTGGGGCAGCGGAGCCGCGGGCCAGCCCCGCTCCCAGGCAGCACCCCGGCCGGGGCTGTGGGGAAGATGCGCTCCCCGCCGGCGCCCCAGCCGGGGCGGCAGCAGGGATGCCACGCTCCCCACGGTGCCCTGGGGAAGCCGCCCTCCCCGCCGACGCCTGGGCTGGGACAGCGGGGAAGACGCGCTCCCAGCCGGCGCCCCGGCCGGGGCAGCGGGAAAGACGCACTCCCCGCCGGCCCCCAAGCCACGGCAGCAGGGAAGCTGCCCTTCCCACCGGCACGCCAGCCGGGGCGGCAGCAGAGATGCCGCCGGAGGGCTGGGGCGGCAGCGGGGAGTGGCATCGCCCTGGCCAGGGGACCGGGCCGCGGGGAAGCCGTCCTCCCAGCCGGCACCCAGGCCGGGGCGGCAGCAGGGATGCCGCGCTCCCCGCCGGCACCGGTCAGCTGGGGAGCGTGGCATCGCCCCGGCTGGAGGAGCGGGGCGGCAGGCATGCTGCCCTCCCTGCCGGCACCCCCGCCGGGGGAGCGGGACTGGGGGCATGCCGTCTTCCCTGCCGGCGCCCGGCCTGAGAGGGACGGCCGGTGGCTTTTTGGCCTGGGGCGGCAAAAAAGCCAGAGCCGGCCCTGCTTGTTACCTTTGTTCTCCTTAAAAGTTGTTAGGCTCCTGTGTCTTTATTTTATTCCTTTGGGTTTAAAAAAAGAGCGAGCAAGCGAGAGGAAAGGGCCATTCCTCCCCTACCCCCCAGGCAGCTAGTCGACTCTAATTTATTTATTTTTCAGTTTTAAAAAAATAACGTAAAGAGACTTTCTTCTGCATCCCTCCCTGCTAGCGGGTGGCCACCCCCTGCCCAGGGGCTTGCCTGGCTCTCCGCTCCAAGCGGTTCCTCTCCTGCAGGAGTCGGTTCCTGCAATGGTCAGACACTCACTGGGCCTGGGCGAGCCTCACAGACGTGCTTTACCTGCCACCCCTAAAACCACAGCCTCCCATGAGCCGATGTTAAAACTCTTCCCTCTGGAGAAAGCACTTCAGCCTGCAGGGGACACCGGTGGGTGCTGATCATCCCCGGAGCCTTCACTTCAGAAGAGGTCGAGGAGAAGAGAAGAGAGAGAAGGGGGGAGAGAGGGAAGCCACCAGCAGACCCCCCCGGAAAGGCTCATAAAAGAGCTCCTCCGAGTAGCTGGCCAGCCAGTGGGGCACCCCAGAGCGGCCACCCAGTAGAGGGACTCTGCCGCTGTGAGCTCTGCTCTCCGCACGTCCCCAGGCACCATTCCCTGAGACGCCAGGGGCTTCCACAGTCATGCTCTGAGGCAACGGTACCACCCCCTAAGGAGAGGGGACAATTACCGTACCATCTCTAAAAGAGCAGCACAGAGAAACCCTTTGGTACCAGGTGCAACAAAACTCCCATCTAGGAAAAAACAACAAGGAGAACTTGTGGCACCTTAGAGACTAACAAATTTATTTGGGCATAAGCTTTCGTGGGCTATAGCCCACTTCATCAGATGCATGGAGTGGAACATACAGTATATATATATATATATAAATACAGAGAACATGAAAAGATGGGGGTTGCCATACCAACGCTAAGTGACCAATCAATTAAGGTGAGCTATTATCAGCAGGAGAAAAAGAAAAAAAAAGCTCTTGTAGCGGTAATCAGGGTGGCCCATTTCAAACAGTTGACAAGAAGGTGTGAGTAACAGTAGGGGGATACTTAGCATGGGGAAATAGATTTCAGTTTGTGTAATGACCCAGCCACTCCCAGTCTTCATTCAAGCCTAAGTTAATGGTGTCCAGTTTGCAAATTAATTCCAGTTCTGCAGTGTTTCGTTGGAGTCTGGTTTTGAAGTTTTGTTGTTGAAGAATTGCCACTTTTAGGTCTGTAACTGAGTGACCAGAGAGGTTGAAGTGTTCTCCTACTGGTTTTTGAATGTGATGATTCCTGATGTCAGATTTGTGTCCATTTATTCTTGTGCGTAGAGACTGTCCGGTTTGGCCAATGTACATGGCAGAGGGGCATTGCGGGCACATGATGGCATATATCACATTGGTAGATGTGCAGGTGAACAAGCCCCTGATGGTGTGGCTGATGTGATTAGGTCCAATGATGGTGTCACTTGAATAGATATGTGGACAGACTTGGCACCAGGCTAATCACATCAGCAGCGCCATCAGGGGCTCGTTTACCTGCACATCTACCAATGTGATATATCTTCCTACTGTATGTTCCACTCTATGCATCTGATGAAGTGGGTTTTAGCCCACGAAAGCTTATGCCCAAATAAATTTGTTAGTCTCTAAGGTGCCACAAGTTCTCCTCGTTCTTTTTGCAGATACAGACTAACACGGCTACCACCCCAAAACCCATCTAGGAAGTGTTCTGCACCTTCCCAACCATCGATACTAACAACATACTACAGACACTCCACTGTGGTACCACATAAGCCCATGGTAACACATGTGCTCTGTTACTCTGGAGAGCTGTGGCCTCAGTACCCAGGGAGAGACAATTACCGTACCATCTCTAAAATAGTGGCACCAACAAACTTTCTGTACTGGGCACAACAAAACTCTTATTTAGGGAGTGCTCTGCCCAACTATCGGTACTGACAATGTACGACGGACACTCCTCTGTGGTACCAAATGAACCCATGGTACTGCATGAGCTCTGGTACCCTGGAGACCCGATGATTGGGGAAAAACCGCAATCCCCATTACTTGGTACCAGGACCCTGGTATCGAGCACATCCCGGCACCCAGAATCGCTCTTGGCACCGGGTTGTATGCTGCCAATACCCCTGTCAGTGCCACCCTTACCTACTGACGAAGCTGACACTGGACAGAAGGAGATCATTCCCTGGCCCCTCATCGTGGCCCATCACCACACTACAAGGTTCCTCCCCAACTCCATCACGCCAACCTACAATCGAGGTACGGGCCCACTGAGGTAAGCCCACCGTCCATGCCCACCTTCCTCCCTCTCCCCCCCAGGCCATATTGTAACTCTTCGGCGATGTACACACACATGTCGCGACTGTCTCCGGTGTGTCTCAGGGAGAGTCCACCAAATGGTTTGCTACAGCCTGGCTGTCCAGAGCACCTGAGCCAGGGCAGGAGAAAGCTTTTTCAGAACAGAGAAAAGAACCCATAGAGGAAGCTACCCAGTAGCGTAGCTAGGGGGGGAGCCGGGGGGAGCGGCCGCTCCCCCTGTAAGGAGAAGCAGCGCTAAGGCGCCGCCCGAGCCCGGCTGCAGGAGCCAGGCTCGGGTGGGGCGCTTTAAAGGGCCAGCGGCTCCCCGCAGCGGCAGGAGCCGCCAGCCTTTTAAAGCGCCATCCCCCCAGCCCCGCTGCCGGAGCTGAGCTGAGCTGAGCTGGGCGGGGAGGGCGCTTTAAAAGGCCGGCGGCTCCTGCTGCTGTGGGGAGCCACGGGCCCTTTAAAGCACCCCCCCCCCCAGCCCCGCTGCTGCAGCTGGGCTGGGGGCGCTTTAAAAGGCCGGCGGCTCCTGACGCTGCGGGGAGCCGCTGGCCCTTTAAAGCGCCCCCCCCCCCCCAGCCCCACTGCCAGAGCCGGGCTTGGGTGGGGATTTAAAAGGCCCGGGGGCTCCGCAGCGGTTGGAGCCCCGGGCCCTTTAAAGCGCCGCCGGGTGAGTACAGGGGGAGCGGGGAGGCGCTTTTTTATAGAGCCGCTCCCCCTGTGCTCTAAACTTGGCTACGCCACTGAAGCTACCTCTCCAGCACACTTCTCCTCATGTCTCCCTGATGAGGCTGTGCTGCCCATCCCTCATCACTAGGTGGAGATTTTAATAACTTTCTGGATCTTACCAAGCAGATGGCAGACGAGCTGCAGATTCCCCTACAGGAGGTGGCAGATACACATCACAAGTTGGTGGAAATTCTGCACACCACTTTCTCATCTAGAATTGTCCTCCCAATTAATGAGGTGATTCTAGATCCTACCAGAGTCATCTGGCAGACACCAGCCTCCATCGCACCAACCAGCAACAGAGTGTAAACAAAAACAACCCTACATCTCTATCCAAAGAGTCAGACTTTGTTTTCAACATCCGCAATCCAACTCCATCATAGTGGATGTGGTTAATGCACGAAGCAAGCAACATAATGCCAAGTCAACGCCATACGATCAGGCATTGCAAGATGGCGTATTCATCGACAACATTATTGTTTAGAGTCATGAATTACCAAACTGTCATGGCCAAATAAAATTTTATTAATCATGGGAAACGCAGTATGTTTCTGGAACATTACTGGAAACACAAAAGACCAGATTCAGACCATTCTTAGAGATGGTCAGTTAATAGCCAGACTGGTCCTAGAGACACCACTGGATGTAGCTGTCACAGCTGCCCGCCCAGTCTCCATGACAGTGGTACTGAGGCAGATTGTGGGGTTTTTTTGTTGGCTACACCTCTCTAGATTGCCGAAAGAGCTACAGACTTCCAGTTTGAAGGGCCAAACTCTTTGCGGAGAAGACAGAGTTTCTCTGCACATCCTGAAGGATTCTCGGACCACGTTACACTCCTTAGGAATCTACACTGTGGGACAGAAGAGAAAATATACCTCTCAACCACACCACAGGTCACAATCTTCTCAATACTCACCATCTCAGTGCTGCTATCAGCCACAGTGTAAGAGGCCCAGGGCTCAAAGATGGGAACTGTCTGCACCCCAGTCCACGATCTCTCAAACTGCCTCCTATAAGCACTTTTGATGAGTTGGTTGAGGGCCTGACCAATGATACCTTACAGCAGTGGTCCCCAACCTGTCTGTGGCCAAGAGCACATCCATCCCTTCATCAGAGTGTGGCGGGCAGCGACACTTCTTGGCAGCATTTCGGTGGCGATGGTTCTCCGCTGGAAGCGCTCCTCGGCGGCATTTTGGTGAAAGCTTCTCCGCCGGAAGCACTGCACAGCGGCATTTCAGTGGCGATGCTTCTCCGGCGGATGCTCGTCTCCTCTTCCTTCCTTGGCGCCGGCCCTGATGACAGGCACACATAAATGCCCCGGTGGGCGCCATGGCGCCCATGGGCACCACGTTGGGGACCACTGCCTTACAGCATCAGCTGCCATCTCTACACCTGTCACGCCACTCAGAAGTCACCTTACCTTACTTCACAGCAGTTAGGACAGGCTCTAGAGCAAAGAGATTGATTTCTAGCCCTGAACCTACAGGGTGCCTACTTCCATATCTCAATACAACCATCGACAGGAGATTTCCTACTGCTTACCTTTGGGGTAGGATCGTTATCGGTACAGACTGCTCCACACAGGGTATTCTCCAAGGTTCTTCTTCGAGTGCTTGCTCATATCTATTCCAATTAGGTGACTCCCAAGCCTTGCCTAGGAGGTGGGGTTGGAGTGAGATACTGCAGAGTGTACGACCGCTGAACCAAATGCAGCGTCCTCCCTGGAATGCTGGACTATGGCATAGTGAGTGGCAAAGTTGTGCACCGATGACCAGGTTGCTGCCCCACATATCTCCTGTATAGGTATATGCGCCAGGAAGGCGGAGGATGAGGCTTGAGCTCAGGTGGAGTGGGCAGTAGGGTGCATGGTGGGAACACCAGCCAAGTCATAGGACGTCCAGATGCACGAGTGACCCGGGACGAGACGCGTTGGGAGGAGACCGGGAGGCCCTTCATCCGGTCTGCCAGAGCAACGAACAGTTGAGTCGTTCTCCGAAAGGGCTTTGTCCACTCAATGTAGAATGCGAGGGCCCTACGGACGTCCAGGGAGTGAAGTTGTTGCTCCCTTGGAGAAGCATGCGGCTTCGGGTAGAAGACCGGCAGAAAAATGTCTTAGTTGACATGAAAGGTCGACACCCCTTTAGGAAGGAAGGCTGGGTGCGGTCGCAGCTGTACCTTGTCCTTATGGAACACCGTGTAAGGAGGTTCCGAAGTGAGCGCTCTGAGCTCAGATACGCACCTCGCTGAGGCTACGAGGAAGGCAGACTCCCAGGAGAGGTACGGGAGCGAGCAGGTGGCCACAGGCTCGAATGGGGCCCCCATGAGCCTGGTTATGACAAGGTTGAGGTCCCATGTAGGGACCAGATGGCGGACTAGTGGGTACAGCCGCTCCAACCCCTTGAGGAACCTGCTGACCATGGGGTTGGAAAAGATCGAGCGCCCACTCTCGCCAGAGTGAAAGGCCGAGATCGCCGCCAGGTGGACCTTCAAAGAGGAGACTGCCAGACCTTGCTCTTTCAGGGACAAGATGTAGTCCAGGATGATATGCACTGGCACCTGCGAGGGGTTGATACCCCGAGGGCCACACCAGCAGGAAAAGCGCTTTCCCTTGGCCGAGTAGGTGGACCTGATAGAGGGCTTCCTGCTACTCAGCAGAACTTGTTGAACCAGGCTGGAACAACATAACCCGGACGGGTTCAGCCATGCAGCAGCCACGCCGTGAGGTGGGAAGGTTGCAGGTCGGGGTGACAAAGCCTGCCATGCTCCTGAGTAATCAGGTCCGGCCACAACGGGAGAGTGATCGGGGTGGTCACCGAGAGCTCTAGAAGAGTGGTGTACCAGTGCTGCCTGGGCCACACCGGGGCGATTAGGATTAGGCGGGCCCTGTCCCTGCACAGCTTGAGCAGGACCCTGTGGACCAGCGGAAATGGGGGAAAGGCAGAGGACAGGTGGTCCATCCAAGGCAGGAAGAAGGCGTCCGTCAGGGAGCCTGGGGAGTGTCCCTGGAGCGAGCAGAACACGTGGCACTTCCGGTTCTCGCGAGTCGCGAAGAGATCTATGCGGGGACAACCCCAGCTCCGGAAGACAGAGTGGATAACGTTCGGGTGAATGGACCACTCGTGCGCCTGAGAGGATCTGCTGAGGCGGTCCGCCAAGGTGTTCTGAACCCCTGGGAGAAAGGAGGCCACCAGGTGGACGGAGTGGGCTATGCAGAACTCCCACAAACACATGGCCCTGTGGCACACTCTGCCTTTCATCAAAAACAACACACAAAGGTCATGATGGACTTAATGTGACCTGTATGTTTTGTATAAACCACCAAGGAGCTGCCAGATCTCCCTCCCTCTACAAGACAGCACTCAAATTCTGGAACTGATACACCCATCACAATGTGCTCATCTCAGCTGTCTATCTACCAGGGATACAGAACGTGACAACCAACAATCTCAGTTGGAATTTTCTCACGACAGTGAGTGTGTACTGAATTCAGAGGTGCTTCAAGATATATCCTCCCTTTGGGGAATCCTGCCTATGGCTCTCTTCGCTACTTAAAGGAACAAGAAAGGTCCTTGTTACTGCTCCAGGGCCGGCCTGGGGAAACATTCACTGGCAGTTGCCCTCATTTTCCCATGGGACAGGGCCCACTTGTATGTCTTTTCCCAGTTTTCTACTCTATCCAAGATTCTGTTGAAAAGTCAACGAGACAAAGCGAGAGTTATTCTGATTGCTCCTCTTGACCATGACAAGTCTGGCTCCCTTACCTGATGCAGATGGCAATATGCCCTCCTGTTTCTCTTCAGCCCATTCCTCACCCGCGCTCTCAAAACAATGGGCTGACCCTTCATCCCAACTCACGTGTCCTCCACGTCCAGGCTTGGCTCCTTCTTAGTTCCAAGGCTTAGAGGCAGAATGCTCTGACAAGCTGAAAGACGTGTTGCAGCACAACCACAAGTTGACCACTCAGCATACTTATCTACAAAATGGAAACGACTCCAAGTTTGTGTCGTTTCAAACACACAGACCCAACCTCACTTTCCTCCCTCTGATTTTACACTACATTTTAAACTCCCACTCAGCTCCCTTAAGGTACATCTCGTGGTGAAAACTGCTTCCCACTTGGTGTTTGCTCACCCACTAATGCGTAGATTCTTTAAGGGCACTGGGAATCTCTTCCCCCATGTGACACCACCTGCTCCAGCCTGGGACTTTAACCTAGTTCTCAGGGCTTTGACTAGACTTCCCTCCAAGTCCAGGGCAACTTGTTCTCTCTTACACCTGTCCATGAAGACAGCATTTCTAATTGCCATCACCTCAGCTAGGCACATAGGAGAAATAGCGGCCCTGATGGCACATCCATCATTCGCGGACTTTTTTTTTTAAAGCCAAGGTAACTCTAAGGCCATATCCCAAGTTTCTCCCTACTTTTTCTGCACTTTCCATATGAATCAACAGATCCATCTCCCTGTTTTTTCCCAAAACCACATTGTGACAACTGGGAGACAATTGTGCATATGCTAGATATTAGAAGGACATTAGCATTCTACTTGGACAGGACTAAGGACTTCAGGAAATCCCCTAAACTCTTCCTTTCGTCCACAGAAAGATCCAAAAGCTCTGTGATATCGCCTCAAAGACTATCCAAATGGGTCTCTAGTTGCATTAATCACTTAGCAAGGGCGCAACTTGCTTCTGTCCAGAGTCCATACGCACTCCACGAGGTCAGTTTCTACCTCAATCACATTCCGTAGGGATATCCCTATCTCAGCAACCTATAGAGCAATGATTGGGACCTCTGTCCATACTTTCGCAGAACATTATGCGATCACTGAAGATTTGGCCGCTGACACCATCTTCGACTCCACAGTACTCTCTGTAGTAAAAGACTCCACTCCGAAGTCCCAGCCTCCAGTGGTGGGTACTGCTCTGGAGTCACCTAACGTGGCACACCCATAGGGACACTACTCGAAGAAGAAGAGGAAGTTACTTACCTTGTGCCGTAACAATGGTTCTTCAAGATGTATGTCCCTATGGGTGCTCCACAACCCGCCCTCCTCCCCTCTACTTCGGTGTTCTCTATAGGGCTCTGTGGTAGAGAAGGAAGTGAGGGGGGTTCCCCCGTGCAGTGCTAGATAGCCTCGAGGAAGACCATGAGGGAGGGAGAGCACATGCGCAGGCTCAACGGGACACTGCTACCAAAAATCTCCGATTAGAAGCGCAGGGGCACAGACACCTAATGTGGAGCACCCATAGGGACACATCTCGAAGAACCATCGTTACTGCACAAGGTGAGTAACTTCCTCACCGCTCCCCATGTGCCAGGCAGCTCCAGTCTCTCGTGTGTCCTGGGGGCGCTGCCTGTGCTCTCAGCAAGGGGCCCAGGACAGGCGGCTCCTGGGAACTCTTCTGGTTTCTTCTCCTGCCACCCTGACCCTGAGTTCTGGGCCCCTCCCTGGCATGCCTCCCCCCATACACCTAGGTCTGTGCCCTCCCCCAGTCCCACTCTCAGGTCTGGGCCCAAAGGCCAGTTAGGACGGGCCCCATTTGCCCCCTGCAGGATCCCATGAGTTGCTTCTGCCCTTCAACACTAGAGATGGGCCATGCAGGGCTGGGCTGGGCAGGGCAGATAGGGCTGGGCAGGACAGAGCCAGGCAGGGCAGGGCTGGGTTGCACTGGGCAGAGCAGAGCTGGGCCAGGCTGGGATGGGTAGAGCTGGGATGGGCAGGGTTGCACTGGGCAGAGGCAGGCTGGACAGGGCAGAGCCGGGCTGGGCCAGGTAGGAAAAGGCAGAACAGGGCTGGGAAGAGCTGGCTCCCTACCTGGCCAGTCGGGTTGCAAACTCCTTGACGTGCTGGCTCTCGGCCGGATCAGCCGGGTCGAACACCAGGATGCAGTGAAAGTTCCCGTCGCCCACGTGCCCGACTATCGGGCCTGAGGGGACACGGACCAGCTGCTCATATGGGGAGCCTCTCCCAGCCCAGACACCTACTGCCTGGCTTCCTCCCACCTCCCCTCCAGCGGGGCCCCTCGCCCTACAGAGCCCATGCCGGAGTCATTGCCCACCCCTGAAATGCAGCCCCCTCTGGGCAGAAGGGGGCCATGCCCAGGGTTTGGGGAGGGAGCCCCCCGCCCCTCTGAGATGTGTGTGGGGCAGTTAGCTCATCAGGGATCTGGCCAGGGCACGAGGGGCCGCACGTCACGATCCCTCGGAAGGACGGCACCTCCAGCAGCGCAGTGCCCCGGCACCAGCTGGCTCAGCCATTGGCTTGTCCCGTCCACTTGGCCCCCAGAACGGGGGTGAGACTGGATGAGGTCACAGCGTGGGGGCACAGGAATATCCCACAGAGACCCGCATGGGCATGGCCCAGGGAGCGTGTTCCCTGACAGGTGGGGGTAGTTTCAGCTCTGGAGAGCCAGGCTGGCTTAATCCCCTTGCAGCCCCACTGAAATACAGGTCCTGCTCAGCACCGCCCCCCGGCTCGGACACCTGGGGTCGAGGGGCACTGCCAGAGCTGGGGTGGAGCATGTCAAGTGCTTTTGACGCGTCTGATGCATGTCTGATGTACGTGAAGCGTGTTGTGTGTGTGAAGTGTCTGATCTGTGTGAAGTGTGTGATGCGTGTGAAGCGTGTTGTGTGTGTGAAGTGTCTGATGTGTGTGAAGTGTGCCCCCCTGCCCTGTTCTCTGCGTTGGTGGGCACTGACAGGCCCTCCCGCCGGTGAGGCGTTCACCCCAGACAGGTGCACTGTGGGTGGTTGGCGTTTAGGGGCCGCGTTTGGGTTTATTCCCAACCACTGCGGCAATGGGGGCAGGGCCTGTGCCCCTCTGTCTGCAGCCCCCAGTCCCGTGGGCTCCCACTCCCAGCCAGGACAATGGCAGGCAGGCCTGACAGCAGGGGGATGAGAGCAGTGCCAGCCCCGTATCATAGAATCATAGAATCATAGAATCTCAGGGCTGGAAGGGACCTCAGGAGGTCATCTAGTCCAACCCCCTGCTCAAAGCAGGACCAACCCCAACTAGATCATCCCAGCCAGGGCTTTGTCAAGCCTGACCTTAAAAACCTCTAAGGAAGGAGATTCCACCACCTCCCTAGGTAACCCATTCCAGTGCTTCACCACCCTACTAGTGAAAAAGTTTTTCCTAATATCCAACCTAAACCTCCCCCTCTGCAACTTGAGACCATTACTCCTTGTTCTGTCATCTTCTACCACTGAGAACAGTCTAGATCCATCCTCTTTGGAACCCCCTTTTAGGTAGTTGAAAGCAGCTATCAAATCCCCCCTCATTCTTCTCTTCTGCAGGCTAAACAATCCCAGTTCCCTCAGCCTCTCCTCATAAGTCATGTGCTCCAGCCCCCTAATCATTTTTGTTGTCCTCCGTTGGACTCTTTCCAATTTATCCACATCCTTCTTGTAGCGTGGGGCCCAAAACTGGACACAGTACTCCAAATGAGGCCTCACCAGTGCCGAATAGAGGGGAATAATCACGTCCCTCGATCTGCTGGAAATGCCCCTACTTATACAGCCCAAAATGCCGTTAGCCTTCTTGGCAACAAGGGAACACTGTTGACTCATATTCAGCTTTTCGTCCACCGTAACCCCTAGGTCCTTTTCTGCAGAACTGCTGCCCAGCCATTCGGTCCCTAGTCTGTAGCAGTGCATGGGATTTTTCCGTCCTAAGTGCAGGACTCTGCACGTGTCCTTGTTGAACCTCATCAGATTTCTTTTGGCCCAATCCTCTAATTTGTCTAGGTCCCTCTGTATCCTGTCCCTACCTCCAGCGTATCAACCACTCCTCCGTCATGTCATCCTTTCTCTTGCTGCCTCACCCGACCCCCAGCTGCACAGACCCTGACCCCAGGCTCAGGTTGGAGACCTACCTGTGAGCCCCAACTCCTGCAGGTCTCTGTGGGTCTCTCTCACGATGTGGGGCAGCCGGGAGATGGGGACGCATACGTCCGTGGAGTAGCCCTGGGGGGACACAGCAGAGGGCTCACTGACACCCCCGCAGGAGTGACAAGACACATCTGGGCGCCCTGATCCTGCCTCGTGCGGGGGGTCCCACTGGTGGGACCCAGGCCTGGTTTGGGAAAACCCTTGCTAAGCCCTCCCAGGCATGGGGCTCGGGACGTGCTGACCCGGGACACCCGCTGGGGAGCGGCTCTCAGCACTCAGGCTGGGGCAGAACAGTCCTGTGGATGGGCACTGGCCCCCCAGACTGGGGAAAGCCCAGAGAGTATCATGGGGTTAGGGGCTGTCCCTGGCCCAGAAAGAGCCCCCATATCACTCCCCAGCTCCCTCCCCTGATGCCCCCCAGTCATAAGAACATAAGAACGGCCATACTGGGGCAGACCAAAGGTCCATCAAGCCCAGTATCCTGTCCACTGACAGTGGCCAATGGCAGGTGCCCCAAAGGGAATGAACAGACAGGTTATCAGCAAGTGATCCATCCCGTTGCCCATTCCCAGCTTCTGGCAAACAGAGGCTAGGGACACCATTCCTGCCCATCCTGGCTAATAGCCATTGATGGACCTATCTTCCATGAATCTATCTAGCTCCCTTTTGAACCCCGTTATAGTATTGGCCTTCACAACACCCTCTGGCAAGGAGTTCCGGAGGTTGGCAGTGCCTTGCGTGAAAAATACTTTCTTGTGTTTGTTTTAAACCTGCTACCTATTAATTTCATTTGGTGGCCCCTTGCTCTTGTGTTAGGAGGAGTAAATAACACTTCCTTATTTACTTTCTTTATACCACTCATGATTTTATAATCATGTCCCTTTCCTCAGCACCCCATAACCTCTCCCCAGACACCCCTGCCCCTCGGGCACTCCCCCGCCCTCTCTCCAAGTGACTCCCTTTCCCCCTGGCATTCCCCACACCCACCCCCAGCGCTAGCCCACCTTGCTCCCGGGGCGCAGGGCCAAGGCCGCGTACCAGGCGTTGTGCCGAGCGGCCCACAGCTTGTTCCTTGTCTCCGGCTCCCGGGCCCAGGCAAAGTCCGAGCCGCCGTTCAGCTGCACGATCTCCTCTGCAGAGGGAGAGACCCCCCTCACCGTCAGCCCCCTGCCCCCAGAGCGGGGTCTGGCTGCCAACCATCTCTGCCAGGCAGGCCGGGGCAGGGCAGAGGCCTGGCTTCCCCCCGTCGCTGGAGACCTAGGCCAGCAGCTTTGTGGGATGGGAGGTGAGAGATCCATTCTCTGGCACGGGCAACAGACTTGGCCAGGGCAGGACAGAGCCACTCTGCCCCCTACAGAAAAGGGGAAGGGCAGCAACATCCCACCTCAGCCACGAGCCGGGCAGCCAGCCACCCGCAGCTCCACCCAACCCCATGGCACCATCCGACTATGCCCCTGGTGCCACTGGCAGTGCCCACCTGCCCCAGGGCTGCCGCTCCCCTGCTGCACCAGGAGAACGGACTGGGCCCCCAGCCTGTGCCCACCGGGCAGCACCCCCCTGGCGTCGTGGGCATACCTGTCTGACGGACCTGCTCCTCCACGCTGCTGGGAGAGCCATGGAACTCCAGGAAGAGTGTGGGGGACACGGTGTAGCTCAGGCCGCTGAACTGGTTACAGGCAGCCATCATGACATCATCCAGGAACTCTGGGGGAGCAGAGAGGCTGGGGGTCAGAGCCGCCCATGGGGGAGCGATACCCGCTGCTCCCCAGGGCACGGGGCAACCAACTCACCGATCCGGGCCACGGGGATGCTGGCCTGCAGCACCTGCACTGTGCAGCCCACCGCTGCCTGCACGCTGGGGAAGGCGCACACGGCCGCCACCGTGGCCTCAGGGCTGCCATGGAGCCGCAGCGTGGCCTGGGTGATGAGCCCCAGCGTCCCCTCGGAGCCCACAAACAGCCCGGTCAGGTTGTAGCCGGCGGCACTCTTCCTGCAGCGGGGCGAGAAGAGGCTGGGGTGAGATTTGGGGCAGGAGCCCCCCGGTGTGCCCCCTCCCCACAGCCTCCGGTACCTGAAGTGGCGGCCCCGGCCGGCCGTATGCAGCACCCTGCCATCGGCCAGCACCACCTGCAGGTTGAGCACGTTGTCCCGCATGGTGCCGTAGCGCACGGCATTGGTGCCCGAGGCGCTGGTGGCCGCCATGCCGCACAGGGAGGCGTCGGCGCCGGGGTCTGCGGAGGGAAAGGGCACAGGAGGGGTCGGGGGCGGGCGTGGCCAGTGGTCACAGGGCATCGGAGAGCCAGCACCCCAGGGAACCCCTCCACGCCCAGCACAGAGCTGGGCCCGCCCGCCCCCGGGCTGCTCCCAAAGCTGGTCCAGGCCAAGCCCCAGCACCGAGCCCAGCATGTCGTGGCCACGCAGAGGTGGAGGGAGCGGCCAGGTCAGAGTTCAGGCCCCTTCGTCCTGGGCAGCTGCAGCACAGACTGTGCCCACATTGCCCTGCCTGGCACCACCCGCCCCGTGGCCCAGGCGGGCCGTGGTGGGGTTGATTTTCATGGCACGTCGAGTGGCGTGGGTCCCAGCTGCTCTGTTCCCGGCAGCCGGCACCACTGCCCTGGGTGGGATTGGGGCGCAGGATCTGGGGGTGAAGCTCACCAGCCCATTGACAGCCACCGCCCAGGTATGTCACCCAGCACAGCAGCCACTCACTGACCTGTGCCAGCTTCCTGCTCTGACACCACAGAACCCAGCAGCAGCCTGGGCATCGGCCGTGTGCTGGGACCCCTCCCCCCGCGCCCGGCGTCATACCGACAGGGAACCAGAGGCCGGTGTCCCGCAGGTGGTTGTTGAGCGCTTTGCGGGTCACCCCCGGCTCCACGGCCACGGTGAAGTCCTCAGTGCTGAGCGCGGTGATGCGATCCATTCGGGTCAGGTTCACGCACACGCCGCCCTGGGCCAGAGAGATGGGAGTGGACATCAGAGCCAGCCCCTCGGCGCTCCCTGAAAGTGCCTGAGGCCTGCTGGCTCACCACCTGAGCACACAGGCAGGGCAGGGCCAGGACACCACCCTGCTCTCTGCCCCACTAGTATCTTGCCATGGCTGCCCTGGCATCGCTGCCCAGCCAGGGAGTCGCCGGAGCTCCAGGCAAAGATGAACCACTGTGGCCCCCCAGCACTGATCCCCCAAGGCTCGTGGGCGCCACAGAGGAGAAGCGGAGCCTGCCTGGGGGGAACCGCCCCCACCGCGCACCCACCGGCCTCTGCAAGCACAGGCCTGCTGAGGACAGCGGGGCAGCAGCCGGGGTTGGGCCCGCTGGCTCTCGTGGAGAGGGGAAGACTCGCTGTGCCAGCCCTGCCTGTGTGACGTTATTGACAATAACTGGGACCATATAGATCATTGTTACAACCAAGGTCCTGTAGTGGCACCAAATCTTGTATAAAGGGGGTCAAATGAGGTGTCTAAGACCGGGTTATGCTTGGCTGGGTATGATTATGCCATTTATATGCATGTATCAGTGTTGTAGTTGAAGTTATGAATATTGGCTTTGTACTGTCTGTAGTTCAATGGCTTTATACTGTCTGTCTGTATTTCAAACTGGGGCTGGGCTTCTGGGACCCAGGACAAGCTATCAGCTCTGCCAGGCCTGCTGATGGCCCATTAAGGACCATCAACTATACAATTAGCCCATTGAGAGGAGGCAGACACACCTTATGATTCAGTAAGGTATGCAGAGACTTGCCTATGTGACTCCAGACTCCATTTTGCGGTGATTTTCCACAGTAAGGAAAGAGGTGTCTTTACACCTGGAAGAAACTATAAAAGGCAGCTGCCTCATCTCCATTTTGTCTTCATTCCTGCTTCTTACCTCTGGAGGGACCTTGCTACAAATGGAAGCTCTGAACAAAGGACTGAACGACCCATCCCAGCTGTGGATGTACTCCAGAGACTTGATTTGAACTTGCAGTTTATTCCATCTCTGCTGCAAGCCTGAACCAAGAACTTTGCCATTACTGTATGTAATTGATTCCTTTTAACCAATTCTAGCTCTCACCTATACCTTTTCCCTTTTATGAATAAACCTTTAGATTTTAGATTCTAAAGGATTGGCAACAGTGTGATTTGTGGGTAAGATCTGAGTTGTATATTGACCTGGCTCTGGGGGCTTGGTCCATTGGGATCGGGAGAACCTTTTTTCTTTTACTGGGGCATTGGTTTTCATGACCAGTTGTCCCCATAACGAGTGGCACTGGTGGTGAGACTGGGAAACTGGAGTGTCTTAGGGGATTGCTTGGGATGACTTGTGGTTAGCCAGTGGGGTAAAACCAAAGTCTCCTCCGTCTGGCTGGTTTGGTTTGCCTTAGAGGTGGAAAAACCCCAGCCTTGGGCTGTAGTTGCCCTGTTTGAAGCAATTTGTCCTGAACTGGCACTCTCAGTTACGTCCTGCCAGAACAAGCATCGTTACAGTGGCGTAGTCGTGCAAGGATCCACAGAACCAGGTCAATTAAGTTTTGGGTCAGAACCCCACACTATCCAAATTTGATTTTTGGTATTGAGAGTTGGGTTGGTTAAAGATCAGTGACTATGAGCCAGAAAGCATCAGCAAAAGCAATGAAACTGCAAGCCCTGAGAGACAGCCTGCAGTTTGAACATGAACAAAAACTGGCAGAAATTCGTATGAAAGAGAAGCAAGCCTTGGCCCAGCTGGAGAAAGAAGCAGCGGAGTGGAAGGCTCAGTTCAAAAGAGAAGCTGCACAGAGGGAGAAAGAAGCTCAAAAGAGGCATCTGAAACTGTTGGCTGCTGAGGAGGAAGCTCGAGAGAGGCAACAAGAAACTGCCAGACTTCAGCTCCAAGTCAAAAAAGCAATGGAAGAACGGCAGAAACTGTATCCTCTTGAATGTCCAGTTTATAACTATGTTGATATGTTTTACTCTGAGCAATTTTCTGTGTTTAACCAGTTTTGCTATGGCCAGGGAGAGGGGGATTCTAACCTGGTGGGAAATAGCTGTTTGTCTGTGAATGAAGTCCCTGAATGTCTGTATAATGTCTCAGAAGTGAATCTGGAACTAGATCAAGCCCAGAAAGAACTCATTGGTCAGGAAAATGTTTCTCAGAAGCACATTAAGGTGATTGGTCAGGTGAAAACCCTAACTGAGGAAGGAAAGGGTAAAATAGTGTTGGCTAGTACAGCTTGTAAAAGTGAACCTGAGAAGGGTAACTGTGATTTGCTGGAGGTAGCTCAGTGTAGTGAAAAGAGCAGCAGTTTGTCTGTTGGGAGTGGCAATGTGTCTGGATCTTCTTTGTCTGTGGAGCAGACAGAAGGTGCCTTGCAGCCTGTGATGGTTGAGAATAGTGCAGTTGTCTCAGAGTTGGTTCTGCATTCAACTAAAGCCCAGGAAGGGAAGGGTCCCAAGTTTGTGTCTGCTAGGGAGAAGGGCACTGTAACTAGGTCACATCCAGTTAGTGTCTATGCAGAATCCCAGAGACCAGACAATTCTGGGGCTTGTAGTTTGCCTATTTCTAATGTGTGGCTGGGAAAGGGTGTAGCGACTCTGTCTAATCAGGGTGATACCCTAGCCAGGGCACAAGGAGAGCAGAAAGGTGATTTGGTTGTGTTACCTACTGACCGTTTGACAACTGGTAGCAAGAAGGAAAAGATTCCTAAACTTGTGTGTGGCAAAGGGAAGGAGAATGCATCTATCCTTTTTATCCAATAAGTCTAGGAGTTTGCCTGAAAGGGGATTGTGTAGGAATCTGCCTGATGAGCCAGAGGTGATCATGGATGTGAGTAAGATCCAGAAGGAGTCTGTTGTTGCTCAGGAAAATGTTCCTTTAGAGCAAGCCCTAGGTGAAAAGGGTAAGGGCAGAATTTCTGTGAGGGGTGAATTGTTGCTTAGAAAAGTTTCTAGGGACAGGAATCCTCATGGTAATCTGTGCAAGCAGTTTGCTGTAGCTGAAGGGTGTGAAAGTGATTTGATCAAGGAAGTTTCAGTTCCTAACAGCCAGAAATTTTCTGTTGTGAATGGATCCACTGACTTTCCTTTTGAAAGATCCAGTGTGGATAGCTTTGAAAAGGTCTCAGATGGAGGGAAAGCTGTTACAGTTGATCAGTCCTTTGACCAAGTGGCTGAGTTTGGCCAGCTTGTTGGGGAGACAAGGTTGTTGAGAGAAGAATGTCTCCATGCTGATTCTGTAGGTGAACAGTCTGTGTCTCAGGTTCAGAGGGAAGATTGGGTAGCTGAGTCTGCAGAGCAGGACAGCTGTGTAGTTAATCTCTCGAGAATGCAGGGGGTGGCAGGTATACTCTCATCCCTAGACACTTTGGATGGAACTTGTAGTCTCTCAGTGAACTTGACTCCTGATTCCATGTGGAAGCACAGGTTGGTAAGGGAAGAACAACAGAACTTTAAGGCTAGCTTGTTAGAGAAAATGGATGGTTTCTCTTTAAGACAGAGTCCAGCCTTGGAATTGGCAGCAGTGAAGGAGCTGAAAACTGGTGAACGGGCTCCTGTCTGTGTTGATGCAAATTACCTGACTGACTGGGGTGGGAAAGCCTTGCTAATAGCTGTTAGCACAGAGGGCACTCCCAATCAGCCAGTGAATTCTGTTAAGCAAGAGAGATCAGGGTTTGATCCTTCAGGACAGGAAGAGAAGAGAGTTTGCAAAGGGAAGCCACAGACTAACCCTAAAAGGCCCAAACCTCAAGGGTATTGAGCCAAAGGTGTGGCATGACAAAAATGATTGGAAATGGACACTTGCAATGAATTTGCTGTTATGGCTCATGGTAATTTGTGTAACTATTGTGTTATTGTTACCAAAAACTGAAAGAATGTACAATGTGCCTGATCTTTTGGGAAATCCCTGGAACATGTTAACATACAGTGTGTTCTCATGTATTTCTTTTAACAGGCCTTGTTATACTGATGCTGCACAGTTAATGCCTGAAAAGAGTATTGGAACTTTTTCACAAGGGAAAAGACATTCCAGACCTACTGTGCTGTATGAAAAGGGAAACTGAGGCACGCTACCACATTGCTTTCACGGCTAAATGCCAAGATTTCTGTACTATGGACAACAGTAATATCTACATTGACTTGATGTTAATTGGGTTTCAGACATTGGCCAGAGCTTGTATGAATAAAGTAGCTATGTTCTTTAGCTCGTGGCAATATCACATGAGACACACAGGGACCATGCTGCGAAGCAGATCCAATCCACTATTGTTCTAACCAAGTTTTACCTTGAGTTGGTAAGGAGATTCAATCATGTTAGGGAACATGACTTTGATAAACCATTTCTGTTACACACTGGTACGGCTTCTAACCCAGTAATAGCTGTAGTAAGACAGACCCATGGATGGGGAGCTCTTGGGCTGCAGTCAGTGATGCTTCGGTCATCCCTTCCTGCATCAATTTTGCGTTGGGGGTGTGTGACGTTATTGACAATAACTGGGACCATATAGATCATTGTTACAACCAAGGTCCTGTAGTGGCACCAAATCTTGTATAAAGGGGGTCAAATGAGGTGTCTAAGACCGGGTTATGCTTGGCTGGGTATGATTATGCCATTTATATGCATGTATCAGTTTTGTAGTTGAAGTTATGAATATTGGCTTTGTACTGTCTGTAGTTCAATGGCTTTATACTGTCTGTCTGTATTTCAAACTGGGGCTGGGCTTCTGGGACCCAGGACAAGCTATCAGCTCTGCCAGGTGTTGAGATGAGTTCCTGTCTGCTTCCTGTAAAACTTGCCCATACCGGTATTGCCCTGGCCTCTTCTTTTGTCATTCAGTGTGGCACACATTCTAAAGCAATATGCATTTCCTCACCTTTTGGGGGCGAAGCCAGACTTTGAGGCACCTGCTCCCCCTTTGGCGTAAACTTTGCTTGTGCCAATCAGAAACGAACACAAACAGGTTTTGGGCCCCGTCCCCTATGACACTTCTATGATGTCATAATTGGTACTTTAGGGGCTGCCTGCCATGTGCAGGCAGGAAGAGGAGAAACACAGGATTCGTTTTTCTATCCCGTGTACACCCGTAACCGAGCCTGATCACCTCGAAGCCTCTCTCTCAGCTCATGTGTTTCAAACAGAGTTTCTACGTTTGCCGGTCGTTATGCGTTGGTTTGTATTTGTGAGTATCAGTTATTACTAAATGCTGCATCTTTGTTGATAAATATTGTTAGTAGATATTTTAGTCATTGTGTGTGAAGTTTCATTAACTCTATTAGCTAATCTAACGCTGCTCCCTTACCCCTTGTAATTATCCCCAATAAAACTTTAAATTGATTAATTTTAGTTGTGTGTGTGCGTGTCTGCAGTTTGCATCGTAACCCATACTCTCCTTGCATCTCTTACCAATATAGTCTATTGCCACGTGCAGCCTAGTAAATAACAGGCCTGCATTTTCTTTCGCCCCTGCGTGCCCATGGCAATCCACACCAGGCATGCTGATGGCCCATTAAGGACCATCAACTATACAATTAGCCCATTGAGAGGAGGCAGACACACCTTATGATTCAGTAAGGTATGCAGAGACTTGCCCATGTGACTCCAGACTCCATTTTGCGGTGATTTTCCACAGTAAGGAAAGAGGTGTCTTTATACCTGGAAGAAACTATAAAAGGCAGCTGCCTCATCTCCATTTTGTCTTCATTCCTGCTTCTTACCTCTGGAGGAACCTTTCTACAATTAGAATTGCTGAACAAAGGACTGAAGGACCCATCCCAGCTGTGGATGTATTCCAGAGACTTGATTTGAACCTGCAGCTTATTTCATCTTTACTGCAAGCCTGAACCAAGAACTTTGCCATTACTGTATGTAATTGATTCCTTTTTAACCAATTCTAGCTCTCACCTAGACCTTTTCCCTTTTATGAATAAAACCTTTAGATTTTAGATTCTAAAGGATTGGCAACAGTGTGATTTGTGGGTAAGATCTGAGTTGTATTGACCTGGCTCTGGGGGCTTGGTCCATTGGGATCGGGAGAACCTTTTTTCTTTTACTGGGGCATTGGTTTTCATGACCAGTTGTCCCCATAACGAGTGGCACTGGTGGTGAGACTGGGAAACTGGAGTGTCTTAGGGGATTGCTTGGGATGACTTGTGGTTAGCCAGTGGGGGTAAAACCAAAGTCTCCTCCGTCTGGCTGGTTTGGTTTGCCTTAGAGGTGGAAAAACCCCAGCCTTGGGCTGTAACTGCCCCGCTTGAAGCAATTTGTCCCTGAACTGGCACTTTCAGTTAGGTCCTGCCAGAACCAGCATCGTTACAGCCTGCAAAAGGGCCAGTGGTGGGGGTGGCGAGGGTCTGGGCTGGCACCTCAGCTGGATGAGTGGGCAGAGCACCAGCTGCATTGGAGCCCCACTGGGTTACGCCAGCCAGGGATGGGATCTGCCGCACCCTATGGGGCAGGGAATGCTCACTGCACTGCGCCCCCCCCCCCGCCCCCCCCCCGCTCCTTACCCTCATCGTGCTGCCCCCCCCGCTCCATACTCTCACTGCTCCCCCCCCCCCCCACCCCGGCTCCATACTCACACTGCTGGCCCCCCCGGGCTCCTTACCCTCACTGCGCTGCCCCCCCGGCTCCATACCCAAACTGCGCTGCCCCCCCGGGCTCCATACCCAACTGCGCTGCCCCCCCGGGCTCCATACCCAACTGCGCTGCCCCCCCGGGCTCCATACCCAAACTGCGCTGCCCCCTCCGCTCCATACCCTCACTGCTGCCCCCCCCCCCCCCCCGGCTCCATACCCTCACTGCTTCCCCCCTGGCACTGTACCATCACTGCATTGCCCCCCAGCTCTGTACCATCACTGCTTTCCCCCGCACCATACCCTCACTGCGCTGCCCCCCACCCCCCCTCCATACCCTCACTGCGGAGACGCCGCCCTCCAGGCCCGTGCCGGTGCTGAAGGGGACGATGGGGACCCCGTGACTGTAGCAGATCCCCGCCAGCTTGCTGACCTGCTCCACGTTCTGGGGCCAGGCCACGGCGTCCGGCGGGCTGCACCTGCAAGCGGGGGAGAGCTGGCATTACATGGGGCTGTGTGGGCGGGGGGCACCTGGGCTGAGAACACAGCAGGGAGCCAGCCACATGCCAGGCTAGGCGGGGCAGACAAGGCCCTGGATGAGCCAGGGGGAAGAGGGGCTTTGAGGGCTGAGCAGGGCACTGGCCCCACGCCCCACGGGCTGGCTCCCGCACCCTGATCCGGAGGACGCCGGGGAGTCGGCGCCGGGGCCCGTCTGCACCAGCTGGCAGGGCGCAGCGGGGAGAAACTGGGATTTCACCGGCCATTGGAAGCAGCGGTTCGGCGTTGATAGACGATAGGTGGTGGGAGGGACGTTCCCCGGGGAGCCCAGGTGGGGCTGGCACGGGGGGCACTGCTGCAGCAGCAATGGGACTCGTGGCGTCAGCGGCACAGGGGCGGATTCCCCGTGGGCGTCCCTGGAGCCCTGTCCTTCCCGTGGCCACGTCACTGCGCCTCCCGGGCTAGCGCTGGGTGCTGCACACACATCACAGTCCTGCCAGGGGGATGAGCTCCTCCCAGGGCACGAGGGAGCCAAGCCAGCAGAGGCCCTTCACAGCCCCCACAGGGAGCCCAGGGACCTGGGTCAGCGAGGCTGACGAGGCTCCCCAGTGCGCGCTGGCTGTATGAGCCGGCCTCTGATGGTGTGTGCTGGGAGCTCCAGGTACCTGTGCATGGATTCATCCCTCCCGTGCTGCTCCCGGACAGCCAGGGCTGTGGACACATTCGGGCTCCCCACTACGGCTCGCAGGGCCTCCAGCAGCTCCCCTGGCAGCTGGCCCTAGAGAGAGTTAAAGGGCCGATGTGTTACAAGCACCTGCCGTGACACTCCCCTTCTCCGGGCGGTGGCAGAGCGCCCGGGCGTGAGTTCGCAAAACCCCAGACCTGTGCTGGGAGATGGGCACCCAACCACAGCCACCTGCCTCTCCCCAGGGACGAAGGGCAGAGGACATGGTGCTCACGCTGGGATGGTGGCTTGGCTGCTCCAGGAGAAGGGCTGGAGCTAGGTGGGAAAGTCCCTCCCACCATCTCTCATTGCTGTCCTGTAGAGGTCTGTCTCAGGACACCAATACGTGCGGTGTCAAAAGGGCTGGAGATTTCCTTTGAAGCCTCTGCCAGTGGCGCCCTTCAGCGAGGATGGCCCCAGCCAAGCTGATCATAGAATCTCAGGGTTGGAAGGGACCTTAGGAGGTCATCTAGTCCAACCCCCTGCTCAAAGCAGGACCAAGCCCCAATTTTTGCCCCAGATCCCCAAATGGCCCCCTCAAGGATTGAACTCACAACCCTGGGTTTAACAGGCCAATGCTCAAACCACTGAGCTATTCCACGCCCCCAGGGCTGCGTGTGGATGCAGGCTCCAGCATGCACAGGGACCTGGAGCACAGGAGCCAGATTTGGAGACCTGCCTTCCCAGAGCTCCTCCAGAGGTGTTCGCCACCACTACAGATTTGTCTGGGCGTGTGAAAGAGAAGGGCGTCTGGCAAGAGATGGGTTGGCTAAGGGGTGCAGTTCAGCTGTTTAGCCAACATTATTGGCACTGGAGATCTCCGGTGCCTGGTTCACCTCATTGGCCCCACAGTGCCTCGGGGTCAGCTCTTCCTGACCCAAAGACAGGGGCATGGAAAGGAAATCTGAAGGGTTAGTGCAACACTTCCAAACGATCCCAGGAGATTATGGTTAGGTGGGTTGCAACTGGATCTGAAACGACTCCTCTGTGTGGAGCCAAGGCCTGGCCTTCAGGGAGCTGGGGCAATGCCAGACCTCTAGAAACCACAAGGCCCCAAAGGAAGGCTTGCATTAGGGCAGAATAGGGCTCAGGTGGAGAGAGGCTCATCCACCCCTAGCCTGAGGTGCAGGCTAGCTGCGAGCATCACCAGAGACTCTCAGAAGACACATAAGATCCTGGTCTTAGCGGCAGGCTCACTCCTTGATTTCTGGCCACCTCTCGCACTGCAATGATGTGATGCTGCTCCGTGCAAACAAGCTCTTTCTACATGAGCACGAATTCAAGTCGGGAGGAGCTGCCCAATATTCGGTCAGGGGGTCTCCACTCGGCCAAGCGTCGATGGCACAGCAGAGCTAGCGGAGTTGGAGCAGCTAAGGTGTTTGCTGTGTTTTACCTGCGGGGCCAGCCCAGCCTCAGGGGAGGGAGCGTTCCTGCCCTACGTTTTCATCAGCAGCACCTGTGCAGGACCCAGTGCCGCTTCTCGGAGCAGAGCCCCACTTTGCTGAGTCTCCCCCTGGCCCAGCACGTTCCTGGCCTAGGGGGGCAGGTTTTGGAGCCCCCCCAACGCTCCCTGGGTTTCTCCCCTCCTGGGGGCTGCCTTTGTCAGTGGTTTGACATTGCTCCCCTGCTGACCACAGCTGGGGGTTCGCTCACTTGGGGTGTGATTCCTTCCCTTTCCTCTGAAACTCCCCAGAGGTTCATCACTAA
Source organism: Macrochelys suwanniensis (assembly GCA_033296515.1). Lineage (NCBI taxonomy): Eukaryota > Metazoa > Chordata > Testudines > Chelydridae > Macrochelys > Macrochelys suwanniensis. The sequence goes on along the minus strand of CM065787.1, from coordinate 757,095 downwards.
CGTCCCCAAATCCCCTGCAGCGCTGGGGCGTGGCAGGAGGGCAGGGTCTGGGCATGGGCAGCTCGCAGCCCGTTGCAGTGAGGACTCCACCTTCCCAGTGCTGGCTTCTGTCTTTCCTGCCCTCCCCATCCCGGGCCAAGTAAGCTGCAGGGCTGCTAACAGCCTGTGCGGGTCAAATCCAGCCCCCCGGCGGCGACGGACTCTGTGAAATGGGGTCAGGTGGCACCTAGTAGCGTAGCCGGGGGGGAGCAGGGGCAGCGGCTGCTCCCACACTGAGCAGAAGCGGCGCCTTTTTTGTGCACCACTTTTTGCTCCTGCGCCGCAGCCAAGTAAAGCGGAGCATTTCTTTCTGCATCCGGCGCCTTTTTTTGGCTCCGCTCCCCCTGTGCTCTAAACCCGGCTACGCCACTGGTGGCATCGTGTCAGAGGTCCCGGTAGCGGTCCCTACGGAGAGCAAACACTCCCAACCCCTAGACGTGGGACAGGCTGGAGGAGCCCTGGGGAGCTGGTGGGGAGAGCAGCCCAGTCCCTGCCTGGCCAGGGGCGATGGGGGCTCAGTGCACTGCTCTCAAGCCAGTGCGTGGAATTGGCTGTTCAGACGAAAGTGCGGAACGCAGCTGCCGTGGCCAGAAGGTGGCTCGCGGAGACTCCAGATCCCCAGCATGGGTGGAGATGGGGTGGCATGGGGTGGCATGGGGGGGGGGGGGGGTTGGCGAGACTCCAGATCCCCAGCATGGGTGGAGCTGGGGTGGCATGGGGTGGGGGGGTTGCCGAGACTCCAGATCCCCAGCATGGGTGGAGATGGGGTGGCATGGGCGGGGGGGTTGGCGAGTCGCCAGATCCCCAGCATGGGTGGAGATGGGGTGGCATGGGGGGAGGGGGTTGGCGAGACTCCAGATCCCCAGCATGGGTGGAGATGGGGTGGCAGGGGATGGCATGGGGGGAGGGGGTTGGCGAGACTCAAGATCCCCAGCATGGGTGGAGATGGGGTGGAGATGGGGTGGCATGGGAGGGGGGTTTAGCGAGACTCCAGATCCCCAGCATGGGTGGAGATAGGGTGGCATGGGGGCGGGGGTTGGCGAGACTCCAGATGCTCAGCATGGGTGGAGACGGGGTGGCATGGGGGGTGGAGGGGGTTGGCGAGACTCCAGATCCCCAGCATGGGTGGAGATGGGGTGGCATGGGGGATGGAGGGGGTTGGCGAGACTCCAGATCCCCAGCATGGGTGGAGACGGGGTGGCATGGGGGGGGGTTGGCGAGACTCCAGATCACCAGCATGGGTGGAGATGGGGTGGCATGGGGGGGGGGCTTAGCGAGACTCCAGATCCCCAGCATGGGTGGAGATGGGGTGGCATGGGGGGGGGTTGGCGAGACTCCAGATCCCCAGCATGGGTGGAGATGGGGTGGCATGGGGGGAGGGGGTTAGTGAGACTCCAGATCCCCAGCATAGGTGGAGATGGGGTGGCATGGGGGGAGGGGGTTGGCGACACTCCAGATCCCCAGCATGGGTGGAGATGGGGTGGCATGGGGTGGCATGGGGGAGGGGGTTGGCGAGACTCCAGATCCCCAGCATGGGTGGAGATGGGGTGCCATGGGGGGGGGCTTAGTGAGACTCCAGATCCCCATCATGGGTGGAGATCGGGTGGCAGGGGATGGAATGGGGTGGGGGGGTTGGCGAGACTCAAGATCACCAGCATGCGTGGAGATGGGGTGGCATGGGGTGGCATGGGGGGGGTTGGCGAGACTCCAGATCCCCAGCATGGGTGGAGACGGGGTGGCATGGGGGGGGGTTGGCGAAACTCCAGATCACCAGCATGGGTGGAGATGGGGTGGCATGGGGGGGAGGGGTTGGCGAGACTCCAGATCCCCAGCATGGGTGGAGACGGGGTGGCATGGGGGGGTGGTTGGCGAGACTCCAGATCACCAGCATGCGTAGAGATGGGGTGGCATGGGGTGGCATGGGGGGGGTTGGCGAGACTCCAGATCCCCAGCATGGGTGGAGATGGGGTGGCATGGGGGGAAGGGGTTGGCGAGACTCCAGATCCCCAGCATGGGTGGAGATGGGGTGGCATGGGGGGGAGGGGTTGCGAGACTCCAGATCCCCAGCATGGGTGGAGATGGGGTGGCATGGGGGGGGGGGTTGACGAGACTCCAGATCCCCAGCATGGGTGGAGATGGGGTGGCATGGGGGGGAGGGGTTGGCGAGACTCCAGATCCCCAGCATCGGTGGAGATGGGGTGGCATGGGGGGGGTTGGCGAGACTCCATATCCCCAGCATGGGTGGAGATGGGGTGGCATGGGGGGGGTGTTAGCGAGAATCCAGATCCCCAGCATGGGTGGAGATGGGGTGGCATGGGGGGAGGGGGTTGGCGAGACTACAGATGCCCAGCACGGGTGGAGATGGGGTGGCATGAGGGGGGGGTTGGCGAGACTCCAGATCCCCAGCATGGGTGGAGATGGGGTGGCATGGGGGGGGAGGTTAGTGAGATTCCAGATCCCCAGCATCGGTGGAGATGGGGTGGCATGGGGGGGGGTTGGCGAGACTCCAGATCACCAGCATGGGTGGAAATGGGGTGGCATGGGGGGGGGGGGGGTTGGCGAGACTCCAGATCCCCAGCATGGGTGGAGATGGGGTGGCATGGGGGGGGGTTGGCGAGACTCCAGATCCCCAGCATGGGTGGAGATGGGGTGACATGGGGGGGGTTGGCGAGACTCCAGATCCCCAGCATGGGTGGAGATGGGGTGGCATGGGGGGGGTTGGCGAGACTCCAGATCCCCAGCATAGGTGGAGATGGGGTGGCATGGGGGGAGGGGGTTAGTGAGACTCCAGATCCCCAGCATGGGTGGAGATGGGGTGGCATGGGGGGAGGGGGTTGGCGACACTCCAGATCCCCAGCATGGGTGGAGATGGGGTGGCATGGGGTGGCATGGGGGGGAGGTTGGCGAGACTCCAGATCCCCAGCATGGGTGGAGATGGGGTGGCATGGGGGGGGGGCTTAGCGAGACTCCAGATCCCCAGCATGGGTGGAGATGGGGTGGCAGGGGATGGAATGGGGTGGGGGGGTTGGCGAGACTCCAGATCACCTGCATGCGTAGAGATGGGGTGGCATGGGGTGGCATGGGGGGGGTTGGCGAGACTCCAGATCCCCAGCATGGCTGGAGATGGGGTGGCATGGGGGGGGGGTTGTCGGAACTCCAGATCTCCAGCATGGGTGGAGATGGGGTGGCATGGGGGCAAGGGGTTGGTGAGACTCCAGATCCCCAGCATGGGTGGAGATGGGGTGGCATGGGGGCGGGGGGGCGTTGGCGAGACTCCAGATCCCCAGCATGGGTGGAGATGGGGTGGCATGGAGGAGGGGGTTGGCGAGACTCCAGATCCCCAGCATGGGTGGAGATGGGGTGGCATGGGGGGCGTTGGCAAGACTCCAGATCCCCATCATAGGTGGAGATGGGGTGGCATGGGTTGGGGGGGAGGGGGTTGGCGAGACTCCAGAACCCCAGCATAGGTGGAGATGGGGTGGCATGGGGGGAGGGGGTTGGCGAGACTCCAGATCCCCAGCATGGGTGGAGATGGGGTGGCATGGGGTGGCATGGGGTAAGGGGGTTGGCGAGACTCCAGAACCCCAGCATGGGTGGAGATGGGGTGGCATGGGGGGGGGGGGTTGGCAAGACTCCAGATCCCCAGCATGGGTGGAGATGGGGTGGCATGGGGTGGCATGGGGGGGGGGTTGGCGAGACTCCAGATCCCCAGCATGGGTGGAGGTGGGGTGGCATGGGGGGGGGCGGGTTGGCGAGACTCCAGATCCCCAGCATGGGTGGAGATGGGGTGGCATGGGGGGGGGGGTTGGAGAGACTCCAGATCCCCAGCATGGGTGGAGATGGGGTGGCATGGGGGGTGGAGGGGGTTGGCGAGACTCCAGATCCCCAGCATGGGTGGAGATGGGGTGGCATGGGGGGAGGGGGTTAGTGAGACTCCAGATCCCCAGCATGGGTGGAGATGGGGTGGCATGGGGTGGCATGGGGGGGGGGGGTTGGCGAGACTCCAGATCCCCAGCATGGGTGGAGATGGGGTGGCATGGGGGGTGGGGCTTAGCGAGACTCCAGATCCCCAGCATGGGTGGAGATGGGATGGCATGGCGCGGGTGGGGTGGGGGTGGTGAGACTCCAGATCACCAGCATGGGTGGAGATGGGGTGGCATGGGGTGGCATGGGGGGGGGGTTGGCGAGACTCCAGATCCCCAGCATGGGTGGAGATGGGGTGGCATGGTGGGGAGGGGTTGGCGAGACTCCAGATCCCCAGCATGGGTGGAGGTGGGGTGGCATGGGGGGGGGCGGGTTGGCGAGACTCCAGATCCCCAGCATGGGTGGAGATGGGGTGGCATGGGGGGGGGGGTTGGAGAGACTCCAGATCCCCAGCATGGGGGGAGATGGGGTGGCATGGGGGGCGTTGGCAAGACTCCAGATCCCCAGCATAGGTGGAGATGGGGTGGCATGGGGGGAGGGGGTTGGCGAGACTCCAGATCCCCAGCATGGGTGGAGATGGGGTGGCATGGGGTGGCATGGGGGGGGGGGTTGGCAAGACTCCAGATCCCCAGCATGGGTGGAGCTGGGGTGGCATGGGAGGGGGCGTTGGCGAGACTCCAGATCCCCAGCATGGGTGGAGATGGGGTGGCATGGGGGGCGGGGGTTGGCGAGACTCCAGATCACCAGCATGGGTGGAGATGGGGTGGCATGGGGTGGCATGGGGGGGGGGTTGGCGAGACTCCAGATCCCCAGCATGGGTGGAGATGGGGTGGCATGGTGGGGAGGGGTTGGCGAGACTCCAGATCCCCAGCATGGGTGGAGATGGGGTGGCATGGGGGGGGTTGGCGAGACTCTAGATCCCCAGCATGGGTGGAGATGGGGTGGCATGGGGTGGCATGGGCGGGGCGGGGTTGGCAAGACTCCAGACCCCTAGCATGGGTGGAGATGGGGTGGCATGGGGGGTGGAGGGGGTTGGCGAGACTCCAGATCCCCAGCATGGGTGGAGATGGGGTGGCAGGGGATGGCGGGGGGGGGGGGGGGTTGGCGAGACTCCAGATCCCCAGCATGGGTGGAGATGGGGTGGCATGGGGGGGGGTTGGCGAGACTCCAGATCCCCAGCATAGGTGGAGATGGGGTGGCATGGGGTGGCATGGGGGGGGGGTTGGTGAGACTCCAGATCCCCAGAATGGGTGGAGATGGGGTGGCATGGGAGGGGGGGTTAGCGACACTCCAGATCCCCAGCATGGGTGGAGATGGGGTGGCATGGGGGGCGTTGGCGAGACTCCAGATCCCCAGCATAAGTGGAGATGGGGTGGCATGCGGGGAGGGGGTTAGTGAGACTCCAGATCCCCAGCATGGGTGGAGATGGGGTGCTGGGGGGGGGAGGGGGTTAGCGAGATTCCAGATCCCCAGCATAGGTGGAGATGGGGTCGCATGGGGGGGGGGGGTGTTGGCGAGATTCCAGATCCCCAGCATAGGTGGAGATGGGTGGAGGAGTGGCATGTGAGGGGGGGTTAGCGAGACTCCAGATCCCCAGCATGGGTGGAGATGGGGTGGCATGGGTGGGGTTAGCGAGACTCCAGATCCCCAGCATAGGTGGAGATGGGGTGGCATCGGGGGAGGGGGTTAGTGAGACTCCAGATCCCCAGCATGGGTGGAGATGGGGTGGCATGGGGGGAGGGGGTTGGCGACACTCCAGATCCCCAGCATGGGTGGAGATGGGGTGGCATGGGGTGGCATGGGGGCGAGGTTGGAGAGACTCCAGATCCCCAGCATGGGTGGAGATGGGGTGGCATGGGGGGGGGGCTTAGCGAGACTCCAGATCCCCAGCATGGGTGGAGATGGGGTGGCAGGGGATGGAATGGGGTGGGGGGGTTGGCGAGACTCCAGATCACCTGCATGCGTAGAGATGGGGTGGCATGGGGTGGCATGGGGGGGGTTGGCGAGACTCCAGATCCCCAGCATGGCTGGAGATGGGGTGGCATGGGGGGGGGGGTTGTCGGAACTCCAGATCTCCAGCATGGGTGGAGATGGGGTGGCATGGGGGCAAGGGGTTGGTGAGACTCCAGATCCCCAGCATGGGTGGAGATGGGGTGGCATGGGGGCGGGGGGGCGTTGGCGAGACTCCAGATCCCCAGCATGGGTGGAGATGGGGTGGCATGGAGGAGGGGGTTGGCGAGACTCCAGATCCCCAGCATGGGTGGAGATGGGGTGGCATGGGGGGCGTTGGCAAGACTCCAGATCCCCATCATAGGTGGAGATGGGGTGGCATGGGTTGGGGGGGAGGGGGTTGGTGAGACTCCAGAACCCCAGCATAGGTGGAGATGGGGTGGCATGGGGGGAGGGGGTTGGCGAGACTCCAGATCCCCAGCATGGGTGGAGATGGGGTGGCATGGGGTGGCATGGGGTAAGGGGGTTGGCGAGACTCCAGAACCCCAGCATGGGTGGAGATGGGGTGGCATGGGGGGGGGGGGGTTGGCAAGACTCCAGATCCCCAGCATGGGTGGAGATGGGGTGGCATGGGGTGGCATGGGGGGGGGGGTTGGCGAGACTCCAGATCCCCAGCATGGGTGGAGGTGGGGTGGCATGGGGGGGGGCGGGTTGGCGAGACTCCAGATCCCCAGCATGGGTGGAGATGGGGTGGCATGGGGGGGGGGGTTGGAGAGACTCCAGATCCCCAGCATGGGTGGAGATGGGGTGGCATGGGGGGTGGAGGGGGTTGGCGAGACTCCAGATCCCCAGCATGGGTGGAGATGGGGTGGCATGGGGGGAGGGGGTTAGTGAGACTCCAGATCCCCAGCATGGGTGGAGATGGGGTGGCATGGGGTGGCATGGGGGGGGGGTTGGCGAGACTCCAGATCCCCAGCATGGGTGGAGATGGGGTGGCATGGGGGGTGGGGCTTGGCGAGACTCCAGATCCCCAGCATGGGTGGAGATGGGGTGGCATGGCGCGGGGGGGTGGGGGTGGTGAGACTCCAGATCCCCAGCATGGGAGGAGATGGGGTGGCATGGGGGGGTTGGCGAGACTCCAGATCCCCAGCATGGGTGGAGATGGGGTGGCATGGGGGAGGGGGTTGGCGAGACTCCAGATCCCCAGCATGGGGGGAGATGGGGTGGCATGGGGGGCGTTGGCAAGACTCCAGATCCCCAGCATAGGTGGAGATGGGGTGGCATGGGGGGAGGGGGCTGGCGAGACTCCAGATCCCCAGCATGGGTGGAGATGGGGTGGCATGGGGTGGCATGGGGGGGGGGGTTGGCAAGACTCCAGATCCCCAGCATGGGTGGAGCTGGGGTGGCATGGGAGGGGGCGTTGGCGAGACTCCAGATCCCCAGCATGGGTGGAGATGGGGTGGCATGGGGGGCGGGGGTTGGCGAGACTCCAGATCACCAGCATGGGTGGAGATGGGGTGGCATGGGGTGGCATGGGGGGGGGGTTGGCGAGACTCCAGATCCCCAGCATGGGTGGAGATGGGGTGGCATGGTGGGGAGGGGTTGGCGAGACTCCAGATCCCCAGCATGGGTGGAGATGGGGTGGCATGGGGGGGGTTGGCGAGACTCTAGATCCCCAGCATGGGTGGAGATGGGGTGGCATGGGGTGGCATGGGCGGGGCGGGGTTGGCAAGACTCCAGACCCCTAGCATGGGTGGAGATGGGGTGGCATGGGGGGTGGAGGGGGTTGGCGAGACTCCAGATCCCCAGCATGGGTGGAGATGGGGTGGCAGGGGATGGGGGGGGGGGGGTTGGCGAGACTCCAGATCCCCAGCATGGGTGGAGATGGGGTGGCATGGGGGGGGGTTGGCGAGACTCCAGATCCCCAGCATAGGTGGAGATGGGGTGGCATGGGGTGGCATGGGGGGGGGGTTGGCGAGACTCCAGATCCCCAGAATGGGTGGAGATGGGGTGGCATGGGAGGGGGGGTTAGCGACACTCCAGATCCCCAGCATGGGTGGAGATGGGGTGGCATGGGGGGCGTTGGTGAGACTCCAGATCCCCAGCATAAGTGGAGATGGGGTGGCATGCGGGGAGGGGGTTAGTGAGACTCCAGATCCCCAGCATGGGTGGAGATGGGGTGCCGGGGGGGGGAGGGGGTTAGCGAGATTCCAGATCCCCAGCATAGGTGGAGATGGGGTCGCATGGGGGGGGGGGGTTGGCGAGATTCCAGATCCCCAGCATAGGTGGAGATGGGTGGAGGAGTGGCATGTGAGGGGGGGTTAGCGAGACTCCAGATCCCCAGCATGGGTGGAGATGGGGTGGCATGGGGACAGGGGGTTGGTGAGACTCCAGATCCCCAGCATGGGTGGAGATGGGGTGGCAGGGGATGGCAGGGGGCGGGGGGTTGGCGAGACTCCAGATCCCCAGCATGGGTGGAGATGGGGAGGCATGGAGGGGGGGGGGGGGGTTGGCGAGACTCCAGATCCCCAGCATGGGTGCAGATGGGGAGGCATGGGGTGGCATGGGGGGAGGGGGTTGGCGAGACTCCAGATCCCCAGCATGGGTGGAGATGGGCTGGCATGGGGTGATATGGGGGGGGGGGTTGGCGAGACTCCAGATACCCAGCATGGGTGGAGATGGGGTGGCATGGGGGGTGGGGCTTGGCGAGACTCCAGATCCCCAGCATGGGTGGAGATGGGGTGGCATGGCGCGGGGGGGTGGGGGTGGTGAGACTCCAGATCCCCAGCATGGGAGGAGATGGGGTGGCATGGGGTGGCATGGGGGGGGTTGGCGAGACTCCAGATCCCCAGCATGGGTGGAGATGGGGTGGCATGGGGGAGGGGGTTGGCGAGACTCCAGATCCCCAGCATGGGTGGAGATGGGCAGGCATGGGGTGGCATGGGGGGGGGGGGTTGGCGAGACTCCAGATCCCCAGCATGGGTGGAGATGGGGTGGCATGGGGGAGGGGGTTGGCGAGACTCCAGATCCCCAGCATGGGGGGAGATGGGGTGGCATGGGGGGCGTTGGCAAGACTCCAGATCCCCAGCATAGGTGGAGATGGGGTGGCATGGGGGGAGGGGGTTGGCGAGACTCCAGATCCCCAGCATGGGTGGAGATGGGGTGGCATGGGGTGGCATGGGGGGGGGGGGTTGGCAAGACTCCAGATCCCCAGCATGGGTGGAGCTGGGGTGGCATGGGGGGGGGGTTGGCGAGACTCCAGATCCCCAGAATGGGTGGAGATGGGGTGGCATGGGAGGGGGGGTTAGCGACACTCCAGATCCCCAGCATGGGTGGAGATGGGGTGGCATGGGGGGCGTTGGCGAGACTCCAGATCCCCAGCATAAGTGGAGATGGGGTGGCATGCGGGGAGGGGGTTAGTGAGACTCCAGATCCCCAGCATGGGTGGAGATGGGGTGCCGGGGGGGGGAGGGGGTTAGCGAGATTCCAGATCCCCAGCATAGGTGGAGATGGGGTCGCATGGGGGGGCGGGGGGGTTGGCGAGATTCCAGATCCCCAGCATAGGTGGAGATGGGTGGAGGAGTGGCATGGGAGGGGGGGTTAGCGAGACTCCAGATCCCCAGCATGGGTGGAGATGGGGTGGCATGGGGGGGAGGGGTTTTCGAGACTCCAGATCTCCAGCATGGGTGGAGATGGGGTGGCATGGGGACAGGGGGTTGGTGAGACTCCAGATCCCCAGCATGGGTGGAGATGGGTGGCATGTGGGGGGGGTTGGTGAGACTCCAGATCCCCAGCATGGGTGGAGATGGGGTGGCAGGGGATGGCAGGGGGGCAGGGGGGTTGGCGAGACTCCAGATCCCCAGCATGGGTGGAGATGGGGAGGCATGGAGGGGGGGGGGGTTGGCGAGACTCCAGATCCCCAGCATGGGTGGAGATGGGGAGGCATGGGGTGGCATGGGGGGGGGGGGTTGGCGAGACTCCAGATACCCAGCATGGGTGGAGATGGGGTGGCATGGGGGGTGGGGCTTGGCGAGACTCCACATCCCCAGCATGGGTGGAGATGGGGTGGCATGGCGTGGGGGGGTGGGGGTGGTGAGACTCCAGATCCCCAGCATGGGAGGAGATGGGGTGGCATGGGGTGGCATGGGGGGGGTTGGCGAGACTCCAGATCCCCAGCATGGGTGGAGATTGGGTGGCATGGGGGAGGGGGTTGGCGAGACTCCAGATCCCCAGCATGGGGGGAGATGGGGTGGCATGGGGGGCGTTGGCAAGACTCCAGATCCCCAGCATAGGTGGAGATGGGGTGGCATGGGGGGGAGGGGTTGTCGAGACTCCATATCTCCAGCATGGGTGGAGATGGGGTGGCATGGGGGCAGGGGGTTGGGGAGACTCCAGATCCCCATCATGGGTGGAGATGGGGTGGCATGGGGGGAGGGGTTGGTGAGACTCCAGATCCCCAGCATGGGTGGAGATGGGGTGGCATGTGGGGGGGTCTTCACGAGACTCCAGATCCCCAGCATGGGTGGAGATGGGGTGGCATGGGGGGGAGGGGTTGTCGAGACTCCAGATCTCCAGCATGGGTGGAGATGGGGTGGCATGGGGGCAGGGGGATGGGGAGACTCCAGATCCCCAGCATGGGTGGAGATGGGGTGGCATGGGGTGGCATGGGGGGGGGGGGTTGGCAAGACTCCAGATCCCCAGCATGGGTGGAGATGGGGTGGCATGGGGGGGGAGAGGGTGGCGAGACTCCAGATCCCCAGCATGGGTGGAGATGTGGTGGCATGGGAGGGGGGGTTAGGGAGACTCCAGATCCCCAGCATGGGTGGAGATGGGGTGGCATGGGGGGGGTTGGCGAGACTCCAGATCCGCACCCTGGGTGGAGATGGGGTGGCATGGGGGGGGGGGTTGGCGAGACTCCAGATCCCCAGCATGGGTGGAGATGGGGTGGCATGGCGGGGATTGGCGAGACTCCAGATCCGCAGCCTGGGTGGAGATGGGGTGGCATGGTGGGGGGGGGGGGGTTTGCGACACTCCAGATCCCCAGCATGGGTAGAGATGGGGTGGAACGGGGTGGCATGGGGGGGGTTGGCGAGACTCCAGATCCCCAGCATGGGTGGAGATGGGGTGGCATGGGGGGAGGGGGTTGGTGAGACTCCAGATCCCCAGTATGGGTGGAGATGGGGTGGCATGTGGGGGGGGGGGCTTGGCGAGACTCCAGATCCCCAGCATGGGTGGAGACGGGGTGGCATGGGAGGGGGGGTTAGCGAGACTCCAGATCTCCAGCATGGGTGGATATGCGGTGGCATGGGGGCGAGGGGTTGGCGAGACTCCAGATCCCCAGCATTGGTGGAGATGGGGTGGCATGGGGGGAGGGGGTTGGTGAGACTCCAGATCCCCAGCATGGGTGGAGATGGGGTGGCATGGGGGTGGGGGGGTGGCGAGACTCCAGAACCCCAGCATGGGTGGAGATGGGGTGGCAGGGGATGGCATGGGGGGGGTGGGTTGGCGAGACTCCAGATCCCCAGCATGGGTGGAGATGGGGTGGCATGGGAGGGGGGTTTAGCGAGACTCCATATCCCCAGCATGGGTGGAGATGGGGTGGCATGGGGGGGAGGGGTTGTCGAGACTCAAGATCCCCAGCATGGGTGGAGATGGGGTGGCATGGGGTGGCATGGGGGGGGGGGTTTGGCAAGACTCTAGACCCCTAGCATGGGTGGAGATGGGGTGGCATGGGGGGTGGAGGGGGTTGGCGAGACTCCAGATCCCGAGCATGGGTGGAGATGGGGTGGCATGGGGGGCGGGGGTTAGCGAAACTCCAGATCCCCAGCATGGGTGGAGATGGGGTCGCATGGGGGGGGGGGCTGGCGAGACTCCAGATCCCCAGCATGGGTGGGGATGGGGTGGCATCGGGGGGGGGGGTTGGCGAGACTCCAGATCCCCAGCATGGGTGGAGATGGGGTGGCATCGGGGGGGGGGGGTTGGCGAGACTCCAGATCCCCAGCATGGGTGGAGATGGGGTGGCATGGGGGGGGGTTGGCGAGATTCCAGATCCCCAGCATAGGTGGAGATGGGGTGGCATGGGGTGGCATGGGGGGGGGGGTTGGCGAGACTCCAGATCCCCAGGATGGGTGGAGATGGGGTGGCATGGGGGGGAGGGGCTTGGTGAGACTCCAGATCCCCAGCATGGGTGGAGATAGGGTGGCATGGGAGGGGGGAATAGCGACACTCCAGATCCCCAGCATGGGTGGAGATGCGGTGGCATGGGCGGGGGGTAGGCGAGACTCCAGATCCCCAGCATCGGTGGAGATGGGGTGGCATGGGGGAGGGGGTTGGCGAGACTCCAGATCCCCAGCATGGGTGGAGATGGGGTGGCATGGGGGGCGTTGGCGAGACTCCAGATCCCCAGCACAAGTGGAGATGGGGTGGCATGCGGGGAGGGGGTTAGTGAGACTCCAGATCCCCAGCATGGGTGGAGATGGGGTGCCGGGGGGGGAGGGGGTTAGCGAGATTCCAGATCCCCAGCATAGGTGGAGATGGGGTCGCATGGGGGGGGGGGGGTTGGCGAGATTCCAGATCCCCAGCATAGGTGGAGATGGGTGGAGAAGGAGTGGCATGGGAGGGGGGGTTAGCGAGACTCCAGATCCCCAGCATGGGTGCAGATGGGGTGGCATGGGAGCGGGGGTTAGCGAGACTCCAGATCCCCAGCATGGGTGGAGATGGGGTGGCATGGGGGGGAGGGGTTTTCGAGACTCCAGATCTCCAGCATGGGTGGAGATGGGGTGGCATGGGGACAGGGGGTTGGTGAGACTCCAGATCCCCAGCATGGGTGGAGATGGGGTGGCATGGGGTGGCATGGGGTGAGGGGGTTGGCGAGACTCCAGATCCCCAGCATGGGTGGACATGGGGTGGCATGTGGGGGGGGTTGGTGAGACTCCAGATCCCCAGCATGGGTGGAGATGGGGTGGCAGGGGGGCGGGGGGGGTTGGCGAGACTCCAGATCCCCAGCATGGGTGGAGATGGGGAGGCATGGAGGGGGGGGTGGTTGGCGAGACTCCAGATCCCCAGCATGGGTGGAGATGGGGAGGCATGGGGTGGCATGGGGAGAGGGGGTTGGCGAGACTCCAGATCCCCAGCATGGGTGGAGATGGGGTGGCATGGGGTCGGTGGGTTAGCGAGACTCCAGATCCCCAGCATGGGTGGAGATGGGGTGGCATGGGGGGCGTTGGCGAGACTACAGATCCCCAGCATAGGTGGAGATGGGGTGGCATGAGGGGAGGGGGTTGGCGAGACTCCAGATCCCCAGCATGGATGGAGATGGGGTGGCATGGGGTGGCATGGGGGGGGGGGGGGCGTTGGCGAGACTCCAGATCCCCAGCATGGGTGGAGATGGGGTGGCATGGGGGGAGGGGTTGGTGAGACTCAGGATCCCCAGCATGGGTGGAGATGGGGTGGCATGTGGGGGGGTCTTGACGAGACGCCAGATCCCCAGCATGGGTGGAGATGGGGTGGCATGGGGGGGAGGGGTTGTCGAGACTCCAGATCTCCAGCATGGGTGGAGATGGGGTGGCATGGGGGCAGGGGGTTGGGGAGACTCCAGATCCCCAGCATGGGTGGAGATGGGGTGGCATGGGGTGGCATGGGGGGGGGGTTGGCAAGACTCCAGATCCCCAGCATGGGTGGAGATGAGGTGGCATGGGGGGGTTGGCGAGACTCCAGATCCGCAGCATGGGTGGAGATGGGGTGGCTTGGGGGCAGGGGGTTGGGGAGACTCCAGATCCCCAGCATGGATGGAGATGGGGTGGCATGGGGTGGGGGGAGGGGGTTGTTGAGACTCCAGGTCCCCAGCATGGGTGGAGATGGCGTGGCATGGGGGGGGAGGGGGGTGGCGAGACTCCAGAACCCCAGCATGGGTGGAGATGTGGTGGCATGGGAGGGGGGGTTAGGGAGACTCCAGATCCCCAGCATGGGTGGAGATGGGGTGGCATGGGGGGGTTGGCGAGACTCCAGATCCGCACCCTGGGTGGAGATGGGGGGGCATGGGAGGGGGGTTTAGCGAGACTCCAGATCCCCAGCATGGGTGGAGATGGGGTGGCATGGGGAGGGGGGGGTTGACGAGACTCCAGATCCCCAGCATGGGTGGAGATGGGGTGGCATGGGGGGAGGGGGTTGGCGAGACTCCAGATCCCCGGGGGGTTGGCGAGACTCCAGATCCGCAGTATGGGTGGAGATGGGGTGGCATGGGGGGGCGGGTTGGCGAGACTCCAGATCCCTAGCATGGGTGGAGTTGGGGTGGCATAGGGTGGCATGGGGGGAGGGGGTTGGCGAGACTCCAGATCCCCAGCATCGGTGGAGATGGGATGGCATGGGGGGGCGGGGTTGGCGAGACTCCAGATCCCCAGCATGGGTGGAGATGGGGGTGGCAGGGGATGGAATGGCTGGGGGGGGGTTGGCGAGACTCCAGATCCCCAGCATGGGTGGAGATGGGGTGGCATGGGGGGAGGGGGTTGGTGAGACTCCAGATCCGCAGCATGGGTGGAGATGGGGTGGCATGGGGTGGGGGGTTTAGCGAGATTCCAGATCTCCAGCATGGGTGGAGATGGGGTGGCATCGGGGAGGGTTGGCAAGACTCCAGATCCCCAGCATTGGTGGAGATGGGGCGGCATGGGGTGGCATGGGGGGGGTTGGCGAGACTCCAGATCCCCAGCATGGGTGGAGATGGGGTGGCATGGGAGGGGGGGTTAGCGAGACTCAGATCCCTAGCATGGGTGGAGATGGGTGGCATGGGGTGAGGGGGTTGGCGAGACTCCAGATCCCCAGCATGGGTGGAGATGGGGTGGCATGGGGGCGGGGGGGGGTTGGCGAGACTCCAGATCCCCGGGGGGTTGGCCAGACTCCAGATCCGCAGTATGGGTGGAGATGGGGTGGCATGTGGGGGGGGGTTGGCGAGACTCCAAATCCCCAGCATGGGTGGAGATGGGGTGGCATGGGTTGGGGGGGATGGGGTTGGCGAGACTCCAGATCCCCAGCGTGAGTGGTGATGGGGTGGCATGGGGGCAGGGGGTTGGTGAGACTCCAGATCCCCAGCATGGGTGGAGATGGGGTGGCATGGGGTGGCATGGGGGGAGGGGTTTGGCGAGACTTCAGATCCCAGCATGGGTGGAGATGGGGTGGCATTGGGGGGGGGGGTTGGCGAGACTCCAGATCCCCAGCATGTGTGGAGATGGGGTGGCAGGGGATGGCATGGGGGGGGGGGGGGTTGGCGAGACTCCAGATCCCCAGCATGGGTGGAGATGGGGTGGCATGGGGGGGGAGGGGGTTCGCGAGACTCCAGATCCCCAGCATGGGTGGAGATGGGGTGGCATGGGGGGGGGTTGGCGAGACTCCAGATCCCCAGCATGGGTGGAGATGGGGTGGCATGGGAGTGGGAGGGTAGCGAGATTCCAGATCCCCAGCATGGGTGGAGATGGGGTGGCAGGGGATGGCAAGGGGGGGGGGGGGTTCGCGAGACTCCAGATCCCCAGCATGGGTGGAGATGGGGTGGCATGGGAGGGGGGTTTAGCGACACTCCAGATCCCCAGCATGGGTGGAGATGGGGTGGCATGCGGGGTGGAGGGGGTTGGCGAGACTCCAGATCCCCAGCATTGGTGGAGATGGGGTGGCATGGGGGGGGTTGGCAAGACTCCAGATCCCCAGCATTGGTGGAGATGGGGCGGCATAGGGTGGCATGGGTGGGGTTGGCGAGACTCCAGATCCCCAGCATGGGTGGAGATGGGGTGGCATGGAAGGGGGGTTTAGCGAGACTCCATATCCCCAGCATGGGTGCAGATGGGGTGGCATGGGGGGAGGGGGTTGGTGAGACTCCAGATCCCCAGCATGGGTGGAGATGGAGTGGTATGGGAGTGGGGGGGGTGGCGAGATTCCAGATCCCCAGCATGGGTGGAGATGGGGTGGCAGGGGATGGCATGGGGGGAGGGGGTTGGCGAGACTCCAGATCCCCAGCATGGGTGGAGATGGGGTGGCATGGGAGGGGGGTTTAGCGAGACTCCAGATCCCCAGCATGGGTGGAGATGGGGTGGCATGTGGGGTGGAGGGGGTTGGCGAGACTCCAGATCCCCAGCATGGGTGGAGATGGGGTGGCATGCGGGGGGGGGGGGTTGGCGAGACTCCAGATCCCCAGCATGGGTGGAGATGGGGCGGCATGGGGTGGCATGGGAGGGGTTGGCGAGACTCCAGATCCCCAGCATGGGTGGAGATGGGGTGGCATGGGAGGGGGGGTTGGCGAGACTCCAGATCCCCAGCATGGGTGGAGGTGGGGTGGCATGGGGGGGAGGGGTTGTCGAGACTCCAGATCTCCAGCATGGGTGGAGATGGGGTGGCATGGGGGCAGGGGGTTGGTGAGACTCTAGATCCCCAGAATGGGTGGAGATGGGGTGGCATGGGGTGGCATGGGGTGAGGGGGTTGGCGAGACTCCAGATCCCCAGCATGGGTGGAGATGGGGCGGCATAGGGTGGCATGGGGGGGGTTGCGAGACTCCAGATCTCCAGCATGGGTGGAGATGGGGTTGCATGGTGGGGAGGGGTTGTCGAGACTCCAGATCTCCAGCATGGGTGGAAACGGGGTGGCATGGGGGAAGGGGGTTGGTGAGACTCCAGATCCCCAGCATGGGTGGAGATGGGGTGGCATGGGGTGGCATGGGGGAGGGGGTTGGCGAGACTCCAGATCCCCAGCATGGGTTGAGATGGTGTGGCATGGGGGAGGAGGGGTTGGCGAGACTCCAGATCCCCAGCATGGGTGGAGATGGGGTGGCAGGGGATGGAATGGGGGGGGGGGGGGGTTTGGCGAGACTCCAGATCCCCAGCATGGGTGGAGATGGGGTGGCATGGGAGTGGGGGGGTGGCGAGATTCCAGATCCCCAGCATGGGTGAGGATGGGGTGGCAGGGGATGGCATGGGGGGGGGTTGGCGAGACTCCAGATCCCCAGCATGGGTGGAGATGGGGTGGCAGGGGAGGGGGGTTTAGCGAGACTCCAGACCCCAGCATGGGTGGAGATGGGGTGGCATGGGGGGTGGAGGGGTTTGGCGAGACTCCAGATCCCCAGCATGGGTGGAGATGGGGTGGCATGGGGAGAGGGGTTGGCGAGACTCCAGATCCCCAGCATGGTTGGAGATGGGGTGGCATGGGAGCGTGGGTTAGCGAGACTCCAGATCCCAGCATGGGTGGAGATGGGGGTGGCAGGGGGGGAGGGGTTGTCGAGACTCCAGATCCCCAGCATGGATGGAGATGTGGTGGCATGGGGTGGCATGGCGTGAGGGGGTTGGCGAGACTCCAGATCCCCAGCATGGGTGGAGATGGGGTGGCATGGGGGGGGGGGGTTGGAGAGACTCCAGATCCCCAGCATGGGTGGAGATGGGGTGGCATGGGGTGGCATGGGGAGGGGGGGTTGGCGAGACTCCAGATCCCCAGCATGGGTGGAGATGGGGTGGCATGGGGTGAGGGGGTTGGCGAGACTCCAGATCCCAAGCATGGGTGGAAATGGGGTGGCATGGGAGGGGGGGGTGGGCGAGACTCCAGATCTCCAGCATGGGTGGAGATGGGGTGGCATGGTGGGGATGGGTTTGCGAGACTCCAGATCCCCAGCATGGGTGGAGATGGGGTGGCATGGGGGGAGTGGGTTGGTGAGACTCCAGATCCCTAGCATGGGTGGAGATGGGGTGGCAGAGGATGGCATGGGGGGGGGGGGGGTTGGCGAGACGCAAGATCCCCAGCATGGGTGGAGATGGGGTGGAGATGGGGTGGCATGGGAGGGGGGTTTAGCGAGACTCCAGATCCCCAGCATGGGTGGAGATAGGGTGGCATGGGGGCGGGGGTTGGCGAGACTCCAGATCCCCAGCATGGGTGGAGATGGGGTGGCATGGGGGGTGGAGGGTGTTGGCTAGACTCCAGATCCCCAGCATGGGTGGAGATAGGGTGGCAGGGGATGGCATGGGGGGGAGGGGGTTGGCGAGACTCCAGATCCCCAGTATGGGTGGAGATGGGGTGGCATGGGGTGCGGGGTTGGCGAGCCTCCAGATCTCCAGCATGGGTGGAGATGGGGTGGCATGGGGTGGCATGGGGGTGTTGGCGACACTCCAGATCCCCAGCATGGGTGGAGATGGGGTGGCATGGGGGGGAGGGGGTTAGCGAGACTCCAGATCCCCAGCATGGGTGGAGATGGGGTGGCATGGGGGGGGGGGGGTTGGCGAGACTCCAGATCCCCAGCATGGGTGGAGATGGGGTGGCATGGGGGGGGGGGGGGGTTAGCGAGACTCCAGATCCTCAGCATGGGTGGAGATGGGGTGGCAGGGGATGGCATGGGGGGGTTGGCGAGATTCCAGATCCCCAGCATGGGTGGAGATGGGGTGGCATGGGGGGGGTTGGCGAGGCTCCAGATCCGCAGCATGGGTGGAGATGGGGTGGCATGGGGGGGGGGTTGGCGAGACTCCAGATCCCCAGCATGGGTGGAGATGGGGTGGCATGGGGTGGCATGGGGGGAGGGGGTTGGCGAGACTCCAGATCCCCAGCATGGGTGGAGATGGGGTGGCATGGGCGGGGGGGTTGGCGAGTCTCCAGATCCCCAGCATGGGTGGAGATGGGGTGGCATGGGGGGGAGGGGTTGGCGAGACTCCAGATCTCCAGCATGGGTGGAGATGGGGTGGCATGGGGGGGAGGGGTTGGCGAGACTCCAGATCTCCAGCATGGGTGGAGATGGGGTGGCATGGGGGGTGGTGGCGAGACTCCAGATTCCCAGCATGGGTGGAGGTGGGGTGGCATGGGGGGTGGTGGCGAGACTCCAGATCCCCAGCATGGGTGGAGATGGGGTGGCATGGGGTGGGTTGGCGAGACTCCAGATCCCCAGCATGGGTGGAGATGGGGCGGCATGGGGTGGCATGGGGGGGGTTGGCGAGACTCCAGATCCCCAGCATGGGTGGAGATGGTGTGGCATGGGAGGGGGGGTTAGCGAGACTCCAGATCCCTAGCATGGGTGGAGATGGGGTGGCATGGGGTGAGGGGGTTGGCGAGACTCCAGATCCCCAGCATGGGTGGAGATGGGGTGGCATGGGAGGGGCGGGTGGCGAGACTCCAGATCTCCAGCATGGGTGGAGATGGGGTGGCATGGGGGGGAGGGGTTGGCGAGACTCCAGATCCCCAGCATGGGTGGAGATGGGGTGGCATGGAGGGAGGGGGTTGGTGAGACTCCAGATCCCTAGCATGGGTGGAGATGGGGTGGCATGGGGGTGGGGGGGTTGGCGAGACTCCAGATCCCCAGCATGGGTGGAGATGGGGTGGCATGGGGGGAGGGGGTTGGCGAGACTCCAGATCCCCAGCATGGGTGGAGATGGGGTGGCATGGGAGGGGGGGGGTGGCGAGACTCCAGATCTCCAGCATGGGTGGAGATGGGGTGGCATGGGGGGGAGGGGTTGGCGAGACTCCAGATCCCCAGCATGGGTGGAGATAGGGTGGCATGGGGGCGGGGGTTGGCGAGACTCCAGATCCCCAGCATGGGTGGAGATGGGGTGGCATGGGGGGTGGAGGGGGTTGGCGAGACTCCAGATCCCCAGCATGGGTGGAGATGGGGTGGCATGGGGGGGGAGGGGTTTAGCGAGACTCCAGATCCCCAGCATGGGTGGAGATGGGGTGGAATGGGGGGGGGGGGGGGGTTGGCGAGACTCCAGATCCCCAGCATGGGTGGAGATGGGTGGAGATGGGGTGGCATGGGTATGGGGGTTAGCGAGACTCCAGATCCCTAGCATGGGTGGAGATGGGGTGGCATGGGGGGAGGGGGTTGGTGAGACTCCAGATCCCCAGCATGGGTGGAGATGGGGTGGCATGGGGTGGCATGGGGGCGGGGGGCTTGGCGAGACTCCAGATCCCCAGCATGGGTGGAGATGGGGTGGCATGGGAGGGGGGGTTAGCGAGACTCCAGATCTCCAGCATGGGTGGATATGGGGTGGCATGGGGGGGAGGGGTTGGCGAGACTCCAGATCCCCAGCATGGGTGGAGATGGGGTGGCATGGGGGGAGGGGGTTGGTGAGACTCCAGATCCCCAGCATGGGTGGAGATGGGGTGGCATGGGGGTGGGGGGGGTGGCGAGATTCCAGATCCTCAGCATGGGTGGAGATGGGGTGGCATGGGGGGGGTTGGCGAGGCTCCAGATCCCCAGCATGGGTGGAGATGGGGTGGCATGGGGGGGGTTGGCGAGGCTCCAGATCCGCAGCATGGGTGGAGATGGGGTGGCATGGGCGGGGGGGTTGGCGAGTCTCCAGATCCCCAGCATGGGTGGAGATGGGGTGGCATGGGGTGGCATGGGGGTAGGGGGTTGGTGAGACTCCAGATTCCCAGCATGGGTGGAGATGGGGTGGCATGGGGGGTGGTGGCGAGACTCCAGATTCCCAGCATGGGTGGAGATGGGGTGGCATGGGGGGTGGTGGCGAGACTCCAGATCCCCAGCATGGGTGGAGATGGGGTGGCATGGGGTGGGTTGGCGAGACTCCAGATCCCCAGCATGGGTGGAGATGGGGCGGCATGGGGTGGCATGGGGGGGGTTGGCGAGACTCCAGATCCCCAGCATGGGTGGAGATGGTGTGGCATGGGAGGGGGGGTTAGCGAGACTCCAGATCCCTAGCATGGGTGGAGATGGGGTGGCATGGGGTGAGGGGGTTGGCGAGACTCCAGATCCCCAGCATGGGTGGAGATGGGGTGGCATGGGAGGGGGGGGTGGCGAGACTCCAGATCTCCAGCATGGGTGGAGATGGGGTGGCATGGGGGGGAGGGGTTGGCGAGACTCCAGATCCCCAGCATGGGTGGAGATGGGGTGGCATGGGGGGAGGGGGTTGGTGAGACTCCAGATCCCTAGCATGGGTGGAGATGGGGTGGCATGGGGGTGGGGGGGTGGCGAGACTCTAGATCCCCAGCATGGGTGGAGATGGGGTGGCATGGGGGGGGGGGTTGGCGAGACTCCAGATCCCCAGCATGGGTGGAGATGGGTGGAGATGGGGTGGCATGGGTATGGGGGTTAGCGAGACTCCAGATCCCTAGCATGGGTGGAGATGGGGTGGCATGGGGGGAGGGGGTTGGTGAGACTCCAGATCCCCAGCATGGGTGGAGATGGGGTGGCATGGGGTGGCATGGGGTGAGGGGGTTGGCGAGACTCCAGATCCCCAGCATGGGTGGAGATGGGGTGGCATGGGGGTGGGGGGGTGGCGAGATTCCAGATCCTCAGCATGGGTGGAGATGGGGTGGCATGGGGGGGAGGGGTTGGCGAGACTCCAGATCCCCAGCATGGGTGGAGATGGGGTGGCATGGGGGGGAGGGGTTGGCGAGACTCCAGATCCCCAGCATGGGTGGAGACGGGGTGGCATGGGGGGGAGGGGTTGGCGAGACTCCAGATCCCCAGCATGGGTGGAGATGGGGTGGCTTGGGGGGGGTTGGCGAGGCTCCAGATTCCCAGCATGGGTGGAGATGGGGTGGCATGGGGGGTGGTGGCGAGACTCCAGATCCGCAGCATGGGTGGAGATGGGGTGGCATGGGGGGGTGGTGGCGAGACTCCAGATCCCCAGCATGGGTGGAGATGGGGCAGCATGGGGTGGCATGGGAGGGGGGTTAACGAGACTCCAGATCCCCAGCATGGGTGTAGATGGGGTGGCATGGGGGGGTGTTGCCATTCCATATTGTATACGTCGATGGGGGGCACAATTTAAAGGGGGCAGAGGAAAGTTCGGGGTCCAGCCCCCCCATATAGATGTCAAACTACACCTGTGGCCACCGGCCCGGGTCGAAGCGGGCCCAGCCCGCAGCGCTGCATCCTGGCCCCTGGACTCTCCCCACCCTGCCCCAGCCAGGCACGGTGCCAGCCCAGCTGGGGCAGGAGGGCACGGAGTGGCCTGTCTGGCTCCCGCCGCTTGCTCGGGGCTCGGCGCTGCGCTCCGGGGAGCTGGGTCGGAGCCGCCCCGTGGCAAGGTCAAACCAGGCCCAACGCGCTGGCGATGGGCAGGGCCCATCTGGTCTCCTGCCGGTACCTGCAGGCCGGAGCTCCTCCTGCAGCCGAGCGCCCCGCTGCCCCGGCACAGCCGCTGCAGAGCCATGGGTGGGACAGGGCCGGGCCAGGCCTGGCTGTGGGCCCCCCGGGCTCAGCCTCCCAGCCCCCGCTGCTCCCCACAGCGAAACCAGCCTCTCCAAGGCCCAGCCCCCTGCCCGTGTTAAGGTGGAACTGACTGTTAAGGTGGCGCCGATTGGCAGAGCCGGGCTGCGGAATCTCCTGCCCCCAAGGGAAGCGACCCGTTGGCTGGGGGAAGGCCGCTGGGGCCGCCTGGCATGACAGCCCTACCCTGGCCCGCACAGGCTCGTCATGACCCCTCTGCAGTGGCCTAGGGGTGCCCAGCCCGCAGCAAAGGCCTTCGGAGACCCTCCAGCCCCGGGACGAGAGCGGGCGAGGCCAGGGGGTCCCCACTGCCCCAGCTTTCTCCCCTCCCGGGAGCCCCGTTGTGGCCGGGAGCCAAGGACTGCAGGGCACGGCCGGTCTCTAACGTTCCTTTATTGACCCATCACGCTGGGAATGCGCGGCTTAATGGGCTTAATCTGCAGCAAGGAAGATGTGGGTCTGATGTGAGGATAAACTTTCTAACTCTCAGGGTAGGTAAGTTCTGCAACAGGCTTCCAAGGGAGGCTATGGAATCTGTCATGGGAGGTTTAAGAACAGGTGGGACAAACCCTGTCAGGGCTGATCTAGGTTTACTTGGGCCTGCCTCCGCCCAGGGGGCCAGACTAGATGATCTGTCGATGCTATGGGATGGCGTGGCTGGTGGTACCATGTGCTGCAGTACATAGCCATGTGCATGATCCACCAGGGGGCGCAGATAGACCAGACACCCTGTGCCTCAGGTTTGGATTGTACCCCACCACATGAGCCCCGTCACGGCCAGGAGCCAAGGACTGCAGGGCACGGCTGGTCTCTAACGTTCCTTTATTGACCCATCACGCTGGGAACGCGCAGCTGCATTAATTGGCCGCGATGGTCCGGTCGATCCAGGCCCTGAGCTTGGTGACACGGGCGTAGACGCCGGGCGTGGAGGTGGAGCAGGTGCTGCTTCCCCAGGAGACAATCCCCACCAGGGTCCAGGCGCCATCCTTCTGGCACACCAGGGGGCCGCCGGAGTCGCCCTGCAAGGACAAGCAGCAGGTTATGGGGGCGTCTCCGTCTAGGGGGTCGCAAAGCGAGGGGGACCTGCTCATCCACGGCTGTTCCCCGAATGCCAACAAGTCTGCGCTTGTCTGGAGGGGGCCCTGTGTATCCCCCATGGCCCCAGGGCTGGGGAGAGAGACGGGGAGTGGGGATCGTGGGCAGGGAAACCAGGGGTGTCGCAGGGAGACTGGCCCTTTAAGTGGGAAGAGGCCCATGCCCCTGGGACTTGTCAGCTGCCTCACAGGTGGGCTTAAGAAAGGATGAAGGGGGGCGGGGGAGGAGAGAGGTAGGGGGCAGAGGCAAATCACATCACAGAGTGGCTGAGCGTGGGACTAGCTAAAGGTGCAAGCCACTCTTTGGGAGAACGGCCCAGAGCTGGGGAGCCCAGCTGAGTTTTGGGAGCTGTTGTGCAGAGACCCCTAGGAACAAGGGGAAGAACCGGGCTGGTTAGGGGGCACCGAGCCTGAACCTGGACAAGGGATCTGGGCTGGGAGACTGGACTAGGGGAAGAGCGAATGGGGGGGCCCTCAGGGGCATGGCTGAGAGAGTAGAGCCTGGAGCAGGGGCAAAGAGCTGGGAGCAGACTGGAGACGCTCCATGGAAAACGGCTGTGACTCTGACCATCTGGGCAGACCAGTTTTACCAGGAGGGTTCTGCACGTTCCCGAACATGTACACGAATACACCGACCATGCCCGGAGGTGGGCCTTGAACTGCACATTGAGACACTATTCCTGTCTAGGGGCGATGGAAGGGGAAACTGAGGCAGGTGTCCCAATTGTGCAGCAGCCTGGGGCCACCCTGCTCCAGGTGCATGGAGGAAGGGAGGGCTGGCTGCATGGAGCCAGGGGTAGACGAAGGAGGGCTACGCAGATGCCTGCAGGGATGGGGTGACAGGCAGGCAGAGATAGTTGGAGGGGGAGAGGGCTAGAAAGACAGTGGTCTCAGTGGTGGCTGTGATGAAGTGGGAATTTTCTGGGCTATTTTTAGGAAGCTGATGTGTGCCTCGGTTTCCCCTCTTTGCTGCATTGTTACCCAGCAGGGTGGGACAGAGCTGTTGGTTCTCAAGGCAGGTGAAGAGACAAGTGGCACTAGTTGTCTGGGCCTGAGTCCCCATATCAACGGAGCGTCTGAGAAGACAACAGCAAACTCAATGACAGGGCACTGACAGCCAGCGAATAAGGGATTGCCCGTCTCTGACAGGGACGCTGGGCAAGGGTCCCCGGCTGCCAAACCCCGGCCTGGGAAGCGTGAGAGAAGAGCTGGCTGCTGGAAGGAGTCAGGGCTCTTGTCTGGAGGTGAGGGGCAGCCCGAACAGTGAGGGTCCCTGCATCTGTGCAGGGGGCTGGCTCTGGACCTCGTGGGGTGATGCAGGGGTGCCGAAGGCCAGTCTAAGGAGGTGGTGAGGCCGTGTGCTCCACCCCGGAGGGAGAGTGAGACCGCTGGGGGTCTGGCACATTGCAGGGGTTCCCCCAGAGACTGTTCTAAAGTGGGGGCCATAGCACAGATCCTGGGGCTCTGTGCCAGCAGCTAGGAGTGTGTGTGGCCAGACAGGTGGGCACAGGGGGCGGCGGCGCTGCCGAGCTGGGTACCATGCAGGAGGAGGCTCCAGCGGCGCCGGCGCAGATCATGACGTCAGCGATCCTGAAGCCCCAGTAGGTCTTGCACTGCGTGTTGGTCAGCAGGGGCAGGGCCGCCTGCTGCAGCTGGTCTGGGGTGTTCTGAGCTGGAAAACAAAGGCAGGCAGGAGACAGCGTCAGCCGGGCAGCATGGGGCAGCCCCCGATCCCTGGCACTGCAGCCCCTGGGCCTCGCCTGGCCCCGGGACCCAACAGGGAGGGAGGGGCCTGGAGAGCTCCCCCTGGGGCCCCTCTGCAGAGGAAGGGGCCCCAGCTGCCCCTGCCCTCCCGGGGCATGCACAGGACAGCTGTGCCCAGTCAGGCGGGGACCCCTGGGGGGCCTCCCAGCCAAATTCTCTGGGTTTGGCCTAGCACAGGGAGAGAGGCAGGACCTGGGACTCGTCTAGCTGGAGGGGGCAGAGGGCTGTCCAGTGCTGGGGGTCCTGAGTAGGGCCCCCTTTCCTAGTCCAGTATGTGCCCAGGAAGATCAGGGGGCGGGGGACTGAGGGGATGGGGCAGAGTCAGATCTGTCAGCTAAGCTGAGTTCCCCTCCACGCTCCAGGGCTCTGTCCCCTACGCGGCCAGAGCGGAGCAGACACCGGAGACATTACCCTTGGGATCGGTCAGGCCCCAGCCCGTGGTCACGCAGGTCAGGCCTCCGGGGAAGTCGTCGGTGGCTGCGGGCAGGCACACGGGGGACACGCGGGCTGTCAGCTTGGCTGGGGTGGCCAGCTTCAGCAGGGTGATGTCGTTCTTCACGGTTAACATGCTGAAACTGGGGTTCTTGAAAACCTGCCACAGGAGACAGCAGAGCCTGAGACCACGTCCAGCCCCCGTACGAGATCCACCGAAATCTCATCCACCCCATAGCAGGCCCCATGTAGGCCACACCCACCCCCCTGCACCAGGACTCCCCGGAGACCGCGTCCACCCCCCTGCACCAGGACTCCCCGGAGACCGCGTCCACCACCCTCAGCAGGACTCCCCAGAGACCGCGTCCACCCCCTGCACCAGGACTCCCCGGAGACCGCGTCCACCCCCTGCACCAGGACTCCCCGGAGACCACGTCCACCCCCTGCACCAGGACTCCCCGGAGACCGCGTCCACCCCCCTGCACCAGGACTCCCCGGAGACCGCGTCCACCCCCCTGCACCAGGACTCCCCGGAGACCGCGTCCACCCCCCTGCACCAGGACTCCCCGGAGACCGCGTCCACCCCCCTGCACCAGGACTCCCCGGAGACCGCGTCCACCCCCCTGCACCAGAACTCCCCGGAGACCGCGTCCACCCCCCTGCACCAGGACTCCCCGGAGACCACGTCCACCCCGTGCACCAGGACTCCCCGGAGACCGCGTCCACCACCCTCAGCAGGACTCCCCAGAGACCGCGTCCACCCCCCTGCACCAGGACTCCCCGGAGACCACGTCCACCCCCCTGCACCAGGACTCCCCAGAGACCACGTTCACCCCTCTGCACCAGGACTCCCCAGAGACCGCGTCCACCACCCTCAGCAGGACTCCCCAGAGACCACGTCCACCCCCCTGCACCAGGACTCCCCGGAGACCACGTCCACCCCCATGCACCAGAACTCCCCAGAGACCGCGTCCACCACCCTCAGCAGGACTCCCCAGAGACCGCGTCCACCCCCTGCACCAGGACTCCCCGGAGACCACATCCACCACCCTCAGCAGGACTCCCCAGAGACCGTGTCCACCCCCTGCACCAGGACTCCCCAGAGACCGCGTCCACCCCCCACAGCAGGACTCCCCAGAGACCACGTCCACCCCCTGCAGGACCCCGAGGAGCTCTGCGCGTGAGACATGGCACAGGCTGACCTGTGACTGTAGCGGGGGTTGGGCACGAAGGGTCACTGGGGGCCCGGTGTTCCAGGCCCATGGAGGGAGGACGTTGGCCAGCCCCCTACCTGGGCGATCTGCAGGACTTGCACATCCTCGGCCGGAGAGCCTTGGTCAAATTCCCCCAGAACCACACGGTCACTTGTGCTGCGGGGGGAAGAAAAGGAAGCCCCGAGTACAGGGAATGGTGGGGCAGGCTGGGCACTGCCCAGGCCTGGTGTGGGGGTCTGTGTCCAGGAAGTGTTGTGGGGCAGTGGGAGCTCCTGGACCTGGCTGGGCACTGCCGGCCAGGCAGGGGATTGCAGGGCTGAAAGAAGCAGCTGGGGATGTGTGCCCTGAGCAGAGCTCCCGTCATCAGGACTCTGACGCCCAGGCCCCATCCCCAGCAGTATGTGCCAGGACAGCTCCATGCAGGTGGCACATCCATCCCCTCTGCGTCCCCTCACCCGCCCGTCCCACTCTAGTGCCTGGGTCTTGTAGGGTTGTCAGGCCTCGGGTTTTTACTGGAACACCCTGGCGGCTCTGGTCTGCACCGCTGACTGAGCTGTTAAAAGTCTGGTCGGTGGCGCAGCAGGGCTAAGGCAGCTCCCTGCCTGCCCTGGCACTGTATGGCTCCCAGAAGTGGCGACATGTCCCGTGGCCCCTAGGCACAGGGGCGATCAGGGAAGCTCCGTGTGCTGCCCCCGCCCCCAGCGCTGGCTCTGCAGCTCCCATTGGCCGGGAGCCACAGCCAATGGGAGCTGCGGAGGCGGTGCCTCAGTCTAGTCCGGCTGCTTCCAGGAGCAGCATAGAGCCACTGCCAGGGCAAGCAGGAACCCTGCCTTAGCTCCGCTGCACCACTGACTGGGAGCCGCCTGAACCCCCTCCTGCACCCTGAACCCCTTGCCCCTGGTCAGAACCCCCTCCTGCACCCTAACTCCCTCCAAGACCCTACACCCCCCACCCACACCCCAACCCCCTGCCCCAGCTGTGAGCCCCCTCCAGGAGCCCACACCCCCACCTGCATCACAACCCCCTACCGCAGCCCGGAGCCCCTCCTGCACCCCAAACTCCTCTTGCCCCACCCCAGAGCCCGCACCCTCAGCCGGAGCCCTCACCCCCTCCCACACCCCAACCCCCTGCCCCCAGCCCGGTGAAAATGAGTTAGGGTGTGGGAGAGCGAGCGACTGAGGGAGCGGGCCTGGAGTGAGAAGGGGCAGGGCCTCGGGGAAGGGGGAAGGGTGTTTGGTTTTGTGCAATTAGAAAGTTGGTAACCCTAGGGCCTTGGTGCCCCATGGCTCCCACCTCGGTTCCTACCTGACGCTGCAGTGGGCAGCGGTGACCACCCAGTTCTCGCTGATCAGGGAGCCGCCGCAGAAATGGAAGCCGGTGTTGTCCTGTGGGGAGGGGGAGAGCAGGTGGTGACTGAGCCGGCCCACAACAGCCATGTGCCGGGGACCCCGCCCCCCCCCCCCCCCACTCTGCCTGGCAGGGGCTGCCGGGAACCAGGGGAGGAGAATCGGGGCCAGAGCAACAAACTAAGGGGGAGCAACTGGCTGAGACCCATCCCTGGGAAGCAGGCACCCCCTCCGGGCAGCCAGTGCCCTCTGCCCCACCTGTCAGGCCCTGCGGGCACAGATTACAGTGGGGCAGGCCTGCCCCACCCCATAGGGATCTCTGCTAAGCCCGTGCGCTTGGAGGGGAGCCAGGGTCTGCGATGCCTGGCAGGGGCTGGGAGCGGCAGGAGAGAAGAGAACTCGGGACAGGGGAAGGATTCCCACCAGAGCCCGGGCGCTGAAGCTGAGGGGCTCAGGGGGCAGGGCCAGGGGAAGGGTCCTGGCAGCTGCCCTTGGAGCGGCAGAGAGGCCAGGTCAGTGTACTGTTCATCCCACTGTCTCGGGCAGCGCTGCCTGTCGGCGGATGCTGCCCTGGGGTAACAGGCCCCTGCCCCACAGCAGAGCAGGCACCGATCGGGGGCAGGGGGGCTGGGAATCCACCTACACACTGGAGCCAATCTGAGCAGCCAGAGACAGCCAGTGCTGCTGGGAAATGCACACAGAATGTGGAGGCAGGTGCCACAGGTGGCCCAGATACCACGGTGATGGGCGTGTGCAGGCCCTGTCAGATGAATCCCCAGTAGCACTGAGACGTTGCCTAGCTGCCCTGGGGCACCATGAAATCACACACCCCCCTCAGGTTCTCTAAGGGCCAGGCCCCTCCTGCCTTTCCCCAGCTTTGTTCCCCACGGGGGCCCCTGCCTGGCCGAAGGGGCAGCTGGGCTCTCACCTGCAGGGAGACCTGCCAGGGCCAGGATCCAGGAACAGCCGTCTCACCGTTCACGATGCGGGCATAGCCGCTGATGGCAGGCTGGATGGCAGGGAGGCCGCAGCCTGCGGGAGGGAAGGAGCGGAGTTACTCACAGTTCCTGGGGTCCAGCGGGGAGGGAGCACAGCGCTAGGGCCCAGGCTGCTCCATGGGGCACCCCAGCAGTGGTGCAGCAGCTGGGGGAGCAGTCGGTGGCCGAGGGCCTTCGCTACAGCCACGGGCATATGCTGCCC
Organism: Macrochelys suwanniensis; assembly: GCA_033296515.1. NCBI lineage: Eukaryota > Metazoa > Chordata > Testudines > Chelydridae > Macrochelys > Macrochelys suwanniensis. Next base: position 727,954 of record CM065787.1, on the reverse strand, counting down.
ACTCCAATTCACCTGGGGGCGTCCCCCAGAGCCAGGGCTGTACTGCCACCATGGGGGGAGGGATGAGCTGGGGCCCATCCCTGCACCATCAGCAGCGTCTCTCCAGCTGGGGGAGTAGAGACAGGGCCAGGGCCGCCGTCACCAGCGTCTCCTCGGGAGCTCCCTGTGGCAGAGAGACCCTTCCCCAGCTCTGGGCCTCCCAGCCCCTGCTGCCAGTCGAAGGAGGCCAGGTGGCACTTGTGACGGTGTTGCTTATTAATGTATATATGATGTAACTGGAATATGTTTTATGCTACATGTGCCATGTAACATATCTCTGTAAAAGTTATGAGCTACTGAATCTATTCCTCCTGTTTGTATGCATGTATCATTTCTGTAGTTGAAGTTTTGAATATTGGTTGTATACTTGCTGGTTTTATACATAGCCTTTGTAAGAGCCTGGGATCATGTCTGGAGAAAGGTATGCGCCCAATCCACATCTGAACTTGGCCAAGAATGTCACTGGGCTAGTTCTGAAATGTGCATGGACATGTGACTTGCCCATGTGATCCCAAAACTCCAGGGCAACATGATGCTACAGAGGGAGTGGGGGAAGAGTTTATTTAAATCCCTGGGAGACCCCTCCAGGTGGTCTTCAGCTGGCTAAAGAGAGAGGCTCTCCACCTCCCGAGGACCTACCTGAAAGAGACTGAACAAAGGACAAAGACAATAGGGGGTGTGAGCGATTGCGGGACCCAGGCTACAAGTTCTACAGCCTGTAAAAGGAAAAGACTGAAACTGGTGAGGCTTTTATCTGTGTTGAGTTTGATTAGACCTAGACATGTGTGTTTTATTTTACTTAGTAATTCACTTTGTTCTGTCTGTTACTACTTGGAATCACTTAAATCCTACTTTCTGTACTTATTAAAATCTATTTTTACTTATTAAGTTACCTGGAGTACGTGTTAGTACCTGGAGGGGGCAAACAGCTGTGCATATCTTTCTATCTTTGAAAAAGAAGGCGAACTATTTATGAGTTTGCCCTGTATAAGCTTTATACAGGGTAAAACAGATTTATTCAGGATTTGAACCTCATTAGGAGTTGGGCACCTGGGTGTCAAAGGCAAGGGCACTTCCTGAGCTGCTTCCAGGAGCCTTACAGTTGTTAGGGGACGTGGTCCGGACCTGGGTCTGTGTTTGCAGCAGATCAGTGGATCTGGCTCAAAACAGACAGGATTCCGGAGTCCCAAGCTGGAAAGGGCAGGAAAGCAGGGGCAGAAGTAGCCTTGGCACACCAGGTGGCAGCACCAAGGTGGTTTCTGTGATCCCAACCCGTCACAGCACTTACCATGGGCAGCGCCCAGGAAGGCGAGGCAGGACAGGAGCCAGAGGAAAACCATTCTGCTTCTTACGTGGGTCCTGGAGACCGAGCAGGGTCAGCAGCCCTTTATATACCCCCCGCCAGGGGGTGGCTCAGAAAGGGACAGGAGCCAATTCTCCACCCTGTTGTCCTTGGGGAGATAAGCTGGCAGCCCCAAGGCGCTGTGGGCAGAGCGCCAGGGGTCAGGCTGGCTGGGGGTAGGGCTTGGGACCGCAGCAGCTGCTCCCTGGAGGAGTGTGGGGAGCTACGTGGGAGGCAGAGAGTCGATGGGCAGAGGCCTGGGAACAGGGAGCCCGTGGGAATCAGTGACTCTCTGCCCTCAGGGGGAGCCAAGTGCCAGGCAGCCAGGGCCTTGGCCTCGCAGTGTGGGGTGCACACTGCCCCTCCCCACTCAGGTGTTAGTGATGAGCAGGGCCAGCGCTATCACTAGGCGACCCTAGGCGGTCGCCTAGGGTGCCAGGATTTGGGGGGCGGTGGGAGGCAGCCGCGGCGAGCCGCCTCCCTGGCTCCCAGCTCCCCGCTCAGCTCCCGCGGGCGGGGGAGGCTGGCTGGGGGGGCGGTGTTAGCTGGGGGGGGGGCGCAGGGCTGGTCCTGGTGATGAGCAAATTGCTCTGGCCTACAGTTGGCACTGCCTAACCCTCCCAGCACCATGCGTGGCGAGCCACCACCCTCCCACAGCTCCCACCCCAGCCAAGCTGCTGACCTTGGAGGGGTTGCCCAGCCCAGTCCTGCAGGAATGGGCACTCTGGGCCGGAGGATGGGCTTTGGGGTCATGGGGGTGCTGCTGCTGCATGCGAGGAAGTGGAGTGGAAAGCAGCTGCTTGCTGTGCCATCAGTTTGTGCCCTAGGCTAAACTGAGCTGGTTCAGCAGGTGGTATGATTAGCCAGACACCAGCCCAGCCCTGGCTTTCATCCCTTGACAGTTTCTAGCATCCATCCCCAGGACGCGTAGGGCCGAGCCCTTGGTGTGGCAGATACCAACCTAGCAAGCGCTGAGACAGGCTCATTCCCCCACCAGGCACCGGGGGAGTTCTACTTTCCACAGCATGGGAGATTGCCAAGGGGCAGAGGAGAGGTCGCCCTCACGTGAGGAGAGAGCCCCAGCAAGGTTGTGTCACCTCCAGAGGAGAAGAGCTGGAGGGGATTTGGCCAAGTGGCTCAGAGTTGAGGAAAAACAATGAGGAGTCCAGACTCCAGTGGCACCTTAAAGATGTATTTGGGCATAAGCTTTCGTGGGTAAAAAACCCACTTCTTCAGACGCATGGAGTGAAAATTACAGAAACAGGCATCAATATATATTGGCACATGAAGAGAAGGGAGATACCTTACAAGTGGAGAACCAATGTTGAAGGCCAATTTAGTTAGGGTGGATGTGATCCACTCAGAATAATTGATGAGGAGGTGTCAATACCAAGAGAGGGAAAATTGCTTTTGTACTGAGCCAGCCACTCCCAGTCCCTAGTCAAGCCCAAATTGATGGTGTTAAGTTTGCAAATGAATTGTAGCTCCGCAGTTTCTCTTTGAAGTCTGTTTTTGAAGGTTTTTTTGTTGAAGGATGGCTACTTTTAAATCTGTTATTGAGTGTCCAGGGAGACTGAAGTATTCTACTGGCTTTTGTATGTTACCGTTCCTGATGTCTGATTTGTGTCCATGTGACGAACTAGGACTGTTGTTAATGTTTTCCCTGAGTACTGTGTGGGTGCCTCGGTTTCCCTATGCACTGCTTGAGTATCTAGGTGGTGGGACAAGGGTGCATGATTGTTACAGAGCCCTAGGGCAGGGGCCTGGACACAGAGAAGGGCCGACACTCTGTATCCTAGCAACTGATGGCCCCGGCCCCTCCCCTGCAAAGGTGAGAGCTGAAGGTGTTGGAACAAAGGGATCAGGTGACCTCCTGTCCCGGGAAGGAGACAAAGGGGGAGGAGGGGCTGGACAGTTCAGTTTGGAGCTGGCTGGAGAGGATGGGAGAGGGGCAGACAGGGTCTGGCCTCCCTGCCCCCCGTTTGGAGCTGTGGGGTGAAATGCAGGGAGCCCCGGGCTGGGGTCTAAGCTCCCTGCCCCCCAGAAGGGCCCAACTGAGGGGTCCTGTTTGTACTGACAAGCTCTGTTTGGACTGTGTTCCTGGCATCTCTAATAAACCTTCCGTTCTACTGGCTGGCTGAGACTCCCAGTGAATCCAGGGAAGAGGGGTGCAGGCGCGGACTCCCCCACACTCCGTGACAGTCCATTTGTTCTTTTACGTAGAGACTGTCCAGTTTGGCCAATTGCTGGCACATGATGGCATATATCACATTAGTAGATGTGCAGGTGAATGAGCCCCTGCTGGTGTGGCTGATGTGGTTGGGTCCTATGATGGTGTCGCTAGAGTAGATATAGGGACAGAGAAGGCAACAGGGTTTGTTACAGGGATTGGTTCCTGGGTTAGTGTTTCTGTGGTGTGGTGTGTAGTTGCTGGTGAGTATTTGCTTCAGGTTGGGGGCTGTCTGTAAGCAAGGATTCACCTGTCTCCCAAGGCCTGTGAGAGTGGGGGATTGTTTTCCAGGATAGGTTGTAGATCGCTGATGATGCGCTGGAGAGGTTTTAGCTGGGGGCTGTACGTGATGGCCAGTGGTTGTCACAGAGTGTGGGGGAGTCAGCGCCTGCACCCCTCTTCCTGGGATTCACTGGGAGTCTCAGCCAGCCAGTAGAACAGAAGGTTTATTAGAGATGCCAGGAACACAGTCCAAACAGAGCTTGTCAGTACAACCAGGACCCCTCAGCCGGGCCCTTCCGGGGGGCAGGGAGCTTAGACCCCAGCCCGGGGCTCCCTGCATTTCACCCCACAGCTCCAAACAGGGCCAGGGAGGCCAGACCCTGTCTGCCCTTTCCCCCTCTTCCCAAGCCTGCTCCAAACTGAAACTCTCCAGCAGTCTCCCCCGCTGGCTCCAGGAGGTCACCTGACTCCTTTGTTCTCCAACCCTTTAGCTCTCACCTTGCAGGGGGGAAGGGCCCAGGCCATCAGTTGCCAGGAAACAGGGTGTCGGCCATTCTCTGTGTCCAGGCCCCTGCCCACACCTGCCTTCTAGGGCTCTGTAACAATCATGCACCCTTGTCCCACCACCTAGATACTCAAGCACTGCATAGGGGAAACCGAGGTACCCACACAGTACTCAGGGAAAACGTTAACAACAGTCCTATTTCGTCACAGTGGTGTTCTGTTATTTTCCTTGTTGGGCCTGTCCTGTAGTAGGTGACTTCTGGGTATCCGTCTCGCTCTGTCAATCTGTTTCCTCACTTCCTCAGGTGGGTATTGTAGTTTTAAGAATGCTTGATAGAGATCTTGTAGGTGTTTGCCTCTCTCTGAGGGATTGGAGCAAATGTGGTTGTATCTTAGGGCTTGGCTGTAGACAATGGATCGTGTGATGTGTCCTGGATGGAAGCTGGAGGCTTGTAGGTAAGTATAGCGGTCAGTAGGTTTCCGGTATAGGGTGGTGTTCATGTGACCATCGCTCATTTGCACTGTAGTGTCCAGGAAGTGGATCTCTTCTGTGGACTGGTCCAGGCTGAGGTTGATGGTGGGGTGAAAATTGTTGAAATCCAGGTGGAATTCGTCAAGGGCCTCCTTCCTGTGGGTCCATATGATGAAGATGTCATCAATGTAGCACAAGTAGAGCAGGGGCACTAGGGAACAAGAGCTGAGGAAGCGTTGTTCTAAGTCAGCCATAAAAACGTTGGCATACTGTGAGGCCATGCGGATACCCATAGCAGTGCTGCTGACTTGAAGGTATATATTGTCCCCAAATCTGAAATGGTTGTGTGTGAGGACAAAGTCACAAAGTTCAGACACCAGGTGGGCTGTGGCCTCATCAGGGATACTGTTCCTGATGGCTTGTAGTCCATCCTCGTGTGGAATATTGGTGTAGAGGGCTTCTACATCCATGGTGGCCAGGATGGTGTTTTCAGGAAAATCACCAATGCATTGTAGTTTCCTCAGGAAGTCAGTGGTGTCTCAAAGATAGCTGGGAGTGCTGGTAGTGTAGGGTTTGAGGAGAGTCCAAATAGCCAGACAATCCTGCTGTTAGGGTGCCAGTGCCTGAGAAGATGGAGTGTCCAGGGTTTCCAGGTTTATGGATCTTGGGTAGGGTTAGGGTTAGCAGATGGCGTAGTTTCTTTCGGTATCCCTCAGTGGGATCAGAGGATAGTGGCCCGTAGAATGTGGTGTTGGAGAGCTCACTACAAAAGCAATTTTCCCTCTCTTGGTATTGACACCTCCTCATCAGTTATTGGGAGTGGCGTAGCCAGGTTTAGAGCACAGGGGGAGCGGAGCTAAAAAAAGGCACCGGAAGCAAAAAGTGTCGGGAGCAAAAAAAAAAGCTCCGCTCTGGCTGCAGCGCAGGAGCAAAAAGCGTCGGTGCACAAAAAAGGCGCTGCTTCTGCTCAGTGAGGGAGCGGCCGTTCCCCCTGCTCCCCCCTGGCTACGCTACTGGAGTGGACCACATCCACCCTGACTAAATTGGCCTTCAACATTGGTTCTCCACTTGTAAGGTAACTCCCTTCTCTTCATGTGCCAGTATATATCTATGCCTGTTTCTGTAATTTTCACTCCATGCATCTGAAGAAGTGGGTTTTTTATCCACAAAAGCTTATGCCCAAGTAAATTTGTTAGTCTTTAAGGTGCTACCGGACTCCTCATTGTTTTTGTGGGTACAGACAAATACTGCTACCCCTGTGATACTTGACACCATGCAAGGCTCAGAGTTGAGGGAATCAAGAAGGCTCGTAAGTGCCCAACTCCCATGGGAAGAGGCACCTAATTCCCATTGTGAATGCCAGCTTTGATCCTTTCTTAGGCCAGGAGACGCTGGCAGCAGGTGCTGCCCCTTTTGGCCAAGAAGTGAGGCCTGGCCGGTTGCTGCGGGAAGAGGAAGAATGGAGGATGCACGTCAGGGGTTTCTTTGGCTAGTTGCTCACGAAGAGTGGCCTTGGCCCAGGGTGGCTGGCCTGGATAGGAGGCAGGTCCAGCGCCGCCACCCCCACCCCCCCGCTTTGGTCAGTTAAGAGGGCGGGGCAGCACTTGGTTCTGCAAGGGCTTAGGGAGACAGCGATGAAGGCGGTCTCTGGGGGCGGGCTGAAGGCAGCAGAGGGTTGGGCTGGACAAGGCAGGGGTGTAGCAGAGCAGGCTTCCTGCCCCCCTCCGTGTCTCTATGGTGGAGAGCTGGAGTCAGGGAACCTGGCCTGGGGAGAGTGCTCTCCCAGCAGAGAGCCTGGGAGGAGCACGCCGGCACACCAGGGAAGGGATGGCAGGGACAGGAGAGAGCCTGAGTGTGGTGGAAGATGCCGGCACGTGGCATGGAATTACGGGGACTCCGCAGAGGGAAATCGAGGCAGGGACAGCTTGCCCACACAAGAGAGCCCTCGGGTGGCGGCTGCCCTGCTACAGCACACACAGTCCTGCTCCCCTGGGCACAATAGGATTGAATGACAGCAGGCACTTGCTCAGACATCCCCAAGTCTGCAACTCCAGCGAGCTCCGTGCCCAGGAAAGCCCCGTCCAGCTGCTTCCTCTCAGGGCCACGCTCTCAGCTCCTTCTCCAGGCTGCAACCTGCTCTCCTAGCCCATTAGCAAAAAATTTTAATGAATCTCTAAACTCAGGGGTTGTACCATTTGACTGGAGGATAGCTAATATAGTTCCTATTTTTAAGAAAGGGAAAAAAAGTGCCCCCGGGTAACTACAGGCCTGTTAGTTTGACATCTGTAGTATGCAAGGTCTTGGAAAAATTTTTGAAGGAGAAAGTAGTTAAGGACCTTGAGGTCAATGGCAATTGGGACAAATTACAACATGGTTTTACAAAAGGTAGATCGTGCCAAACCAACTTGATCTCCTTCTTTGAGAAAGTAACAGATTTTTTAGATAAAGGAAACGCAGTGGATCTAATCTACCTCGATTTCAGTAAGGCATTTGATACAGTACCACATGAGGAATTATTGGTTAAATTGGAAAAGATGGGGATCAATATGAAAATTGGGAGATGGATAAGGAACTGGTTAAAGGGGAGACTACAGCGGGTCATACTGAAAGGTGAACTGTCAGGCTGGAGGGAGGTTACTAGTGGAGTTCCTCAAGGTTCAGTTCTGGGACCAATTTTATTTAATCTATTTATTACTGACCTCGGCACCAAAAGTGGGAGTGTGCTAATAAAGTTTGCGGATGACACAAAGTTGGGAGGTATTGCCAATTCAGAAAAGGATCGGGATATCATACAGGAAGATCTGGATGACCTTGCAAACTGGAGTAATAGTAATAGGATGAAATGTAATAGTGAGAAGTGTAAGGTTATGCATTTAGGGATTAATAACAAGAATTTTAGTTATAAGCTGGGGACACATCAGTTGGAAGTAACGGAAGAGGAGAAGGACCTCGGAGTCCTGGTTGATCACAGGATGACTATGAGTCGCCAATGTGATATGGCCGTGAAAAAAGCTATTGTGGTCTTGGGATGCATTAGGCAAGGTATTTCTAGTAGAGATAAGGAGGTGTTAGTACTGTTATCCAAGGCATTGCTGAGACCTCATTTGGAATACTGTGTGCAGTTCTGGTCTCCCATGTTTAAGAAGGATGAATTCAAACTGGAACAGGTACAAAGAAGGGCCGCTAGGATGATCCGAGGAATGGAAAACCTGTTGTACGAAAGGAGACTCAAGGAGCTTGGTTTGTTTACCTTAACCAAAAGAAGGCTGAGGGGAGATATGATTGCTCTCTTTAAATATATCAGAGGGATAAATACCAGGGAGGGAGAGGAATTATTTCAGCTCAGTACCAATGTGGACACAAGAACAAATGGATATAAACTGGCCATCAGGAAGTTTAGACTTGAAATTAGACGAAGGTTTCTAACCATCAGAGGAGTGAAGTTCTGGAACAGCCTTCCAAGGGAAGCAGTGGGGGCAAAAGACCTATCTGGCTTCAAGATTAAACTAGATATGTTTATGGAGGGGATGGTTTGATGGGATAACATGATCTTAGTCAAAGGTCAATTAATTGCCATCAGTGGTAAATAGGACCAATGGTCAATGATGGGATGTTAGAAGTTACTACAGAGAACTTTTTCCTAGGTGTCTGGCTGGTGAGTCTTGCCCACATGCTCAGGGTTCAGCTGATCGCCATATTTGGGGTCGGGAAGGAATTTTCCTCCAGGGTAGATCAGCAGAGGCCCTGGAGGTTTTTCGCCTTCCTCTGCAGCATGGAGCATGGGTCACTTGCTGGAGGATTCTCTGCATCTTGAAGTCTTTAAACCATGATTTGAGGACTTCAATAGCTGAGACATAGGTGAGAGGATTATTCCAGGAGTGGGTGGGTGAGATTTTGTGGCCTGCATTGTGCAGGAGGTCAGACTAGATGATCATAATGGTCCCTTCTGACCTTAAAGTCTATGAGTCTATGTGTCTGTGCCCAAAGGAAACCACCCCCCTCATCCACTCACCTCAACTCTGACATGCCATGCAACCTAGTGCTTTGGGCAGTAGCCCCTAGCTGCTTTTACAACATCAAGAGGCTTAATTGCTCCTTCTGCTGAGCCTGAGTGAGGGTGCTTGACAACCAATGGTTTGAAAAGGTCTGATAATTTTTGGATCAGAGACACCCCTATTGGCAGCCATCAGTGCCTATCTGCATAACAATATTATGTATAATGCCATTAAAAAGAAATAATACTTTGCACCATTTATAATCGACCTGTGGAACTCATTGCCACAGGACATCATGGTGTTAAGGACCGAGTCTGGATTTCCAAAGTGCTGATTAATCTCCTGACTGGGATCAAGGTTTTTAGCTAGGATGCATGTGCAGGGTCATGTCTCTGACTTGAGAACGTACGCTGCTTGTCAGAGGGAGTCAGGGGGTAATAGCTCCTCAGATGGAGCTTCGCAACTGGCCAGGTGAATTGTGGACAGTGCTCAGCTTCTTCAGAAGCATCAGGGTTGGGCCCAGTTGGAGACAGGCCGCTGAGCTGGAAGGACCCCCACCAGACAGTAGCGTAGTCGGGGGGGAGCAGCCGCTCCCCCACTGAGCAGAAGCGACGCCTTTTTCGTGCTTCGATGCCTTTTGCTCCTACGCTGCAGCCAGAGCGGAGCCTTTTTTTTTGCTCCTGGCGCCTTTTCTTAGCTCCGCTCCCCCTGCTCTAAACCTGGCTACGCCGCTGCCTCCAGAGTGGTTGTGGCCCATCTGAACCTTCACCTGCTCCCAGGTGGGTTATTTCCTTCAGGTGAGTATTTCTCGAGTGTTCAGAGAACTTACGTCAGCATCTGCCATGAAATTGCCAGGCTGGGACAGTGCTTCCATAGCAGGAGGGAATCATGTCCCCTCTGGAAGGGCTGAGATGCATTACAGCAGTGGTTCTCAGCCAGGGGTGCGTGTGCACCTGGGGTACACAGAGGTCTTCCGAGGGGTACATCAACTCATCTAGAGATTTACCTAGTTTTACAGCAGGTTACATAAAAACACTAGGGAAGTCAGTACAAACTAGAATTTCATACGACTCGTTTATACTGCTCTATATACTATACACTGAAATGTAAGGACTATATTTATATTCTAATTGATTCATAGGCACTGACTTTTCAAACTGCCGGGGGGTGCTCGACCCCTGGCTCTGCCCTAGGCACGGCCTCTGCTCCACCCCTTCCCCTAAGGCCTCACCCCTATCCCACCTCTTCCCACCCCCATCCCGCATCTTCCTGCTCAGTTCTGCACCCTCCCCGGAGCGCACGGTGTCCCCGCTCTTCCCCACTCCCTCCCAGCCTCCCTGAACGCTGCAAAACAGCTGTTTGCAGCGGGCGGGAGGCGCTGGGAGGGAGGGGGAGGCACTGATCCAGGGGCCCGCCGGAAAGGAGTTCCGGAGGTTGGCAGTGCCTTGCGTGAAAAAATACTTTCTTGTGTTTGTTTTAAACCTGCTGCCTATTAATTTCATTTGGTGGCCCCTTGTTCTTGTATTATGAGAAGGAGTAAATAACACTTCCTGTAGCGGGGTGATGACCCTGCTGTGACAGGTTGGTATCACAGAAACCACCTTAGTGCTGCCACCTGGTGTGCCAAGGCTACTTCTGCCCCTGCTTCCCTGCCCTTTCCAGCTTGGGACTCCGGAATCCTGTCTGTTTTGAGCCAGATTCCGCTGATCTGCTGCAAACACAGACCCAGGTCCGGACCACGTCCCCTAACAACTGTAAGGCTCCTGGAAGCAGCTCAGGAAGTGCGCTTGCCTTTGACACCCAGGTGCCCAACTCCCAATGAGGTTCAAACCCTGAATAAATCCGTTTTACCCTGTATAAAGCTTATACAGGGCAAACTCATAAATAGTTCGCCTTCTATTTCAAAGATAGAAAGATATGCACAGCTGTTTGCCCTCCCCAGGTACCAACTCGTACTCCAGGTAACTTAATAAGAAAAAAGTGATTTTAATAAGTACAGAAAGTAGGGTTTAATAAGTGACTCCAAGTAGTGACAGACAGAACAAAGCGAATTACTAAATAAAATAAAATAAAACACGCACGTCTATGTCTAATCCAACTTAACACAGATATAAAACCCTCACCAGCTCCAGATTCTTCCTTTTACAGGCTGTAGAACTCATAGCCTGGGTCCAGCAGTCACTCACACCCCCTATTGTCTTTGTCCTTTGTTCAGTCTTTTTCAGGTATGTCTTTGGGGGGTGGAGAGCCTCTCTCTTTAGCCAGCTGAAGACAACATGGAGGGGTCTTCCAAGCTTTTTTATAGCCTCTCCCCCACTCCCTGTGTAGCATCATCTTACCCTGGAGTTTTGGGATCACATGGGCAAGTCACATGTTCTTGCACCCTAACCAGTCCAGCCAGTTGCATTCCTGGCCAGGCCCAGATGTGGATTGGGGTCTGCACCTCCTATTGTCTGTGTAAGGGTTTCTCAATTGGTCTCTTTACATGCACATACCTTTCTCAAGACATGATTCCAGGCTCTTACAAAGGCTATGTACAAAACCAGCAAATATAAAACCAATATTCATAACTCCAACTATAACAATGATACATGCATACAAACAGGATAAATAGATTCAGTAGGTCATAACTTTCACAGAGATATGTTACATGGTATATGTAGCATAAAACATATCCCAGTTACATCATGTATACATTTATAAGCCTCTCCCCATAAAGCCTTATGGGGTACACCGTCACACCCACTCCGGCCCTGAAGGGCTTAAAAGCAGCCCTGGAGAGGGCTGTGACTGACTGGGGGAAGCAGCCACAGCTGTGGCCAGCTCAATCAGGGCCCAGCTGGCCCTTATAAGAGGGCCCTGGGCCAACAGCTGAGAAGTTTCTCTCTGGTGGGGCAGAGAGAAGGACCTGGCTGCCTGGGAGCTCAGGACACTTAGGGTAGAGCAGGCTGGGGAAGGAAAAAGGGGTTGAGAAGCTCCAGCCAGGGCTGGCGCTTGCACTAGGCAACCCTAGGTGGTTGCCTAGGGCGCCAAGATTTGTGGGGCAGCGGGCGGCTGCTTCCCGGCTCCATGCTGAGCTGCTGAGCGGGGAGGCAAGGTGTGGGGAGACAAGGGGCAGCTCGCCGTGGCTGCCTGCTGCTGAGCGGGGAGGCAGGAGGCACGGTGAGCCGCCCTTTGCCTCCACGGTGCTGCCTGCTGGCTCCACGCTGAGTCCCAGTGGGGGGCACGCAGACCGCCTTCCCTCCCCCCTAGCAACAGCCCTCGCGACAGCAGGGCTGCCTCCTGGCTCCATGCTCAGCCGCTAAGCGTGGAGCCGGGAGGCAGCTGCGGCGAGCCACCCCCCTGTCTCCCGGCTCTACGCTCAGCTTCCGTGGCCTATGGGCGGTGGGGCTGAGCTCCCGCGGCCTGTGGGTGGGGGGGCTGAGCTGCTGGAGAGCTGGCTGTGGCGGGGTTGGCGTTGTGTGGGGGCGGCGCAGGGCTGGTTCAAGGAAGTTTTGCCTAGGGTGCGAAACTTTCTGGCTCCAGCCTGGCAACCTCCCAGGCTGCAGGCTTTGTGGAAGGCCTAAACCAGGTACTGGGGTTGCAAAGGTGCAGCCCGGGGCTAGGCAGAGGCAGCAGGTCCAACCCCCCCCTGCCAGTGATGAGTGGCTTTTACACAGGGCCGGCTCTAGCTTTTTTGCCGCCCCAAGCGGCGCAAAAAAAAAAAAAAAAAAAAAAAGCCACGGCTGGAGCTGACGCCGAAGCGAAAAACAAAACGGCCCTTGAAATGTGCCGCCCCAGGACTGGCCAGAATGCCGCCCCTTCACATGTTCCGCCCCAAGCACCTGCTTCCTTGGCTGGTGCCTGGAACCGGCCCTGCTTTTACACTGCAGTCTGCCCCAGGGAGCGGGGGCTCGATGGGGACTAACAGTAGCCATAGACAGAGGCAAGGTGGGGATAGAGGGTTGGGGGTTCCCAGGGAGGGGAGACCCAGAGTGTGGGGGTATTTCCAGGGGGCAGCACCCCAGATAGAGGGGCACGTGGGGGCCAGCGATGGCGAGACACCGGCCTGCAGAGGGTGCTCCGGAGCTGGAAAGAGCTAATTCCTGGATGACCAGCAGGAGGCGCCGTGCCGGTAAGCCTCACATCGTGACACTTCCTTATTTAGTGTCTCTATACCAGTCATGATTTTATAGACCTCTATCATATCCCCCCTTAGTCGCCTCTTCCAGGCTGAAAAGTCCCAGTCTTATTAATCTTTCCTCATACGGAAGCTGTTCTATACCCATAATCATTTTTGTTGCCCTTTTCTGAACCTTTTCCAATTCTAATATATCTTTTTTGAGATGGGCCGACCATATCTGCATGCAGTATTCAAGGTGTGGGTGTACCATGGATTTATATAAAGGCAATATGATATTTTCTCTTATTATCTATCCCTTTCTTGATGATTCCCAACATTCTGTTTGATTGACGGCCACTGCACATTGAGTGAATGATTTCAGAGAACTACCCACAATGACTCCAAGATCTTTCTTGAGTGGTAACAGCTGATTTAGATCCCATCATTGTATACATATAGTTAGGGTTATGTTTTCCAATGTCCATTACTTTGCATTTATCAACATTAAATTTCATCTGCCATTTTACCTGTTCTGTTCATTCCCTCCGGGTCACCTGGGATTGGCCACTGTTGGAAGACGGGATACTGGGCTTGATGGACCATTGGTCTGACCCAGTATGGTCGTTCTTATTTTATAATTATATGGTCAAAAGGAAAAAGTCAGCAATTTGTCAGTAATCGTGTGCTGTGACACTTGTATTTTTATGTCTGGTTTTGTGAGCAAGTAGTTTTGGAGTGAGGTGTAACTTGGGGTACACAGGACAAACCAGGCTCCTGGAAGGGGGACAGTAGCCTGGAAAGGTTGAGAGGCACTGCACGGCATTACAGAGCATGTAGAACTGATTCAATACTTTGGCCTTCCCCGTCTGTCAGGCGGATAGAAGTTTGCTGGAGGGTGTTATTGAATTCTCCCCCCTTCCCCACTAATTCCTGGTATTTCTTGATAAGATTTTCCATGTCTCAATTACACGCATTGCAGCCCCCATGCTAGGTAAGGAGACCATGTTCTCAGCAGTGTGTGATGCTCCCAGCTGCGCGATCTCCCACAGCTGGGATTCAAGGGCAAAGCAATGGCCGGAATGGGGAAAGGCGCTTGGCACTGATGTGCGGTAAGAGGGAATTGTGGTCGCCATAGCAATGCGCGGGTATCTTGGGCTGCTGTCAGGTTCCTCCCCCAAAGGGCTGGCAGCACTGCACCCAGGGCTAGGACGTGGCTAACCGGCTTCCCTCTCCCTGCCCCAGTCTTCCCTGATGTGCCCGTGACACTCGCTGAGATCTCAGGGTGACTGACAAGAAGGGCAAGACAGGGGCGCAAGGTGGCACAGCCAAGCAGCTTCCCCCCGGACCCAGAGGTGACGGCTGAGGGACTGACCCACTGCAGTTTGTCCGGAATGATGCACAGAATGAATTCTTCCAACGGCTTTGGAGCAAAACAGCCCATCCAAGATACTGCACAGTGGGTGGGAAGGACACACGGTCTGCTTCGGGATCCTGACAAGTCGAGTGTGATCCTCTGAGCCGGGAACGCTGGTGATCTCGGCTTGATGCGGAAGGCACTCAGGGGAGACCCATTAGCTCAGCATCCACACTGCCTGCCAGTAAACGGGGTCATAGAATATCAGGGTTGGAAGGGACCTTAGGAGGTCATCTAGTCCAACCCCCTGCTCAAAGCAGGACCAATCCCCAATTTTTGCCCCAGATCCCTAAATGGCCCCCTCAAGGATTGAACTCACAACCCTGGGTTTGTGGGTCGCTGGGACACCCACGAGGAGCCAACCTGGGGACTGCAAATTGGGTTAAAAACCCAGATTGACGTTTGTGGGCAATATTGGGCAGGCGCGGCCCAGGGTCTTGGTGATCAGCACATTGGCTGGAAGCCTCGTGCGAACTGTTCAAATAGATCTCTTGGGGCCTGAGCCACAGCTTAGGGAAGCCAAAGAAAAGGCTTCCCCTGACTCCCCTAAAAGTATTTGTGCTCAGGACACACATGGAGTTCGGAGCCCAGCCTACCCCCCCCACCCCGGGATATTTCCTGGTGGGGGGGGGGGGGCGTGTTGTAAATGTTGCTGTTCATAGATCCAAACTGCATCTTTGACAGATGCCAGACTGCCATTTACACAAGGAGCCTTTGTGTTTAAAAAAAAAAAAAAAAAAAAAAAAAAAAAAAAAAAAAAACTCTGGGTGAGGGGCGAGAGAATTGAGGTTGTTTAGGTGCCTGGGCCAGGGAATGCAAAGGCAACCCAGAGACCCTGGAGGGGACAAATGCAGCTGAAGAACACGCACTGCCTGGAAGAGCCTGGAACCAACTGAGCAGGGAGGAGATGGAGGGAAAATCTTGAAAGCTGTAAGTTGGCAGCTGAGCAGGTAACTGGCAGCAGCACCCGAGCACAATAGGGGCATTCACAGCAGAGCCCTGGGGTTGAGAAGAGCAGCTGAGCTGCCTCCTGCTGCCCTATTGCTCAGCTCATCGCCCACTTTCTGGCACCTGCCAAGGTGTGCTGGCTATCCGGGGAAAGCCCCATGCCTCGATCTGAGGGCGCTCTGGTGAGCTGACCAGGCACCAAGGACAGCCACCCGGCCTCTGGAGGGGGGCAGAAGTGCAAAGGGGCTGTTGACTGTGGGCTGGGGGGAGCCAAATCCCTCTGCACAGGGGACGCCCCAACTCGGGGCAAGGTTTACGCCCAGCTAAGAACTGGCTGCAGAATTGTTAGGTTTGGGTGCAAATTCCATGAGCTCACTGAGTTGCTTCAGCTCCCCATTAATTGGGGGAGCCCCTGCATCTCCCTTGACTGGTTTACTCCAGGCCCGCTCTGCAGCAACCCCACCGAGCCGGCCAGTTGCACTAGTCAAGGGCCAGGTGCTTGTGGAGTCCAGATGGAGGTGACCACTGTGAGATTTGGACTCGGATTGCCAGGGGTGCCATGGCCCCTGCTAGTCACTGAGAGAGGAGATGCTTCGGCTTTGTGCCCCTCTGGTCACTGTGTGGGACTGGCCCGAGCCACAGGGAACAGGGCTGCTACAGCTGCCAGATGATGGAGGCGGCCAGTTAGCTCAAGCTGTAGCAGCTTATGCTCTTGGCTGTGCAGGCCCTAGGTTCGATGCCCCGTGATAACAGGTGGTACCTTAGCTGCACGCTTTGCTCCTGGGGGAATTCAGTGCCTGAAAATTCTGCACCTAAAATTTTGCATATTTTATTTATCAAAATAACACAATATAATCATGCCAGTATATCTGTAACAGGTGCACCCACATCTTGAATACTGCGTACAGATGTGGTCTCCTCATCTCAAAAAGGATATACTGGCATTAGAAAAGGTTCGGAGAAGGGCAACTAAAATGATTAGAGGTTTGGAACAGGTCCCATATGAGGAGAGATTAAAGAGGCTAGGACTTTTCAGCGTGGAAAAGAGGAGACTAAGGGGGGATACGATCGAGGTATTGTGACGAACTAGGACTGTTGTTAAGGTTTCCCTGAGTACTGTGTGGGTGCCTCGGTTTCCCCTATGCAGTGCTTGAGTATCTAGGTGGTGGGGCAACGGTGCATGATTGTTACAAAGCCCTAGAAGGCAGGGGTGGGCAGAGGCCTGGACACAGAGAATGGCCCTGTCTCCTGGCAACAGATGGCCCGGCCCCTCCCCTGCAAAGGTGAGAGATGAAGGTGTTGGAACAAAGGGATCAGGTGACCTCCTGGCCCGGGAAGGAGACAAAGGGGGAGGAGGGGCTGGAGAGTTGCAGTTTGGAACTGGCTGGAGAGGAGGGGAGAGAGGCAGACAGGGTCTGGCCTCCCTGCCTCCGTTTGGAGCTGTGGGGTGAAATGCAGGGAGCCCCGAGCTGGGGTCTAAGCTCCCTGCCCCCCGGAAGGGCCCGGCTGAGGGGTCCTGGTTGTACTGACAAGCTCTGTTTGGACTGTGTTCCTGGCATCTCTAATAAACCTTCTGTTCTACTGGCTGGCTGAGACTCCCAGTGAATCCGGGGAAGAGGGGTGCAGGGCCGGACTCCCCCACACTCCGTGACAACTGGTGGCAGCGGTGGGATGTTCTGCACCCCAGGAACGGCGCTTCCTGCAGTAAGTAACTGGGGAGCAGTAGAACGAAGGGGGGCTAACGAGGTCCAGGCCTGCTGAAGGCTCACAGAGGAGCGGTTTCGGGGAGCGGAGGAGCTACGCTTAACCCCTGGGAGTGTGTGACCAGCGAGAAGGACTGTGCAATGATGGGGTCCCCCTGGGGGCTGCGGTGAGCAGTCCCAGGGGCGGAGGAGCCTGCGGCTTGGCCCTGGGAGAGGGAAGGATTTTTGCAGTGACAGGGTTCCCCTGGGGGTGCCGTGAGCGGACCCAGGGGCGGAGGAGCTGCAGCTCGACCCTGGCAAAGAGGCGGTGACCTGGAGAAGGGCTGGCACACTTGGGGTTCTTCCTGGAAACCGTGGGGAGCTAAGAGCACACAGGCCTGCGAATCCACAGCAACTTGGGAGCAGTGAAGTGATGGCATATCGCTTTCTCCTTAAAAGAAGCATTGTAACCCTGTGCAAAAAGAGAGGGATACGCATTGGGAAGTTCACTAAAGCCCAGCTAATTGTGCAGCTGGAGGAGGATGACCATTCTAAGGAGCAGATTCCTGACCCCGATGGGGCTACAGCAGGATCTGGGAGCAGCTGGAGCGGTAGCCTGGCATCCCCAAGAGTCTGGTCCCCAACCAGACAGGGGTCTTCACGATCGGGTTCCCCAGCAGGGGATCGGAGACGGATGGGACTGGAGCTGAGTCCGAGAGAGCGAAAGGACTGTGAGAGACAGCGAGAGCCCGAGAGACACCTACAGGAGAAGCAGCAGCAGCATGTACTGGCGGTGGTGGAACGGAGAGGCATAGGGGACTGGCCAGGGGTAAGTGGGGATAGATCCCGGGGTGCCAGCTCCGCAGGGAACCTCGATCCTAAATTGCTGCCCCTGGTTAAGGAGGGTGGGGATGTGGAGGCCCACCTCACTGCCTTTGAGCAGGCTGGTGATTGGAACCAGGGAGACCCTGCGGAAAAGCCCCGGGATCTAACCCCCTTGCTGGGTCCCAAGGCCATAAACTCCGCCAGCCAGATGGGTGGGATGGTGGACGGATTTCCACTCCTGGCCCTGGACTCAAGCTCTATGGACCCCCAGTGGGAGCGGAAGGTGATGGTCAATGGAGAGACATTCTTGGGGTGGCGAGATCCCGGGACAGAGAGAACTGTGGTCAGGCCCCGGGTGGTGCACCCCCACCAGATGCTGAGGGGCTGTGTGACCTGGGTGAGGGTCCCAGGGATGGACCCATTCGCCCTGCCTATGGCCCAGATCCCTGTGCAGACCCAGGAGGGGTCGGGCTGGCTGGTTGTTGGGGTTCTCCAGGATATCAGCGGTGAGGTGCTGTTGGGGGGTGACTGTGTATCTTTGGGACAGGATCCAGGCCCTGGCCCTGTAACGGCCGAGGATTTGAATTTGAACTCAGGGAACCAATTGGCTAAGAGGGAAATGGTCAGTGAAAATGCAAATGACCTGGCTGGCAGGGGGGAGGAGCTGCCAGGCCCCGGTTACCTGCCTGCCTGTAACCAGACCCCTAGGGCGGGGTGGGACAGAGAGATGCTCCCCACCCCCCTGCACAATGGAGAGGTGGCTCAGGCAATCTCTGATGCAGAGAGCAAAGCAGCGAGCTCGCTGCCTGGCCCCACAGGGACAGCCAGGGCAGCGCTGAGCACGGGGGGAGCGGAGACCCCAGCTGAGTGGGGGGACACACAGGCAGGGCAGGACGACTGCCAACCAGGCTGGCCTGGTCCAGAGGTGCGGCCGGGAAGTGATTCCACGGCAGGGAGGGAGCCACCAGGGACAGGGCTCAGTGGGGCGGTGACCCCAGGCCTGGCCAGTGAGCTGCAGAGGGATCCCGCCTTGGAGAAGCTAAGGGAACTTGCTGGCCACAGCGCTGCAAACCCCCTTGGGGAAGACTGCAGAGACAGATCCCTGTGGGAGAAGGGATTCCTGTACCAGGAATGGGCTTCCCAAGGGGAAATAGAACTGTGGGGAATCATGAGGCAGCTGGTGGGGCCCCAGAAGTATCATCACCGGCTATTGTACCTGGCCCGGGGTAAGGGAGAAGATCCCTGGAGGTCCCTGCCCATCAGAGAGGAACCTTTCCAGAAGGTGGCTATGAATAGGGTGGGCCCCCTCAGCAGGGCAACCTGGTCAGGGAAGAAATGCATCCTGGTGGTGATGGATTTCGCCACCCGCTACCCAGAGGTGGTGGCTCTGTCCTCCACCGGGGCAGACGCGCTGCTGACCATCTTCAGCAGAATGGGGGTCCCCAGCGAGGTCTTTACAGACCAGGGATCCGAGGCCATCTCAGCCCGGCTCCGGGGCGTGTGGGAGAAAGGTGGGGTCTGGCCCACCTGGGCCTCTGCATATCACCCTCAGTCCAACGGGCTGGTGGAGAGAGTTCAAGGGACCGTGAGGCTGATGCTGAGGACTTGTATAAATCAGCATCCACAGGACTGGGACAAGTACCTGCCCCACCGATGGCACAGGGAAGTGCCTCAGGAATCACCAGGGGGCTTCCCTTTCAAGCTGTGGTATGGGAGGAGAGTAAGGGGACCCCTAGAACCGGTAAGGGACGATTGGGAGGAGAAGGGGGAAGACCCCCTGATGGATCTCTCCCCTGAGATGGGAGCCCATCTTCCCATCAGGTGTTCCCCATTCAGAGTAACTGGGAAAAGAGCCCAGAACCTGGAGAGAGAGGCCAAGGACATGCTGGCTTTAGAGGTGAACCAGTCATTCAACAGCCCAGGGCTGGCTAAGGTGGAGGCGATCAGAGATTGGCCTGTTCCCCAGACCAAGGAACAGGTCCAGGCCTTTAGCGGGATGGCGGGGTACTACCAGAGGTTTGTACCCCCCTTTAGCTCCCTAGCTGCCCCCATCACAGAGCTAGGTAAGAAGGGGAAGCCAGATGAGGCGGTCTGGACCGAGCAGGGCCAGAGGGCTCTCTGTGTGCTGAAGGAGGCTCTAATCGAGGGGCCGATAAATCGAGTAAACCCAGACCGGGCCAAGCCCTGTACAGTGTTCACCGAAGCCTCAGACACAGGGCTGGGCGTGGTGCTGATGCAGGCCTATGCGAAGCGGGGGAGACACCCCATCGGGTATCTGAGCAAGGAGCTGCTGCCCTGGAGGCAGAACGGTCCGGCCATAGAGAGGGAATGCCTGGCCATGGTGCAGGCCCTTAAGAAGCAGCAGCCGGATCTATTTGGGTGGCGCTTTACGGTCTATAGTCACCACCTCGCCCCGACGTGGCTGCATCCAGGAAAAGGGGCTGATGCCGAGCAGCTGGTGACACAGACACGTGGTCAGAGAGGGGACCAGATCAAGAGGGAGGCTCTTAACCAAGAGAGCCCGAATTACAGCCCTCCAGACTGGAGCGCTGGGAAAAGACCTGATCTCAGCTTGAACCCCAGGGGTTTTGGGATGGAAAAAGGGCACGGGCCGCATAAACCTTCCCACATGCGGCCTGCGGGTGCCATCAAGCCCACCCGACCTAAGGGAGCACGTGGAACTGGAACGGCCTGGTGTGACCAGGTTCGAACTTCCCCAGGTCACTGGCTAAAGTGACCCCGCTCAGTTCGGTCTCGAAGGGGGGAGAGATGTGACGAACTAGGACTACTGTTAAGGTTTCCCTGAGTACTGTGTGGGTGCCTCGGTTTCCCCTATGCAGTGCTTGAGTATCTAGGTGGTGGGGCAACGGTGCATGATTGTTACAAAGCCCTAGAAGGCAGGGGTGGGCAGAGGCCTGGACACAGAGAATGGCCCTGTCTCCTGGCAACAGATGGCCCGGCCCCTCCCCTGCAAAGGTGAGAGATGAAGGTGTTGGAACAAAGGGATCAGGTGACCTCCTGGCCCGGGAAGGAGACAAAGGGGTAGGTGGGGCTGGAGAGTTGCAGTTTGGAACTGGCTGGAGAGGAGGGGAGAGAGGCAGACAGGGTCTGGCCTCCCTGCCTCCGTTTGGAGCTGTGGGGTGAAATGCAGGGAGCCCCGAGCTGGGGTCTAAGCTCCCTGCCCCCCGGAAGGGCCCGGCTGAGGGGTCCTGGTTGTACTGACAAGCTCTGTTTGGACTGTGTTCCTGGCATCTCTAATAAACCTTCTGTTCTACTGGCTGGCTGAGACTCCCAGTGAATCCGGGGAAGAGGGGTGCAGGGCCGGACTCCCCCACACTCTGTGACAGGTATATAAAGTGATGAGTGGTGTGGAGAAAGTGAATAGGGAAAAGTTATTTACTTGTTCCCACAATAGAAGAACTAGGGGCCACCCAATGAAATTAGTGGGCAGCAGGTTTAAAAGAAATAAAAGGAAGTTCTTCACACAGCGCACAGTCAACCTGTGGAACTCCTTGCCTGAGGAGGCTGTGAAGGCTAGGACTATAACAGGGTTTAAAAGAGAACTAGATAAATTCATGCAGGTTAAGTCCATTAATGGCTATTAGCCAGGATGGGTAAGGAATGGTGTCCTTAGCCTCTGTTTGTCAGAGGGGGGTGATGGATGGCAGGAGAGAGATCACTTGATCATTACCTGTTAGGTCCACTCACTCTGGGGCACCTGGCATTGGCCATTGTCGGTGGACAGGATACTGGGCTGGATGGACCTTGGTCTGACCCAGTACGGCCATTCTTATGTTCTTATACATACAGACAATGAAAATTATTCAGGACATTTCTTTTTCAAATAGATTCCTCACTAGGCATATTAATACATAACTTTGAGTAATTACTTTCCTGTACTGTAGTTTAAATTATTTCCTGCCCCTTCAGAAGCAGTGCAAAGGCTTGGGGGAGTCAGGGGTAATGGAGGAGAGGGAAGGAGCTTGGGAGTGAACCTGGAAGGTTGTGGGGTGTGGGTGGGAGAAATATGGAACAGATTTTTTGGGGTAGCAGGGAGGGACTGTTAGGGGGCTTCCCCCATGCAGACCTTGGCTGACCCCTAGCCTCTCCCATTCAGTCAGGCACATCTGCCCCTGTCCCCATGTGTCCTTGCACCCCCTCCCAATCCCCATGTGACCCTGCACTCCTTCCTATCCCTGTGTCTCTGCACCCCATCAGCTAGCCCCTCCTCAACCCATATGTCCCTGCACCCCCTCCCCCTGTTCCCATGTGTCTGTGTCCCCCAGCCATCCGCCTTCCCCCATGTGACCCTGCACCCCTCCCCCTGTACCCATGCCTCCACTCCCATTCAGTCCCTGCCACCTGGGAGCGCCTGCTCTGTTCTAGCACCACAGTGGTCCCTAGTGAGCAAAAGATGGAACTGCAGCAACTTTCTGGCACAAGTTATTTTCTGTTTAAAAAAAATTATGCACAGCACATTAATTATGCATGCGTGCAGTGGTGCAGAATTCCTCCAGGAGTAATACTTGCTGCCTTCACAACAGGCTGGGCCTGCTTGCAGAGGCTCAGGGCTAGTCATGTCTCTCATAGCAGGGAGGCTCCCCAGGGTGGCCTGAGGGAGTAGCTTTGGCATTGTGAATGCAGCGAATAGAGCAGCAGAGAGACCTGCTGGCATGACGTGGCACCTCTGTTCTGGAGAGCTTAGCTCCCAATGGCCTCCAGTGACACCCACTGGGCAAGAGTGGGGGTCTCTGAGTGGGGGGTCTCTTGGTCTGCAGTCTGGGGCACAGCTGTGCAGATGGCACAGCAAGTCACAGTGTGTGAGGAGACGCAGGGTCACAGAGGGGCTGTGGATGGGAAACCAAAGGAGCAGCCCACTGAGCAGTAGGGCAGCTTTCACAGAGCCCTGGCATTGTGCTCTCCCCTCTGCATGGCCTGCAGGATGCTGAGTGGGAAGGGAAGCATGCATCCTGCACTGCGGGACGTGGTGCCTGGCTCCCTGCGGTTGTCGTTCCCTTGAGGGTAGAGGGTTACAGACTCCCGTGGGCTCCCTGCTCCCAGGTCTCTGTCCTCTGGCTCCTATGTAGCTCCCTGGCTCCCCACACTTCTCCAAAGAGCAGCTGCTATGTGGTCCCAGCTCCTGGCCCAAGCCCTGGCCAGCCTTCCCCTTGGCATGCTGCCCATGTCCCCTCAGCACTGCCCAGCTTATCTCCCCAATGTCCCTGGACAGGGGGGGAAATTGGCTCCTGTCTCTTTATCAGTTGCCACCTCCCCAGAGCTGCCTTTGGCAGGAGTATAAAGGGCTGCTGACCCAGCTCTGTCTCTAGGACCCACATAAGAAGCAGAATGGCTTTCCTCTGGCTCCTGTCCTGCCTCGCCTTCCTGGGCGCTACCCATGGTAAGTACCACCTGGCCTCCTTTGACTGGCAGCAGGGGCTGGGAGGCCCAGAGCTGGGGAAGAGTCTCTCTGCCACAGGGAACTCCCAAGGAGACGCTGGTGACGGCGGTCCTGGCCCTGTCTCTACTCCCCCAGCTGGAGAGATGCCGCTGATGGTGCAGGGATGGGCCCCAGCTCATCCCTCCCCCCATGGCGGCAGTACAGCCCTGGCCCTGGCTCTGGGGGACGCCCCCAGGTGAATTGGAGTGGGCAGCATATGCCCGTGGCTGTAGCGAAGGCCCTCGGCCACCGACTGCTCCCCCAGCTGCTGCACCACTGCTGGGGTGCCCCATGGAGCAGCCTGGGCCCTAGCGCTGTGCTCCCTCCCCGCTGGACCCCAGGAACTGTGGGTAACTCCGCTCCTTCCCTCCTGCAGGCTGCGGCCTCCCTGCCATCCAGCCTGCCATCAGCGGCTATGCCCGCATCGTGAACGGTGAGACGGCTGTTCCTGGATCCTGGCCCTGGCAGGTCTCCCTGCAGGTGAGAGCCCAGCTGCCCCTTCGGCCAGGCAGGGGCCCCCGTGGGGAGCAAAGCTGGGGAAAGGCAGGTGGGGCCTGGCCCTTAGAGAACCTGAGTGGGGTGTGTGATTTCATGGTGTCCCAGGGCAGCTAGGCAGCGTCTCAGTGCTACTGGGGATTCATCTGACAGGGCCTGCACACGCCCATCACCGTGGTATCTGGGCCACCTGTGGCACCTGCCTCCACATTCTGTGTGCATTTCCCAGCAGCACTGGCTGTCTCTGGCTGCTCAGATTGGCTCCAGTGTGTAGGTGGATTCCCAGTAGGGTGACCATACATCCTGTTTTGGCCAGGACAGTCCCTTGTTTAAGCCCTGTCCTGGGCTGGGCATTTGTCCCGTTTGCCTCGGCTAACTGATCAAGTCTGGCAGGTGCAAACAGGACAAATGCCCACTTTTGTCAAAAAAGTGGGGTGTGGTGCAGAAGGCAAACTGAAGTCAGCCCCATGCAGGGCGAGGGGCAGGCAGGGTTCTGGCAAGTAGCAACAGCGTCACTGGGGCGGGTGGGGGGGGCAGGCAGGGCTCGGGCTAGCCCCGCTTGGGGAGGAAGGAGAGGAGGACTTGGGTGAGCGCCGCATGGTGTCCTGTTTTCTCTTTGGAAAATATGGTTACCCTAATTCCCAGCCCCCCTGCCCCCAACATGGTGCCTGCTCTGCTGTGGGGAGGGGCCTGTTACCCCAGGGCAGCATCCGCCGACAGGCAGCACTACCTAAGACAGTGGGATGAACTGACCTGGCCTCTCTGCCGCTTCAAGGGCAGCTGCCAGGACCCTTCCCTTCCCCCCCCCCCCCCCCCCCCGGCCCTGCCCCCAGACCCCTCAGCTTCAGCGCCCGGGCTCTGGTGGGAATCCTTCCCCTGTCCCGAGTTCTCTTCTCTCCTGCCGCTCCCAGCCCCTGCCAGGCATCGCAGACCCTGGCTCCCCTCCAAGCGCACGGGCTTAGCAGAGATCCCTATGGGGTGGGGCAGGCCTGCCCCACTGTAATCTGTGCCCGCAGGGCCTGACAGGTGGGGCAGAGGGCACTGGCTGCCCGGAGGGGGTGCCTGCTTCCCAGGGATGGGTCTCAGCCAGCTGCTCCCCCTTAGTTTGATGCTCTGGCCCCGATTCTCCTCCCCTGGTTCCCGGCAGCCCCCACCAGGCAGAGTGTGTGTGGGGGTCCCCCGGCACATGGCTGTTGTGGGCCGGCTCAGTCACCACCTGCTCTCCCCCTCCCCACAGGACAACACCGGCTTCCATTTCTGCGGCGGCTCCCTGATCAGCGAGAACTGGGTGGTCACCGCTGCCCACTGCAGCGTCAGGTAGGAACCGGGGCAGGAGCTGCGGTGCGCCATGGTCCTGGCACTAGAGTGGGAAGGGCGGGCGAGGGGACGCAGAGGGGATGGATGTGCCACCTGGATGGAGCTGTCCTGGCACATACTGCTGGGGATGGGGCCCAGGCATGAGTGTCCTAACACAGGGAGCTCCACTCGGGTAGCACGTCTCTGGCTGCTTCCTTCAGCCCCACAATCCCCTACCCGGCTGGCCAAGCCCTGAGCCAGCTCCAGGGCCCCCCACCACCCTGCCACACTTCCTGGACACAGACCCCCCGCACCAGGCCTGGGCAGTGCCCAGCCTGCCCCACCATTCCCTGTACTTGGGGCTTCCTTTTCTTCCCCCCGCAGCACAAGTGACCGTGTGGTTCTGGGGGAATTTGACCAAGGCTCTCCGGCCGAGGATGTGCAAGTCCTGCAGATCGCCCAGGTAGGGGGCTGGCCGACGTCCTCCCTCCATGGGCCTGGAACACCGGGCCCTCAGTGACCCTTCGTGCCCAACCCCCGCTACAGTCACAGGTCAGCCTGTGCCATGTCTCACACGCAGAGCTCCTCGGGGTCCTGCAGGGGGTGGACGCGGTCTCTGGGGAGTCCTGGTGCAGGGGGGTGGACGCGGTCTCTGGGGAGTCCTGGTGCAGGGGGGTGGACGCGGTCTCTGGGGAGTCCTGGTGCAGGGGGGTGGACGCGGTCTCTGGGGAGTTCTGGTGCAGGGGGGTGGACACAGCCTATGAGGACTCTGATGGGGGTGGACGTGATTTTGGTGGGGGTCTCGTACGGGGGCTGGATGTAGTCTCAGGCTCCACTGTCTCGTGTCACAGGTTTTCAAGAACCGCAAATTCAGTGGAGTCTCCATGAAGAACGACATCACCCTGCTGAAGCTGGCCACCCCAGCCAACATGACGGACCGCGTGTCCCCCGTGTGCCTGCCCGCGGCCACCGACGACTTCCCTGGAGGCCTGACCTGTGTGACCACGGGCTGGGGCCTGACTGATCCCAGCGGTGACGTATCTCCGGCCATGTGGGGGACTTGGCTCAGCCGACTGATCTGACTCTGCCCCAACCCCTCGCCTCAGCCCCCCAGCCATCTGACCTTCCCGGGCACATGATGGCCTAGGAAAGGGGGCCAAGCTCATCCCCCGCAGCACTAGACATCCCTCTGCCCCCCCACACCCGGCTGGAGTCCCAGGCCCTACCTCTCTCCCTGTGCTAGGCCAAACCCAGAGAATTTGGCTGGGAGGCCCCCCAGGGGTCCCCGCCTGACTGGGCACAGCTGTCCTGTGCATGCCCCGGGAGGGCAGGGGCAGCTGGGGCCCCTTCCTCTGCAGAGGGGCCCCAGGGGGAGCTCTCCAGGCCCCTCCCTCCCTGTTGGGTCCCGGGGCCAGGCGAGGCCCAGGGGCTGCAGTGCCAGGAATCGGGGGCTGCCCCATGCTGCCCGGCTGACGCTGTCTCCTGCCTGCCTTTGTTTTCCAGCTCAGAACACCCCAGACCAGCTGCAGCAGGCGGCCCTGACCCTGCTGACCAACAGGCAGTGCAAGACCTACTGGGGCTTCAGGATCGCTGACGTCATGATCTGTGCCGGCGCCGCTGGAGCCTCCTCCTGCATGGTACCCAGCTCGGCAGCGCTGCGGCCCCCCTACCCCTGCCTGCTTCTGTGCCCGCCTGTCTGACCACACATCACTCCTAGCCCCTGCTCAGAACGCTGTCCTGCTATCCGCTCTCTAGCCATCCCTGCCCGTCACCCCATCCCTGTATCCAACCATGCAGCCCCCCTTGATGTAACCGGGGATCTATGCATCCCTCCCTCCCTTCCGCTAGGCTCCCCTTCCCCTGCCCACGATCCCCGCTACCCGTCTCTCTCCCCAGCCCTGGGGCTGTGGGGGATACACAGGGCCCCCTCCAGACAAGCGCAGACTTGTTGGCATTCGGGGAACAGCCATGGATGAGCAGGTCCCCCTCGCTTTGCGACCCCCTAGACAGAGACGCCCCCATAACCTGCTGCTTGTCCTTGCAGGGCGACTCCGGCGGCCCCCTGGTGTGCCAGAAGGATGGCGCCTGGACCCTGGTGGGGATTGTCTCCTGGGGAAGCAGCACCTGCTCCACCTCCACGCCCGGCGTCTACGCCCGTGTCACCAAGCTCAGGGCCTGGATCGACCGGACCATCGCGGCCAATTAATGCAGCCGCGCGTTCCCAGCGTGATGGGTCAATAAAGGAACGTTAGAGACCAGCCGTGCCCTGCAGTCCTTGGCTCCTGGCCGTGACGGGGCTCATGTGGTGGGGTACAATCCAAACCTGAGGCACAGGGTGTCTGGTCTATCTGCGCCCCCTGGTGGATCATGCACATGGCTATGTACTGCAGCACATGGTACCACCAGCCACGCCATCCCATAGCATCGACAGATCATCTAGTCTGGCCCCCTGGGCGGAGGCAGGCCCAAGTAAACCTAGATCAGCCCTGACAGGATTTGTCCCACCTGTTCTTAAACCTCCCATGACAGATTCCATAGCCTCCCTTGGAAGCCTATTGCAGAACTTACCTACCCTGAGAGTTAGAAAGTTTTTCCTCACATCAGACCCACATCTTCCTTGCTGCAGATTAAGCCCATTAGGTCTTGTCCTGCCCTCAGCGGACACAGCGAACAATCTTTCTAACAGCCCTTAACATCTTTGAAGACTGTTACCAGGTATCTCCTCAGCCATCTTTTCTCCAGACTAAACATGCCCATGTCTGACCAGGTTTAACCTTTCCTCACAGGGCAGGTTTTCTAAACCTTTGGTCCATTTTGTTACTGTTCCCTGGACTCTCCAATTTGTTCACATCTTCCCTAAGGTGCGGTGCCCAGAACTGGACATAGGACTCCAGGGGGAGTCTCCCCACTGCTGAGCAGAATGGGACAATGACTCTCGTGCTTTACATACAACACTCCTCTTAATGCACCCCAGAACCATCTTAGCCTTTTTCGCAGCTACGTCACGTTGCTGACCCCTGGTCAGTGTGTGATGCACTGTAACCTCCAGCCCTGCTCAGCAGTGCTGCCGCCAGCGTTATCCGCAGGCTGCAGTTTGACACTAACTCTTTTGCAGTGGGGATGCTGGACAAATCTCGCAGGTGCTGCTCTCCCTCCAGTGCCTTCCCATCATTCCTTTTCAAGGAGAGAATGGGAAGAAACCCTTGTGCATTATGGGGGGGAGGGATAGCTCAGTGGTTTGAGCATTGGCCTGCTAAACCCAGGGTTGTGAGTTCAATCCTTGAGGGGGCCATTTGGGGATCTGGGGCAAAAATTGGGGATTGGTCCTGCTTTGAGCAGGGGGTTGGACTAGATGACCTACTAAGGTCCCTTCCAACCCTGATATTCTATGATCTCAGTCCAGCGTCCCACAGCCATGCCCCAGTTGTACCCGTGTGAGGGCAGAAGCAAGGGGGGAGCAGTAATGAGGGGCACGCTTGGCCGTGGGGATGTTCACACCTGAGCTAGGCTACGCCAGGTGCAGATAACCTGGGGAACTGTGCAGTGAAGACACAGCCTGGCAGTGCCAGTCTGCTAGCAGGCCGAGCAGGTCCTAGTAGTTCAAACTCCCCACCCAATAGAATTCAGCAGCCCAGCCGTCCCTCTGGGATTGCCCAGCTGGGGAGCAAAGCACAGCTCCAGCCACGGCTCCTCGATACCCCACTTCTCGGAGCCGGCAGCAGGGGCGGCAACACAGCGTGACAGTGCAAAGCTGACAGTGCAAAGGTGTTCACTGGCAAGGCCAGGCCCGGGTTTGCTCCAGCAGCAACGCAGCACTTTCCATAGACCCATATCCCTGAAGCTCGATTCATTGTGCGAGTTGGGCCCCAGACACACGGCTGGACTGGAATCCCAACCATGCTGCTGAGCACAGCCACAGCTTCTCACTGAAGCTCCAGGTCGTGCCAATCGGTACCTTGGGCTGGGTGCTCTGGGGGCTGTACGCGCTGGGCCAGGCACTCTGGGGGCGCGCTGGCTGGTAGGTGCCATGTGACCTGCTCTCAGGGTGTGGCAACCAGTATGCACTGTGCCAGCCCCTTGGGTGCCCCGGCCTGTACACGCTGTGTCAGGCGCTCTGGGCCGTGTCAGCCATTCAGGGGTGCGCTGATTGCTGGGGAAGGGTGTCACTCATTTACACAACCTGCACCGACCTGCACTTCTGTCTGTGCTCTAATCACCCGTGGGCCCCCGTGGTCGTCACCCCGCCAAGACCTGCCCAAGAGGCAGGAGGCTGCCACGGCAGAGGATCTTCTGGTCTCACTGCAGGAGACACCCCATCCTATGGCCTCGGGGTTGTGAGGATCCGCAGGGTAGAACGTGGGGCTGCTGGTCCCTGGGGGACTGGTACACTCAGCAGTGCTGGCAGAGTCACCGGGCTGGGAGCAGCCTGGAGCCAAGCCCCACAGGCTGAGTGATGGGCTGTGTGCCGGGGCCCTGAAGGCTAGGGGCATTGCTTAAGCCTGGGGTTGGTGCAGCTAGGCAACCCCCAGCTGGCTGCCTTGGCAGACCCTGCTCCAGTGTCTTCCCCAGGAATTGAAATTGGGGGGTGTTGAAATATTCAGGGAAGGGGGGGGTGAGGGCCGATGAGGGCTGTGACCGTGAGGGCAAAGGTGGGCTGTATGGCACTATAGTAAAAACTGAAAAATGTTTCACGACCATTTTATTAGATTTAACTCATGTTTTAAAACCATCACAAAAATTAAAGTTGGCTACTCAAGCCTACTATGAAGCACAACATCTACATCAGTCTTGGTTTCTTGTTGTAATTTTGCACTCCTTGGTGTCTTCTTGTGTGTCCGTTACTTCCAGTCCTTCATGATATGCCCATGATCAGGCAGAAGGCGACTTCTTTCAGAACACAAAATTCTATTCAATGAGGAAAAATTATGTTCAGCTGTAGCTGTTGTGACTGGGATTAGCAAGAGACGAATTCCTACTTTCATCCCAGGAAACATAGCACAAAGATTGGGTCGAACCGTTAGTGATGATAAAGAAGTTGAAGTTAAATCTTCATTTGTTCATCGTATGATATTCCACTCTGTGTTCAAAATTCTCTATTCTGCCCTGATCACATAGCAGCCCCATTGCTGGTAGTGCCTCACTCCACTCAACTGTAGGTGTTTTATAAGACAGGCATCTGTAAAAGCTACGTGGAGGTTGAATAGAATCCAGAAATCTCTATTATAGATTTGTAAGAATCAAGTCTTTGTACTTTTTCAGGTGGCTTAACAAACACTTCTTGTCCTCTTCACTTATGGAGTCAATATAAGTATCTTCATTAGTCAACTTCTGGACTGAAGTCTGCTTCTTCCAGTACATTTTCAATGGATATCTCTGATTGATCCAAGGATAGCTTCTATTTCTGGACAAAGATCTACTACTGTTGTAGCTGATGCTTGGATTACATTGTTTAATGACCCAAGTGGTGTCAGGGTTCCCTCCCCACTCTAAACTCTAGGGTAAAGATGTGGGGGCCAGCATGAAGAGCCCCTAAGCTTATTTTTACCAGCTTAGGTTAAAACCCCTAAGGTACAAAATTCCCTGCACCCTGAGAAATGCTTTTCCCACTGCCACCATCAAGTGCTCTAAACAGGAATCCAGGAAAGGAAACCACTTCAAGTTTATCTTTCCCCAAAAAATACCCTTTTAAGCCCGTACCCCCCTGTCCTGGGACGCTTGAGAATAATCTCCTAACCAATTGGTTACACAGTGATCTAAAAACCCACCCCCTGGGTTTTTAAAAACCATAAAAAACAGTCAGCTTCTTAAAAGAAGGATTTTATTAAAACAAAGAAGGTAAAATCAGCTCTGTAAAATCAGGATGGTAACTATTTTACAGGATACTCAATTTCCAAACTTAGAGGGATTCCCCCCTCTGGACAAACTCTTAAAGTTACAGGGAAAAAAAGGAATAACCCCTCCCTCTAACACAGGGAACACACACCAAGCAAAATAAACAAAAATCTACTCGCTATGCTGACTAAACTTACTTTAGAAAAGTGAGGATTTGACGGAAAGATGACTGATTCCTTCTAACTCCAAGATTACTCTGAGTTTGACAAAGGGCCCCACACAAAGCTTTCCCCCTCCCAAGATTTGAAAGTATCTTGTCCCCTTATTGGTCAGATGCCAGCCAGGTCAGGTGTCAGTCTGGCTACCTGCATTTTTTAACCCTTTACTGGTAAGAGGATTTTATCTGCATCAGACCCTCTCACCTTTCCCTTTATATTTATGACACGCCCCCCAAATCACCGATAGTGTGAAACACTGGCCGTGATTTTTTTTTTGAGCTTTAAAAGAAAACAAAAGTAATAAGACACATGCATTTTTAAATATACTAATAACTGGATAAAGACTAACAATATTTTTTACATTGCAAGGACGATTTTAACCAGTTGGTTTTGGGAAACTGTTATGGGAGAGTGCATTAGCCACTTTGTTAGAAGCTTCTGAGATGTGTTGTATTTTAAAATTAAAATTTTGGAGAGCTAAACTTTACCGAAGACGTTTTTTGTTATTTTTCTTGGCCGTATTAAGCCACTGTAGTGCAGCATGGTTGGTTTGCAGGTGGAAACGCCGTTCCCAAACGTATGGGCATAGCTTTTTTAGAGCGTAGACAATGGCGTAACATTTTTTTTTACTGATTGACCAGTGGCTTTTTTTTTTAGACAGCTTTTTGCTGAGAAACATGACAGGATGGAATTTTTGATTTGTTTTTTTTTGCATTAAGACTGCTTTTACACCACGCTTGGACACATCTGTGGTTACTAGGAACAGTTTATTAAAGTCCGGGGCCCTTAGCACCGGGTCAGACATGAGTGTTGCTTTAAGCTGGTTAAAGGCCTTTCGACACTTATTAGTTTACTGAACTGCATTTGGCTGGGTTTTTTTGGTTAGGTCAGTTAGAGGGGCGGCGATTTGGCTGTAGTGCGGTACAAATCGCCTGTAATATTCGGCCAAGCCTAAGAAAGATTGGACCTGTTTTTTTGACTTTGGGACAGGCCACTTTTGGATAGCCTTCACCTTGGCCTGTAGGGGGTTAATAGTTCCTTGACCCACCTGGTGTTTAAGGTAAGTTACTTTGTTGAGGCCTATTAGACACTTTTTAGCCTTAACAGTTAGTCCTGCCTTTTGTATGCGCTTGTTCGGCCCATGAGTCAGAAAATACGGCCACATCGTCAAGATAGGCAACTGCCGATTTTTCCAATTCCACTAGGAGACTATTTACCAGTTTTTGGATTGTGGCGGGTGCATTTTGCAGCCCGAAAGGGAGCAATTAAATTTATACAGCCCGACATGGGTGATGACGGCTGACCTTTTTTTGGCGGATTTTTTTAGCGGTACCTGCCAGTACCCCTTGGTTAAGTTTAAGGTGGAGATGAACTGGGCACGTCCCAGTTTTTTTAATAGTTTATCGGTGCGAGGCATTGGATAGTTGTCTGGGCAAGTTACAGCATTTAGCTTACGGTAGTTCACGCAAAAGCATATTTCCCCATCCGGTTTGGGGACTAGAACCACTGGAGAGGCCCATGCACTGCTAGAGGGACGGATTATACCCATTTGTAGCATGTTTTGAACCTCCCGTTCTATAGCAGTTTTGGCGTGAGGAGCCACTCGGTAAGGTCGGGCTCTAATTGGGTGGGCATTACCTGTGTCAATGGAGTGGTATGCCCGTTTGGTCAGTCCTGGGGTGGCTGAGAACATCGGTGCGAATTTAGTGCACAGCTTCTGGATTTGCTGGCGCTGCATATGTCCGAGGGTCATTGAGAGGTTCACCTCTTCCACGCCACCGTCATTTTTTTCTTTATAGTAGACACCTTCAGGCCACTCAGCGTTTTCTGCTTTTTGGGCAGTAAATTGACAAACCTTTAATTCTCTGGGGGAAAAAGGCTTTAGACAATTAACATGGTACACTTTAGGTTTGAGAGTTGAGGTGGGGAATGCTATGAGATAGTTAACAGCTTTCAGGCGTTCTTGGACCGTAAATGGCCCTTTCCATGACGCTTCCATTTTATGGGCCTGGAGCACCTTTAAGACCATGACCTGGTCCCCTACTTTAAAGGAACACTTTTTGGCATGTTTATTATACCAGGCCTTTTGCTCTTTTTGAGCCCCTTTTAGGTTTTTTTTTAGCAAGGGCTAAAGAGTCTCGGAGAGTGTTTTGTAGGTTGCGTACAAAGTCCAGAATGTTAGTTTCCGAAGAAGGCGTAAACCCCTCCCATTGCTGTTTTACCAACTGTAATGGCCCTTTAACCTCGCGACCATACACAAGTTTAAATGGTGAAAATCCTAAACTGGGATGTGGTACAGCCCTGTAGGCAAAGAGCAACTGCTGTAACACTAGGTCTCAATCGTTGGAGTGCTGATTTACGAATTTACGTATTATGGCTTTCAAAGTTTCATTAAACTTTTTTACCAGACCATTTGTTTGATGGTGGTAAGGGGTGGCAACCAAGTAGTTTACCCCATGAGCTTCCCACAGGCTTTTTATGCTTCCTGCCAGGAAATTAGTTTCCGAATTAGTAAGGATGTCGGCGGGCCAGCCTACCCTGGCAAAAATCTTTGTTAATGCCTGGCATAAACGTTTAGCCCGGGTGTTGCTCAGAGCTACTGCTTTTGGCCATCGGGTGGCAAAATCCATGAAAGTCAGTATGTACTGCTTTCCTTTGGGTGTCTTTTTTGGGAAAGGACCCAGAATATCCACAGCTACCCACTGAAATGGAACTTCAATTATGGGGAGTGGCTGGAGAGGGGCTTTGACCTGGTCTTGGGGCTTTTTCACTTTTTGGCACACCTTACAAGACCAGACATAGGTAGAAACATCCTTGCCCATTCCCTCCCAGTGGAATGACCTCCCCAAACGGTCTTTGGTTTTGTTTACCCCAGCATGACCACTAGGATGATCATGGGCTAAGCTTAAGAGCTTTACCCGGTACTTAGTCGGAACTACCAACTGTCTTTGAGGATGCCAGTTTTCCTGGTGTCCACCAGAAAGAGTCTCCTTATATAGAAGTCCTTTTTTTATAACAAACGGGGATCGATTAGAAGAGCTGAGAGGCAGTGGGTTGCTCCGTCCCACTGTCCAAGCTCTCTGGAGGCTTTTATTTGCTTTTTGCTTGGCTTGGAACTGTTTTCTAGATGCTGGAGACATTAGTTTCTTACTGGGTTGTGGACTTGGGCTGGGTTTCTTTGGAAGCGATGTAGGTGATGGGGTTGTTTTTGTTGACTGTGAACCGTTCTTCGCTGGTGCACGATCTGGTAATTTAGACTTTGGCTGAGCCTCTTGTATTGAGTTATTGGCTGCTGCTGCCATTGCAGGCTCGGTGGTGCCCTCGGGTGTTGGCACTGTAGATGGGGTTGCAAGCGCTGGACTCAGTGCTGGCAATGGTTTTGGTGCTGGTTGCTTTGCCAGTTCCGGTTCCGAGACTGGCTTTGGTTGGGGTTTTGCGACTGGATTTACGACGGCTGTTGCAGTTGTTGGCAGGGTATCCGGTTCTACCACCTCTATCTGGGTCTCTGGTAGTACAGATGGGGTTTTGGTGGAAGTTTTAGGAACAGAGCTAGGTGTGACAGGTTGCTTAGCCTGGCTGCGGGTGACCATTCCCACCCTCTTGGCTAGCTTTACACAATTGGTTAAGTCTTTCCCCAGCAACATGGGAATGGGATAATTATTATAGACTGCAAAAGTCCAATTTTCTGACCAGCCCTTGTACTGGACAGGCAACACGGCTGTAGGTAAATCAAAAGAGTTGGACTTGAAGGGTTGAATCATCACTTGTGCCTCTGGGTTGATTAAGCTGGGGTCCACTAAGGATTGGTGGATAGCCGACACTTGTGCTTCAGTGTTCCTTCATGCTGTAAATTTTTTTCCACCCACACTTACCGTTTTCCTTCGCTTTAAGGGTATCTGGGAGGCATCTGGGCCTTAGGACCTTTGGTGTGACCCCGGTGACCACTCTGTTGGGGTTCTTGGGGCAGTTGGCCTTCACATGCCCCAATTTGTTACATTTAAAACATCGCCCAGCTGACTGGTCAGTGGGGCGAGGTGGGTTGCTGGAGAATGGTGTGGTGGGGCAATAAGGGGTCTGGGGTTTTTCTTGTGGGGCCTTGGGCTGCCCCTGGTGATGTGGTGTGGTCTTGGGTGGGTTTTTTTGGTATTTTTTCAAACTATGACCAGGGTTGTTCCTTTTTGCTTTCTGCACCCCTTGTGTGCCAAATTTTTTTGTTCCTCTGCTAATTTGGGACTGTTCGTATTGATTAGCATAAACAGCAAGACTGTCTGCTGAGTTAATTTTTTTTATTCCATAAACACTGTTTTATTTTATTTTAGGACATATTCAGGAATTGTTCCTGAGCCATCAAATCACACACTCCTTTAAAGCTATTAACACCCCTTTCCTTGACCCATTTATTTAACAGCTTCTTTATTCGGTTTACATAAGCTACATTACTTAGTCCAGGCCCTCGGATAAGGGTTCGAAATTTTACTCTGTAAGTTTTAGGTGTAACTTGAAATTGTTTTAAAACCAAATCCTTGAATTTTTTATAGTCAGAAGCCTCAACAATAGACATGTTATTGAATATGTCCAGAGCACTTCCAGTCAACTTTGCTACCAATGTGGTTATTTTGTGATTATTAGGAATGTTATGGAGATTGCATAGTTTTTTAAAGGTGAGAAAATATTCAGCAATATTACGGGATTCATCATACGGTGGACATAGTTGCTTTCATTTGTGGATTTTTGGGGAAGGATTGTTAGTGTTATTCAGTAGATTTCGCTCCACCCTGGTCTTCTCCATCTCCAGGGCATGCTTTTTCTTTCTTTTCTTTTCCTTCATAGCATACTTCCTCTCCTCCTTAGCATGCGTCCTCTCTTTTTTTCTTTTCTTCTTAGCATGCTTTTGTTTTCTTTTTTTTAAATTAATTTTTATTTGTTTAAGTTGTAGCAGTCTTGCATGTTTTTTCTCCTCCTCATCGGCTTCTAGTCGAGCTATTTTAAGTTTAATAGCTGCTTTACAGGCAGTTATTTTAGCCTTTTTGTTTTTAATCTGTCTTAACCCGAGAGAGTTAGAAAAGAAAAAAAAACTTGCTTGGGTATTCCCTGTAGGGGTTAACTACCTGCTTTTAGATACTCTAGCTCCTAGCAGCTTAACCCCTCCCCCATCCCTGCTTTCAAGCAGCTACAGGGAAGAGCCAGAGAGAAGAAAAAAACATTTTAAACTCCCTGTGTCTGGTTCAAAAAAAATGTCTGGTTTAATATATCCCACCGCTCTGCCACCATGTCAAGGTTCCCTCCCCACTCTAAACTCTAGGGTAAAGACGTGGGGGCCAGCATGAAGAGCCCCTAAGCTTATTTTTACCAGCTTAGGTTAAAACCCCTAAGGTACAAAATTCCCTGCACCCTGAGAAATGCTTTTCCCACTGCCGCCATCAAGTGCTCTAAACAGGAATCCAGGAAAGGAAACCACTTCAAGTTTATCTTTCCCCAAAAAATACCCTTTTAAGCCCGTACCCCCCTGTCCTGGGACGCTTGAGAATAATCTCCTAACCAACTGGTTACACAGTGATCTAAAAACCCACCCCCTGGGTTTTTAAAAACCATAAAAAACAGTCAGCTTCTTAAAAGAAGGATTTTATTAAAACAAAGAAGGTAAAATCAGCTCTGTAAAATCAGGATGGTAACTATTTTACAGAATACTCAATTTCCAAACTTAAAGGGATTCCCCCCTCTGGACAAACCCTTAAAGTTACAAAAAAAAAAAAGAAAAAAAAAGAATAACCCCTCCCTCTAACACAAAAAACACACACCAAGCAAAATAAACAAAAATCTACTCGCTATGCTAACTAAACTTACTTTAATAAAGTAAGGATTTAATAAAAAAATGACTAATTCCTTCTAACTCCAAAATTACTCTAAGTTTAACAAAAAGCCCCACACAAAGCTTTCCCCCTCCCAAAATGTAAAAGTATCTTGTCCCCTTATTGGTCAAATGCCAGCCAGGTCAGGTGTCAGTCTGGCTACCTGCATTTTTTAACCCTTTACTGGTAAAAGAATTTTATCTGCATCAGACCCTCTCCCCTTTCCCTTTATATTTATAACAAGTGGTTTCAACAGTAGACTTACAAGAGAGAGAATTGCCATAGTCTTCTCTGAACTTAGTAACAAAAGTAGTCCACCAGCCTCACTACTTAGATCTGTCCTATCTTGATGGATACTTTCTAAAGCCAGTAATAACGGTTGCAGTAATTTAAAGACAACTGCCAAGAATCACTCATGAGAAAGCCAGCAGGTTTTCCCAGGTTGGACTCATTTGAACTTCAATCCCAGCGTATCTTCTATTTGTTTCCAAAATGTTCAGTCCTTTTGGACTCTTGCTGAAAAAAAGAGTATAAAAAAGCCGTTAAATTTGTGGCTTTTTAATGTCTTTTGAAGATTCTGCAGCTTGTACTAGTGCTAGCTGGAGCAGATGGCCTCTACAGTGTGTATAGGAGAGATTAGGGTTACACTTTTCTCTGAGCAAAGCTTGTACTCCACTATGTCTTCCAGAGAAGTTTGTAGCTCCATCAAATGCACAAGCAGCCATCTGTTTGGGGTTCAATTTACAAGCATTTAACTCTTCTAAGATGTCACAGATGGAGCTGATGTGTCTTCTATAACTGAACATCTAGAATGCATCTACTGGCCTACCATGGACATCAAGATAACATACGTAATGACTTAATTCTTGATGCCTATTTGCACTGGTGCATTTGTTGGCCATGTGTGCACATATTTTGAATATAGTGAGAGAATTTTCTTCACTTTTTCAACTCCTGAGTCTTTCACTGTTGCACCACATGTTTCAAGAGAGTCAGCTGAGTTTTTTGCAGAAAGATAGTGAGCATTTGCCAGTCTTGTTCGGAACCAGTGTCCAACTTCAGGATTAACAAGTGACAATGCACTTAACAAAGGCCTCAAGTTTGTAGTGTGTGGTATCTCTTGCTTAAACAGAAAATATGATGCAATAGCCATGTTGGTTCACATAAACTTAGTTGTGTCTCCAGCATTCTTAAGAGTCTCATTAAGTTCTTCTAAAATTGGCTTTGACAGTGACTGGCTTATAAGGCTTTCTGCATGTTGATGCAGTCCAGAAGCATGGTGTTTTGCAGCCTTTTCATATAGGTTGTCAGGGGGGAGGGATAGCTCAGTGGTTTGAGCATTGGCCTGCTAAACCCAGGGTTGTGAGTTCAATCCTTGAGGGGGCCATTTAGGGATCTGGGGCAAAAAATGGGGATTGGTCCTGCTTTGAGCACGGGGTTGGACTAGATGACCTCCTAAGGTCCCTTCCAACCCTGATATTCTATGATTCTATTGGCTTAGCTGATCAGTCTGGCAAACCAAGCTCCTCCACTTTTACTATATAAATCCATGACATGACCACATCTTAAATACTGTGTGTAGTTCTGGTCACACCATCTCAAAAAAGATATATTGGAATTGAAAAAGGTACACAGAAGGGCAACAAAAATGATTAGGGGTATGGAGCAGATTCCATATGAGGAGAGAAGACTGGGCCTTTTCAGCTTCGAAAAGAGACGACTAAGAGTGGATATGATAGAGTCTTATAAAATCTTGATTGGTGAGGAGAAAATGAATAAGGAAGTGTTATTTATCCCTTCACTTAACACAAGAACCAGGGGTCACCCAATGAAATTAATAGGCAGTAAGTTTAAAACAAAGTTTTAAAGGAAGTATTTCTTCACACGACGCACAGTCACCCATGGAACTTTTTGCCAGGGATGTTGTGAAGGCCAAAATTATAACAGGGTTCAAAAAAGAACTAGATAAGTTCATGGAAGATTGGTCCATCAATGGCTATTAGCAAAGATGGGCAGGGATGCAACAACATGATCTGAATGTCCCTAGCCTCTATTGACCAGAAGTTGGGAGTGGACGACAGGGGATGGATCAATCAATGATTCCCTGTTCTGTTCATTCCCTCTGAAACAGTCACTGTCGGAAGACAGGATACTGGGATAGATGGACCATTGATCTGACCCGATATAGCCATTCTTACATTAAAAATAATTATAATAATAAAAAAGTTTAGTACAGTAACTCCCCAAGATAGATCTCTTGAGATAGAGATGATGTGAGATAATGATCTTGGCAAATAATGCATTTTTAAAATCTTGGCCTACTAGGAAACATATATTTATATAACTTTCCCAGTCACAAATATAGCTTCTGGAGAAAGGTCACTAAAACATAGTCCAATTAGGGTGACCAGAAAGCAAGTGTGAAAAATCGGGACAGGGGGTGGGGAGTAATAGGAGCCTATATAAGAAAAAGACCCAAAAAACTGGGACTGTCCCTATAAAATTGGAACATCTGGTCACCCTAAGTCCAATGCTCTGACCGCTGTTGTTTGTCATGCCACCTTTCACTTTATTGCTCTGCCCCAATAGCCCTACACTGTCACCTTCTGCTGCCACCTGCCACTGTGACCTCTGTGAGTCGGTCTCTCGCGGTTCCACCTGACTCTCAGTGATTTCAGCTCTTCGGGGTGGGGGGAACCTCGGTGCTATTGCAGACTGGGGCATCTCTTCCATAGAAACACTGTCCCACAGCAGGTCTAAGCCCTTAGACCTGATTATCAGAGATTTCAGCTCTAGTGGTCACTTAAACCAAAAGACTCTCTATGAAGCCTAATCAGCTCGGTCTTTAAACACTGGAGAGGCACAGGTCAAATAGTACGTGTGACTCAGTCAGACCATAAAGCAAAACACCTGTCCCCACCCTCTCTCTTGATGCCCTCAATCAGCACAGGCTAAGGACAGTTCTCATGCTCTTTACCTATACAATAAAAACAACAACATTTCATTACCCCCCGCATTCAAGTGATTTGTAACCCAAACCCAGCCAAAATCTATCACTTGGGGAACACAGCTCTGTTTGGTGGATACCTAGGTAGATTAGGTGTGAATGTAAATACAATCTGGTCCTGAAGCCTTTCCCCCCAGGCCCCAGCTCATCACTAGCTGTCAGGGAGACCTCATTTAAACTTTGCTTACAAATCATCATTTGAAATTATTAGGTTGGCCAACATCACCGAAATGAATGCACTGACAGTCGCAAAAACCAAAAGCTGTATAAGGAAGCTAGTCT
The DNA here is from genome assembly GCA_033296515.1 of Macrochelys suwanniensis. NCBI lineage: Eukaryota > Metazoa > Chordata > Testudines > Chelydridae > Macrochelys > Macrochelys suwanniensis. The sequence goes on along the minus strand of CM065787.1, from coordinate 687,763 downwards.
GTGTTCATACTTTTCAAATCTATTATACTTTTTCAGATACACGTATTTTATCATATACTTTATATGCTTTTAAAGTGTGTATTAATGTTTCAATTTCAATTCAAATTCCCAAACAATCATTAAATTAGCAACACTGCATGTAACTAGTTCACAAAACTGGGGGGAGTGTTGGGAAAATTCAGGGGGGGGTGGTGTAGGGAAATCACTGCCCTGTTCCGTCGCCTGGCTCTGGTCCCTGGCTTCTGATCCTGCCTCTGGCCCCACTGACGAGGCTGGACCCCCACACCCCAGCTGTGACAGGGGGAGGGGGGATTCCCTCCCACAGGTGAGATCCCAGCCAATAGGAGTGATCCGTGCCTCCCGCACCGCTGCAGTGGGCTGCTGGTGCCTGCAGTTCATGGCTCGCCTGCTTCAGTCCCTTCAGTTCTCCCTGGTGTCAGACAGCCCCCGCCAGGGCTCAGCCCGTGAACACGGCCAGCACGCGACACAGCCTTGGGCATGGTGACAGCCCGTGCAGGGTGGGGTATTCGATGGGCATGGGGTGGGTCACTCTGAGCCTGGCACTGGGGGCAGACACTGTCTCTGGCTCTTTTGCAGGGGCTGACTATGTGATGCGCCTCCGGCCGTGGGTCAAAGTGCAACCGAAGCAGCCTCTGGCTGCTGAGAATATATTTTTAAAGGGGGCACCGAGAACAGCTGCTCTGGGGGGGCTGGAGACCCCCAAGGATTCCAGGGGAATCGAAGCAGGATCAGCCCAGGATGGTTTTGGGAAAGAGAAAAAAGAGCAGGTGGCAGCTTCCCACCGGAGCACTGCTGTGAAGGGGCCAAGCAGGCAGTGGGGGAAACGGCTGGTGGAGTCTGGAGGTAGGCTGCCTAGCGCTGGGGGACAGAGAACAAAGCAGCAACCAGCACCAGAAAAGAAGTGCCGCAGTGAGTGGGGAGCCAGTGGCTAGGGCCCTGCCGTCAGAGGGCTGCCAAGGACAGAGCTCAAAGGGAGAGAGTCCAGTTGAGGAGGAACAGAAAAGCCAGAGAGAGCAGGAGCAGTAGGGCTAGCTCCAAATAGAGTGACCAGACAGCAAGTGTGAAAAATTAGGGCAGGGGTGGGGGGTAATAGGAGCCTATATGAGAAAAAGCCCCCAAAATCAGGACTGTCCCTATAAAATCAGGACATCTGGTCACCCTAGCTCCAAAAGGGGCAGTACTTAGAAAGAGGAAAGACAATGGTGTAAGGGGAAAAGAGGGAAGGTTAAAGGAAGAACAATACTGTTAAACAAGAGGAAAAATAACCAAAGTGTCTCTAAACTATTAGAAAAACATTGTTAGAAAACTGGGAGAAAAGTACAGCCCAAATGAAAGGTGAAGGAAATAAATTGTAATTAAAGTGAAACCGACTTAAGAAATAAGGCGGAAGTGAGTTGTAGTGAAAGTAAGAAAATATTAAGGACTGTAAAACAAACCATCCAAACAGCATCCTAAGGCAGACAAGGTGAAGTGACAGGAATAGAGAAATTGCAGTGGCGTAGCCAGGTTTAGAGCACAAAAGGCGCCTCCCCGCTCCCCCTGTACTCACCCCCGGCAGTGCTTTAAAGGGCCCGGGGCTCCAGCAGCTGCGGAGCCCCCAGGCCTTTTAAATCCCCGCCCGAGCCCGGCTCTGGCAGTGGGGCTGTGGGGGGTGCGCTTTAAAGGGCCAGCAGCTCCCCGCAGCGGCAGGAGCCGCCGGCCTTTTAAAGCGCCCTCCCTGCCCAGCTCAGCTCAGCTCCGGCAGGGGGCTGGGGGAGGGCCCTTTAAAGCACCCCCCGAGCCCGGCTCCTGCAGCGGGGCTTGGGGGGGGTGACACTTTAAAGGGCCAGCGGCTCCCCGCAGCGGCAGGAGCCGCTGGCCTTTTAAAGTGCCCTTCCCCACAGCTCAGCTCAGCTCCGGCAGTGGGGCTGGGGTGGGGGCGCTTTAAAGGGCCAGTGGCTCCTGCCGCTGCGGGGAGCCACTGGCCCTTTAAAGCGCCCCCCGAGCCCGGCTCCTGCAGCCGGGCTCGGGCGGTGCCTTAGCGCCGCTTCTCCTTACAGGGGGAGCGGCCGCTTCCCCTGCTCCCCCCTCTCCCCCCAGCTACGCTACTGAGAAATTGCCAGAGAGCAAAGGGCTGTAAGCCAGAAAGGAGCTGAGGGATAACAGTTCAGCCAAGAAGCCAACATATCGCATCAACTCAAACCAGTAAACCAAGGTTGCACAAGAGGATTGCCCAAAATAACTAAACAGCCTAAGAACTTTTTCTCTGCCCTCTGGGCTTATGGAGGCTGAAAACCAAGAAACTGACAAGGGGAAGTGGAACCATGGGGTTTTGTTCTAGTGCAGTGGTTTTCATACTGTGGGTTGCGACCCAGCAGCACTGGGTCACGGAATGGAAGGCTGCGGGTCGCGGCGGCTCTGGTCAGCACTGGCGACCGGGCCGTTAAAAGTCCCATCGGCTGTGCTGCCCGGCTAAGGCAGGCTAGTCCCTACCTGTCCTGGGGCACCGCGCTGCACCCCAGAAGCGGCCAGCAGCAGGTCCGGCTCCTAGGTGGGAGGGGGTGGGGGGGCTCTGCATGCTGCCCCTGCCCCGAGCACCAGTTCTGCACTCCCATTGGCCGGGAACCAGCCCATGGGAGCTGGGGGAGGGTGCCTGTGGGTGAGAGCCACGCAGAGCTGCTTTCGCGCCTCCGCCTAGGAGCCAGACCTGCTGCTGGCCACTTCCGGGGCGCAGGACAGGCAGGAAGCTGCCTTAGCACCTCTGCTGCACCACTGACTGGGAGCCGCCCGAGGTAAACCCGTGCCCCAAACCCCTCACCCCAGCCCAGATCCCTGACCCCCTCCTGCACCCCAACCCCCTGCCCCACTTCTGAGTCCCCCCCCAGCCCAGAGCCCCCTCCCACACCCTGAACCCCTCATTCCCTGCCCCACCCTGCAGCCCTCACCCCAACCCTCTGACCCAGCCACGAGCCCCTCCCACACCACAAACCCCTCATCCCCAGCTCCGTTGGGTTGCAAGCATCAACAATTTTCTTCAACTGGGTCGCCAGAAAAAAAGTTTGAAAACCACTGTTCTAGTGTGTTGTATTCACTAATTCAAAATGCTGTTGTTTTATACATGAAAATTGTTACCTGTTAAGGCTAATTCCCCATTCTGGCACTTTGAATGCAGAAGGTGGGGGCTCGCAAGGAGTCTAAAAATTAATACTGGCTACTCCAGGCTGGTATTAAATTCCCAAGGTTACAGCTTTTCTCTGACCTTGGATTGGTAGATGCTGCACCACTCAAGTTCAGAACCCCTTTGAGAGCCCAGGAAGGCGCACTTGGGAATTCCTCCCTGTGGGGTACCCTCAAGCCCTTTCACGCCCCCTCCGGGGAAGAGCTGAGACAGAAAAAAAAAAAAAAGGAAATCAGCTGTTGCCACCGGCTAATTAAACAACGTGCACAAACATAGGTGCCGACTCCGTGGGTGCTCCGGGGCTGGAGCACCCACGGGGAAAAATTGGTGGGTGCAGAGCACCCACCGGCAGCTCCCTGCCATCCCCGGGGCCCGCGCCCAGCTCCCCGCCAGCCCCGGGATGCACGGCAAGCTCACCTAAGCACCGGGAGACATTGCGGGGCCCCGCCCCCGACACTGGGCAACATTGCGTCGGCGGCGGGGCCCCGCAAAGTCACTCAGCATCGGGGGCGGGGCTCCGCCCCCGACGCCGGGCGTCAGCCCCCACCTGCGCCACCGGAAGTTGGCGCCTATGTGCACAAACCTCTTAGACACAGAAATCTAATCCTGTTCTTAAAAAAAGAAAAGAAAACACATCTGGAAACTCAGGCTATTGCTAGATTTTAAAAGAGCAACTACAAGAAATAAGTATCAAGAATAGCTTTCTTGAGGTCCAGCTTAAAGGTTACAAGCAAAACAAAAGCACCTGGGGTTAGCACAGAGGAATCCACAAGCCATAAAGAAATAAAAAGAGATAAACCTAATCGCGTCTTCCTAGACATTTCCTGATCTACGTACATATCTGGGGTTTTAAATGAGTAGTTTCTAGGTATGATTCTGATGATTTTTTCATACCTGGCCCAAGCTTCTCACAGCATAGCTCTGCCCTGTCCACCTCTCCCCAGGAGAACAAGAACAGCTAGGGAGGTGGTGGAATCTCCTTCCTTAGAGGTTTTTAAGGTCAGGCTTGACAAAGCCCTGGCTGGGATGAGTTAGTGGGGGTTGGTCCTGCTTTGAGCAGGGGGTTGGACTAGATGACCTCCTGAGGTCCCTTCCAACCCGGAGATTCTATGAAATATCCAGTGACGTCCCCTGGCACCAAAGTCTATTCTACACAAGTAGAGTGTCTTTATGCCAGTGCCAAAAGGCTTGAGCCAGTTGTCCAGTAAGGAGGGAAAAATCTTGGGGCTGGACTAGTTATTATTGTTCTTTATTATCCAGCCTTTGGTAAAATGCCTCCTCCTGCAACCCTTTTACCTGGGGAAAGCACACAGGGGCATTGTCCCGGAACTGAGAGCCCAGTGACGTAGCCATGGTTACTATTAGCGTTGCTAATTTAGAATCTAGCTGCCCTGACCAAGGCCAGGGACACACTGCACTAGGGGCTGCACAAGACGGATAAGAGAGAGAGCGTCTCTGCCCTGAAGGGTTAACAACCTAAATAGAAAACACAAAGGGTGGGTGGGGAAATGGAGGCTGCCCTGGGTCATAGATTCATAGAAATGTAGGGCTGGGAGGAACCTTGAGAGGTTATTAGGGCCCCTGTGCCAAGGCAGAACCAACCTAGACCAGTGTCTTCCCCAGGAATTGAAATTAGGGGGGGTGTTGAAATATTCAGGGGGGGTGTCAGGGCCGATGAGGGCTGAGACCGTGAGGGCAAAAGTGGGCTGTATGGCACTATAGTAAAAACTGAAAAAATGTTTCATGACCATTTTATTAGATTTAATTCATGTTTTAAAACCATCACAAAAATTAAAGTTGGCTATTCAAGCCTACTATGAAGCACTACATGTACATCAGTCTTGGTTTCTTGTTGTAATTTTGCACTCCTTGGTGTCTTCTTGTGTGTCCGTTACTTCCAGTCCTTCATGATATGCCCATGATCAGGCAGAAGGCGACTTCTTTCAGAACACAAAATTCTATTCAATGAGGAAAAATTATGTTCAGCTGTAGCTGTTGTGACTGGGATTAGCAAGAGATGAATTCCTACTTTCATGGCAGGAAACATAGCACAAAGATTGGGTCGAACCACTAGTGATGATAAAGAAGTTGAAGTTAAATCTTCATTTGTTCATCGTATGATATTCCACTCTGTGTTCAAAATTCTCTATTCTGCCCTGATCACATAGCAGCCCCATTGCTGGTAGTGCCTCACTCCACTCAACTGTAGGTGTTTTATAAGACAGGCATCTGTAAAAGCTACGTGGAGGTTGAATAGAATCCAGAAATCTCTGTTGTAGATTTGTAAGAATCAAGTCTTTGTACTTTTTCAGGTGGCTTAACAAACACTTCTTGTCCTCTTCACTTATGGAGTCAATATAAGTATCTTCATTAGTCAACTTCTGGACTGAAGTCTTTGCTTCTTCCAGTACATTTTCAATGGATATCTCTGATTGATCCAAGGATAGCTTCTATTTCTGGACAAAGATCTACTACTGTTGTAGTAGATGCCTGGATTACATTGTTTAATGACCCAAGTGGTTTCAACAGTAGACTTACAAGAGAGAGAATTGCCATAGTCTTCTCTGAACTTAGTAACAAAAGTAGTCCACCAGCCTCACTACTTAGATCTGTCCTATCTTGGTGGATACTTTCTAAAGCCAGTAATAACGGTTGCAGTAATTTTAAGACAACTGCCAAGAATCACTCATGAGAAAGCCAGCAGGTTTTCCCAGGTTGGACTCATTTGAACTTCAATCCCAGTGTATCTTCTATTTGTTTCCAAAATGTTCAGTCCTTTTGGACTCTTGCTGAAAAAAAAAAAAGAGTATAAAAAAGCCATTAAACTTGTGGCTTTTTAATGTCTTTTGAAGATTCTGCAGCTTGTACTAGTGCTAGGAGTAGATGGCCTCTACAGTGTGTATAGGAGAGATTAGGGTTACACTTTTCTCTGAGCAAAGCTTGTACTCCACTATGTCTTCCAGAGAAGTTTGTAGTTCCATCAAATGCACAAGCAGCCATCTGTTTGGGGTTCAATTTACAAGCATTTAACTCTTCTAAGATGTCACAGATACAGCTGATGTGTCTTCTATAACTGAACATCTAGAATGCATCTACTGGCCTACCACAGACATCAAGATAACATACGTAATGACTTAATACTTGATGCTTATTTGCATTGGTGCATTTGTCGGCCATGTATGCACATATTTTGAATATAGTGAGAGAATTCTTCACTTTTTCAACTCCTGAGTCTTTCACTGTTGCACCACATGTTTCAAGAGAGTCAGCTGAGTTTTTTGCAGAAAGATAGTGAGCATTTGCCAGTCTTGTTCGGAACCAGTGTCCAACTTCAGGATTAACAAGTGACAATGCACTTAACATAGGCCTCTAGTGTGTAGTGTGTGGTATCTCTTGCTTAAATAGCAAGTATGATGCAATAGCCATGTTGGTTCACATAAACTTAGTTGTGTCTCCAGCATTCTTAATAGCCTCATTAAGTTCTTCTAAAATTGGCTTTGACAGTGACTGGCTTACAAAGCTTTCTGCATGTTGATGCAGTCCAGAAGCATGGTGTTTTGCAGCCTTTTCATATAGGTTGTCAGTATTGGCTTAGCTGATCAGTGTGGCAAACCAAGCTCCTCCACTTTTACTCTGTAAATCCATGACATGACCACATCTTAAATACTGTGTGTAGTTCTGGTCACACCATCTCAAAAAAGATATATTGGAATTGAAAAAGGTACAGAGAAGGGTAACAAAAATGATTAGGGGTATGGAGCAGATTCCATATGAGGAGAGAAGACTGGGCCTTTTCAGCTTCGAAAAGAGACGACTAAGAGTGGATATGATAGAGTCTTATAAAATCTTGATTGGTGAGGAGAAAATGAATAAGGAAGTGTTATTTATCCCTTCACTTAACAAAAGAACCAGGGGTCACCCAGCGAAATTAATAGGCAGTAAGTTTAAAACAAAGTTTTAAAGGAAGTATTTCTTCACACGACGCACAGTCACCCGTGGAACTTTTTGCCAGGGATGTTGTGAAGGCCAAAATTATAACAGGGTTCAAAAAAGAACTAAATAAGTTCATGGAAGATTGGTCCATCAATGGCTATTAGCCAGGATGGGCAGGGATGCAACATCATGATCTGAATGTCCCTAGCCTCTATTGACCAGAAGTTGGGAGTGGACGACAGGGGATGGATCAATCAATGATTCCCTGTTCTGCTCATTCCCACTGAAGCACGTGGAACAGTCACTTTCGGAAGACAGGATACTGGGATAGATGAACCATTGATCTGACCCAATATAGCCATTCTTACATAAAAAATTATAATAAAAAAGTTTAGTACAGAAACTCCCCAAGATAACGACCGCTTGAGATAGCAATGATGTGAGATAATGATCTTGGCAAATAATGCATTTTTAAAATCTTGGCCTACTAGGAAACATATATTTATATAACTTTCCCAGTCACAAATATAGCTTCTGGAGAAAGGTCACTAAAACATAGTCCAATTAGGGTGACCAGAAAGCAAGTGTGAAAAATCGGGACAGGGGGTGGGGAGTAATAGGAGCCTATATAAGAAAAAGACCCAAAAATCGGGACCGTCCCTATAAGATCGGGACATCTGGTCACCCTAAGTCCAATGCTCCTGGCCGCTGTTGTTTGTCATGCCACCGTTCACTCTATTGCTGTGCCCCAATAGCCCTACACTGTCACCTTCTGCTGCCACCTGCCACTGTGACCTCTGTGAGTCGGTCTCTCGCGGTTCCACCTGACTCTCAGTGATTTCAGCTCTTCGGGGTGGGGGGAACCTCGGTGCTAGTGCAGACTGGGGCATCTCTTCCATAGAAACACTGTCCCACAGCAGGTCTAAGCCCTTAGACCTGATTATCAGAGATTTCAGCTCTAGTGGTCACTTAACAAACCAAAAGACTCTCTATGAAGCCTAATCAGCTCGGTCTTTAAACAGTGGAGAGGCGCAGGTCAAATAGTACTTGTGACTCAGGCAGACCATAAAGCAAAACACCTGTCCCCACCCTCTTTCTTGATGCCCTCAATCAGCACAGGCTAAGGACAGTTCTACTGCCCTTTACTCGTACAATAAAAACAACAACATTTCATTACCCCACCCCACCCCGCATTCAAGTGATTTGTAACCCAAACCCAGCCAAAATCTATCACTTGGGGAACACAGCTCTGTTTGGTGGATACCTAGGTAGATTAGGTGTGAATGTAAATACAATCTGGTCCTGAAGCCTTTCCCCTCAGTTCCCAGCTCATCACTAGCTGTCAGGGAGAGCTCTTTTAGACTTTGCTTACAAATCATCATTTGAAATTATTAGGTTAGCCAACATCACCGAAATGAATGCACTGACAGTCACAAAAACCAAAAGCTGTATAAGGAAGCTAGTCTGTGTTCATACTTTTCAAATCTATTATACATTTTCAGATACACATATTTTATCATATACATTATATGCTTTTAAAGTGTGTATTAATGTTTCAATTTCAATTCAAATTCCCAAACAATCACTAAACTGGTAACACTGCATGTAACTAGTTCACAAAACTGGGGGGGGGGTTGGAAAAATTCAGGGGGGATGTACACCCCCCCCAGGGGGGGTGTAGGGAAATCACTGACCTAGACCAGTCCTGACGTTTTTGTCCAGCCTGTTCTTAAAAACCTCCAGTGATGGGGATTCCACAGCCCCCCTGGGAAGCCTGGTCCAGAGCTGAACTGACCTGAGAGGTCGAAAGGTTTCCCTAACATCTAACCTACATCACCCTTGCTGCAGATTAGGCCCATTGCGTCTTGTCCTACCTTCAGTGGCCATGGGGAATCATTGATCACCGTCCCCTTTGTAACAGCCCGAATGGATCATGTTTGTTGCTCTCTTCTGGACTCACTCCAGTTTGTTCACATCTTTGCCAAAGTGTGGTGCCCAGAACGGCACCACTGTTCCCTCTAAGCTGTGCGCGTGTGTGCGCGCACACAGATCCTAAACCCCACGCACACGGCGAAACACCGCGCACACAAAAATTTGCATAGAATAAATTTTTTGCGCACACGGCCTGTCAAAAATTAGAGGGAACATTGAACGGCACCCAGTACCTTGCTGAGGCCTCCCCAGGGCTGAGTGAGACAATGACCTCCCATGCCATACATACGACACACCTGTTAATCAGGGCCAGCGCAATCACTAGGCGACCCTAGGGCACCAGGATTTGGGGGGCGGTGAGTGGCTGCCTCCCGGCTCCCCACTCAGCCACTGAGCGGGGAGCCGGGAGGCAGCCGCAGTGAGCCACCCCCTGCTCAGCCACTGGGCGGGGAGCCGGGAGGCAGCCGCAGCGAGCCGCCCCCCTGCTTCCCCGCTCAGCTGCTGAGCGTGGAGCCGGGAGGCAGCTGTGGCGAGCTGCCCTCCTGCCTCCCGGCTCCACGCTCAGCTCCTGCAGCCCGCAGGCAGGGGGGCTGAGCTCCCGCGGGTGGGGGGGCTGGCTGCGGGGGGCGGCGTTAGCTGGTGGGGGGGCTGTAGGGTTGGTGCAAGGAAGTTTTGCCTAGGGCGCAAAACTTCCTTGCACCGGCCCTGCTGTTAATACACCTCAGAACCATATTTGCCTGTTTTGTAAGTGCATCACACTGCTGACTCCTATTCAATTTGTGATCCGCTAGAACCTAAAAGCCTTTTCAGCGGTACCACCATATAGCCAGTTATTGCCCATTTTGTAGTTGTGCATTTGATTTTTTTTCTTCCTAAGTGTAGTACTTTGCATTCGTTTTATTGAATTTCATCTTGGTGATTTCAGACCAATTCTCCGATTTGTTGAGATCATTTTGAATTCTAATCCTGTCCTCCAGTGTGCTTGCCACCCCTCTGCACGTGATATCACCTGCAGATTTTATAAACATACTCTCCATTCCATTGTCCGAGATACTAATGAAAAGACTGACTGGTTCTGGACCCAAGACTGACTCCTGCAGGACTATTAGATACACCAGCCCAGTTTGGCAGCTGTAACGATGCTGGTTCTGGCGGGACCCAACTGAGAGTGCCAGTTCAGGACAAATTGCTTCAAGCAGGGCAGCTACAGCCCAAGGCTGGGGTTTATCCACCTCTAAGGCAAACCAAACCAGCCAGACAGAGGAGACTTTGGTTTTACCCCACTGGCTAACCACAAGTCATCCCAAGCAATCCCCTTAGACACTCTAGTTTCCCAGTCTCACCACCAGTGCCACTCGTTATGGGGACAAATGGTCATGAAAACCAATGCCCCAGTAAGAGAAAAAAGTCCCCCCGATCCCAATGGACCAAGCCCCCAGATCCAGATCAATATACAAATCAGATCTTACCCACAAATCACGCTGTTGCCAATCTTTTAGAATCTAAAATCTAAAGGTTTATTCATAAAAGGGAAAAGGTCTAGGTGAGAGCTAGAATTGGTTAAAAGGAATCAATTACATACAGTAATGGCAAAGTTCTTGGTTCAGGCTTGCAGCAGAGATGGAATACACTGCAGGTTCAAATTAAGTCTCTGGAATACATCCACAGCTGGGATGGGTCGTTCAGTCCTTTGTTAAGAGCTTCCATTTGTAGAAAGTTTCCTCCAGAGGTAAGAAGCAGGAATGAAGACAAAATGGAGATGAGGCAGCTGCCTTTTATAGTTTCTTCCAGGTGTAAAGACACCTCTTTGTCCTTACTGTGGAAAATCACCGCAAAATGGAGTCTGGAGTCACATGGGCAAGTCCCTGCATACCTTACTGAATCATAAGGTGTGTCTGCCTCCTCTCAATGGGCCAATTGTATAGTCGATGGTCCTTAATGGGCCATCAAGCTGGCCTGGCAGAGCTGATAGCTTGTCTGGGGTCCCAGAAGCCCAGCCCCAGTTTGAAATACAGACAGTACAAAGCCAATATTCATAACTTCAACTACTAAACTGATACATACATAGAAATGACATAATCATAACCAGCCAAGCATAACCCAGTCTTAGATACCTCATTTGACCCCCTTTATATAAGATTTGGTGCCACTACAGGATTTGTTGCAACAATGATCTATACGGTCCCAGTTATTGTCAATGACGTCACAGCAGCAAACCATTGAAAACTACTCTTTGAATACAGCCTTTCAGCCAGCAATTGGTCCATGTTCCCACTTTCTGTAGGATTCCTTTTTTCCTCAGGTCATTAAAGAACTCCATGGCATCTTACTAGTCTTCCCATCTGTCCTTTGCAGCGGGATAGTTTACAAGGAGGGAAAACACTTCGGGATGCACCGTTTATTATTTCTAATATTCTTTATTACCTGTATTATGGTAGTGCCTAGGAGCTCAGCCATGAGCCAGACACCTGCTGTGCTGGGTGCTGTACATTATTTATTAGTAAGAGTATGTTTTAGTCACGGGTATATTTATTAAAAGTCATGGACAGGTCACGGGCAGTAAACAAAAATTCACAGCCTGTGACCTGTCCATGACTTCTACTATATACCCCTATCTAAAACTGGGGGGCAGGGTGGGTGCTCAGGGTGGGGGGTGGCCCAGGCCCCTACTGGTGCTGGCAGGTTGTGGCAGGGGGGGCGCGTTGGCGGGGTCAGCAGGCTTCCTACATGGCTCCATGCCTCTGTGGGTGCTCCATGCCATGCTGGAGCACCCACAGGAAAAAGAAGTGTGTGCTGAGCACCCTGGCAGCTCCGCTGATCAGCTCCTCCCCCTCAGCCCTAGCACCTCCTGCCTGCCCCTGATCAGCTGTTCAGCGTCTGGTAGGAAGCTCTGGCGGGGGAGGGGAAGGAGCAAGGGCAGGAGGAGGCGAAGCGAGGATGGGGGCGCTCCGGGGAGGGTGCGGGATGGGGCAGGGAGGGGTGGAGCGGGGGTGGGAAGAGGTGGGGCACGGGTGGGGCCTTGGGGAAATAGTGATGAGGGGGCTGGCCCTGGGGCAGAACGGGGGTCAAGCACCCCTGGGGAACTCAGAAATTCAGCACCTCTGCAACCCCCCCAACTCCCTGTGGCCAGATCCCCTCCCGGACCCACTGTGCCCAGCCACTGCATCCCCCCCAGACTAGGGTGAGTGACCAGATGTCTCGTTTGTAAAGGGACAGTCCTTATATAGGTGCCATTACCTCCCACCCCCTGTCCCGTTTTTTCACAGTTGCAGTCTGGTAACCCTACCCCAGACTCCCCAATAATGCCCATTCATAGAATCATAGAATATCAGGGTTGGAAGGGACCTTAGGAGGTCATCTAGTCCAACCCCCTGCTCAAAGCAGGACCAATCCCCAATTTTTGCCCCAGATCCCTAAATGGCCCCCTCAAGGATTGAACTCACAACCCTGGGTTTAGCAGGCCAATGCTCAAACCACTGAGCTATCCCTCCCCCATTGCCCTGCACAACACCACCCCTGCCCAGCACCCCTCTGCCCACAGCCCCAAAAGAACTGTCTGGCACCCCACACAGAACCCCCACTCACTAGTGCCCCTTCCCTGCCCCCTCACATCCCAGCACCCCCCACACCCCTCAGAGACCCCTCCCTCCCGCCCTGCCTCCTGGCCACACTCACCGGCCCTGCTGGGAGGTGACTGTTTCTGTCAGGCGGAGCCGGGAGTGCAGCCAGGGCTGGTCCCGGGGCAGAGAATCACTGCGGCCCCCCGGGAGTGGCGCAATCAGGACCCACTTGCCTGGAGGGGCCCAGCCAAGCCCTCCCCACTGCCCTCTCCCCCCCCGCCCCCACCGCAACTGTCCGATACTGGCCAGGCTTCTGCACCAGTCCCAGGCGGGTCCCGGCAGGTGGTGGGAAGCAGAGACTGCCCAGAGCCAGAGGTGCACTGGGGTCTGGCCAGGGGGCAGAGAGGAGCCAGCGGGTGGGGCCAGGGGGCAGAAAAGAGCCCTCGGCCGGCCGGCGGACTGGCTAGGTTAGCGGGGGAGAGCCAGCGGGCTGGTGGGATCTCGGGGCGCAAACAGAGCAGGCTGGGGCCCCTTCTGAGCATGGGCCTGGCGCCATTGTTAACCTGGTACTGCCAGAGCCTGCCTGACCCCGTCCCGTTCCCCAACCCCCTGTCCCCTCCCACCCTTTGCCTTAGCTAGTGAGACCCTTAATGCTGCAGCTCTCAGTGCATCTGGCCTGTCCCCAGCACAATGTGGCCTCATCATCGGGGCGGCTCTAACATTTTTGCCGCCCCAAGCAAAAAAAAACCAAAACCCCAAACTCCACCCCCCCAAACAACCCCCCCACCCAAACAACCCCCCCCCAACGCCTGCCAGAACAATGCCCCCCTCCTACCTGGAGCGCTGGCAAGGAGGATGGCACGCCCGCAGCCCCGCTGCCCTGGCCGGGGAGCGCGGGCGGCGGGCCTGCGGCAGGCTCTGCTTCCCCGGCCGGGGCGCAGGGCGCCGGCGGGGAGAGCAGCGGGGAGGGCGCCGAGCCCAGCCGCGGCCCGGCTCTCCCGGGCGGCCTGAGCGCCACGGGGCGGGCGGTGAGCCAGGCCACGGCCCCACTCTCCCTGCCGGCTGGAGTGCCGGGGGGAGGGTGGCGAGCCCAGGCGCTGCCCCGCTCTTCCAGAGTGCCATGGGGCAGCAGTATGGTTTTTTTTTGTTTTTTGTTTTTTGTTTTTAAACCCTGAGCGCCGCCCCCCTCCAGATGCCGCCCCAAGCACGTGCTTGGTAGGCTGGTGGCTGGAGCCGGCCCTGCTCATCATAGTCCGGGCAAGATTCTACTGCAAGCTAAACTGACACGGCTAGCAGGTACCACAGCACGTCACGTCCACCTGCATGCATGAGGCTGCGAGGGGAGGAACTGCCCTCGGTCATGCAGCAGGTGGGTGGCTGAGCGGGGAGTCCTGAGTCTGCGGAGTCCAGGGGGTGCCCTTGGCCGCTTGGCCATGCTGCCTTATCAAAGGCTGGGAGGGAGCATGTCTGAATAGCCCGTCTGTTCCAGGTTGGGCCAGGGGAAGGCCCAGCCTGAGGACTGCCAGCTCCGTCCTGCTGGTGGGGAGTGTTGCTGGGTGTGAGAAGCACCGTGCAGGGAGGCAGGTGTTGGTGTGAAGGCCAGGAGCGGTATCTCTCCCTGCTGCCTGTGGACCGCAGGTGTGCGCTGCACGCTCGATAAGGCTGGGAAAGGCAGCTGCTTCCGACAGCAGCAGGGTCAGCGAGGGAGAAGAGTTTATCGGCCATGCCCTGGTAAATTGGTGACCCAAGGAGCAGGGAGGGACTTGGGTGACAGAGGTGCCACCAGCTATGGAGGGGCGTTGCTGGAGATGACGGCCTTGGCGTGGAAAGGAGGAGAGCTCCCCTCCCCCAAATGCCCCCCATCAGCGACGGGCCCGAGCCACAGTTCTGGGCATCGGCATCCTGGCCTAGCCCTGCAGAACTGACCTTGCTGGCCGGGGCTGTGATACCGACCGGCACCATTTCCCCTCCTGGGTGCTATGAAGGCTGGGCAGAGCTCCCCCGGGGCTGGCCCAAGCCTGCCCGTCAGAGGTGTTGGGGGGGGCACTGCCCGCTGGCACTCCCATGCAATGCAGCCCACTAGAGGGGCAGTGCTGGAAACAGAATGCAAGGGGGCTCCTCGGCTCCGACCCCCCTTCTCTCTGGGTGTGGGTCGGGGTGTCTGGCTTCCTGCCGTGAGAGCCCTGCCCACCCAGATGAGTCCGGGCCCTGCCTGGGCCCCACAAGCGGCTGACTGTGATGCTCAGTGGAATCGGGGGAGGCTGTACTAACCCCTGGCTCTGGTGTCTCTTTTCGCACTGAGCAGGGCACATGCAGAGTGTCTCATACCAATGCAGAGGAAAAGCCCATTTTCCCCCTGGAAACGGGCCACGTCCAACGCCCTCCCTGACTGCGGCTAACCCCTCCCTTCGCCATGGGAGCCAGCCTGGAAAGCAAACCAGCTGCCCTGCTTCTAAAAATTCATCCACTTCACGAAAAAAGTGCTCCCAACTCCTGCGAATACAGTAATCAATCACAGTATCATGGGGGTGGCGGAGGGGGCATGTTCTCCCTGCAGGGCGGCTGTTCCCATGGCCCCCAACCCCCTCGCTGGCCCTACTCCAACCCACACTGGTGCTGGGGATAAAAGCCCTGCAGCCTCATCCGCCCCGTCCGCTCACCTCAGCCTCATCGCTAGCATGGCTGCTCTGTGGCTGCTTTCATGCCTGGCGCTCCTTGGCGCAGCTCATGGTAAGGCCCTTTTCTGCTTGGGCTGCATAATCCATTAGGTGACAGCCTCATCCGGGCTCGAGAGACCCTGTGTGGGGACGCAGCAGCGCAGACTGTGCCGGTCAGGCTGGGAGCTAGAGAGTCGCCCAGGGGCTGGCTGTGTCCAGGAATCCCCTTTAGCTGCATCAGCTGGGACTCAGGCAGTGTGGTCTTGTGGACAGGGCACTGGATTGGGGCCAAGGAGATCTGTGTTCTATTCTCCACTGTACTGCTGGGTGACTTTGGACTTATCACTTCCCTGCTCTGTGCCTCAGTTTCCCCTCTGTAAAATGGGGCTAATGATCTTGATCTCCTTTGTAAAGGGCTTGATTAAGAGCCCTTGAGTCCTGAATCTGCACATGAGAGGTCTCAGTTTGCCGCTATTGCACTTGCCAGCAGCCAAAATGCTGCACCAGTTGCCAGACCAGGTTTGTTTAATCCAGGCCAATTTGGCTTAGTTACTTTGTACCTCCTTCAGTGCCACTCTGTGTGCTTAAGAGAGACAGTAGTCTTCAGTGATGTCTCTAAAATGTCGTGTGTGGGGGTGTCGCTGTGGGCTGTTAAGCAACTGCTACATTCCACATCAGAGCTGGCTGCATTTCAGCAGCAGGCCAAGCGATGGTTAATGCCTGCTGTAACAGCGGCAGTGAGTGCTGTAGCTAAGGTTGCCGCTCTCACCACCTGCCTGCAGTCCAGTGCAGTAACTCTCTGAAGCTCCCTCTGGACAGCTGGAATAGCCTAGGTTTGGCCTCTGCCTGGTGGTGAATTGTGGGAAAGTGGCTCAGCTGCTTTCAGGCGTGCAAAGCAGGGTATAAATACAAGGTTCTTTCTGTAAATGGCCTTTATGTGCCTAGCTACACTCGTCCGGCCTAGGGCACAAGGCCGGCTCCAGGCACCAGCTTTCCAAGCTGGTGCTTGGGGCGGCATCGAGAATGGGGCAGCAGTCCGAGTCCCGTGGCGGCAATTCGGCGGCAGATCCACTCTTCCCGCTGCCAAATTGCTGCCGCGGGACTCGGACTGCTGTCCCATTCTCACCCGCTGCGGTGGCAATGGGGCGGCAGGTCCGCCGCTCTTCTCTTGCCACCGTGGGGCCCCGCAACGTCAGCCTGCATCGGGGGCAGGGCCGCGGCAACTGCTTGGGGCGGCACAATTGTGAGAGCCACCCCTGCTAGGGCATTGACCAGCAGCTCATACTCTCTCAGGCCTGGGCCCCCATGTCGTCACTGACACCTGTGTCTGGCGGGGTCGGGGAATGCTGCCATTCTGATTGGGTGAGATTTGCCACATAAGACCGACCATACTGGGTCAGAAGGCCATGCTTATGTCCAGCTAGCCCAGTATCCTGCCTTCCGACAGCGGCCGGGCCAGGCACTTCAGAGGGAATGAACAGAACCGGGAAATTATGAAATGATCCATCCCTGGTTGGCCAGCCCCCAGTTTCTAGCCCACAGAGCATGGGGTTGCATCCCTGCCTATCCCGGCTAATAGCCATTGCTGGACCTATCCTCCATGAACTTTAGTTCCTTCTGGGACCCTGTTTTAGTTCTGGCCTTCACAGCATCCCCTGGCAAAGAGTTTCTCAGGCTGACTGTGTGTTGTGTGAAGAAATACTTCCTTTTATTTGTTTTAAATCTGCTGCCTATTCATTTCACTTTGTGACACATCACTTTGTGATGTGTTTTAAATGAAGGGTAAATAACACTTCCCTATTCACTTTCTCCACACTAGTCATGATTTTATAGACCTCTAACATACCCCTCCCCGACCCCAGTCATCTGTTTTCCAAGCTGAAAAGGCCCAGCCTTTTTAACCTCGCTTTATACGGAAGCTGTTCTATACCCATCATCATTTTTGTTGCCCTTCTCTATACCTCTTCCAACTCTACTATAGCTCTTTTGAGATGGGCCGACCACATCTGCACGCCGTATTCAAGGTGTGGGCCTACCATGGATTTATACAGAGGCAACATGATATTTTCTGTCTTATTATTTATCCCTTTCTTGATGACTTCCAACATTCTGTTAGCTTTTTTGACTGCCGCTGCACATTGACTGGATGTTTTCAGAGAACTAGTCACAATGACGCCAAGATCTCTTTCATGAGCGGACCAGCTAAATTAGACTCCATCACTGTGTATGTACTAAATGTGTGGGTGCCACAGGAGTCGGGGACACTGCAGGGTACCAGGCAGGCTGCCCCAGGGCCGTGACTCCCAGACAGGATCTCCGGGTTTTCATTCTGATCAGAAAGTTCCCCAATCTCAGACTCCGCCACGTAACTGACGTCCCCTTCTGAGTCGTTCCGCCAGGCACTGCCCGTGCTCTCGCCAGGCTGCAGGAGGGAGGCGGGCTGGCGCTGTCTCTGGTTACTGGCGCTGCGGCCCCAGGGTGCCAGTGGGGAGCGGAGGGAGACCCAGGCTGACTCCCTTTCCCTGCCAGGCTGTGGTGTGCAGGAAATCCAGCCCATCATCAGCGGCTATGCCCGCATTGTGAATGGCGAGGAAGCGGTTCCCGGATCCTGGCCCTGGCAGGTCTCCCTGCAGGTAAGGAGGGTGGGGAAGTCTCTCTATCGGTGCCGGGTGCCCTGGCTACTCCCTTCGTGCCCCCGCTCCCCCCCGCACCCTCAGCAGTGACCCGAATGCGTTCCTCGCTTGGCCTCGCCCCCATGGCCCTGCCCCATCGCCAAGCCCCGCCCCCGTTTCACAAGTCCATCTTCCCCATTTCCGCTCCCAGAGGCCGGACTCCTGCAGCCCAGAGGCTGGGGATGGGCTCGGGGGAAGGGTGGCTCTTGGGCTGTCCCACCCCCACCTGCTGGGGCGCTCCAGGGGGTTTAGGAGCCTGTGGCTGCCCATGACACGTGCAGGCCTGTGTAGCTCTGGCAGAAGTGCCAGGTTCAGTCCCCGCTGCCAGCGACCCTCCGGGGAGGCTGCAGGGAGCTTGTGGCTGAGGCCAAGGAAAGGTGCCTCCTAGCTGCCCAGGGTGATGCCTGAGCTGGGCACTGCAAGCTGGGCACTGCTGGCGATACCGGGCCGGGGGGATCTCTAGGGCCTGATAGTCTCCCGTGGTTGGCAATTGCAGCAGTCGAAGACGAACAGCTGGCACTTCTGTGGGGGCTCCCTGGTCAGCGAGCGCTGGGTGGTGACAGCTGCGCACTGCGGCGTGACGTGAGTGGGGACTGCCCTGGGGATGGGCTGCGGGAGGGGGGCAGAGCAGGGATATGGCTTAGCAGCCTGTCTGGTGCCGCCTGAAGGGGGCTATGGGCCTCATGGGGAGCAGGGTGCTGCTAGCCCAGGGCCAGGCTCCAGCCCCAGCCATGGCGATGTCACCGCCCCTTGCCCTTCGAGCTCACACCTAGCACCTGGACGATTGTTCCAGCCCCCCCTCCCCCGTAATGCTGGGCTGCCCCCAGCATGCCAGGCTCCAGAGGCTACCCTATCACCTACACCAAGGGGAAAACCGTGCCTGGTCCAGCCAGGTCGCTGCCCGCGTGGAAGGCTCCCTCTGCACTGGCAAACAGCCCCGGGTGCACCTGGGCAATAGCCGCAGGCAGGCAGGACCCCCCGCTGCACAGCCAAACGCACCAGCTCCAGCTCACGGCCCAATGGCTGCTAGTGCCCCACACAGCGCCCTTCGCTGGGGGTGATCCCAGCTCTTCCTGGACACTAGCTGCCTCTCTCCCGGCCCCAGGACATCCAACGTGGTGGTGCTCGGGGAACACGACCGCAGCTCCTCCCAAGAGAACGTGCAGAAACTGGCCATCCAGCAGGTGGGTGAGCGCTCGCCCGGGAGCCGGGCACAGACGCTGAGTGTCTGGGCACAACCCTGTGGTGGGTGCCATGAGCCAGCGCCCAGGGTTGCTGTCTGCTCGCTGCCTCTGTGCAGCCCCACTCTGTGGGCTGAACTCTCTGGGGGTGAGATGGGGCACAGCTTGGAACTCCTGTGTGAGCGTATCTGCTCCAGGCCTGGGGGCATGGTGCCAGCCCCACAGCCAGCTGAGGGAGCCCAGCTGGGGCAAGTCCCCCTGCAGGGGTGCTGTGGGGGGTCCCCTCCACAGCCAGCCAATTCTGCCGGCCACTGCCCTGTCTCCCCTGCCCTCTGTTGGGCACAGCCTGCCTCCCACCCCCCCGAGGGATCTGCTGCCCTGCTCCAGCCATAGGGGGAATGCCCCACGTGTGCGGAGCTGCTGCGTCGGCACACAGCCTGCGCCCCATGTGACCTGCTGCCCTCCTGAGAGATTGCAGCTCCCAGCAGCCCTCTCTGGGTGCAGTGGCACTGGGAGCGGTGGGAGGTTCCCTGTCCCATGCTGCCTGCTGGCTCTAAGGGGCAGACGCAGAGGCTGCCCCAGGCCTGGTGATGCTGGCTGGTCTCAGTGCCCGCTGAATGTACCGGGCCAGGCACCATGGCAACAGGGCCCACGCAAGTACCCCCACCGTGGGGGAGGGGTAGCTGCAGGGACCTGTCCTCATGGGCCCTTGTCTCTGCCACAGGTTTTCACCCACCCGCAGTATAACTCCAACACCATCAACAATGACATCGCGCTCATCAAGCTGGCCACGGCCGCGGAGCTGGGCAGCACTGTGGCCCTGGTGTGCCTGGCAGCCACTGGGGAGCAGTACCAGAGCGGCCAGCTCTGCGTCACCACTGGCTGGGGCAAGACCCGCTACAACGGTACGTCCTCCTGGCGCTGCGCGGAGAGGAGCCCGCATGGCCTTGGGGCCGACATCAACGGCCGGTTTGGCTGTAACGGCCCCTGGAGCTGGGTCACTCACGCGTTGCGGGGTAGGGCCCAGGGCTGGGGATTGTAGGATCAAGGGTGGTTAGTTACCCACCCTATGCCTCAGTTTCCCCACCTGTGGGTGGGGGACAGTAATGCTGACGTACCCCGCTGTGATGCTGTGGACTGGTGTTTGCAAGGCACATTCAGCGTGGGGAGCGAGGGAGGCCCCTCCATGGGTGGAGGGGGACGTGAGTTTTCCCACAACCATCTCCCCCGTCATGGCAGCACTGAGCTGTCGGCCCCCCGGGGTTCACACCCTCATTGGCATCGGGGCGTGTTGGCTCCCCCCGCCATTCGCAGAGCACTCCTTAGAGCTGGGGGGAGGCACGAGAAACCGTTCGGCTCTGTTCCTGTCATCAGCCTGGCTGGACGGGGCCCCTTCTACGCGGGCGGGAAGGCCCAGGGCTGTGGCCCTCTTAGACCCAATGTGACTGGTGCCTGCCTAGAGCCACCCGTGGGGGATCCACAGGGGATCCACCCTGAGGCAGCCATGCATTGGGGCATTGGCAGAGCAGGGCTGGAGCTGGCCCTGGGGGGTGGATCTAGGTCCGAGGACATGGGCCACAGCCCCAGAGAGCCGGCGAAGCACTGTGTGGCCAGCTGGCAGGCCGCTGCCCGGCCGTGGTAGGATGCTGCTTGGCCAGGCCTGGCCAGCTCACCGTTTGCCAGGGCGCGTGGGGGATTGTTGGTGAAAGGGCCTTTTCCTCCACCCGGGCCAGAGCCCTCTGGCATCTCCAGACCCTGGAGCCCCTGGCATGCGGTTCTGCAATGAGTGGAACCCTAGAACCCGGTGCCTGCTCTTGGGCCACCTGGCCCAGCTTTCAGCAGGGAGCATGGGAGGCCAGGGGACTGCGCCTCGGTAGCAGGACGGGCTGGTCACAGGGGCAGCACGTGTGGCACACACCAGCCCCAGGCCATGTGCCATGTCATGTGGCCCTGACCTGCCCTCTCTCCGCTCCCTTTCCAGCCTTAAGCACCCCAAGCAAACTGCAGCAGACGGCGCTGCCCCTGCTGACCAACGAGGAGTGTAAAAACTACTGGAGCAGCAACATCCTGGACTCCATGATCTGTGCTGGAGCAGCTGGCTCCTCCTCCTGCATGGTACAGGG
The DNA here is from genome assembly GCA_033296515.1 of Macrochelys suwanniensis. NCBI lineage: Eukaryota > Metazoa > Chordata > Testudines > Chelydridae > Macrochelys > Macrochelys suwanniensis. The sequence goes on along the minus strand of CM065787.1, from coordinate 666,527 downwards.
CTGCCCCGCTGCCCGGCCTCCTTCCACCCCCGCTGGCCGCTTTGCGCCGTGACTAGCCCTGCGGCCTTGCCACACACGGCTACCTGGCTTGAGCCCTGCTATGGTCTTCTGCTGCCCGGGCGGGGGAGGAAGAGTGCAGTGATCCCTGGTGGGACGCGGGACCCTCATGCCTGCTGCACGAGCCCATAGGGGGCATTGCCCAGAGCATGGACTAGCCCAGCCATTGCTGCTTGGCCAGGAGGGACCTGTGGCCCAGGGGCCGGCTGCAGAGGGGTGGGAAGCAGGGGAGTGTGGGCACTTGGCTGTGGCCCCCCATGTCCTGGGGGCACCAGGCTGGGGAGAATGTGCCAATCCATGGACAGGGCCCTTGTCCCTCTCTCCAGCGTGGCCCAGGCTAGCAGGGGCCCCTCTTGGGGAGGATCCCTGGCAGGGTGTCTGGGCAGGAGGCTGGCACTGGAGGGCACTGAGCCTACCTCTCCATTTGCTTCACAGGGTGACTCCGGCGGCCCCCTCGTCTGCCAGGAGGACGGCGTCTGGCGTCTGGTGGGCGTCGTGTCCTGGGGCAGCAGCCGCTGTGCCACCACCTCGCCAGGCGTCTATGCCCGCGTGAGCCTGCTGCGTGCCTGGGCCAACGGCATCATGGCCAACAACTGAGCCTGCCAGGGCTCCTACCGGCTAGGCCCCAGCGCAGCGGCTGCAGCTCTGCACCCTCCTCTCGCTGTGGGTGACCTGGCTCAACCCAGCCCCGTGGCCTCCCAATAAAACCTTTCTGCAGCATGGCGCCTCTTTGGGTTCCTGCCGTCTCGGGGGTCCCAGCACGCGGTGTCCACCGGACTGGGCACAGCCTGGGCACCACATGCCAGCTGTGGCTGACCCAGCAGGGGGCGCTCACACCCACCACCCATAGGCAGGGCCCACACCAGCTGCAGCCACCTTTACGTTCCCTGCCCCCAGCTGTGCTCTGTGCCCACGGCGAGGTGGCCAGCCAGGCTGTGGAGCTGGGGAAGCTGATCCATAGAATCACAGAATCTCAGGTTGGAAGGGACCTCAGGAGCTTCTAGTCCCACCCCCTGCTCAAAGCAGGACCAACCCCCACTAAATCCATTACTGAAGGGCTCCCAGAGCTACGGAAAGGGCCAGCCGCCCCCCAGGGAAACATCTTCCAGCAGCCTCACGAGCCCCAGCCTGGCTAGGAGGGCCACCCACCCCAGGGAGAGCCCTGCGGGGCACCAGGTTATCAGGGACCACCTAAGGCTCGGCTGCACTAGGGACCTGGACCCGGCTTAGTCCCCATGGCTTAGTGCAGCCCCACCAGCCCAGCTGCTGTTTGAGCCCCCTCCCACAGATCTATCCACAGCCCTGCATGGGGGGAGAGTCTCCCCCCCTCGCAGTGTGTGGGGTAACTGAGGGGCAGGATGCGCCCACGCTGGTCTGCACGGCTCAGCCCCACCCGTTAGCTCGCCCGGGTCAGTGGTTCGGGGCATTGGCTGTCTCCCGTGGAGCTCACGGCTCCCATGTGCCCCCTCGTGATCACGGCCGCCCAATCCTGCCTTTTGGGGCCTGTGCCACGCACTGCCAGTACCCTGCTTGCTGGTAGGGCCACGTTCAGGCACCGCCCCGGCAAGCACCCAGCGCCAGCCTCCACTGCCGCAGCTAAACACCAGCCGGTCCGTGTGGGGGTAGCAGCCGCCTCAGCGGCGTACCTGGCGGGACCAGTAGCGGGCAAGTCACACCCTGTTCAACGCCCCCAGCCACTGCACCTAAGGATGCCCCAGAGGAGCCAGCCCCACGGCTGCAGTCACGGCCTCATGACGCACTTACCTGATGCAGCCACTGGGGGGGGGCCACCACGCTGCACACGGGTGGGGCCGTACATCTCCAAGAGCCGTGATGGCTCCAGCCACAGCCCCACGCGGGGCCCGAACCCAGAGCTGGCGCCAGCAGGTGGCCTAGACGGGACTGGGTCTGCACGCCAGTGCATGGGGGTGGCTGCTTGTGGGCACCTTGCTCAGGAGTGTGGGTTCAGGCCCAGCTGCTTGGAGGGGATCCCCTAGCTCTCAGGGCGCTAGCGTAATGGAAGCTGTGTGGTTTGCCCAGCTCTGCAAGCAGCCGGGAGCCCTCTGTAGAAAACGGTGCTCCGCCCTCCTTGCCTGTACCCGTGCTTAGCATCCCTGTGTGCTGTTACACAGCTGCCATGCTCCACCCGAGGTGGCTGCAAGTCAGTGCTGGATGAACGATCCCTGTGGCTAGCGGCTGGTGCTCGGGGAGGGACGCCCTCTAGAAATGCAAGTCTTTGGCTGGCTGCTTGTTTCCTCCCTTCCCCAGTGCAGCACCATGTGTCACCAGTCCAGCTTCTGGTCACCCCTGGAGTCATCCTCTCTACCCCCTCCACAGTCCCCTCCCCACCTCTGGTCTGTTGAGCCCACCCGCTCTTCCCAGATGCACTCCCAGACCCGTTAGCTCCTCCCTGCCCGGGGCCACAAACGAGAGCCCCAGCTCCCCCTTCCCAGCTGGTTCCCAGCACTCCCGGACAAAAGGCTGTTTTGGCAGCATGGGGCAGGCCCCTTTCAGCTCCCTGGTGGGGTTTCCTTGGAAGGAAAGGACCTTCCTCCTGCTGTTCCGACTCTGGGGCCATGCTGGGCAGCTGGCTGGGCGAATGGTTGCAGGAAATTCAGCGTTTTGACAGAATCACCCCCCAAAAAATTGTAGAAATTTTTCAACAAAAATAAGTGTTTCATTTTCATAGAATTTTTTTGGGGGGAGGATGTTGCAAACAGCCCTGCCCTTGCCTCCCCATGAGACCCTGGTGGGCCAACACAGACGATCGACTCTGCTGCCTCCTTGGTGTTTGCACCGTACACAAACTGAGCAGGGTCGGCCAAGCTACTGGGGAAGGGAGTAGGTTGACTAGCCGCAAAGATTGTTAGGGCTTTGCATGGGGTTAGCGGCCGGAGACCCGGTCAGGATCAAGGCCCCATTGTGCAACATTACAGGGGTAGCCCTACAAAAACCCCTATTGTTAAATGAATTGTCTGTGTCACTTTATGAATGGGGCCCACTTCTTCCACAACGCCGGAGCTCTCAGCACCAAATCCTCCCCATTTTACAGCTGGGGACACTGAGGCAGAGATTGGGGAAGTGACTTGCTCACAGTCTTCCTGCAGGCCAGGGGCAGAGTCAGGAATGAAGCCGAATTCTCCCACGGCCCAGGCGCGTGCATAATACACTAGGCTGCTTGATTTATTAAAAGTGACCCCACAAAAATGGCTGCTTGAGGTAGGTTCACATATTGCTCCCTGTGCGGGTGAAATCCTGGGGCCATGGACATCATTAGTAAAATGCCCGACTGCCCTCACAGGGATCGGACTTCACGGACCCCTAGAGCCAAGGCCAGAAGGGACCAGTGGGATCAGCTAGTCTGAGCCGCTGCATAGCCCAGGCCAGAGCCCTGCCCCACTATTGCTCCTAGAGCAGATCTCTTAGAAAGGCAGCAAATCTCCATTTAAAAATGGACAGTGACGGAGAACCCCCCAGGACCCTTGGTAAATTGTTCCAGTGATTATTCGCATAGTTAAAAACTGACACCTTATTTCCAGTCTCAATTTGTCTAGTGTCAACTTCCAGCCATTGGCTTGTGAGACCTTTGTGTGAGACCTCTTATCTGCTAGACTGAAGAGTACATTGTTAAACATTTGTTCCCCACGTGGATACTTACAGACTGGGTCAAGTCACCCCTGAACCATCTCTTTGTTAAGATAAGCAGACTGAGGTCCCAAGGTCTATCACTATCAAGGTTTTCTGATCCTTTAATCATTCTCGTAGCTCTTCTCTGACCCTCGCCAATGTATCCACATCCTTCTTGAACTGGACACACCACAACTGGACATAGGATTCCAGCAGCATCGCACCAGGGCCACATACAGAGATCAAAGAACCTCTCTGCTCCTCCTCGAGATTCCACCGTTTCTGCACCCTAGGATGGCATGAGCCCTTTTGGCCCCAGTGCTGCATGGGGAGCTCATTTCAGCGGATTATGCACCACAACACACAAATCTTTACCCAGGGTGCCCTGGTCTTTCCCGCTGAGTTTCCTGCTCACCCCCACTTCTCCCAGCTGAGAGCCATGAACAAGCAGGCTGCACTCAGTTCCCCATCAGGCAGCAGCAGCATGCCAATCCTGTGCCCATGGAGTACCCCCTGTAGGCCAGAGCAACACTGCATGGGCTAAGGGGATCAGGGCCTACATCCTGATTAACCGTGGCAGGAAAGAACCCAGCTGAGAGTGCTGGGAGCTCGGCAAACCTCAATGAGATGCCCAAGCCAAGTGCTGCGGGCACAGGAGTTAGGGATGGAGAAGAGTAACACTACCCGACATTTGAACAGTGTCTTTCACCCGCATAGGACCACAAAACCCTTGGCAAGCTCTATGAAGCAATCTGCTTCCCTGCTAGCAACATGCAGCCACTTCTGGGGTGGAACTTGGCAGCTGTTTACCAGCACAGAGGAATGCCACACCTCAGTGGGCTGATCCTAGAGGCTAGTGGAATGCACCCAGCTCTTATTGGGTGCAACAGGAGCTTCAGTGGCCCCTTAGTCTGAGCCTCTTGTGTTGCATCTTGTGAGAGTTGACCAAGCAGCACAGCGCCTGCTGGCACCCAGTGGCTGGGTACGGACTCCACGGGATGGGTAACCCCCAGGGACCCAACACCGCCAGTGGGTCTCCCATTCCTAGTGACCCGGCCCCACACTGCTTAGCTGGCGAGCACCGAGGGATCACAGAGGGCGCTGAGATAACGGACTCATCAGGCAAGTACTTTCTGACTCCAGCCCGTGCCAGGAGAAGAGGAGTTCTCATGTCTCCATCTGCCGTGAGAATGCGGGATTCCGTCTCCTCTGCAAAGCTCACACACCAAACACAACTACAAGGCAGAGGGGTTCTAGGCAAACCTTTATGCTGCCAGGCCAGCAGGCTCCATGGCAATGAGCATCCATACAGGCCGTGAGGTACTCCAGAGCTCCGGGAACCTGCACATTTCAAGGCACCAATTTAGTTTCGCATTTCTGCTACAGCCGATCTTAGCAAACCCCAACAGTGACATGCCATGGTGAGGCACACCTCCCTGCGTTCATCCCCGGCGGCTGTCTGTCGGGCCAGGCAATGAACACACAGACACTCCTCCGACTTACAGTTTGACTGTACTTATATATATATTCCCCCACTGGACTCTGTCAGTTTCCTTTTCACCTCCACCCAGATACCACTGGATTGATTCGTTCTGCACAATTAAACGGCTGCCAATTAGCAGAGAGAGCTCGTTAATTAGATCAGGCCGCAAAGTCAACGGAAATCACACTCGCCCGTCGGCTGACTCTACTGGACTTCCCTTCGATTGCTCGCGCCCGCTCTAATTGCATTGCTCCCATTCAAATTCTAGTTCTTTTTTTAAAATATTGCCCATTGGCCTAACGCGCTCTGAATCCATCACACACGATGATTTACTTCCGTGGCTTTGTTACAGGGGGCCCGGGGCCCTCTCTTCTTTCCGAGGCTACAGCCTGTCCTGGCACTCCAGCCTTTCACTTCGAAGCACCCTTAATGAATCGCTGGCGCAGCCTAAGAACTACCTCGCTCTTCAGGGGAGAGGGGGAGGAGCAAACAGGAGCCCAGCGTCGTCGTCCCCTCTCTGCCCCCCCATGGGAATCTCTTTAAATATTTACAAGCCCATTTCCACTCGTCTCGTGCTCCGCTGCACGTCCACAGAGGCAGCCGCTAATAGTAGACTGATCTCTCCGAGTAGTTCCCAGCGCGGTGTGTGCCGGTGAGGCCGTCACATGGCCGCCAGCTGCCCCAGCACCATCCTGAACTGCTGCGTGCTGCTGGCCAGGTCCTTGACCCGCTCCACCATGTCCTTGGCGGCGGAGGGGGATGGGTAGTGGAGGGCGGCGGCCTTGGTGGTTACCACGATCTCCTTGAGCATGTCGCACAGAAGGTTGCTGTAGTGGGTGACCTTGTGGCGCACATCCTGCGCCCGGGCCTGGCGCGACAGGGTGTCGCCGATGAACACCAGCTTGTGGGCGCTCAGGATGACGAACTTGCTGTGGGCCACGAAGATCTTGGGTGGCTGGTTGGTGCCCACGGCGGTGAAGAAGGCGTCCACAGCATTGGTGAGTGTGGTGAGGTTGGCCTCGCACTGCTCCAGGTAGAAGAGGAGCAGCTGGCGGTCGGAGGGGCACAGGGTGCTGCCGCCCCGCACCTGGGCATAGTGCTGTGGCGGCGTCCAGCTGGAGAGGTCGTTGTCGATGGGGCGCGTGACCTCCTGCTCCAGTCGCTCAAACTGCTTCAGCTAGGGGGAGAGGGACAGCACGTCAGGGGCAGGGTGCGGCCAGGCCTGGCTGAGCGTGACAAAGTGCCCCCCACCCCCAGTGGCTGGCTCCCGCAACAGCTACTGACTCAGCCAGAGGAGCCACTACCATGCCCCTGCGCTAGAGCCTGGCACGGTCAACGCTGCCCAAGGGGATTAGGCGTCAACTCCCTTCGTTCTTGAAAATCTCTGTCTTAGTGTCAAAGGCCTCAGGTCAACCCTGGCTGATGGCAGTGGGGTCGGCACACCCAGGCCTGGCTCTACTCACCGACTCTGGCATGGACAGACACCCCACTGCAAGCGTGTTCAGAGCCCCAGACCTAGGCACCAAGGGAAAGGGGAGCAGCGGGGCTCAGATAAAAGCGTGGCCAGGGGGGAGGGAGCCGGAGTCTGTCCCTGTGGGCCCTGCGGGGCCGGCCTGGCCACGGGGGAGGGAGCCGGAGTCTGTCCCCGTGGGCCCTGCGGGGCCGGCCTGGCCACGGGGGAGGGAGCCGGAGTCTGTCCCCGTGGGCCCTGCAGGGCCGGCCTGGCCACGGGGGAGGGAGTCGGAGTCTGTCCCCGTGGGCCCTGCAGGGCCAGCCTGGCCACGGGGCAGGGAGCCAGAGTCTGTCCCTGTGGGCCCTGCAGGGCCGACCTGGCCACGGGGCAGGGAGCCAGAGTCTGTTCCCGTGGGCCCTGCGGGGCCGGCCTGGCCACGGGGGAGGGAGCCGGAGTCTGTCCCTGTGGGCCTTGCAGGGCCGACCTGGCCACAGGGCAGGGAGCCGGAGTCTGTTCCCGTGGGCCCTGCGGGGCCGGCCTGGCCACGGGGGAGGGAGTCGGAGTCTGTCCCCGTGGGCCCTGCGGGGCCGGCCTGGCCACGGGGGAGGGAGCCGGAGTCTGTCCCTGTGGGCCTTGCAGGGCCGACCTGGCCACAGGGCAGGGAGCCGGAGTCTGTTCCCGTGGGCCCTGCGGGGCCGGCCTGGCCATGGGGGAGGGAGCCGGAGTCTGTCCCTGTGGGCCCTGCGGGGCCGGCCTGGCCACAGGGCAGGGAGCCGGAGTCTGATCTGCCTCACGCATTGTCCACAGCATTAATTTCAATTGCAGAATGGCTAAACCTGCCTCCCGAACGTCTGTGCTGTCCCCAGCAAGTCAAGGGGGTGGAGAGTCTGGACTTGGCTTGACAGCAGCCTTTGGCCCGGACCTCCCTAGGGGCCCGTTATTGTTTATTATTTGTATTACCCAGCCCCTGGGAACAGGGCAGCCTCAGGTCCCTCTTGCCTTCAGGAGGATCCCCCCAGAGCCAGAGGATCTCCTTCGGGAGACAGGGCAAGCTGGGGCGATACCCGAGTGCGTGGATCTGCCTGACACGGGGGCTGCGCTGTGAATGTTGGGACAGGAGGGGCCTGTGCAGAGGGCTGGGCCCTGCTTGGGGAGAGCCATCTACAGCAGAGGGTACTTCCCAGCCTCCCCCCATCGCTAGCCAAGCTCCTGTCTGTGCTCCCCAGGCTCCTGTCAGGGTGCCCCCACCCCCCGAGAGGGCTGGGCCCCGGTACCTGCTGCTGCTCCAGCTGCCCCTTGCCCTGCCGCATGATGTTGCCTTTTTCCAGCAGCTCCTTCTGGGTTTTCTCAAACTCCTCCTTGCCCTGGAAGAAGGGAGGCCAGGGGGTGAGTAACGGCCATAGGGGAAAGGTCCCTTCATCACAGCCCGTCCCACGCCAGGGCAGAGATCCAGGATGCCCTCTCTCCGGCGCGAGCACAGCGATGAATGGGGCTGGCCTGGCACAGTCACCCCCTCCTGGCCTGGGGAGCCCTAGCCCTGGGAGAAGCTCTGTGCTCCAGTTCCTAGCCCCTCTCCTCCAGAACAGGCAGGGGCTGGCTCTCCAGCTGCCAGCCACTCACTCCTGGGGGGCTGCCTACGCCCTGGCCTCCGCGGTGATTGGGAGCCCAGCCTGCCTGCCACAAGCCCCGGGGGGGCACCGAGGGCTCCCAAGAGGGGGCGGATTGCAGCCACCCCCTGCGAGGAACCCGAGAGGCAGCTGCCCCACTTCAGCACGCAGTGCCCCACCCCTCAGAGCAGAGCATGGGGCAGGTGGGACCAGCACACACAGAGCTGGCTTTAGAGCTGCAGCCCGGGTGCAGTACTGCAGGAGGCCAGGCGGTGGCGCTGCAGGCTCACAGCTGGAGAAGGCTGGCTGAGTCCCATGGGTCCCAGATGGCACACGCGCACTGGCTGGCTGGGTGCCCAGCCCTGTGGCCTGGCCAAGGGGAGATGCCCAGTAGGACTCAGCTGGAGGACTCAGCCAGGCGGAAGGGAGGCAGCTCATCCCCCACTAGGCTTGGCTAGCTAGGCTAGGCTTCCTAAGCTAGGAACGGCTTGGCTAGCCCCACGCCGGGGCTGCATCCACACGGCCCCCGGGCTGGCTCCCTGGGAGCGGCTGCTGCAGAGGAAGCGCAGCCAGTGCATGGGCACCTGGGAGGCGGTTACGGGGCACATGGAGAGGGTTCCCAGCAGACTGAAGGCCCCTTCAGCCCTCCCCTTGGGGGGGAGGGATAGCTCAGTGGTTTGAGCATTGGCCTGCTAAACCCAGGGTTGTGAGTTCAATCCTTGAGAGGGCCATTTAGGGATCTGGGGCAAAAAAATCTGTCAGGGGACAGTACTTGGTCCTGCTAGTGAAGGCAGGGGACTGGACTCGATGACCTTTCAAGGTCGTTCCAGTTCTAGGAGATTGGCATATCTCCATTAATTTTTAAAAAAATAGGGGGAGGGAGCCCAACAAACATGGGCCTCTGGGCTGTCAAAGGGGTAAGGAACCCGACGTCCGCCACGGTGCCCAGCATCCCGGCCTTAGGAAACCTGCCCAGCCCAGGCTCACCCGTGGCACCCTGCTACCCTGCTACCCGGCTTGGGAAGTGGGAATGCCCTGGCCAGGGCAGTGTGCCGGGGAAGGAAGCCAAGGTGCTGGGGGCAGCAGGCACCAGTCCCTACCCCCACGGCCATCGCGGGTGATGCCCAGGCACGTTTCAACATACCGTGCCTGGGGGCAGCAGCTGCGCCCGGGGCAGGGTCCAGTGGGGGCAGTGCTGGAGGGAGAAGCAGGAGGAAAAGACAGGGAGGGGTGAATGGGGGAGGCCTGTCTCAGTCGGCGGGGGTGCCCAGCGAGATGTGCCTCCCTCCCAGCCCCCGCTCTTCCCTGGGGTGCCCCCCCCGCCGCCGCCCACCTGAAGGTGTACGTAGTCGTAGTCCTCCATCCAGCCGCTCTCGCTGTTCTCGTACGGGCCATCGGGTGAGTCCTGTGCCAGGAACTTGGGCGGGGAGGGCAAGGGCCGCGACTGGATGCTGCTGGCCTTGTCGACCGGCGCCAGTGGGGCATGGCTGGATTCCGGGCCGTCCGCCGGCGGCTTGCCCCGTCTGAAGAGCAGAGAGGCGTTGCCATGCAGGAAGGAGGCCAGCTGCTTGGTGTCGTCGGGGATGCCCCGTGAGTACATCACCAGGCGGTCCAGGTCATCGGTGCCGCCCGACTTGCCGGCCACCAGGGCGCCGGGGGCCCAGCCGCAGCCATCTAGCGCCTGGCTGTGCCGCAGCAGGGCCTGGTACACGTCCTCCATCTTCTGCAGCTGCTTGCTGAGCTTGGTGTGCAGGGCCCGGTCGGAGGCCTGGGCCGCGTTGCCCACAGCCCCGCGGGCAAACTCCAGCAGGTCCCGCAGCGCCCCCTTGATGCCCTCGGCCGCTGCTCGGAGGCTGGGCGCATGGAGCTCCAGCTGCTCCGGGCTGCGCCAGCCGGTGCTGATGAAGGACATGAGATAGGAGACGGAACCACTGATGTGGTGCTGGAGCCGGGCCAACAGCTCCATGGCCGCGTCCAGTTCCAGGCCCAGTTCCTTGGGTGCCTCCTTGCCCGGCCCCACGTCCAGCGAGGAGCTGGAGACATTGCTGCGGGTGCTGCCCGTGCTGGAGCCCGAGAGGCGCTTGGCATCACCCGCCCTGGCCTCCCGGTCCACCTGCGGCGGCACGTCGTAGATGTACTCGCCCTCGGCGTCCAGGCTGCCAGCGTGCAGCTCCCGGGGCACATCGTACACGTCCTGCGCGGGCCCCGCCGGCTTCCGCAGGCCGGGAGGCACGTCGTAGATCTCCTGCGGGAAGGGGGCCTCGGGGGCACCCTTCCCTGCCACCGGCGGCACGTCGTACACGTCCTCGGGCAGGGCCGGCTCTGCCGGGGGCCGGGGCAGGTCCAGCACCTTCGGCTTGGCAAAGGCAGGGGGCACGTCGTAGGTCTCCTCTCGGGAGGGGCCGTCCGGGACGTCCTTGCTCACGGATGGGGGAATGTCATACACCTGCATGGGGGGACAGCAGCTGTGAGCGCCCGGCCCTGCCCGCGCCCCTTCCTACCGCCCGCGCCCGGCCCTGCCCTGCCCGCGCCCCTTCCTACCGCCCGCGCCCGGCCCGCGCCCCTTCCTACCGCCCGCGCCCGGCCCGCGCCCTTTCCTACCGCCCACGCCCGGCCCTGCCCGCGCCCCTTCCTACCGCCCACGCCCGGCCCTACCCGCGCCCCTTCCTACCGCCCGCGCCCGGCCCGCGCCCCTTCCTACCGCCCGCGCCCTGCCCGCGCCCCTTCCTACCGCCCGCGCCCGGCCCGCGCACTTTCCTACCGCCCGTGCCCGGCCCTGCCCGCGCCCCTTCCTACCGCCCACGCCCGGCCCTGCCCGCGCCCCTTCCTACCGCCCGCGCCCGGCCCTGCCCGTGCCCCTTCCTACCGCCCGCGCCCGGCCCTGCCCCTCCCTACCGCCCGCGCCCGGCCCTGCCCGTGCCCCTTCCTACCGCTCGCGCCCGGCCCGCGCCCCTTCCTACCGCCCGCGCCCGGCCCTGCCCACACCCCTTCCTACCGCCTGTGCCTGGCCCTGCCCTTGCCCCTTCCTGCTTCCCATGCCTGGCCCGTACCCCTTCCTATCGCTTGCCCCTTCTTGGTGTCAGAGCCCTGAGGGGTCAGAAAACTGCTCAATATTTATTATTTTTCAGAAATCTGATGGCTTTGAAGCCACTCTGGTGGTTGTGGGGCCCGCCTGGCGCTTCTTGGAGGCTGGGACCTGCCCCCCAGTCCCTGCTGCCAGTTCCCACTGAGCCCCCAGCTCTAGCAACCCCAGGCACCCGCCCCTGCTTGCTGTGGCACCGTCTGAGCTCGCCAACGCTGCACCGACCCCACATGGGAGCTCGCTGGAGGAAATCCGGAGCTGCGCCCCATGGGGGCTGGCATGGTGCCCTCGTGCTGCAGAGCCAGGCATGGCTGAGTGCTGGGGCACGCCAGGGAGCCAGGCTGGGAGCCCAGCCCTGAGGCAGGCAATGCCCCCTGCCCGCATTCAGGCCCCCTCGGCGCCACTCACAGTTTGGGGAGCCTGGTGCAGGGCCTTCTCCACGCTGGGCGGCACGTCGTAGATCTCCAGGCTAGGCTCCCGGGCTGTGGGGCCCTTCACTGCCATTGGGGGGGTGTCGTAGACCTGCGAGCGCAGCAAGCAACGCCATTGGTTCCTGTGGCTAGTGCATGCCCGGGCAGCTGCCCGTAGCCACACGGATCCCCAGGGACACCGGGACGGCCGGATGACTCAGCCCCACTGCCCCGAGCCCAGGAGCCTGGCTGACAGCGGCCAGGAAGGTGCATGAGCTCCACAATAGAGACGCGGAGGGATGGAGGGCAGTCATCTGTCCCCCACATCACTCTCATCCTAAAGATGGCCTCCAGTTGAGCCTGATCGGTTGGTATCCCTTCTGCCTTTGCTAGCATGAACCACAAATCTCTTTGAAGCTTGCTACAGTCTAGGTCCTAGATGCTTCATGTGGCAGGGAGTTCCACAGGTAATCACACTGGAATCTGCCCTCTTTTCAGAGTCATTGGGCATCCCTTGTTCTTGCATTGGAGACTCTGCCCCTTGGACCAAAGCCGAGGCGGAGAGAGCTCCTGCCCTGCATGTCACCCCCTGGTGGACGAGCAAGGAGCCAGAGTACCCCTGAAGAAGCTCTGCCCCCAGGCCCGGGTGGACAATGCATGGGGAGAGCACCTACGGGATGAGGGAGGGGGAGGGGCAGCTAGCTAGCCAGGCCAGGCCACAGACACACACAGGCCTCTCAGCCCGCCCACCTGCCGGTGCAGGGCCTCACCTCCTGGCTGTACTGGCTGGCGAGCACGCCCCGGACGGGGGGCACGTCGTAGATCTCCTGGGGCCTAGAGACAAGGAGATGCCGTGGGATATCGTACTCGTCCTGCTCGCCTTTGGGTGAGTCGTAGATGTAGACCTGCCCCACCCGGGTGGGCACCACCACCTGGAAAAGAGCACGGGGCAGGTGATCAGGGCACTGCCATGGGGCATAGGCACCCCCGGCCCGTGGGGAGCAGAGTTTCCCCTGGTACGGGCAGGCAGTGGTAGGGAACAGAGCAGAGAAATCACCTGGGGGTCTGTAGCCAGCAGTTCCTGCGTTGGCACTGAATGGGGGGTAGTGCCCAGAGTAAGTGCCCCCACCCCGGCTACAGAGCAACGGGCACCTCCCCCCATGTGCCGGCTGTCGCCTGTTCACGCTGGTGCAGGGGATGGGCGTTCTGCAGCCAGCGCTGCCTCCTGAACCTCTCCCCGTCCTGCTCGCCTGGGAGGGGCAATGCCAGAGCCCGCAGCCAGCCAGAGCGAGCCGGTCAGGGCTGTGGGCCGCTCCGGGGACAACACAAGGCAGCTGCCGAGCTCCCTGGCCGTGCCGACAGTGGGGGGGAGCTGGGGCGGGGCAGCTACAATGACTCCTCCAAGCAGTCGGGCACATGGCCAGCAGCTGGCCTCACACGAGTGGCCAGGCCCCAGTTTGCAGGCAGGCCAGGGCTGGCGGGAGAGCCCCTCCCCAAGAGCTCATGTGCCAGGCTGGCGAAGGAAGGTGCTGCCCTGCTTTGGGGGGACTGAGGCTCACAGAGACCACGGGGCATGGCCTGGGTGCCACAGAGAGACCGCGCCGAAGCCAGGAACCACCGTCGCTTGCGAGGAGAGGGCTGCCGGAGAAGGAAGGACAGCCCGGTGCTCAGACTGAAAACTGGTACTTGGCAAACCCAGGTTCAAACCCCAAATTGACTGTAGACGGGCCCAGATGACCCTGGAGATGTGCCTCAGTTTCCCCTCCTGTTGAGTGGGAGCACAGCCCCGGGGGCTGCGAGGACTTCAGTGAAGAGAGCAAGGTGCTCCCATGCCACAGGGAGTGGGCGTAGCCACACCCCAGGCAGGAGCAGGCAGCCGCCGGAGAAGTGGCAGTGGCTGAAAGGCGAAGGACCAGCCAGGGCTGCCGTCCCCTGCACACACCACTGCTGCAGGCGCTGCCATGGTTCTACCAGCTGCACAGGGCCTAAGGATGGCCAGGGCCCCACACGGGCCTACAGCCTACCCATGGGAGTTGGGCACCTCGGGGCCAGGGCTCAAGTGACAAGAACATTAACCTGTGGGTAGAGGGGCAGTGGCAGAGCTGGGCCTGGGTCTGGGCTAGTGGGGGCTGTGGGGCAGCAGAGCTGGGGGGAGCCCAGGGCTGGGATAGCGGGGGCTGTGGGGTGGGAGGGGGGAGCCCAGGGCTGGGACAGCGGGGGCTGTGGGGCGGGAGAGCTGGGGGGAGCCCAGGGCTGGGATAGCGGGGGCTGTGGGGTGGGAGCGAGGGGCGGAAGAGGAGGGGGGAGCCCAGGGCTGGGATAGCGGGGGCTGTGGGGTGGGAGCGAGGGGCGGCAGAGGAGGGGGGAGCCCAGGGCTGGGATAGCCGGGGCTGTGGGGTGGGAGCGAGGGGCGGCAGAGGAGGGGGGAGCCCAGGGCTGGGATAGCGGGGGCTGTGGGGTGGGAGCGAGGGGCGGCAGAGGAGGGGGGAGCCCAGGGCTGGGATAGCGGGGGCTGTGGGGTGGGAGCGAGGGGCGGCAGAGGAGGGGGGAGCCCAGGGCTGGGATAGCGGGGGCTGTGGGGTGGGAGCGAGGGGCGGCAGAGGAGGGGGGAGCCCAGGGCTGGGATAGCGGGGGCTGTGGGGTGGGAGCGAGGGGCGGCAGAGGAGGGGGGAGCCCAGGGCTGGGATAGCGGGGGCTGTGGGGTGGGAGAGCTGGGGGGAGCCCAGGGCTGGGATAGCGGGGGCTGTGGGGTGGGAGCGAGGGGCGGCAGAGCTGGGGGGAGCCCGGGGCTGGGATAGCGGGGGCTGTGGGGTGGGAGAGCTGGGGGGAGCCCAGGGCTGGGATAGCGGGGGCTGTGGGGTGGGAGCGAGGGGCGGCAGAGCTGGGGGGAGCCCGGGGCTGGGATGGCGGGGGCTGTGGGGTGGGAGAGAGGGGCGGAAGAGGAGGGGGGAGCCCAGGGCTGGGATAGCGGGGGCTGTGGGGTGGGAGCGAGGGGCGGCAGAGGAAGGGGGAGCCCAGGGCTAGGATAGCGGGGGCTGTGGGGTGGGAGCGAGGGGCGGCAGAGGAGGGGGGAGCCCAGGGCTGGGATAGCGGGGGCTGTGGGGTGGGAGCGAGGGGCGGCAGAGGAAGGGGGAGCCCAGGGCTGGGATAGAGGGGGCTGTGGGGTGGGAGCGAGGGGCGGAAGAGGAGGGGGGAGCCCAGGGCTGGGATAGCGGGGGCTGTGGGGTGGGAGCGAGGGGCGGAAGAGGAGGGGGGAGCCCAGGGCTGGGATAGCGGGGGCTGTGGGGTGGGAGCGAGGGGCGGCAGAGGAGGGGGGAGCCCAGGGCTGGGATAGCGGGGGCTGTGGGGTGGGAGCGAGGGGCGGCAGAGGAGGGGGGAGCCCAGGGCTGGGATAGCGGGGGCTGTGGGGTGGGAGCGAGGGGCGGCAGAGGAGGGGGGAGCCCAGGGCTGGGATAGCCGGGGCTGTGGGGTGGGAGCGAGGGGCGGCAGAGGAGGGGGGAGCCCAGGGCTGGGATAGCAGGGGCTGTGGGGTGGGAGCGAGGGGCGGCAGAGGAGGGGGGAGCCCAGGGCTGGGATAGCGGGGGCTGTGGGGTGGGAGAGCTGGGGGGAGCCCAGGGCTGGGATAGCGGGGGCTGTGGGGTGGGAGCGAAGGGCAGCAGAGGAGGGGGGAGCCCAGGGCTGGGATAGCCGGGGCTGTGGGGTGGGAGTGAGGGGCGGAAGAGGAAGGGGGAGCCCAGGGCTGGGATAGCGGGGGCTGTGGGGTGGGAGCGAGGGGCGGCAGAGGAGGGGGGAGCCCAGGGCTGGGATAGCGGGGGCTGTGGGGTGGGAGCGAGGGGCGGCAGAGGAGGGGGGAGCCCAGGGCTAGGATAGCGGGGGCTGTGGGGTGGGAGCGAGGGGCGGCAGAGGAGGGGGGAGCCCAGGGCTGGGATAGCGGGGGCTGTGGGGTGGGAGCGAGGGGCAGCAGAGGAGCGGGGAGCCCGGGGCTGGGATAGCCGGGGCTGTGGGGTGGGAGCGAGGGGCGGCAGAGGAGGGGGGAGCCCAGGGCTGGGATAGCGGGGGCTGTGGGGTGGGAGCGAGGGGCGGCAGAGCTGGGGGGAGCCCGGGGCTGGGATAGGACAGTGTGTGTCTGTGTCATGTGAAACCACACTAGTTGGGGGCTTATAACACCCCTAGGCACCCCCCCGGTCCCTGCACTGCAGTGTGCTCTCTGCACGGAGGTCAGCCGTGGGGGGCTGGGGCTTCGGCCTGCAGGAGGTAGCTCGCTTGGCCTGGCTTCCCCCGGCCGGTGTTTGCACAGCTGAGCGCCTGGCCCTGTGCTGGGCAGGCAGCGCCCTGGAGTCTGGGGCACCAGGCCTGGAGCCGCCTGCTGTCTGTACGCCGTGCCCTGCATTGCTGCCTGCTGGCCGTGGCCAGTTTGGGCTGAGGGACTGCAGACCTTTTTCGAGGGCCTGGGCCGCGTGGCGCGAACCCGCAGCACCCCTGGGCTGGCTGGCATGTCGAGGGGGCCCCGTGCAATCCCGGCTCGGGCAGCCTGCTTTGCTCCTCACCCATTTTACAGCCAGAAGGGGCCATCAAGGCTGATGTCCTGCACATCGCAGGCCACAGAACCTCACCCACCCACTGCTGTAACAGACCCCGAACCTCTGGCTGAGTCACTGATGTCCTCAAGTCCCAGAGAATCCACCATTTACCCCAGTTCAACCCAGCAAGCAACCCTGCCGCACACTGCATCTGTGTCACTCTGAGCCAGGGGAAATTCCTTCCCCACCCAAATACAGCGACCCTGAGCACGTGGGCAAGAGCCAGCAGCCAGACAGCTGGGAAAGACTTTGGAGGGACAGCGCCTGCCCCGCCGATATACGCTCGGTTCCCGCTTAATCCCCAGCTCCTCCCATGTGACTACCAGCCCCCCTGGCCGCTGATTTCCCTGCTGTAAAATCAGGCTGTATTTTAGCCCGATTGCCCTTTGCCTTTATGGCCTTACCGGGGTGGCAGGACTGCACTGCTCCCCGTGCGCCTGGCTGGAGTGCCAGGTGCTGCCACGGCCATCCCTGGCATGGGCTGCTAGCCTGGTGCCAGAGCCAGCCTCTGCCCCAGAGCTGCCAGGGCTGCCCCCATCCCGGGAGCTTTGCCATGGACAATCAGCCCACGGTGGCACCTGGCACAGTAGCTGCTGCCTTGGTGCACCTGCTCTGGGAAGCACGGGCCAGGCTGGCTCCCTAGCCAACCCGAGGGAGGAGTCTGCCCCAGGCTCGGGGGAGGAGGGCTCTGCCCGGTGTGCCCCTGGGCTCGAGCCTTCGGTCCTGGGGGCAGCGACCCTGTGGCAGCAGGCGTTCCCGGCCTACCTCCCGTGTGCCCCGCTGTGTGCGTGCCGGCCTGCTTCAGAGCATGGGCATGTCTGCGGGCAGCCGTCTGTCTGCGTGTGTGTGTGCGCGCGCGCGCGCCTGTGTCTGCTTCTGGGCATGGGCACATCTGCGGGCAGCCGTCTGTCTGCGTGTGTGTGTGTGCATGTGTGTGTGTGTGCGCCTGTGTCTGCTTCTGGGCATGGGCACATCTGTGGGTGGCCGTCTGTCTGCGTGTGGCTTATGGGTGCACCAGCGCAGGCAGTGAGACAGGCGTCGGGCACCATCGCAGCCCTGGGGGGGCACCACTAGGTGGCTCGCAGCAGAGACAGTTTGTAGGATTGTAAACACACGGAACGGCACAGAGAGGACTCCGGAGCTGGCTGGCTGGGGGCCCTCCACTGGGGGCACAGACCGAGCAGGCTCCACCCCGCTCCCCCTCGACTCCCGCCTCCCCGGGGGGACCTAAGGGATCCATTAATGCTTGGGGCTCAGAGCAGCCCTGCGGGCAGGAGTTAGCTGGGGTTCCCCTGAGGGGCGGGGGCCATGGGGCGTGCCCGAGTCCCAGGGTGCGTGTCTGTGCGCATACCCCGCACACTAAGGAGGGGGGCAGGTGTCTAGGCAAGGTCCCACCCACAGCCCCCGACTATCCCAGCTCCGCTGATGCCCCTCGACCCCAACCCGCAGCCCGATGCCATCCGAGCCCAGGGCTTCCCACCCCATCTGCCCCCGACCCGCAGCCCGATGCCATCCGAGCCCAGGGCTTCCCACCCCATCTGCCCCTCGACCCCGACCTGCAGCCCGATGCCATCCGAGCCCAGGGCTTCCCACCCCATCTGCCCCTTGATCCCGACCCGCAGCCCGATGCCATCCGAGCCCAGGGCTTCCCACCCCATCTGCCCCTCGACCCCGACCCGCAGCCCGATGCCATCCGAGCCCAGGGCTTCCCACCCCATCTGCCCCTCGATCCCGACCCGCAGCCCGATGCCATCCGAGCCCAGGGCTTCCCACCCCATCTGCCCCTCGACCCCGACCCGCAGCCCGATGCCATCCAAGCCCAGGGCTTCCCACCCCATCTGCCCCCGATCCCGACCCGCAGCCCGATGCCATCCGAGCCCAGGGCTTCCCACCCCATCTGCCCCCGATCCCGACCCGCAGCCCGATGCCATCCGAGCCCAGGGCTTCCCACCCCATCTGCCCCTCGACCCCGACCCGCAGCCCGATGCCATCCGAGCCCAGGGCTTCCCACCCCATCTGCCCCTCAACCCCGACCCGCAGCCCGATGCCATCTGAGCCCAGGGCTTCCCACCCCATCTGCCCCTTCATCCCGAACCGCAGCCCGATGCCATCCGAGCCCAGGGCTTCCCACCCCATCTGCCCCTCGATCCCGACCCGCAGCCCGATGCCATCCGAGCCCAGGGCCTCCCACCCCATCTGCCCTTCGACCCGCAGCCCGATGCCATCCGAGCCCAGGACCTCCCACCGACCCGCAGATGTAACATACGCACTCAGGTGAGAGCGACACCAGAAATTCAAGGCTTAACAGATCTGGGAGCAGCAGCCTCTGGTCCCAGCTTGTACTGGGGAACTCCCCCTGCCCCTCCCCAGCAGCTTCTTCCCCTGTGAGACAAACCCCTGGAGGCAGGGGCAGCCTCTCCCTGAGACCGCGGAGGGCACCAGCAGCCAGGCCAGCTGCCAGCCTGTGATTTTCCCCCCTGGCCCCTGTAAAGGCCCAGCCAGGCTGCTCTGATTGGCCTGGATTAGCTGCCCTGGCACCGAGGGGCTGGCGGGTTTTGCTTCTCTGGGGCGTTGCCCTACAGCCTTACTGGGCGGTGCTGTCACGTGTGCGCTGCCCTGTGGGGATAGGTAGCCAATCCCACTAAGGGCCCCGTCCCCTCGCTCCAGGGGGAAGGACTGGGGCTTTCGGAGCTCGGGTCCAGTCCCCCTCCTGCGGTGACCCCTGGAGCCCAGCCCGGGGCTGCACGTGGAGGGCCGAGCACCAGGGCAATGGCTCAGCCACGGGGCAACGCTCACAGAGCTGCCTCCCACCCCAGCTGCCAGGCCGGCTGAGAGCAGGGGCCTCGGATCCCGGCTGCTCTGGGGGTGGCATGAGAAGACACCCAGCCTCTCTGGCTGGCTCATGCCCTAGCACCGTGTACACACCCCTCTGTCCCCTTCCCCCACCTCACCCCCTCCAGCCCCATCCACACCCCTCTGTCCCCTTCCCCCACCGCACCCCCTCCAGCCCCATCCACACCCCTGTCCTCTTCCCCCACCGCACCCCCTCCAGCCCCATCCACAGCCCTCTGTCCCCCTCCCCCGCCGCACCCCCTCCAGCCCTATCCACACCCCTCTGTCCCCCTCCCCGGCCGCACCCCCTCCAGCCCCATCCACACCCCTCTGTCCCTGACCACACCCCTCCAGCACCCCCGTACACACACTTCTGGCTACCCAGACACATCACACTATTCCTGCATCCATGTCCCCACCTCTAACCATCCACACCCTGTACACCCCTGTATACCCCCCTCCAGCCACCCTTCACTTCCTCCCCCTATCCATCCCCAGCCCTCTATCCCCCCATCTATCTATTCGGGGCTCCCCAGGAAGCAGAGCACAAGCTGGAACAGCCCTGAGGCTGCTCTAACATGCCTGGGGGCCGGGCAGGCCCCCGAGCTGGGCAGTGCAGAGGGGCGTGTCCCCCACAGGGCAGGGATCGGTGGGACTGAGAATCTCCAACGGGAGGGGGTGACAGTGCCTCTCACTCCCACGGCCCCCCACCTTTCCACCCAGCACCGGCCATGGTACAGCCAGATGGAGCCACTGGGCACAGCCAGGCCTTACGCCAGCTCCCCGCCGCAGTGTGAGCCGGGGGAAGAGGCGGCCCCCCCCGGCTCCAGCTCCAGTGGCTGGGAGCTGGCCGGGAAGCTAACGGACTCCGGGCTCTGCTGGCCACAGGCCAACCAGCAGAACCACGTGCTCGGCCTTGGCAGCTGCGGCGTGAGGCCCAGCCTCAAGGTCAGGCTGCCGGGGAAGGGCAGGTGGGGGATGGCCTGGCTCCCGCCACAGCTGGGGACCAGGATCCAGGCCCTGATCCTGCCCCCAGCCGAGCCCTCCTCCCCACCCTCGGCCACACGGACCCCAGAGCAGTGCAGGATCGGGCCCCCAGGCACGGCTGTGCTGACCCCACCGAGACACCCTCTGCCAGGTGCTGGAGAGCCCTGGGTGTGGGGCATGCGGCCTTGGCACAGAGCCCCCGGGCAAGCAAGCCGGCAGGATGGCCAGCAGATCCCAGCCATGGGCACGGCCAGCCCGAGCGTCTCCTCGGGAGAAGGGGCAGGAGGTGGCACCGGCTCAGCCCAGTCATGAGACCACCCAGCCCTGGGTAAGCCGCACCCAGCTCGCCCCGGGCCTTAAGACCGGATTTGCACAGTGCCGGAGTTCCAGAAGCGCCAGCTGCAGCGGGTGAGGGTGGCGGGAACTCAGCAGCCAGGGTGCCTGCCGGGAACGGGCCCGTGGGCAGAACCACCCTGCTCGGTTTCACGGAGATCCTGTCCCCTCCCACGAACAGTTCCTGTCCCACCCGAGTCCCTCCACACCCAGACCCCTCTGCCTGGGGACACAGAGACAGGAGGGGGTCCCAGGATGTTCGTCAGCCCTGAGGGGTCTAAACCCACCTGCCCTGGCAGAGCCTCTCAGGGATCAGCCCCGACCTTGCCACGGCCGAGCTGGGACCCGAGCCGAGGTTCAGCCCAGCCCAGGGCAGGGGCCTGCAGCAGAGGAAGGCGCCAGATCTTGCCCAAGGCAGCCATGGCACAAGCTGTGCCAGGCTCCTGCCCACTTCCAGCTCAGGCTGGATTTGCCCTTCCAACAGCTCTCAGGCGTGGACACAGCCTCCCCGCTGCTCCTCGGACCTCCTCATGGCTCCCCCATGTGGCCAGCGCTTGCTGGGGGGCTGTAGCCCCCGCTCGTCGGCTACCCAGCCATCCTGGGGCCCCCCACTCCCAGGGCTGTGTGTTCACTGCACTGGCTCAGACCCGGGGCGCAACAGGACAGACCTCAGCTGCCAGCAACCCCAAGAGAGTCGTTGCTTCTTGCTGCTGGTTGAGGGCTTCGTCCTGAGCCAAGATGCGAGCTGTCCTGCACCCCAGCATGGCCAGGCGCCTCGTACACGCGAGATCTCCTGTCTTCTTCCCTCCCCCAGGCCACCTGGGTCGCGTGGTGTGGCTCGGCCCTGGGGCACCAGCCAGTTTCCCCAGCGCTGTGGTCGGACCACAGGGCCCGCTTGCCCCCTTGCCCCGTGCGGGAGGACGTTCCGGGTCTGTAACACCCCAGCTTCAATCTGGCCCCTCTTCGGGGCTTCCCACAAAGCTCCCAACAGACAGGGCTCTGCCCTGCCTGGGGCCAGGCGACTTGGCGCCCGTGGGGCTGAATTTCCCAAGGAGCAAAGCACCCACTGAGCTGTGCCCCTCAACCTCCGGCTGGGGTGTGGCAGGCCCTGTGGCCAGCCACCAGCGCTCTGCCCGCGGGGCTCGGGAGCCGTGACTCTCAGCCTGCGACCTTGTGAGCAAAGGGCATACTGGGCACCTGGCAGCAGCGCCCACCAGACCTCTGCTGGGAGTAGAGATGCAAGCTGGGGCCCCGGTTTTACCCTCACTCCCTCTGTAGCATCCTTCCCTGCGGCTGGCACAACCACCAGAGATAGGCCCGGCCCAGCCCAGCCAGCGCCTCTCACCCCCCACAGCTGCATCCACGGGCTGGGTGCCACAGGCATGGGTGGGACTCAAACCCACCTCCAGGACCAGGGGGCACCCAAAACACAGACCCTCCCGCTGCCCCAGGGGCTCGGTCTGGACACTGCCTCCCAGAACCTCCCAGTGCCCGCCCTGTCCCCGTAGCATGGGCCACAGGAGACCCACCTCCTAGGCCAGGCCCCCTGCCCTGCATGCCCAGGCAGTGATCTCTCTCCCACCCCCCTTCCAAAGAGACCCCGGAGCCAGCCCCCCGGGGGCGCTGGGCAGGACAACAGCCTGGAAAACAGCCCAAGGAAACGCCATGTCAGGGCTCCGGTGCCCAGGTGTGCCAGCCCCTGCCAGTGGAGTCTGAGCCCTGCCCAGCTGCTGGGCCCCTGTGGTAAACGACCCCGCTAGATAACGCTGGGCAAAGAGGTGCCCCCTGGTGGGTGCTGACGTCACTATGGGTGGGGGTGGGAGGCACATGTCCCTGCCCAGCTTGTTAGTGGGTCTAACAAAGTCAGGCGGTGTCAGAGCGTGGCAGCACAGCCCGGCGCTCCGTTAACCCAGCCACGCCGCGCCACGCTCCTCGTCCCCAGCTCTAACCGCCAGACGGCGCTGCCAGGCCCCTGCACCACGGGGTGTCTGTCCAGGGACAATGCCCCATGGGGTGGAGATGGCCCCCCGAGAGTCCCCAGTGTCAGGGAGCTGGTACACGTCCCCTACCATTGGCACAGGGGGCACGCAGGGGGGTGCCCAGAGCGCCCCGTGGCTATTCTGTGCCCTCAGGGACCACGGGAGGGCAGCCTGCTGCAACGTGCACGGAGATCAGGTGGGCAGCAGGGGGTTAATGCCCGCTCTGGCCCCCTCCCCCCCGGAACAGGGGAACAGAGACTGGAGCCCACATGCCCTGGTGAGGGGCACGGCGCTCAAACCCAGCTGAAAGGGGAGGGGACCTGGCTGTGGGGACGTTACCCCAAGTGCCCCGCAGCTCCCCACAGAAGGGAAGGATTGCCCTCAAACCCCTATCCCAGGGGTACCCGGAATAGAAACATCCCCTGCCCATCATGCCCACCTCCAGCTCCTGCTCCAGCACTGGGAGAGCTGCCTGGATCCCCCACGGGGCCCCTGGGCAATCTGCAGGGCAGAGCTGGGCCCCGGACTGCGTGGGGACGCGTCCTACCTTTCCCTGGGGCTTCGGCCCATCCCAGCTCCTCACGTCCAAGGACGGCGGCACCTGGTAGATGTCCTGGCCCAGCCCTGCAGCCGGGGGCACCTGGTAGATCTCCTGCGGGGGGCTGGCGGAGACGTCCGGGGCGTGGCTCAGAGACGGGGGCACCTGGTAGATGTCCTGGCAGGCGTGGGGCGGCGGCTGCTTTGGATATGCCAGCGGCTGCTTGGCTGGAGGCGAGGGGAAGGGCGCCCCTGGCCCAGAGCCCGGGTAGAGGCCCGGCTGCCCCTTGCTCGGGGCCGGGATCAGGTAGATGTTGTCCCCTGGCGGCCGGGCGGCGGGGTGCAGCGGGTGCTGGTGGGAGGGTGGCTGCCCTTGGCCAGGCCCCGCCTGCTGCTTCTTGTCGTACATGCCGACCAGGATCTTCAGGCGGTTGCCGGGCACAATGCCCTGGCGCCCGTGCAGCGAGCAGAGCCACCAGCCGTCCAAGCCCTGCGTGTTGCGCTCCAGCACCGTCATGATGTCGCCCTTGCGGAAGGAGAGCTCGTCCGGGGACTCGGACACGTTGTCGTACAGCGCCTTGGCCAGCACGTTCTGTGGGGGAGAGACGAGGGAGGGTGAGCTGGCCGCATGGGGACCCTGCCCTCCTGCCCCTCGGCCGCCCAATGCCGTCGCTGGGCACCGAGACACCTTGGCCTCCTCCCCCCAGCGCCGTATGGACTGGGCCAGCCCCTCTCAAAGCAGTGAGGCTGGGACTGAGGGATCCCCAGCTCCCCGCCCCGGTGCCTGCAAAGCGGCCACGGGCTCCCCTGAGAGCTGGAAGGTCCCCGGGGTGACCCCCGCCCTGAGCGAGATCCATGGAGCCATGCAGCCGGCAAAAGGCCTTTGTGGCTGCCCTTAGCGAGAGGGCCGGCGTGGTGACACTGAGAGGCCCGAGAGAACTGCAGGGCCAGCCCCCACCCAGCACCCCGGCAGGACAGAGACGGCCAACGTCTGGCTGCAGGGCCGCCCCTGTGAACAAGCGACCCTGGTCAGACACTTGCTGGGCTCCGCCAGCATCTCCCAGCTCCTGCCTGCGTCCCCCCACCCTGCTCTGCGCTCGGCTGAACTCCCACCGGGCACGACGCAAGGCCTGTGTCCCGCCCGCCCCTTAACGGGGCACTGCCACCTTACAAACCACGGCGGCTGGACACCCAGATCCCATTGAAGGGAACCAGAGCTGGGCACCCAGATGCTGTGTCCTCCCCCATCCCAGTCCCACCAACTTAGAGCCCCTCCCCCAGAGGAAGCTGACATGAAAGGTCGGATCGGAGCCTTGCTAGCACCATGGAGCTGAGCACATCACACCACTGCAGAATCTGGCCTCTTGGCTACACAGGAGCTGCGGTGATCTGCCCAGACACCTGGAGGGGGAGTCCCTGCCCCAGGGAGCCTACAATAAGGACCCAAGAAAGGCCGAATGGAGGAACATTTTGCAAACAGGGAAATTGAGGCACGAGAGGCCAGGGCCAGCTTTTGGAGCCAGTCAGGCACGGCAGGAGCTTCAGGCTCGTGCATAAGGGTGGGGATCGGAGCCGAGCGTGTTTCGAACCCCAGAACAACAGGACTTGTCCAGGGTCCTGCATGGAGTCCATGGCAGAGCCAGGCCTGGGAGCCAGGGCCCCGCTGCAGTGCTTTATCCCCACTTCTATCCCTCCCCAAGGGCCACGCTAGCTCAGGGGATGTCCCTGTACTGAAGGGTACCCGGGGAAAGGGTCCAAAGAGGAAAGACAATTGCGAGAGCACAGTTGGTGTGGCCAGCTCGCCTGGTTTTACAGCCAGGCTCCTGGTCTTTGGGGATTTCCTTAAAGCCCCAGCTCCTGGAGTCCGGTGAGAATCTGACAACTGCAGCTTGTGCTGGAGCGAACAGGCTTCGTGAGAGGCACAGTCACCTGGCGGTGGGGCTAGGGATGGCCAGCTGCCCCGTGGCAGGGCTCCTGCAGGCCCCAGGCACAGAGAGCTGCCTGCTCCGGGTGAGCCATTTCCTGCTCCCTCCCCCGCCCGGGGGCGCTGAGAGCCAATACTCGCCAGCGCTCCTCAGGCCCATGACACATTGGTCATGCTTCCAATGAGCGACGGAAAGAACCCTCAGCGCCCGGCCATGCACAGTCACTCTGCTGCCGGCCGTTCGCGCTGGCTGGGGATTAGTCACCCCCACGCTGCACTGCAGGCAGGCACTCCGCTTCCTGGCCAGCCCCCGCTTGCTGCTGTAAAACGGCTCCTGGCCCGGGGCTGGGATCCAGGCGGGAAGAAGAACGCAAGGCACTGAGCCCATATGCAGGTCCCACCACACGGTGCACCAGGGGCACGGCTGCACCCTTCACACGGCCCCTCCACCGCCCCCAGATACAAGGGACTCTCCCCAGACCCAGCTGCCTTCAGACCTCGTGGGGCAAAGCCAGAACAACCCGACTGGCTCAAATGGGGGAACGTCCCATCTGCTCATCTCACCAAGGGCCACACCTCCATCTGTGTGATTCTGCAAAGCGAACTGTTCCAAGTGGGACTGGGGGGCACCGGCAGAGCTGGGGGGCAGGAGCAGGGAGCAGTCCAGGGCTGGGATAGCTGGGGCGGTATTGAGGGGCACTGGCAGAGCAGGGGGGAGCCCAGGGATGGGACAGCAGGGGGCTGTGGGTCGGGATCGAGGGGCACCGGCAGAGCAGGGGGGAGCCCAGGGATGGGACAGCAGGGGGCTGTGGGTCGGGATCGAGGGGCACCGGCAGAGCAGGGGGGAGCCCAGGGATGGGATAGCAGGGGGCTGTGGGTCGGGATCGAGGGGCACTGGCAGAGCTGGGGGGAGCCCAGGGCTGGGACAGCAGGGGGCTGTGGGTCGGGATCGAAGCCAGACACGGGGGTCAGCCATTCCTCCTGCACCCGCTGCAAAGGCCCCTCGAGGGGGCAGGGAGGGGCCAAGGTGCAGTGTGTGAAGCACCCGGCAGAGGCCAGCGATCTCCCGTAGCGCGGCTAGTTCACAGCATTTGAAGTGAGCCAGGAAAACGGCCCTTCACTCCAGGGCTACCCAGAGAGGGGCCCGATCCTGCTCGCACTGAGCCCACCCCTGGCACCATGTGCAGCCCGGTGGGTGCTGAGTGGGGCGAGCCGCAGGGGAGCGGCTAGCGCCAGATCAGAACCGACACCAGACCGAGCGCCTCTCCCGGTGGCTGAGTACTGAGCGGGACGGGCCCATCAGCTGTGACCCCAATGGAACGACGCTGGTGTAAAGCCAACCGGAAGGGACGACCGAAGCAAAGCCGGCAGCTGGGACATCCCACCCCCCCGGCTTCAAACCCACCCCCAGCGCCAGGCCCAGAGCGCCCCGAAGAGCAGGTGGGCCCGGCTCTCACACGTTTAGCGTCAGTTCAGGATACGAGCAGGGAGGGGGGCCCCGAGTCCCGGGATTCCTGTGACCATGACAGGATCCCAGCTCTGGTTCATTTCCAGCCAGTCTGTAGCCCGCATTACGGCAGAGAAAACTCAGAAACGCGCCTCACACGCACCCGGGCGCCAGAGCCAGACGCTCCACACAAAAAGCCCCAAACAAGAAAGCAACCGAAATCCCCCATTGGAAAGCCCATCTCGTGATCCCAGAGGCTCCGAGCACCGGGGCTGCCAATGCTGCCTTGGGTTGGGGGGCCGTGTGGAGACAGAGCAGAGCCCAGCGGAAAGCCAGAGTCGCTTGCTCGCCCCGGGCGAAGGTGTAAACCCCGATCCCAGCCCGCTGGGGAGAGCCGGGTCGTTATAGCGCTGCGGAGCCCCCCCAGTGGCTGCAGTGGGAGCCAGGACGGAGCTTTCCCTAATATGGCCTTTCGCCTGCTTTTCCTGCCCGGAAGAGATCGCATCCTGTCCAGAGCCGCGGCTGGGAAGGGGAGGGGGCTGGGCTGCCCTCGTCACGCTCCCTCCCACCCGGCTTGTGCTTCCATTTCAGGTGCCTTGCTCCCCTCCCCCTGCCCCTGCCCAGCTGGCCAGGAAGTGCCAGTGCAGTGAGTCAGCATGGGGAGAATTCCCCGGCCAAGCCGACCCCAGGGAACACAGCCTGCTCACACCAAGCCTCGGGGGGCCAGGCTCTGGTCGGGAATAGGGGCCCGCGGCTCACCCCATCCGCCTGCGGTGCCAGGAGAGGGGGGGGTGGGAACAATGCCTCCTGAGGGTAGATCAAACATGGTCAAAGGCACAAAAGCATGTGCACTGGGCCTGGCCCTTTGAGAATTGGGGCCCAATTTCCACTACCTTGCCCCTTGGGTTGGCTGCCTGGGCACGGCCCATGGGGTGGGGTGGGGGAGCAGGAGGCTCTGAGCTCATTTGATGCCCCAGACCCGAGACTGCCTGGGCCGTGCCAGCCCCCTGTGCCAGGCCGTACATCGCCCGAGCCGCTTGAGGGGGGGCAGAAAGCATCGGAGACTGGTGGCAGCTTTGGGGAGGCTGCAGACCCACGGAGCCATGAAGCAGTGCCCAGCAGCGCCCCCTACTGGGGGCAGAAAGCAGCCCCTTGCCATGGGAATGGGGCACAGGCAGGAGGAGCGGGAGCAGGGGTGGTTCATGGATGGGGGGCCGCTGGCAACACTGACCCCTCGATCCCCCCAAACAGGAGGCACTTGAGAAAGCCAGGCCAGGATCATTCTCCCTCCGCTGCAGGTGGGGAAACCAAGGCACCGGGGTGGGGGGGGGCTGCTTGAGCCCCAGAATCCTGACTCCCAGTTCCAACAACTTTCCGTTAGAAGGGCCCAATTCTGGTGTTGGTCTCACTGACTGTCCAGGGCATTGTGCCCATGTGATTGAGAGCAGAACAGGGGCCCTAGCTGATGGACCCTAGCTGGCCCCTGGCTGCTTGGCCCCTGTCCTGTGCCCTTTTGGGGGGGCGGGTGTCTCCAATATCTTCCCCGGTAACTCTCTAAGGCTGACTGCAGTGTATTCACTAGCAGCGCACAGCACTAGGCACCGGTGTCTAATGGTTAGAGCAGAGAACAAGGGGCTGGGACTCCTGGGCTCTGCTGCCAACTCTGGGGGACCCTGGGCAGGGTCTTCGTTTCCCTGTCTGTAGATTGCAGACACAGGGGCTTCACTCATGCTGGCAAAGCACCTAGGGAACCTCCTGGCCAGGCGGCCTGTACAGGTGCCAAGTACTTCCCCCCGGTCAGCATGGCACAGTGGGGGGCAGCCGGAAAGCTGGTCAGCAGGGAGGGCAGCGTGGTGGGCTAGGGCGGGTGGCCGAGTGGGAGCAGCACTTGGGGCACTGGAGTCTCCGAGACCTGGCCCAGCTCGGGCGCGAGGCCCTGACTTGTGCTGGCAGCCCAGGGACCAGGCCCGCGTTCATCCCCACAGGGAAACACCTTTCGCCCCTGGGGTCACTGTATCACCAACCAAAATCCACAAACTGGCCTCCCAAACCAGGTGTACAAATTGTTCCATAAGAAATGCCGGGTTCTTTTCATTTGTCTTGTCTCGGAGCCTTCACGGCTCCCGCTCTCTCTGCCACCACGAAGACGGGGCAGTTAATTGTCTTTCTGAACGAAAGCCGAGTCTCTCGGAATCACATGCTCCCAGGAGCTGGGGCTTTAAGACACCCCCAAAGGCTGGCAGCACAGTATGGCTCATACCGGCCCTGATCGCTGGAAAACCAGTGACAGCTGCGCTAGAACCGCTCTGGAGAATGGTAGGCGCAAGACGGCAAACTGGCAAGAGACAGCTGCGAAGGAACCTGCCAGAAGCCCCATCTGCCCCCCCACCCAGATTTTCATGCGAGCGGCACTTACAGCCAAGGCCAGGTTTTGGCCCCCGGCGCTCCGCAGGCATTTCGCAATGTGCATGCCGCTCGCCAGCTCCCCCCGCCCTGCTCAGCCTGACTTCCCTGCAGCTCACCCGCCAGCCAGTGGTCACCGGCAGCAGCAGCTTGGTGTGAAATCAGACAGAAATGAACGACCCGATGCTCTGCCAAGGACACAGGGGGAGGGGGGTAAAGCGATGACCCCCAGTTATCTCAAAGCACCACCCAGCCATCACTGAGTCCAGCCTCACGTTCACTGCTGGGCCCCAGGGAAGTCAGGTAACAGATGGAGAAACTGAGGCACAGCGAGGGACAGCGACTTGGCCGAGGTCACAGAGGACTTAGGACTCCCCGTGTCTGCCCAGAGGGGTCTCCAGGTCCTGCATGGGGGGGGAATTTCATCCTCTCCCCCACAGGTGTCTGAAGCATGTCCCCCTCCCTTCCCCACGGCCACCGCACCCTGCCCGATCCTGCTGCAGTCCCACAAAGCAAAGCAGCCACTCGTCAAGGCCGCCGGAATGCAGCCCACCAGCCAACCCCTGGATTTGCGCTGGGGTTACCAGACTGGGAAGATTCAAACGCGCCCACTGCAGCGGAGGCTGCTGGCGTGACACCAGCCTCAGCGACAGTACCTGTCAGCCCTCCAGCTGCCCCCGGACCGTTCACAGGGCCCTTGGAAAGGAAAAAATCCAGCCCAGCATTAATGGAGGGCATTTCGCTGGCACGAGGCCCAAGCCTGGGTGGGGGACCCTGCTGCTCGCAGCTCCGTGGAACAATGCCCGTTTGTGCCGGGATCAGTGCCGAGACTGCTCCCCGGAGCCAGCAGCGCGGTTGCTACGAGGAGCGGCACTGCTGGCATTAGAGCCCTGCGGAGACTGACTCCACCGGCCCTGGCGCTGCCAACGCCGGGGTCACGCCGGGACTCTCCCCCTGCTAATCGCACCCCACTGACCAGCGTGTCCCCCAGACGTCTCTGCTGGGGGCCTCAAGCCGCATGACTCGTGTCTTTTGGTAATGCTCCCGCCTCACGGCTTCTCCCGGCGGCCCCCATGCCCCAGGCACAGCAGGGCACAAGCCTGGGCCCGTTGCCTCCCTGCTGCGTGAGCCCCACGGAGGGAGCGCGCGTGTGAGGCCTGACCCAGGGGGCACCTCGGAGGGGCACCTCCTGCTGCTCAAAGGAAGGGGAGGGCGGAGACACGGGCAGTTCAACGCCTTCCCGCAGCTCCGGCCCAGCCAGCGGCTCTCTACGCTGCTGCCCTGGCAGGCCCAGCAAAGGCGGCAGGGCAGCCTGGGCACAGGAGCAGCTGGCACGGGCGAGCGGGGATGGCTGATCGCACTGCAGCCCAACTCGCTGCCACGAGACTCACACGTAGCCCTGGCAGCATCTGCTCCCGCCCTGCGGTCAGCAGTGAATGGGGACCGGCTCCCACCCTCCTGTGCGGAGAGGCTTGGATCGTGCCAGGCAGGGCCGTGCCATGTGCGGTGATTAGACAGCCAAGCGGTTATGCCCATGGGTGGATAGGCCGGGAGGTGGGGGGAGGCTGGCAGTGCCAGGCCAGAAACCCAGAGAGAAACACCCCAAGCACATTTCACGCAGAACAACAAAGCGGCTGTTTGTAGAGCAGCCTCTCGGAGCCGGACGCAGCCCAGTCACACCATGCGCCTGGCAGAACCGCTCCCTGCCCGCCCTCCGCTCGCGGTTGGTGGAGAACTGGACATTAACCACTGGATCACTGCTCATTAGCCTCCCCATGGCGAGCTAACCAGCCTGCTTCAGACAGCTGTCAGGTAGCTCTCAAGGGAGGAGCATCAGCAGCCCTGCAGGGAAATCCCGCACCCCTTCCTCCCTGGCCCAGTACAAGAGACTCCAGGGGAACCACTTGGAGTCACTGCAGGGAGTCGGGGCCAGGTGCGGGGCTGGATTCACTTTCTGTGGGCCTGGCACCAAACACAATACAGCATGGAAGTGGAGGGTGGGGGTCAGTCCCCAGAGTGAGGGGCCAGCCGGGGGCAATGAGGCAGGCCATGGCATGGCAGGAGCAGCCCAGCATGAGGGGACCATTTACATACTTACAACCACAGACGCACACTGGCCTGCCCAGCCCTGTGCTGCCAGCGTCCACCCCTGCCCATATGCCCAGCACCCTCTTGCCCAGAGATCCCTATGCCCAGCACCCCCTCACTGAGACCTGACCCTATGCCCAGGGCACCCTGGGCCTGCTATGCCCAGCGTCCCCAGCCCAGAGACGTCCCCTGCTGGCCTCTGACCACAATTGCACACTGCACTGCCCGCCCAGCGCCCCCTCCTAGCTGCACATAGGGTCCTCGGCTTCTTCAGCAGCCGGGGATCTCAGCAGCATTTCGGCAGCAGCTGCGGAGGGACCTGAACCGGCCTCCCCAAATCCTGGCGCCCTAGGCGACTACCTAGGGTTGCCTAATGGCAGTGCCGGCCCTGCCCCCACGCCTTGCCTTTGTTTGGGGCCAATGCCCATGGGCGTTCCCAGCCCCCACTCCCACCACCGCTTCCCTTTTCTTCTCCCTCACTCTCTAAAGGGAAACAAAGAAATCTGCAGGGGGACCTGTTTTCATACCCCACACAGACCGCCCCCCCAGTGCCCAAAGCCCCAACACAAAGCTCAGCCCGGGGAGGTGGGCGAGGCCCCACAGGTAGCGGGCAGCAGAGACTGCCCAAGCCAGAGCCATGCTGGGGAGTGGGGCAGATCCCTGGGATGTGAGCCCTGGGAGTCTGCCCAACCCAGCTGCGCTACTGGCCCCACGCTCAGGGGCCAGAGCGGGGAGGCGGGTGAAGAAGAGTCAGCGTTGGGTGGGGCTTCGGGGCAAAGCAGGGAGGGGAGCTGGGGCCATGGTCCTGACACCGGGGCCCCTTCTGAGTGTGAGCCCAGCGCCATGGCCAGGTGCACCCCTTCCCCGAGACACCAACAATAGGGAAACACAAGAGAGGAAGGCAGCATGCCCTAGTGGACAGAGCAGTAGACTAGGACTTGGAAAACCTGGGTTCTATTCCCAACTCTGCTGGGTGAGCTCAGGCAACTTGCTGCCCTGCTGTGCCTCAGTTTCCCCAGCTGTAAAATGGAGATGACACTGACCCCCTCAGCAAAGTGCACTGATATTAATGCAGGGCAAGAGCTAGGGATGATTATTTTCCCCAGGATGGCTAAGGAACCGTTTTCGGTTCCCTAGATGCATGGGGCTGAGATCCATCCCAATTCTCAGAGATCCCAGCACTAACAGACACAGAACCAAGCCCTTCACCCTCACAGACAATGCTCAGCGGGCACAACACCATGCCCCTCCCTGGGATGGAGCCACGCAGGAGGCCAGCATTGGCGAGCCTGGTTCACACACTCAGAGACTTGCCCAAGGTCACAGGTGAGTCAATGGCAGAGCTGGGACCGGAGGCCGGGTTAGCGGCTGGCTGTGCCACATGGCCACCCAATCACTGCTGGCTGTCTCAGAGCAGGGACAAACATCACAGGCTGTAAATCCTCCACCTGCTAAGCCAGCCAGCCCCTCTGCTGGGGGACTTCCCCACAGCTCAGGCGAGGGGCCTCATCATGCAACACCCCTGGGCTGGTCCCAACCCAACGAGGGTAACCCAGGGCCTCTGCCATCCCCTTCCCCGCACAGGACGGGGCTGCAGGCCCTGAACACAGCAGCCGTATGGCAGGACCAGGAGCTTCCCAGGACGAGAACACTGCTGTGTTCAGGGTAATGGGGGGGAGGAACCCATGGAAAAGACCTGAGCCTCCACTGGGTCTGGTATTGTAACAATTCCCCCACTGCCAGGACTTCAAGGTTGTCACGGCGCCGCCAGTCCCAGCTACTCAGGACACGCCGGAGGCAACGGGGAGAGAAGCCAGATGCTCCTGCACAGGACTCTGCCACTTGAGCTACAGGAGACTCTCCACTAGCCATTAGCAGTATAGGGCCTATGGCATATTGCCAAACAGGCCCGACTCCAGCCACTAGAGGGCAGTAGTGCACAGAATCCAGTAGCAGCTTGGGGCTCAGTCCAGTGCTATGACCCTGGGGGAGGTTTGCTACCTTCTTAATAGCATTCCCTTCCCCCGCCCTACCACTCCCATGGTTGGTTTCTAGCCCTTCCCTTGGGCACCGAGCTGCAGAGAACCCCTTTAGTGACCACGCCCGGGTGATGCCCCTGCCCCCTCAGGGTGCTCACAGTGCCCAGGGGCTGCCGGGGGGGACGAAGGACTAAAGAGCCTATTGTGCCGTGCTAGCGGCGGCAGCAGAGGCTCTGGGTCCATCTTAGAGGCAGGCTTGAGCGGAGGGAAACTCAGAGCAACGGTGTCTCGGGCTGCCCTACCAGGGCGATCCAGCCCCCGCACATGTGCTGAAGGACTCCAGTGGGGCGCATGTGTGGGGCACTCGTGGGCGGGGGGGTTCATGCACATCTTGCTTTGCAATGACGACAAGTGAGGCCCAAATCATTCCAAAC
Source organism: Macrochelys suwanniensis (assembly GCA_033296515.1). Classification (NCBI taxonomy): domain Eukaryota; kingdom Metazoa; phylum Chordata; order Testudines; family Chelydridae; genus Macrochelys; species Macrochelys suwanniensis. Next base: position 633,285 of record CM065787.1, on the reverse strand, counting down.
CCTGGCAACTGATGTGCCCCCTTCAGAAGCTGGTATCTGGGGGGTGTCTGCTGCAAGGGACCAGGCCTCACTACCCGTGAGCACCCACTGGTGCCCTGACCTACTCACAGTGGGGTCACACGTGGACCTAACCACGTCCCGGTGACCAGGCTGGCCTAGTGCTGGCGACGTGGCCAGATCTCGTCTACATTAGTGTTTCCCTGTGTTGTAAGTGGCTCCCCTGACTCAGCTCTAGGGATGGGATCTAACAGCGCGCTGGGTCTGATCATGGGTTTCTCTGAGCCCTGATTGTCTCCCTGGGGGCAGCTGAGGATGGGCACCCCCTGGACACCAGGCTGGCTCCAGCTGCCAGTCCACAGGGAGATCCGCAGTCATGATGCAACCTCCTGCGGCAAGGCAGCCTCTGGCCACGAGCGTGTTTCACCCAGGTGGATCCAGGAACAGCCTGCGAGCTAGTCACACAGCTCAGGGGCTCACCGGCTAACACAGCCCACCCTGGGCAGACGGGCCCCAGCAGCCAAGCCACGTGCCCTTCTCATGGCAGCTGGGGAACCGTCCCAGCCCCATGCAGGGCCCCTCTCCTCTGTGCCGCAGCAGGGCTGAGGCCAAAGTTCGGATGCTCCCAGAACTGCCTGGGCCCTGCTCTCCATGTAGACACAGTGCTGTATTCACCCCTCCCCAGCCCTTTCTGCATCTGACTGGCGGCAGCCGAGCAGAGCAGCTGCTGCTGCAGATTTATTGTCCTTTCCCCCTGGCTTCCATCAAACCCGCCTCCTGAATGCACTCACCTCCTCCACCCCCATCCGAACACCTGCCACCAGAGCTACCCGCATAGGCCCCCGCCCAGAGCACTTGCATGGCTGGGACTCGCACAAGAGCGCCATCCAGTGGGCACTGCAGGCTCAGCTCACCCAGCCCTAGGCGCCCCCCCCCCAGCCTGTCCTGCCCAGACATGACCGCTGCGGCAGGAGCCATTCCTGCAGACAGGCCCTGCCCCTGCAGGCTGGGAGCACACGGAGCCTGGGCAGCCGGGTGCCAGTGCCCACCATAGGCAGAGCGTAGTCCAGCGCCAGGCGGGGAAAGGCCTCGGCAGCTCCTGCTCAGGGATCCCCCCTGGATTCTCTGCTGCCTCGTGGCTGCAGTTTGACTGTGGGGGGTCTGCCAAGGGCGTCTTGCCCATTTACCCCCACCCCAGCAGCCCCCAGTCCCAGCTGCTGCACACAGAGATGGCGGAGCCAATGCTCTGATCGCCCATGGCTGGGGATGTCCTGGCACGAGTGGGCTCACACCCACATTCACCGCCTGGAGCTGAACCCTCCAGGAGCCCTGGGCTTCGTTCGGACACCCAGGCTGCTCCCCCGCTTACCCCTCCAGAGCTGGGACAACCCTGGCCTGTAGTCTGCTCCCCATCACACCATTAGCGTATGTCCCTCTCAGGGACGGGAGCAGGCAGCCGCCAGGTGGCTAGCCACCCGCTGTGTGCATGGGGAACCCTCCCCCCCCAAACTAGCACCGAGCTGGGGCCTCTCACTGCAGTAGCAGCATCTACAAGGAGGCTCCAGTGGAGGTCTTACGCACAGAGGCTTGTGAACTGAGTGGGCTGCCTCCCCCCCGCCGACGGAGCAGTCCCAGGAGCTGCTCTGCCCCTTGCTCCGTGTCCTCGGTATCTGGGTCTCTGACCCCAGTGCTGGGTCCACCAGGGCCCATCTCGCACTAGCCTGGGTGTCCTGTCCCACAGCAGACGCTGAGCTCCGCCTCCCCATGCCTGCCCTTCGGCCATTGCCCCCCGAGACCACAGCAGAGCCTGCCCTGACCAGATGACCTCCTGCCTTATGAGACTGGCCCAAAATACCGCCCCCCACCCCCATGGCCTCAGCTCCGCTCCACCACCTCTGGTAAGCGGCCGAGTGAGGGTCCAACACAGCGTATAAACCCTCAAATACTCACTTATCTATCTGCCCCTACTATCACAGCACCTGAGCCCATATGTAACCTCCCAAACCTCTGGGAGGCAGGGCCATGCTATTACCCTCATTGTCCAGATGGGGAAACGGAGGCACAGAGCAACTAAGTGATTTGACAAGGGTCACCCAGGTAGTCTGTGGCACAGCAGGGATTTGAACCCAGGTCTCCCAAGTTCCAGTCTGGGGCCCTAAGCCACTGTGCCATCCTTCTTCACCAAGACTGGTTCTCCCCAGCCACCTGGTGAAGACTAGCCACACTGGTTGCCTTCTGTGAGGGGACTGCCATGAGCCCTGCCCAGGGATTGGAAGCAAGCCCCGTCCGGAGCTGTGCAACGAAGCGGGTGCTGCTCAGCCTCCAGTCAGGACCTGCCCAGAGTCCCACGCCAGCAATTTTAGGCTCTTGTGCAGCAGCTGCACCCTGGGGCCATACAAACGGCAGGTCCCACCCCAGCCTGCGCTGTGGTTCAGCCCCACGCCCAGCCTAGCCTCACCCTCCCTTGGGGAAGCAGGAGAGCCAGGGCCTGGGAGCGACACTTTCCCAGCAAAGTGAAAGGTAAAGAGAGCGATAAATTCAGCTTTGCGCACTCGCCACGCCCTGTTCCTGGAACTACCCCACACACCACCTGCTTTTACAGCCCCACTTCACACGCTGCTGCCGGGCCAGTACAGCACGGAGGATGGGTCCAGCAGTGGCTATTAGCCAAGATGGTCATCTGACATGAGAGTCGCCGCTCCCCTCCCCGTACTGTACCCCATGCTCTGGGTGTCCCTAAATCTCCGACTGCCAGATGGTGGGACTGGACTACAGATCCCTCAACAGCCCTGTTCTGTTCACGCCCTCTGAAGCACCTGGCACTGGCCACTGTCGGAAGGCAGGACACTGGGCTAGGTGGGCCATTGGTCTTCCCCAGTCTGGCCGCTCTTATGTTCTTAGCAGCCAACACATGCCCTCTGACAGGCGCCTACGGTCTCTGCAAAGGACGGAGGACAGATTGCATTTGGGGGCCACCACCATCACCTCAACAGGCACCAAACTCCCCCATCACAATCGCACTCGGGGCTCAGTTGCGTTGGGCGCTGTCCGTACCGCCGGTGACAGACAGTCCCGGTCCCACAGAGCCTGCAATCTGACCAAGGCAAAACGTGGGCGGAGAAAAGGCCCAGAGTGAGCACATAGCCACCCAAGGCCACTGGCAGAGCCAGGCTCCCACCCCCTCCACCCCACCTCACCTTTCCATTCAGTAGGTGCTACTCATCTGATCCTTCTTGCTCAAGCAAACCTTGGGGAAAACTGGGTGTGAAGGGGTTAAACAGAGAACCGCTAAACAGAGCAAGGGGACCAGCTAGTATATTAGCCACAAACTCCCAGACCGCAGAGCCCCTCTGCCTGGTGAGACCCCCCCGGCGTGCACTGTCATGAGAGCGCATTGCCCTGGGGGATGATCCCCCTCACTAGCCCTGGCCCAGGTGGGTTTGCAGAGCTCAGCACCAGCCAGAGGTGCAGGCGCTGCCGGACGGGCATGCTGCCTGTATGCCAGGGCAGCCGCAGGGGCACATCTCGGCTCAAGGGTCGCTAGCGGCTGCCCCAATGCTGTAATCTGACATGAAAGGAGTTGCTCCCCTCCCCCGCCCTGTACTGTACTCTCCCAGCCAGATTAGCCAGGCCTGGAGATTGCTGATTATCGGTGGGTGAATCATTAACGGCGCTCTGGGGCCAGGCAGCTGGCTGACGTGCACAGGCAGGGCACTTACACTCTCACACAAACCCCCAGCCAGGAACGGCTCCCTTCCTCCTCGTTACCAATGGTAAACCTCCTTGGGAGGGGGAAATCCAGCACCCCTCCGTGACGGGCCTCGGGGCCCCGCTGCCCAGCATAGTCCCAGGCTCCCGCTACGCCCAGCTTCTCCGTTTTGGACGGTAAAATCCTTCTAGACCCCAGACTCCCAGCTCGGCTTGCTTGGTTCCAGGCCCGCCTGCTCAGCCCCTCTGGGGAGCCAGCCAGGGTGGCCCAGTGAGGGTCTGGGTCCTGCTGGGCCTGGGGCCAGCAACACAGGGGACGCCCACTCCTGGCTGATTACGGGTGGTGCTGAGTGCCAGAGGGCACTCGCAGCCCAATGACAGGGTGCTGACAGTGGTGGGGAGGGCATCAAAGGCTCCTCGGGGGGGCAGAGAGAAGGGGGGCAGGGTTTGAAGGGTGACCCAGGACACACCAGCAGGGTGAGAGGAGGGACCAGTGCCCCCTGCTTAGAGTCTCGTGCCATCCCAGATAGGGCTGAATCAGGGAGGGAGCGCAGGCCAGTGGTGAGAGCAGGCCGGGAAGTAAGGCATTCGGCCGGATGTGCTGCACAACCTCCTCTCAGAGCCCCAGTTCCCAATCTGTAAACCGGGGGCGCCAACCCTGACCCTCCCTATGGGGGAGACGAAGGTACCAAGCATCACGGGCGGACACGGGCCACAGGCCAGCTCACGCGGTTAGCCCTGCAGGTGACCAGTTCGAGCTCTGGCCTGTCAGCCAAGATGGTGGCCATCACCTCGTTAAGAGCTTTGAGATCCTGGGCTGGCAGGTTCTAGGTGCTGATGTTAGCCTGAGGCAGGGGATCCTATGGGGGAAATACGTCCCCTGGCCTCCCAGCTTAGCCCAGCTACTTGTCCATGTCACAGCCAGGTCACCTTCCCCTGGACAGGCACCCAGGCTGTAAACCCACCTCCACAGGAGAGGACTGAAGATAGCCCAGGGGCTTCCCATCCCATGCACACCCCTAGGGCCGGGGCAGCGCCAGGCAAGCCTGCACCCGCGGCCGAGGACCCTAGCTCACTGCTGGCATGAGGCAGGTACCTGCAACAGGTAACTACAGCGGCCTGCCCGGACACCGAGGGAGAGGAGCTCACGGCATGGCCTCTCCTGCCAGCAAAGGGGCACCACGAGCACTGGCGGCTCGGCTCTATAGCCGGCCATGCCAGGCTCTCCGGGAACTGGCCTGAGCCCCAACAAACTCGTCACAGGGAGGTCCCTAAGCAGCCTCGGGCCAGCAACAGCCTCGCCCAGGGGATTTAGCCGCTGCCTCCGACAAAGGACAAAGCGCTGCTCCACCCTCGGAAACGGTCCCCCGGCCCTCCGGGCTGCTGGGCCAAACCCTGACCCGGGGCACACAAACCAGCCACTGCCCAGCTGTGACAGCGGCCCTGCCGCTCAGAGCCCCCAGCTCGCCCTCCGGCATGGCCGAGCTAGGACCAGCTGCGGACGGCTACCACCAGGGAAGCGGCCCGCGGGGCGGTCTGTGCCACGTCGGGAGGGGCCTGATCCCGGCCCGCGGCGGGCAGGGGACATGCGCTAACCCCGGCGGCACAGCCCGGCCGGCCCACGGCGCTCGGCTCCCCGGACGCAGCCTCGGGCCCCGGCCAGCGGGCGAGCCGGGAGCAGGAAACTCGCCTCGGGCTTCCCAGCGCCGGGGGGGGCTCCGCATTGTCTCCGCGGGGGGCGGCGCCCGGCAGCTCCCAGGCCCGGGCACGTCCCTGCCAGCTGGGTCCGACTCCCTGGGGCGGGCGGGGCTGGGAATCCGCCTCCGCCCGGCTGCGTCCCCGGGCCGAGCTCCAGCGGCCCGGCTCCGTGGAGCGCCCCCGGGCCGCCGCAGACGCCCTGATGGTACCGGGAGGCAGCGGGGATGGGCCCGGCGGACGGGCAGAGAGACCCCGCTCCCCCAGCCACTGACCCCCGCGCCGGCTCCGGCCGGGCACTCACCAGGTAGTTCATCTTCCCCGGGCGGCCCCGGTAGGGCCCCGCCGGCTGCACAGCCGCGATCCCAGCGCTCGGCGCAGCCTGTCCGCCCCGGCCCCGTCAGCGCATCGTCCCGCGGGCCCAGGCGGCGCGGCCCGGCTCGGCTCGGCAGCTCCGCACCCCAGCGCTCCCCCGGCCGACTGGCCGCCAGCGCCGGGCCGGCCAGGGAACTGCCCGCCTCCAGCGCCGCCCACCGGCGGCCGCGGCCGGGACAGCAGGGGGCGGTGCCGAGCCGAGAAGGGGGAGGGAGCGCGGGGGGAGCAAGCGTGTGTGTGAGAGAGAGAGATGGGCTGGGTGTGTGTGAGTGATGGGTGGTGTGTGTGTGTGAGACACGGGGCTGGGTGTGTATATGATTGACATGGACTGTGTGTGAGTGTGAGAGAGAGAGAGAGATGGGCTGTGTGTGTGTGAGCGTGTGTGACACGGGGCTGTGTGTGTATATGATTGACATGGACTGTGTGTGTGTGTGAGAGAGAGAGAGAGAGATGGGCTGTGTGTGTGTGAGACGGGTGGAGTGTGCATGTATGTGTGTGTAAGAGAGAGAGAGATGGGCTGTGTGTGTGTGACACGGGCTGTGTGTGTGTGAGTGATGGGTGGTGTGTGTGAGAGAGAGAGAGACGGGCTCTGTGTGTGTAAGAGAGAGAGATGGGCTGTGTGTGTGTGAGAGAGACACGGGGCTGGGTGTGTATATGATTGACATGGGCTGTGTGTGCGTGTGAGAGAGAGAGAGATGGGCTGTGTGTGTGTGAGCGTGTGTGACACGGGGCTGTGTGTGTATATGATTGACATGGACTGTGTGTGTGTGTGAGAGAGAGAGAGAGAGATGGGCTGTGTGTGTGTGAGACGGGTGGAGTGTGCATGTATGTGTGTGTAAGAGAGAGAGAGATGGGCTGTGTGTGTGTGACACGGGCTGTGTGTGTGTGAGTGATGGGTGGTGTGTGTGAGAGAGAGAGAGACGGGCTCTGTGTGTGTAAGAGAGAGAGATGGGCTGTGTGTGTGTGAGAGAGACACGGGGCTGGGTGTGTATATGATTGACATGGGCTGTGTGTGTGTGTGAGAGAGAGAGAGAGATGGGCTGTGTGTGTGTGAGACGGGTGGAGTGTGCATGTATGTGTGTGTAAGAGAGAGAGAGATGGGCTGTGTGTGTGTGACACGGGCTGTGTGTGTGTGAGTGATGGGTGGTGTGTGTGAGAGAGAGAGAGACGGGCTCTGTGTGTGTAAGAGAGAGAGATGGGCTGTGTGTGTGTGAGAGAGACACGGGGCTGGGTGTGTATATGATTGACATGGGCTGTGTGTGCGTGTGAGAGAGAGAGAGATGGGCTGTGTGTGTGTGAGCGTGTGTGACACGGGGCTGTGTGTGTATATGATTGACATGGACTGTGTGTGTGTGTGAGAGAGAGAGAGAGAGATGGGCTGTGTGTGTGTGAGACGGGTGGAGTGTGCATGTATGTGTGTGTAAGAGAGAGAGAGATGGGCTGTGTGTGTGTGACACGGGCTGTGTGTGTGTGAGTGATGGGTGGTGTGTGTGAGAGAGAGAGAGACGGGCTCTGTGTGTGTAAGAGAGAGAGATGGGCTGTGTGTGTGTGAGAGAGACACGGGGCTGGGTGTGTATATGATTGACATGGGCTGTGTGTGCGTGTGAGAGAGAGAGAGATGGGCTGTGTGTGTGTGAGCGTGTGTGACACGGGGCTGTGTGTGTATATGATTGACATGGACTGTGTGTGTGTGTGAGAGAGAGAGAGAGAGATGGGCTGGCTGTGTGTGACACAGGTTGTGTGTGTGTGAGTGATGGGTGGTGTGTGCGAGAGAGAGAGACGGGCTCTGTGTGTGTGAGACAGGGGTGGGGTGTGCGTGTGTGTGTGCGTGAGAGAGAGAGAGATGGGCTGGGTTGTGTGTGTGAGACACGGGGCTGGGTGTGTATATGATTGACATGGACTGTGTGTGTGTGAGTGAGAGAGAGACGGGCTGGGTGTGTGAGTGAGATTGTGGGATGTGTGACAGGGACTGGGTGGTCAAAGCACTGGACTAGGACCCAGGAGATCGGGCTTTGATTCTTGGCTCTGACACACACTGCCTGTGTAACCCTGGGCAAGTCATTCTGGCCTGGTTGGCTTGCAAAGTTTTACTGATATAACGATGTCAGAGGCGGGTGTGAGTTGTTACCGCAATAATAATCATAGAATCATAGAATCTCAGGGTTGGAAGGGACCTCAGGAGGTCATCTAGTCCAACCCCCTGCTCAAAGCAGGACCAAACCCAATTAGATCATCCCAGCCAGGGCTTTGTCAAGCCTGACCTAAAAACATCTAAGGAAGGAGATTCCACCACCTCCCTAGGTAACCCATTCCAGTGCTTCACCACCCTACTAGTGAAAAAGTTGTTCCTAATATCCAACCTAAACCTCCCCCTCTGCAACTTGAGACCATTACTCCTTGTTCTGTTATCTTCTACCACTGAGAACAGTCTAGATCCATCCTCTTTGGAACCCCCTTTTAGGTAGTTGAAAGCAGCTATCAAATCCCCCCTCATTCTTCTCTTCTGCAGGCTAAACAATCCCAGTTCCCTCAGCCTCTCCTCATAAGTCATGTGCTCGAGCCCCCTAATCATTTTTGTTGCCCTCCGTTGGACTCTTTCCAATTTATCCACATCCTTCTTGTAGCGTGGGGCCCAAAACTGGACACAGTACTCCAAATGAGGCCTCACCAGTGCCGAATAGAGGGGAATAATCACGTCCCTCGATCTGCTGGAAATGCCCCTACTTATACAGCCCATAATGCCGTTAGCCTTCTTGGCAACAAGGGCACACTGTTGACTCATATTCAGCTTTTCGTCCACCGTAACCCCTAGGTCCTTTTCTGCAGAACTGCTGCCCAGCCATTCGGTCCCTAGTCTGTAGCAGTGCATGGGATTCTTGCGTCCTAAGTGCAGGACTCTGCACTTGTCCTTGTTGAACCTCATCAGATTTCTTTTGGCCCAATCCTCTAATTTGTCTAGGTCCCTCTGTATCCTGTCCCTACCCTCCAGCGTATCAACCACTCCTCCCAGTTTAGTGTCATCTGCAAACTTGCTAAGGGTGCAGTCCACACCATCCTCCAGATCGTTGATGAAGATATTGAATAAAACCGGCCCCAGGGTGGAAGCCAGTTTTACCCATATAAGGGGCCTTATATCAGTGTGGTTCATACAGGAATCGCTCACCTGGAGACCAGTCTAATTGTGTCAACATTAGTTGGAGTTTGTTGTAGCAATAAAACCTTCTGGTGCATACAAGTCCTTTGGGCCAGATTGGCACCTGTGTCTGGATTTCCCACAGTGCTCAGCGGCCAGCAGTTTCTACTGGGACACTTAGGGACAGATTTGATGCCCCTTAGGAAAAACTGGCCTCTTATTGTGGTGCTAACTGGGAACTGAGTGAGGCTGAATGTCCGGCTTCAGTTCAGCAAACCACTTACACACGGGTGGGCATCCCTCAGAACATGGGAGTAATCTCCTTAGCTTCAATGCGTGCTTACTGCTACTCCCAGCATCCCTGCCCCGTCTGTGAAATGGGGAGAATCCATTCTTTCTCCTGGCCTGTGTCTACCCCGTCTCTTGGGAGCAGGGGTTGGCTCTTCCTAGTCACATTTTGTGCCCAGCAGGATGGGATCAAGACCTAAGTTAGGGCCTCAAGACCATACTGAAAGATGCATACGAGTGACGATAACCGTAGGAAAGCACGGCCCAGAGGAGAGAGGAACCAGTAGACAGGATAAGTGGGCTGTATGCCCGGCTCTTATTAACTGTATCACAGTCATGTCCAGAGCATGCTCGGTGCTGTACAAACATGCAGGAATGTATGGCCTGTGCCCTGAAGAGCTTGAAAGGGTCAGGGGAAGGGTACAACATAGAAGGGAAGGTCACACGGTGGACAGAATAGTGCTCTGAACCGGCATCAGGAAACCTGGTTTCTCTGCCTGCTGGGTGACCCTGGGCAAGTTCTTTTCCCTCCTATGCTTTGTCTGTTTGGGCTATTTTGATTGATCTCTTTGGAGCAGGGACTCTTATTGCATGTTCCTACAGCACCGGCACACCTGGGCCCTGATTCTAGGTGCTACCAGAATATACAGAATGCAGCCCTCTGGGAATCTTTTTTTCTCCTGGAACATTTGTGATGTAAATGAAAATATTTTCACATTTGTAAAAATTATTTGGGCTTTTGTCCCCCTGCTACCCCCAAAGCTGACTTTTTTTGTTGGGGGGGTTGGGGGTTGGGCAACAAACCAGAAGAAAAAAATGTGTGCTGCTGCTTTTAAAAAAAAAAAACCAAACCCAAAAATCTGATTTGGGGGTGGGGGCGGGAATGGAACCAGATTTTTAGTCCACAAATATTTTCAGGGGAGAAGGGGAGAAATGTTCTAATGGAAAATGTTGTGACCAGCTGTAAGAAATAATACTTGGCGAGACCGCTCAATGCTTGACAGCTCCGTTGATTTTTAATTGATATTAGAATTATACACAGTCTTCCAGCACTGCCTCCACCTCCCCAAGCTTTGATGGCTAGTTCCTTGTAGGCATCCCAGTGGCTATGGGACTTGGGGATGGGTCTGAACGCACAGAGGGCGGTGGCTATGTGGGGACTGCAGGAAGGGTGCTAAGCGGCAGAGAGGAAAGGGTGCAGAGGAGCAAGTGTCACTGGCAGAGCGGAGGGGATGATGTGGAAAGAAATGAGGATAGGTAAGGAGGGACAACACAGCTATGAAGGGCCCGTAAGACAAAGCCAGGAAGCTGGAATGCGGTGCAGCCCAAGAGAAGGAGCCAGCATAGAGATGCAAAGAGGGGTTGGCGCAGGCAGTATGAAAGCCCAGGACAATTATCGTAGCAGCTACACGTTGCACCAGCTGGCATGGGGCTTTGTGGGCATCAAAGAGGCCAGAATGGCTCTGTGATTCGCTGTGTGACCCTGGGCAAAGCTGTGTCTCAGTTTCTCCATCTGTAAAATGGGGTGATGATCCTCCTGCGTCCTCCTGCAGTGCTGCAAGATCTCTGGATAAAACACGCTGTGGAGTTGATTCTTCTGTGAACAGGAGGATATGTTCAGCCTGGGGGGTGGGGGAGAGTTGGTGGGTTTTCCTTGAATCAAACCACTTCCTAAAGAATGGGGGGGCCGCTTTCACGGCTCCCCTTCCCCTTGTGCGGTCATTCACAGCCGTGCAATTTGGGTGTGAAATGCCACTAGGGCCGTGGCAATTCTACAGCCACTTTGCACGGCTGTAAACAATTGCATGAGCGAATCTGGCTTCTGGGAATGGGAGCTAACACTGGGGCATTGTGTAGTGATGAAAGAAGGGCACCTGGGAGTCAGGACTTCTGGGTCCTTTCCATTCCCAACTCTGCCACTGGGGGACCTTGGGCAAATCTCTGTGCGGCTCAGTTTTGACCCATCTGTCCTATGGCTTTAAGAACACTGCGGCGGTGGTGGGAGGCTTAACAGCAGCACCGCACGTCTGTAAAGAATATCGAGATCCTTAGATATGCTGGTGCCCAGATAGCAAGGTGATGGATTGTGAACAGAGACAGTCCCAGCAGAAGAGAATGATAACACCCGGCGACACGGCCCGGGTTCCCCGTGCTTGGCCACGAGCCCCCCAGGACATAGTCAACAGGACACGTGCCATAGCTAGTGGTGATCTGCCGGCAGTCTCCCTGGGGCGTGCCTGGGAGGGGCTTTTCTTCGTCTGGCCCTGCAGCAGCCCCTTGCGAAGAGCAGGCCTGGTTTGGACGTCTTGCTCCAGCCCTGCTAGGTGGAAGCTCCTGGACTTGCCCTCGAGGGGGCTCTGACTACAGCCCTGGACACAGCACCGCTCACACCACCTCCTGTTTGCAGCAAAACTGGAACACAGAAAGGGGGAGATCTCAGGAGCCCCTTGAGGGTCTGTGGCCCCTGGAGAGAAAATCTCTGAAAGCCCCACATGCCTCAGCAGTGTGGGAGAGGCTCCCCCAGGGTGGGGGAGTGCAGCCACAGGGCTGCTGTAGTGATCATGAGGTCTGTAGCCTGGGGTAGGACAGACCACTCCCCTCCATCCAGCATTGCTGGGGACAGCACTGGGCTGAGCACCTGGGGAGGGGCTGTTCATTTCTCTCTCTCTTCCTCTCTGCAACCCCCTTGTTTGCTAAATGGAGGCAAACCAACCCCCTTGTTTGATCCTCCCAGGGGCGAAATGCCCATGGCAGCCTGGCCCCGGCTAACGCCCTAGGAGAGCAGTTTGCTCAAGGTTCTTTCCTTCCTGTTGTAAAGACCTACTTGGTGTGTCTGTGTCCTACAGCTCATCTGTATGTCATAGGCCCTCTACTGCTGGCCGTTACTGGAGATTCTTCTACCAATTGCTGAAGTGGCAGACGCCTCAGCTTTCAGATCAGGAGGAGCTGTGCGCCTAGCCTCCACTAGGATGTTCCCCACAGCCCTGGACCTATAAAGTCCTTGGAAACCGCCGGTCTCCTGTCACTGACACTAGTGGGTATCTCCAGTGATGTAGGTTATGCTGCAGCGAGAGGCAATTCAGGCCCGGCCTGGTTAAATGTGGGTTACAGTCATGGTTTGGGCTGAGAATGGTGGTGGGATGGTAAAAAAGAAGGCCTCAGCACTGCCAGGGGACCAGGTGAGCTGAGTGGGGTCTCCAATACCGAGCAGGAAGCGAGCCTGCCCCATGCAGAACCTCCACTAGCTACACATCAGATCCCCAGGGACTTGGTCAGTGGGAGATGCCACCACCCCCCTGCAAGGCCAGGGAGAGTGGGAATGAAATCCCAGAGCTGGCTGCAGCAAGCCCTGAGACACAGTGGCCCACTCCTGGCCTCTGCCGAGAGGTCTGGCTCCCAGCAAAACCCACCTAAACCTGGCTTGAACAGTCTCCTCAACCCCTCTCCATACAACAAATGGATCCTGCGAGGGCCAGGTGAGAAGGGGGCGCTCAGCTGGGAGGACGCACAGGCCGCCTGTAAGAAAGGGTTCTTATCTCTGGAGCCGAGGCGTGTTCCAACAATGCTGCATGCTGTTAAGAAACAGCTGGCAAAGGGTTTCAAAAGGGGATGCAGCAGAGATGAGAATCACAGGGTTATAAAGAGCTGGCTTGTCTCACAGACAAGGAACATTAGTTAAGGTCACTTGTCCAGCGGCTCAATCCACACATATCCAGCCCCTGAGAACAGGGTCACACACGGCTCTGTCCTAGCCTTACACTCAGGGCCGATGCGCCCACTAGGCGACCCTAGGTGGTCGCCTAGGGCACCAGGTTTTGGGGGGCAGTGGGCGGCTGCCTCCCGGCTCCCGGCTCCGTGGCTGAGCCGTGAACTGGGGGGGCGGCTGAGTGGGGAGGGCGCTGCGGGCAGAGGGGAGGCTGCTGCGACCCACGGGCGGGGGACCGAGCTGCAGCGGCCCGCGGGGGGGGGTGGGGGGAGAGCCGCGGGGGGGCTGGCTGGGGGAGGGCGCAGGGCTGGTGCAAGGAAGTTTTGCCTAGGGCATGAAACTTCCTTGCACTTCCTTCCTTGCTAACACTTATTGTTACAGCGCTCAGAGGCTGCCACCAAAACCAGGGCCCTGCTGTGCCGGGCGCTGTACAGACACAGAGGCCATGTCTGGGAGCTCTCACCAGGTTAGCGATCTCAGTGCACTACATGCCACCTTGTGCACTGGGAGAGTCAAACCAGCCTCTCAGTGGGTAGAAGCGCAGCCTCTAGGGCAGGGACAGCTCTACTGGTGTTTGCCGGTGCAGCTGGCTCCTCATCGCAGCCCTGACCGACAGAGCACCAGCAGAAATTCGCAGTGTGCATCTGGCCAGAGTCCGAATGCTGGGTCCTCACCACAGACCATCCAGCCTCACAGCTTCTGCATTTCACCACACCGGGCCAGAGCAGGCCGAGTGGGTAAATCAGCACTGGCTGGTGCTGCGCAGAGGTGTTTACAATGGCACCCAAGTGGAAGAAAGTTTCATTTTCTTGCTTCAGAACAGATCCTGGCAGGATGGCTCAGTGCGGGCCAGCAAGTCGTTCAAATGGACTCGGGCTCTCCCCCAGGCAGCTGCTTCTCTGTCCTGGGAACACCTGTGATTAGTAACGGTGCCGTGAGGGAGTTTTATAGAACACAGCTGGCTAGTCCCCCATCCTGGCTTCTGCAGCTGCTTTCCCTGCTGGCTGCTCTCTGCTGGGACAGTCAGGCCTGGCTGGTCAGTTTCACTCTTCTGTGTCTAGTTAGTTTCACTTTGAGCTTCTCAGGTGCCAGCACAATTTAGGTTTGCAGAGCTCTGAGTGCAAAACTTTTCCTCTCTCCCACTGGTCTAGCTCCCCGCCAGCCGCTGCACTTGCTGCGTGATCACAGGATTCTGGGTCCCAGAGGAAGCACAGCATGTGAGCATGGCTCTGCAGGGCCATGGGGAGCGTAGCTGGTTAATTCCCACCTGCATAGAAAATCCCTGTGCACGAGAGAAACAGGGTGAACTGCTCACTGTATTTCACTAGCACGGCAGCAGATCCTGAAGAAATAGGCAAAGGCAGGCAGCAGCATTGCCTGTGTGTGAGAGAGCTGCCTGTGTTTGGTTAGCAGCATTGGCATCCCCATTTCACAGACAAGAGAACTGAGGCGTGTGGAAGCTGAGTGACTTGCCTAAGCTCAGGCAGCAAATCAATGGCAGAGCCCAGAAGACAGTACAAGGGTCTCAGGCTGTGTCCAACCCCCAGGCCAAGCCAGCCTCCCCCTGCCTGCATGACTGAGCCCAGCACTTGTCTGGTGAAAGGCATTTGATTTTCCCAGCAAACACACAAGGTCTGTGTGCATCACAAAGCCCTCACTGCCACAGGGAGGTCAGGGGTGCATGCCAGAGACATTCCCTTCCTCAGTGCCTAACTCCATCAGCCAGTTCCACAGGGTGAAAGCAGGACAGAAACCCTCCAGCCCACACCCGGGAGCAGCAGTTGCTCGTAAAGGCTGCGGCACTGTACACTGGTTGGCCCCTCACCTCCCTGCATGCACAGGAGGGCTTGGACCAGAGGTTAGCACAGTGCGCTTGCTCCTCTCTAGACAGGGCCTGCTCTGGTCCTGCCAGAACCCACCACCCATCTGCCCCTGCCGAGCGGCGCGGCGCCAGGTCATTCCCCCAATTGCACATGCTGTCCCCAGCCTTAAAGAACAGCTACAGTCCCATGGCAGTACTTGGACACCGGGGCATGGCTTCCTAGGGGAGTGCTGGGGAGCCACGGGGTTTAGGATGCCAGGTTCACAGCTGCTGCCTTGGTATTTTTCACAACACCAGCCAAGCAAACCAGCTCCCTAGCCGAAGGCCGATGCGGCTTGTCGGGGGATGAAAGGAGACTGCGACTTGCCTCTCTTACAAACAGCACTTGGCTCTGGCATGCGACTGTCAGGGGCAGGTCACTTCACCTTAGCAGCCCCTGGCAGAGGGTGCAGGTACCTGCAGGGGAGAAGGGGTCTGATGCTTCCAAGGGCTCTTTTACCCAGCAGGCCAAGGTAGAAGAGGAGCCAGTGGCTGGGAGCTGAAGCTAGGAGAACTCAGAGTGAGGAAGAGGCACCTAAGCACATCAGAGCCCGGCCTTGGGCCCCGTGCCTGGAGTCCCAGATCACGCAGAACCTTCGCTCTCACTGCAAAACAATCTGGCTCTAGGCCCCATGGCCGTGAACAAAGCCATGAAAACATGAGGGGAGGGGGGCATGCTGATGCAGGGACATATGCCTGAGTCTGCAGAGAGCCTCAGCAATAGCTCTGATGGGGCACTGCTCCGTGCATCTCACTGGGCGGTTAACTCTGAAACCTAACAACAGTTCCTCAGACAAGGGCTCTGTATGCAGGAAGTCCTTGCTGGCAAGCCCTACAGACAGCTCCTGTCAATGCTACCCCATGGAGGGGCAGGGGCAGGGTCATATGAGTGCACGCCTAGGGCCCTGGATTGGCTTGACCCAGTCCTTTGTCTCTGGGTGCATAGTCGAGAACCATTTGTGCATGAACCAGGGATCCAAACCACCTGTGTGAGCCGTGTGCGAGAGAGACCTGGGTGTGGATGCGCACTCTATGTGTGTCGTGAGCTCTGGGTGCATGTGGGAGATCTGTGTGTGTGATGAGCATCCAGTGTAAGATCTGGGGGGGTGCGAGGTGTGTGTGTGGTGAGTGCTGTGTACGTGTGAGACCCAGGTATGTGCACGAGGGGTGCTGGGTGAGTGAGTGTGAGAGAGCTGCTGTATTTGGTTAGCACTAGGTGTGTGAGTTGTGTGTATGATGAGAGCTCTCTCTGTGTGTAAGATCCACATGTGACAGTTGTGGTGGGGGGCAGTGAGCACTGAGTGTGTAAGATCCACGTGTGAGAGCTATGTGTATGTGTGATGAATGCTGTAAGTGTCCTAGGCCTCTGTGTGGGTGTGTGTTAGGATCTGTGGTGTGTAAGCTCCATGTATGTGTGTGTGGGGGGAGTACGGACTGTGAGATTGGTGTGTTGTGTGGTTAATGCTCTGTGTGTGTGTAAGAGTCATGTGGTGAGTGCAGTGTGAGATCTGTATGTGAGCCTGAGATCCGAGTGTGTAAGATCCACGTGTGAGCTCTGAGATCTGTGTGCATAAGAGCTGTGTGTGAGCGTGTGTGTAAGAGCCACGTGAGAGATCCCTGTGTGCAAGCTGCATGTGTGCGAGCGCTGTGAGTGTGTGACAGCGGAAGCGCTTGTGCAGGCATCTCAGGAATGTGCCCCTCTCCCCCTGCAGCCCTGCACATCCCTGCAATGGCATTTCCTCTCTGGAAATCTCCCCCTGGGGGTTACCTTTGCTATGTACCAGCCAGCTGCTTGCAAGAGGCAAAATTGCTAACACATGGTTCCCCCCCACCCCCGTCCAGCCAGGCTGACATCACCACCTCACGCAGGGCCCGACCCGGCTCCCAACCCCTCCTTCTGCGCTCAACTGCCTGGTGGCACAGGTCCAGCCCAACGCAGCCATGAGAGGACTTCGCAAGTTGCTTTGCCGGGACCAGGCATGTGGGCCAAGAGGAAGCCCTCGGCACTGCCGTGATTCCCTCTGCTGCCCGCCTTCCCCTTGGCTTGGAGGATTCTTACACTAACTGTCAGAATGCTGCTCCACTGGGAGCGCCCTCCCGCAGCAAGCCGCAGCGTGATGGGCCCGTCTGCCTCAGTTTCCCCTCTCAGGTGACCCCATTACTTCACTTCAGGCTTTCCTGTCTCCACACTCCCCTTCCTTGGGGCTGATGTATTACAACAACCCAGTCCAGAGAGCATCTAACAAAAGTCTGACACTGTCCATTGGTCATTACAACTCAAGACACCTCGTCCCTCGCTGCCCCACATACCAATTGCCTTTGCCCACACTTGGACTCTGTCAGTTCTCTCCTGTCCTCGTGCCAGGACAGCCACCCCAGCACTTCCAACCAGGGCACAGCCCTTCCCCTGCTCCCCCCAGCCTGGCTCCTGGGAGATCCTTTGTACCAGGGGCGCGCCCCTCGCTCCCCCGGCCCTCACAAGGGTCCTTCTGGCCAGCTCCCAGCAGCAGGGGAGCTTCTCTGCGGCTCCTCTGCCTTCAGTGCTTTCTGGCCCAGAGCCAGCTGGCATCTCCCTTCATCACTCCTCCAGCCTTCAGCTCTCTGTGGGCCTGGCTCCAGCGTGGGGTTGCCAGCCAGCAAACCCCTTGTGCTGCTCTCCTGTCTTCTCCCAGGAACCACCTTCTGCTCCCTCCCTGGACTCCTCCAGTCTCCCTGGCATGGGGAAGCTCTCCCCTGACTGACCCAGTCTGCGTTGACTCACTGGTCATGCCCGGCAGGTTCCTGCCCCCGGCCTCTGGCAGTCGCTCCAAGGTATGTCTTGCTCCTGGCCAGTCTCTCTGCGCCCCAGATCTGCCCTCTCTGCCCCAGAGGGAACCAAGGATCAATCAGGCAGGGTGGCCAAAATAACCTCACCCCAGTGGCTTCCAAACGCCCTGCTTGGCCTCCGCAGAGCTCCCTGTGCTGTAAGGAATGGTGTCCCTAGCCTCTGTCAGAGGGGGGTGATGGATGGCAGAAGAGACATCACTTGATCCTTACCTGTTAGGTTCATTCCCTCCGGGGCACCTGGCATTGGCCACTGTCGGCAGACAGGATACGGGGCTGGATGGACCTTTGCTCTGACACAGTACGGCCATTCTTATGTTCTTATGTTAAGTGCACAAATGGAGGCATGAGGCCTTGGTTGAGGTCACCCAGCGAGTTCCTGTCCCAGAATAGAACCCACATCCCATGCTGTGCAGGCCTGCGGTCAAGCTGGTAAACCACAGCTGCCCCAGAGAAACCAGGCCGAGCGAGCCACAACTTCCTCTTGGGGCCGAGAGCGTTCACTGGCGAGTTCCAGCGCTTTATCAAAACAAACCTGCGTGGGTCGAGTCCGAGATCCCCAGGCGGGAAGGGACCGGTGTGATCCTCTGGTTTGCCCTGGCTGGCGCAGTAATTCCTGCGTGGAGCCTCGCTTTGCGCTAGAGCAGCAAAAGAGACGCCAATCTTGCGCTGAATGAGAACTACACCTGTCTCCAATAGGGGAGCTATTTGAGGGGCTCTCAAAGCAATTTACAGAAGAAGTCGGTGTCGTTATTCCCATTACAGGCAGGGAAACTGAGGCACCAGGGATGGAAGTGACCTGCCTGAGAGAACCCAAAGCTGCAAATAGAACCCAAGTTCCCTGAGCCTCAGGTCAGTGTGCTAGCCACTAGGCAACACTGCCTCCCTTTAAAGTAGCGGGGAATCATGATCCTAGGTGCGCTGTTCCAAGCGAGTACCTGATTTCTAGTCTGAATTTGTCCAGCGCCGGCTTCCAGCGCTGCATCCGGGGGGGGTTTCTTCCCACCCGCCCCCTGGCTGGAAGGGCAGCCTGGCCCCACTGCGCGTTAGTCAGGAACCAGGGAGGGGTGCAGCCAAGCGCCCCTTAGCGAGCGTTCCTGCAGGGCCAGCATCAGCAGTGGATGTGGCTGGATCCCCCTCAGGCCATCACAGGGAGACCTCTGGGAAGGGAACATCCTTGCCTAGAACTGGCCCGCTTTGGGTTCGGAGTGCCGATGGAGATGGGCAGTGAGGGGCAGGCCAGAGCAGGAAGGGAGGCGGGGTGACAGGACAAGGCTCCCTTCTGGCCTCCCCGCTGCTCCATTCCTAGGCAGATGCAGATACCCTGCCTGCCCAGGACGGCATCCCCCATCTCTGGCTCCCATCTGCCATTGCATCCAATGTGAACAGCGGGGCACCTCCTCCTTCATGGTGCAAACCTGGCTGACCGGTGTCAGAAATCTGGGCTGGCCCCCTCTCCCAGAGCTGTCTGTCTGTCTGCCAGCCCTAGACCACAAGCTCCTCAGGGAGGGGCCAGCCCTTTCCACACGGCTGGAACCCCCAGCGTGCTGCAGGCACAAAGAAACCAGCCCATTATTCCTGCTCATGAAAGAGATCTTGGAGTCATTGTGGATAGTTCTCTGAAAACATCCACTCAATGTGCAGCGGCAGTCAAAAAAGCAAACAGAATGTTGAGAATCATCAAGAAAGGGATAGATAATAAGACAGAAAATATCATACTGCCTCTATATAAATCCATGGGATGCCCACACCTTGAATACTGTGTGCAGATGTGGTCGCCCCATCTCAAAAAAGATAGATTTGGAAAAGGTTCAGAAAAGGGCAACAAAAATGATTAGGGAGATGGAACGGCTGCCATATGAGGAGAGATTAATAAGACTGACTTCTTAGCTTGAAAAAGAGACGACTAAGGGGGATATGATAGCGGTCTATAAAATCATGAGTGGTGTGGAGAAAGTAAATAAGGAAGTGTTATTTACTCCTTCTCATAACACAAGAACTAGGGGTCACCAAATGAAATTAATAGGCAGCAGGTTTAAAACAAACAAAAGGAAGTATTTTTTCCACACAGCGCACTGTCAACCTGTGGAACTCCTTGCTAGAGGATGTTGTGAAGGCCAAGACTATACCAGGGTTCAGAAAAGAACTAGATAAGTTCATGGAGGACGTGGTCTCTGCATTGTGCCTGGCTGCCTGACAGGGGAGGCGTCTGCAGCAATCTGCTCTGCTCCATACAAAGCTCCCCGTTCCTTGGAGTCAGTTGGGCTGGTCCCATGAATACAGGGGCAGGAGCAGACATTGGGCAGGGCTGAGCTGACCCTCTAGGCAGGAGTCCAGTGTGTTCCTCTGTGTCTTGCCACGCTGAGTTCCCTGGAGCTTTCCTTCTGGACAGAATTTGGCCTCATGATTTAATTTCCCAGGGCCCTGCCCTGCAGGGAGGGCTCTGCCCTTCTTATCTTCAGGAGCCTGGTGGCCAGAGCGCCTCCTGTCATTGGACCCTGCCCATCCCAACTGGATTCCTGTAGGCTGCCCGGCCCTGGGAGCTCTCAGAGGGGCAGGGGCTGTGCTGCTCCCAGGTCATAGCTGGGACCCAAGACATTAGTCTGAAGGTTCTTAGTCACACGCCAGCGATGCGTGTCTTAAAGAGACAGCCTTGAGGAGGTCAGGACCCCAAGTTTGCTCTCTGCTGGGGAACACGCTGTAGGGTTTGAAGTTGGATCCTCAGGGCCAGATTTCCAAACGCCCGCACCCGCGGACAAGGCTGCCAGCTCTCCAAGTTTTATCGTGCGTCTTGCACTATTTGAGGAGTTCCTGGAGTCCTCTGAGGATGTGAGAATCTCTGCTTGCCTTTAAAAGAAAAACAAAGCTTCCTGCCCTTGTGCTTTCGGATAAACACTTGGAAAAGTGACCCTTCAAGGCTCCAAAAGCAGAACACGAAGGAAATGACCCCGAGGTGCATTAGTGGTGAAATAAAATCTCATGATTTTATGAGCACTGACTTGTGATGTTTGAATGTTGGGGGGGGAAAGGGGATAAGGGGCTGGTCCCACTGCCCTGAGAACAATGGGGGCTGCCGGGGGTTTTGGGAAATCTGGACCCACGGTGCTTTCACATCTGTGTTTGCAGTGGAGAACAATAGCGGGAAGACGGCTGGCAGGGGAGAGGACACCATCTGTTGTGCAGGGAACGCACAGGGACGTCCGAGAGAGAGGCTCAAAGGCCTCGCTGGCTTTCAGCGCCCGGGGGAACGTGCCAAGTGGAAAAGGTGCCACGCTCCTCCCGGGCCCGGCTGCCAAGGGTGCGGGGATTTTACACATGGGCAGGCCATGTGAAGTAAATAAATACAGCCAGGATCAAGGCTCCACCAACTTGGCAGCAGCCCTCCATTAACCCAGCAAAACGCACGCAGACAGCCTGTCAGAAACAGGGGAAAGGTTAGTCCTGCGGCTCGGTGGGAAAACGGCCAGCCCTGCACAGCCTCACTGAGAGCAGGGTTGGGATGTGCATGAACCTCTCCCTGCTCCGCCCCAGCTCACCCCACAATGCCCTCTGTGCCAGGGGCCCCTGTCAGGGCCTGGACGAGCCGGCTTGGCACCTGGCGTAAAGGCCCCTTGTACCAGGGTATCTATGGTGCACAGGGCTCCTCCATGCCAGTGGGAAGCGCATTCTGGGGGTGGGCGTGGGGAGCTCCCGAGGCCCAGCTGCCATCACTTCTGTGCCAGGCACCTTACCCGGCACTATGGCCTTGCTACCCCCTGCGTCACCCTGGTGACTGCTGGGGGAGTAAACAGATGGGTGGAAAAGGCCACTAGGTCATGCGGCCCTAGGGTTGCCAACTTTCTAATGGCAGAAAACCGAACACCCTGCCCCGCCCCCCCACCCCTTCTCCGAGGCCCCACCTCTGCTCACTCCATCCCCCCTCCCTCTGTTACTTGCTCTCCCCTACCCTCACTCACTCATTTTCACCGGGCTGAGGAAGGGGGTTGGGGTGCGGGAGGGGGTGCAGGCTCTGGGAGGGGGCTCAGGGCTGGGGCATGGGAGGGGTGCGGGGTGCGGGCTCCAGGCGGCGCTTACCTCAGGAGGCTCCCGGGAAGCAGCGTCATGTCCCTCCAGCTTCTAGGCGTAGGGGTGGCTGGGGGGCTCTGCATGCTGCCCCCGCCTGAAGGCATCACCCTTGCAGCTCCCATGGGCCGCGGTTCCCAGCTAATGGGAGCTGTGGAGCTGGCAATCAAGGCAGGGCCTGTGGGCGGAGCCCCTGTGGCTGCCCCATGCCTAGGAGCTGGAGGGTCATGAAGGCCTCTTCCTGGGAGCCTCACCGAGCCGGGTGGGGAGCCTGACAGCCCCGCTGTGCTGGCAGTGCCGCCAACCGGACTTTTAACAGCCCAGTCAGCAGTGCTGACTGGAGCCGCCAGGATCCCTTTTCGACCGGGCGTTCTGGTCGAAAACTGGACACCTGGCATCCCCATGTGGCCCTACAAAGGCACCTGGGCCTGCGGTTATATGGCATATGATGGCCATGCTCCTTTTCCGTGCAATGGCCCCACCGGACACTCCAAGCGCTGTGGAGAAGCGGTCGTGTGAGGAGTTCAAGCTAGGATCGGGCCTGGCTTTGAGAGGATAGGCTGGGACACCCAGAGCTGCTTCCCTCCCTGGGTGGAAAGGTGATTTCTACAGGGAAAGGCGGGTGAATGGGGGGCGGGGAGGCACTGAGCGGAATGAAGCTACGGACTCAGGATTCCACACGAAGCAGTGCCAAGATCTGGGCGCGAGGGAGGGGCACCTGCAGCTGTGTAGCCAGGCCAGAGAGGTCACAGGGAGAGCAGATGTGAAGAGTACAGGTACAGTCCGATTCAAACACGGCCCTTGCGCCAGGCCGTTGCCCGGAGCCAAAGACGTCCCCGCGGGATCGACTCCAGCAGACGGTACCAGCGTCAGCCCAGAGAGGGACTGGGTCAGCTTGGCAATTCCACTGTAACTTAAACTGGCAGCTCTTTGGGGCAGACACCGTCCCTTTGCTGTGTTTGTGGCACCCGGCGGCCCGGTAACGCCAAGAATAAAGGAATACACATCCTGCTGGAGAAGAGAAGCCTAGGGATTTCTAGACCTGGCTCCACTTCCCTTTTCAAAAGCCCGTTGAAGGGCTGTCCCACCCTTGAAATCCCAGGCCGCAGGGCAGAGATCTCCAAACTAAGCTCAAGACAGTGCAAACCCCCAGAATGCACATCATAATGCGGCAATGGACTTCTTGAGAACGGCCACAGTGGGGCAGATCAAAGGTTCATCTTGCCCAGTATCCTGTCTTCCGACAGCGGCCGCGGACAGGTGCCCCAGACGGAATGAGCAGAGCAGGCAATCAGTGAGTGATCCAGCCCCTGTCGTCCAGTCCCAGTTTCTGGCACTCAGAGGTTTAGGGACACCTGGAGCATAGGGTTATGTCCCCGCCCATCCTGGCTAATAGCCATCCTCCATGAACTTAGCTAATTCTTTTTTTGAACCCTGTTATACTTTTGGCCTTCACAGCATGCCATGGCAACAAGTTCCACAGGTTGATCGTGCGCTGTGGGAAGAAATATTTCCATATGTTTGTGTTAAACCTGATGCCTGTTAATTTCATTGGGTGACCCCTAGTTCTTGTGTCAGCGAACATCAATATCTAGCACCCGTCCAGGGACCAATATACACCTATGGCTTGGTCAATAGCAACCTCTCAGCACAATCAAACCTGATGTTCATCTCCACTGACGAGATCAAGTCAAGTCCCAATGGAAGTCCAGCCCTGAGAGTAGGCCTCTTGCCCGGTTGCTCCTTGGTAGTCTATGAAGCTCTGCTTATCTCCTTATTTCATGGCACCCCAAAGCATGTGGGGGCTCCACAGGAAATACAGAGGAGTGCCATCTGCAGGCTGGGGAGACAGGCTAATACAGACAGACCCCTCTATATCCCCAGCTGATCTGGTGGCACTGTCTGATACAGGCCTCCCTCCCGCAGCTCTACCACCAGCTGATCTGAGGGCTATCCATGATACATACGAGACACTGTGTGACCAGGAACCTCCTGATGCCAACTGGCAAGGGAGGCGGTGTTACAGGATGTCCTGATTCTGCTAAGTACACTCTGGTTCACCAAAGAATGTCAGGGGAGGCCCCCAATGTGTCACACTGGCCATTAATATTGTTGTGAAACGTACGAGCAGACACTTTGTGAGCAGTTCTGTACCTATACTGGGAATACGTTCCTAGCATCTGTACCCAGGCTGAGCCACCATCAGAGGTTTTCTGTCAGACCAGAGAGATCGATTCACCTCTCTCTCTGGCGGGAGGGAAGGTAAGAATTGTATGTTAACACAGTGGATGCCCCTTTGCATACAAAGTCAGACATGAATGAAGAGATGGAAAGTCAACTGGGAAGCAGCACACAGAAAAGGAAAAAGAAGAAGCAAGCAAGCCAGCCATGTGTGGTTATCCTGTCTATGAGCAAAGATAATGAACTATGGGGGTATATCTGGAAGGCAAAGGAGACACCCTCTCATTCTACACCTGGGAAGTAAACAGACAGTGTGTTTATGTTCATGAAAACAGGATCTCAGCCAACCTTGCTTGAAAATGTTGGTGAGAACTTTGGGTGAGACAAGCTTCTTTAGATAGCAGGTTAACCTGACAGTTAAGTCTAGTCTCTAGAAAGTGTGTTAGGATTGTGTTGGATATGCAACCATTTGTTTCCAATATTCTGACTCACCATCTCTTGAATCATATCTTTATTGTCACTGTAAATGTATCTCAGTGCTGTGACATTAAGCAAAGTGCACATGAACCACACTTCTATCTTACGAGCTGGGGCATTCTGTGCCTTTGGAAACAGCAGAGCCGGCAGTCCTGTGAGTAGCCAGTGTCAGGGGCTGGGTATCATAGGGGAATGCTTCAAAGGGACTCGGGGAGTGGGGTGCACCTCTTGTTTACCTGCAAGGCAAGGGAAGGGCTAACACAGCCCCGAGGAGAGGGCTGGAGTGGCTGATGGGCTGGTGGTGTCAGGGAGCTGCCACCCAGCCAGGCACAAGCAAGGCAGGGGGTACCAAGGTGCCCCGGGTACCTCGAGAATGGACATAAGCTGGTTCTGTCAATTCATGCCCATGTTACAGGCCTTAGGGTTATAGGATTTCTGGACATGCTGTGACCTAGCCTGATCTTACTGACATAGTCTAATCCCTACAGAGGGTGGCTTTTGTCCATGCATGGAGTCATGGAGTCCCCCTCTACTTCCTAGCTGGTTTGCTTCCAGCGAAGTCAGTGCAGCAGGGGGAGGAGGGACCTGTGAGCTGGTGAGGCGGCTCTGACTTGCTTTTGAAGCAGCCCCTCAGGAGAGACTTACAGTGCAGTGTTGGGACCAGAACTTTAGGATGGTAAGGCCACATTAATTCTGCTCCCCTACTTGCCGCTGAGTCTCTGCACCCTGAGTGGCTCTGTGCTGAGCTCCTGCAGTGGGCTGTGGATACTGGCCAAGGCAGCCCTGGGGTGGTTTGGCATTGCTCTGGCTCAGCAGCTGATCTGGGCCTGCTGCTCTGCACTAGCGGGTTTGGAAGATTGAGGTGATAGACGGACATGCCAGGCCAGATCCTCAGCAGTACCATTGACTTCAATTCCCTCCATGGATTTCAGTGGAGCTTGTGCCCATTTATACCAGCTGGGATCTGGCCCACAGATCATCGCTACCCCGACAGAACTTGACCTAGCAATTACCAAGGCCCGGATTGCCATAAGCCTGGCCAGGGAGCTGTGCAGACCCAGCACTTGCTCTTGCTGACCAGCTCTGTCCCCCACAATCTGCTGTGTGGAGATCCTTGCATGGAAGCCAGGCTGAACCTGGAGCAGAGCACGACCCAGAGGGGCTTCCACAGATGAAGCCACTCTCCAATTCTCAGCATTACAGAGTTATCTTGGGGGCAAGAGAATTCAGATCACTTGTGCATGCTCCACACCTATAAATTATGAGTCAGTCTCAGCCTCTTTGATCCTAAAAATGGCTTGTAACACACTCCCGGGGAGTGATTGTATTTTGGTTCTCGTCTTTGCCCAATGGGCTTTCAATAAGGCCCAGAATTCCCTTTCAAGCTGAATAGTTTGTCTCCTCTTGTGATCTAATCTTAAAATAGCGCAATCGTGCCGATCTAGTCTGATAACGTACAAAAGTCTGCACAAGGCTCAGCCATTCAGAGCCAAGAGGAGCGGAGACACTTGGGCAAGGAACAAAACACACACAGGGGGAAAGGTAAAGATAAAACAAATCCAAGCAAGTATCAAAGATCTGGAGAAAGGAAATATCAGTCCCAAGCCCCGAGCAACAGAATCTGGGGCACAGCTCGTGCTAGCACTGACAGAGAAGATGCAGTTAGACAGACGCTGACTGTAGGAGTGCATGGCTGTACCCCCGTCAATCTCAAAGTGAGGCCACGCCCTCTCGCTGGCTCCTTCCTAGAAAG
The DNA here is from genome assembly GCA_033296515.1 of Macrochelys suwanniensis. Lineage (NCBI taxonomy): Eukaryota > Metazoa > Chordata > Testudines > Chelydridae > Macrochelys > Macrochelys suwanniensis. Next base: position 607,226 of record CM065787.1, on the reverse strand, counting down.
GTAATCTGGTTAAAGGGAAATTAGCTGTCTCTGATGTCCAGGCCCTCTGAGCTGGGCTGGGCAGTCATCAGTCTCGGGTGCTCAAGCCCCCAGGTACGGTAGAGCCCCAAACAGTTAAAAGTATCAGAGGGGTAGCCGTGTTAGTCTGGATCTGTAGAAGCTACAAAGAGTCCTGTGGCACCTTATAGACGGATGCATCCGACGAAGTGGGTATTCACCCACGAAAGCTTATGCTCCAACACGTCTGTTAGTCTATAAGGTGCCACAGGACTCTTTGTAGCTTCCGAACAGTTTAGTGGACTCTGGCCCTCAGGCAGGGCAGAGCAGTCAATAGTCTAGAAGCCCAGGCCCTCAGGCAGGGCCGGGCACCACACAGTCTAAGGCTCCAACCTTCCAGCAGGGCAGAGCATTAATGGGTCTAGTGTCCTAGCTCTGGCAGACAGTAGGCTTCCTGGCCTAAGGTGGGGAGGCTGCCACCGCAGAGGTGGGGGGGCAGGGGAACCCGGGCCCATCTGGCTCCACCAGGTCCCAGCCCAGGGCCCTGAGAGTGGCAGAGTGTTCCATCACTGAGGAATCCAGCCACAACACACTGACCTGGGTTCAGCAAGCAGTCGGACGGGAGTCAGCTGTCCCTGGGCTACTTCCTCCCCTTCCCTTGGGGTGTACCTGCATCCAGGGGTCATCCTCTGTCTCCTGGGATACACCGCCAGTGCTAATCCCAGCAGCTCCTTGGTACCTGGCAGCTCTGGAAGGTCTCAGTGCAGCAGGGGTCCGCTTCAGCTTCCTGCTCCAGCAGTGAATGGGGAGCATCTGTCTCCCTCAATGACTCCAACCCAGTGGAGCTGCAGAGCCCCCTTTTATACTTCCTGGTTCCACCCATTGGGGGAGTGTGTCCGTCCCTCCCTGTCAATCTCTGAGGGAGGCCCCGCCCCCTCACTAGCTACACAGACCCTAGCCCTTTAAAGATCCTCTTTGCCCCATTGATTCTTCTGCCTATAGGGCACTGTGAGCTTGAATGCAATTAATCAATTCTTTTGTTTATTTCATTTCCTTCCAAGCATCCAGCCAGGCAGCCGGGGCTTTGACACAATCGGAACCGACATGACTGTCAGCTAAGGGGCCAATGTTTCCGCACCTGAAGTTAGGCAGCCAAAATCCAGATTTAGGCACCACCATGAGCAGGTGGATTGTCAGAGATGGCTGAGCAAACATTGAAATTAGACGAAGGTTTCTAACCATCAGAGGAGTGAAGTTCTGGAACAGCCTTCCAAGGGAAGCAGTGGGGGCAAAAGACCTATCTGGCTTCAAGATTAAGCTCGATAAGTTTATGGAGGGGATGGTTTGATGGGATAACATGATCTTGGCAATTAATTGACCTTTGACTATCAGTGGTAAATAGGCCCAATGGTCAGTGATGAGATGTTAGAAATTACTACAGAGAACTTTTTCCTGGGTGTCTGGCTGGTGAGTCTTGCCCACATGCTCGGGGTACAGCTGATCGCCATATTTGGGGTCGGGAAGGAATTTTCCTCCAGGGTAGCTTGGCAGAGGCCCTGGAGATTTTTTGCCTTCCTCTGCAGCATGGGGCACGGGTCACTTACTGGAGGATTCTCTGCATCTTGAAGTCTTTAAACCATGATTTGAGGACTTCAATAGCTGAGACATAGGAGAGAGGATTATTCCAGGAGTGGGTGGGTGAGAGTCTGTGGCCTGCATTGTGCAGGAGGTCAGACTAGATGATCATAATGGTCCCTTCTGACCTTAAAATCTATGAATCTATGAGTCTCAGCACCTCTGAAAAACAGCCCACTGCCTGACGTGCCTAAAGACAGGTTTAGTAGTCTAACTTTAGGCACCTACATAGATTCATAGATTCTAGGGCTGGAAGGGACCTCGAGAGGTCATCGAGTCCAGCCCCCTGCCCTCATGGCAGGACCAATTACTGTCTAGACCATCCCTGATAGACATTTATCTAACCTACTCTTAAGTATCTCCAGAGATGGAGATTCCACAACCTCCCTGGGCAGTTTATTCCAGTGTTTAATCACCCTGACAGTTAGGAACTTTTTCCTAATGTCCAACCTAAACCTCCCTTGCTGCAGTTTAAGCCCATTGCTTCTTGTTCTATCCTTAGAGGCTAAGATGAACAAGTTTTCTCCCTCCTCCTTATGACACCCTTTTAGATACCTGAAGACTGCTATCATGTCCCCTCTCAGTCTTCTCTTTTCTAAACTAAACAAACCCAATTCCTTCAGCCTTCCTTCATAGGTCATGTTCTCTAGACCCTTAATCATTCTTGTTGCTCTTCTCTGGACCCTCTCCAATTTCTCCACATCTTTCTTGAAATCCGGTGCCCAGAACTGGACACAATACTCCAGTTGAGGCCTAACCAGCGCAGAGTAGAGCGGAAGAATGACTTCTCGTGTCTTGCTCACAACACACCTGTTAATGCAGCCCAGAATCAAGTTTGCATTTTTTGCAACAGCATCACACTGTTGACTCATATTTAGCTTGTGGTCCACTATAACCCCTAGATCCCTTTCTGCCGTACTCCTTCCTAGACAGTCTCCTCCCATTCTGTATGTGTGAAACTGATTGTTCCTACCTAAATGGAGCACTTTGCATTTGTCCTTATTAAACTTCATCCTGTTTACCTCTGACCATTTCTCCAATTTGTCCAGATCATTTTGAATTATGACCCTATCCTCCAAAGCAGTTGCAATCCCTCCCAGTTTGGTATCATCTGCAAACTTAATAAGCGTACTTTCTATGCCAATATCCAAGTCGTTGATGAAGATATTGAACAGAGCCGGTCCCAAAACAGACCCTTGCGGAACCCCACTCGTTACACCTTTCCAGCAGGATTGGGAACCATTAATAACTATTCTCTGAGTAAGGTTATCCAGCCAGTTGTGCACCCACCTTATAGTAGTCCCATCTAAGTTGTATTTCCCTAGTTTATTGATAAGAATATCATGAGAGACCGTATCAAATGCCTTACTAAAGTCTAGGTATACCACATCCACCACTTCTCCCTTATCCACAAGACTCGTTATCCTATCAAAGAAAGCTATCAGATTGGTTTGACATGATTTGTTCTTTACAAATCCATGCTGGTTATTCCCTATCACCTTACCACCTTCCAAGTGTTTGCAGATGATTTCCTTAATTAATTGCTCCATTATTTTCCCTGGCACAGAAGTTAAACTAACTGGTCTGTAGTTTCCTGGGTTGTTTTTATTTCCCTTTTTATAGATGGGCACTATATTTGCCCTTTTCCAGTCTTCTGGAATCTCTCCTGTCTCCCATGATTTACCAAAGATAATAGCTAGACGCCCAGATACCTCCTCTATTAGCTCCTTGAGTATTCTAGGATGCATTTCATCAGGTCCTGGTGACTTGCAGGCATCTAACTTATCTAAGTGATTTTTAACTTGTTCTTTTTTTATTTTATCTTCTAAACCTTCCCCCTTCCCATTTGCATTCACTATGTTAGGCATTCCTTCAGACTTCTCGGTGAAGATCGAAACAAAGAAGTCATTAAGCATCTCTGCCATTTCCAAGTTTCCTGTTACTGTTTCTCCCTCCTCACTGAGTAGTGGGCCTACCCTGTCCTTGGTCTTCCTCTTGCTTCTAATGCATTGATAAAAAGTTTTCTTGTTTCCCTTTATTCCTGTAGCTAGTTTGAGCTCATTTTGTGCCTTTGCCTTTCTAATCTTGCCCCTGCATTCCCGTGTTGTTTGCCTATATTCATCCTTTGTAATTTGTCCTAGTTTCCATTTTTTATATGACTCCTTTTTATTTTTTAGCTCTTGCAAGATCTCGTGGTTAAGCCAAGGTGGTCTTTTGCCACATTTTCTATCTTTCCTACCCAGCAGAATCGTTTGCTTTTGGGCCCTTAATAGTGTCCCTTTGAAATACTGCCAGCTCTCCTCAGTTGTTTTTCCCCTCAGTTTTGATTCCCATGGGACCTTACCTATCAGCTCTCTGAGCTTACCAAAATCATATACATGGTAGCTGCATATTCTGTAAGCCCAGGCCCAAACTGCGCGTGTGAGAATCCCGCCAGGTGCGGGCACATTCTGCCAGGCTTGGGCACTGGGGCTTACCTCACGTAGATCATTGTTACATTGCCCAACAGGGCGTGTGCAATGTAACATGCATGCTCTGAAGAACGCGGCTCCTGAGCTACATACTGTGTCAAGCCCAGGCATCCATTTCCTGCGCTGGGGAAGAAAGTCCTTGTGCCCACACATTTGGCTCTGGGTTGCCTGGCATCTGGAGCAGAGCAGGGAGAGGGCTCAGCAATTGGGGAGCTTCACCCACAGGGGAGCAGGAGATGAGGGGACAAATCACCCCACTGCATGGTGCTGAGCTCAGGCCACCAGCAGGCTGCCGGCTGGACACATATGTCTAATGAGTGATCCACGCACCATAAAGAACCAGCTAAGTCCCAGCTCCTAGAAGGGCCAGAAGGCACCTGCAGAGGCATTGGATGCTCCCCAGCTAGGCGCCATGGCAGCAGGGTGGGTGCAACTGGCAACCAGGGCACTGTCCCTGTTGTCACAGTGGACCTGAGGGAAGGCTTGGGGTGGGGGTGCTCAGGACATGTCACTAGGGAAGGTGAGGTGGGAATAGCCAGCTAGGAGGTGATCAATCCAGGTGGGCCTGCTGGGGGGCGCTGATTTGGGGAGCCTTATCCTAGGGGAGGGGTCTCCACTCACTGTTCTCTGAGTTTACAAAGCAGGAGCAGTGTCCCCCATGCCAGATGCCCTCATGAAGACAGGACATTAAGACAAGCAGGTTGAGATGATTTACCAGCTGTGATAAATGAAGGGGGTGGGGTGTAGCTCCCTTTTATGGACACCCAGCCAGCCAGTTAGTTATAAACTCCATGTTAGTAGCTGTTCTCTACTTGCTTTACCTGTACAGGGTTAAAAAGCCTCACTGCTATGCATAGGGAAAAGAAAGTGAGTGGGCACCTGGCCAAAAGAGCCAATGGGAAGGCTAGAACTTTTTAAAATTGAAACAAGACTCCCCCTTTGTCTGTCTGTGGTTGTGCTCCCAGAGAGCAGGGACAGGGCTGGAACTATGCTGTAAAAAGCTTTAAGTCAGGTATGAAAAATCATCAAATCATACCTAGAAACTACTCATTTAAAACCCCAGATATGTAAGCAGATCAGGAAATGTATAGAAAGACGCAATTAGGTTTCTGAAGACAGAGCCCTGAATGGGGAGATCTGTGCTGCCCCAGGGCTGCACCCCCACATTCGAGGTGAGGGCAGCCAGGGATCAGGGCGTAGATCTCCAGGGGCTTGCAGGTTGCATTTTAGGCCTCTCTGCAAAGCGAGTGAGTCTTGTAGTTATGCCCCATAGCAGGGCCGGCTCTAAGCTTTTTGATGCCCCAAGCAAAAAAACCCAAAAAACAAGCACACACCGAGCGCCCCCCCCCCCCCCAGGAAAAAAACCAAAAATGAGCGCCACCCCGCCAAAACAACCCCCCATCCCCCAAGCCTCGCGCCGAAACAACCCCCCCATCCCCCGAGCCCCGTGCCGAAACAACCCCCCCATCCCCCGAGCCCCGCACCGAAACAACCCCCCCATCCCCCGAGCCCTGCGCCGAAACAATTCCCTGTCCCCTGAGCCCCGCCGAAACAACCCCCCCTCCCCTCCCCCAAGCCCCACGCCACTCGGCCGAAACAACCCCCCCTCCCTTCTGGTCCCCCGAGCGCCACGCCGCCCCGCTGAAACAACCCCCCCTCCCCTCCCCTGAGCCCCATGCCGCACCGCTGAAACAACCCCCCCTCCCCTCCCCTCTGCTGAGCCCCGCTCCGCCCCGCTGAAACAACCCCCCTCCCCTCCCCCGAGCCCCACGCCGCCCCGATGAAACAACCCCCCCCTCCCCTCCCCTCCCCTCCCCCGAGCCCCGCGCCACCGCCAAGGTAAAAAAAAACAAACAAACCTCAAGCATCGCCCCTTGCAAGGTGCCGCCCCAAGCACGTGCTTGGTCGGCTGGTGCCTGGAGCCGGCCCTGCCCCATAGGGACATTGTGCACCCCCCCAACGCTCGGATCCCATTGTCACACTGAAACCCGTCTGGGATTCACACCGCTAGCAATTTACAGGTCTCTGGAGACATATTTACAGCACTGGGTTTTAAAGCAGCAAGGAACAGCTTTTGATACAGTCTCCCACAGTGTTCTTGCCAGCAAGTTAAAGAAGTATGGGCTGGATGAATGGACGGTAAGGTGGATAGAAAACTGGCTGGATGGTCGTGCTCAACGGGTAGCCCCGCTCTCCCAGCCGGCCGTAGCGCCGCAGGGTGGGCGGCAAGCCCGGCCGTGGCCCCGCTCTCCTGGCCAGCTGGAGCGCCGCAGGGTGGGCGGCAAGCCCGGCCGTGGCCCCGCTCTCCTGGCCAGCTGGAGCGCCGCAGGGTGGGCGGCAAGCCCGGCCGTGGCCCTGCTCTCCTGGCCAGCAATATATAAATATTGTTCAGGCATGCAGGAGTGAAATTAGGAAGGCCAAATCACACTTGGAGTTGCAGCTAGCCGGAGATGTTAGGAGTAACAAGAAGGGTTTCTTCAGGTATGAGAGCAACAAGAAGAAAGTCAAGGAAAGTGTGGGCCCCTTGCTGAATGAGGGAGGGAACCTAGTGACAGAGGATGTGGAGAAAGCTAGTGTACTCAATGCTTTTTTTGCCTCTGTCTTCACAGACAAGGTCAGCTCCCAGGCGGCAGCACTCCGCAGCACGGTATGGGGAGGAGGTGACCAGCCCTCTGTGGAGAAATAAGTAGTTCGGGACTATTTAGAAAAGCTGGACGAACACAAGTCCATGGGGCCGGATGCACTACATCCGAGGGTGCTAAAGGAGTTGGCCGATGTGATTGCAGAGCCATTGGCCATTATCTTTGACAAATCATGGCAATCGGGGGAGGTCCCGGATGACTGGAAAAAAGCTAATGTAGTGCCCATCTTTAAAAAAGGGAAGAAGGAAGATCCGGGGAACTACAGGCCAGTCAGTCTCACCTCAGTCCCTGGAAAAATCATGGAACAGGTCCTCAAGGAATCAATTCTGAACCACTTAAAGGAGGGGAAAGTGATCAGGAACAGTCAGCATGGATTCACCAAGGGCAAGTCATGCCTGACTAACCTAATTGCCTTCTATGATGAGATAACTGGCTCTGTGGATGAGGGGAAAGCAGTGGATGTGCTATTTCTTGACTTTAGCAAAGCTTTTGATACAGTCTCCCACAGTGTTCTTGCCAGCAAGTTAAGGAAGTATGGGCTGGATGAATGGACGGTAAGGTGGATAGAAAACTGGCTGGATGGTCGTGCTCAACGGGTAGTGATCAATGGCTCCATGTCTAGTTGGCAGCCGGTATCAAGTGGAGTGCCCCAAGGGTCGGTGCTGGGGCCGGTTTTGTTCAATATCTTCATCAACGATCTGGAGGATGGTGTGGACTGCACCCTTAGCAAGTTTGCAGATGACACTAAACTGGGAGGAGTGGTTGATACGCTGGAGGGTAGGGACAGGATACAGAGGGACCTAGACAAATTAGAGGATTGGGCCAAAAGAAATCTGATGAGGTTCAACAAGGACAAGTGCAGAGTCCTGCACTTAGGACGCAAGAATCCCATGCACTGCTACAGACTAGGGACCGAATGGCTGGGCAGCAGTTCTGCAGAAAAGGACCTAGGGGTTACGGTGGACGAAAAGCTGAATATGAGTCAACAGTGTGCCCTTGTTGCCAAGAAGGCTAATGGCATTTTGGGCTGTATAAGTAGGGGCATTTCCAGCAGATGGAGGGACGTGATTATTCCCCTCTATTCGGCACTGGTGAGGCCTCATTTGGAGTACTGTGTCCAGTTTTGGGCCCCACGCTACAAGAAGGATGTGGATAAATTGGAAAGAGTCCAACGGAGGGCAACAAAAATGATTAGGGGGCTCGAGCACATGACTTATGAGGAGAGGCTGAGGGAACTGGGATTGTTTAGCCTGCAGAAGAGAAGAATGAGGGGGGATTTGATAGCTGCTTTCAACTACCTGAAAGGGGGTTCCAAAGAGGATGGATCTAGACTGTTCTCAGTGGTAGAAGATGACAGAACAAGGAGTAATGGTCTCAAGTTGCAGAGCGGGAGGTTTAGATTGGATATTAGGAAAAACTTTTTCACTAGTAGGATGGTGAAGCACTGGAATGGGTTACCTAGGGAGGTGGTGGAATCTCCTTCCTTAGAGGTTTTTAAGGTCAGGCTTGACAAAGCCCTGGCTGGGATGATCTAATTGGGTTTGGTCCTGCTTTGAGCAGGGGGTTGGACTAGATGACCTCCTGAGGTCCCTTCCAACCCTGAGATTCTATGATTCTATGATTCCTGGCCGGCTGGAGTGCCGCAGGGTGGGTGGCAAGCCCGGCCGTGGCCGCGCTCTCCTGGCCGGCCGGAGCGCCGCAGGGTGGGCGGCAAGCCCGGCCGTGGCCCCGCTCTCCTGGCCAGCTGGAGTGCCGCAGGGTGGGCGGCAAGCCCGGCCGTGGCCCCGCTCTCCTGGCCGGCTGGAGCGCCACAGGGTGGGTGGCAAGCCTGGCTGCGGCCCCGCTCTCCCGGCCGGCTGGAGCGCCGCAGGGTGGGCGGCAAGCCCGGCCGTGGCCCCGCTCTCCTGGCCAGCTGGAGCGCCGCAGGGTGGGCGGCAAGCCCGGCCGTGGCCCCGCTCTCCTGGCCAGCTGGAGCGCCGCAGGGTGGGCGGCAAGCCCGGCTGTGGCCCTGCTCTCCTGGCCAGCTGTATGTTTTAAAAAAAACCAAAAAAACCCACACCTGAGCGCTGCCCCCCCAAGCACGTGCTTGGTAGGCTGGTGCCTGGAGCCGGCCCTGAAGGTGGGACCTGTGCAGGGCTGTCTTTGCTTCTCATTATTTCATTTTCCTTTCAGGGCATCATGATTCTCCACCTCTTGTGAAGCTGCAATGAATATAGTGCTAACATAACCAGTGTCAAGTGTATTCATCTCCCTACTGGATATATTCTTGGGGTGGAGGAATAATATATTCTTTAAGGGAGAAACAAGGCCAGGTCCTCAGCTGGGGTCAATCAGCATCGCACCACTGAGGATTGTCTTCCAGGTTTCTAATAGCTGGAGGAAATGGCACTTCTTCCCCTCTAGAGTATATATGGTATGAGGGATTTATTGTGTGCCCTTGGAAATGAAGGTTTGATGCTGTTGGCTACAGCTAGATAGAGAACCCTGTCCTGAGAGAGCTCATTGGAGTCACTAAAAAGAATCTAGACTGCACAAGTATGTGTCATAGGCCCTATATGGCTAGTAGCTGATGGATGGTATAGCTCTACAACTAGGTGATTTGTTTGCTTTACTGACAGTTCCAAAAAATTGGGGGGGGGGGGGGGAGGAGGAAATCTCATTTTGGGTTGCTCTGAAATGAGCTTTTTTTGAATTTTTCAGCAAATCAAAAGTAAAATAAAAAGAAAAGTTGGGTCAAATGAAATGTTTCATTTCAATTTTGAGCAGCTTTTTTACATTAAAAATGTAAATGAATTGAAAGGCACTTCAACTGAATTGAAGAGCCAAAATGTGTTGAAACCAAATGCTCTCACTTTTTCAAAACAAAAAAACGTTTGGCCCTTTTTTTCTTGACACAAACGATTTGGCAAAACCCCCATGAATTCAGGAAACGTTTCTGTGTCACTGAACCTGCCTTTTTGTTGTAGTTGTTGTTCTGAAAAAAAAAAATTGGCTGAAAAATGTCTCCCTGTAGCTCAAGGGAGATGGGCTCATGGAGCAGGGCACCTGGATTCTCTCCTTGCTGTTGCAGTGACGTTCACATGGCTATGCTGTGCTGCACAGGGACAGCCGGGGGTTTAACTGCAATGTGCAATTATTTGATCGTACCCCAGTCTCCTAGGCCCATGGTGTGGCAGGCTGCATATAGCACACGTTAAGCCTTGCTGGAATTACCAACTTCCCTTCACTGGGAGCAGGGCTAGCCGTTCCCAGGCCCTGTGACAGCTGCCTGATTCCTCAAATTCTTACTGCCAGCAGGGTCAGAGAGTTTGCACAAAGCTGTTTTCAAAGCAGCAGGCAGCTCCATTTGATCTCCCCCACACGCCCCCAGCTGGGGTCCCTCTGAGACCTAGGTTTCAGCACTGATTAAAAGGAAGCTACAGGGAAGGGACAGGTCATTTACACTGCTCAGGAAAGGAAATCACAATCAGTAGCTTGGTTGGCCCCTGGGTGCTGGGACGCAGGCTCTATTGGGAGGGAAGCGGGGTGAGACTCAAAGGGGATGGGGTGCTCCATTGTGGATACAGAGCACTGCCTCTAGACGGGCCCCTGATGCAATCGATCCAGTGGGGTGAAATTTTTCAGCCAAAATTTTCGGGGGACGAAAAACGCAGCTTCAGCCCCACTGAAATATTCGTGTGTGTTTCGCTGAGTTGAATTGTTTTTGGAGAAGTTGAAACGTTCAGATTCTTCTACTCAAAGTGACTTTTTTTGCGTCATAATTTCTTTCCATTTTGGTTTTTAAAAAAATGTTTAAAAAAACATCCCTCCAACTCAAAATGAAGCATGGAAGTGAAACGGTTCAGCCAACCAGAAATGACATGGGGTGGGAGGTTTTGCTTTGCTGACCATTTTGAACAATTTGTTCTTTGGCTCAATAAGGAACAAATCTTTGTTTCCATTTTTTGGACTTGCCCAGCTGTAGCAGCGTGTCCGATCTTCCTAGCCATGCCTGTACTGCCCGCGCGGTAATTCAGTCCTGTATGCAGAGGATGAGGAGGGGGAAACCCAGGATGTAAACCGAGAGGGCCTTTTCGGTCCAGATCTTCAGAGATGCCAAGCTCAGCAGGGCCTGAAAAGAAAAATTAGAACCCAGCGTCTCCAGCCTGTCACTGCCCCCTCCTGATGCCGTGTCCCCTGTTGTGCTGTGATCAGGCTCCATGCTGGCTGGTGTGCTCTGGTGGATCAGCGAGCTTTGCCCTGGCTCCACTACAGCCCCTCAGCCCCCAGCTGTGCAAGGGGGATAATGACCCTGCCCCTGCTTTATTCAGCATGGGTGGGGGGGGGGGATGAGGGGGCCCCCTGCGGCAGCACTAAGCACCACCATTCGCACCCTGTGCTCCCTAAAGATGGCGGATTCCTGATGGAACTTGCTGCTAAGCAGATGAGAGCCCCCCTGCGCCTCCCCCCCTCCCCCCCAGCAGCAGGAAACGCAGGGAGAAGGGTCTGACTCCAAGGAGTGGCATGGAAGGCAATTCGGGTGGGCTGATTTTGGGTGGGGCATGTCTGGTGTCAGCATTTCGCCTCCCTTGGCATGTTCTGACAGCAGGATCACAAAGAGCCAGGTACAGACGCGCTCCTAAGCTAACCATAGCCCAGAGTCCTCAACAGGCAGGAGAAAGTGGAGTCCAGGGCAGAGCACTTAGAGCCCCTGGAGTCCGGGATCGGACGAAAGAGCCACAGGGACAGTGCCAAGAAGGGTCTGGGTCTCATTCAGAGGATGGGGAGAGTTGCTGCTCTGCAAATCCGGGACCCAAGGCTGCAGGCAGGAGATGGTCAAAGCTGGAATCACAGAAAGCCAGAGGGGCAGATGCTCAGCTGGTGCAAACAGGCACCGTTCCAGCAAATCTAGTTCCCTCCCAAGGCTGCTCTGGCCCATCCTGTTTGCTGCAGGGGTGTAGCAGGGGTTTGCTGTGGCAGGCAGGCAGACCTCACTCCCTCCAGTGCGTAACTCGGCCCAGTGCCTGCTACGGGCCAGCACCAGTTGAGATGGGCCCATTATAAAGTGAAACACCAACGTTTGGGTCAGGACCCAGGCGTGGGTTTTGCACACCCCAGTGTGGGGGCGTGAGCTGTCTGAGCCAGGTCCATTGCTGGATCACCGTATCCGAGCCCTCCCGGTTGGTGGATGTGGGGTTCAAACACTGGAAGATGGCTAGAAAAGAAAGGGCCGCCGGGGAGTTCTGGGAAGGCCCTGTGGGATTAGCAGCCCTTGAGCCTTGTCTCGTGGTGCCAGCCTGCATCCAGGTCATGTTAGCAGCTGACTAGTTCTGCCCGTTGACCCTGGTCATTCCACCACTGCACAGGAGTTTGTGTGTGGCTGAGGCCCGGGTCAGCCATCGAGCTATAACACCTGGTAACCCTGGGGAAGACAAGGGCTCAGAAGGCCAGAGGCTCTGCACGGGCTCGGGGGAGGGGTGTTCTGAACCTGACAAGCCATCCCTGGTAAGGACCTGCCACTCCACCAAGGGCCTAACCAGACGACCCCAAGGCAGGTCTATTGGCTCCTCATGAAAGCAGCCGCTCGGGTCGGCTCGACATCACGGCCTTGCTGGGGATCCTCCCAGCTGCCTGGTGCTGCTCCAGCGCCTGCCCTGTCCTGACAAATGGCCTCCCCATCTCTCCCGCCCCTGCTCAGGAGAGCGCAGATTGCCCACAACTGAGCTCCTGTCCCCACTGTGATTCTCTCCCTGCTCTGAGCTGGGCGGGCGGGCGTCTGATGGAATCCGTGGTGTGGGGGCGTGGGGCCATTGTTAAGAGGGCGGCTGTGGGCTGGCAGCTTTGCGGCTCTCCTCAAGTGCTCTGGGCCGCAGCACCCCATGCTACAGCCGGCTGCTGAGAAGGCTCCGTCTCATAGACTCATAGACTCATAGACTTTAAGGTCAGAAGGGACCATTATGATCATCTAGTCTGACCTCCTGCACAATGCAGGCCACAGAATCTCACCCACCCACTCCTGGAATAATCCTCTCACCTATGTCTCAGCTACTGAAGTCCTCAAATCATGGTTTAAAGACTTCAAGATGCAGAGAATCCTCCGGTAAGTGACCCGTGCCCCATGCTGCAAAGGAAGGCAAAAAACCTCCAGGGCCTCTGCCAATCTACCCTGGAGGAAAATTCCTTCCCGACCCCAAATATGGCGATCAGCTGAACCCCGAGCATGTGGGCAAGACTCACCAGCCAGACACCCAGGAAAAAGTTCTCTGTAGTAACTTCTAACATCCCATCATTGACCATTGGTCCTATTTACCACTGATGTCTCCAGCTCCCTGGTGAGTCCCGAGGGCTGGGTGAGCACTGGGGCTCTCCGTGGTAGCCCTGCTGCAGCCTAGCTGTGCAGCATAGCCCCAACTCTGTTATGAGCAGGGCAAATCGCAGCTGCGTTGTTACCCAGCACAACAGTTCTGCACCTGGCCCCACACACCAGGAGCCCTTGTACCCCACGCAGGACGCCAAGGTCCGGGGTGTACACCTACGGCCACCTCCCCTGGCCTGTGATCCAGCCTTGAGCAGAGGGGCTGTCAGGCTGGAGATGGCTCTGAGGGAGTGGCACAGGGCCACATCACTTAGCCTCCATCATGATGGAGAGGCAGCCAGGCCAAAGAAAGGGGCTCCGCTGTTATGCCACCCTGCTCCGGATGGTGGGAGGCCCTGCACTTCCATTACTCAGAAGCGGGGCCCCCATCTCCAGTGCCCATGGTGAGGAGCTGGGAGCAGAATCCAAATCACCCAGCTCCCGTCCTGTGCTCTAATTGCTAGGTGACCGAGGGAGATTCCAGACCGGGGTGCCCAAGGGTTGGGGTCTGCTTTCTGGTTGCGCTTCTCCCTGTGGAGCAGTCAGAGGATCCCCTGGGAGCAGCAAAGGTGAGCAGTGTGATGGGCCTGGAGTCACCCACCACCTCGTTCTCCTCCTTCCCAGCAGCAGGAGAGCCTGATCATGAGCTCCAACCTCTCCTTGTAACCTTGGGCAAGTGGCTTTGACTTCCACATCCCTCTGTCTGTGTGGCCAAGGGCAGGGGCTCCCCAGGGCCGGAAGCTGCCTCTGAGCCCAGCTTGCCTGGGCGGAAGAGACACGCATATGTGCCTCCCCCACATGAGCCGAGAGTTCCTGACGGATCATAGAATCATAGAATATCAGGGTTGGAAGGGACCTTAGGAGGTCATCTAGTCCAACCCCCTGCTCAAAGCAGGACCAATCCCCAATTTTTGCCCCAGATCCCTAAATGGCCCCCTCAAGGATTGAACTCACAACCCTGGGTTTAGCAGGCCAATGCTCAAACCACTGAGCTATCCCTCCCCCATATGTGCGGCCTGGGCCGTGCCAATGGTGTCACGCAGCCGACAGTAGCACCATTCAATGGGCTCAGCAGTGGAACAGCTGGTGTCTGGCCGCAAGGCCGTAAAGAACTGTAAATAGGGCCCTGGACGCAGGGCCAGGGAGCCCAATAGGCCTTTGTACTTCCAAGGGCTCGATTGTATCCACTTAGGGCACGAAGGGACTGGGTCGTGATTGTGCTAATGGTGCAGCTGACGCCCCGCAGCCCCCCTCTATTCCAGCCCTGGGCTCTCCCTGCCCTCAGCTCTGCCTATGCCCCAGGCTCCTAACCTGCAACCCCACCCCTGCTATCCCAAACCTGGGCTCCCCCCCAGCCCCACGGCTTTGCTGATGCCCCTCAGTCCTGACCTGCAGCAAATGAACCCCCACCCCCACCCAGGACTTGGGGCATAGTCCCGCTGATACCCAGGGCCGGCTCCAGGCACCAGCCTACCAAGCACGTGCTTGGGGCGGCACCTTGAGGGGGGCGGCACTCAAAGTTTTTTGTTTTTGTTTTTGTTTTTTTTTAATTTACAAAAAAACCTAATTTTCCTCTGGCACCCCTGCCGGGGACCGGGGCGGCCGGCGTGCTCCGCTCCCCGCCGGTGCCCCGGCCGGGGCAGCAGGGTGGCAGGCGTGCTCCGCTCCCGGCCGGGGCAGCGGGGCGGCAGGCGTTCCACGCTCCCCACTGGCAGGGGGAGCGGGGCGGCGGGCATGCCGCCCTCCCCGCTGCCCCCCCCCCCCCCGTGGCATTTTGGCGGGGCGGCGTTGTTGGGGGGGGGTGTTTTGGCCGGCGTTGGGGGGGGAGGGGCGGCGCTTGTGGGGTTTTTTTTTTTTTTGCTTGGGGCGGCCAAAAAGCTAGGGCCGGCCCTGCTGATACCCTCAAGTCCGACCCATTGCCCTGCTCCCAATACTCTAGTCCTGGGCTCCCCAGCCCATGCTGGACACACAGAGGCCTCCACAGCCTGTGAGCTGCCTCCCCTCGGTCCCTGCGCCTGAGCCGTGGAGAATCTGTCCCTCACTGTGCAGCTGTGGCCTGAAAACATTACCTCTCCCAGCATGCACTTCTCCATCTTTATCCAACGGCCTTTGCCGCTGGCAGAGGCGATGGTTCCCAGCATGCACTGCTCCATCTTTATCCAAGGGCCTTTGCCGCTGGCAGAGGCGATGGTTCCCAGCATGCACTGCTCCATCTTTATCCAAGGGCCTTTGCCGCTGGCAGAGGCAATGGTTCCCAGCATGCACTGCTCCATCCTGACAAGAGCGGGCCGCCTCCACCATATAAAGGGAGACTTTGGCAGCCGTGGCTTCATTTTAAGGTTTTGGGGTTTGAATCCTTGAGCATAAGAAGCATAATGCCTCCCACACCCCCGACAAGCCTCAACGCCAGCCCAGCTGGCAGGGTGAGCCATCGCTACCAACCACAATACCACCTTGCCCATCTCCAGTGGATCTCAAAGCCCTTTCCAAAGGGAGCCAGTGTCATTTCCCCATTTAGACGGGAAAACTGAGGCACAGAGTGGGGAAGTGACTTGCCCGAGGTCACCCATGCCTTAGTCCAGTGCTCGATCCACTATGCCACACTACTAGTCCGCTTCCTCTTATTGGAGCAGTTCATCTAGCCCGAATCCTGTGAATGGCAGGTTAGATGCATGGGAACTGTAATTAATGTGTTAATAATTATTAACCAGAGCTGGCTGAAAAATGGCATTTCTGCCCTGGTGGTGAGAACTGCTTTGACCTTAACAAGGGCACTAGCCTGACACACAGAGGGGCCTGCTCACGGTCACCCAGGTTCCACTGCTACAGCCTGCCTGGGTGCCCTTGGGCACCACACATGCCCGGCGTGCTGTTCACCCGCAACATCTGAGCCTGTGAAGCTGGATCCCACAGTGCATGGGACCCAAAGCCAGGTAGCCGTTCCTCCAGCCTGGTGGTGATTTATGTTCCTGATAGTGGCTCATGTTGCTAGCCGCTGGACGGAGAGCATGCCGCGCTGTCCAGATATGGTTTGTGCCACTCAGTTGGTGACAGGGTGCATCCCATCTCTCCTTGAACAGCGGCAAGCAGCACGTGCTGTACTGCAGGGATCAGTGGTTGGCTGATGTTAGGTGGAGGGATACTGGGTAGGACTGGTAACCTGTGATGGGGTGTGCTCCCCACCCTGGCCCTGCAAGAGCTGAATTAGGCCACGTGGGCCCAATCAACTAATTAGGCTGCAAACAGAAGAGCTTTAGGCTGGAGAGAGGCTCACCTCTGCAGAAACAGGCGCCAGAAGGGGCCGTTGCTGGGACAGGGCTGTCACTCACTGTGGTGGGAGCTTGGGCTGGCCTGGTACACTCAGCAAAAGGGGGGGCAGGGGAGACTAGGAAGCAGTCCAGGGAAGGAGCCATAAGGGCTGGGAGAGGAAAGCCCAGAACTGCTGAGCTGAGGGGCCCTGGGCTAGAACCCGGAGTCAAGGGTGTGTGTGCCCGGGTCCCCTACCTGCCACTGGGGAAGGGGCACTGGTGAGGCTGTGTAGCAGACAGATGGCTGAAGAGCAGGGACCTTGATGCACTGCCCCCCCCCCCGCCCCCCCGGAGGGGAAACCACACTAGTGACCTGGCCAGAACGGTGTGTCCCGAAAAGGGAGCTGTGCAAAGCGAGGGAAGGGCTGCAGAGGAGAAACGGAGGTAACCGCTGGAAGGGGCGTCGGCTCATCCCTAGAAGCACCAGGAGGCAGCAGCGTCCACCCCCTATCACATAACCACACAAGTTTTGTAGGCTTCACTGTGCTTGGGATAATTCTCGTGGTTAATGATTAACAGCATTGCCAACCCCCAATGTTCACAAATCATGCATCAGACTCACCCAAAATCACGAGATTGGCTTTAAAACCAGATGGGATTATATACAAATAACAGATTTGGGGGTCTTTTTATTTGCCTTCTGCTTTTTGAGCCTTTTGGGTGCACGGGGTCGCATTTTGAAGCTTTCTCCACAGCCACGAGGGCTAGAAACGTCCTGTGTCTTTAAGAGTGAAGGCTGAACTCCTCACATCTCCACTTGACTCCAGGAACTGGGGCTTTAAGGAAAACAATAATGATCATGACAAAATCATGAGAGTAGGCAACACTGGATTAAGCTGTGTGTCTACTGCTCTAGTGTGGACAGAGTTTAACCAAACTGGGGCAAGGTATTTGTATTATTTTATATTACATTAAAACTAAAAGTTGAAATTATAAAAACATTTTGTTAATTTCCCGCAAAAATTACAACACAATTGACCTGTTGCTGTGAAAAGTTTCAGTGTTGTCAGATCAGTATTTTCTGATGGAGAACTGCTCTGTTGGAAAATATCCAACCAGCTCTCCTCTTAATGCCGTTTAACCTCTCTGATGAAGGTTCACAGGGCTTTAGAAAGAAGAAAAAAAAGGGGGGGTCCCCTACCCAAGCAGAATATCAAAACAAAAACTGAAAAGCAAACGAAATCAGATGTGGGAAGCATCCAGTGAACTGGGAGCTGCAAGTCTTTTCAATGTCCTTGTGACACTTTGCACATCTCTGGCTCAAAGCACTTGACAAGTGTTCATTCAGGCTCCCTTTGCGGCGGGTAGACCCATTTTTAGTCAACATGGTTTCTGTAAGGGGAAATCAGGTCTTACTGATCTATCAGAGTTCTTTGAAGGGGTCAACAAACAGGTGGACAAGGGGGATCCAGTGGACATCGCGTACTTAGATTTCCAGAAAGCCTTTGACAAGGTCCCTCACCAAAGGCTCTTACGTAAATTAAGTTGCCATGGGATAAGAGGGAAGATCCTTTCATGGACTGAGAACTGGTTAAAAGACAGGGAACAAAGGGTAGGAATAAATGGTAAATGTTCACAATGGAGAGGGGTAACTAGTGGTGTTCCTCAAGGGTCAGTCCTAGGACCAATCCTATTCAACTTAATCATAAATGATCCGGAGAAAGGGGTAAACAGTGAGGTGGCAAAGTTTGCAGATGATACTAAACTGTTCAAGATAGTTAAGACCAAAGCAGACTGTGAAGAACTACAAAAAGATCTCATAAAACTAAGTGACTGGGCAACAAAATGGCAAATGAAATTTAATGTGGATAAATGTAAAGTAATGCACATTGGAAAAAATAACCCCAACTATACATACAATATGATGGGGGCTAATTTAGCTATAACTAATCAGGAAAAAAGACCTTGGAGTCATCGTGGATAGTTCTCTGAAGACGTCCATGCAGTGTGCAGAGGCAGTCAAAAAAGCAAACAGGATGTTAGGAATAATTTAAAAAGGGATAGAGAATAAGACAGAATATCTTATTGCCCTTATACAAATCCATAGTGCACCCACATCTTGAATACTGCATACAACTGTGGTCTCCTCATCTCAAAAAGGATATACTGGCATTAGAAAAGGTTCAGAGAAGGGCAACTAAAATGATTAGAGATCTGGAACGGGTCCCATATGAGGAGAGATTAAAGAGGCTAGGACTTTTTAGCTTGGAAAAGAGGCGACTAAGGGAGGGATATGACAGAGGTATATAAAATCATGAGTGGTGTGGAGAAAGTGAATAAGGAAAAGTTATTTACTTTATCCTATAATATAAGAACTAGGGGTCACCCAATGAAATTAGTGGGAAGCAGGTTTAAAACAAATAAAAGGAAGTTCTTCACACAGTGCACAGTCAACCTGTTGAACTCCTTGCCTGAGGAGGTTGTGAAGGCTAGGACTATAACAGGGTTTAAATGAGAACTAGATAAATTCATGGAGGTTAAGTCCATTAATGGCTATTAACCAGGATGGGTAAGGAATGGTGTCCTTAGCCTCTGTTTGTCAGAGGGTGGAGATGGATGGCAGGAGAGAGATCAATTGATCCTGACCTGTTAGGATCACTCCCTCTGGGGCACCTGGCATTGGCCACTGTCGGCAGACAGGATACTGGGCTGGATGGTCTGACCCAGTCTGGCCGTTCTTATGTTCTTATGTTTTACAGGTGGAGGAACTAAGGCATGGAGCTAGGAAGTGACTTTCCCCAGGTCACCCAGCAGCTGAGAGGCAAAACTGGGTCTAGAACGCAGGTCGCCAGAGACCTAATTCGGAATGTTACTGCGAGCATCTGGTTCTGGCTAGGTGGGTGGGGGGGGGGGGTGTCTCTGTGAGGGGTGATCATGGCAATGCTTAATACTGTGCTAACATCTGGAAATCATTCGCAAGTCATGACTACACACTGTGGAAATGGCCTTTGCCCCTGGCAGGCGCAGAGGGAAACAATTCCTGGCCTCTGGCCGGCTGGGTACCACCCTCAGTGTGTGGGAACCACAAACAATGTGCAGGCAGCGCCCAGACCTGGGGCTTGGAGATCGCGCTCCACCGGCATGTGGGAGCTGGCCTAGCTAAGGGCCCCTTGACACAGGGTCACCCCTGTGCACAAAACACTCTGGGATGGAGACAGCCCGGGATTGTCCCCTGGTACCAGGGAGCGGTTGCAGGCTTGGCTTCCTGGGCTGAGCACATGGCATGGCGGGGCCAGCTCTGCCAGGGGCAATGTGGTCTCAGCTGCGTGGGCAGACGCTGCATGTCTCTGCCTAATGCGTACCGTGCCCATGAGCGCCAGACAGCCCGTTTTCTCCACAGCATCTCAGCAGGAGGGGCAGTGCCAGGGGGATGCAGAGGGCCCCAACCCCACTGACCGGGGGTGGGGGGAATCAAACAGTCACCGACTAAGGTAGCTGGGGTAATGCGAGCTGCTGGCAACCAGGGACTGAAGATTCCCAAGTGGGGTTCTCCATCCACAGCGGGTGCTGCCCACTCTGCTGCTGGCACCTTCTCATCACATGCCCCACTCTGTGGCACTGGGGGCAGGGACATGCTCCCCATGCTAAACAATCCACTACAAATGAAAAGGTCAGTGGCCCCAGGAATGGACAGCAGCAGCATTGGTGCCCAGCGCTGTTTCAGCGCCGGCGGTGTCCCTTGGGAGGCCAGGCACAGGGGCCAGGGCAGTGGGAGCCTGGCTCTGGTTGCGGTGCAGTGGCAGTGCCGAGGTAGTTCACTGGTGAGCATGTGTTACACACCCGTGCCGGTCCACAGAGGGTCTGCGCCAGTCCAGCCTGGTGTGCCCGTAGCTTGACTCTAGCTGCAGCTGCCTGATGCTGTTAGCTGTGGAGTCCCTGTTCGATCCCCAGCGTCGCCCAAGATGGTGACTGGCACTACTGCAACAGCTGACAGCTGGCTTGCCCTCCCGTGGCACCGCTTGGAGCCGGGGAGCTGGGAGATCACCCCAAAGAGACAGCTTCCTGGCTCCTGTTTTCTCCTGCCCCTGGCATGGCCTGAATAGGCGGAATAGTGTCCAGGGATCATGGACCCCCCACCCCCAAAGCTGGGTTCCTAAGGAAACCCCTGCTGGCCTGGAGAGCAATGGGCCCAGCCCCAGGGGCAATGCACCATGACAGCCGCCACATGAGAGGGCTCTGCACTTCCCCACCCTGGGGAGATGAGCAGGGGGGTTCGGGAAAAAGTGGCGAATCCCAACCCTGCAGTCCTGGTGGCTCGGGGGCGGGAAATGGGCCAGAGCAGCTGGGGCTGCTGGCTCATGGGCTGTTGCGTGGAGCAGAGAAACTCCATGGCAAGGGGCTAATGCTCTCTGCTCCCGCTGGCCTCAGTGCACGTGCTCAGCCCCTTGCAGGGGGACCCCTTTGTGGCATGCGCCCGCTGGCGAGCCAAGTGCACCCGCGGAGCGCTGGAGCTCTGCTGGAGTCGCTGTGCAGGCACGAGGGATGAGCCAGGCCCTGGTCTGTTCCCACAAGCTGATGTCCCCTTCCCTGCCCCCCACCCTGGAATGCAGTAGCTGCTCCCCAAGGACAAACCCATCTGGTTCTCTGTCTCAGAGCAGCTAGTGGCTGTACTAGGAGTGGTTAACGCCAAAGCCATAGCTCGGGTCACCCAGAGAAGCCAGCATTAGCTGATGAATTCTCCCAGCCCCACTGGGAAGAGTTTCCATGTACAGGTGGGAAACTGAGGCATGGACCGTGCCTAGTGACTTGGCCAATGTCACCCAGGCTCCCACTCATTAATCACTGAGCACCACTTTGCTCCCAAAGCCAGGACGAGAACCCAGGAGTTCTGACTCCCTGCCCCCACCTGCTCTACCCACTAGACCCCCCCACCTTCTGGTTTCACATGGGGCCTGTGGCCATGTGGTTGGGTCTGTAGTGCTGAGGAAGGGGGAAGCTCTTGTTCGGGGCCAGGCGGGCATCAGTGGAGCTGCTCCCAGCAGGGCCCAGTGGTGGCTGGGTGCCGTTGGCTGGGCGCATGTGCCTGCCAGGGTGCCGGAGGAGCAGGCTGGGGCTGGGGTGTGTGTGTGGCATGACAGCCCTGGGAGAGGGCTGGCGTCAATCACCCCCCTGCAGAGCTGGCAGTGGGCGAGGCAGATCTCAGCAGGCTCCCCTTCGCCTGGGCAGTGGGGGCTGTCTGGGCCGTTCCCAGGCCCAGGGTGGTAATTTACGGAGTGGTGCAGTGGGCTCTGGGCCCTGTTGCTCTGGAAACAGCCCTCTCTGGGCCCAGGCTTCGCTGCTAATGACCGTTCCAGATTCCAGAGCTCTGGCCAGGCCACTGCTCTGCTGGGAAGGGGAAGACAGCCCCAAAAGATGTCCGGGGGATTGGGGGAACTGTGGCTGCCTCCCCTTGGTGCAGCTAGGGGGTCTCTGAGCCTCCCCATTATTCCCTTCTTACGCAGGCTCCGGGAGACCCAAGCCCTGATCACGCACCTGGATAACCACTGAGCACCCGACTTGCTCCATTGGCTCCAGGAGGCTCCTGCTGAAGCGCGGCCCCTGCGAGTCTGGCCAAAGCTGGCAGGAGCCCAGTCCCAGCCTTGGTGACAGCTGGACTTCCCTGCCTCATCCCAGGGGCGTCATAGAATCTTTGGAAGAGACCTCAGGAGGTCATCTAGTCCAACCCCCTGCTCAAAGCAGGACCAACCCCAACTAGATCATCCCAGCCAGGGCTTTGTCAAGCCTGACCTTAAAAACCTCTAAGAAAAGAGATTCCACCACCTCCCTAGGTAACCCATTCCAGGGCTTCACCACCCTCCTAGTGAAATAGTGTTTCCTAATATCCAACTTAGACCTCCCCCATTGCAACTTGAGAACATTACTCCTTGTTCTGTCATCTGCTACCACTGAGAACAGCCTAGCTCCATCCTCTTTGGAACCCCCTTTCAGGTAGTTGATCATCCATATCTTTATTAATGATCTGGATGATGGGATTAATTGCACTCTCAACAAGTTCACGGATGACTGGGGGGAGAGGTAGATACGCTAGAGCAGGGGTTGGCAACCTTTCAGAAGTGGTGTGCCGAGTCTTCATTTATTCACTTTAATTTAAGGTTTCGCGTGCCAGTAATACATTTTAACATTTTTAGAAGGTTGCTTTCTATAAGTCTATAATATAGAACTAAACTATTTTTGTATGTAAAGTAAATAAGGTTTTTAAAATGTTTAAGAAGCTTCATTTAAAATTAAATTAAAATGCAGAGCCCCCCAGACCGGTGGCCAGGACCCAGGTAGTGTGAGTGCCACTGAAAATCAGCTCGCGTGCCACCTTTGGCACCCGTGCCATAGGTTGCCTACCCCTGTGCTAGAGGGTAGGGATAGGGTCCAGAGTGACCTAGACAAATTGGAGGATTCGGCCAAAAGAAATCTGATGAGATTCAACAAGGAGAAGGGCAGAGTCCTGCACTTAGGATGGAAGAATCCCATGCACCGCTACAGGCTGTGGACCGAATGGCTGGGCAGCAGTTCTGCAGAAAAGGACCTGGGGATTACAGTGGACAAGAAGCTGGATATGAGTCGGCAGAGTGCCCTTGTTGCCAAGAAGGCCAATGGCATATTGGGCTGTATTAGGAGCATTGCCAGCAGATCGAGGGAAGTGATTATTCCCCTCTATTCAGCACTGGTGAGGCCACACCTGGAGTATTGTGTCCAGTTTTGGTCCCCACACTACAGAAGGGATGTGGACAAATTGGAGAGAGTCCAGCGGAGGGCAACGAAAATTATTAGGGGGCTGGAGCACATGATTTATGAGGAGAGGCTGAGGGAACTGGGGTTATTTAGTCTGCAGAAGAGAAGAGTGAGGGGGGATTTGATAGCAGCCTTCAATTACCTGAAGGGGGGTTCCAAAGAGGATGGAGCTCGGCTGCTGCTGACTCATGTCCAGCTTCTCGTCCACTGTAACCCCAGGTCCTTTTCTGCAGAACTGCTGCCCAGCCATTCGGTCCACAGCCTGTAGCGGTGCATGGGATTCTTCCTTCCTAAGTGCAGGACTCTGCACTTGTCCTTGTTGAATCACATCAGATTTCTTTTGGCCCAATCCTCCAATTTGTCTAGGTCACTCTGGACCCTATCCCGACCCTCCAGCATATCAACCACTCCTCCCAGATTAGTGTCATCCACAAACTTGCTGAGGGTGCAATTCATCCCATCATCCAGATCATTAATAAGGATGTTGAACAAAACCGGCCCCAGGACCGAACCCTGGGGATCTGCTTGATACCAGCTGCCAACTAGACATCGAGCCGTTGATCACTACCTGTTGAGCCTGACAATCTAGCCAGTTTTCTATCCACCTTATAGTCCATTCATCCAATCCATACTTTTTTAACTTGCTGGCAAGAATACTGTGGGAGACCGTATCAAAAGCTTTGCTAAAGTCAAGAAATAACATGGCCACCGCTTTCCCCCTATCCACAGAGCCAGTTATCTCGTCATAGAAGGCAATCAGGTTGGTCAGGCATGACTTGCCCTTGGTGAATCCATGTTGACTGTTCCTGATCACTTTCCTCTCCTCCAAGTGCTTCAAAATGGATTCCTTGAGGACCTGCTCCATGATTTTTCCAGGGACTGAGGTGAGTCATGCCAGTGGTGTCAGTCCCACTTGCTCTGCCCCGGGAGCTGCATTGACATGGGAGGCCCAGGGCACTGTATCATGCCCCCATGTCAACTTACTGTGGGGCTTCCTGCTGGTCTCACCCAGGCCATCTCCCGTGATACCAGCTCCCTGCCCATCCCCTCATCTCATAGAATCATAGAATCATAGAATCTCAGGATTGGAAGGGACCTCAGGAGGTCATCTAGTCCAACCCCTTGCTCAAAGCAGGACCAACCCCAACTAGATCATCCCAGCCAGGGCTTTGTCAAGCCTGACCTTAAAAACCTCTAAGGAAGGAGATTCCCATCCCCATGCCCATCCCCATGCCCAGCCCCCTATCCCCCACCCCCAGGTACCAGGCCTCTGCTCCCTGTAATTTGCTTACATATCTGCAGCTGTTGCGCCCTCACCCCCCCATGCTGCTCCCCCTCTTGGCAGCACCCCCGTTCTGCTCCCTGGAGCCCCACCAGAGCAATGGGTTGAGCTCAGTGCTCCCTGCAGGCCTCCCTGCACAGTGAGCCGGGGCTCTGGTTCCAGACACCCACACGGGGCACTGGCTGCATGGCATGTGCCAGCCTCCTAGGAGTGCTCTTTGGGCAGTGAGCTGTGGCCACGGTGCTGAAGAGCTCCAGCGCTTCCCCTGCAGCAGGGCGACTGTTTGCGGAGCCGTTCCACCAGGCACAGAGCCCTCCATGCCCAGTCCGGGATCTGTTCGCTCGCAGCCTGAGATCTACTCGGCCTAAGGCAGGTGCATCTCCCGGAGCCGCGCTATGGGGCCCTCGCTGGAGCAGACTGAGCGTTGCTCCCACTGTGGAGGCCCGCGTGCCCCTGATGTCCCTTGTGTCGGCTGCCACGTTGCCTCTGGACTCAAGGCGCTGCTGTGCACCGGGAGCTGGGGCCTGCCACTGCTGGTGGGGTAACTGGCTTGTGGGCAGCCATCTGTCAGAGCCACCCGAGCCTTTGGCCATAGCCAAGTGGGATCCCAAGTGAGATGAGTTTCCTGGCCGCAACCCAGACCCCGGTGGGTGGCCCACAGTGCCAGTCTGTTGGTGTGAGTGAGTGGCACAGGGAGGCTGGGGGCTGGCCCAACGGATCAGCCTGAGGAACGTTGGCAGATAGATGGGGCAAAGGCTCACCCAGTACTATCCTGCCCATCCCTCGCTCCAGCGCCATCTGCCCCGGTGCTGATCTGAACCAGGAAGGAAATGGAGCCACTGCCAGGGGAGAAACCAGTCAGAGAAGATGCCTGCCACCGTGTGTGTGATGCCAGGTTCCCCAGCCACAGATCCAGTCGTGCTCCTGCATCCTCCTTGCCTGGGACAGGTCAGCCCATGCCCTGAGCGGGCCTCTCAGCTCCAGCCCAGCAACTTTCCTGCTGCTGGGAGTCTTTCTGCAGGGAAGGGAGCTGCAGGCTGAGCCCTGTGGGCCGGAGACTGGTCCGTTCTGTGCTTTCCTTGGCCATTGTCTGAAGGGCTCTGTTAGCCCAGAAAGGGTTGGATGCTTTAAAGTGGCTCAACTAGGGGCAGAGTCATCTCTACGGTGGGAAGAGGTGGAATATCACTTTGGGGAAACTGAGGCAGAAGTGCTGCAGCACCAGCTCTCGCCCCCAGGAGGTGCTCTGGCATGGTGAGTGTTGTACCCCAACCCTTTGCCAAGCCCCTCCATCTCTGGGGCTACACAGCTCAGCCCCAGTACCATGCCGCAGGGCAGGATGGGAGAGTGCCCTGGGCATGGGGAAGGAAGTAGCCTAGCTGGGCCATGGGTCTGCCATTCCCCACTGATTCTCCCTGGGTTAGAGATGAGCCAGCTGGTGGCTCTCATGCCCCCTCTGCCACCCCACAGCCCTGTAGGTGCAAAACCCCATGGGGAGTGCAGCAAGGTTGGCTCAGCTCTGAACGTTTCGCTGCCATGCACAGGGGCAGGACTGGTCCGGGCGTGGATGGGAAAACCCAGGAGCTGCAAAATGGGGCCATGGGGGTGTGGTAGGGAGCTCGCTCAGCCAGGGATACCCCAGGGCCCAGGCACTGCCAGAGGCAGTGTCCATCAGAGGAGCTGCATCGCTGAGGCTTGGTGCTGTTAAAGATCCCAGGGCATAACTGAGTCAGGCAGGTGAGCTCGGTCTCCTGACCGATTCCATGGCAGGCAACTGCTTCCTGCCGACCTGACTCAGAGGGATAAATACCAGGCGGGGAGAGGAATTATTTCAGCTCAGTACCAATGTGGACACAAGAACAAATGGATATAAACTGGCCATCAGGAAGTTTAGACTTGAAATTAGACGAAGGTTTCTAACCATCAGAGGAGTGAAGTTCTGGAACAGCCTTCCAAGGGAAGCAGTGGGGGCAAAAGACCTATCTGGCTTCAAGATTAAGCTAGATACGTTTATGGAGGGGATGGTTTGATGGGATAACATGATCTTAGTCAAAGGTCAATTAATTGCCATCAGTGGTAAATAGGACCAATGGTCAATGATGGGATGTTAGAAGTTACTACAGAGAACTTTTTCCTGGGTGTCTGGCTGGTGAGTCTTGCCCACATGCTCGGGGTTCAGCTGATCGCCATATTTGGGGTCGAGAAGGAATTTTCCTCCAGGGTAGATCATAGAATCATAGAATCATAGAATCTCAGGGTTGGAAGGGACCTCAGGAGGTCATCTAGTCCAACCCCCTGCTCAAAGCAGGACCAAACCCAATTAGATCATCCCAGCCAGGGCTTTGTCAAGCCTGACCTTAAAAACATCTAAGGAAGGAGATTCCACCACCTCCCTAGGTAACCCATTCCAGTGCTTCACCACCCTACTAGTGAAAAAGTTTTTCCTAATATCCAACCTAAACCTCCCCCTCTGCAACTTGAGACCATTACTCCTTGTTCTGTCATCTTCTACCACTGAGAACAGTCTAGATCCATCCTCTTTGGAACCCCCTTTCAGGTAGTTGAAAGCAGCTATCAAATCCCCCCTCATTCTTCTCTTCTGCAGGCTAAACAATCCCAGTTCCCTCAGCCTCTCCTCATAAGTCATGTGCTCCAGCCCCCTAATCATTTTTGTTGCCCTCCGTTGGACTCTTTCCAATTTATCCACATCCTTCTTGTAGCGTGGGGCCCAAAACTGGACACAGTACTCCAAATGAGGCCTCACCAGTGCCGAATAGAGGGGAATAATCACGTCCCTCGATCTGCTGGAAATGCCCCTACTTATACAGCCCAAAATGCCATTAGCCTTCTTGGCAACAAGGGCACACTGTTGACTCATATTCAGCTTTTCGTCCACCGTAACCCCTAGGTCCTTTTCTGCAGAACTGCTGCCCAGCCATTCGGTCCCTAGTCTGTAGCAGTGCATGGGATTCTTGCGTCCTAAGTGCAGGACTCTGCACTTGTCCTTGTTGAACCTCATCAGATTTCTTTTGGCCCAATCCTCTAATTTGTCTAGGTCCCTCTGTATCCTGTCCCTACCCTCCAGCATATCAACCACTCCTCCCAGTTTAGTGTCATCTGCAAACTTGCTAAGGGTGCAGTCCACACCATCCTCCAGATCGTTGATGAAGATATTGAACAAAACCGGCCCCAGCACCGACCCTTGGGGCACTCCACTTGATACCGGCTGCCAACTAGACATGGAGCCATTGATCACTACCCGTTGGGCACGACCATCCAGCCAGTTTTCTATCCACCTTACCGTCCATTCATCCAGCCCATACTTCCTTAACTTGCTGGCAAGAACACTGTGGGAGACTGTATCAAAAGCTTTGCTAAAGTCAAGAAATAGCACATCCACTGCTTTCCCCTCATCCACAGAGCCAGTTATCTCATCATAGAAGGCAATTAGGTTAGTCAGGCATGACTTGCCCTTGGTGAATCCATGCTGACTGTTCCTGATCACTTTCCCCTCCTTTAAGTGGTTCAGAATTGATTCCTTGAGGACCTGTTCCATGATTTTTCCAGGGACTGAGGTGAGACTGACTGGCCTGTAGTTCCCCGGATCTTCCTTCTTCCCTTTTTTAAAGATCGGCAGAGGCCCTGGAGGTTTTTTGCCTTCCTCTGCAGCATGGGGCACGGGTCACTTACCGGAGCATTCTCTGCATCTTGAAGTCTTTAAACCATGATTTGAGGACTTCAATAGCTGAGACATAGGTGAGAGGATTATTGCAGGAGTGGGTGGGTGAGATTCTGTGGCCTGCATTGTGCAGGAGGTCAGACTAGATGATCATAATGGTCCCTTCTGACCTTAAAGTCTATGAGTCTCTCTCTCTCTCTCTCTCTCTCTCTCTCACACACACACACACACACACACACACACACACACACACACACACACACACACACACACACACACAGCCTACCCCTATATCTTCAGCAAACTGCTTGGCCAGGGGTGGGCAAACTTTTTGGCCCAAGGGCCACATCTGGGTGGGGAAATTGCATGCAGGGCCATGAATGTAGGGCTGGGGCAGGGGGTTGGGGTGTGGGAGGGAGTGCGGGGCGTGGGAAGGGGCTCAGGGCAAGGGGTTGGGACAGAGGAGGGGGGGCAGAGTGCGGGAGGGGGCTCAGGGCAGGGGGGTGTGGGCTTAGGGCAGGGGTTTGAGGTGCAGGAGGGGTGCAGGGTGTTGCAGGGGGCTTAGGGCAGGGCGTTGGGGTGCAGGAGGGGTGCAGGGTGTGGCAGGGGGCTTAGGGGAGGGGGTTGGGGGGCAGGAGGGGTTCGGGGGCAGGCTCCATCCCGGCACCGCTTACCAGGAGCGGCTCCGGGGTGGCAGCGACATGCAGCGGGGACAGGGAAAGCTCCCTGCCTGCCCTGGCCCCACGCTGCTCCTGGAAGCAGCCGGCACCAT
Source organism: Macrochelys suwanniensis (assembly GCA_033296515.1). NCBI lineage: Eukaryota > Metazoa > Chordata > Testudines > Chelydridae > Macrochelys > Macrochelys suwanniensis. Next base: position 578,383 of record CM065787.1, on the reverse strand, counting down.
GTCCCTGCAGCCCCTGGGGGCAGGCGGAGCGGGGACATAGGGCTCCACACGCTGCTCTCACCTGCAGGTACTTCCCCCGAAGCTCCCACTGGCCGCGGTTCCCCATTCCCGGCCAATGGGAGCTGCGGGGGGCGGTGCCCACAGGCAAGGGGAGCGCGCAGAGCCCTCTGCCCCTCCCCCAGGGGCCACAGGGGCGTGGTGCTGGGTGCTTTCCGGAGTGGTGCGGGGCCCGCGGCACCATGGGGGTGGCAATCCCATGGGCCGTAGTTTGCCCGCCCCTGTGCTTGGCTCTTCCCTCCCCAAAGTCCTGTGCCAGTGGCTGGGTATTGTTCAACAGCTGCCCCACACACCTCAGAGGTGGCTGCATTTCAGTGCTGGGGGAAATGATTCCTGGATGACAAACATTTTAAAATCTCTTTGGCATCCTTGAGGATGAAAAGATCTCATTGGCGGTGGTGACTGGTTCCCAAGAGTCATGTCTTTCTACACCCAGAGAAAAGTTGTGTCTAAATTCAGGCTTATAAAGCAGGGCCTGGCTTCTGCTCAGTGTTTGTACAGCACCCAGCACAATGGGGTCTGCTCTTGGATGGTCTCTAGGCACTGCCATAATAACAATTCAGAGATCCCAGGGCTGGAAGGGACAAGTGTGACTCCCTGCAGAGCACAGACCATGGGACTGCCCTGGTGTAATTCTTGCACACTAGCTGTGGGTGAACTAGAGCAGATCTTTTAGAGAAACCTCCTTTCTTGATTTAAAAATGACCAGTGAAGGAGAATCCACCATGACCCTTGGCAAGTTGTTCCAATGGTGGTTAACTCTCACTGTTCAAAATTTGCACCGTATTTCCATGCTGAATTTGTCACTTCAACTTCCAGCCATTGGCTCGGGTAAGACCTTTCTCTGCTAGATTGAAGAGCCCTCTAGTATCAAATTTCTGTTCCCCATGTAGATACTTATAGGCAGGATCAAGTCACTCTTTCACCTTCCCTTTGTTATATTATATAGATTCCCCGAGTCTCCCACTATACGGCAGGTTTTCTGATCCTTTATTTATTCTTGTGGCTCTTCTCTGGCCCCTCTCCAGTTTATCAACATCCTTCTTGAACTGTGGGCACTGGAACTTGACACAGGATTCCAGCAGCGGTCGCACCAGCACCAAATACAGAGGTAAAATAACCTCTCTGCTCCTCCTTAAGATTCCCCTGTTTAGCCATCCCAGGATGGCATGAGCTCTTTTGGCCACAGCGTCACACTGGGAGCTCATGTTCAGCTGATTATCCACCACAACCCCCAAATCTTTTTCAGAGTCCCTGCTTCCCAGGGTAGAGTCCCCCTCCCTGTAAGTCTGGCCTACTCCTGTTCCTAGATGCACAACCCTTACCTTAAAACCCAGCGTGCACCCAGCTTTCCGAGTGAACCAGATCGCTCTGCACCAGTGGTCTGTCCTCTCCATGAATTACCACTCCCGCAATCGTGTCTCATTTGCAGACTTTACCAGTGATCATTTTATGGGTTTTTTCCAGGTCACCGATAAAAAACACTAAATAGTGGAAGGCTCCTGTGGGATCCCACTAGAAACACACCCACTCGATGCTGATTCCTCCTTTCCAATTACACGTGGAGACCTGTCAGTTAGGCTGGGTTTAATCCCTTTAGTCAGTGCCCTGCTGATTTTGTATCATTCTAGTTTCCCAAGCAATAGGTCTTAAATCAAACTCTAATAATTCGTTAGCTCACTTTGCGCTGCTTCAGGAGAGGTCCTATTTGTGCCTGGCCATCCTTCCCATCGGGGATTCAGTGAGTTCTCTTTGGGCACGTTGGTTACGTCTTCATTTTCAAATGAGCAAAGCAGTGGCAATAATTGGGAGGGGTCTGCCTCCAGCCCATATTGATAGACACACAGCTGTGGCTATATTCACATTGTTCATGTTTCTTTGTGGCTCAGATGAGATGGGGAAGGGGGGAAACTGGTTGGAATGGTCTGAAGTAAATAGGATGAAATTCATTAAGGACAAATGCAAAGTACTCCACTTAGGAAGGAACAATCAGTTGCACACATGCAAAATGGGAAGTGGCTGCCTAGGAAGCAATACTGCGGAAAGGGATCTGGGGACCGTTGTGGATCACAAGCTAAATATGAGTGAACAGTGTTGCAAAAAAAGCAAACATCTTTCTGGGATATATTAGCAGGAATGTTGCAAGCAAGACGCGAGAAGTAATTCTTCCACTCTACTCTGCGCTGATAGGCCTCAGCTGGAGTATTATTAATTTCTGGGCACCACATTTCAGGAAAGATGTGGACAAACTGGAGAATGTCCAGAGAAGAGCAACAAAAATGATTTAAGGTCTAGAAAACATGACCTATGAGGGAAGACTGAAAAAATTGGGTTTATTTATTCTGGAGAAGAGAAGACTGAGAGGGGAGATAACAGTTTTCAAGTACATAAGGAGACAAATTGTTCTCCTTAACCTCTGAGGACAGGACAAGAAGCAATGGGCTTAAATTGCAGCAAGGGTAATTTAGGTTGGACATTAGAAAAAACTTCCTAACTGTCAGGGAATCTCCATCATTGGGGATTTTTAAGAGCAGGTTGGACAAACACCTGTCAGGGATGGTCTAGATAATACTCAGTCCTGCCATGAGTGCAGGGACTGGACCAGATGACCTCTCGAGGTCCCTTCCAGTCCTATGATTCTACCATTCTGTTGAGATGAGTTCCTGTCTGCTTCCTGTAAAACTTGCCCATACCGGTATTGCCCTGGCCTCTTCTTTTGTCATTCAGTGTGGCACGCATTCTAAAGCAATATGCATTTCCTCACCTTTTGGGGGCGAAGCCAGACTTTGAGGCACCTGCTCCCCCCTTGGTGTAAACTTTGCTTGTGCCAATCAGAAACGAACACAAACAGGTTTTGGGCCCCGGCCCCTATGACACTTCTATGATGTCATAGTTGGTACTTTAGGGGCTGCCTGCCATGTGCAGGCAGGAAGAGGAGAAAGAAAAACGAATCCTGTGTATCCCGTGTACACCCGTAACCGAGCCTGATCACCTCGAAGCCTCTCTCTCAGCTCATGTGTTTCAAACAGAGTTTCTACGTTTGCCGGTCGTTATGCGTTGGTTTGTATTTGTGAGTATCAGTTATTACTAAATGCTGCATCTTTGTTGATAAATATTGTTAGTAGATATTTTAGTCATTGTGTGTTTTAAGTTTCATTAACTCTATTAGCTAATCTAACGCTGCTCCCTTACCCCTTGTAATTATCCCCAATAAAACTTTAAATTGATTAATTTTAGTTGTGTGTGTGCGTGTCTGCAGTTTGCAGCGTGACCCATATTCTCCTTGCATCCCTTACCAATATAGTCTATTGCCACGTGCAGCCTAGTAAATAACAGGCCTGCATTTTCTTTCGCCCCTGCGTGCCCGTGGCAATCCACACATTCTAACTGATGGGAGTAGGCAGCATCTCAGGGCGAGGAGGGCTGATCCTGGTCTGAGGAGAGAGCAGAGCAGACAAGGTCCCTGGGGTCTCAAGACTGAAGCTGCAGCTCAGTGTGGGATGAGTTAGCTCAGTCTCCAGGGGCCCAGTGAGCCCGGGGAGCTACAGCAGAACGGCCTGATGGGCCACGGGAACCAGCAAGCACCTTTGAGCCTGGCGGCAGGTCACTGGCTGCGCCGTGCTTACGCCCGCAGCTGCGATGGCTCCTGTGCCCGACTTGTTCCCAGCCTTGTTCCCAGATCGCTCCAGCCCTGCTCGCCTGCTCAGTTCTTGTCTCGGACTCTGATGCTTGGCTTGATTCCTGGGCCTGACTCCAGCTCTAGCCACTAGCCCTGACTGCCCATAGCCCGGTCGCTGACAGGGGAACCCTGGCAGAGTGAGCATGCCAGAGATCTACACCTGTCCCACCAGGGCAAGACTGAGCCGCTCCTGCTGCTGGTCCTGCCTGGAGATAGGTCCTTGACTCTCCTGTGTCCCATCCACAGCCAGTGCCCTGGAGCCCCACGCGTCACTCAGGGTCGGCCTGGGGACCCTGAGCCTGCTCTGCTGACAGCAAGGGGAGGCCAGCAGCTAAAAGCCCTTTCAATGCTGCCAGGCCAGACTGGAATTGAAGGGTCAGTTCTGCTGCTAGTGTGATTTCCACCAGCCGGGCATCTGGTCCCGCAGCTCTGCCCTACCTCCTGGAAGGCGTGGGTCCGGTTCCCAGCCAGGTCGGCAGGGCCCACAGCACTGGAGCCCTGGCTCTTGTACCAGGCACATGATGTCTAAGTCAGCAGCTCCAGCCTGTCCAAGATCAGGGCCACCAGGCTCCACGGGGAGCCCTGCCCTGCTCCCCCAGTTGGCAGCAGCGTGGAGCATGGGGGCGGGTATAACTGAACACTCACGGTGTGGCACCAAACAACCCCCCTCACTTGCAGCCTGTAATGCAGAGCATGCCTGCTCTGCCGGCGCGGGGCTCTGCCCACTCTGCCAGCACAGGGCTTCCGCTGCACCCGAGCTCTTCCTGCACCATGCCTGAGGAGGAAAATGTCCTAACCTGCTGAGAACAGCCCCTTCCGCTCCGCTACTGCTCACCCCCGGTGACCCTGCTCCAACCCACTATGGCCTAGCCCAGGGGCAGGCAAATGGCATCGGGTTTCGGAAATTGTATGGAGGGCCGGTTAGAGGAGGGGGTCGTGGCCCGGCCCCCACCTCCTATCTGCCCCCCCCCCCGGACTCCTGCCCCATCCACACACCCCCACTCCCTGTCCCCTGACCGCCCCCGGAACCTCGCCCCTGACTGCCCCACCCCACCCTCCCTCTCCATCCTGACGCCCCCCACCCCCGGACTCCTGCCCCATCCACAGCCCCCCCCCACTCCCTGTCCCCTGACCGCCCCTGGAACCCCGCCCCTGACTGCCCCACCCCACCCTCCCTCTCCCTCCTGACGTCCCCTCTGGGACCCCTGCCCATCCACCTCCCCCCCCACTCCCTGTACCCTGACCACCACCCCAAACTCCCCTGCCCTCTATCCAACCCCCCTTGCTTCCCCCCCGTTACCGCTCTGCCTGGAGCACCGGTGGCTGGTGGCGTTACAGCCACCTGGCTGCAGCCAGTCCATGACGCCGCCACCGCGCAGCACAGAGCACCGGGTCAAGCCGGGATCTGCAGCTGTGCTGCCCCAGGAGCTCCCAGCCCCACCGCCCACAGCATTGCGCCGGCGGCAGGGTGCGCTGAGGCTGCGGGGGAGGAGGAACAGCAGGGGAGAAGCCGGGGGCTCGCCTCCTGGGCCGGGCAGGAGGGTCCCGCGGGCTGGATGTGGCCCGCGGGCCATAGTTTGCCCGCCTCTGGCCTAGCCCATAGTGATGCAGGGCCCGTTCACTACGGCCTAGCCGACGGCGACATGGGGCCGATCCGCTACGGCCTTAGCATGGGGCTGTAGAAACCTGCGGTGTTTCTTTACAAAGGGAACTCTCTGTCCTTTACAAGCCGGCCTTCCCCCACCTGCTCCACGCTCATTACCCCAGGGATTTCATTACCCTGAGTGCCCCCTGCCACAATCATTCCTGCTGCAGCTGGAGCCCGGTTATAAATATGCATGGCCAATCTTCTGGATGGTTTCGATAATGACCATTAGGGCTAATGGCTCTGCCGTACTAGGCTAGATCAATAGGGTGCACCTAGATTATTTGATTTTGCCCAGGGCCTGCAGCAGCAGAGCGAACTGTCATCAACCCAGGGCAGAAAGTGATGGGGGAGCCTGGGAGTCCTGCCCCAGCTGCAGAGGACAGTTTTATAGGTGAGTGGGTGAGATTTTGTGGCCTGCATTGTGCAGGAGGTCAGACTAGATGATCATAATGGTCCCTTCTGACCTTAAAGTCTATGAGTCTATGAGTCTATAGCTGCCTCATTCATCTGTGAAGGGACCCTTCGCACTGCATGGCTAACGGTAGCTGCACTGCACAGTTCCCCTCCCTGCCCCATTGCCTGCCCCACTGCACGCCACCCCCCAGCCCTGCCCCACTGCACAGTTCTCCTCCCTACCCCACTTCACAGCTCCCTGGGTCTGCCCCACTGCATGGCTCCCCTCCCCCCCAGCTGTACGCCACCCCATCATACACCACCACATGGCCCCCCCAGCCTTACTCACCGCATGCTCCCCCTGGCCCTGCCCCATTGCACAGTTCCCGTGCTGCCCCACTGCATGGCTATCCTCTCCCCCAGCCGTACCCCCCCAACACACCCCACCCTATATCACCACATGCCCCCCACCCCAGCCTTACTCACTACATGCTGCCTCAGGCCCTGCCCCACCGCACGGCCCCCCCACCTATCTCCTGAGTCCTATCCTTATCGCCCCTTTCCCTTGTGAGGCTTTCCCTGCAACAAGGCTACAGGCTGTGGGGTGCCGGTGGGGGAGGGGGACTCTGCATTAGGAGCAAGTGCTCTTCTCAGAGAAGAATCTGCCCCGAAAGACAGGGCTGGCTGAAGAGGTCACCTAGTCCTTCCTGGGGGCAGTGCTGAAATGTTCCCGAGGATCGCTCCAGGGGGGCGGGCACAGCTGCTGTGCCCCAACTGTTGGTTACCAGTGCCTGGGTCACCTTTACAGCATCCCTTCCCCCCAAACCCTCCAGACTGGCTCTGGCTGCAGTCTGGAGCCCTCCCTCTCAAACTCCCAGGGCTGCGATCCACCCCAGAGCTTCTTCGCTGGGTGACCTGACAAAGGAGCCATGGCCCAGCTGGCGCAGACTGGAGGGTCGCAGCAGATCTGTGACATCACGTACAACAGTGAGGAAGAGGAAGCTGGGCTGGCCTCCTTCCCACAGCTGGTGTGTGGGGCCCATAACAATCAGAGAATTCCTTCCCCCAGGTCTATGTGAACAGACCTGTGCTTTGCATCTCAGATTTATCACCCCCCAGACCAATGCGCACATACACTGGGCAGAAAACAGTTCATAGACTCATAGACTCATAGACTTTAAGGTCAGAAGGGACCATTATGATCATCTAGTCTGACCTCCTGCACAATGCAGGCCACAGAATCTCACCCACCCACTCCTGGAATAATCCTCTCACCTATGTCTCAGCTACTGAAGTCCTCAAATCATGGTTTAAAGACTTCAAGATGCAGAGAATCCTCCGGTAAGTGACCCGTGCCCCATGCTGCAAAGGAAGGCAAAAAACCTCCAGGGCCTCTGCCAATCTACCCTGGAGGAAAATTCCTTCCCGACCCCAAATATGGCGATCAGCTGAACCCCGAGCATGTGGGCAAGACTCACCAGCCAGACACCTAGGAAAAAGTTCTCTGTAGTAACTTCTAACATCCCATCATTGACCATTGGTCCTATTTACCACTGATGGCAATTAATTGACCCTTGACTAAGATCATGTTATCCCATCAAACCATCCCCTCCATAAACGTATCTAGCTTAATCTTGAAGCCAGTTAGGTCTTTTGCCCCCACTGCTTCCCTTGGAAGGCTGTTCCAGAACTTCACTCCTCTGATGGTTAGAAACCTTCGTCTAATTTCAAGTCTAAACTTCCTGATGGCCAGTTTATATCCATTTGTTCTTGTGTCCACATTGGTACTGAGCTGAAATAATTCCTCTCCCTCCCTGGTATTTATCCCTCTGATATATTTAAAGAGAGCAATCATATCTCCCCTCAGCCTTCTTTTGGTTAGGGTAAACAAACCAAGCTCCTTGAGTCTCCTTTCATACGACAGGTTTTCCATTCCTCGGATCATCCTAGTGGCCCTTCTTTGTACCTGTTCCAGTTTGAATTCATCCTTCTTAAACATGGGAGACCAGAACTGCACACAGTATTCCAAATGAGGTCTCACCAATGCCTTGGATAACGGTACTAACACCTCCTTATCTCTACTAGAAATACCTCGCCTAATGCATCCTAAGACCGCATTAGCTTTTTTCACGGCCACATCACATTGGCGACTCATAGTCATCCTGTGATCAACCAGGACTCCGAGGTCCTTCTCCTCTTCCGTTACTTCCAACTGATGCGTCCCCAGCTTATAACTAAAATTCTTGTTATTAATCCCTAAATGCATAACCTTACACTTCTCACTATGTGAACAGACCTGTGCTTTGCATCTCAGATTTATCACCCCCCAGACCAATGCGCACATACACTGGGCAGAAAACAGTTCTCCCAGCCCACGTATAGTTTCAAGAGTTTGAAATCCCCCCACAACTGTCTCGAATCAGAACCAAAAGCTGAAATCTCAAAAATATTCACAAGCCAAAAAAACTTTTTTCCCCGTTTTGGGTGGACGTGATATATCTTGACCTTAGCAAAGCTTTTGATACAGTCTCCCACAGCATTCTTGCCAGCAAGTTAAAAAAGTATGGATTGGATGAATGGACTATAAGGTGGATAGAAAGCTGGCTAGATTGTTGGGCTGAATGGGTAGTGATCAACAGCTCGATGTCTAGCCGGCAGCCGGTACCAAGCGGAGTAAGTAGTATAAGGGCCCTACCGTCAATCAAACCCTATCCCCTCCCCTTGACCCCTTAAGGTCCTCCCCCTGACCCCTTAGCCCCTGCTCACCTGTCACCGGAAGTTCCGCCCCAGGGGTATTACTTCCAGGGTCAAGGCGGCCACCTGACCGGAAGCAAGGTGTGTCCTGTGACCCCTCTAAGAACTCCCCCCACTGCCCTCTACCAATCAGGAGGGGTTTTGCCCCGAGAGGACCACCCCAATAGGAGATTTTGACCAATTAGGGTGACTTCTGGGGGCAGAAGTGGGTCGTGTGACCCCTCTAAGAACTCCCCTCACCACCCTCTACCAATCAGGAGGGTCCCGATACCAGTCGAGAAACTCTGCTTTTTCCCTGGGAATCATGCTTTCTACACCATAGTGCTCCACACCGGGCATAGGCCCCACGTAATTTTGATTTTCTAAAGTGCTAAAAAAATGTGGAAAATACCCTTTGCACCCTTCAAACCCCATCGCCTGTGGCAGCTTGCTAAGCTTCATGGGCAAGAAGTTTAAAGAGTCTATAAAACGAATGCCCAGGGCCTTAACTTCCACACACAGTTTACTACCCTGAGTGATCAGTTCTAGGCACATCTTTTCCTTCAGTAGCTGTCTAACGATGAAGTATGCATCGTAACCTTTAGAATTGTGCGCTAGGAAGGTGTAGTCTCGAAACTCTTTTCCAATAAAGGTTTTAACAAACACAGAAAGACACTCATTGCCCTTAAATTCCCAGGATTTTTCTGGCTTTAGGGCCATAGCAAAAATGTAATTGGGAGTGTGCCACCCAGTTTCCTGCGTGCATTCAAAATCATAAAAAATATACTTTTCTGAGGATTCGGGCTTTCTAAGGCTGTCCATAAAACAGAGGTGACTGTCTACATCACCAATGATCAAACCCTGACACTGCTTACACCGCCTCCCTTTACACCTATGCTGCTTGTCTACGTAAGACTGACACTTATTACACAAAGTTTTAGACAGGCATTCAACTTGTTTTTTTGATGCACAGTCGATATGTCTGTCTACACACTCTTTGGACCGACAATACAGTCTACAGCTAGGACACCTCAGCTGCACGCCCACGCTGTCGGAGCACGTTACGCTCAAGCAGAGGTGGCAATGATACCTGCAAGAGTGGTCGTGGCTGTACACCACGTGGCAAAACTCACAATAATTTTTCGCTCCGAACAACTTTTTTACATCCAGAACCCCATAGTAATGCTCATCGTGCAACAGGATAAAATAAGTCTTGGGGTACACTGGCCCCCCATTTTAAAAAAGCCCCAGCCACCTTTCGCCTTATACAGCACCACCTGTATGTTAACTCCTAAATGTTGTTCAAACTTTGCTACGTCACTGAGCATAATCTTTTTTTGATCTGACCACCCCAGTTTCTCATGCAACTTTCTTGCCGCTGCTAACAATTCCGCGTCCATAGGTTTACAGTCGGACATGACGGCCAAGAGCCCACCCGCAAAACACAGATTGGTACCTGTGTAAGTCAGGTGTACTAAACATTGTCTCTTTTTATGAATAATTTGACTACTAAGGATCGAATTTAAAACTCTACGAGTGCCCCCACCCCTGTTTCTTACAACTGTCACAACAAGGCGCAATGTCCCATCGACATGCAACTCTCTATTGCTCTGTAGCAGCTTTGAGGTCTGATTTAAGAAATCCTCAGCAGACAACTCATCCCTAGTTCTTCTGACTGAAAACAAAGGGTTAGTTAAATTACGGCTCTCTAAACGTAACTGAACATAATCATCAGGGTCTACCCTACCATTAACGTCATCAAGCACTACTGTATTCCCCTATGTATGGCTTCAACAACCTGCTGAGCTGAATTTATTCTATCAAGATTGACAAAACGAAATTCCTCACAATACACCGACCCCCCAAATCTAGGTAATTCACGTTGCCAACTTCTCACTCTCTCCATATACACCTCTGCATTTTCAGGGTTACTTGGGGGTTCCTCTATGGGGCCATTAGCGGCATCTTCTACATCAGATGCTATTTGAGAGTCAGACTCTGAGGCTCCTCCATGAGGGTCATTGGGAGTAGAACGGGGCCCGTCTAGAGAGCCCTCTGGGGAATTTGCTAAGCCAGACTCTGCGCAAGAGTCGGGTTCCACCTCCCCATTTTCAGACAAGTCAGTTTGAGAGCCTCCAGTAGGGGGCATCTCTTTTTGTTTTGTTTTTTCCTCATTACCTCTTTAGCCCTTTTTAAATTTTTTACAACGACCCTGGCCTGGAACTTTTTGGCAGCCACCTGTTTATCCCTCAAGCGCTGTCCCCCTTTTTGTTTACACATGAGCTGATGTGTACCCTTGAGCGTGCCCCTTTTACCCAGGCCCCTTTCCACGACTAGTCACGCCAGCTCAGAGCCACCCTTTCCAGCCCTCCTGTCTTTTAGACCCCCTGAGGATACAGAGTTCAGCCCTGTTCTGAACAAAGCATCATATTTTTCCCAAATCTTTTTAGAATGCCGTTCTTTTAGACTCCCGGAGGATACAGCATCCATCAGTTTTTTGAATGAAGCATCAAACTCTTCCCAAACACTAGAATATGGGGGAGCTGTCACAAGCTTATGGTTTTGGGAGAATGGTTTGTCAGTCCTTGTTTTTTTATTCACAACCCCTAGAGCGCCTGCTCCGGGTTTGTGAATGTGGGCATTTTCGCTCACAGTTTCCTCAGGGCTTGGTGTGGTGGTGGCCGCTGAGGAACTGGAGTTGTGGTTGTGTGGTTGTAACACCTTGGTATCGCAGAAGCTTTTTGTCCATGGTTTTTTATACGCAGCCCATAGAGCACCTGCTCCTGGTTTGTGAATGTGGGCATTTTCGCTCACAGTTTCCTCAGGGCCTGGTGTGGTGGTAGCCGCTGAGGAACTGGAGTTGTGGTTGCATGGTTGTTTTTTACCAGAGTCTTTTGTTTTGTCCTTGGGTTTGACGTATATGAGGTCTGGACCGCCCGGATGCTTCATCTGCACTCTTGTGCTGTTTTGCGTTAGCGTTGTTAAAGGTCTCAAAGCAGATTCCTGGTTCTTTGGCGGTTCTGGTGGAGGTGTCTTTGTAGCTCTGACTACAGCATTGTCAGGAGAGCTGCACATGCCTAATTAGGAGAGGGGGAAAAAAACATTTTACAAAAATGAACTTTGCCATCTCTCTCACCCACACCTATGTATTTACTTAAAATACAAAGCCTCATAAAACCACCAAACCAATAAGCAAAATATATTTACTGGGCTTCAGCCATCCATCAGCCACTGATGCTGGTGAATTTTCCTTTTCAGCTGTCTCTTTCCTTTTTCTTTTGAGTTTGTTTACGCTATGGTCTATCTCTCATGTTTTGACTGTACTGCGGAGCAAACAACATTATTATAAAACACATGTAGAAATACATCTCATTTTGCAGAATAAAAACCAAACTGCTTTTAAAATCCATTTTAAAACACATTTTGCACAGAAACCCTTATTAGTTTGAAACAGTTTGCAAACAAATACTTTTCAATAAACCCACATGCATTTAAAAGGCACAAGTGTGCTTTTTAAATGAATGTGGTGCTGCTGCTTTTGTGTGTGTGTGTGTGTGTGTGTGTGTGTATAAAACATAGGTGGGTTTTTTTTTAAAGTATTTGATTGCAAACTTGGTTTAGTGTGTTTATAAAGCTGCTGCTTTTGTGCATTTTACCACCAGGCCTAGGTAAAAACCATTTTTAACTAACCCAAAGGCCCAAGCACATGTCTGAACCATCCCTGTTTGTTTTATTGTAAACACATTTTTCTGATTTTTTCCCCTTCCACAACATACATTTCAGCTTTTTGCTGTAAATGGGTCTCTCTTACACAAAAGACACAAAAGCTAGGTTCTCACAATTTATTTTTTATTTAAAAGACATACAGCTCTTTAAACAAACCAAGATGCTCCATTAAAACTTTTAGCTCACTTAAGGGCCAGAGACCTTCAAACAGAAATACAGATAGTCACAAAGCCCTTTTCAATAGATTTTTATTTTAAATTTACAGCTACCAAGTTTTATATCGCATGTTTCTCCCCTCATCATTCTCTAACTTTATCCTTTTAGATTTCTTACAAATAGTCTTTTTCTTAAGCAGGGTTCTGTCACTTTTTGTGCGGCCCAGACGGTCAATATAACGCTGTAACAGGCATCTTCCGGTTTGGTCATTTTCTTTAAAACATGGTCAGGGTCTCCACTGAATTGCACAGCATTTATCAAGGTCACCCCTTGCGCTAAATGTTCTTGGGTTAGGCACAAACATTGCATAGCACAACCTATGACAATAACAGTGTTTAATAAGCTTTCCAAACACAGGCCAGCACACAGGCCCCGGAGCTTGCAGTTTATATAGATTGAAGTCCAAGTCACACAGTCATGGTGCCATTGGCTTGGCACATCTATGACACAGCCCTCACAATCTTCAGAAAGCTTTTCCATAAGGCAGTGATTAAGAACAGCATAAACAGCAACACATACAATAGTCCGCATAACTTTTTTACGCTCACGACGTGGCACTGGCTCAGTGAGTTCTATGCCAAGCCTCCTCCTAAACTCCTCATAGCTGTTATCCTCGGAGTCCTCTTCAACAATTTGTAGCGGCGTTGAGCAAAAACAAGGCGGGCCCGGTTCATCTTCACTGCTTGATGCAATACTGTCCAGGGCCTTCTGGTCCTCTAGAAAGGCCTCGTCGCGCTGTTGAGAGATTTTTCAGAAAAGAAACAGTGTAAGCACCCCACTGCTTGTTTTTTAACTTACACAAGCCCTGGTTCCTAGCCCCATTACCCTTCCCTCCTTGACCATCCCTTCTTAATCATTCATTTACCTGAGCAACGTCTTTTCCGTTCACCTTGTCCGCCAGTGACTCCCCCAAGCCATGATCGCCTTCCTCCTCCAGGGTGGTGGACAATGAGAGACCGTCACACTCATCAGGGTGTCTCACGAGCAGTTGGGTTTCGGGTTCGGGTTCCGGCGTATCCATCAACGGCTGGGCCAAAGGGCTTCCCTCGGCCTCTCCCTCCTCCTCGGAACTGTTGCTGATGTAGCGCTTTCTCCGTGAATGGCTGAAAACCCTCGGGGCTAAAACAAAGTCCGAAGTTCTCACGGGGGTGGTGAAGGAGTCCATGTTTCCTCTCAGCAGCCTTTCCACGCGTCCTTGGTAAGAGATGGCCGCCTCTGTCCGGCGCTGGGACTTATGGGGTGATGGTGCTGTGCTCTGATTGGCAGAGGGCATAGGGAGGAGTTCTTAGAGGGGTCACATGACCCACTTCCGGATGGGTCACCCCGCCCCCGGAAGACACTCTGGTTGGTCAAAAGCTCCTCTCGGGGCAGTCCTATTGGGGCAAAACCCCTCCTGATTGGTAGAGGGTGGTGGTGGGAGTTCTTAGAGGGGTCACACAACCCACTTCGGGACGGATCACCCCGACCCCGGAAGTCACCCTAATTGGTCAAAATCTCCTCTTGGGATGGTCCTATCGGGGCAAAACCCCTCCTGATTGGTAGAGGGTGGTGGGGGGAGTTCTTAGAGGGGTCATAGAATCATAGAATCATAGAATCTCAGGGTTGGAAGGGACCTCAGGAGGTCATCTAGTCCAACCCCCTGCTCAAAGCAGGACCAAACCCAATTAGATCATCCCAGCCAGGGCTTTGTCAAGCCTGACCTTAAAAACCTCTAAGGAAGGAGATTCCACCACCTCCCTAGGTAACCCATTCCAGTGCTTCCCCAACCTACTAGTGAAAAAGTTTTTCCTAATATCCAACCTAAACCTCCCCCTCTGCAACTTGAGACCATTACTCCTTGTTCTGTCATCTTCTACCACTGAGAACAGTCTAGATCTATCCTCTTTGGAACCCCCTTTCAGGTAGTTGAAAGCAGCTATCAAATCCCCCCTCATTCTTCTCTTTTGCAGGCTAAACAATCCCAGTTCCCTCAGCCTCTCCTCATAAGTCATGTGCTCGAGCCCCCTAATCATTTTTGTTGCCCTCCGTTGGACTCTTTCCAATTTATCCACATCCTTCTTGTAGCGTGGGGCCCAAAACTGGACACAGTACTCCAAATGAGGCCTCACCAGTGCCGAATAGAGGGGAATAATCACGTCCCTCCATCTGCTGGAAATGCCCCTACTTATACAGCCCAAAATGCCGTTAGCCTTCTTGGCAACAAGGGCACACTGTTGACTCATATTCAGCTTTTCGTCCACCGTAACCCCTAGGTCCTTTTCTGAAGAACTGCTGCCCAGCCATTCGGTCCCTAGTCTGTAGCAGTGCATGGGATTCTTCCGTCCTAAGTGCAGGACTCTGCACTTGTCCTTGTTGAACCTCATCAGATTTCTTTTGGCCCAATCCTCTAATTTGTCTAGGTCCCTCTGTATCCTGTCCCTACCCTCCAGCGTATCAACCACTCCTCCCAGTTTAGTGTCATCTGCAAACTTGCTAAGGGTGCAGTCCACACCATCCTCCAGATCGTTGATGAAGATATTGAACAAAACCGGCCCCAGCACCGACCCTTGGGGCACTCCACTTGATACCGGCTGCCAACTAGACATGGAGCCATTGATCACTACCCGTTGAGCACGACCATCCAGCCAGTTTTCTATCCACCTTACCGTCCATTCATCCAGCCCATACTTCCTTAACTTGCTGGCAAGAACACTGTGGGAGACTGTATCAAAAGCTTTGCTAAAGTCAAGAAATAGCACATCCACTGCTTTCCCCTCATCCACAGAGCCGGTTATCTCATCATAGAAGGCAATTAGGTTAGTCAGGCATGACTTGCCCTTGGTGAATCCATGCTGACTGTTCCTGATCACTTTCCCCTCCTTTAAGTGGTTCAGAATTGATTCCTTGAGGACCTGTTCCATGATTTTTCCAGGGACTGAGGTGAGACTGACTGGCCTGTAGTTCCCCGGATCTTCCTTCTTCCCTTTTTTAAAGATGGGCACTACATTAGCTTTTTTCCAGTCATCCGGGACCTCCCCCGATTGCCATGATTTGTCAAAGATAATGGCCAATGGCTCTGCAATCACATCGGCCAACTCCTTTAGCACCCTCGGATGCAGTGCATCCGGCCCCATGGACTTGTGTTCGTCCAGCTTTTCTAAATAGTCCCGAACTACTTCTTTCTCCACAGAGGGCTGGTCACCTCCTCCCCATACCGTGCTGCGGAGTGCAGCCGCCTGGGAGCTGACCTTGTCTGTGAAGACAGAGGCAAAAAAAGCATTGAGTACACTAGCTTTCTCCACATCCTCTGTCACTAGGTTCCCTCCCTCATTCAGCAAGGGGCCCACACTTTCCTTGACTTTCTTCTTGTTGCTCACATACCTGAAGAAACCCTTCTTGTTACTCCTAACATCTCCAGCTAGCTGCAACTCCAAGTGTGATTTGGCCTTCCTAATTTCACTCCTGCATGCCTGAACAATATTTATATACTCCTCCCTGGTCACTTGTCCAATCTTCCACTTCTTGTAAGCTGCTTTTTTGTGTTTAAGACGAGCAAGGATTTCACTGTTAAGCCAAGCTGGTCGTCTGCCATATTTACTTTTCTTTCTACACATCGGGATGGTTTGTTCCTGCAACCTCAATAAGGAGTCTTTAAAATACGGCCAGCTTTCCTCGACTCCTTTCCCCGTCATGTTATTCTCCCAGGGGACCTTGCCCATCAGTTCCCTGAGGGAGTCAAAGTCTGCTTTTCTGAAGTCCAGGGTCTCTGTTCTACTGCTCTCCTTTCTTCCTTGTGTCAGGATCCTGAACTCAACCATCTCATGGTCACTGCCTCCCAGGTTCCCATCCACTATTGCTTCCTCTACTATTTCCTCCCTGTTTGTGAGCAGCAGGTCAAGAAGAGCTTTTCCCCTAGTTGGTTCCTCCAGCACTTGCACCAGGAAATTGTCCCCTACACTTTCCAAAAACTTCCTGGATTGTCTGTGCACCGCTGTATTGCTCTCCCAGCAGATATCGGGGTGATTAAAGTCACCCATGAGAACCAGGGCCTGTGATCTAGTAACTTCTGTTAGTTGCTGGAAGAAAGCCTCGTCCACCTCATCCCCCTGGTCTGGTGGTCTGTAGCAGACTCCCACCACGACATTACCCATGTTGCTCCCACTTCTAAATTGAATCCAGAGACTCTCAGGTTTTTCTGCAGTTTCATACTGGAGCTCTGAGCAGTCATACTGCTCTCTTACATACAACGCAACTCCCCCACAGTTTCTGCCCTGCCTATCCTTCCTGAACAGTTTATATCCATCCATGACAGTACTCCAATCATGTGAGTTATCCCACCAAGTCTCTGTTATTCCAATTACATCATAATTCCTTGACTGTGCCAGGACTTCCAGTTCTCCCTGCTTGTTCCCCAGGCTTCTTGCATTTGTGTATAGGCATTTAAGATAACTCACCGATCGTCCTGCTGTCCCAGTGTGGGGCAGGAGCCCTCCCCTCTTGCACTCACCTACTTGTGCTTCCTCCCGGTATCCCACTTCCCCACTTACCTCGGGGCTTTGGTCTCCTTCCCCCGGTGAACCTAGTTTAAAGCCCTCCTCACTAGGTTAGCCAGCCTGCTTCCAAAGATGCTCTTCCCTCTCTTCGTCAGGTGGAGCCCATCTCTGCCTAGCACTCCTTCTTCTTGGAACACCATCCCATGGTCAAAGAATCCGAACCCTTCTCTCCGACACCATCTGCGTAGCCATTCGTTGACTTCCACGATTCGACGGTCTCTACCCCGGCCTTTTCCTTCCACAGGGAGAATGGACAAGAACACCACTTGCGCCTCAAACTCCTTTATCCTTCTTCCCAGAGCCACGTAGTCTGCAGTAATACGCTCAAGGTCATTCTTGGCAGTATCATTGGTGCCCACGTGGAGAAGCAGGAAGGGGTAGCGATCTGAGGGCTTGATGAGTCTCGGCAGTCTCTCCGTCACATCACGAATCCTAGCCCCTGGCAAGCAGCACACCTCGTTCCTGGTCAGGGCGGCAGATAGATGACTCAGTCCCCCTGAGGAGAGAGTCCCCGACCACCACCACCCTCCTCCTCCTCTTGGGAGTGGTGGTCGTGGAACCCCCATCTCTAGGACTGTGCATCTCATGCCTTCCAGTCAGTGGAGTCTCCTTCTGCTCTGTTCCCTCAGAGGTATCATTCACTCCACTCTCTGCACTAGTACCTGTGGAGAGAACATGAAAACGGTTGCTCATCTGAATATGCGTTTCTGGTACATGGACTTGTCTCATACTCTTTCCTCTTCTGGAGGTCACATGCCGCCAGTGGTCCTCACTGGCCTTCTGTCCCCGCTGCATAGCCTGCTCTGAATCCTCAGAACACTGTGCCCGCTGAAGCCGATCCTGACGTCTATCCAGGAACTCCTCATTTTCTTTTATGGAACGCAGGGTTGATACTCGTTTCTCCAGACCTTGAATCTTCTCTTCCAATATGGAGATCAGCTTGCACTTTGTACAGACAAAGTCGCTTCTATCCTGTGGAAGAAAGACAAACATGGCACATCCTGTGCAGGTCACGAGAGCGGATCGCTCAGCATCCATAGTCCCTTCCTTTGAAGAGTTTCCTCACCCAGCTGGTTCACAGCTGACTGACTGTCTTCTTAGAAGAGCGTGGAACAAAGCACTCCCAAATCACACTATTCAAACAGGAAATCAAACACGGTCAAACTGCCAATCTGTCCCCACATGACACACCTTGCTTCCGGGCAGGTGGCCGCCTTGACCCCGGAAGTAATACCCCTGGGGCGGAACTTCCGGTGACAGGTGGGCAGGGGCTAAGGGTCAGGGGGAGGGCTTAAGGGGGGGGTCAAGGGGCGGGGTTAGGGTTTGATTGACGGTAGGGCCCTTATACTACTGGACTACCCCAGGGGTCGGTCCTGGGTCTGATTTTGTTCAACATCCTTATTAATGATCTGGATGATGGGATGAATTGCACCCTCAGCAAGTTCGCAGATGACACTAAGCTGGGGGGAAAGGTAGATACAATGGAGGGTAGGGATAGGGTCCAGAGTGACCTAGACAAATTGGAGGATTGGGCCAAAATAAACCTGATGAGATTCAACAAGGACAAGTGCAGAGTCCTGCACTTAGGAAGGAAGAATCCCATGCACCGCGACTGGCTAAGCAGCAGTTCTGCAGAGAAGGACCTGGGGATTACAGTGGACGAGAAGCTGGATATGAGTCAGTAGTGTGCCTTCGTTGCCAAGAAGGCCAATGGCATGTTGGGCTGTCCACCCCTTCCCAGAGCCCACCCCCTTCTCAGGCCCCGCCCCCTCGGTGGTCACTTGTAGAGCAGGTGGACGTGGCTGCCGTCGCAGTTGCTGCGGCCCAGCTTGTTGGCCTGCTTGGAGACGAGGCAGCTCACCAGGGGCAGGCTGGGCTGGTAGAGGGTGGGCACGGGCCCGGCTGCGTTGGTGAAGTGGTTGTCGGCGGCGCAGCCAGCCCGCGAGGAGGGATTGGAGGGGTGGCGCCGGGAGCGCAGCTGCTGCCGGTCCTGGAGCTGCTGGCGGAGGCCTCATCTTGAGTATTGTGACCAGTTTTGGTCCCCCCGCAACAGAAGGGTTGTGGACAAATTGGAGAGAGTCCAAGGGAGGACAACGAAAATGATTAGGGGGCTGGGGCACATGACTTATGAGGAGAGGCTGAGGGAACTGGGGTTATTTAGTCTGCAGAAGAGAAGAATGAGGGGGGATTTTTTGATAGCCTTCAACTATCTGAAGGGAGGTTCCAAAGAGGATGGAGCTCGGCTGTTCTCAGTGGTAGAAGGTGACAGAACAAGGAGCAATGGTCTCAAGTTGCAGTGAGGGAAGTCTAGGTTGGATATTATGTTGTTGGCGTCCGTTAGTCTCGAGAGACGATGAATATGCGCCCATGGGGAATGTTTAGTTGATGGTTGTGCAGCATCTGTTGTGGCTGTGGAGCCCCACACGAGAGTGGCAGTCTCGATTGCATTTGCTGCATTTGAAGGCGGTGTCAGCTGTGGGTTGGAGCCGCTGCTTCCTTTTTCGTTGAACCCGCTTTTCCTCGGCAAGCTGCCACAGCTTGTCTTCACCAGTTTTCAATCCAGTGGTCAGAGCGTGTCCTGGGCGAGCTCTTCCCAGCTGTTGATGTCGATTTGAACAGTCTTCAGGTCCCTCTTACAAACATCCTTGAAGCGAAGGTGGGGCCGTCCTGTAGCTCTGTTTCCGGAGGCAAGTTCGGCATACAACAGGTCTTTGGGGATCCGTCCATCTTCCATGCGACTTAGATGGCCAAGCCATCTGAGGCGGCGTTGACGGAGAAGAGTGAACATGCTGGAGGTCTTAGCACGTTCCAGCACCTCGTTGTTCGTCATTCGATCACTCCAAGTGATCCCGAGTATGCGACGGAGGCAGCGCATGTGGAAGGCGTTCAGTCTCTTTTCTTGCGAAGTGTAGAGGGTCCAAGTTTCGCTGGCATAGAGAAGAGTGTTTAACACACATGCACGGTACACAGCGACCTTTTTGTTGATGGTCAGCATGTTGTTGTTCCATACTCTCTGTGACAATCTGGCCAAAATTGTGAAAATTGTGGATATTAGGAAGAAAATTGTGGATATTCACAGGTTGGATATTAGGAAACACTATTTCACTAGGAGCGTGGTGAAGCACTGGATTGGGTTACCTAGGGAGGTGGTGGAATCTCCTTCCTTAGAGGCTTTTAAGGCGTAGCTTGACAAAGCCCTGGCTGGGATGATTTAGGTGGTGTTGGTCCTGCTTTGAGCAGGGGGTTGGACTAGATGACCTCCTGAGGTCCCTTCCCACCCTGATATTCTGTGAGTCTATGATTCAAACCTTTTATTTTCAGTTTCAACCTTTTTCTCTTTTTTAACCTTTTTTTTTCCAGCCGAAGTCACGTAAATTTCTAAACAAAAATTTGTTTGGAAGCATAAATTGGAATTTTTCACTCTGATAATGTCAAGACAAAATGTTTTGACTATTTTGGACATTTTTTTCCTCCACATTTGTTTGAGTTCGGAAGTCTGTCAAACCCATCTCTGTTGCCCGAACAGTTTAAATGAATCAGCATTTTTCAACCAAAAATAGATGTCAGCAAAAAATCCCCAGCCTGCTCTACTTATTAGCATGCACTGCTCTCCTTTTGTGTCTGCATCCAGTGGAACACCTTCCCTATGTGCTCACATGTGGCCATGGCTTGGGTGGAACTGCTTTGATCTGGTTAACCATGCACAGCAACACTGCAGTGTTCTTATCCTAGTAGCATCAATTGTTCCAATGGTTAATTACCCTCCCTGTTAAACATTTACACCTTATTTCCTGTCTGGATTTGTCTAGCTTCAACTCCCAGCCATAGGACTGTATTAGACTTTTCTCAGCTAGCTCAAAGAGCCAGCTGTTATATATTTGTTCCCCATGTAGGTACTTACAGACTGTGATCATCACCCCTGAACCTAGTGAGAGACAATCCCTGTCCCAAAGAGCTCACACTGTAGTCCAGAAACAAGGGTGGGAGGGAATGGAGATGGAAAGTGATTTGCCCACGGTCACACAGCATCTGTGACAGAGCCCTGAGGGAGTCCAGGTCCCCTGAGCCCCCGTGCCCTAGACACTGGACCACACTGCCCCTTACACTGTCCCAGCCGGGTGACTCTGCACGGGAAGGTGCCTGGGCAGACCCCAGTCACTCTCTCACTGGTGCCCATGCCTGTCACACCAGGTGTTGTGGGACCAGACTTTGGGGTTACACCCCCATGGACAAATGGCAGCCGTTCCATACCCCTAATCATTTTTGTTGCCCTTTTCTGAACCTTTTCCAATTCCAATAGATCTTTTTTGAGATGGGGCGACCACATCTGCACGCAGTATTCAAGGTGTAGTGATAATCAGGATGGCGCATTTCAAACATTTCAAACAGTTGTGAAGAAGGTGTGAGCAACAGCAGGGGAAACTTAGCATGGAGAAGTAGATATCAGTTTGTGTAATGACTCAGCCACTCCCAGTCTTTATTCAAGCCTAATTTCATGGTATCCAGTTTGCAAATGAATTCCAGTTCAGCAGTTTCTCGTTGGAGTCTGTTTTTGGCGTTTTTTTTGTTGAAGAATTGCCACGTTTAGGGGCTGCTGGGGGTTGAGCACTCGGGCCCTAATGGGTGGGGGCTGACGAAGTCCAGCCACGAGCTCTCCTGAAAGCCTGGCCCTGTGTTGATTGGCCCTGGCCAATAAACAGCCCTGCCTGGGAGCGGAATGAGTGTTCGGCGAACTCCTGATGGCCACTTTTAGGTCTGTTACTGAGTGACCAGGGAGGCTGAAGTGTTCTCCTACTGGCCTTTGAATGTGATGATTCCTGATGTCAGATTTGTGTCCGTTTATTCTTGTGCTGATTGCCATTTCTAATGTCCTGAGAACACCTCCTACAGGTAGGGTTGCCAGCTTGGTACCATTTAAAAACCGGACACTCCAGCAGGAGTGCTGAAACCTCCCCTGCCCAGCCCCTTCTCCCGAGGCCCCACCCCACCTCTTCCCCTGAGGCCCCACCCTCTGTCCACTCCCCCTGTCACTCGCTGCTTTTCCCCTCCCACCCCCACCCCCATCCTGCCCAGGTCCGGAGGGACTTGTCTATGGAGCCGGGGCTGGGAACTGCAGCAGCCTGACCCAGGTAGGAGGCGCCCCGGCTGAGTAGGGGCATGAGTGACGACCCAGCGCCTCCCCGCCTCCCCCACGTGCAGTAGCGGGACATTGAGTGTTCGGTCAGTAGATCAGACCGGACACTATCAGGTCCCTTTTTTGACTGGACTGTCCAGTCAAAAACCGGGCACCTGGCCACCCTACCTTCAGGGAGTGGGACATTATGGCAGATCTGAGCAACTGCCCACTTAGCAACTCTAGGCGGTGTATTGAGTAGAAATGTTGGGCCTCTGACACCGTGGGGACAAATCCGCCTGGGCTTTGGCCTGTAGGCTCATCCTGGTAGCCACTTCCCATGGATTCCATGCAATCCAGTATTCCCCTGCCCTCTAACCGTTGCACGGAGCCTGGGGATGTGCTGGCTTCACCAGCTCTTGGAGGCTTTCAGTCAGCGCCAGGTGTCTCGCAGGAAGAGCGGCTGTAGCCTGATAACAAGATAGCCGTTCTCTGGCCACGGCCATGCAGAGGGTCAGACGAGATGATCGCTAGATGATCTGGCCTTAGGATCTATGGGCTGGAATCGCCAGCAGATTTCTAGCACTTCTTAAAACCTGTGCAGCAAACCCCCTTTGGAAAGTCCCCCAGAACCGGGGGTGCCTCGGCAGCTGACGTACACAGCCATCCACCAGTCACTGCTTTAGCGGAGCTGAAATACTCACACCTGGGGAGACAGAGGAGCTGGGCAAGAGCATACACAGCCTGTGGCTGGCAGCAGCGTCCTGCTCACTTTCACCTTGGGGCTGGTTTCTCCACCAGGGTAGCCCAGCTCAGAGAGACCCCACCAGTCAGCTGTGTACAATTCATCCCTCTGGCCGGTGAAGAGCCTCTTGGCTTCAGGCCATGCCTGAGGCCGCTGGCTGTTTTCTGAGGATGCGCCTCATAGAATCACAGAATCTCAGGGTTGGAAGGGACCTCAGGAGGTCATCTAGTCCAACCCCCTGCTCAAAGCAGGACCAAACCCAACTAAATCATCCCAGCCAGGGCTTTGTCAAGCCTGACCTTAAAAACATCTAAGGAAGGAGATTCCACCACCTCCCTAGGTAACCCATTCCAGTGCTTCACCACCCTACTAGTGAAAAAGTTTTTCCTAATATCCAACCTAAATCTCCCCCTCTGCAACTTGAGACCATTACTCCTTGTTCTGTCATCTTCTACCACTGAGAACAGTCTAGATCCATCTTCTTTGGGACCCCCTTTCAGGTAGTTGAAAGCAGCTATCAAATCCCCCCTCATTCTTCTCTTCTGCAGGCTAAACAATCCCAGTTCCCTCAGCCTCTCCTCATAAGTCATGTGCTCCAGCCCCCTAATCATTTTTGTTGCCCTCCGTTGGACTCTTTCCAATTTATCCACATCCTTCTTGTAGTGTGGGGCCCAAAACTGGACACAGTACTCCAAATGAGGCCTCACCAGTGCCGAATAGAGGGGAATGATCACGTCCCTCGATCTGCTGGAAATGCCCCTACTTATAAAACCCAAAATGCCGTTAGCCTTCTTGGCAACAAGGGCACACTGTTGACTCATATTCAGCTTTTCGTCCACTGTAACCCCTAGGTCCTTTTCTGCAGAACTGCTGCCCAGCCATTCGGTCCCTAGTCTGTAGCAGTGCATGGGATTCTTCTGTCCCAAGTGCAGGACTCTGCACTTGTCCTTGTTGAACCTCATCTTATTTCTTTTGGCCCAATCCTCTAATTTGTCTAGGTCAATCTGTATCCTATCCCTACCCTCCAGCGTATCAACCACTCCTCCCAGTTTAGTGTCATCTGCAAACTTGCTAAGGGTGCAGTCCACACCATCCTCCAGATCGTTGATGAAGATATTGAACAAAACCGGCCCCAGCACCGACCCTTGGGGCACTCCACTTGATACCGGCTGCCAACTAGACATGGAGCCATTGATCACTACCCGTTGAGCCCGACCATCTAGCCAGTTTTCTATCCACCGTACCGTCCATTCATCCAGCCCATACTTCTTTAACTTGCTGGCAAGAATACTGTGGGAGACTGTATCAAAAGCTTTGCTAAAGTCAAGAAATAGCACATCCACTGCTTTCCCCTCATCCACAGAGCCAATCATCTCATCATAGAAGGCAATTAGGTTAGTCAGGCATGACTTGCCCTTGGTGAATCCATGCTGACTGTTCCTGATCACTTTCCCCTCCTTTAAGAGGTTCAGAATTGATTCCTTGAGGACCTGTTCCATGATTTTCCCCGATTGCAGGCGCCGGTCTGTGCAGACATGCTTTCCCCTTGGATACAGACACAGAAGGAGGGGCAGGACGGAAGGGGGGGCACCGTTTGATCACTGGCTTTGGAGTTGAGGGGTCCTGAGAGGCAGCCTATCCCTGCCAGTCAGCCTAGTCCTCCTGCTGCCCCCCGAAGCTGGGGGTGGGTGGGATCTGTTGCTGTGCCGCTGAGCTGGGGGAGGGTGCAGGGTGTCAGTAGGGGTTTCTCTGAGGTGGCAGTGGCGACCCCTTCTGGGGATGGGCAGCCCGGGGTGGCAGACAAGCCACTGCTTGTATTAACAGCACGGACTGTGGAGCTGTGGCAGCAGAAAGGACGGTGGCTATGATGCAAGAGAGGGAGGGGGTGAATGCGAACGCTTTGTCAGCGCCTTCGGCGTGCCCTTGGCAGCCAGCCTGTTTCCTGCCCCCCGACACACCTGGCCGGTGAGTCAGGCTGCAAGTGGGCAGCAGCGCCAGGTCCGTGCCCCCTGCTTTGATCTCCTTTGGATGGACGCAGAGCGGGCGAGGGGAAAACAGGAAATGTTACAGCTGTCAACCATAAATTAAAAGGCCCAATCTCCTCGACTCATGGCGAGTCTTCCCATAGGGACCCGGAGCACCGCTCACGGTGGCAAACCTGGGCTGCGGGCAGGGCCTCACATCTAGGGGCTGGAAGGACTGACATACTCCAGAGCTTGGGGAGAGCTGGGCCCCGCAGGCCACCTGCCGAGGGGGGCTGGGGCGCGTTGCGTGATGGGAATCTGGCTATAGACAACCGCTGGGCGAGTCTCCCTAGAAAACAACATGAAATGGCCCTTCCTGACGAGCGCGTCCGCTCCCCGCGTGTATTCACATTTCACAGGCCCTGGCGTCTGCTACATTTGGGCCAAAACCAGGCCAGCCCAGCCACGGGAGAGAGCACACGGAACTCAGTCTGTCTAAGACAATTGAGCTCCGGGCCCCGCCGTGCTAGGTGCTGTTCTGACGCACAGCGAGAGGCCATCTCTGCCCCACAACGCTTACAAGAGCTGGTGTGAGGCGAAAGCAGGTCAAATGACTTGCCCAAGGTCCCGCGGCAAAGCCAGGCACAGAACCCTGGCGTCCCAGGCCAGGGCTCTAACCACTGGACTGTGCTACCCTTGGGAGCCAGCCTCACAGAGGAGTATTTGTTGTGCAGCTGCTTCTCCAGCGCGTGTGCCCTGCGTGTGTCCCTGGTATGGCCAGCTCTGGCTCTATCAATAGCTGTGATTAAGGCAGCCTGTGAGCCCCTGAGTGAGATGCTGCCACGATTTATTGGCGCCTGGGAAAACGAACATGATCATGTTTATAGATTGGGTATTACAGATACATCCCAGCACGAAGCCTGGTATAAATATTCCATGCCTGAGTAAGAAATACAGGCATCCCCGGGATTTATTTACCCTGGATGACAAACACTTGGCAAGAGAAACCCGCCTTCATTTCACATGGGCTCATTAGTTTGTCTGGCCCTCTCAATTAGCTGTAAATTTTGCTGTTGGGTGTGATCTCTCCCTCCCCCCACAGGAAAAATTAGCAGCGCAGATATTGAAAAGGCGCCTAGGAAATCATCTCTGTTTCCCCTCCTACAGCCCTCTGGGAGTTCCATATTGTTTCTTTTCCTCTGCCCCTTCCCCACCCTCTCCCTGTCTGTGTGTGTTGGGCTGTGTGTGTTCATTTCTTCCTCTTAGCCGGGAGGAGCTCAGTACCAAGGCCAGGAAAGTAACATGAAGAAAGAGGACAAAGGAGGGCAGGAAAGGACAAACTCTGATTCAGCTTCTGGCAGGGGAAACGCAGCTGCCGGAGAGCGATCTGCAGCACACTGATGCTGAAAGAGACCTTTGGGGAGAGAGTGGAGAGTAAATTAGACGTGACGCTGCCGTGGCCTTTAGCTGTGAAAAAGGCTGACTCTGCAAGTTTGCCCTACATCTGTAAAGGCATCTGATTCCAGAGCCCCTGCCTCTGGCGCTCTCTGGAGATTGCGTCTGTTTCTCCGCACCGCGTTGCCCGGAATCCCAGAGAAGAGCGACGAGAATGATCAGTGAGCCGGAGGGGCTGGCTTAGCAGGCAGGGTTGGGAAAAGCCGGACGATGGGGCCATGGAATCAGCCCTGCTCACCTCATAGGCGAGGCCCAAGCAAGGGGTGTGCTGTGCTTGCTTCGAGTCTGGGGCAGCTGGGGACCCCCCAGGAGGAGCTGTGGTGGAGTGTGCCAGGTCATTAGCTGGCGAGGTGCCCGCCCCAGCCACGGAGCCCTGCTCTGTTCTCTCAGGTGCAATCAGCGAGGTATCGGGCAGGTGCACGCGCAGGGCCGTCGCTGCGGGGATTCGGGCGCAGAGCCTCTTCCCAGGGTGGGAGCTCTTCCCTTTCACTCCCACTCTCTGCACCCCTCCTTCAGAGCCTCATGGCGAAAGCCACCTCTCCTAGCTCGGCACAGGAGCCACTTACCCCTGCAGCACAGGGAGGGCAGCTCACAGCCGGCACGGCTCCGTAGCGATCGCAGCCTCTGGATCACTCTCCTCCACGGTAGCCAGCAGGAGAGTCAGAGCCCCGAGTCCACGGCCACCCAGGTCCCCGGGGAGCTGCCGGGACCTGGAGTCTCCATGGGCCGCATGGCTCTGCTGTTAGAACAGCATCAGTCTGCGCATCAGGTCCGAGTTCAGGGCTCTGGTCGAAGCAGCAAAGGGCCTTGTTTGGGTGATGTTTGGGCAGATTTGGTTTAGCCTCAAATTTGCCATCTTCTCCCCTCACCCCTATGATGTGGCATTAGCAGCGTCTGTATGAACTGTTAAGGGAGTGCATGAGACCAGCTACGGCTCCTCTTGTCCCGAGGGCTCAGCGCACTTTGCGGAGCTGGGTAAGAATTCTCCTCACTTTACAGGGAAGGAAACTGAGGCAACAGGACAGGGAAGTGATTTGCCCAAGGTCACTCAGTGAGTTGGTGTCAGAGCTGGGCACAGGACCCCGTCCCACCAGGCTGTGATGCTTTCCTTCTTCAGAAGTGTCCTTGGGGAGGCAGATACGTCCTTGTCTGGTTCTAATTCAGAGTACCGGGACACCTGATCTGCACAGAAGGACCGTTCCTCTTTAGGGGAGCAGGGTTGAGCTGGGTGGGAGGGGAGCAGCTGAGAATTTAGGCAGGGAAACAACGGCATTTGGAGTAAGAAGCAAATGTGGAGTAAGGAACATGTCAAACACCTACAATAACCCTGGAGTTTGATCATCAACAGGGAGCTGGAGTGGTGACAGCCTGATAAATCAGACGTCAAGAATTATAACATTCAAAAACCAGTCGGAGAACACTTCAGCCTCCCTGGACACCCAATTACAGACCTAAAAGTCACAATTCTTCAACAACAAAACTTCAAAAACAGACACCACCGAGACACTGCAGAACTGGAATTAATTTGCAAACTGGACACCATTACATTAGTTTTGAATAAAGACTGGGAGTCCTAGATGTGCGCAGCACATTTCATTGCGGTGTGCACCAGGGGAATTTTTTTTAAAGGCGACTATTTATTGAATATTCAATCATAAAGGAGATTATTTTTATTCATCAAACAAACAAAATAAACTAAAACTTAACAAAACAATTTTTTTAAATTAACAACTAAACTTTACTTAAAAAATACAAACTTAAAAAATGAGACACAAAATACCAAATTTTTGCTGTAGTGATAACCAGGCGTATACAAAGGTGGGTAGGTGGGGCTCGTCAGCCTTGGAAGGCAGCCCACCTAGGAGAAGGAAAACTCTGATTTAAAACCTCCGCTGCCTTGTGGCAATACCCACTCATGGGAAAGGCTAAGGGAGTCAACCCTGAAACCAAATCCGGTGTCGGAGTCCCGATGGCGGTCTGACATTGTCCTCAACGTCATTCCGGCAACTCCTGCCACGCCACTGGTGCCAAGTTGTATCGACATTGTCTTTCCCTTGGATCCATCAGTTGCGTGGAGAGGGGGGTTCTGCTGCATGGGCAACAGCTGTTCCTCCATATCACCCTGCCCTGGCTTGCGCCCTGGAGAGGACACTCCAGCTTCGCTAAACATTCCCCATGGGCGCATATCCATCGTCTCTCGAGACTAACGGACGCCAACAACAACAAAGATACAGTCAATTTTCATGATCTTTATCTTTAACCAGCTAATGAGCTAACCCAAAAATGACCCAAACAGATTAAGATGCTGCAGTAGTGGGGCTTTCTATACATTTCTACAACATCTATATTACACAATTCGGCACTTATTGCATAATACAACAAATCCATACTTTAAAACTAAAAGATCATATCATGCAATTAAATTAAAACGCAAAGCCACTTTTTTTTTTGAGACATTAGGGCAGGGGTGGGCAAACTTTTTGGCCCAAGGGCCACATTGGAGTTGCAAAATTGTATGGAGGGCCGGGTAGGGAAGGCTGTGCCTCCCCAAACAGCCTGGCCCCCGCCCCCTATCCGCCCCTTCCCACTTCCTGTCCCCTGTCTGCCCCCCTCAGAATCCCTGACCCATCCAACCCCCGCCCCGCTCCGTCCCCTGACTACCCCCTCCAGAGGTCCCCTGCCCCTAACCACCACCACCCCGAGATCTCACCCCTATCTATGCCCCCTGCTCCTTGTCCCCTGACCACCCCCTCCAGAGACCCTCCCGCCCCTAACCACCACCACCCCGAGATCCCACCCCCTATCTATGCCCCCCTGCTCCTTGTCCCCTGACCGCCCCCTCCAGAGACCCCTCACCCCTAACCACCCTCCCCAGGACCCCACACCCTATCTAAGCCCCCCTTCCCCCTGACTGCCCCAACCCTTATCCACACCCTCGCCCCCTGACAGACCCCCGGGACTCCCACGCCTATCCAACCCCCCCGTACCCTGACCGCCCACGCCCGAACCTCCACCCCATCCAACCGCCCCTTGCTCCCTGTCCCCTGACTGCCCCTCTGGACTCCCTGCTCCTTATCCAAACCCCGGCTCCGGTCCCAGCTGCCCTGCCGGAGCGCACAGCCCCGTCCACCAGAGAGCTGCCTGCGTGGCAGCATATTGCGGAGGGACAGTGGAGGAGGGGCCAGGGGGAGCCTCCCCGGTGAGCTCAGGGGCCAGACAGGATGGGCTTGCGGGCTATAGTTTGCACACCCCTGCATTAGGGTGTGCCTGGGCACACCCAGCACACCCCGTACGCATGCCTATGCTGGGAGTGGCTGGGTCATTACACAAACTAAAACTATTTCCCCATGCTAATTTTCCCCCCTACTGTTACTCACACCTTTTTGTCAACTGTTTGAAATGGGCCATCCTGATTATCACTACAAAAGTGGTTTTTTCCCTCCTGCTGATAATAGCCCATCTTAATTGATTTGTCTCCTCAGAGTTGGTATGGCAACCCTCATCTTTTCATGTTCTCTGTATATATCTTCCTACTGTATCTTCCACTCCATGCATCTGATGAAGTGTGTTTTAGCCCACGAAAGCTTATGCCCAAATACATTTGTTAGTCTCTAAGGTGCCACAAGTACTCCTCATTCTTTTTGCTGATACAGACTAACACGGCTAGCACTCTGAAACCTGTAATGTACTCTGAACGGGAGAGATCTTCATGGGAATCCAGCCAGCAGCTGCCAGTGCGCTGTGCTGAGCTATGAGCTTATAAAGGGCTGGCTCTGCTTTGAGCACAGGGGTGCACGCAGCACGCAGGCTGAACTAAATCTTTTTACTCTAAAGATGTGGCCCATGGGGCTTACAGGTCCCAAGATGCAGTGTTTCCCCACAGGCCACACTGGGGGAGCATTGAATGCTGGGATCTGTAGTTGTTGCAGGCTGCATGTCTGTATCAAAGAACGGGGCTCCAAATCACACAAGGAAGGTTACAGTCCATGGGTTCCAGCTGCCAGTGTGACTCTCAACTGGAGAACACCTGGGTGCCTCGGATTGACAAGCTCAATGGGCCAGGGGTTGCATCTGTAAGCAGTCAGGATGAGCTCCACCCGGACATCTGGTGGTGAGTTGTGGCAAGTGGAAAATAACTTCAGGGACTGATATCATTTGCATAGGCACACCCACCCTGCCTAGCATGAGCCCATAGCAGCCCAAATGGTCACTTTGGATGCTGTGGGATCCCCAGTTTTTCTGTGATTGGGGCAGGAAGAATAAAGTGTTATTATCCTGATTATAGGTTTCAGTGTAGTAGCCGTGTTAGTCTGTGTCAGCAAAATGAAAATAAGAAAGTAAAACTTGTAGCACCTTAGAGACTAACAAATTTATTTCAGCATAAGCTTTCATGGGTTAGTACCCACTTCATCGGATGCATGGAATGAAACATACAGTAGACAGATATTTATACAGTCAGAGAAACATGATAAGGTGGAGGTGCATAGACCAACCCTAAGAGGCTAATTAATTGAGAGGAACCATAACAGCAGGGGAAGAAAAACCTTTGAAGTGATAAACAAGATGGTCACACAGGTGTGAATGAGGATCGTTAACTTAAGGGAAATAGATTCAATTAACGTAATGGCCGAGCCACTCCAAGTCCTTATTTAATCCTGAGGTAAAGCAATCTAGTTTGCATATCAATTCGAGTTCAACAGTTTCTCTTTGAAGTCTGTTTTTGGAGTTAATCTGTCGCAACACTGCTACCCTCAAGTCTGTCAGTGAGTGATTAGGGAGGTTGAAGTGTTCTCCTACTGGTTTTTGAATGTTATGATTCCTGATGTCAGATTTATGTCCATTTATTCTTTTGCGTAGAGACTGTCCGGTTTGGCCAATGTACATGGCAGAGGGGCATTGCTGACACATGATGGCATATATCACATTGGTAGATGTGCAGGTGAATGAGCCCCTGATGGCGTGGCGGATGTGATTAGGCCCTGTGATGGTATCACTTGAATCAATATGTGGACAGAGTTGGCATCGGGCTTTGTTGCAAGGATAGGTTCCTGGGTTAGTGTTTTTGTTGTATGGTGTGTGGTTGCTGGTGAGTATTTGCTTCAGGTTGGGGGGCTGTCTGTAAGCAAGGATTGGTCTGTCCTCCAAGATCTGTGAGAGTGAGGGATCATCTTTTAGGATAGGTTGTAGATCTTTGATGATGCGCTGGAGAGGTTTTAGTTGGGGGCTAAAGGTGACGGCTAGTGGTGTTCTGTTATTTTCTTTTTTGGGCCTGTCTTGTAGTAGGTGACTCCTGGGTACTCTTTTGGCCCTGTCAATCTGTTTTTTCACTTCAGCAGGTGGGTATTGTAGTTGTAAGAGTGCTTGATAGAGATCTTGTAGGTGTTTGTCTCTGTCTGAGGGATTGGAGCAAATGCGGTTGTATCTTAGAGCTTAGCTGTAAACAATGGATCGTGTGGTGTGTCCAGGATGGAAGCTGGAAGCATATAGGTAAGTATAGCGGTCAGTAGGTTTCCGGTATAGGGTGGTGTTTATGTGACCATCACTTATTAGCACAGTGGTGTCTAGGAAATGGACCGCTTGTGTGGACTGGTCTAGGCTGAGGTTGATGGTGGGATGGAAATTGTTGAAATCATGGTGGAATTCCTCAAGGGCTTCTTTTCCATGGGTCCAAATGATGAAGATATCATCAATGTAGCGCAAGTAGAGTAGGGGTGTTAGGTGACGAGAGCTGAGGAAGCGTTGTTCTAAGTCAGCCATAAAAATGTTGGCATACTGTGGGGCCATACGAGTACCCATAGCAGTGCCACTGACTTGGAGGTATATATTGTCCCCAAATGTGAAATAGTTGTGGGTGAGGACAAAATCACAAAGTTCGGCCACCAGGTTAGCCGTGGTAGTATCGGGGATACTGTTCCTGCCTCACACTCTCAAAGAAACTGCGAAACCACCTGATCAACATCCTATACAGCAAACAGGGAAAGATTAAGACTGAGCTCTCAAAACTGGATACTCTTATGGAAAACCAACCTTCCACACAAACTTCTTCATGGACTGTCTTTACAAAAACTAGACAAGCCATTTACAACACAAGCTTTGCTTCTTTACAAAAGAAAAAGGACACTAAGCTATCTAAACTACTGCATGCCACAAGGAACCACAACAGCAGTTCCCTTACCCCACCTAACAATATTGTTAATCTTTCCAGCTATACTCTCAGCCCAGCAGAAGAATCTGTCCTTTCTCGGGGCCTCTCCTTTTGTCCCTCCAGACCCACGAACATGATACAGTTCTGCGGTGACTTAGAATCCTACTTTCGACGTCTCCGACTCAAAGAATATTTCCAAAAGACCTCTGTACAACATACTAACCCACAGAATCCTTCCTACCAAAACTACAAAAAGAAGGATTCTGCGTGGACTCCTCCTGAAGGTCGAAACAACAAATTGGACTTCTACATAGACTGCTTCCATCGCCGTGCTCGAGCTGAAATTGTAGAAAAGCAAAATCACTTGCCCCATAACCTCAGCCGTGCAGAACACAATGCCATCAACAGCCTCAGGAACAACTCTAACATCATAATCAAAAAGGCTGACAAAGGAGGAGCTATCGTCATCATGAATAAGTTGGAATATGAACAAGAAGCTGTCAGGCAGCTCTGTAACTCCACATTCTACAGGCCTTTATCCTCTGACCCCACTGAGGAGTACCAAAAGAAACTACACCATCTGCTCCAGAAACTCCCTGGAAAAGCACAAGAACAAATTTGTACAGACACATGCCTAGAACCCCGACCAGGGGCATTCTATCTGCTACCCAAGATCCATAAACCTGGAAATCCTGGACACCCCATCATCTCAGGCATTGGCACCCTAACAGCAGGATTGTCTGGCTATATAGACTCTCTCCTCAGGCCCTATGCTACCAGCACTCCCAGCTATCTTCGCGACACCACTGACTTCCTGAGGAAACTACAATCCATCGGTGATCTTCCAGACAACACCATCCTGGCCACTATGGATGTAGAAGCCCTCTACACTAACATTCCACACAACGATGGACTACAAGCTGTCAGGAACAGTATCCCCGATACTACCACGGCTAACCTGGTGGCCGAACTTTGTGATTTTGTCCTCACCCACAACTATTTCACATTTGGGGACAATATTTACCTTCAAGTCAGTGGCACTGCTATGGGTACCCGTATGGCCCCACAGTATGCCAACATTTTTATGGCTGACTTAGAACAACGCTTCCTCAGCTCTCGTCACCTAACACCCCTACTCTACTTGCGCTACATTGATGATATCTTCATCATTTGGACCCATGGAAAAGAAGCCCTTGAGGAATTCCACCATGATTTCAACAATTTCCATCCCACCATCAACCTCAGCCTAGACCAGTCCACACAAGCGGTCCATTTCCTAGACACCACTGTGCTAATAAGTGATGGTCACATAAACACCACCCTATACCGGAAACCTATACTTACCTACATGCTTCCAGCTTCCATCCTGGACACACCACACGATCCATTGTTTACAGCCAAGCTCTAAGATACAATCGCATTTGCTCCAATCCCTCAGACAGAGACCAACACCTACAAGATCTCTATCAAGCATTCTTACAACTACAATACCCACCTGCTGAAGTGAAAAAACAGATTGACAGGGCCAAAAGAGTACCCAGGAGTCACCTACTACAAGACAGGCCCAAAAAAGAAAATAACAGAACACCACTAGCCGTCACCTTTAGCCCCCAACTAAAACCTCTCCAGCGCATCATCAAAGATCTACAACCTATCCTAAAAGATGATCCCTCACTCTCACAGATCTTGGAGGACAGACCAATCCTTGCTTACAGACAGCCCCCCAACCTGAAGCAAATACTCACCAGCAACCACACACCATACAACAAAAACACTAACCCAGGAACCTATCCTTGCAACAAAGCCCGATGCCAACTCTGTCCACATATTGATTCAAGTGATACCATCACAGGGCCTAATCACATCTGCCACGCCATCAGGGGCTCATTCACCTGCACATCTACCAATGTGATATATGCCATCATGTGCCAGCAATGCCCCTCTGCCATGTACATTGGCCAAACCGGACAGTCTCTACGCAAAAGAATAAATGGACATAAATCTGACATCAGGAATCATAACATTCAAAAACCAGTAGGAGAACACTTCAACCTCCCTAATCACTCACTGACAGACTTGAGGGTAGCAGTGTTGCGACAGATTAACTCCAAAAACAGACTTCAAAGAGAAACTGTTGAACTCGAATTGATATGCAAACTAGATTGCTTTACCTCAGGATTAAATAAGGACTTGGAGTGGCTCGGCCATTACGTTAATTGAATCTATTTCCCTTAAGTTAACGATCCTCATTCACACCTGTGTGACCATCTTGTTTATCACTTCAAAGGTTTTTCTTCCCCTGCTGTTATGGTTCCTCTCAATTAATTAGCCTCTTAGGGTTGGTCTATGCACCTCCACCTTATCATGTTTCTCTGACTGTATAAATATCTGTCTACTGTATGTTTCATTCCATGCATCCGATGAAGTGGGTTCTAACCCACGAAAGCTTATGCTGAAATAAATTTGTTAGTCTCTAAGGTGCTACAAGTTTTTCTTTCTTATTTTCGTTATCCTGATTATGTGAATCAAGGACAGTGGAACTGTACTTGGCCTTTTGTTATGATGGAGGGACTCGCCCTCAACTAAGTAGCACTTGCTAGGCAAGGGACATGGGTTCCAAAACCCAGTGAATGAAGAGAGGCTGCGGACAGGTCTTTGTCCTGGGTGCAGTCTGAGGTGCTAAATGTCACTTGTCCACTGTAGAATATTGGAGCTAATTTTGTCTCCTTTAGGAGCCTATTTACAGGCAGCTGAGCTGGATTTACTTTGAGCCAATGGTGCACCTGCACTAAGCCCCCCCCCCTCCGCCCACTACTAAGAGCTGAAATCACTGAGTGCTGTGTTAAGTAGTGGGAAGGCATAAAGATATATTGCTGAGTGGCTGGTGAAGCAGAGCAGTTTATGGGATGGCTGGTGGAACTGAGTGGCTTGGCTGGCGGTGAAGGCTGCAGCAGAACCCCACAGAGAGGCAGGGCAGTTGGCCTCAGACCATGTAAGGTGCCTTTTTACCTCCCCCACCCCATTTGCACCTGGGGGTGGGGGGGGGTGTAAAACTCTGCAGATGAACTTTTGAACTCTGGGGCTGCACTGACCAGGGACAGAGCCTTTTGGGTTGTTGGACTTTTGGGACTCTGGGTGACTTTTGGATTGCTCAACTCAAGAACCAAGGGGAAAGGACACGGCCCAATTTGCTGGGGTGGGTCTTGTTGCTCATGGTTTGGTTATGAATCCTGTTTGTGGTGTTTCCCCAACATAATGCCGCATTGTTTCTCTCTGTTATTATAAGGCTTTTGCTACACTCAGACTCTGCTTGCGAGAGGGGAAGTATTGCCTGTTAGAGGCGCCCAGAGGGTTACACAGCATATGGGTTTTTGCAGCATCTGCTTCTGCAGTCACCTCCCCCAGATGAGGACTGTGACTTCTCCAGGAGCCCATTGGCCAGAGAGAACAGAAATCCTGCCTGCACCAAGCAACCCATTTGCAACGTGAGGGATATTGAAGCAGTCAGCTAAGCAGAATGCTTCTGTCTCATTGCCCTTCTGTCTCATTGCCCCCTTCCCTGTGCTTTGCTCACAAGAGCCCTGTTTTCTCTCCCGTGTGTTTGTAGATCGGAGCTACAGACCTCGCCTCCCCCATTCTCTCCGTCCATCTTGCTGCATGATTCACTTTGTCTTGATGAGCAATTCCGCATCGGCTGTGTTTGAGGCTTGGAGAACAGACGCAGTCATAGGCGCCCTGTTGCACAGCATTGCCCTGCAGTGTGTATGGAGACACTGCACAGCGTCCCCGGGGGACAGGACAAGCGGATCCTTTCCTGGGCCTGCTGGATACGGACAGCCCCCATGGGTCTCTGGCTGTCTCACACACCCTCACACTCAGTCTGTGCTGCAGATTGTCACTGTGTTGGATCTCCCGACATCCTGGTATGGACTCCCCAGTCATGGAAGGGCAGCTAATCGTCCAGCTTAGCTCACTTGGGGACAGCGAAGTTACAGCAATTTCCCCAGCAGGGTATCTGGCCCATTAGCTGTAAAACATGTACATGAATGCAGCCAATGAGAAATTCCTAGTGAACCAGGTGGAGGACTAAAAGTTACCAAAGCGAGAGCGCGTTGCCTGGACCAGCCAGCAGCCCCTGCCCAGCACAGCTCCCCCAACTGGCCTCTTCCCTGGTAAACAATCGGCATTTTGGCTGAGTTGGGCACAACTGTAATTTGTCCCCAACCAGGGGATGTGTGATTTGGCAGAGCAGATTGCCTTCAGCTTCTGTGCCCCCTGGGCCAGTGCACCCCATCTCTGATTCCTGTGGGAACTCTGCCTGGCCCTTGCACCCAGGAAGTATGTTGCACAAGAGGGTGTTCTAGCTGAGGCAGCATGGCCTAGTGGATGGGGCAAAGCTGGTCATTCAGGAGATCTGGGTTCAATTCCTGGCTCTGACCTGCTGGCTGCCCTTGGGCAAATCACCACCCGTGCCTCAGTTTCCCCCGCTAACCTCCTTTGCTAAGCACTTTGAGATCCATGGCTGAAGAACTAGACGTTACTGCTTCACGGCCTATGGTTTGTACATGCAGCGTGGCTGAGTTGCAGACCTCCTTGGGAGCCATCACTTTCAATGTCCTGAGTGGTTCTAACCTACTTGAATCGATTTCAACCCACAGCATTGTACAAACCACGTTTGTATAATTTAGTGTTTGTTCCATTCTCACCTAAGGCCCTGACTGAGATCAGGGCGCCAGGGCACTAGCCCGGGACATATACATAGTGAGAGATGGTCCCTGCCATGGAGAGCTCACAGTCTAGCTAGGCAAGAAGTGAGAGGGGAAACTGAGGCACAGAGCTAAACTGACTTGCCAAGGTTTTTTTTTCACTTGTCTTTTAGCTCCTGAGCTACATGCTTTCAGCTCCGACTAGACTGGCTGCAGCCTCAGATCAATGCCTTGCATGGATCTCATTGAGCGTGAATGTGCACTGCCCTTTCAGCTTGGGTAGCTGTGTTTTATGATTCCTGCTGTGTGTCTCTCCTGCTCCGCAAGCCCGAGGGCTGTGCCTCCATTTCACAACTGAATTAGGCTATGCCCCCATGTAAACCGGGGAACACCCGATTTACATGTTCATAATGCTCCAAGAAAGGTGTTAAATGGAATCCTTAGCAATGCAGAAGGCAGAGGAAATTGACAGCTATTAATGGCTTGTTTGTTCAGCTGGAAGATCCCACTTGAAAGGAGAGGGGATAAAGTCCCTAGATAAACAACTCACTTGAAATGGATGTAAACTATCAGGGGCTTGGGCCAGGAGTGCTTGTTCAGGGAGTGTGTCAGTGCAGGTCTTATAGCAGGAGGGAGGGGATTAGAGTGACTTCAAAGGGAGGTGAATGGCTAGTCAGACTCTATTGTGCATCTCAACCTGGGGGGTCACACGCAGGTGTCAGGGGACATGATCCCCTGCTCTTCCTATAGCGCAGGCTGGCTGAGAGTGGGGACCCAGTATGGAAAGGGCTACGGTTGAGAACCACCGGTGCATTGTGATACCATTCCCCCCAGACTGTAAGTTGGCTGGGGTTTACCCTTGTGGAAAATGGCCTATAGCAGATGTAACGATGCTGGTTCTGGCGGGACCCAACTGAGAGTGCCAGTTCAGGACAAATTGCTTCAAGCAGGGCAGTTACAGCCCAAGGCTGGGGTTTTTCCACCTCTAAGGCAAACCAAACCAGCCAGACAGAGGAGACTTTGGTTTTACCCCACTGGCTAACCACAAGTCATCCCAAGCAATCCCCTTAGACACTCTAGTTTCACAGTCTCACCACCAGTGCTACTCGTTATGGGGACAAATGGTCATGAAAACCAATGCCCCAGTAAAAGAAAACAGGTTCTCCAGATCCCAACGGACCGAACCTCAGAGCCAGGTCAATATACAAATCAGATCTTACCCACAAATCATGCTGTTGCCAATCCTTTAGAATCTAAAATCTAAAGGTTTATTCATAAAAGGAAAAAGGTATCGGTGAGAGCTAGAATTGGTGAAAAGGAATCAATTACATACAGTAATGGCAAAGTTCTTGGTTCAGGCTTGCAGCAGAGATGGAATACACTGCAGGTTCAAATTAAGTCTCTGGAATACATCCACAGCTGGGATGGGTCGTTCAGTCCTTTGTTAAGAGCTTCCATTTGTAGAAAGTTTCCTCCAGAGGTAAGAAGCAGGAATGAAGACAAAATGGAGATGAGGCAGCTGCCTTTTATAGTTTCTTCCAGGTGTAAAGACACCTCTTTGTCCTTACTGTGGAAAATCACCGCAAAATGGAGTCTGGAGTCACATGGGCAAAGTCCCTGCCTATCTTGTTGATTCACAGGCGTGTCTGCCTTCTCTCAATGGGTCCATTGTATCGCTGATGGGCCTTAATGGGCCATCAAGCAGGCCTGGCAGAGGTGATAGCTTGTCCGGGGTCCCAGAAGCACGGCCCCAGTTTGAAATACAGACAGTATAAAGTCAATATTCATAACTTCAACTACAAACCTGATACATACATATAAATGGCATAATCATAACCAGCCAAGCATAACCTGGTCTTAGACACCGCATTTGACCCCCTTTATATAAGATTTGGTGCCACTACAGGATCTTGGCTGCAACAATGATCTATACGGTCCCAGTTATTGTCAATAACGTCACAGCAGGTTGCCAATGCTGCTCACAGTGCAGAGTACTGGAGTGCTTGGCCATGTCTACACTACCACATTATGTCACCCTAAATTAGGTCAGTGTATAGCTGCCCCGGTTAATTCGGCGCTTGTGCATGTGCACACTTTGCTCCTAGTGTCGACGGTGTGCATCCTCTCCAGGAGCGCTTGTGTCACTGAAGAGCGCAGTGCACCATGGGTAGGTATCCCAGCATGCAACTTGCCACCGTCCAGTGCAGGGTGTTTTGGGAAGTGTTTGCGATGCCTGATGGGGCCGAAACGATGACTGGGAGCATGGGGTCAATTTCCCACAATGCAGTGTGCCCCATCCCATAATTTCAACAGCATCCCATAATATTTCACGCCTCTTTTCAAAAATCCCCACAAAAATCCCTCCTCTCTGCCTGCCTCTCTGACAAAAGCTTGGAGCCTGCACAGCTCTGCACTGTTGTCACAAGTGTCGTGAGCATGGGGCACACGATCCTGCGGTATTTCCAGAGCTCCAAGGAACATGACGATTCCTTGGAGGCCAGCTTGCTGTGGGACCCAGAAAGAAACAATTCAAGGTTGTTCGTGGCATTCACAGAGCAGCTGCAGCCGGTGGAGTGCTGGGTCTGGGCCCAAGAAACCAGCAATGACTGGTGGGATGACATCATCATGCAGGTTTGCAATGGCTGCAAAACTTTCTTGTCTTGAGAAAATCTCCCTTGTCATGGGCAGTCAGAAGACACCTCCACAGCCCTTCTGCCATGGCATGATGAGCCGGTGGCAGCTACAGCATGTCTTTACACGGCAGAGTAACGCTAGGAAGGTGGCCGTGTACTCGCGCTGTCTTTCCTGCCACAAGTGGGTAGGTCTCCAGGAAAGCCCAGTGCTCTGTTTATGTCTGCTCTTCATTTCACCTCCTCTTCCACTGGTAGGTTCTCCCTCCGCTGGAAACAAGGAGAAGCCTCCAGACCCATATGATCACTGCTCAGTCACATCCATGGGATCCAGCAATCTGGGGACCCGTTTTTGTTCTGTGTTTGTATAACTCCTAACACAGCGAGGTTCCGGTGACTGGCTGGGGATCATACAGTAATAAATAAAATAATTTGTGAACCTGGCGTCGTCTTTAGAAGTGATTGGAAAATAGCAACCTTCTTACGGGGCTGTTCAACAACTCTATAGAATTGAACAGAGAGATGTCGCCCTCCTAGAGAGCTTGATTGAATGGTTCAAAACAGCAGCTAGACGGGCTGTAATTCACTATTCACCCCTACAGGGTATGACAGTTATGTCTGTAGCACCCTGTTCAGTTTCTGTAGGCCTCCAGTTTGTTTCAACTCTTTATAATGAGTCTAATGATATTTGGGGGTTTTCTTAAAGCACCAGCTCCTGGAGTGCTGTGATTCTGTGAGACCCGCTCAGTCTCTAGCCCTCGTGGTTTCAGAGGAGAGCCATGAACGTGTGTGACCTCTTACAGGTCAGACACCAGAGGCAAATAAAAAGGACCCAACATTTGAAAAATCTCACAACTTTCTTTAGACAAAACTCTTTGATTCTTTAGGCCTGACACATGATTTATGAACCCTTGGTGGGGGTGCTGTTGATTTTCCAGATGGGCAGGGAAAGAATGATACAGCTGAGTGCTGCAGAAGGGTAGGTGCTCAGCTAACCGAACTCACGCTGTAGCTGCACCAGAGGACATAGACGCTTGAGGTAATGTCTTGGGGGAGGCAGTGTTGCCTAGTGGATAGAGCAGTGACATAGAATTCAGAAAACCAGCATTCTAGACCTGGTTCTGGCCTGCTGGGTGACTTTGGGCCAGTCTCGTCAATGCTCCGTGCCTCCGTTTCCCCATCTCTAAAAGGGGGATCATGATGGTGACCTTTGTTAAGTGGTTCAGATGAACAGATGAGCAGCGCTGTATGAGAGCTAGGCTGAGGGTCAAATGATTGCTAGGAGAGCCTTGAAGGAATGATGGGGACCAGGGGAGGAGAATGCTGCTACTAATACAAGAGCCTTTGACTCAGGTTTGCAAAGCTGCCCCTCTCTCAGTCACAGCTTCGCAGCACATCTCCGACGCTGAGCAAAGAATTAGCGATAATGCAAATAAGAACTCGTTAGTGTTCCTGTGCTTAATGGATTCGCCTTCCCCTGAGTCCTGTCTCCTGTGTGCAAGCCGTGTCTTGTTCTTGCTCACTTTGCTTCCTGGTTGGCACCGCAGCCCTGGTATTGTATCACAAGCGCCCCATCGTGCCAAACTAGCCCCCTGCCCAAGAACCAGGCCAGTCACCAGAACGAGCTCACAAGGGAGCGTTCAGCTGAGAGCCAAAGGGCAGCAGCGTCCCTGCTCCTGGGCGTGGAGGTTGAGGCCCATCTACACCTAGGACGTAGGTTGCCCTAGCTGCCTCGTCCAGGGCTGTGAAAAGTGTCCTGGCCTGGGCACCATAGTTAGGTCGCTCTAACCCCCGGGCGGCGTAGACGTGGCTGCGTCGATGGAAGGATTCTTCCATCGACCTAGCTCCTGCCTCTCAGAGAGCTGGATCTACCAAAGTCTCCACAGCTGTAGCGTAGAGCTATGCAGAGACAAGCCACCAATGGCTTTTGCTGGGTAGATCTTCCCTCCAGCCATGTCCTAGGGGACTCCTGGCTGTGGCTCTTCAGCCTTCTGTAGGGGACTAGGCAGTAAACACTTCTGAGGGTCCTGGACAGAAGCCTAGTCCTGCATCCCTGCCACCGACAACTCATAGACTCATAGACTTTAAGGTCAGAAGGGACCATTATGATCATCTAGTCTGACCTCCTGCACAATGCAGGCCACAGAATCTCACCCACCCACTCCTGGAATAATCCTCTCACCTATGTCTCAGCTACTGAAGTCCTCAAATCATGGTTTAAAGACTTCAAGATGCAGAGAATCCTCCGGTAAGTGACCCGTGCCCCATGCTGCAGAGGAAGGCAAAAAACCTCCAGGGCCTCTGCCGATCTACCCTGGAGGAAAATTCCTTCCCGACCCCAAATATGGCGATCAGCTGAACCCCGAGCATGTGGGCAAGACTCACCAGCCAGACACCCAGGAAAAAGTTCTCTGTAGTAACTTCTAACATCCCATCATTGACCATTGGTCCTATTTACCACTGATGGCAATTAATTGACCTTTGACTAAGATCATGTTATCCCATCAAACCATCAACTCCATAAATGTATCTAGCTTAATCTTGAAGCCAGTTAGGTCTTTTGCCCCCACTGCTTCCCTTGGAAGGCTGTTCCAGAACTTCACTCCTCTGATGGTTAGAAACCTTCATCTAATTTCAAGTCTAAACTTCCTGATGGCCAGTTTATATCCATTTGTTCTTGTGTCCACATTGGTACTGAGCTGAAATAATTCCTCTCCCTCCCTGGTATTTATCCCTCTGATATATTTAAAGAGAGCAATCATATCTCCCCTCAGCCTTCTTTTGGTTAAGGTAAACAAACCAAGCTCCTTGAGTCTCCTTTCATACGACAGGTTTTCCATTCCTCGGATCATCCTAGTGGCCCTTCTTTGTACCTGT
This sequence comes from Macrochelys suwanniensis, assembly GCA_033296515.1. Classification (NCBI taxonomy): domain Eukaryota; kingdom Metazoa; phylum Chordata; order Testudines; family Chelydridae; genus Macrochelys; species Macrochelys suwanniensis. The sequence goes on along the minus strand of CM065787.1, from coordinate 535,764 downwards.
TCCAGTTTGAATTCATCCTTCTTAAACATGGGAGACCAGAACTGCACACAGTATTCCAAATGAGGTCTCACCAATGCCTTGGATAACGGTACTAACACCTCCTTCTCTCTACTAGAAATACCTCGCCTAATGCATCCCAAGACCGCATTAGCTTTTTTCACGGCCACATCACATTGGCGACTCATAGTCATCCTGTGATCAACCAGGACTCCGAGGTCCTTCTCCTCTTCTGTTACTTCCAACTGATGCGTCCCCAGCTTATAACTAAAATTCTTGTTATTGATCCCTAAATGCATAACCTTACACTTCTCACTATTAAATTTCATCCTATTACTCCAGTTTACAAGGTCATCCAGATCTTCCTGTAGGATATCCCGATCCTTTTCTGAATTGGCAATACCTCCCAACTTTGTGTCATCTGCAAACTTTATTAGCACACTCCCACTTTTGGTGCCGAGGTCAGTAATAAAAAGATTAAATAAAATTGGTCCCAAAACTGAACCTTGAGGAACTCCACTAGTAACCTCCCTCCAACCTGACAGTTCACCTTTCAGTATGACCCGCTGTAGTCTCCCCTTTAACCAGTTCCTTATCCACCTCTCAATTTTCATATTGATCCCCATCCTTTCCAATTTAACCGATAATTCCTCATGTGGTACTGTATCAAATGCCTTACTGAAATCGAGGTAGATTAGATCCACTGCATTTCCTTTATCTAAAAAATCTGTTACTTTCTCAAAGAAGGAGATCAAGTTGGTTTGGCACGATCTACCTTTTGTAAAACCATGTTGTAATTTGTCCCAATTGCCATTGACCTCAAGGTCCTTAACTACTTTCTCCTTCAAAATCTTTTCCAAGACCTTGCATACTACAGATGTCAAACTAACAGGCCTGTAGTTACCCGGGTCACTTTTTTTCCCTTTCTTAAAAATAGGAACTATATTAGCTATTCTCCAGTCAAACGGTACAACCCCTGAGTTTAGAGATTCATTAAACATTTTTGCTAATGGGCTTGCAATTTCATGTGCCAGTTCCTTTAATATTCTTGGATGAAGATTATCTGGGCCGCCTGATTTACTCTCATTAAGCTGTTCAAGTTTGGCTTCTACCTCGGATATGGTAATATCTAACCCCTTAGGTAGATATAACCATATAACTCGCCTTAGGTCTGAGGAGCAGGAAGGTCACCATAGAGGGGACCAGAGCAGCAGTGGGCCTAGAGGGTGCAGTGCCGGAATGGGACCATATCCCCAGTATTCCTTGGGCTTTGGGACTCAGGGCACCCTGGCCCGGCATGTTCCCCCAGGACTGCAGAGCACACCGTGTACCCACCTCCACACCCAGGCACTTTAATCTGTGCATTGATGCTGGGTTCATAGAATCATAGAATCTCAGGGTTGGAAGGGACCTCAGGAGGTCAAAGCAGGACCAACCCCAACTAAATCATCCCAGCCAGGGCTTTGTCAAGCCTGACCTTAAAAACCTCTAAGGAAGGAGATTCCACCACCTCCCTAGGTATCCCATTCCAGTGCTTCACCACCCTACTAGTGAAAAAGTTTTTCCTAATATCCAACCTAAACCTCCCCCTCTGCAACTTGAGACCATTACTCCTCGTTCTGTCATCTTCTACCACTGAGAACAGTCTAGATCCATCCTCTTTGGAACCCCCTTTTAGGTAGTTGAAAGCAGCTATCAAATCCCCCCTCACTCTTCTCTTCTGCAGGCTAAACAATCCCAGTTCCCTCAGCCTCTCCTCATAAGTCATGTGCTCCAGCCCCCTAATCATTTTTGTTGCCCTCCGTTGGACTCTTTCCAATTTATCCACATCCTAGGTTGATGCTAGCTGGCTCATCCCACCTGACAGCATCACGCCTACCCCTGATCCAAGGCAGCATGAGAACCGCTGCCGAGCGCTCTTTCTCTACTCCAGAAGCCAGCTCTGGCACTAGGGATCTGCCCGGCGGGGGGGGGGGTGCCAAGCAAGATAGGTCCGAGGTCCTTCTCCTCTTCCGTTACTTCCAACTGATGCGTCCCCAGCTTATAACTAAAATTCTTGTTATTAATCCCTAAATGCATAACCTTACACTTCTCACTATTAAATTTCATCCTATTACTATTACTCCAGTTTACAAGGTCATCCAGATCTTCCTGTAGGATATCCCGATCCTTTTCTGAATTGGCAATTCCTCCCAACTTTGTGTCATCTGCAAACTTTATTAGCACACTCCCACTTTTGGTGCCGAGGTCAGTAATAAAAAGATTAAATAAAATTGGTCCCAAAACTGAACCTTGAGGAACTCCACTAGTAACCTCCCTCCAACCTGACAGTTCACCTTTCAGTATGACCCGCTGTAGTCTCCCCTTTAACCAGTTCCTTATCCACCTCTCAATTTTCATATTGATCCCCATCTTTTCCAATTTAACCAATAATTCCTCATGTGGTACTGTATCAAATGCCTTACTGAAATCGAGGTAGATTAGATCCACTGCGTTTCCTTTATCTAAAAAATCTGTTACTTTCTCAAAGAAGGAGATCAAGTTGGTTTGGCACGATCTACCTTTTGTAAAACCATGTTGTAATTTGTCCCAATTGCCATTGACCTCAAGGTCCTTAACTACTTTCTCCTTCAAAATCTTTTCCAAGACCTTGCATACTACAGATGTCAAACTAACAGGCCTGTAGTTACCTGGGTTACTTTTTTTCCCTTTCTTAAAAATAGGAACTATATTAGCTATTCTCCAGTCAAACGGTACAACCCCTGAGTTTAGAGATTCATTAAACATTTTTGCTAATGGGCTTGCAATTTCATGTGCCAGTTCCTTTAATATTCTTGGATGAAGATTATCTGGGCCGCCTGATTTACTCTCATTAAGTTGTTCAAGTTTGGCTTCTACCTCAGATATGGTAATATCTACCCCCACATCCTTATTCCCATTTGTCATGCTGCCACTATTCCTAAACTCCTCATTAAAGACTGAGGCAAAGTATTTGTTTAGATCTTGGGCCATGCCTAGATTATCCTTAACCTCCACTCCATCCTCAGTGTTTAGTGGTCCCACTTCTTCTTTCTTTGTTTTCTTCCTATTTATATGGCTATAAAACCTTTTACTATTGGTTTTAATTCCCTTTGCAAGGTCCAATTCTACATGACTTTTAGCCTGTCTCACTTTATCCTTACATGCTCTGACCTCAATAAGGTAGGTTTCTTTGCTGATCTCTCCCATCTTCCACTCCTTGTATGCTTTCTGTTTTTTCTTAATCACCTCTCTGAGATGCTTGCTCATCCAGCTTGGTCTAAAACCCCTGCCTATGAATTGTTTCCCCTTTCTTGGGATACAGGCTTCTGATAGCTTCTGCAACTTTAACTTGAAATAATCCCAGGCCTCCTCCGCCTTTAGGTCCATAAATTCTTTAGTCCAATCCACTTCCCTAACTAATTTCCTTAATTTATTAAAGTTAGCCCTTTTGAAATCAAAAACCCTAGTCTCAGATTTATTTTTGTTTATCCTTCCATTTAGTTTGAACTGAATTAGCTCATGATCACTCGAGCCAAGGCTGTCCTCTACAACCATTTCTTCAATGAGGTCCTCACTACTCACCAAAACCAAATCGAAAATGGCATCCCCCCTTGTTGGTTCAGCAACTACTTGATGAAGGAATTCATCAGCTATCACATCTAGGAAAATCTGAGCCCTATTATTATTACTAGCACTTGTTCTCCAATCTATATCTGGGAAGTTGAAGTCTCCCATGATCACACAGTTCCCATTAGTATTTACTTCCTTAAAAACATTAAAGAGGTCTCTATCCATATCCAAATTAGATCCCGGTGGTCTATAGCACACCCCAAGCACTATCCCAGGGGAGGCTCTAGTAGTTTTCTTCCCCAATGTGATTTTTGCCCAGACAGACTCTGTCTTATCCATTCCATCACTTTTTATTTCTTTACAGTCTACCTCATCATTGATATACAATGCTACTCCCCCACCTTTACCTTTATTTCTATCTTTCCTAAACAGCACATACCCTTCAATACCTGTACTCCAGTCATGACTACTATTTTGATACAGTCTCCCACAGTGTTCTTGCCAGCAAGTTAAGGAAGTATGGGCTGGATGAATGGACGGTAAGGTGGATAGAAAACTGGCTGGATGGTCGTGCTCAACGGGTAGTGATCAATGGCTCCATGTCTAGTTGGCAGCCGGTATCAAGTGGAGTGCCCCAAGGGTCGGTGCTGGGGCCGGTTTTGTTCAATATCTTCATCAACGATCTGGAGGATGGTGTGGACTGCACCCTTAGCAAGTTTGCAGATGACACTAAACTGGGAGGAGTGGTTGATACGCTGGAGGGTAGGGACAGGATACAGAGGGACCTAGACAAATTAGAGGATTGGGCCAAAAGAAATCTGATGAGGTTCAACAAGGACAAGTGCAGAGTCCTGCACTTAGGACGCAAGAATCCCATGCACTGCTACAGACTAGGGACCGAATGGCTGGGCAGCAGTTCTGCAGAAAAGGACCTAGGGGTTACGGTGGACGAAAAGCTGAATATGAGTCAACAGTGTTCCCTTGTTGCCAAGAAGGCTAACGGCATTTTGGGCTGTATAAGTAGGGGCATTTCCAGCAGATCGAGGGACGTGATTATTCCCCTCTATTCGGCACTGGTGAGGCCTCATTTGGAGTACTGTGTCCAGTTTTGGGCCCCACGCTACAAGAAGGATGTGGATAAATTGGAAAGAGTCCAACGGAGGGCAACAAAAATGATTAGGGGGCTGGAGCACATGACTTATGAGGAGAGGCTGAGGGAACTGGGATTGTTTAGCCTGCAGAAGAGAAGAATGAGGGGGGATTTGATAGCTGCTTTCAACTACCTGAAAGGGGGTTCCAAAGAGGATGGATCTAGACTGTTCTCAGTGGTAGAAGATGACAGAACGAGGAGTAATGGTCTCAAGTTGCAGAGGGGGAGGTTTAGGTTGGATATTAGGAAAAACTTTTTCACTAGTAGGTTGGGGAAGCACTGGAATGGGTTACCTAGGGAGGTGGTGGAATCTCCTTCCTTAGAGGTTTTTAAGGTCAGGCTTGACAAAGCCCTGGCTGGGATGATCTAATTGGGTTTGGTCCTGCTTTGAGCAGGGGGTTGGACTAGATGACCTCCTGAGGTCCCTTCCAACCCTGAGATTCTATGATTCTATGATTCTATGATTCCACCATGTTTCGGTTATTCCTATGATATCTGGTTTCACTTCCTGGACCAGTAGCTCTAATTCCTCCATTTTGTTACCTAGGCTCCTCGCATTGGTGTACAAACATCTTAATTTTTGCTGTTTGGCCTCACTCACATTCTTTACCCAATTTGGTATGGACATTGTACTGCCAGTATGACCTATTTGACTAGTATCCACTCTGCCCTTCCTCCTTATGTCCATTCTCCTACCCCCGGCTATATCCTCTCTTACTTCGTTGTCTTCCCTCTCAATGTTAAAATCCGGCGTGGAGATTACCTGGACATCTCCCAACCGTCTCCCCCAAATTCCTAGTTTAAAGCTCTCTTGATCAGTTGTGCCAGCCTCCATCCTAGAAGTCTATTTCCTTCCCTACTCAGGTGAAGTCCATCCCGAGAGAATAGTCCTCTGTCCATGAATGCCTCCCAGTGGCCATACATCCCAAAGCCCTCCTTGTAGCACCAATCCCTGAGCCATCTGTTGATCATCATAATCCTGTCACACCTTTGTTGCCCTTCTCTAGGAACAGGCATAATCCCACTGAAGATCACCTGAGCCTCGATTTCCTTAAGCGTCTTCCCCAGCCTGGTATAGTCCCCCTTGATTCGTTCCAGTGAGAATCTAGCCGTGTCATTTGTTCCTACGTGAAGGATGATCAGTGGATTCTTTCCCGCTCCCTTTAGGATCCTCTTCAACCTCAGGTCCACATCCCGTATCTTAGCACCCCGTAGACAGCACACCCTTCTGTTCTCTGGATCAGCTCTGGTTACAGGCCTGTTTTAGTTATAAGCTGGGGACGCATCAGTTGGAAGTAACGGAAGAGGAGAAGGACCTCGGAGTCCTGGTTGATCACAGGATGACTATGAGTCGCCAATGTGATGTGGCCGTGAAAAAAGCTAATGCGGTCTTGGGATGCATTAGGCGAGGTATTTCTAGTAGAGATAAGGAGGTGTTAGTACCGTTATCCAAGGCATTGGTGAGACCTCATTTGGAATACTGTGTGCAGTTCTGGTCTCCCATGTTTAAGAAGGATGAATTCAAACTGGAACAGGTACAAAGAAGGGCCACTAGGATGATCCGAGGAATGGAAAACCTGTCGTATGAAAGGAGACTCAAGGAGCTTGGTTTGTTTACCTTAACCAAAAGAAGGCTGAGGGGAGATATGATTGCTCTCTTTAAATATATCAGAGGGATAAATACCAGGGAGGGAGAGGAATTATTTCAGCTCAGTACCAATGTGGACACAAGAACAAATGGATATAAACTGGCCATCAGGAAGTTTAGACTTGAAATTAGACGAAGGTTTCTAACCATCAGAGGAGTGAAGTTCTGGAACAGCCTTCCAAGGGAAGCAGTGGGGGCAAAAGACCTATCTGGCTTCAAGATTAAGCTAGATACGTTTATGGAGGGGATGGTTTGATGGGATAACATGATCTTAGTCAAAGGTCAATTAATTGCCATCAGTGGTAAATAGGACCAATGGTCAATGATGGGATGTTAGAAGTTACTACAGAGAACTTTTTCCTGGGTGTCTGGCTGGTGAGTCTTGCCCACATGCTCGGGGTTCAGCTGATCGCCATATTTGGGGTCGAGAAGGAATTTTCCTCCAGGATAGATCGGCAGAGGCCCTGGAGGTTTTTTGCCTTCCTCTGCAGCATGGGGCACGGGTCACTTACCGGAGGATTCTCTGCATCTTGAAGTCTTTAAACCATGATTTGAGGACTTCAATAGCTGAGACATAGGTGAGAGGATTATTCCAGGAGTGGGTGGGTGAGATTCTGTGGCCTGCATTGTGCAGGAGGTCAGACTAGATGATCATAATGGTCCCTTCTGACCTTAAAGTCTATGAGTCTATGAGGTCCAGATTATGGAAGTTCTCGGGCAAGGAGCCCAGTGGGCTCCTGGCTCCTCCCCCAACCCCTTGGGCCCTGTGTCCAGTGGGTCTCTGGCTCCTCAGCCCTTTGGGCCCTGTGTCCCACGTGCCCCGGGCTGTGCTCTGATGGGTGGGATGCTGAAGCCATAGGGGGCAGATGTGGTGGCGGCTGGGGTGCTGGGTTGACGAGAAGACGACTCCGTCACTGCTCCTCTGGTTGACAGCTGGGCTAACTGCGTGGGGAGGGGAATTCCTTCCCTCTCTCTTCTCGCAAGAGAATGGAGCCCCGGGCTGGAGAAAGGAGCCAGGCTGACAGCTCTGGGGAAGGCGCAGCCACAGCAAACGTCAAGCACAGGCGAGCTTCCCATGCCCCAGCCTACAGCTGTACCTCCCCCTGCCCGAGAGCCTGGTGCTTGGGCGCCGTGGCCCAGTCAGGCCCTGGCCTCTCCACTGGGGCTGCATGGGAGTTCCATGGGTGGCGGCAAGTCCTACGAGGTGGACACCTGCCCACTAGGGAGTGGGGAGCCCCAAGCTGATTCCCATAGGCCACGTGGTGCAGGTGACTCTGGCTCTTTCCTGTCCTTGGCTGGACTGGAGGCTTACTGGAATTCCCATCTCTGCTCGGACACGGGCTGCCTGGAGACCAGGGTCCCGGGTGGCTGGTGGCTGCTGACGCTAGCAGGGAGGGACAGAGCAACCTTGCACTGCTGCGTCTGTGCAGAGCTCTGACCGGCATTTTAAACCCCGCACCTCTCCGTTGTTGGCCCGGCGCTCGCGGCCGATAGTAGACGTCAAAGTCTGCAGGGATTTCTGGAAACGGCTGCATTTCGCTGCCCCTGCATCCAAGATGTGCCAGCTGGCTGCGTGATAGCAAAACCATGTGTCAGAGTGCAGGGCGGAGAGACCCTGCCGCTCACTCACTGGCTGCTTTGCCAAACACTCACTGTTTCTTCCTCTTGGATATACATTTCTAGCAAGGAGCGCTGGAGCAATCACTCTTCCATAGAGCCTCTGTGTTCATGGCTGCTCTAGTAGCCAGGGGCAATGGAGCGGGAGCTGGTCAGGGCCGGCCCACAACATTTTGGCACCTGAGGCGGGGAGCTCAAATGCAGCCCAATGCAGCCTCGCTTGGGCCAAAACTTTGAAAGGTCTCAATCCTGCCTTCAGTAGCGCAGCCAGGTCCGGAGCGCAGGGGGAGCGGTGCTATAAAAAGGCGCCTCCCCCTGTACTCACCCGGCGGTGCTCTGGGTCTTCGGCTGCACTTTGGCAGCTCACTCCGGGTCTTGGTGGTACCCTGCGCCAAAATGCCGCCGAAGACCCAGAGCGCCGCCGGGTGAGTGCAAGAAGCGGCGCTTAAAAAGAAGTGGCGCCTTTTTTTAGTGCTGCTAAAAAAAGGTGTCGCTTCCGCCGCTTCTGCTCAAGGGGGAGCGGCTGCTCCCCCCATGTCTATGCTACTGCCTGCCTTCTTCCTGTTCTACTCCTCTCATGATACTGCTCTGCTACCTACCCCAATACAGGAGAATTAACAACTTAAAATGCCTTGTTCAAAAATTTTAAGTAACACTTAACTTTCAAACGCCTGAACAGCAAATGTAACTTTTCTTGTCTGCATAGTAAACACTGGCATTTTTATCTGTTTGAATAATCAAAGAGGTGCTTTCTGTGCCTTCTTGGTTGCAAAGATTTTAACTGCTTCTGCTTCCTGAAGATCCACAGTCTGGGCCAGCTCATGCTCTATTGAGATGGTTGCAAGGCCGACTAGCCTCTCCCGTGTCATTGTGGAGCGTAGATGTGTTTTTATTAACTTCAGCTTGGAGAAGCTGCATTCTCCACTGGCAACTGTTACACAAAAGCATTTGGAAAGAGGGTGGTCATCTTATTTGTGAACATATATTCCAGAACAGCCTTTGGAGTTGATCCTGCTGAAATTTATCTTGAAAGGGCTTTCAGTTCATCACCTAAATCACTCACATCAATATTGCGCATGTCATCATGTGTCAACACTGTCTCTAGTGCCCTGCATTGCTGGTGTAGGTCTTCTTCGGGTATAGTGAGGAGTTTTGGAATATCATACAACATCCCAAATATACTGCTTTGTTCCTTGAGCTGCATGAAACATTCTTCAACTGACTGTATTGCACAATCTAGCACCTGGTTAAAGAATTCAACTTTGAATTGTTGTTTGTGGTCTCTTATGGGATTATCCCGTGCCGCGTAATCAAAATATCTTCTTCTTGTATTCTTGAATAGGTGGGAAAATAGCTTCAGTGTGAAATTCCTCTGCCAACTTCTGTGCAGTCTTCAGAACGTTTTGAAATCCCTCATCTGACCAGTAAGACTGACCCCTAACCCTCATCTTTTCATGTTCTCTGTATATATATCGTCCTACTGTATGTTCCACTCTATGCATCTGATGAAGTGGGCTGTAGATCACGAAAGCTTATGCCCAAATAAATTTGTTATTCTCTAAGGTGCCACAAATCCTTGTTATTTTTGAGAAAAACTTGAGAGTCTCTGGATTAAGTTTAGAAGTGTGAGCAACAAGGGTGATGTCATGGTGGGAGTCTGCTATAGACCACCAGACCAGGGGGATGAGGTGGACGAGGCTTTCTTCTGGCAACTAACAGATGTTACTAGACCACAGGCCCTGGTCTCATGGGGGACTTCAATCACCCCAATATCTGCTGGGAGAGCAATACAGCAGTGCACAGACAATCCAGGAAGTGTTTGGAAAGTGTAGGGGACAATTTCCTGGTGCAAGTGCTGGACAGAGTTGGCATCCAGTTTTGTTGGAAGGGTAGGTTCCTGGGTTAGTCAGTTAGTTAGCTTGCAGATAGCCCCCCAACCTGAAGCAAATACTCATCAGCAACCACACACCACACAACAAAAACACTAACCCAGGAACCTACCCTTGCAACAAAGCCCGATGCTAACTCTGTGCACATATCTATGACACCATCATAGGACCTAATCACATCAGCCACGCCATCAGGGGCTCGTTCACCTGCACATTTACCAATGTGATATATGCCATCATGTGCCAGCAATGCCCCTCTGCCATGTACAATGGCCAAATCGGACAGTCTCTACACAAAAGAATAAATAAATGGACACAAATCTGACATCAGGAATCATAACATTCAAAAACCAGTAGGAGAACACTTCAGCCTCTCTGGTCACTCAATAACAGACTTGAAGGTGACAATTTTAAAACAGAAAAACTTCAAAAACAGACTCCAACGAGAAGCTGCTGAACTGGAATTAATTTGCAAATTGGATACCATCAACCTAGAGTTAAACAGAGACTGGGTGGGAATGGCTGGATCATTACACTCATTGAATCTGTTTCCCCAAGATTAAGTATCCTCACACCTTCTTGTCAACTGTCTGATATAGGCCTTCTTGATTATCACTACAAAAGGTTTTTTTTTCTCCTGCTGATAACAGCTCATCTAAATTAAATAGCCTCTTAGAATTGGTATGGCAACTTCCACCTTTTCTGTGTGTATATATACATCTTGCTTCTGTGTGTTCCATTCTATGCATCTGATGAAGTGGGCTATAGCCTACGAAAGCTCATGCTGAAATAAATTTGTTAGTCTCTAAGGTGCTACAAGTACTCCTGTTCTTTTTACGGATACAGACTAACATGGCGGCTACTCTGAAATCTGGAGTATTATGTCCAGTTTTGGGCCCCACACTACAAGAAGGATGTGAAAAAATTGTTGCCCTCCACTGGACTCTCTCCAAAAATGATTAGGGGGCTGGAGCACATGACTTATGAGGAGAGGCTGAGGGAACTGGATTATTTAGTCTACAAAAGAGAAGAATGAGGGGGGATTTGACAGCTGCTTTCAACTACCTGAAAGAGGCGTCCAAAGAGGATGGAGCTCGGCTGTTCTCAGTGGTGGCAGATGACAGAACAAGGAGCAATGGTCTCAAGTTGCAGTGGGGGAGGTTTAGGTTGGATATTAGGAAACACTGTTTCACTAGGAGGGTGGTGAAGCACTGGAATGGGGTCCCTAGGGAGGTGGTGGAATCTCCATCCTTAGAGGTTTTTAAGGCCCGGCTTGACAAAGCCCTGGCTGGGATGATTTAGTTGGGATTGGTCCTGCTTTGAGCAGGGGGTTGGACTAGAACCTCCTGAGGTCCCTTCCAACCTGAGATTCTATGATTCTATGAGTCTAGTCTATCTGAGAGACCGTCATCACCGGGCACCCTCTGCCCCAGATGTGCCACAGCCTCGCCTGTTGCCATTGGCGGGGCAGGGGAGGAGTTCCATCCCTGTGGTCCATTCAGTCGGCCAGCAAGGTGGCCAGCTGGCCCAGAGGTAGTTGTGAGGCGGGGACTGGGACTGACCGATGGAACTGGGGGAGGAATTAAGAATACAAAACATCATCCCCAGTGTCAGCAGCTGAGCCCAGGATTAGAGTGAGAAGAGTCCGCTTTGGATCAAACACATCTTCTAGTCTTCATTTGGCAGGCTGGTGGGGCAGGCTGGCTCTTACAGACGAGACAGATCGCTTGGGTGCAATCCAGCAGTGCCCTGCAGGAAAGGAAACCGCAAGGGGGGCAGACAGGAAGCCATGCTGGCTGCTCTGGGTTACATCCCCCACACCCTCTGGGCACCAGCATGAGCCGGGTCCTGGAAACTTGTTTTCTGAGTGTGAGGTTGGTGCTCGGGCTCAAGGAACCCAACCTGAGCTGATGCCGCTGAGAGTGTCAGGAAGAACTAGGAACTCCAATGGCTGGGGTGGTTTAGAGGCCTCCTTAGAAGGAGACATGGGGGTTTTGTGGTTGGATTCGACCTTCCCCTTCTTGGATCCTGCACCTGCATCTACGTGGCACAGTGGCTTGTGCTTTACCTGGCTGGCTGGACCTTCAATTCATTCCCTGTCGATTGCTTTGACTGGGCTCTCCGCTCTCCTCTGGGGGTTAGAGACATGCTAGTTTCGGCTGGGTGGCCACTGTGAGCGGTGGCATCTGTTGGAACTGGCACCATTTTAATGCGTTGGCACGGCTTTCCCTTGCCAGCGCCCGGAGAAAGGTAGAGAGGGGTGACAGTGAAGGAAAAACAACTGGGGCTCTTTTCCTGCTGCTTTTCCATGGTCAACAACCCACCCCACCATGAGCCAGACGGGGCTGCCTCATCCAGCAGATGACACTTTCCAGAAGACAGTGATGGACGCTTGATCATGACCGTACATTTTGCTTTGAAATGTTTTCCATAGCAACAGTTGCCAGGACAACCTGCATCCAAAGCAATAATTCCTGAAATTTTCCACTGTATCTGCCATCTCCAGGAGCACATAAAGGGCAGGACAGTCGGAAGCTGTGTGAGATATCAATGCAAGCTTCAAATGGCTGGAAGTGAAATGCGAGAGTGGGACACACGACTGCCAAGACAGATTTCTTTGTGTTTGTCACTGACAGAAAACACACCTTCCCCTTCTTTGTCCTGCGCGTCTGACAGATTATGGTCACTGGCTGCTTCAATACAAGTTAATTTGCACGATGGTTGTGATTTTACATGCACAAAAGGCAGGGAATTCATGGTGCCCTTGTTACCCAGATTTTGCCCTCGTGCCAGAGGGCGGTATTTTCCATTGCTATATATGGAGTTAATTTCATGTGTGGGCAGCACATTATTGAGCTGCAGTTACTGTAAGAACCACAGCTGTGACTATCATGCTGTTGGGTGTGTCAAGTCTGAACCACAGTGCTGCATCAGCATCGGTTTTTGCATTTAATTTCCTTGGATTTGAGAAGAGCAGAGGAGAATGGTGGCTGCCCGCTTGTATTGATGCACAAGTTCAACATGGACTATTGTTATTTTAAGATCTATTTTCTTGTAGTGCCAACCAGATCTCTGGTGCTGTAGGAACAGCCCCAAAGATCTTACTGGCAAAGATGTGAGTGTCAAATGAATAAGTTCGATGCGTTTATCGGAAAGCTCCAGTGAGGAAGGAAAAACATCCCTTTTCCTCAATGTTTGAACTCAAAACCTGCAGGTCAGATCAGACTGCCAAGAATGAAGCCCAGCACAATGCAAGTTCTGGGCTGCTCCCTGCAGCCAAGCAAAAATGGCTGTCCCACAAAGGGCTCAGCTCTTCAGCTGGTGTGTATCAGCTTAGCTCTATTGAGGCAGGGGTGCCAGAACAGGTACGGCCAGGGGGCCATCACGTGTTACCGGCCGTAAGGGTGAGCAACGGAGGGGAGGGGGTGCAGAGGAGTGAGCGGGGGGCAGGGTCTTGGGGGTGGGTAGGAGCAGAGCCTCAGGGGAAGGGGCGGCACAAGGGAGAGGCCACAGTTCAGGTGCCGGTGACCCCCCTCCCCCACACTTTTAGGAAGCTTCCGTTAGTCCTGCGTTGAGTTACCCTGATTTACACCCACTGAGGTTCAAGCCCCAGATCTGTACAGTCGGAGGGCCATGATCCCACTGAGTGACAAGCGACAAGGGGTCCTGTGGCACCTTATAGACTAACAGAGGTATTGAAGCATAAGCTTTCGTGGGTCAATACCCACTTCTTCGGATGCAAGCAGTGGACATCCGAAGAAGTGGGTATTGACCCACGAAAGCTTATGCTTCAATACCTCTGTTAGTCTATAAGATGCCACAGGACCCTTTGTCGCTTCTGCAGATCCAGACTAACACGGCTACCCCTCTGATACTGAGTGACAAGGAGATGAGAGGCAGGGGAGCTTTAGAATTAAATTTCCCTTGGAAAATATTGGTTCAAAACAGGACAAAAAATGTTCCAAAAAACTCCAAACTTGAAAAAAGAGTCCAAGGGGCTGATGTTTAGAACACGTCAGGTGTGCCTGAGCGGCCCTGTGTTCGGAGAGGTAGTGCGGCCTAGTGCCGAGAGCGGTGAGCTGATGTCAGTGGATCTGGGCTCTAAGTGCCCCCATTTCTCTCCTCACCATTGTCTGTCTTGCCCAGTCAGACTGTGACTCTCTCTCCGTGGGTGTATGTACTGTACCTCATACCCAGGGGCGCCGATCGTGAGTGGGGCCTCTAGGGGCCACATAACATTGCTATTCCTAATCCCCTGCTGAGATGTCATGCAGGTTAACAAAGGGCAAGTAATGAAAGCCCAGGTCCAGTCAGGCTTTCAGGGAGAATATGGGAAACCCAGTAAGTGCCAGCTGATAGGAAGAGTGGAGGATGAGCCTTGACTCCCAGTGCAGGGCCAGGCTGGGCTATTTCTATTTGGGTTCTAGATACATCAGACTGTTTGGTGGCTGGTTGCAAGCAATGCTCCCAAAAACCTGGCTTGCCCAGGGGCAGATCTGAAGCCCCTTGAAGTTGATGGAAAAACTCCCAGGACCTCCCCTAGACTTTGGAACAGGCCTGGTTCTTCTCCCATAGCTCAGCAGGCTTTGCAGACTGCTTCATAGAATATTAGGGCTGGAAGGGACCTCAGGAGGTTCTAGTCCAACCCCCTGCTCAAAGCAGGACCAATCCCCAACTAAATCATCCCAGCCAGGGCTTTGTCAAGCCAGGCCTTAAAAACCTCTAAGGATGGAGATTCCACCACCTCCCTAGGGACCCCATTCCAGTGCTTCACCACCCTCCTACTGAAATAGTGTTTCCTAATATCCAGCCTAGAGCTCCCCCACTGCAACTTGAGACCATTACTCCTTGTTCTGTCATCTGCCACCACTGAGAACAGCCGAGCTCCATCCTCTTTGGGAACCCCCCTTCAGGTAGTTGAAGGCTGCTATCAAATCCCCCCTCACTCTTCTCTTCTGAAGGCTAAACAATCCCAGTTCCCATAGCCTCTCCTTGTAAATCATGTGCCCCAGCCCCCTAATCATTTTCGTTGCCCTCTGCTGGACTCTCTCCATGTTGTCCACATCCCTTCTACAGTGGGGGGACCAAAACTGGATGCAATACTCCAGGTGTGGCCTCACCAGTGCCAAATAGAGGGGAATAATCACTTCCCTCGATCTGCTGGCAATGCTCCTACTAATACAGCCCAATATGCCATTGGCCTTCTTGGCAGCAAGGACACACTGTTGACTCATATTCAGCTTCTTGTCCACTGTAATCCCCAGGTCCTTTTCTGCAGAACTGCTGCTTAGCCAGTCGGTCCCCAGCCCGTAGCGGTGCATGGGATTCTTCCTTCCTAAGTGCAGAACTCATCAGATTTATTTTGGCCCAATCCTCCAATATGTCTAGGTCACTCTGGACCCTATCCCTACCCTCCAGTGTATCTACCTCTCCTCTCAGCTTAGTGTCATCTGCGAACTTGCTGAGGGTACAATTCATCCCATCATCCAGATCATTAATAAAGATGTTGAACAAAACCGGCCCCAGCACCGACCCGTGGGGCACTCCGCTTGATACCGGCTGCCAACTAGACATCGAGCCGTTGATCACCACCTGTTGAGCCCGACAATCTAGCCAGCTTTCTATCCACCTTATAGTCCATTCGTCCAATCCATACTTCTTTAACTTGCTGGCAAGAATACTGTGGGAGACCGTATCAAAACCTTTGCTAAAGTCAAGAAATAACATGGCCACCGCTTTCCCCCTATCCACAGAGCCAGTTATCTCATCATAGAAGGCAATCAGGTTGGTCAGGCATGACTTGCCCTTGGTGAATCCATGTTGCCTGTTCCTGATCACCTTCCTCTCCTCCAGGTGCTTCAGAATGGATTCCTTGAGGACCTGCTCCATGATTTGCCGGGGCTGAAGTGAGGCTGACGGGTCTCCCACTGCACAGCTCTAGTCAGTAGGGCCCAGACTGCCAAGGGCTCAGCCACCCCATCCGCAATTGGAGCCAGCTTTTGCACACGGCTCAGCTGCTATTTAAGCCCTTAAGGGGTTTGCAAAAGGACTCGGTGCCTGACATGCTGAGCTCTTTTGGAAGCCTGGCTGTGAACCACTCTGCCACGTGCCCAGACAGGAGGTGGCTCAAACCAAGCACCTACCTTGCCCAGCACCGAGGAGCAGGAAGTCACTGCCAGCTGCCCATAACCCTGCCTGCACAGTGCTGGAGCCAGAGGAGTCCAGAGGCGCTGTCCAGGGGAGTGCAGTGGTATGTTGCCAACTCTACCCCGATTGCCCCCTTTCAGGCCCTCCAGAGTCAACCTCCCTCCGGGAGTTGGAGCCTCGTGAGCAGCAGCGAAATATAATAGAGAGATATGGAGGGTGTATTTGTTTTCCCCACACTGTGCTAATTCTGCATTGTAAGAATGTGTTTAGCACAAAGTGAGCCCAAATAATAAATCGTTTAAAGAAAAATCGACTAATCAGAGCTATAAACTTGGGGGGGATTTAGCATCAAATGATGTGAATGACATTGCACTGCCCAGAAGTGGAAGCATGCTGTGGACTGGGAGATCTTGGTTGGATTTGCTCTTCTACAGACTGGGGACAAGCCACGTAACTTCTGTAACCCTCAATCTCCCCGCTGCACAATGAGGGTAAGAATATTGTCCGTCCTGTATCCCGAGAGGGAGCTTTTTAAGGCAAAACTAGACATATGTACAGCAACTGGCACAGTGGGGCCCTGATTATGGTAGGGCCTTTAGCCACAGCTAACACCACCACCACCACCACCAAGAGAACAGCCTCTGTTTATATTGTATCAAACCCTTTGGCCTCACAGGACTTCATGCTTGTCCCTATTTTGTATCCTGTAGTCACTTGGAACTTCCTAGCTCCAGCAGGGATGAACTTAAGCCCCGCTACTCCAACAACACAGACCATTACCACTTGAGCTAACAGAGAATCTCCACTAGGTGTTAGCAATATAAGGCCTATGACACACAGCGGAGTAGTTCAGCATCTATCCAGTAGAGGCAGTTGTGGCACATATACAGCCAGCACATTATGCTGCAGAGGATGATGGCACTCCAACAGTAGCACAGTTAATGTAGCATGCAGGGGTTGCGCTCTATGACTCTCCTTAATGCCAGCAGGCTAAAACTCCCATCCAACAGCACTCAGCTAACCATGAAACAGACCAGAGCCAGTGGCCTTGTGCTGCTGGGCCGGCTGTAGCTACCCTCTTTGTCCTGGTACAGGCTGTATCCAGACAGCACCTGGATACAACACAGCCGCCGACAAATCCACCGCTTAGAAAACAATCTCCCGACGCCCAGAGCAGCAATAGGATTACATGGGATTGAGTCCCCTGGCAATGAACGGACAAAATAAATCCTATAAGGCTGTATGGGATTTATTAGGCTGGAAATAATTAGGGCATTTCTCTTGACTGGTAACATCACGGGACCCAACAGGGACACCACAAGGTTTTACCCTGATAGGTTTCCATGGCACTGAATGGTTTTTCATCACATACGACTAACCGAGGCAGTATGGGAGGAAGGAACCCAGACAGGGGTGGCGAGTTGTATGGGCCCATGGTGCCCATGCTTCACCAATATGAGAGCACGGGGGCCCAGCTCCACCAAAGTTCAGGGCCGGGTCTCTCCCCTGCCCCTGTCTGCTGCCCCCATACACCTTCCCTGGAGTGTCCCCCCTGCTCCCCTCCCGTTGCCCCATGGCAATTTTAAAGGGCCCGGAGCCCCCACCACCACCCGCAGTGCAACGGGGCTAAGGCGACTTCCTGCCCACCCACTCTGCTTTTGGAAGCAGCGGGCAGGTCCCTGCAGCCTCGGGGGCGGGGTGGGGGGGGAGTGTGTCTCCACATGCTGCCCCCACCCTGAGCGTCGACTCTGCCAACTGCTGCCAAGGGGAGCGGCGGGGACAGTGCGTGCGGACAGTGGTACGTCCTCCAGCCCCCTCCAGAGAAGCTGCTGCCAGAGGGTGTGCCGGTCTCTTTCAGGAGCCACCCGAGGTAAGCGCTGCACCCCTCATCCTCTCCTGCACCCCAACCTCCTGCCCCAGCCCAGACCCCATACCCCAACTCCTCCCAGAGCCCACCTCCTGTACCCCCTCTTGCACCCCAACCCCCTGCCCCAGCCGAGACCCCAGACCCTGCACTGAAACTCCCTCCCAGAGCCCATGCCCCGCCCCCCTCCTGTCCCCAACCGCCTGCCCCAATCCAGAGCCCGCTCCCCCAACTCCCTCCCAGAGCCTTAGGCAGGTGTGGGGATGGGGTGAGAGGCCCGGGACTTGGACCCATTCTGGGCAACACCTACAATTATACAAACCTGCCACCCTTGAACCCAGAAGCCTTTGCATGAGATTAAAAGCAGGCCTGGCCCTTTAAGATTTACCAGGATTCAATCTGACAAAGTGGTGCATTGCTCACAGACTCCCCTGAGGGCAGGGGCTGGTGAGGTTTATAGGATGTGGCCTGGTTTCCCCCACTCTGCATGTGTTTGCAGCCTTTGGAGGAGACACTGAACCGAGCTCATTCTGCCATCTCCTGTAGACTAGAGTCCCAGCTCTCCTGGCACTTTCCCAGAGAGAGAGCTGGGGATCGGAAGCCCCCAGTCCTGTCTCCCTCCCCTGCCACAGTGAAAATGGAGCTCTCAGGGCCAAGGCCAGGCATATGCTGTGGGCGAGCATAACAGCTGCTGCTCGGTTGGCCTCCACAGTCACTGCACTAGCAGGGTTGGTTCGGATACTGTGTACCTAGAGCCTAAGGAAGGCTTGAAAAATCCATCTGCCAGCTTACCACTGAAGAGTGGGAAGTTTCCCCTGGCGAGGGGAGGGGTTGTCAGGGACCAGGACGTGGGCAGTCCTGCCGAGTGGTCACAGCCAGAAGCAGAAGTCAGGAATCAGAGTCAAGGGTCAGAGCCGGGTTATCTGGAGAGAGGCAAGGCGGGGGCAAGATTGGAGCCAGGACAGGAGCAAGGCTGGGAACAAGCTGGCCCAGGAGCGAATGCAGCCATTGAACTGCTGTGGGGTCTAAGAGCAAGTCCACTAGCTTCCTCAGCCAATCAGGTGAGGCGTTCGCCAGTTGGCCTAGGCTGCCCGCAGACTGTAGGGCTTATTCCTGACACGGGTCTGAGCCAATCAAAACGTATGTACATCGCTAGCTCTTTCGGCTGTGAACCTATCCAGTGCCATCTGCCTGAGCCTGCAGACAGACAGCTCCATGCCTCTGCTGGGGCTCAGTGCTGTGCCAAGCAGCCCTACAGTGACATTAACAAGATTCTGGTCAGTTTCATGGCTGTTACTCAGACCACTGTGAGCAATGCCCTGTCAAGAACAGTGTTAATGTCATTCTCCTGCTGCTTGGGAAAGCTGTGAGCAGCAGCCCTGGAGTGATCTGAGGGGGTCACCCCAAAAAAGGAGTGGGGAAGGTAGCTAGACTCTCTTCACAGCACACAAAAGGCTCTAGAGCTGGAAGAACTGACCCAGGGCTCCATTTCCTTTCTGCCAGCTAGTAGTGACCTTCGAGCTGATCAGGCGCCTGACACTGCTAGCCAGAGCCCAAAGCTGGAGCCTCCAAGCAGGGTCCCCTTCACGTCATGTGATGCTCATGGGGGCATGGGAGGCAGGAGGCCTCACACTGGGGTGCTGTCTCTGGACTTCAGCGGTGGGGGGGGCCTCCTCATTCTCATGTCTCGCTCTGGCTAGGAGGGTTTGTCCTCCAGCTAGGACCTGAGTAGAGTTTTCATGCCCCAAGCACTATGAGGTATTAGCACAGGACTGGGCCCCTGGAATGTCTGACACGGGCTCTATCTCTACCTGCGGTCTTAGACCAGACATTTAGAGAAACATTTTCTAAAGTGATGTTGGGGACCTGTAGTGGGGCAACTGCCCCACTCCTGAAGAACAGGGGTTAAAACAGCCAAGCTAGGCTGATTGGAGTAGCAGCCACAGCTGTGGATGGCTCAGTTAGGGCCCAGCTGGCCCTGATAAGAGGGCTGTGGGCCAGAAGCTGGGAGTCTCACTCTAGCCCTGGAGGAAGGCCTAGGAGGGAAGGTACCTGAACTGGAGCAGTGCTGGGGAATAGGGCAAGGGAGCTGGGGAACTCCAGCCTGGCAACTCCCCAGGCTGCAGGCCTTGTTGAAGGCCTATGAGGGTACTGGCAGGGCCGGCTCTGACTTTTTTGCCGCCCCAGGTGAAAAAAAAAAGCGTCCGGAGCACCACCACCGAAGCAAAAAAACCACACAAAAATGGCCGAAGCAGAATGTGCCGCCCTAAGATCGGCCTGAATGCCGCCCCTTTTAATGTGCCGCCTCAAGCATGTGCTTCCTAGGCTGGTGCCTAGAGCTGGTACTGGGGCTACAGAGATGCAGCCCGGGGACAGGCAAAGGCAGCAGGTCCTAATCCCTTGCCAATGATGAGTGGCCATTACAGACTGCAGTCTGCCCCAGTGAGCGGGGGGCTAGATGATGACTGGCAGTAGCCACTGAGGCAAGGTGGGTTTAGAGGGTTGGGGGTTCCCCTGGGAGGGGAGATCCAGAGTGTGGGGGTACTGCTAGGGCAGAACCCTGAGGTAAAGAGGCACTGGGGTCCAGGAGGGACGTGGGGCCAGTGGCAGGCGAGACCCCGGCCAGCAGAGGGCGCTTCGAAGGCAGGAAAGAGCTAATTCCCAAGACGACCAGCAGGAGGCGCTGCACTGGAAAGGCTCGCTTCGCTACAGGACGAAATAACTACTTAGGCCCTACTAATAAAGTACCAGAATGCAATGACCCCAATTACTGACAGTGATACTGATTAGCGATTTACAAGCCTGATGGTGTAGACACTAAGCTTGGAGAAAATGTCCCCTGAAAACCCATGTCTGAAAAAGATAAAAACATGCTGCCATGAAGGGCATGGTAACCCCTCTAACTTTCCTATTCAAATAAATAGGAGAATGGACATAAGGAGGAAGGGCAGAGTGGATACTAGTCAAATAGGTCATACTGGCAGTACAATGTCCATACCAAATTGGGTAAGGAATGTGAGTGAGGCCAAACAGCAAAAATTAAGATGTTTGTACACCAATGCGAGGAGCCTAGGTAACAAAATGGAGGAATTGGAGCTACTGGTCCAGGAAGTGAAACCAGATATCATAGGAATAACCGAAACATGGTGGAATAGTAGTCATGACTGGAGTACAGGTATTGAAGGGTATGTGCTGTTTAGGAAAGATAGAAATAAAGGTAAAGGTGGGGGAGTAGCATTGTATATCAATGATGAGGTAGACTGTAAAGAAATAAAAAGTGATGGAATGGATAAGACAGAGTCTGTCTGGGCAAAAATCACATTGGGCAAGAAAACTACTAGAGCCTCCCCTGGGATAGTGCTTGGGGTGTGCTATAGACCACCGGGATCTAATTTGGATATGGATAGAGACCTCTTTAATGTTTTTAAGGAAGTAAATACTAATGGGAACTGTGTGATCATGGGAGACTTCAACTTCCCAGATATAGATTGGAGAACAAGTGCTAGTAATAATAATAGGGCTCAGATTTTCCTAGATGTGATAGCTGATGAATTCCTTCATCAGGTAGTTGCTGAACCAACAAGGGGGGATGCCATTTTCGATTTGGTTTTGGTGAGTAGTGAGGACCTCATTGAAGAAATGGTTGTGGGGGACAACCTTGGCTCGAGTGATCATGAGCTAATTCAGTTCAAACTAAATGGAAGGATAAACAAAAATAAATCTGAGACTAGGGTTTTTGATTTCAAAAGGGCTAACTTTAATAAATTAAGGAAATTAGTTAGGGAAGTGGATTGGACTAAAGAATTTATGGACCTAAAGGCGGAGGAGGCCTGGGATTATTTCAAGTTAAAGTTGCAGAAGCTATCAGAAGCCTGTATCCCAAGAAAGGGGAAACAATTCATAGGCAGGGGTTTTAGACCAAGCTGGATGAGCAAGCATCTCAGAGAGGTGATTAAGAAAAAACAGAAAGCATACAAGGAGTGGAAGATGGGAGGGATCAGCAAAGAAACCTACCTTATTGAGGTCAGAGCATGTAGGGATAAAGTGAGACAGGCTAAAAGGCATGTAGAATTGGACCTTGCAAAGGGAATTAAAACCAAGAGTAAAAAGTTTTATAGCCATATAAATAGGAAGAAAACAAAGAAAGAAGAAGTGGGACCGCTAAACACTGAGGATGGAGTGGAGGTTAAGGATAATCTAGGCATGGCTCAATATCTAAACAAATACTTTGCCTCAGTCTTTAATGAGGCTAATGAGGAGCTTAGGAATAGTGGCAGCATGACAAATGGGAATAAGGATGTGGGGGTAGATATTACCATATCCGAGGTAGAAGCCAAACTTGAACAGCTTAATGAGAGTAAATCAGGCGGCCCAGATAATCTTCATCCAAGAATATTAAAGGAACTGGCACATGAAATTGCAAGTCCATTAGCAAAAATTTTTAATGAATCTCTAAACTCAGGGGTTGTACCGTTTGACTGGAGAATAGCTAATATAGTTCCTATTTTTAAGAAAGGGAAAAAAAGTGACCCGGGTAACTACAGGCCTGTTAGTTTGACATCTGTAGTATGCAAGGTCTTGGAAAAAATTTTGAAGGAGAAAGTAGTTAAGGACCTTGAGGTCAATGGCAATTGGGACAAATTACAACATGGTTTTACAAAAGGTAGATCGTGCCAAACCAACTTGATCTCCTTCTTTGAGAAAGTAACAGATTTTTTAGATAAAGGAAACGCAGTGGATCTAATCTACCTCGATTTCAGTAAGGCATTTGATACAGTACCACATGAGGAATTATTGGTTAAATTGGAAAAGATGGGGATCAATATGAAAATTGAGAGGTGGATAAGGAACTGGTTAAAGGGGAGACTACAGCGGGTCATACTGAAAGGTGAACTGTCAGGTTGGAGGGAGGTTACTAGTGGAGTTCCTCAAGGTTCAGTTTTGGGACCAATTTTATTTAATCTTTTTATTACTGACCTCGGCACCAAAAGTGGGAGTGTGCTAATAAAGTTTGCAGATGACACAAAGTTGGGAGGTATTGCCAATTCAGAAAAGGATCGGGATATCCTACAGGAAGATCTGGATGACCTTGTAAACTGGAGTAATAGTAATAGGATGAAATGTAATAGTGAGAAGTGTAAGGTTATGCATTTAGGGATTAATAACAAGAATTTTAGTTATAAGCTGGGGACGCATCAGTTGGAAGTAACGGAAGAGGAGAAGGACCTCGGAGTCCTGGTTGATCACAGGATGACTATGAGTCGCCAATGTGATGTGGCCGTGAAAAAAGCTAATGCGGTCTTGGGATGCATTAGGCGAGGTATTTCTAGTAGAGATAAGGAGGTGTTAGTACCGTTATCCAAGGCATTGGTGAGACCTCATTTGGAATACTGTGTGCAGTTCTGGTCTCCCATGTTTAAGAAGGATGAATTCAAACTGGAACAGGTACAAAGAAGGGCCACTAGGATGATCCGAGGAATGGAAAACCTGTCGTATGAAAGGAGACTCAAGGAGCTTGGTTTGTTTACCTTAACCAAAAGAAGGCTGAGGGGAGATATGATTGCTCTCTTTAAATATATCAGAGGGATAAATACCAGGGAGGGAGAGGAATTATTTCAGCTCAGTACCAATGTGGACACAAGAACAAATGGATATAAACTGGCCAGCAGGAAGTTTAGACTTGAAATTAGGTGAAGGTTTCTAACCATCAGAGGAGTGAAGTTCTGGAACAGCCTTCCAAGGGAAGCAGTGGGGGCAAAAGACCTAACTGGCTTCAAGATTAAGCTGGATACGTTTATGGAGGGGATGGTTTGATGGGATAACATGATCTTAGTCAAAGGTCAATTAATTGCCATCAGTGGTAAATAGGACCAATGGTCAATGATGGGATGTTAGAAGTTACTACAGAGAACTTTTTCCTAGGTGTCTGGCTGGTGAGTCTTGCCCACATGCTCGGGGTTCAGCTGATCGCCATATTTGGGGTCGGGAAGGAATTTTCCTCCAGGGTAGATTGGCAGAGGCCCTGGAGGTTTTTTGCCTTCCTCTGCAGCATGGGGCACGGGTCACTTACCGGAGGATACTCTGCATCTTGAAGTCTTTAAACCATGATTTGAGGACTTCAATAGCTGAGACATAGGTGAGAGAATTATTCCAGGAGTGGGTGGGTGAGATTCTGTGGCCTGCATTGTGCAGGAGGTCAGACTAGATGATCATAATGGTCCCTTCTGACCTTAAAGTCTATGAGTCTATGAGTCTATAAATATCAAGGGTATATTGATGATGAATCTAGGATGAGCCATGGATACATGTGTACCAAAGTAGGAGGAAAACTGATGAATGGTAGACACTAAAGACTACGTTGGTGGTATGTTAACGTTTATAATAACACAGAATGAAGAACAAAGTATGACAGTTTGGTACATGGATAGCTGGCTATGTGTAATGTTAGATAATGCTGTGCCTGTGCTATCACTCCCGGGCTCCCTGCACAGCTCTGCCGATGCCCCTCAGTCCTGACCTTCAGCTCCCCACCAGCCATAGGCACCAACTCTGTGGATGCTCTGGGGCTCAAGCACCCACGGAAAATAAATAGGCAACGCTTAGCACCCACCAGCCACAGCTGTTTGGTGGCTGGCAGCAGGCGCTCACGGGAAGGCGGAGAGCAGTGAGTGGGAGGCCTTTGGTGAGGGGGCAGAGTGGGGTGGGAAGGGGCGGAGCAAGGACAGGGCCTCGGGGAAAGGGGCGGGGCCTCAGGGCAGAGCGGGGGTGGAGCACCCACCAGGAAAAAAATAAGTCAGCACCTGTGCCACCAGCTACTCCAGTTACGGTGGCCACCACTGCATCCCCAGAACGCCAGGCATTCCGGTCCTTCTGGGAACGGCGTGGGCCTGCCCTTGCCTAGGTGACCCTGCCCTTGCTGGAGTGGGCTGCCATCACCATAGACTCTGAGCGCTCCATTGGGAGCCCCAGGCTCCACCAGGGCCCAAGGCCAGCTCTGCAAACAGCAGACCCCTGGCCATCCCCTGCCTGGGACAACAGAGGAGCGTTTCCTGCAGCTTGTGTTTTGGTGCTTTGTTTGAAATGACTCAAGAGCCCCAGATGCCACCTGGCAAAACAGCCCTGTGCAGGGAGGGGCGGGGGAGACAGGTTCATTTTCCAAATGCAGTGCTGCCAGAGATCTCTGCGGCCCGCGTGTTTCCTCTCCCGCCGTGGACCTCGGGACTGCCCGAGTCAGAAAGGTGTTTCCTGGCAGACTGATTGGAGTCAGCAGGAAAGCCACGTGAGCACAAACAGCAGCCGGATGAGGAAGCAAACCCCGAGGGGAAAGTCTCCTCTGTTAGCTACAGACAGAGAGCAGAACCTGGCTCATCTGCCCGGAGGGCTGAGGTTTCATCATGGACTTATTGGGCTAGTGGATCAGTGTCACACGTGACCTGTTAGTTAATACCACCCGTACCTCACACCCTCCATCTATAAATCTCAAAGCTCTTTGCACATTACAGAGCAGGGGCGAATTCTGAGTTCTAGGAAAGTTTGACCAGCTGTTTTAATGGATTTCGCTGAGGCTCAGAGACTTCCTGGAGATCACCACACCAGTCCCTGGCTGGGACTAGAGCCTGTTTCCAAAGCCAGGCCCTTACATCCTGGATTACAGCTCACGGGGGGCAAGCAGGGTCCATGCCCTTGATACAGAACTGGGTTCGGGGATCACGTACGGAGCCACACAGAACCTGCCTTTGTGCATGCAGAGAGGCTGCGAGGAAAGAAGAGCCCAGGAGTGAAAGAAATAAAGAACTCAATAATAGTGGGAGATTTCAATTACCCCCATATTGACTGGGTACATGTCACCTCAGGACGAAATGCGGAGACAAAATTCCTCGATACTTTAAATGACTGCTTCTTGGAGCAGCTGGTACAGGAACCCACAGGAGGAGAGGCAACTCTCGATTTAGTCCTGAGTGGAGCGCAGGATCTGGTCCAAGAGGTAACTATAACAGGATCACTTGGAAATAGTGACCGTAATATAATAACATTTAACATTCCTGTGGTGCGAAGACATCAACACAAGCCCAACACAGTGGCATTTAATTTCAGAAAGGGCAACTATGCAAAAATGAGGGCGTTAGTTAAGCAGAAATTAAAAGGTAAAGTGAGTAAAGTGAAATACCTGCAAGCTGCATGGACACTTTTCAAAGACACCATAATAGAGGCCCAACTTAAATGTATACCCCAAATTAAAAAACAAAGTCAAAGAGCTAAAAAAGAACCACCGTGGCTTAACAACCATGTAAAAGAAGCAGTGAGAGATAAAAAGGCATCTTTTAAAAAGTGGAAGTCAAATCCTAGTGAGGTAACTAGAGAGGAGCATAAACACTGCCAAATTAAGTGTAAAAATGTAATAAGAAAAGCCCAAAATGGAGTTTGAAGAACAGCTAGCCAAAAACTCAAAAGGTAATAACAAAATGTTTTTTAAATACGTCAGAAGCAGGAAGCCTGCTAAACAACCAGTGGGGCCCCTGGACGATTGAGATACAAAAGGAGCACTTAAAGATGATAAAGTCATTGCGGAGAAACTAAATGAATTCTTTGCTTCGGTCTTCACAGCTGAGGACGTTAGGGATATTCCCAAACCTGAGCCGTCTTTTGTAGGTGACAAATCTGAGGAATTGTCACAGATTAAAGTGTCAGTAGAGGAGGTTTTGGAACTAATTGATAAACTTAACTGTAACAAGTCACCGGGACCAGATGGCATTCACCCAAGAGTTCTGAAAAACTCAAATGTGAAATTGCGGAACTATTAACTAGGGTTTGTAACCTGTCCTTTATGTCGGCTTCGGTACCCAGTGACTGGAAGATAGCTAATGTAACGCCAATATTTAAAAAGGGCTCAAGAGATGATCCCAGCAATTACAGACCGGTAAGTCTAACATCAGTACTGGGCAAATTAGTTGAAACAATAGTAAAGAATAAAATTGCCAGGCACATAGAAGAACATAAATTGTTGGGCAAAAGTCAACATGGTTTCTGGAAAGGGAAATCATGCCTTACTAATCTATTAGAGGTTTCAGTGTAGTAGCCGTATTAGTCTGTGTCAGCAAAAAGAAAATAAGAAAGGAATACTTGTGGCACCTTAATTTGTTAGTCTCTAAGGTGCCACAAGTATTCCTTTCTTATTTTCTTTTAATCTATTAGAGTTCTTTGAAGGGGTCAAGAAACATATGGACAAGGGGGATCCAGTGGACATAGTGTACTTAGATGTCCAGAAAGCCTTTGACAAGGTCCCTCACCAAAGGCTCTTACGTAAATTAAGTTGCCATGGGATAAGAGGGAAGATCCTTTCATGGATTGAGAACTGGTTAAAAGACAGGGAACAAAGGGTAGGAATAAATGGTAAATTTTCAGAATGGAGAGGGGTAACTAGTGGTGTTCCTCAAGGGTTAGTCCTAGGACCAATCCTATTCAACTTATTCATAAATGATTTGGAAGAAGGGGTAAACAGTGAGGTGGCAAAGTTTGCAGATGATACTAAGCTGTTCAAGATAGTTAAGACCAAAGCAGACTGTGAAGAACTACAAAAAGATCTCACAAAACTAAATGATTGGGCAACAAAATGGCAAATGAAATTTAATGTGGATAAATGTAAAGTAATGCACATTGGGAAAAATAACCCCAGCTATACATACAATATGATGGGGGCTAATTTAGGTACAACTAATCAGGAAAAAGATCTTGGAATCATCGTGGATAGTTCTCTGAAGACGTCCACGCAATGTGCAGTGGTAGTCAAAAAAGCAAACAGGATGTTAGGAATCAATAAAAAAGGGATAGAGAATAAGACAGAGAATATCTTATTGCCCTTATACAAATCCATAGTGCACCCACATCTTGAACACTGCGTACAAATGTGGTCTCCGCATCTCAAAAAGGATATACTGGCATTGGAAAAGGTCCAGAGAAGGGCAACTAAAATGATTAGCGGTCTGGAACGAGTCCCATATGAGGAGAGATTAAAGAAGCTAGGACTTTTTAGCTTGGAAAAGAGGAGACTAAGGGGGGGATAGGATAGAGGTATATAAAGTTATGAGTGGTGTGGAGGAAGTGAATAAGGAAAAGTTACTTGTTCTCATAATAGAAGAACTAGGGGCCACCCAATGAAATTAGTGGGCAGCAGGTTTAAAACAAATAAAAGGAAGTTCTTCTTCACACAGTGCACAGTCAACCTTAAATGCCTATACACAAATGCAAGAAGCCTGGGGAACAAGCAGGGAGAACTGGAAGTCCTGGCACAGTCAAGGAATTATGATGTAATTGGAATAACAGAGACTTGGTGGGATAACTCATATGATTGGAGTACTGTCATGGATGGATATAAACTGTTCAGGAAGGATAGGCAGGGCAGAAAAGGTGGGGGAGTTGTGTTGTATGTAAGAGAGCAGTATGACTGCTCAGAGCTCCAGTATGAAACTGCAGAAAAACCTGAGAGTCTCTGGATTAAATTTAGAAGTGTGAGCAACAAGGGTAATGTCATGGTGGGAGTCTGCTACAGACCACCAGACCAGGGGGATGAGGTGGACGAGGCTTTCTTCCAGCAACTAACAGAAGTTGCTAGATCACAGGCCCTGGTTCTCATGGGTGACTTTAATCACCCCGATATCTGCTGGGAGAGCAATACAGCGGTGCACAGACAATCCAGGAAGTTTTTGGAAAGTGTAGGGGACAATTTCCTGGTGCAAGTGCTGGAGGAACCAACTAGGGGAAAAGCTCTTCTTGACCTGCTGCTCACAAACAGGGAAGAAATAGTAGAGGAAGCAATAGTGGATGGGAACCAGGGAGGCAGTGACCATGAGATGGTTGAGTTCAGGATCCTGACACAAGGAAGAAAGGAGAGCAGTAGAACAGAGACCCTGGACTTCAGAAAAGCAGACTTTGACTCCCTCGGGGAACTGATGGGCAAGGTCCCCTGGGAGAATAACATGACGGGGAAAGGAGTCGAGGAAAGCTGGCTGTATTTTAAAGAATCCTTATTGAGGTTGCAGGAACAAACCATCCCGATGTGTAGGAAGAAAAGTAAATATGGCAGGCGACCAGCTTGGCTTAACAGTGAAATCCTTGCTCGTCTTAAACACAAAAAAGCAGCTTACAAGAAGTGGAAGATTGGACAAATGACCAGGGAGGAGTATAAAAGTATTGCTCAGGCATGCAGGAGTGAAATTAGGAAGGCCAAATCACACTTGGAGTTGCAGCTAGCTGGAGATGTTAGGAGTAACAAGAAGGGTTTCTTCAGGTATGTTAGCAACAAGAAGAAAGTCAAGGAAAGTGTTGGCCCCTTGCTGAATGAGGGAGGGAACCTAGTGACAGAGGATGTGGAGAAAGCTAGTGTATTCAATGCTTTTTTTGCCTCTGTCTTCACAGACAAGGTCAGCTCCCAGACAGCTGCATTCCACAGCACGGTATGGGGAGGAGGTGACCAGCCCTCTGTGGAGAAAGAAATAGTTCGGGACTATTTAGAAAAGCTGGATGAACACAAGTCCATGGGGCCGGATGCACTGCATCCGAGGGTGCTAAAGGAGTTGGCCGATGAGACTGCAGAGCCATTGGCCATTATCTTTGAAAAATCATGGCAATCGGGGGAGGTCCTAGATGACTGGAAAAAAGCTAATGTTGTGCCCATCTTTAAAAAAGGAAAGAAGAAAGATCCGGGGAACTACAGGCCAGTCAGTCTCACCTCAGTCCCTGGAAAAATCATGGAACAGGTCCTCAAGGAATCAATTCTGAACCACTTAAAGGAGGGGAAAATGATCAGGAACAGTCAGCATGGATTCACCAAGGGCAAGTCATGCCTGACTAACCTAATTGCCTTCTATGATGAGATAACCGGCTCTGTGGATGAGGGGAAAGCAGTGGATGTGCTATTTCTTGACTTTAGCAAAGTCTCCCACAGTATTCTTGCCAGCAAGTTAAAGAAGTATGGGCTGGATGAATGGACGGTAAGGTGGATAGAAAACTGGCTAGATGGTCGGGCTCAACGGGTAGTGATCAATGGCTCCATGTCTAGTTGGCAGCCGGTATCAAGTGGAGTGCCCCAAGGGTCGGTGCTGGGGCCGGTTTTGTTCAATATCTTCATCAATGATCTGGAGGATGGTGTGGACTGCACCCTTAGCAAGTTTGCAGATGACACTAAACTGGGAGGAGTGGTTGATACGCTGGAGGGTAGGGATAGGATACAGAGGGACCTAGACAAATTAGAGGATTGGGCCAAAAGAAATCTGATGAGGTTCAGCAAGGACAAGTGCAGAGTCCTGCACTTAGGACGGAAGAATCCCATGCACTGCTACAGACTAGGGACCAAATGGCTGGGCAGCAGTTCTGCAGAAAAGGACCTAGGTTACGGTGGACGAAAAGCTGAATATGAGTCAACAGTGTGCGCTTGTTCCCAAGAAGGCTAATGGCATTTTGGGTTGTATAAGTAGGGGCATTTCCAGCAGATTGAGGGATGTGATCATTCCCCTCTATTCGGCACTGGTGAGGCCTCATTTGGAGTACTGTGTCCAGTTTTGGGCCCCACACTACAAGAAGGATGTGGATAAATTGGAAAGAGTCCAGCGGAGGGCAACAAAAATGATTAGGGGACTGCAGCACATGACTTATGAGGAGAGGCTGAGGGAACTGGGATTGTTTAGCCTGCAGAAGAGAAGAATGAGGGGGGATTTGATAGCTGCTTTCAACTACCTAAAAGGGGGTTCCAAAGAGGATGGATCTAGACTGTTCTCAGTGGTAGAAGATGACAGAACAAGGAGTAATGGTCTCATGTTGCAGAGGGGGAGGTTTAGGTTGGACATTAGGAAAAACTTTTTCACTAGTAGGGTGGTGAAGCACTGGAATGGGTTACCTAGGGAGGTGGTGGAATCTCCTTCCTTAGAGGTTTTTAAGGTCAGGCTTGACAAAGCCCTGGCTGGGATGACTTAGTTGGGTTTGGTCCTGCTTTGAGCAGGGGGTTGGACTAGATGACCTCCTGAGGTCCCTTCCAACCCTGAGATTCTATGATTCTATGATTCTATGAACCTGTGGAACTCCTTGCCTGCGGAGGCTGTGAAGGCTAGGACTATAACAAGGTTTAAAAGAGAACTGGATAAATTCATGGAGATGAAGTCCATTAATGGCTATTAATCAGGATGGGTAAGGAACGGTGTCCTTAGCCTCTGTTTATCAGAGGGGAGTGATGGATGGCAGGAGAGAGATCACTTGATCATTACCTGTTAGGTCCACTCCTGGCATTGGCCAGTGTCGGTGGACAGGATACTGGGCTGGATGGACCTTTGGTCTGACCCAGTACGGCCATTCTTATGTTCTTATGTTCTAGAAAACAAGGCTCCCAAAGGGCCAAATTTAACACACGCGTGTAATGCTGATGATCATTTTAACCTACCGAATGCCTGGCAGAGTGGCCGCACAATGTACATTTTTCACAATAATAAATAAACGCGAGAGCAGGGCATGAAGGAATAAAATCCATCTGGGGATTTGCTGCCTCCTTCATCTGCTCGTGCTAGGGTTCTTTAGAGGACAGATAAATAATGAGCAATAGTAAAAGATGCAATTGCTTTGGGGCGCCCCAGAATAACAACAGCCATGATGGTATTTCGACCGGCCTAGGACAGTGCTGGTGAGGCCAGGAACCTGCCCTGGAACAATTAGCTCCTAAGGCAGTGTCATGGAGTGAGGACAGGCCCAGGGGTTATGGCAGCAAGCTGGGGCTTGAGAGGCCAGCGGTCCATTTCCTACTTGGTCACAAACTGCCTGGGGGACCTTGGACCCGGATCCCCAAATGTACTTTGGCATCTAACTCCCGGTGATTTCAACAGGCATTAGGCACCTTGCTACCTCTGAAGATCTAGGCCTGGGGCGCCCTGTGACTCAGTTACCCATCTGTACAATGGGCGCCCCTCCCAAGGCACTCACATTCCACCATGACAGCAGCACCATAGATGGGGAGAGCGCCAGAGCCGGGCTGACACCAGGCTAAGCCTCACTTGCTCTTGCTTTGTGGGGGTGTTTGGAGTTTTAAGAATCACCCCTAAAGCAATGGATCCTGGGAAGGAAATTTATCAGGGGCTCCAGGCTGGCCCCAATCCTGCCTGCATGGGGTTCATCGCAGGACTGGGGCCTGGCCTTTTCCTTGTCTCTAACCCACATTTCACCCTGGTCCCTCAGACTGTTTGGGTGCAGTGTCATTCAGCGGTTAGAGCTGGAGGGGCCTGACTCACAGCATGGCCAGCAAACCATGGCCACTTGCTAATGCCAGTCTTAATCTTACTGATACCAATGCAACTCCATTCACTGCAGAGCAGTTAATCCCGAGAGATGCCAGTGGGAGACCAGAATCAGCCCTGTCCCGCCTCAGTTTCCCCATCTGAGCAGGGATGACATTTCCCCACCTGCTGGCTGCGGGGGCTGTGCAAACGGAGCCCTTTGTCAAGGGAGTGTGCTAGGCAACTCAGCGCTGTTATTTTACACCTAGCTATTTCTCGGGGGGCTGTTTCTGACGCGCCGCATGACCCCTGACTCTGGTGGGTGCCGATGCCCACGCTCCCATGGCGCGGCGGGAGTGATGCTGGATTTGACTTGCACGAGATCAGCCAAAGGAGCGAGCACGGCACAGGCAGGGCCTAACCCGCCAGCGTAGGGGTAAGTGCTGAGCCCTGCTAGGGGCAGACGATGAGTCTCAATCTGCAGGCCCAGGATTTACAGACTCCCCGGGTCACTGGAGTGTGGAAAGCCTGGGGCAGGAGCCTCAAGGCGCTGCCAAGCTCCTTTGGGTGGCTCAGGGAGGGTTAATGGGATCAGAGGAAATGGGGGCCCGGAGAGTAGGGTGGGGAGGTGATAAAATGGAGGGAGGGAAGAAATCCTCAGTGCTCCATCGGCGGAGGGAGAATCCGCCCAGCAAAGCAGCTCAGAATCCACTGGCTTGTACCCCTCATTTCATTCATTCCCACCTGCTTCCCCATCACAGTCATGGCAAGCTCAGCACCTCAGGTGGTTGCCTGGGTCACCTGTCCCTAAATCTGTCCCTTTCAGTACCCCAGTGAGGAGGGGATCGCCCCCGTTGACAGCTGGGAAGCCAAGGCATGGAGCAGGGAGGTGGTTTGCCAGAGGTCAGACAGTCAGGCTGTGGCAGAGCTGCGTCTCCTGACTCCCAGTCCTGACCCAACCACCAGCCCATGCTCTCTCCCCATTCATAGATCTACTACCTACCCCATCTACCTCTCTCTCCGTCTGACCAGCCGTACGGACAATGACTGCTCCTTTTGCAGCAAACAACATGAAGGCAAGGGACAGATGGGGCATACATGTGTGGATGGAAAAGTAAGATGGCCACATAACAGTGTTTAGCCCATGGGGCCATCTTCAGTCCATGCATTATGCTTTTCTGGGACGATGGGAAACATCCTCCCCCTAAAAAGAAAAAGTGGGGGAATGTAATAGGAAGAGAGACTGAGACACAAGCCCTTGTATCAGAGGCCTGGTATGAGGCAGGACCTGCTCACAGAATCTGGCAAGAACAGGGCTGATATTGCAGAAATACACATTTCTAAGAAGTTCTAGGCACAGAGTACTTACGCAAACACATCCCAATATCAAGTGGTACCAGAATATCCCGATATCAAGGATGGTACAAAAACATTTCCCAAGGATAACAGGAACACACTGACCCCTCCTAAAAGATAAGGTCAGGGTGACAGTACGTAATAGAGATGTTTTGATCAAACCAACATGTACAAGGTGGTGGGTAATAACAAGCCATGTCAGGGGGCAGTAACTAACTATGTCAGAGGCAGTACTAACTTGTTTATATTGGTGTATAAAAATGGAGTCTCACAGGGAGTATCTGTCCAGCCAGGGGTGGGAATGGAAAGTCCTGCCATTAACTGAGCTGCATCCATTGTTATGGGCATAAATGTCTTAGTATCCTCGTAGAGTCTGCCAGGTGCTATTACCACTGGGCTGACGGGGCCCATGCCCAGGAGTCCCGGCTAACTGGGGGGCCCTGGAAAAAATCCATGTCTGGGCAGCAGAAGCCTGGAGCCCTGGCCACTAGGCAGGTGGAGGAAGCCCACGCACTCCCACCCCCCGACCCCCATCCCTGGCAGAAGCTGCGGGACGAGGGAAGCCTTCGCACTCCCCCATCCCTGGCAGAAGCCGGGGGGCAGCAGGGGAAGCCCCCGTGCCCGACCCCACACTCCCGCAGAAGTGACGTGGGAGAAGAGCCAGCACCCCAATCCTGGTCCCCCACAGAAGCGCAGGGAGTGGCAGGGGAAGCCCCAGCACCCAGACCCCTGCTGGGGCCCTGGGACTGGAAGAGCTCTTACTCCCTGCTGTGGCCCCAGGGCCGTGGTAGGAGGACTGAGCTTCTCCAGTCTTGAGGCAACAGCCAGGACTGAGGGGGCAGAACGGAGCAAAGGGATTGCGGGGTCACAGTGAGGGGGGGACAGAATGGGGCGGGACCATGGGTAGAACAGGGTCAGGGCTGCAGAAAAGGGGCAGAATGGGGTAGGCCCATGGGCAGGGCCTCAGGTGGAAGGGGCAGAACAGGGGTGCGACCACAGGCAGAAGGGGAGGAACGGGGGTGGGACCGCAGGCGGAAGGAATGGGGAGGGGGTGGGCCGCAGGTGTAAGGGGCAGAACTGGGGTGGGACCACAGGTGGAAGGAGCGGAATGGGGGTGGGATCACAGGAGGAAGGAGCGGAATGGGGGTGGGACCACAGGAGGAAGGAATGGGGAGGGATGGTACCACAGGCAGAAGGGGCGGAACGGGGGTGGGACTGCAGGCCGAAAGGGTGGGGAGGGAGTGGGGACACAGGTGGAAGGGGCAGGGCCGGCGCTCCCACTAGGTAACCCTAGGTGGTCACCTAGGGCACCGGGAGCTGGGGGGCGGCTGGCCGCGGCTGCCTCCCATCCTCCGGGCTCTGGGGCTGAGCCGGGAGCTGGGTGTGGGGGGCGGCTGGCTGCAGGCAGGGGGCTGAGCTGCGGCCCGCAGGGGGTGGGGAGGCTGGCTACCGCGGGGGGCGGTGTTAGGTGGGGGGGAGGGTGCAGGGGGGTGGTTTTAGCTTGGGGGGAGGGCGCAGGGGGGGCGGTGTTAGCTGGGGGTGAGGGCGCAGGGGGGCGGCGCAGGACTGGTGCAAGGAAGTTTCACCTAGGGTGTAAAACTTCCTTGCACCAGCCCTGGGAAGGGGAGGAACGGGGGTGGGACCGCAGGCGGAAGGGGAGGAACGGGGGTGGGACTGCAGGCGGAAGGGGAGGAACGGGGGTGGGACCGCAGGCGGAAGGAGCGGAACAGGCGTGGGACCGCAGGCGGAAAGGGTGGGGAGGGGCCCCCCACTTGCTCTGGCCCAAGGCCTCAGGAAACCTTAATCCGCCTGTTTGAACCACCAGTGTACGTCCCCGCTGAGTTGTCTACGAGGGCACTGGGAGCTTGCCTTGAGGGCTAACTCCCTCGCCTATGGGCAGTTGACACTGCCTGCAACAGGCATCACCTTGAGTCCCAGCTGCTCTGGGGTAGCCTGATTCCTGGGCAGTGCCTTGCAAGCCTCCCCAAACCCTGTGGTGCAATACAGCAAGTCGTCACCCCACTTGTTACAACCCGTGGCAGCTCATCGAGAATACATTGCTGGGGCAGCCTGCCATTAACCTCTTTCCACACTGACAACTGGCCATTTATTCCTGCTCTTTGCTAACGGTCGCTGAACCTATTTTAAATGCATGGCAGGGCATTACCTCTCAGTCTATACTGGGCTCCCTTAATAGCCTCTTGTCGGGAACGTTATCAAAAAGCTGTGAACAGTCTCCATAAATGAATGAAACCCAGCAGTTCCCCTGCAGCCACATGGGTGAACTCGTTCCTGGAACACCCCGGCTTACGGCGGCTCCGTTCATCTTCACTAAAGCGATGCTGTTTGTCACTGTCACATCATGCTCAGCTAGGAAAGGAAGCTAGCTGCCTTCAATTATTTTCTCCAGAACTTTTCCATGGTACTGAAGTCAGCTGGATAACCCTTAGGATAAACCCTAGCAACTGTTTTACAGGTAGGGTTATATTGGCCCTGTCCAGTCCTAAGCTGTGTGAAGTGGTTATTTATTAGTATTACTGTGACTTGCCCCGCACCACGTGTCCAATCACTGATACAGCTGGTAACAGAACCCAGGCACCTCCCACTAGATCATACTCCCTCCACTCATTAACTTGTCTTATGCAAAATTATCCATAAGCACGGCCATGCTGGGTCAGCCCAATGGTCCATCTAGCCCAGTATCCTGTCTTCTAACAGTGGCCAATGGCAGGTGCTTCAGAGGGAATGAACAGAACAAGGCTACTTATCGAGTGATCCATCCGCTGTCGTCCAGTCTCAGCCTCTGGCAGTCAGAGATTTAGGGACACCCAGATCATGGGGCTGTGTCCCAGAGCATCTCGGCTAATAGCCATTGCTGGACCTGTCCTCCATGAACTTCTCATTCTGGTTTGAACCCAGTTATACTTTTGGCCTTCACAGCATCCCCTGGCAATGAGTTCCACAGGTTGACAGTTCACTGTGTGAAGAAATACTTCCTTTTGTTTGTTTCAATCCTGCTGCCTGTTAATTTCATTGGGTGACCCCTGCTTCTTGTGTTATGAGAAGGGGTGAGTAACATTTCCTTATTCACTTTCTCCACACCAGGTATGGTTTTATAGACCTCTAGCATAGCCCCCCACTTAGGCGTCTCTTTTCCAAGCTGACCAGTCTCAGTCTTTTTACTCTCGCCTCTTACAGAAGCAGAAGAAGAGAAGGGGACTAGCAGTCAGGACTCCTGGGTTCTAGGCCTTGCTGTGGTGGTTGGAGAAGAGGAATGGCACTCCGGACTCCTGGGTTCTATTTGTGGCTGTATTCACCATGTGACCTTGGTGGAGTTGTTTTCCCACCCTCTCTAGGTGGGAATAATGCTTCCTGCACCTGGGAGGGGGCTTGGAGGCTTAACTAGTGCCTGCAAAGAGCTTCAGGTCCTAGCACAGGCACAGAATGGATGTTAGCGGTGCTGTAGGCAGGAGAATGAAAGCGGAGACCCCTCATGGCTTATCACAGGGAAAGGAGGAAGCTAGCCTTAGCCTCTGAGCACAACGGCTGGTAGTCTGGGCCATGGCTCTCTCCATGACTGCACTCCCGGGTGCTGCCAGTTGCAGTGGATAACAGGAAGAGAGGATGCCACCCCAGCCTTCTCCTTGTGCCCAGCAGCCAGCACTTCTCACGGCACATGTCCTTGCCACACAGGGAGGGAAGCTCCGACATATCTGCCACTCTCTAGGGGCAGAGAGAGGGAGGCTCCACTGAATTGTGTGCCCTGAATTCCTGGCCAAAGTTGGAAGATTAGAAGCTCAAGTAGGAATGACAATGGTTGAGGACATTAACGCCATGTCAAGAAAAATATTAGCCGACATAAGTGGTTGAAAGAGAAAAGATCCTCGGATTGATATCAAAGCATAGTGGATGTTATTTTCCAGGATCATGAGATTGCGAACGGTACACACCGCAGGAATGAAAATCAATAGAGGTGGGACCAAGCTACATCCACTCTGTAAGTTGTGTCAGGCCCAGGATCTAACATCTGCCTGCACTTCAGAATGTGACATTGTAAGGCTAGTGATACTCTTTGGATTTGACACATTGGCCCAAGCCCTTACAAAGGACCCCATAGAGTCCTGGCCTGGTATGATTACCACAGCGACAGAGCTTTGTGGCTCTATTTCAAAGTTCTATTTCAAAGAATACAAGGGAAGGGCCTGGCCAGGCTCTTGCGTGTGGCATTGTCCTTCATACCAACATGCGACAAGATCCATTGAAAGGTCACTACATTGCCTCCTTCTCCAATACTCCAAGCCAGCTTCTGAACTGCATTAGCGATGGCGTTCTGGTTTCTTTGAAAGGAACCGAGGATCAGCACCTGTGAGTCAACAAACACCACTCTTGCCTCTCTTCCTGCTGTTTACTTCTTGCAGTGTGTTGAGCATAGCTTTCATTCAGCCATATCATTCGAGCTGATCTACCTTGAACAAATGCTTTTCCTGTACTCTATTAGGCCACTGAATGTAGACCCCACAACCACCATTCCCGAAGAATTTGTCTGAGGAACCATCAGTGTACCCATCAATCTGTTTGTCTTGTGACTGATACTGTTGGATGGTCTTTTCTGAAATTTTCCTTAGAGTACCCAAGTTTGTGTGTTCCTTCAAGCAAGGTTCCTAAAGTAAATAGGTTCATATGGAAGAACTACTGGGCATATAAGCTTCTTCATCTAGTTTACCCTCCTAACATCATGGAATTATAGAATATTAGGGTTGGAAAAGACCTCAGGAGGTCATCTAGTCCAATCCCCTGCTCAAAGCAGGACCAACTAAATCATCCCAGCCAGGGCTTTGTCAAGCCGGGCCTTAAAAACTTCTAAGGATGGAGATCCTACCACCTTCCTAGGTAACTCATTCCAGTGCTTCACTACTCTTCTAGTGAAACAGTGTTTCCTAATATCCAATCTAGACTTCCCACACTGCAATTTGAGACCATTACTTCTTGTTCT
Source organism: Macrochelys suwanniensis (assembly GCA_033296515.1). Lineage (NCBI taxonomy): Eukaryota > Metazoa > Chordata > Testudines > Chelydridae > Macrochelys > Macrochelys suwanniensis. The sequence goes on along the minus strand of CM065787.1, from coordinate 497,263 downwards.
GTCACCTGCCACCACTGAGAATAGCTGAGCTCCATCCTCTTTGGAATCCCCCTTCAGGTAGTTGAAGGCTACTATCAGATCACCCCTCACTCTTCTCTTCTGTAGACTAAATAACCCCAGTTCCCTCAGCCTCGCCTCGTAAATTATGTGCCCCAGCCCCCTAATTATTTTCATTGCCCTCTGCTGGACTCTCTCCAATTTGTCCACATCCCTTCTGTAGTGGGGGCCCCAAAACTGGACGCAATACTCCAGGTGTGGCCTCACCAGTGCTGAATAGAGGGGAATAATCACTTCCCTCGATCTGCTAGCAATGCTCCTACTAATACAGCCCACTATGCCGTTGGCCTTCTTGGCAACAAGGGCACACGGCTGACTCATACCCAGCTTCTCATCCACTGTAATCCCTAGGTCCTTTTCTGCAGAACTGCTTAGCCAGTCGGTCCCCAGCCTGTAGCGGTGCATGAGATTCTTCCTTCCTAAGTGCAGAACTCTGCACTTGTCCTTGTTGAACATCATCAGATTTCTTTTGACCCAATCCTCCAATTTGTCCAGGTCACTCTGGACCTTATCCCTACCCTCCAGCGTATCTGCCTTTCCCCCCCAGTTTAGTGTAATCTGCGAACTTGCTGAGGGTGCAATCCATCGCATCATCCAGATCATTAATAAAGATGTTGAACAAAACCGGCCCCAGGACTGACCCCTGGAGCACTTTGCTTGATACCGGCTGCCAACTAGACATCGAACCATTGATCACTACCTGTTGAGCTCAACAATCTAGCCAGCTTTCTATCCACCTTATAGTCCATTCATCCAATCCAGACTTTTTAAATTTGCTGGCAAGAATACTGTGGGAGACCGTATCAAAAGCTTTGCTAAAGTCAAGATAGATCACGTTCACTGCTTTCCCCCTATCCACAGAGCCAGTTATCTTGTCATAGAAGACAATCAGGTTGGTTAGGCATGACTTGCCCTTGGTGAATCCATGTTGACTGTTCCTGATCACATTCCTCTCCTCCAAGTGCTCCTTGAGGACCTGCTCCATGATTTTACCGGGGACTGAAGTGAGGCTGACCGGTCTGTAGTTCCCTGTGTTCTCTTTCTTCCCTTTTTAAAATATGGACACTATATTTGCCTTTTTCCAAACATCCTATCAGATGCTTCCATTTCTTCAGACATTCTTCAGACATTCTTCCATTTCTTCAGATGATCATTTCAGCCTTGATTTGTTGTCCCAATTTCTGAACAGACCTGAACATTGATAACATGCAGGTAGGGAATTAAGACCATTCCCATGCTGGAATTAGCTGTTCCTTTTCTACAGTTCTCCAGAAGTTGAACATCAGACTCTTGTTCATAAATTGTTGTTGGAGTGGATCTTACAGCTCCAGTTATCATGGGAAGTGCAGATGACTGCACAATGTCCATCTCGACAAGGTTACCAGGAGCAGAATGTAGCCAGAAAAGGGAGGTGTATTCAAGAACTGGACAAACTATTGATCAATGTGGTGTTGTCACTGTCCTACCACATGAACCCCAATTGAGGCTGGCAATACACATAGAAGATTCAGTCTCTTCTTTGGTTTGGCCACCATCTTTCTGAGTTGTGGTCCAAACCTTAGTTCTGTGTCCTTGGTCACTCCAAGGTAAACCAGGTTCCTCTCAATAGCAATACTTTCTCCATCCAATGCCGATTTCAGACTACAGTTGAACCTGTTGGGTAAGGAAGGTGGACTTTGCTTTTGCTGGATTCTGCTGGAATTTATGTTCATTTGCCCATCTAATTACAATTCCCAAGTCCTCCTTCAATGCATCTGTTTCATGAGCTGTAATATGAAGCACAAAATCATCTGTATCTGTGTATGCAGATGATGTCACAAGAGGTTCAGTTTTGGGACCAATTTTATTTAATCTTTTTATTACTGACCTCAGCACCAAAAGTGGGAGTGTGCTAATAAAGTTTGCAGATGACACAAAGTTGGGCGGTATTGCCAATTCAGAAAAGGATCGGGATATCCTACAGGAAGATCTGGATAACCTTGCAAACTGGAGTAATAGTAATAGGATGAAATTTAATAGTGAGAAGTGTAAGGTTATGCATTTAGGGATTAATAACAAGAATTTTAGTTATAAGCTGGGGACGCATCAGTTGGAAGTAACGGAAGAGGAGAAGGACCTCGGAGTCCTGGTTGATCACAGGATGACTATGAGTCGCCAATGTGATGTGGCTGTGAAAAAAGTTAATGCGGTCTTGGGATGCATTAGGCGAGGTATTTCTAGTAGAGATAAGGAGGTGTTAGTACCGTTATCCAAGGCATTGGTGAGACCTCATTTGGAATACTGTGTGCAGTTCTGGTCTCCCATGTTTAAGAAGGATGAATTCAAACTGGAACAGGTACAAAGAAGGGCCACTAGGATGATCCGAGGAATGGAAAACCTGTCGTATGAAAGGAGACTCAAGGAGCTTGGTTTGTTTACCTTAACCAAAAGAAGGCTGAGGGGAGATATGATTGCTCTCTTTAAATGTATCAGAGGGATAAATACCAGGGAGGGAGAGGAATTATTTCAGCTCAGTACCAATGTGGACACAAGAACAAATGGATATAAACTGGCCATCAGGAAGTTTAGACTTGAAATTAGATGAAGGTTTCTAACCATCAGAGGAGTGAAGTTCTGGAATAGCCTTCCAAGGGAAGCAGTGGGGGCAAAAGACCTATCTGGCTTCAAGATTAAGCTAGATAAATTTATGGAGGGGATGGTTTGATGGGATAACATGATCTTAGTCAAAGGTCAATTAATTGCCATCAGTGGTAAATAGGACCAATGGTCAATGATGGGATGTTAGAAGTTACTACAGAGAACTTTTTCCTGGGTGTCTGGCTGGTGAGTCTTGCCCACATGCTCGGGGTTCAGCTGATCGCCATATTTGGGGTCGGGAAGGAATTTTCCTCCAGGGTAGATTGGCAGAGGCCCTGGAGGTTTTTTGCCTTCCTCTGCAGCATGGGGCATGGGTCACTTACTGGAGCATTCTCTGCATCTTGAAGTCTTTAAACCATGATTTGAGGACTTCAATAGCTGAGACATAGGTGAGAGGATTATTCCAGGAGTGGGTGGGTGAGATTCTGTGGCCTGCATTGTGCAGGAGGTCAGACTAGATGATCATAATCGTCCCTTCTGACCTTAAAGTCTATGAGTCTATGGGCTTGTCTTCACTACCCGCCGGATCGGCGGGTAGCAATCGATCTATCGGGGATCGATTTATCGCCTCTCATTTAGATGCGCTTAATTGATCCCCGAACGCGCTCCTCGTCGACTCCGGAAATCCACCTCAGTGAAAGGCAGAAGCAGAGTCAACGGGGGAGCGGCAGCGATCGACTCGCCGCCGTCCTCACGGCCAGATAAGTCGATTACGATACGCCGACTTCAGCTACATTATTCACGTAGCTGAAGTTGTGTATCGTAGATTGACCCCCCCCCTCTAGTGTAGCCCAGGGCTAAGAGTCTATGAGCTGAAAGTCCAGCAGAAAAAGAAGAGGATTTAAAACTGAGCCCTGAGGAACTCCCACCTTGAGTAGCCTTGTCTTTGAAAAAGTACTATTTAGTCTCACTGTTATTTTCCAGTGCTGTAAGAAATCTCTTACCCAGAAGCACTCAGAATTGCTAACCACTTTAATGCCAAGAGCAGCATAAATGGCCAGTGCCCCAATGCTGCATGCCCCTATGCTGATGACTGGGGGTCAGAGAGAAAGCAGTCAGTTATGCTGGCCTTGTTCCCCTATCCCAAGGCAGGGCCGGTGCAAGGAAGTTTCGCGCCCTAGGCTAAAATTCCTTGCACCGGCCCTACGCCCCCCACACAGCTAACCCCGCCCCCCCGGTAGCCAGTCCCCCCCACAGCGGCTCTCCCCCCCCCGCCGGCAACTCAGCCCCCCCCCCTTCCACAGCAGCCTCTCCTCGCCCGCGGTGCCCCCTCAGCTCCCGGCTCAGCCGCAGAGCCGGGAGGGCGGGCGGCAGCCGCAGCCAGCCGCCCCCCCGGCTCCCGGCGCCCTAGGCGACTGCCTAGGGTCGCCTAGTGGGCGCGCCGGCCCTGTCCCAAGGCAATCCCTGTGCACTACCATCGCGAATACACATTACATCTCTAGTTGCCTATGGGTGTCAGAGTGATGCTGCCGGAGACCTCACCACAAACTGAGGGGCAAGTAGACCAAGGGACCATTGATTGTTTAGCTGTCATATTATGATTTCCTTGGTTGTTCTCTCTATCACCTGAACAGTACCACGGTGCATTAAACTTTCCTGTGAATGTTGTTTAATTGCTGCATCGCCACCCCCAGTCATCAGCATAGGGGTGTGGAGAATTTGGATTTGTAAAAATGGTTAGCGAGTCTGGGTGCAGAAACTTGGCTACACTAAGGAAATTTGCCCAACCCGTGACACCTGCTTCTGAGAGGGTGGGTGCACTGCCCCTTCTGAAAATCAGGCCTCATTGAGATGTCTCAAGGAGGGCCCTCAAAACCAGAGGCCACCAAAATCATGAGTCTTTGGAAAGTCTTGCCCTAAAGTCATGCAACCTTTCATGGTGAGGATTCAGACTCCTACAGGAAACAAGAACATGCCAGTCACATGAGGACACAGAGACAAATGGTCAGTGGGATGCTCTTCCCCCTTTTATGACCGGGATCCTGTACCTGGAAGCATCAACGCAGCTCAACCACGATAAAGCTTGTGGATTTCTGCTGCCAGGGCTTGACTGAACCAGCCTAAGTAACAAAACAAAGCCTGATTTCACCTCCTCAGCAGTAATCAACGCAGCAAGCACGTCCACCTACCCACCTCCTCCAGCACAGCCAGCAGGATCTGGGGCGCTTCATTCACATGCAGAGATGTTCTATAGAAATAGGCTGCATGTGACATTAACAATCTGATAGCAAACCCCAGTCAGGGCAGAGATAGCGTCTCTAATGACCATGCTAGCTCCATAAAGCAATCCCACTCGACACTGCAATTCATTCCAAAGGCCAGGAAGGAGGAAATGAACAGCAAAGAGCTATTAGTCCAATTGCACCCGCCCTGGCAGTGGCTAGTATCCACCAGGCCCTCTCATTTCATCCTGGACTCATCTTGAAAAGCTCCATCTACTAAGTGGCCCTGCACCAATTTTCCACTGTATCCAATCCCATTATTACTCCTGAACTCTGAACCAACTCCCTAAGGCTATGGCTACACTACAGAATTAGGTTGAAATTATAGAAGTCGATATTTTAAAACCTGATTTTATGAAATCGATTGTGTGTGTCCCCACTAAAGAGCATTAAGACCATGAGGTCGACGGACTGTGTCCACAGTAGCGGGGCTAGCGTCGACTTTCGGAGCGTTGCATTGCGGGTAGCTATCCCACAGTTCCCGCAGTCTCCACCACCCATTGGAATTCTGGGTTGCGATCCCAAAGCCTGATGGGGCAGAAAACATTGTCGCTGGTGGTTCTGGGTACACGTCATCAAGCCATCAAACGTCCCTCCCTCCCTCCGTGAAAGAAATCTTTTTCGCGCCTTTTTTCCGGGGTTTCCGGGTTTGCTACGGAAGCCTGCTCAGCTCACAATTACCGTACATCTCCAGCGTATGCCTGGACATTAGGTCTAGTGGGGATTCAGTCATGCTGTAATACAGGCAGAGGGATAGCTCAGCGTCCTGAGCGTTGGCCTGCTAAACCCGGGGTTGCGAGTTCAATCCTTGAGAGGGCCAGGAGATGATGATGGATATCAAGCCTATTGAACCATCTGCAGCTAGAAGGGAAGGCACCTAACCCTTGTTTCCCGGCATATTGTACCATCTGCTGTTAGAAGGAAAGGAGCCTAACCCTTGCTCCCCCGTCCCTCCAAGAAGGCAGCAGCATGGGGAGCCTAAAATCCTTTTGCGCCTTTTTTCATGCGGGCGCCATATTGCTGACACCATTGTTATCCACCCGCCGCTTCTGCTCCCACTCTGCTGTCCTGCAGACACCATACCAGGGAAAGAATGGAGCCCGATCAGATCACCGCGGCTGTTATTGCCATTATGAACACCACACGCATTGTCCAGGAGTATATGGAGAACGAGAACCAGGAGCTGCTACAGCTACAGCAGGCGAGGAGGTGACAGCAGCACCCTGAGGACAGTGATGAGGACATGGAAACAGACCTCTCTCAAAAAAGGCCCCCCCCGCAAGGTGGACATCATGGTGGTAATGGGGCTTGTTGATACAGTGGAACGCTGATTCTGGGCCCGGGAAACAAGCACAGACTGGTGGGACCACATAGTGCTGCAGGTCTGGGATGAATCCCAGTGGCTGCAAAACTTTCGCATGCGTAAGGGCACTTTCATGGAACTTTGTGAGTTGCTTTCCCCTGCCCTGAAGCGCCAGAACACCAAGATGAGAGCTGCCCTCACAGTAGAGAAGCAACTGGCGATAGCCCTGTGGAAGCTTGCAATGCCAGACAGCTACCAGTCAGTCGCGAATCAATTCGGAGTGGGAAAATCTACAGTGGGGGCTGTTGTGATGCAAGTAGCCAAGGTGATCACTGAGCTGCTGGTACCAAGGGTTGTGAGTCTGGGAAAGTGCAGCTCATACTGGGTGGCTTTGCAGCAATGGGGTTCCTGAACTGTGGTGGGGCGATAGACGGAACCCATATCCCTATCTTGGCACCGGACCACCAAGCCAGCGAGTACATAAACCGAAAGGGTTACTTTTCAATAGTGCTGCAAGCACTGGTGGATCATAAGGGATGTTTCACCAACATCAACGAGGGATGGACGGGAAAGGTACATGATGCTCGCATCTTCAGGAACTCTGGTCTGTTTCAGCTGCTGCAGCAAGGGACTTTCTTCCCAGACCAGAAAATAACCGTTGGGGATGTTGAGATGCCTATAGTTATCCTTGGGGACCCAGCCTACCCCTTAATGCCATGGCTCATGAAGCCATACACAGGTAGCCTGGACAGTAGTCAGGACCTTTTCAACTATAGGCTGAGCAAGTGCAGAATGGTGGTGGAATGTGCATTTGGGCGTTTAAAAGCTCGCTGGCGCAGTTTATTGAGTAGGTTAGATCTCAGCGAAACCAATACTCCCATTATTATTACTGCTTGCTGTGCGCTCCACAATATCTGTGAGAGTAAGGGGGAGACGTTTATGGCAGGGTGGGAGGTTGATGCAAATCACCTGGCCGCTGGTTATGTGCAGCCAGACACCAGGGCTATTACAAGAGTACAGCAGGGTGCGTTGCGCATCAGGGAAGCTTTGAAAACCAGTTTCATGAATGGCCAGGATGCTGTGTGAAAGTTCTGTTTTTCCCCATTAATGAAAAGCCCTGCCCCTTCATTCACTCTACTTCCCTTTAACCAAACCACCCTGCCCTCCCCCCTCGGTCACCGCTTGCAGAGGCAATACAGTCATTGTTGCTTACAAATCATGCATTCTTTATTAATTCGTAAAACAAAGAGGGGGAACTATGGGGGTAACTGCCACGGTCGCCCGGGATGGGTGGTGGAGGAAGGGAAGCACCAGGATGGGTGGTGGAGGAGGGGATGAGGGAAGGACAAGGACATACAGCACTTTAAAACTTATTGAATGCCAGCCTTTTGTTGCTTGGACTGTTCTCTTGGCTTGAGTGGTTGGGTGCATGGAGGCCGCCCAAACGCGTTCTTGGGCGTCTCGGGGATGAGGTTATGGGACTTGGGAAGGAGGGCTGTTGGTTACACAGGGGCTGTAGCGGCGGTCTGGGCTCAGGCGGCCTTTCCTGAACCATACGCTTTTCCTCAGCCATAAGCTGGAGGATTTCCGTTTGAGCCTCCAGTAGCCTCAGAATTGCATCCTGCCTTCTCTCTGCACGCTGACGCCACCTACTCTCTTCATCCCGCCGCTGTCTCTCTTCATCCTGCCAGTCATTGTCTTCAGCACGCCACTTGTCCACGCGATCAAATTCTGCCTTCCTGGACTACGACAGTGTCTGCCTCCACGCATTCTGCTGGGCAGTTTCAGTGTGGGAGGATTGCATGAGCTCTGAGAACATATCGTCTCGATTCCTTTTTTTTTTACTTCTAATCTTCGCTAGCCTCTGGGACGGTGATGAAAGGGGTGGCGTTGAAATATTTGCAGCTGCGGGAGGAAACAAATGGGAGAGAAGTAGTTTAAAAGACACATATTAGAGAACAATGCTCCAAACATTACATAGCACATGTGCATTTGGTCCAAGGTTGCACTTTGCCTGTTATATTGAGGGTCTGCCGGTTTGGTGTGAGAGATCACACAAGCAGGTCCGGCGGGCAACAGAACTCAGCTTGCAGGCAGCCATGGTAAGCCACAGTCTATAGGATTCTTTAACCTTCATAACATGTGGGAATGGTTTCAAACAGCAACCCCCTCATTTCCCATAACAAACAGCCTTTGGGCTGGCAATTTAAAAAGGGTTGGCAAATGAAAAGGGAGGGGCGGCGGTTTTTGGGTTAACATGCAGCGCGAACCTAATCGACACCCTCCCCCCAAGATGTTCGCTGTTCCCCCTCCCCCCACCGCGTGGGTCACAGCGGGGAAGATTTCCGTTCAGCCACAGGCAAACAGCCCAGCAGGGACGGACCCCTCTGAATACCCCCTTAATAAAATCCCCCTATTTCAAACAGGTGACCATGAATGATATCACTCTTGTGAGGATAACACGGACAGATAAAGAACGGATGTTGCTTGAATGCCAGCAAACATCGGGACCATACGCTGCCATGCTTTGCAATGCCATGATTTCAGACTACGTGCTACTGGCCTGGCGTGGTAGAGTGTGTTACCACGGAGCACAGGATAAGGCTGCCCTCTCAAGAAACCTTTTGCACAGGCTTTGGGAGTACATCCAGGAGAGCTTTCCGGAGATGTCCCCGGAGGATTTCCGCTCCATCACCGAACATGTTAACATAATTTTCCAGTAGCTGTACTGGCCGTGAATTAATCATTAAACATGCTTGTTTATAAAACATGTATTACTTTCACAGAGGTACACTCACCAGAGGTCCCTTCTCCTGCATCAAGCATGCCTTGGGTGGGTTCGTAGGGTACTGGCTCCAGGGTGACAAAAAGTTCCTGGCTCTCGGGGAAAAGGGCTTCTCCGCTTCCTTGCTGTGTCTGTGCGCTATTTTGAGCATGATTATCATCATCTTCCTCTTCCCGAAAATGCTCCTCGGTGGTTTCTGATGATCCACATACAGAGTCATACCACATGGGTGGGTCAGTGCTGGCTGCACCCCCTAGAATGGCATGCAGCTCATCATAGAAGTGGCATGTCTGGGGCTCTGACCCAGAGCGGCTGTTTGCATCTCTGTTTTTTTGGTAGGCTTGCCTGAGCTCCTTAATTTTAACGCGGCACTGTTGCACGTCCCTGTTGTAGCCTCTGTCCTGCATGCCCTTGGAGACTTTGGCATATGTATTGGCATTTCGCCTTTTGGACCGTAGTTCTGCTAGCACGGTTTCATCTCCCCATACAGCGATCAGATCGCGTACCTCACGCTCGGTCCATGCTGGAGCTCGTCTTCGGTTCTGGGACTCCATCATGGTCATCTCTGCTGATGAGATCTGCACTCACCTGCAGCTCACCACGCTGGCCAAACAGGAAATGAAATTCAAAAGTTCGCAGGGCTTTTCCTGTGTACCTGGGCAGAGCATTCGAGCTCAGACTGCTGTCCAGAGCGGTCAAATGTTGCACTGTGGGATAGATCCAGGAGGCCAATACCGTTGAATTGCATCCTCACTAAGCCTAGATCGATTCGGCAATATCTCTTTAAGCGCTAATCCCCTCGTTGGGGGTGGAGTGGCGAGATCGATTTTAAGAGCCCTAGAAGTCGATGTTAAGGGCTTCATCGTGTGGACGGGTGCACGGATCAATCGATATAATGCTAATAAATTCGACCGAAACTCGTAGTGTAGACCAGGGCTAAGATAGCATTGGCTCATTCAGCAGATTGCACCAGAGGAGAAAAGATGGACTGCCAGCGTGCCTGAATATTATAGGACCAAAACAGTGCAATGGTCCTGATTCTCTTCTCCCTTGGAGTGGTGTAAGTCTGGAGAAATTCCACAGCCAGTGAATTTACAGCAGGTTAAAGTGGGTGCAACAGGAAAAACTCCATCAAGGCAAACCAGCATAAATAAGAGACTCTAGCTGGGTGCCACCTGTACACTGCACCACTTTAAATCAGTTCCTGAACCCAGTTAGTTAAAATCAGTGCAGCCCTCTGTGTGTGTGGATGCTCTGAAACTGGGGTAAAAGTGACCAGGACTGATTTAGTTTAATTCATTTGGCTACTGAATGTTACCATTGGTATCAGCCACTCTCAGACCGAATTCAGAGCGTTCACACGTAGGGGTTGCCCTGAGCTCACTAAATGGGTTTAGTTAAAATGGTGCCATATGTGGATGTAGACTGGGCCTTCAAATACAGAAAGCTGTGACTACCCTGGATACGGCTCCTCATTAGACGCCACATAAACAGGAAGGTTCTGATCATCAAAGGTATTTTGGTGCCCTATCAATGAGAGTTTTCTTTTTTGGCATCTAGCAGGGTCCAATAGTATCTGTGTAAGTAAGTATGTGAGATCGCCTGACCAATGGGAGTCCTGCAGGGCTTGGGCACTAGGGTGACCAGATGTCCTGATTTTATAGGGACAGTCCTGATTTTTGGGTCTTTTTCTTATATAGGCTCCTATTACCCCCCACCCCCATCCCGATTTTTCACATTTGCTGTCTGGTCACCCTGATTGGGCACACAGAGGTGACAAGTTCTATCCCCAGGCCAGTGGGGTTTTTTCATAGGCAGGAGCTCAGATTGGAAGTACTTTGCACCACAGCTCTTGCAGCTGTTCCAAGCACTGATGGTTCGTGCCAATGGGAATCCCACAGTCAGGGGCAGCTCTAGGCACCAGCAAAACAAGCAGGTGCTTGGGGCTGCAAATTACCAGGGGCGGCATAATGCTGGGGCTCCAGCTCCGACCTGAGGCAGCATCCTGGGCTGGATCCTGACTGCCCCTGACCGCCTGTTGCTCTGACTGGCTGAGCCGAACGCATGCCGGGGCCGAGGCGAGGATGAGCAGGGCTGGGATCCAGCAGCAGCCCCAGCCCCCGGCGGTGGGAGCGGCGGGAGCGGGAGATGAGTCCTCGGACAGCGAGGGGGAGCACGAGGGCCCCCAGAAACTCATCCAGAAAGTGTCCACCTCGGGCCAGATCCGCAGTGAGGTAAGAGCCGGGATTGGGCAGGATGGTCCCCGGGACACCCGGGGAGCTTCTGCCTTCTGGAGCCCCAGAGGGTTACACTGCTGACTGAGCTAGAGGAGAAGGCGGACAGGGACGGAGAATCTCCCACGTCGCTAGGTGAGTTGTGCCAAGGGTTCATTACTCTCCCTCTTACAAAAGTGCACCTTATTTCGAGGCTGAATTGGTCTAGCTCCGCCTTCCAGGGCACCAGAACGGGGGTGGGACCCGGAGGTCATGGCCCCATCATTTGTTACCGGCCATAAGGGTGAGCAATGGGGGGAGGGGCGGAGAGGAGTGAGCAGGGGGCGGGGTCTTGGGGGAAAGAGGCAGTGGGAGAGGTGGGGCCTTGGGGAGAAGGGGTGGTACAAGAGGCGGGGCCATGGTTCTAGCATGTGTGCCCCCCCCCCCTTTAGGGCACATCCACCACTCCGGCACTGGCCACCCATACACAGCTTTAAAAACCACACCCAAATCTGCCGAGTTATGTGGGAGCTGCAGTCAGCGGGGTGTACACAGCTATCTGCCTGGCAGCATTTGTGACACCAGTCTGCTGGTCCCTCCAGCTTTACAATCTCTTCTTTCACGACTGGGCGTGCTCCTGAGATCAGTCAAGTAAGTTACGCTGCCCCTCTTTGCTTATTTCAAAGGGACACTTCTCCCCTTTGTCCAGGAGCAGGGTTCCCCGGGAACCAGCATTTGACTCAGTTCTGAAGCTCCCAGCACTGAAAACCCAGAGCCAGGGCCAGCTCTGGCTTTTTTGCCGCCCCAGGCCAAAAAAAAAAGGCTAAAGCGGAATGTGCCACCCTAAGATCGGCCTGAATGCCGCCCCTTTTAATGTGCCGCCCCAAGCATGTGCTTCCTAGGCTGGTGCCTAGAGCCGGCCCTGCCCAGAGCCAGCAGCTTATTTGGGGTCATGGAAACTAAAACGAATGAGCAAACAAAACACAGAAGAAAAGTTTAGTGGGTAAGGAACTAACCCAGCCAGTGTTGGTTTGGGAGCAGTGAGCTTTGGGCACAGAGCAGAGTTTTGGAAACCACGCTGGTTTCCCCAGACATGTTAAAGCCATTTCAAAGGATTTTCTGTGCGATCCAAAAATGAAACAGCAACACAGGCAAGCCCCCAGGAATGCTGCTCTAGGGCAAAGGGAACAAAGCTAGGGCTGACTGGGAAACAAAAGGGTCTGATTTCAACATTTAACACAACACAAGTACACCTGGGCACAGGCGCCGACTTTCTGCTGCACCCCCCACTCTGTCCCAAGGCCCCGCCCCCACTCTGTCCCTTCCCCCAAGGCCCCACCCTCGCTATGCCTCTTCCCGTCCCCACTCTGCCCTCCCCCGAGGCCCCACTCCTTCCTGCTCCACCCCTCCCCCGAGGCCACACCCATGCTCCGCCTCTTCCTACCCTTGCTCCACCTCTTCCCGCCCACTGCCGAACAGCTGATTGGCGGGTGACTGGTGGGTGCTGAACCCACTATTTTTTTCTCGTGTGCGTGCCCGCCAGGGAGCACCCATGGAATCGGCATCTATGCACCTGGGTTATTTGTTGACTACGGAGGTTGCAGCGAAGGAAAATGAAATAGATTCGGTGGAAATCCTAATCCTCATCCACTAACATCAATAGGATTTACTTGGGGAGTAAAGCAAGCAAGAGTAGGGTTCTCCTTTCAGCTCGGTCACACTAATGTGCTATTCCCTGCTCCAAAAATTGTTTAAACAATCAAGCTACAGATTTGTATCAACTGGGAACCAGGCATTGCCAACATAGGCTCCAATTCAAAGATCCCTGAGAGCTTTTAGCATGCCAATTTGGTGCTTCTTTCATGGCCTTGACGCTCCGTGCAGGTGTCACAAAGCTCCGTTGGGATGCTGCCAACCCAAGGAGCTCAGAGCACCCTCTGTCCATTACAGGAGTGCCAGCTCCACCCTGAGCTGACTGTATCCTGGGTCAGACAGACTGATGGGCCAAGTAGCTGCTACACACTGTGCAGTAACCTGCGTGGAACTTGGAGGGAGGAGCCCAGGCTGCAGGAGGCAAGAGTTTGGAGGACAATCCCGGTAGTCAGTCTGTGTGCACATGGCTTAGGGTTGCCACCTGTCTAGGTTTTTCCAGGATTGTCTCTGTTTTGAGGTAGTCGATCTGGGAAATCTGTCATGGTGCTCAGGACACACTGCCAGCTGTTCTACAGGCTCAGGATCATCCTGGGTTTCGTACATTGCAGATCACAACAGCTGTAAGTGCACAGCAGTGCCTAAAACCCCATTTGTAACCAGAATTCAGGATTCCCTCACGCCTGTGGCTGCATGAACACGACACGCGCTAGGGAGAAACAAACGCAAAGGAGAAATGTGTAAGACAGCTCCCTGTAACCATGCAACAGCAATTTCAGGCCTGAGTCTCGATGCACTGATCCAGATCCGCACTTCCGAAGGTTAGGGGAGTCTGGAGCCAGGGTGTTACATTGCACCCCATAATGCTTTATAGAAATATGCTTATGAATGTAAATGACATAACTGGAATATGTTTTATGCTAGATATGCCATGTAACATATCTGTGCAAAGGTTATGTCCTTCTGCAAGTATTTGTATGAATGTATCATTCTTGTATCTGAAACTAGAAACATGAAATATAACTCTCAGGGCCTATTGTAATTATGCAAAGTGTGGGCCATTAATGGTGGTTTGGAATCTTGATAGGTTTCAGAGTAGTAGCCATGTTAGTCTGTGTCAGCAAAAAGAAAAGGAGTACTTGTGGCACCTTAGAGACTAACAAATTTATTTCAGCATAAGCTTTCGTGGACTACAGTCCGCTTCATCGGATGCATAGAATGGAACATACAGTAAGAGGATATTTATACATTCAGAGAAACATGAAAAGGTGGAAGTAACCATACCAACTGTAATAGGCTAATTAATTAATAGGAACTATTATCAGCAGGGGAAAAAAACTTTTGAAGTGATAATCAAGATGGCCCATTACAGACAGTTGACACAAAGGTATGAGGGTACTTAACTAGGATACTAAACTAGGGGAAATAGATTAAATTAACGTAATGACCGAGCCACTCCCAGTCTCTGTTCAAACCTAAGTTAATGGTATCTAGTTTGCATATTAATTCAAGTTCAGCAGCTTCTCGTTGGAGTCTGTTTTTGAAGCTTTTCTGTTGCAAAATTGCCACCTTTAAGTCTGTCACTGAGTAATTAGAGAGGTTGAAGTGTTCACCTACTGGTTTTTGAATGTTATGATTCCTGATGTCAGATTTGTGTCCATTTATTCTTTTGCGTAGAGACTGTCCGGTTTGTCCAATGTACATGGCAGAGGGGCACTGCTGGCACATGATGGAATATATCACATTGGTAGATGTGCAGGTGAATGAGCCCCTGATGGCGTGGCTGATGTGATTAGGTCCTATGATGGTGTCACTTGAATAGATATGTGGACAGAGTTGGCATCGGGCTTTGTTGCAAGGATAGGTTCCTGGGTTAGTGTTTTTGTTGTATGGTGTGTGGTTGCTGGTGAGTATTTGCTTCAGGTTGGGGGGCTGTCTGTAAGCGAGGACTGGTCTGTCTTGGCTCCCATTAACCAGGACAATTGACTGTAGATGGCTCTGTTTACTTGCAAGCCTTCCTGTGAGTCAGGCCAGGAAGAATGAAGGCTTGGGGGTCTCACAGGACATGTGACCATGTCACCTGGTACTGGAATCCATCTTAAACCTGGGGCTTTTCCATTTAGAAGGAGGGGTGGGGACCCAGAGAGACAGAAGATTCCTGCCTTGTGCCAAAGCCATATAAGGGGGTAGAACAGAACAAAGGGGGCTGCAGTCATGAGAAATCCCCCAGCTACCACCTGAGCTGGAACAAGGACTGTACCAGAGGAAAGGATTGTGCCCAGACTAGAAGGCGACTAGTCTGTCAAAGAAGCTTATTGGAACATCTCAGGGTGAGATTTACCTGCATTTAGTTTCCTACTGTATTAGGCTTAGACATGTGTGTTTTGTTTTATTTTGTTTGGTAATTTACTTTGTTCTGTCTGTTATTACTTGGAACCACTTAAATCCTACCTTTTGTATTTATCACTTTTTGCTTATTAATTAACCCAGAGCAAGTATTAATTCCTGGGGGAGCAAACAGCTGTGCATATCTCTCTGTCAGTGTTATAGAGGGCGAACAATTTATGAATTTATCCTGTATAAGCTTTATACAGGGTAAAACGGATTTATTTGGGGCTTGGACCCCATTGGGGTATCTGAGTGCTGGAGACAGGACTGTTTTCAGTCCTTAAACTGTTTTCAGTTAAACCTGCAGCTTGTGGGGGACATGGTTCAGACCTGGATCTGTGTTTGCAGCAGGCAAGTGTGTCTGGCTCAACCAGGCAGGGCACTGAAGGGAAAACGGGCTCAGAGGCAGTCTAGGCACATCAGGTGGCAGCCCCAAAGGGGTTTCTGTGATCCAAATCCTGTGGTGCCTAAATCCCTTCAGAGGCCCCTAAATCAGTTAGGTGTTACAATGCCAAAATACCTTCAAAAATCTGGGCCATTGTCAGTTTTCGAGGCACATTGGTGAACTCTAGGCCTTCATGGCAGCCACTTTGCTATACATGGCTCAGAGCGACAGAAGCCTCAGGGCTAGAGATGAGCAGTGATATGCCCCTGTTGTATTAACCGAGATGAAATATATGGGCCCCAAAAGACAAAGGTGTCAACGTGACCTTGAAACTTTCCAACTTAAACAAGGTTTGGGGTTTGGCATCCGAGACCTCAGCCAACGGAGTACCATGGCCAACACACCATTAAAAATCCTTTGTAACCTTTCATTAAAAATACAGAAAAGAAGGAAAACCAGTGAAAGCCTTTGCAATGTAAAGGATTAGGTGAGGCTTTCATTTAAACATCATCCCTTGTTCCCTTTTTCTGGGGAGAGATTTTGAACAGACAAGTCCCGGGTTTGACAGTGTCTTAGATGGTATCGAAGATGGTAATAACTGTCATTTTGGGGGAAATGAGAAGTTAGCTGAGAGAGGTCGGAGCTGTTGTTAAAGTCCAATCCTGTTTCCTAGCAGACAAAACAAGCCGAACACACGCAAAGGGAGAGGAAAGAACAGCAAAGAGAGAAAAATGCAGTTTCTGTCTCTGGCGTTGACGCTTTTGCAGTCTGGCTGCTGGAGAAACACCGGCCCAGCCCATGATCTGATCAGCCAGGGGCTGTTCAGGCCATTGCATTGATCTGCTTTCTGGGCACAGGCATACTGCAGTAGCCAGCTTCCCTCCTGCCCCCCCAAAGTCTCTTCTTTTGAGGCTCTCAAAAGGGGAGCAATGGGTGGATTTCATTGTGCCGAGCCTTTCATTGTGTCATCCACCAATTAGACCTAATTTCCGACACGCGAGTTTTGGTCCATTGATTTCTGGTCCCACACGTCTCTTGCTTACCAGTGAGGGTCAGTATCCCTTGGCTTAGCTGACATGCCTAAAAACCAAGCTGCTGTCCTCAGGGCAGGACTTCAAACCACAAGGATCAGAACAAAAATGGCAACTCCAGGGGAGCCAACAAACCATCCTTGTGCCTGGGGGTAACTCGTTCAGGCAGGATCCAGCCAGGAGTGTAGACTTGTCGCGCCGCCATGGGATGGGCTCAGTTGGAGAGTGTCTAGGTGAGGTTAATAGGAACGAGAAGGTCACTGCACACAAATCAACCCTACAGGAAATGGAAGCGAGAGGTTAAGGGTCTGGAAAATGCAACCGTGGGCACCGAAGACATAACAACAGTGCTGCTCAGAGAGAACAAAGTGCTACAGAGCAGGGCGGAGGGAAGGAGAGGAAGGCGGGAGGCCTGAATCCAGCCTCCTCTAAGGGTCAGTACCTGGCAGTGCCAGGCTACTTTTCCATCTGACTGACAGGATTCCATCTGACTGACAGGATTCACTTTCCCTTGTTCGGTAGATCCCCGTGCTGCACAGGATGGGCCAAGGTGCACTCCACTGGAACAGAGTACCCAGTGTGGCACCAAGCTGATCCCCTCAGCAGCTGGCACTGGAGTCTCTGCGGAAACCCGGCTGAGTTACTTTGGTGCTAGGCTGTGTGCAGCTTACACCTGCGGGAACCACATCGTCTCTTGCCACTTTTATTCCAAAATTGGAGGATTTAAGGCTTTTTACACTTTGACATGTGAGGTCGGCACTTTGTAGTTATAAACCATTAACTTTAACTTTTTGGATCTCAACGGCCACTGTCATTAAATACTTATTGGCTGACCTGCCCCCCCTGCCCCCCGCCATAATCTCCTGGAAGTGTGAACATTTAAATAGATAAAAATGGAAATGAAAATGCTCAAAATCCAGAATTTTGCACAACTGTGACAATTTAGTTTGATAAAAAAGGGCTTAATATAAACATAGTTTTTACTGAAGATATCAATCAAAATAAATGAATTCTGCCGAGCCAATGTTTGGTCCACACAGGCCTGGCCCCTGGGTGACTGCTCCCTGTGCCCTACCTACCCAACTCAAGATTCACCCTGCCCTGTGGCCATGGGGGAAAACTGCAGAGTGGATCCATCCAGAGTCTCTGGCCAGGAGAGGCAGAAGCAGCCAAAGCAGGGACCTCTGCACATTCAGGGAGCTGTCTACTGTTTTGACTGGATTTTCTTTGCCCTGTGCTGATTGGTTGTTTGCGCCAACCCTGCCCTTTGCTCCCGCTTCCTCCCAGCTCTGTCTACACTAGAGCTGGCTCAAGCTAGTGCACTACATGTAGTATACTATACACAGAACCATAGTAACTCCAACTCAGAAACCCATCCATGCAACAAACCTCGATGCCAACTCTGCCCACATACCTACACCAGCAACACCATCACAGGACCTAACCAGATCAGCCACACCATCACTGGTTCATTCACCTGCACATCTACCAATGTAATATATGCCATCATGTGCCAACAATGCCCCTCTGCTATGTACATCGGCCAAACTGGACAGTCCTTACGTAAAAGGCTAAATGGACACAAATCAGATATTAGGCATGGCAATATACAAAAACCTGTGGGAGAACATTTCAATCTCCCTGGACACACAATAGCAGATTTAAAGGTAGCCATCCTGCAGCAAAAAAACTTCAAGACCAGACTTCAAAGAGAAATTGCTGAGCTACAGTTTATTTGCAAATTTGACACCATCAGCTCAGGATTAAACAAAGACTGTGATCGGGGAAGGGATAGCTCAGTGGTTTGAGCACTGGTCTGCTAAACCCAGGGTTGTAAACTCAATCCTTGAGGGGGCCATTTAGGGATCTGGGGCAAAAATTGGGATTGGTCCTGCTTTTTGAGCAGGGGGTTGGACTAGATGACCTCCTAAAGTCTCTTCCAACCCTGATATTCTATGAATGGCTAGTCAACTACAAAAGCAGTTTCTCCTCTCTCGGTGTTCACACCTCCAGATCAGCTGCTAGCAGTGGACCTCATCCTCCCTGATTGCATTAACCATGTTATCTCAAACCTGATTCTGGCCTGCATATTTATACCTGCCTCTGGAAATTTCCACCACGTGTCTGACGAAGTGGGTCTTCGCCCACGAAAGCTTATGCTCCAATATATCTGTTAGTCTAGAAGGTGCCACAGGACACTTTGTCGCTCTTACATATAGCAGTGTCGCTGCGGCAGTGCAAGCAGGGGCTAGCTGCCAGACCATGTACCTCAGATCTCAGGCAGGATTGTACTCAGAACAACTAGCCCCTCCCATTGTGGCTACACTCAATCAGAGTTGGCACAGGTATATCTCCTCCAGCTGGGAACTGCAGCTTCAGCGTAGACACAGCCAGTCTCTTCAGCTTCGCTCCACCCCCGTGTCCCTTTTCTACCCTGCCCTGGCCCTTCCTCTTTCCCATTTCACTGATCCCCTCCTAACTAACCCCCTTCCCCACCCAGAAAAATTGTGGCACAAACACGATATTTGTTGCCCTCTCATTGTTCGCTCTGCTGGTGTGGTCTACCCCTCCCACACCCTACATCTGTCCCCCCCAATATTTGGACACCTGATAGGATTGGTTACTTTTTATTACTGTAACATGGGTCTTTGAGCATGAATCCAGGGAGAATGAGAGTGGCAAGGCCAGATCTGCAGCTGGCTGGAATCAGCAGAGCCCGATGGATGTCACTTCAGCTGCTGTCGCTCCAAGGAAGTCAATCGAACGAAGAGCTGGCCTATAGGTTTGCTGAGCTGAGCATCGGTGCATCTGCAAGAAGCTGAACCCTCCTTTTCTTTGAACCACGCTTAGAGCTTTGTTACAGCCTGCCAGCTGAGGCCAGCCGGAGCATCATAAACAGTTGAAAATAAAAAGCAGGGTCTGGGAGTGCCCTGAGAGGAGAGGCTCCCACAGAAGACGGAGCGTCAGAAAGCGCTTCCTTTGATTAACTAAAGGGCTGGTGTGCGTGGGAAGCCTTTACAGGCCTGCAGCTGCATATTGCAATGGTGATCAAAGCTGCTCCAGGGTGTAAGGCAGGAAGGCGTACAAGCACACACATACACACAAGCGCACACATACACACAAGCACACACATACACACAAGCGCACACATACACACATCAGAAAATACTTACGGCTGGAAAAGAAGGAAGAGATGGACGCTTCCTGGCTGCCAATTCAAATCAAGTACCTGGGGGCTGCAGGTCAGTCCAACCTCTGCAGGTGTCTATGGCAAGAGAGCTGGAGAAGGATGTAATAAGGGCAAGGAAATTACTCCAGTGACCTTCAGGGCTGCCTCACTAACACGGCGACCCCTGCTGAGCAGGCGAGCCTGGGGATTCTCCGGAAAGGGAAGCCAGCTGGAAAGGTGCCTGCAAAGGAAGGGAGCCATTGCACTGCTGCCCATCTTCGGAGTTGTTTCATGCACTGGACAGGAAGTCGCTCCCCCTTGCTTAGAGCAGGCACAACCACCCCAGGCATGCGCGTACCCAAGGGAAAGGGCAGATCTGCACTGCAGACACTATAAAAACAGCCCCTTCTTACCCTGCGAATCTGCTCCCTATGAGCAGCAGCGTTGGAACTGATTAGTTTGCTCATGGAGATACAGCCTCCTGCTTGGTATCTCAGGAGCCTGCGGGCCGGCCTGGCCACGGGGGAGGGAGCTGGAGTCTGTCCCCGTGGGCCCTGCGGGGCCGGCCTGGCCACGGGGGAGGGAGCCGGAGTCTGTCCCCGTGGGCCCTGCGGGGCCAGCCTGGCCACGGGGGAGGGAGCCGGAGTCTGCCCCTGTGGGCCCTGCGGGACCGGCCTGGCCACAGCGGGGAGCCGGAGTCTGTTCCTGTGGGCCCTGCGGGACCGGCCTGGCCATGGCGGGGAGCTGGAGTCTGTCCCCGTGGGCCCTGCAGGGCTAGCCTGGCCATGCGGGGGAGCCGGAGTCTGTCCGCGTGGGCCCTGCGGGGCCGGCCTGGCCACGGGGGAGGGAGCCGGACATTTCCTATTCCTAAACCACTTGGGTCCCTTTGGAAACCTCACCTGTGTAGCCCCGCCCCTGAGGCGTGGCTCCACCTCTTCCCTGGTGCTTGCTACTTGAAGCGGCTTCTTCCCGCTTTTTACGTGGGTTGGGGCCTGGGTTCTTTTTTGTGACACCCGGTGCCTCCACCCAGATGATTCCTCACCATGCCCGAGACACAAGGGACTCTTAGAGTTAGGGAAACCGCTGGGGAACAAAGCACGCCTTTCTTTGCTTGTTTATTTTGGATATGCTCTGCTGTCACAATGTTGACTACATGTCGTAGCCTGTTCTGGTGCCTGCCAGGAACCACCGGACCGTCTTCAGAACCGGCCCCTCCCTCTGTGTGCCTCGTCCTACCCAAATCTGGCTTGCTCAATCCTGCAAGCCAGCAAAGGTTCTGCTTCTTTGCATCCTCCCTCTCCCCTACTCCCCCAATCACAGCGCCAGCGTTCGTAGTGGGTGTGAACTCGATGCAGCTCCCACAAAGCTCTAACTTGACTTGATTAAAAGGAGTGTTTGTTCTCCCCACGGGTTTGACACAAACACACTTGGCAAATGCACCATCGTATCTAGTGTGCTGAAAAAAAGGGATTCAAAAAGTATCATTTCTAGAGCAACCCCCCCCGCCCCCATATGCTTTATACGCCTCCACCACAGCTTCCGCTCCACCCCAAAGCCTGGATCAATCCCTCTTTGGCCCTGGGATTCATAGGCTGGCCAGAGAGGCTATTCTTACCTCTGGCCAAATTGTGCATGCTGTGGAGTGACTGTCCAACCAGACAGTGGTTAGAGCAGAGTAGCCAGGACTCCTTAGTTCTGTTGCCATTTTAGGGAGATGGGTGTGATCTAGTGATTAGAGCAGTGGGTTGGGGCCAGGAGTCCTGAGTTCCAGTCCTGCTCCTGGGAGGGGAGTGTGGCCTAGTTGTTTCATTCACAACGTGCAAAGCTGGTTGCAGTTTAAGTCAAATCGATGAAGCCCTGTGCACTGCTCTGTCCATGCGGCTGGGTTACTTCCAGCCCAGCTCTCTGCGTTCTCTGTTCCACTGGTGTCCCCTCCATAACAGTGTCTCCAGGGAGCATTGGCCCTCTGACGCAAGCTCCACTGATCAGGATGCAGTGGTTAGAGCCGGGGACTAGACGCAGGACTCCAGGAGAGGAATATGGTCAAGTGGTTAAAGCAGAGGGGTGGGAACCAGCATTTTTGGCTCGGGGAGGGGTGGGTGGTCTAGTGGTCACAGCAGGGGAACAGAGAGGCAGGACTGGTGGATTCTGTCCCCAACCCTGAACCAAATTTGCTGGGTGATTTGGAACCAAATCCCAAGCTGAAGGGAGGTCTGCCCGCTAGCAATCACTGGAAGGTGTGTGCTCACCGAGACACAAACTGCTCCCTCCCCCACCAGACCCCTTGACAAGCAGACTGGGACCAGCATTGTAGAACCACGGGGCTGACTCACAGGCTTTCTGCAGCTGCTGGAAGGTGGCCGTCAGCAATGGCCTCTCCCAGCCATGGCCAGCCTGCAGCCCTTTGCAGTTTTCTCGCCCTCTGAACACCCCAGGGGTTGCCGTTCAGTCATGGAGAGCTGCAGCTGCACCACCAGGGAGGTGCCTGAGGGATACTGAAAAGCCAGGGAGTGAATGACAGGCAACAGGGTAAAACCTGACACTGCCATGGCCTGCGGGGTGACCTTAGCTGAGTCCCATCCCCGCCCGCTCTGTCTCTCACTCTGTGCCTGTGCATCCACCCACCTCGCCTGAGCGACGGGCATCCGCATTGCTAACATCCATCCAATGGGGTGCTCAGACAGCCCCAGAAGTGTCTGCATGCCTCACCCCCCTGGATTTCACTGGCAGTGAGGCACTGGAATGGCTTGGAGGATCTAGGCCTCAGATCTGATGATGAGCAGATCGTCCTAGGAACCTGTCGAACAGCAGAGCGCAAGGGGGGAGCCTGGCACCTCAGCTCACCAGGTGGACTCAAACACATTGATGCTATGGCTGGCGTGCGAGCACCCACCCGAGGGCTCTTCGTTCATCAAGAAGCAGACGCGGGAGTCAGCAGCTGCAGTCGGGGTGGGGCCGACGGAGCCCCCAGGCCCAGCCTGGATCTGGAACGCGGCGCTTGCGGCGCATTCAGAAGGGAGCTGGGGTCCTCTCATGCCCACAGCACCTCTACTGCTTGGCCTGCTCCACGTTTCCAACATGTCTGGCCCTTGGCTCTGGGCCTAGGCTGCACAATGCTCCAGCCCCAGTGCAACCAATTCCCAATCCAGCCCCTGCTGAGGCCAGCGAGATCTGTCACCGGGAGGAGGACTGGGCCCTTCCCATGCCCCCAGGGAAAGCCGCCCCCAGCAAACGTCAAGGAGAACATGTGTTGCGGGGGGTGGTGGTGGTGGTGGTGGTTGTTCTATCCACCCCTGCAAGCGCCCGTCCCTCTCCTCCTCTTGGGTTTGTACGAATGTGGGGCGCTCGCTCCCTCCCCTGGACCCAAAGCCTCTCACAGATTGGCTTTTGCTGGCTGCATCACACTGGGAGGATCACATTCCCCAGGACCCCTCGTCCTTGGGACGGGATCGTCCAGACAGGGGCCAGTGGCCAGCCTTAGAATCATAGAATCATAGAATCTCAGGGTTGGAAGGGACCTCAGGAGGTCATCTAGTCCAACCCCCTGCTCAAAGCAGGACCAACCCCAACTAGATCATCCCAGCCAGGGCTTTGTCAAGCCTGACCTTAAAAATCTCTAAGGAAGGAGATTCCACCACCTCCCTAGGTAACCCATTCCAGTGCTTCCCCACCCTACTAGTGAAAAAGTTTTTCCTAATATCCAACCTAAACCTCCCCCTCTGCAGCTTGAGACCATTACTCCTTGTTCTGTCATCTTCTACCACTGAGAACAGTCTAGATCCATCCTCTTTGGAACCCCCTTTTAGGTAGTTGAAAGCAGCTATCAAATCCCCCCTCACTCTTCTCTTCTGCAGGCTAAACAATCCCAGTTCCCTCAGCCTCTCCTCATAAGTCATGTGCTCCAGCCCCCTAATCATTTTTGTTGCCCTCCGTTGGACTCTTTCCAATTTATCCACATCCTTCTTGTAGTGTGGGGCCCAAAACTGGACACAGTACTCCAAATGAGGCCTCACCAGTGCCGAATAGAGGGGAATAATCACGTCCCTCGATCTGCTGGAAGTGCCCCTACTTATACAGCCCAAAATGCCGTTAGCCTTCTTGGCAACAAGGGCACACTGTTGACTCATATTTAGCTTTTCGTCCACCGTAACCCGTGGGTCCTTTTCTGCAGAACTGCTGCCCAGCCATTCGGTCCCTAGTCTGTAGCAGTGCATGGGATTCTTCCGTCCTAAGTGCAGGACTCTGCACTTGTCCTTGTTGAACCTCATCAGATTTCTTTTGGCCCAAACCTCTAATTTGTCTAGGTCCCTCTGTATCCTATCCCTACCCTCCAGCGTATCAACCACTCCTCCCAATTTAGTGTCATCTGCAAACTTGCTAAGGGTGCAGTCCACACCATCCTCCAGATCGTTGATGAAGATATTGAACAAAACCGGCCCCAGCAACGACCCTTGGGGCACTCCACTTGATACCGGCTGCCAACTAGACATGGAGCTATTGATCACTACCCGTTGAGCACGACCATCCAGCCAGTTTTCTATCCACCTTACCGTCCATTCATCCAGCCCATACTTCTTTAACTTGCTGGCAAGAACACTGTGGGAGACTGTATCAAAAGCTTTGCTAAAGTCAAGAAATAGCACATCCACTGCTTTCCCCTCATCCACAGAGCCAGTTATCTCATCATAGAAGGCAATTAGATTAGTCAGGCATGACTTGCCCTTGGTGAATCCATGCTGACTGTTCCTGATCACTTTCCCCTCCTTTAAGTGGTTCACAATTGATTCCTTGAGGATCTGTTCCATGATTTTTCCAGGGACTGAGGTGAGACTGACTGGCCTGTAGTTCCCCGGATCTTCCTTCTTCCCTTTTTTAAAGATGGGCACTACATTAGCTTTTTTCCAGTCATCCGGGACCTCCCCCGATTGCCATGATTTGTCAAAGATAATGGCCAATGGCTCTGCAATCACATCAGCCAAATCCTTTAGCACCCTCGGATGCAGTGCATCCGGCCCCATGGACTTGTGTTCGTCCAGCTTTTCTAAATAGTCCCGAACTACTTCTTTCTCCACAGAGGGCTGGTCACCTCCTCCCCATACCGTGCTGCGGCGTGCAGCCACCTGGGAGCTGACCTTGTCTGTGAAGACAGAGGCAAAAAAAGCATTGAGTACACTAGCTTTCTCCACATCCTCTGTCACTAGGTTCCCTCCCTCATTCAGCAAGGGGCCCACACTTTCCTTGACTTTCTTCTTGTTGCTCACATACCTGAAGAAACCCTTCTTGTTACTCCTAACATCTCCGGCTAGCTGCATGTAAGGCGTCGGAGGAAAGTCAGAGGCACTCATCAGCCACGGATTGCCCTGGTTCAAGCACAGCAGGTAAGAAGGGTCTAGGAACAGGAGGTCTGCCACAATGGATCAAGCCACCGGGCCATCAAACACAGCACCCTGCTGCCACTGGCTGTCAGCGCCTGCTGCACACAGCGTGTCCCAGGGCTGCGTGGCGTGAGCCCTGGTCTGTTTGCAAAGCAACTGAACAATAAGTCCCCACTGCTTTCAACTGGCATCGCTCCCACTAGTCGGAGGCTGCACAGGCGCTAGGCCTTCCGGGGACAAAACCTCCCCGCTGCAGCCCCATGTCTCCTGGCCATCACACCCCTGGGCAGATCATCGCATGGATCTCAGCACACCGAGAGGGGAGCAAATCCCCTTTGGCTCAGGAGAGGTGGCAGCTGGGGCCTGTGGCCTGACCTGCCGTGGAGGGTCCAATTGTGCACCATCCTAGAGCGAGTCTCTTATGTTTAAGACATTCCCGGGCAGTCCTTCGCTCAGAAGCCTGACTGCACCACTGTCACGGCACTGGGCCCCACAAGCTAGGAGCCCTCAGGAGCCCAGGGCTTCATCTCTAGCCTGGCATTCCCAGACGATCTTTGGGGTTAGCTACAGCACAGAGGGTCTCTGCTCAGCCTGGTTTGTAGGGAAAGAGGGGAACAGGGCAGCTGAGAACTGGAGTCGAGTCCTGTGGGTCTAGCAAAGGTTTTGATCCAAGAGCCTCTGGATCTGGCTCTGCTTACGGAGCGCCACCAGCCTGGGCTGATGGGAGCAACAGACGGCACCCCGAGCCGTCACAGTGCAGAACGCAGGCCTGAGCCGCCACGCTTAGACTTTGTTTTTCCAGAGGGTCAAGTTGTTTCCAAGGTTTCAAAATGTCCATGTTTGCTCAGAGCTTCAACAAAGAAGAAGTCGAGGCATTTCTGGTAGCCAGAGCTGGAACTACAGCACGGAGGTTTCTGTCCAGGGCCCGGAGCCTGATCTTCCAACCAGGGAGTATCTGGACTCTTTCCCCAAGGGACGTGGCACATTGTCCCTCACTCAGAGTCTTGGAATGGAGCCTGGATGTTTGTCTAAGAGCCGCTCCGATCCAGCCACAGGGTGTTGGGTTCAGAGCAGGACCCACTGGCCGTTCTGTGGCTTGTGTTGCGCGGGAGGCCAGACTGGATGACAACAATGGTCCCTTCTGGCCTTCAGCTCTGAAATGCACGAATACGGATGTGAGCAACACACGTAGCAACTGCGGGCAGATCCCCACAGAGGTCAAAATGGTCTGAAACAGCCACTGATCAGCTATGGCCAAGAAGTTCATCCAACCTTTCCCTGGCACAGAGAGGTGACTTCTGCTGGCCGCGCTTCTCCTCCAGGCTCTTGCTGAGCGGGCCAGGGATGAACCCACATGGATGGGAAGTTCTGGTGTGGCCCTGCTGGCTATCACAGTGCTGGAGCATTATTCTACACCTGACACTACCCCTGTGCTCCCAGCCAGGGGTGTGAGCAAGCCCTGGCTTCAGACAGCTGGGGGCTGGCAAGCCGGCTTAGATTCTGCCATTAAACCAGGGTAAACCTGGAGAAACTCATTGACTTCCAGGAAGTTAGTCTGAGCTTGAAGATGCTCTGGGGTATTTTCCATGGCAGGCCCTCGGTTCCACAACTCTTCCCCCTGCTTCCTCCAAGCCCCTCGGAGCCTGCTGGGAGGCCTTTTGGTCCCCGCCCATCACCCTACAACTGCAGGGAAGTCAGAGCATTTGCAATCATTAACGCAGTCAGTGACCTAGTGCAGCAGTTCTCAATAGGGGGAGTGCTGGAGGTGGTATTTAGGAGGGTGCTGGAGGGGGGGTGTCAAAGTCCCTCACCAAAGGCTCTTAAGCAAAGTAAGCTGCCACGGGATCAGAGGGAAGGTTCTCTCATGGATTGGTAACTGGTTAAAAGATAGGAAACAAAGGGTAGGAACTTCACTCCATTCTGAAAACTAAATGATCAGTTTTCAGAATGGAGTGAGGTAAATAGTGGTGTCCCCCCAGGGGTCTGTTCAGGGACCAGGCCTATTCAACATATTCATAAATGATTTGGAAAAAGGGGTAAACAGTGAGGTGGCAAAATGTGCAGATGATACAAAATTACTAAAGATAGTTAAGACCCAGGCAGACTGCAAAGAGCTGCAAAAGGATCTCTCAAAACTGGGTGACTGGGCAACAAAATGGCAGATGAAATTTAATGTTGATAAATGCAAAGTGATGCACATTGGAAAGCGTAATCCCAACTATACATATACAATGATGGGGTCTAAATTAGCTGTTACCACTCAAGAAAGATCTTGCAGTCACTGTGGATAGTTCTCTGAAATCATTCACTCAATGTGCAGCAGCAGTCAAAAAAGCAAACACAATGCTGGGAATAATTAAGACAGGGACAGATAATAGGACAGAAAATAACATGTTGCCTTTATATAAATCCATGGGATGCCCACACCTTGAATACTGTGTACAGATCTGGTCGCCCCATCTCAAAAAAAAAAAATTGGAATTGGAAAAGGTTCAGAAAAGGGCAACAAAAATGATTAGGGGTATAGAACGGCTTCCATATGAGGTGAAATTAATAAAACTGGGACTTTTCAGCTTGGAAAAGAGATGGCTAAGGGGAGACTGCTACAGATTAGTGACCGAGTGGATAGGCAGCAGTTCTGCAGAAAAGGACCTAGAGGTTACAGTGGACGAGAAGCTGAACATGAGTCAACAGTGTGCCCTTGTTGCCAAGAAGGCTAACAGCATATTGGGCTGTATAAGTAGGAGCATTGCCAGCAGATCGAGGGACATGATTATTCCCCTCTATTCGGCACTGGTGAGGCCTCATCTGGAGTATTGCGTCCAGTTTTGGGCCCCACACTACAAGAAGGATGTGGAAAAACTGGAAAGAGTCCAGCGGAGGGCAACAAAAATGATTAGGAAGCTGTAGCACATGACTTATGAGGAGAGGCTGAGGGAACTGGGATTGTTTAGCCTGCAGAAGAGAAGAATGAGGGGGGATTTGATAGCTGCTTTCAACTACCTGAAAGGGGGTTCCAAAGAGGATGGATCTAGACTGTTCTCAGTGGTAGCAGATGACAGAACAAGGAGTAATGGTCTCAAGTTGCAGTGGGGGAGGTTTAGGTTGGATATTAGGAAAAACTTTTTCACTAGGAGGGTGGTGAAGCACTGGAATGGGTTACCTAGGTACACAGGCGCCAACTTCCGGCGGCGCTGGTAGGGGCTGACGCCGGGCGACGTTGCGGGGCCCCGCCCCCGACGCCAGGTGACGTTGCGGGGCTCCGCCTCTGACGCCGACGCAACGTCGCCCGGCGTCGGGGGCAGGGCCCCGCAACGTCGCCCGGTGGTGAGGTGAGCTGGGCGCAGGCCCCGGGGCTGGCGGGGAGCTGCCTGTGGGTGCTGAGCGCCCACCAATTTTTCCCCGTGGGTGCTCCAGCCCCGGAGCACCCACGGAGTCGGCGCCTATGCCTAGGTAGGTGGTGGAATCTCCTTCCTTAGAGGTTTTTAAGGTCAGGCTTGACAAAGCCCTGGCTGGGATGATTTTAGTTGGGGTTGGTCCTGCTTTGAGCAGGGGGTTGGACTAGATGATCTCCTGAGGTCTCTTCCAACCCTGAGATTCTATGCTATGACTAAGGTCTATAAAATCATGACTGGTGTAGCGGAAGTAGATAAGGAAATGTTATTTACTACTTCTCATAACACAAGAACTAGGGGTCACCAAATGAAATGAATAGGCAGCAGGTTTAAAACAAATAAAAGGAAGTATTTCTTCACACAGCGCACAGTCTGTGGAACTCTTTGCCAGAGGATGTTGTGAAGGCCAAGACCATAACAGGGTTCAAAAAAGAACTAGATAAATTCATTGAGGATAGGTTCATCAATGGCTATTAGACAAGGATGGGCAGGGATGGTGTCCTTAAACTCTGTTTGCCAGAAGCTTGGAATGAGCAACGGGATGGATCACTTGATGATTCTCTGTTCTGTTCATTCCCTCTGGGGCACCTGGCACTGGCCACTGTCAGAAGACAGGATACTGGGCTAGATGAACCTTTGGTCTGACTCAGTAGGGCCAGTCTATGTTCTTATGTGTGTGCACACTGGGAGGGGTACTTGGGGGTGCTGGTGGAATTTGGGGGGTACTGCAGGGTGTGTGCACTGGGAGGGGTATTTGGGGGTGCTGGAGGAGGTATTTGGGGTGGTGCTGCAGGGTGTGTGCACACTGGGAGGGGTACTTGGGGGTGCTGGAGGAATTTGGGGGGTACTGCAGGGTGTGTGCACTGGGAGGGGTATTTGGGGGTGCTGGAGGAGGTATCTGAGGTGGTGCTGGAGGGGGTGTGTGCACTGGGAGGGCTATTTGGGGTGCTGGAGGAGGTATTTGGGCGGAGGTGCTGGGGTTGGTATCTGTGGCCCCACACCCTAGGTAGGGGGAGTCTCTCACTCGCTGTCACGGGGGCAGGGTGGCTGGTGCAGGCCTGGGACACAGCGTTAGCCTGTCAGTCAGTGTCTCCCTGCGGGGTTTGCCTCCTCCCCAGGGTGGGGAGCCAGGACCTGGGCCTGTCACCCTTCCTGGCTGGGCTCCAGGGTTCCGCAGCGGGGCAGGTGGTCCGGCCGAGAGGCACTTGGTGACTCCGCTAATCTGGTGGGGTGGGCGGGATCAGGCAGCCGCAGCCACAGGGGAGGGACCAATTGGGGCAGGGAGGTGGATCTTTCTGAGCTACAGCAAGCAAGGAAACATCCCGGACATTTCCCACGGAAAAATCCTCCCCGGTGGAGATTGGGTGGAGGGAGCAAACGAGAGGCGCTGTCCAGGAAACCCAGCCGTGTGGTAACCCAGCCCCGGTGCAACCTTCGGCTGGAGGCGTGTGTCCCTGGGAGCTGCAGCCGCGCTGGCTCATTCCACACACCATAAATGATTATTGAGCTGCTTGAATGAGCCTGAAATCTGACAGAACCAGAACAAAGCGGCAGCTGGAAATGTTTGATTCTCCTGTGGCAGGCTCCTTGCTGGCTTAGCTGAAAAAGCACCTGGACCCTCTCATCCAGCGTCCTTTTCAGGGGTGCGCTGGCTTTGTGGGGGCAGCAAACAGCCCCCTGCTGCCTCGCCCCTCCCCAGATACATGGGCACTGGGAGGCTCCTTGGTGCTTCCTGCTGGCCTGACAGTCCTTGAGGTCTAGAGGCTGCCAAGGCTTCCCCCACATGGGCCTGCCGGGGTGGGGGTGGGGAATCAGCTCTCCTGGGCTGCCACGGCCCGTGGAGATGGGGACAGTTGGGCCCTGGCCTGAGACCAGTCGCTCTAGGCCAGGGGTGGCCAACCTGAGCCTGAGAAGGGGCCAAAATGTATCAATGTACATTGCCAAAGAGCCACAGTGATACGTCAGCAGCCCCTCATCAGCTCCCCACCCCCCTCCCAGTGCCTCCCATCCACCGGCAGCCCCGCCGATCAGCGCTTCCCCCTCCCTCCCCACACCTCCTGATCAGCTGTTTTGTGGTGTGCAGGAGGCTTGGGGGAGGGGGAGGGGGAGGAGCGAGGGCACGGCAGGCTCAGGGGAGGGGGCAGGGCCTGGGGCAGAGCCAGGGGTTGAGCAGTGAGCCCCCCCGCCCCGCACATTGGAAAGTTGGCGCCTGTAGCTCCAGCCCTGGAGTTGGTGCCTATACCAGGAGCCGCATATGGCTCTGGAGCCACAGCTTGGCCACCCCTGCGCTAGGCTGTGGGTTCTTCGGTGGCAGCATGACCCTAAAGCAATCAACAGGATAAGGGCGGTTTGACCTGCCTGGGCAATTCCTGCAGCTTCTTCAGACCAGTTTACAAAGCAGAAGGCCGGGAGCTTGTCCATGCCTGGGGGACAAGAGAACTGGGTGGATTGAATGGGGCAGGGCTCCGAAGAGGAGTGTGCCAGAGCTCCAGCAGGACTATGGTCCTGGCTAGCTCGGGTCTCTTTTCAGCAACGAGCAGGCGCCTCCATTTCTTTTGACGGGGTTACTGGCCGAGTGCATGGGGGGAAGCAGGAGACGCGATGTATCTTGATGTTAGTACAGCTTTTGACAAGGTCCCACATGCCAGTCTCACAAGGAAACACGGCCCAGAGGAAATGACTATAACTGTACTATACACAACTGGCTGAAAGACTGTACTCAGAGTAGTTATCAATGGTTCGCTGTCAAACGGGGAGAGAGTCCTGCAGCAGTCTGTCCTGGGTCTGGTACTAGTCAACATGTTCATTAATAACTTGGATAACAGAGTGGAGAGAGTGCTTATCAAATTTGCGGATGACACCACACTGGGAGGGGTCACCAGCACTTTGGAGGACGGGATTAGAATTCAAAATGGCCTTGACAAATTGAAGAATTGGTCTGAAATCACCAAGGTGAAATTCAATACAGGCAAGTGCAAAGTACTGCGCTTAGAGGGAAAAATCTAATGCACAACTACACTATGGGGAATAACTGGGGAGGCGGCAGAACTGCTGCAAAGCTCTGGGGGTTCTAGCGGCTCACAAATGAAATATGAGATGTGAGGCAGCTGCGAAAAAGGCTCTTATCCTTCTAGGGTGTCTAAACAAGTGTTGTATGTAAGGCACAGGAGGGGAGCATCCCACTCAGCACTGGGGAGGCCTCAGAAAAAGCACTGTGTCCAATTCTATCTGTGTCCAAGTCTATAAGGTGCCACAGGACTCTGTGTCGCTTCTACAGATCCAGACTAACATGGCTACCCCTCTGATACTTGTGTCCAATTCTAAGGGCAGGTCTTCACTACCCGCCGGATCGGCGGGTAGCAATCGATCTATCGGGGATCGATTTTTCACGTCTCGTTAAAACGCGATTAATCGATCCCCGATCGCGCGCCCCGTCGGCGCCGGCAATCCACCGCATCGAAAGGCGGAAGCGGAGTCGACGGGGGAGCTGCAGCGATCGACTCGCCGCCGTCCTCATCCCCAGGTAAGCCGACTACGATACGCCGACTTCAGCTACGCTATTCCCGTAGCTGAAGTTGCGTATCGTAGATCGACCCCCTCCCCTAGTGTAGCCCTGGGCTGAGAGTCAGGAGTTAGGGAAGATGTGGACGAATTGGAAAGAGTCCAGAAGAGAACAAAAATGATCAAAGATTTAGAGACCCTGACCTGTGAGGAAAGATTAAAAACCTGGGCATGTCTAGTCTGGAGAAAAGAGGACTGAGGGGGTAGGTGACGAGAGTCTTCAAATAAGGACTGTTCTAAAGAGGACAGGGATCAATTTTTCTCAGTGTTCACTGAAGGTAGAACAAGACGTAATGGGCTTAATCTGCAGCAAGGGAGATTTAGGTTAGGTATTAGGAAAACTCTTTCTAACTCTCACGGCAGTTTAGCTCTGGACCAGGCTTCCCAGGGAGGTTGTGGAATCCCCATCGCTGAAGGTTTTTAAGAACAGGTGGGAAAACACATGTCAGGGCTGGTGTAGGTTGTACTTGGCCCTAATTCATCACAGGGGCTGGACTTGATGACCTCTTGAGGTCCCTTCTAGCCCTACGTTTCTGTGATGACCTCTGCTGCCCTGCTTTTCCAAAGCCAGAGAGCCCAAGTGGGAGCTTAGGAAGTGCTGGGTAGCCATTTCCCTGCAGCTCTGAGCCACTATCTGGCCTGAACGAGATGCTTTTCCTCCCTGTACTCCCTGAGATGGCAATATGATGCTCTGTACCTCAGGGGAACACCCTGCACCCCCATGTTCATCCTTATAATATGATTGTGTGGTATCCAATGCAAAGTTTGTCATGTCTTTGCATTGATTGGGGGCTGGAGCACATGACTTATGAGGAGAGGCTGAGGGAACTGGGATTGTTTAGCCTGCAGAAGAGAAGAATGAGGGGGGATTTGATAGCTGCTTTCAACTACCTAAAAGGGGGTTCCAAAGAGGATGGATCTAGACTGTTCTCAGTGGTAGAAGATGACAGAACAAGGAGTAATGGTCTCAAGTTGCAGAGGGGGAGGTTTAGGTTGGATATTAGGAACAACTTTTTCACTAGTAGGGTGGTGAAGCACTGGAATGGGTTACCTAGGGAGGTGGTGGAATCTCCTTCCTTAGAGGTTTTTAAGGTCAGGCTTGACAAAGCCCTGGCTGGGATGACTTAGTTGGGTTTGGTCCTGCTTTGAGCAGGGGGTTGGACTAGATGACCTCCTGAGGTCCCTTCCAACCCTGAGATTCTATGATTCTATGATTCTATGTCGGGTATCTTCGGAAGGCTCATGATGCACTGAGCATTGTTGTTATAGTAATATTATAGGTTGTAATTTCATGTATATAGTTATGAGGCTGAAAATGTGTCCTCATAGCTGAAAACAAGCCCAGACAAAAACTCTCCAAGAACAGAGGGGAAGTTCACACCTCATCAGGGCATGTATGGGACAAACCCAGCCCAGCCTCACAGGAACAAAGGACACTGGCCTAGGCAGCAACAAAGGCTCTGTTGGACTCTCAAGTGAGTCACCCCCCTTCCCTTGGTCAGTTTGGGACTACGATGAGGTAATGCTCACCTGGATCTGAAGGGGGGGGGCAAAGCCAAGAGGGAAGAAAGAACATGATAAAAGGGAGAGACGTTTGCCATGCTCTTCCTCTCTCTTCCACCTCCATCTACAGACATCACCACCAAGCGACTGAAGTGCTGATCAAAGGGGAGAGCCTGGCTGAAGGGCAACCAGCCAGCCTGTGGTGAGAAGCATCTAAGTTTGTAAGGGCACTGAAAGTGTTAAGATCAGTTTAGAATATGTTTTGCTTTTATTTCATTTGACCAAATCCGACTTGTTGTGCTTTGACTTATAATCACTTAAAATCTATCTTTGTAGTTAATAAATCTGTTTGTTTATTCTACCTGAAGCAGCGTGTTTGGTTTGGAGCATGTCAGAGACTCCCCTTGGGATAACAAGCCTGGTACATATACATTTCTTTGTTAAATTGACGAACTCATATAAGCTTGCAGTGTCCAGCGGGCATAACTGGACACTGCAAGACGGAGGTTCTTAGGGTTGTGTCTGAGACTGGAGATATTGGCTAGTGTCATTAGGTTGCACAATCCAAGCAGCGGCTGGACAAAAGTGCTCACTCACGTAGCTGGGAGCAGCTGACATGCCAGAGGCTGTGTGTGAACAGCCCGGGAGTGGGGTTCTCACAGCAGAGCAGGGTAAAGGCTGGCTCCCAGAGTCAAGGATTGGAGTGACCTGTCCAGATAGCACCAGGGGAATGTCACAGGCATCCCACCTGCCCTTGAGTGTGGAGGTACCTGTGACACATTCACAGGGCCCTGCACACCTGGGAGCTCCCACACAGGTCAGCCTGGCTTGATGGACAGGCGCGGCGTTCACAAGTGACAAATTGTGCCAAGCTGAAAGTCCCAGGAGAGCTGGTGCGGAGGGCCAGGATGTAGAGCAAAAAACCACCTGTGACAGCGAAGATGCAAATGGACGACCACTCTCTTGCTGGCTGCCAGACAAGCTGTCGGTGCCTGAAACACCGAAGATATGAGAACCGTATTAGGGTTTGACCAAGGCAGATCACAAATGTGTTTTGAATCTTCTGGGAACTAGACCCTGAAAGATGAGACAGTTGAAATGAGCAGGCTGTTGTCTCAAGCTGTGACATAAAATCAAACACAGAGCTCTGGGCTCAGCTGTTCAGGGCTGCAAGGCCAGACTTAGGACTGTTTTTGACCCTCTCTCTATCCCTCCTTTTAGGGACAGTGAGGACTCGTGGTGCAAGCACAGGCTAGGAGGAGCCCAGTACTCCTTTGTTCTAACCTCAGCTCTGGCACTTAGTTGGTGTGTGGCCTTGCACAAATCATGTAACTACTTTGTGACTCAGTTTCCCCAAACTGGCCTAATACTGCTTATCAATCTGCCTCACAGGGGGTTATTAGACAGCAGATGCCCAGCAGTGCTTTGAGAACACCCAGTGTTAAAGGAGCGCCCAGCGTCAGTCAGAGGGACGCATCAGCGCCAGATTGCCGAGGCATCATTTAGCACGACCGACTTGCTGGCCAAAGCCAGGCAACCTCCTTTGCTGCTGGTAGCATCCCAGATCCTTTGGCAGGGCCCATCAGCCTGAAAGGGCCGCTTTCCTTTAGTTCAAGTGGCTGTTACCCATTTAGCTAGGAGACCGTCTCTGTCCATATCTCAGCAGAGATGGCAGGTGAAAACTAAGACCCGAGCGCTGTTCTCATGCTCCCAGCACAGGAGCCAGCCCTGTACTGTAGTCCCAGTACACACACGCCCCCTTCCCCCCAGAGATAAGGAATATGGCCAGAATTCCAGTGGTGAGTATATACCACTCCCAGGGACACGTTTTCATGCACGCACGCACATGCACACACACTAAATTGCAGCAGCACCGAGTAAATGGTCAAGTCTCTTTGGCCCCCTCTGCTCACGGATCCCCCACGCCTGGTATGAGGGTATGTCTACACTAGAAATGCTACAGTGGCGCAGCTGCAGCTTATACACTCCCTACAGCAATGGAAGAGGCTCCTCCCTCACTCTAGTCAATACACCTCTCCGAGAGGCGGGAGCTAGGTCGATGGATGGAATGCTTCTGTCGACCCGGTGCGGTCTACACTAGGGCTTAGGTCAGCTTACCTACGTCTCTCAGGGGTGTAAGATTTTCACATCCCTACGTGATGCAGCTGGGTCAATGTAAGTTGTAGGTGTCGATCAGCCCTTAGCCTAATGTCCCACGCTGCTGAGCAGCTTCAAACTGCTGCTTTGGAAATGAAATAGCCTGCCACAAACATTCCCTCCTCCTCTTTCCCCCAGAATTCCCCACCCCTCAAAGGACAGTGGCTGCAGGACAGCGGACATTCAATTTGGGGACGATAACAACTTTGCCAGACCTCAAAATGTCATGGCATTCAAGTCTCTGAATTCTCCCCTCTGCGGGACCAGAACCTGGAGTTCTCCAGGACTGGAAAAGAAGAGAGCCTTCAGATTTGGCAGCGGGCCCAGTATAAACTGAGGGCCAGAGATAGGAGGTCATGGGATTTGGGGGAGACAGGGGGTTCTGTGTAGAAGGTTTTATGGTTCCTGCTGCGTTCTGTACCATAGAATGCATGGTCATAAAGGCTTCTGGCTTTACAGGCGGCGGGACAGAAAAAATAATCCCAAGAACAAGTCTGACAACTCTACACATCATTGCCATCCATGCAGTTTTTTGGTAGGGGCCGGTGGGTGGGAAATTTGGGGGCAGGGCTGCGTGACATGGTGTTAAGGTGTTACTGGCTCTCACCTGGGATGACTTAGACTCATAGACTCACAGACTTTAAGGTCAGAAGGGACCATTATGATCATCTAGTCTGACCTCCTGCACAATGCAGGCCACAAAATCTCACCCACCCACTCCTGGAATAATCCTCTCACCTATGTCTCAGCTATTGAAGTCCTCAAATCATGGTTTAAAGACTTCAAGATGCAGAGAATCCTCCAGTAAGTGACCCGTGCCCCATGCTGCAGAGGAAGGCAAAAAACCTCCAGGGCCTCTGCTGATCTACCCTGGAGGAAAATTCCTTCCCGACCCCAAATATGGCGATCAGCTGAACCCTGAGCATGTGGGCAAGACTCACCAGCCAGACACCCAGGAAAAAGTTCTCTGTAGTAACTTCTAACATCTCATCATTGACCATTGGTCCTATTTGCCCTGCCTATGGTCCCCTGCTCACCACACGCCATCCCAACCTGCATTCCGGGCAGCGGGATCTGGGAAAGCACTCAGCACTGGCCGAGCCTTCCTCCCACTGACTCCGGGGGAGGAGAGTTAGGCCAACGCACAGTGCTTTTGAAAACCCCTCCCTTTGTATGCACGGCCACTGCAAGGACCACAGGACACAATGCATTTGTTACACTCCTTTGATGGCTTCTCCTGAGCTCTGCTCCTTGATCCAGCTCTGATCCCCTTCAAAGTGCTACTGGTTTGACTTCCAATGAGGGGAGTGGAGCAGGATAATCGGTCAGAAATATTTGCTGCTTTTTCAATTTTCCCATCCCAAACACATCAGGGCTGAAGCGAATCCTGCTCTGCAGCAGGGACACATTGATCTCAGCAGTGATCAGCTCTACAAATGAGCGAATGCTTTCTACCACTGGAGAGGCGCTCTTTCCATGGTCAAATGCTTTTGCCTCCACCGCCGGCAGACCAGGGCATTGGCCCCTTGCAGCACCAGTTCTTATAGCCCGAGGAGCTATGATTTAGAGATCGTTTGTAGAACTTTATTCATTACCTTGTCCTTCCTCTCTCGACACCGGTGCAGTTAAACTCGGGGCACCAAGAAGCTTGAGTTACAGGGGGAGGGGTGTGAAAATAGCACCCCAAACTCTCCAGCCCATTTACAGAAAAATTATATGGTGTAAGCAACATCCGTGATGGTGCAGGATGCTATAGAGTCTTTATCGGCACAACCCAGGGTGGCTGCATTACCGAGGGGCATAAAGCCAGGAGTGAGCTATGTGAGCCATTCATAATGATTGCGGATCAAATGATTATGCCATAAGACAACGTAGTCTGTATAGGACTTGTATGCAACAGGAAAGAGAGCCTAGAAATCTAGCTGAGGTACTTCGCTGAGCCCCCTGATGCAGTAGCTGAGCACCTCACACCTCCCTGTGAGGTAGGGCAGTGCTGTCGTCACTATTCTTCAGATGGGAAACCGAGGCACAGAGAGACTAAGGGTATGTCTACACAGGGCTCTGTCATGGGTTTAAGCTAGGGGTCTCAAACTCGAATAACCAGGAGGGCCACATGAGGACTCGCATGTTGGCCCGAGGGCCGCATCACCTGGCCCCTGCTGCCCCCCACTTCAACCCCGCCCCTGGGGTGCAGCAGGGGGCTCATGGCAGGGGGTTGGGGTGCAGGTGGAAGTGCGGGGTGCAGTAGGGGGCTCAGGACAGGGGGTTGGGGTGCAGGACGGGGCTCAGGGCAGAGGATTGGGATCCAGGAGGGGTGTGGCAGGGGGCTCAGGGCAGAGGGTTGGGGCATAGGAGGGGTGCAGGGTGTGGCAGGGGGTTGGGGTCCAGGAGGGGTGTGGCAGGGAGTTGGGGCATAGGAAGGGTGTGGGGTGTGGCAGGGGGCTCAGGGCAGGGAGTTGGGATGCAGGGTGCAGGAGGGGTTCGGGTTCCAGCCTGGTGCTGTTTACCTGGAGCAGCTCCGGGGTGGCAGAGGGGCCCCAGGGTAAGCTCCTGGCCCCGGCTTTGCTCCAGGAAGCCACAGACACAGCGTCCCTATGGCCCGGGGGGAGGGGGAGTAGGGAGCTCCCTGCGTTGCTCTTGCCTACGGGTACCTCCCCCGAAGCTCCCATTGGCCGCGGTTCCCCATTCCCGGCCAATGGGAGCTTCAGGGGAGGTAACCACAGGCAACAGGAGCTCACCCCCTCCCCCCGGGGCCGCAGGGACGCTGTGTCCGGGGCTTCCCGGAGCAGCGCGGGGCCCTCAGCACCATGGGGTGGGCAAATCCGTGGGCTGGATCCAAAGCCCTGAGGGGCCGGATCCGGCCCGGGGCCGTAGTTTGCCTACCCCTGCCTGGAGGTAGGCTGGGGACGTGGGGCGCTGGGGAGGGGGCCCGCGGGAGCTTGGCGGGCCGCAGGGAAGAACCCCGCGGCCCTGTGTCTGAGACCCCTGGTTTAAGCACAAGCCGCACCTTTCATCCACACACACATCTGTCTGACTGGGGTCAGTAAGCAGCAGGACCAGCGGTAGGGGCATGGGTCTGAGCCCACATCCTGCTGTGACTCAGGTCCAAGCCCTGTCATTTTCCAGTGTGGACACAGCTCAAGCCACACACCTGAGTCAGGTCTGTGCAGTGCAGACACATTAGCGCAGCTGTGAGACCCAGGGCCAGCAACTGTAAATCCAGGTTTACAGCGCAGCGTGGATGCTCATGCTCAGACTTGGAAACAGAGTCCAGAAGCCTGGGTCCCACGATGTGGGTTTACAATGCAGTGTAGATGTACCCTTGGTGACTTGCTCCAGGGCACACAGGAAGGCTGTAGCAGAGCACAGAACCGAACCCAGGTCCCCTGAACCCTAGGTTAGCATCATAACTGCTGAGCCGTCCTTCCCCTCAATATTAGTCCCATGTGTGCAGACAGCATGCTGCTAAGCTTACCGCTGAGGCACTGCAGCGGGACCCAGCAGAACTGGGTTCACTTTCCGGTTCTGCCCCAGACTCCTTGTTGCACCTTTCACCAGCTCCCCACCTCTGAAATGGTGTCTGCCTCATCTGCTTCAACTGTAAGCTGTTTGGGGTGAGGACTGCGTCTCCCTCAGCGCAGGGAGCGCCCAGCACGGGACAGAATGAGACACGCACACACAAGAGCGCAGGGATTCAATCCTTTATTAGTATGACCGGCTGGACACGAGCCCTCCCACACCTGCCACCTGCTGTTGCTCTCACCTTCCTGGCGAGACTGAATGGAAACCAGACAGAGGGAAAGCACAGAAACACCCAGACCAGTCAGCGTTGTGGAGGAAGGCCCAGGAGGAGGGGCTTGGACCCAGCTGGGTCCACCGGAAGAGTGGAGCAAGGGCTACAATCCGAATTCCACAGCTTCGACAGCGAAACGCTGGGGCGTCAGCAGGAGTCCAGTTTGTGCTCAGCGCGTGGGGTGAACCTTGATCCCCTCGTCCGCTTTCCCAGGCTGGTGGGCACTGGTGCCCCGAGACGACCCACAGGCCTTGTCTTTAGGCAGGAAGCGGCCAGCTCCGGCAGCCCATGCCTGCTCCATCTGATTCCTCCCACTGCCAGCAGCATACGGGGCTGGGAGAGGGACACTGCCCACGACTTTTGTGGGGACTGGCGCTCAGAGAGTGCCCATTGGGATCATGCCAGTAGAGATATGCTACTGCCGTCAGCTAGGCAATACTACCCCCAAAGTGCTCCCACCTGCTGACAAACCCCCTCCCTGCCTTTACAGCAAAAGGAAAAACCCCACAGGACATACAGGATGAGTCTTGGAGAGAAAAACTGTTTCTGCGTCTTGTTTTCGGCAGCTGCCAGCCGCCGGCCAGTTCTTGGATACGGAGGGAGGAGCGAGATGCCCTTGTGCAAGTCTCACGGCTTTGTCTTGCTCAGTCTGATGTCACGCTCGATTTCAAACTGCCTGTGATCCACACGCTCCAGAAACGCTTTCCTGTCGATGTACCTGCAGGGGAAAGGGAGGCCAAGAGAAGCAGGGTTAGCCCTGGAGGGAGCCTGCAGTGTGGAACGCTGCCTTGACTGAAAGGTCCTGGGAGGAGCCCAGAGCAACTCCCACATGTCCCCAAGCGGCCAAAGCGAGCAGCTGGGGGTGAGCAATGTGCGCTACCCGACAAACCCTCCTGTCTATGTCTTTAGAATCATAGAATCTCAGGGTTGGAAGGGACCTCAGGAGGTCATCTAGTCCAACCCCCTGCTCAAAGCAGGACCAAACCCAACTAAATCATCCCAGCCAGGGCTTTGTCAAGCCTGACCTTAAAAACCTCTAAGGAAGGAGATTCCACCACCTCCCTAGGTAACCCATTCCAGTGCTTCACCACCCTACTAGTGAAAAAGTTGTTCCTAATATCCAACCTAAACCTCCCCCTCTGCAACTTGAGACCATTACTCCTTGTTCTGTCATCTTCTACCACTGAGAACAGTCTAGATCCATCCTCTTTGGAACCCCCTTTTAGGTAGTTGAAAGCAGCGATCAAATCCCCCCTCATTCTTCTCTTCTGCAGGCTAAACAATCCCAGTTCCCTCAGCCTGTCCTCGTAAGTCATGTGCTCCAGCCCCCTAATCATTTTTGTTGCCCTCTGCTGGACTCTTTCCAATTTATCCACATCCTTCTTGTAGTGTGGGGCCCAAAACTGGACACAGTACTCCAAATGAGGCCTCACCAGTGCCGAATAGAGGGGAATGATCACATCCCTCGATCTGCTGGAAATGCCCCTACTTATACAACCCAAAATGCCATTAGCCTTCTTGGGAACAAGCGCATACTGTTGACTCATATTCAGCTTTTCGTCCACCGTAACCCCTAGGTCCTTTTCTGCAGAACTGCTGCCCAGCCATTCGGTCCCTAGTCTGTAGCAGTGCATGGGATTCTTCCATCCTAAGTGCAGGACTCTGCACTTGTCCTTGTTGAACCTCATCAGATTTCTTTTGGCCCAAACCTCTAATTTGTCTAGGTCCCTCTGGATCCTATCCCTACCCTCCAGCGTATCAACCACTCCTCCCAGTTTAGTGTCATCTGCAAACTTGCTAAGGGTGCAGTCCACACCATCCTCCAGATTGTTAATGGAGATACTGAACAAAACCGGCCCCAGTACCGACCCTTGGGGCACTCCACTTGATACCGGCTGCCAACTAGACATGGAACCATTGATCACTACCCGTTGAGCCCGGCCATCTAGCCAGTTTTCTATCCACCTTACCGTCCATTCATCCAGCCCATACTTCTTTAACTTGCTGGCAAGAATACTGTGGGAGACTATATCAAAAGCTTTGCTAAAGTCAAGAAATAGCACATCCACTGCTTTCCCCTCATCCACAGAGCCAGTTATCTCATCATAGAAGGCAATTAGATTAGTCAGGCATGACTTGCCCTTGGTGAATCCATGCTGACTGTTCCTGATCACTTTCCCCTCCTTTAAGTGGTTCAGAATTGATTCCTTGAGGACCTGTTCCATGATTTTTCCAGGGACTGAGGTGAGTCTGACTGGCCTGTAGTTCCCCGGATCTTCCTTCTTCCCTTTTTTAAAGATGGGCACAACACTAGCTTTTTTCCAGTCATAGAATCATAGAATCTCAGGGTTGGAAGGGAGCTTAGGAGGTCATCTAGTCCAACCCCCTGCTCAAAGCAGGACCAATCCCCAATTTTTGCCCCAGATCCCTAAATGGCCCCCTCAAGGATTGAACTCACAACCCTGGGTTTAGCAGGCCAATGCTCAAACCACTGAGCTATCCCTCCCCCAGTCATCCGGGACCTCCCCCGATTGCCATGATTTTTCAAAGATAATGGCCAATGGCTGTGCAATCTCATCGGCCAACTCCTTTAGCACCCTCGGATGCAGTTCATCCGGCCCCAAGGACGTGTGCTCGTCCAGCTTTTCTAAATAGTCCCGAACTACTTCTTTCTCCACAGAGGGCTGGTCACCTCCTCCCCATACCGTGCTGCGGAGTGCAGCTGTCTGGGAGCTGACCTTGTCCGTGAAGACAGAGGCAAAAAAAGCATTGAGTACACTAGCTTTCTCCACATCTTCTGTCACTAGGTTCCCTCCCTCATTCAGCAAGGGGCCCACACTTTCCTTGACTTTCTTCTTGTTGCTAACACACCTGAAGAAACCCTTCTTGTTACTCCTAACATCTCCGGCTAGCTGCAACTCCAAG
The DNA here is from genome assembly GCA_033296515.1 of Macrochelys suwanniensis. Taxonomy (NCBI): domain Eukaryota; kingdom Metazoa; phylum Chordata; order Testudines; family Chelydridae; genus Macrochelys; species Macrochelys suwanniensis. The sequence continues at coordinate 454,714 of CM065787.1, read as the reverse complement.
TGTGATTTGGCCTTCCTAATTTCACTCCTGCATGCCTGAGCAATACTTTTATACTCCTCCCTGGTTATTTGTCTAATCTTCCACTTCTTGTAAGCTGCTTTTTTGTGTTTAAGACGAGCAAGGATTTCACTGTTAAGCCAAGCTGGTCGCCTGCCATATTTACTTTTCTTCCTGCACATCGGGATGGTTTGTTCCTGCAACCTCAATAAGGATTCTTTAAAATACAGCCAGCTTTCCTCGACTCCTTTCCCCGTCATGTTATTCTCCCAGGGGACCTTGCCCATCAGTTTCCTGAGGGAGTCAAAGTCTGCTTTTCTGAAGTCCAGGGTCTCTGTTCTACTGCTCTCCTTTCTTCCTTGTGTCAGGATCCTGAACTCGACCATCTCATGGTCACTGCCTCCCAGGTTCCCATCCACTATTGCTTCCTCTACTATTTCTTCCCTGTCTGTGAGCAGCAGGTCAAGTAGAGCTTTTCCCCTAGTTGGTTCCTCCAGCACTTGCACCAGGAAGTTGTCCCCTACACTTTCCAAAAACTTCCTGGATTGTCTGTGCACTGCTGTATTGCTCTCCCAGCAGATATCGGGGTGATTAAAGTCACCCATGAGAACCAGGGCCTGTGATCTAGCAACTTCTGTTAGTTGCTGGAAGAACTCTGCCCGGCAGAACTTTACCCAGTCTCCATTACTGAGCAGCTCACACTCTCTCCCGGGAGGCAGGGCAGGGCTGGTCTCCCCATTGTACAGAGGGGGAACTCAAGAACAGCCAGACTAAGTGACTTGCCCAAGGTTGCCCAGGCAACCTGTGGCTGAGCAGTGCACCAACGTAGTGCCCTAACCACGCCTCCCCACCCCCGATTATTTCCCCCTCTCCCAAAGCTCTCACAGAAGTGCCGGAGAACACTGCCGGGCAGAGACAATGTCTGCAAAGCATGGTGCCATTTGTTAATGAGCTGCAGCTGTATTATAATACACTCTGCCACAAACCATGCTAGAGCTAGCTTGGGGACTGCGCTACTCATTAACCCATCGCCGGGGCGAAGCGGGAGCTGTAACTGACTCTTCACGCTCGTGGAACACGTTCAGCGCTCAGCACAAGGTCACTGCACTCAGCATGGGGATGCCACGACAAGCCCAAGCCCCAGGCTTTGCTTGGCTCCACTCTCATCGCCACCCCGGATATGCCTGGCACACACAGCGGGCAGAGACTGCTCACCACCTGCAGAAAGCCAAGCTTCAAAGCAGTGGCGAAGGCTGCAGTCAAGCCAGCCCCAGGGCAGTGAGGGGATAAATATCCCAAGGCTCTGCCCAGTTTAGAAGCTATTGGCTCTGTCAGTCTTCTTCTTAGCACAGGCGGCATCCTGGGTGGTAGTGAAGGCAGGGACTGGCTGAGCCATTCACTTTCCCTAGCATGGTCCCTCCAGGACAGGAGGTGGCATGTTGGCAGAGGGCTGGGGGTGGGAAGCTCGCTCTGCTGCTGCCACAGCTGTACCTGCTTTCAGACTGCAGGGACACTTGGCCGGCAGCCCCCTTTCCCAAGCGCTGAAGTTGAGATAACACATTTCTCTCCTCTCGCAGTGACTGGCCAGCATCAGACCTTCCCACTCAGCAGGTTCGGTGAGCAGCTTCCTCTAAGCGCAGTGCTATCTGGCCTGCCAGCAAGCCTGCACATTGAGGGATGTGTCTTTGCCCCTTCCAGCCCTGCCCCAAAGACAGAAGTGCTATCCTACATGGGTCCTACCCTGCGCCATCTCATGATGACAGACGCGGGTCAGCTCTGGGTAAATGCTGCCGAGGGGTAGTGGCCCAGGTGCCTGCTTCAGTTCACAAGTGCCCAGTAGTGGGGTTGCCTCGCCCACGTTTCTGTTTCTCACCAGTCACAAGCTGACGCCTTGCGGTGTCTGCTTAGCCAAGGCCTGGTCTTGGCCCAGCAGGGGGCGGGGCTGCGAGTCAGGGACGAGGCGCCTGGCACAGCTCACTGGGTGGGGGTGGAAACCCATGCCGGGTGCTGCAGACTACGAACGGGGGTGCACAGAAATGGAGTGTGGGAAAACTTGCAAAGAGCCCCGGGCACTGTCCCCACCCTATGCCCAGGGCACTAGCCGACCCTCCAATCACAGCACACAATTCCGCAGGGCAGAGCTGGGAGGGCTCAGAGCAAAGGAAAACCAGGGGCACCGAGAGTGAGCCATTTCGCCATGACCGAGCTTAACTGCTCCTGGGCTAAAGAGCGAGGTCAGAGGCCCTTGTGAATCAAGTGCCTGTGAACGCTCCAGTAGGCAGGAAGAATGGTGCTGCAGCAGCGGTGGCAAGAACTTCTGCTGAGTCAGGCTGGCCCTGGGGCAAGGGGCGGGAATGGGTTAGCCAGACGACATGGCACAGAGCTGAGTGAGCCCAGCGCAATTCTAGGAGCTTGTTGGACTCTCCCCTGACTGCTGCCCGTGGCTCTGGCATGCACTCTCTCACCTGAGAGCTGAACAGCCATGGACATGGGGCCCAAGAGTTATCTGGGTATGAACAGAAACTAGAGGCACTTCTAGACCAATCGCTCCCATTGGCGCCCACCCCCCAACACAGGCATGCCTGGGGGTCAGCGTGGCATGCTGGCATCAGCACTGAGACACCTGGATGAAGGGCCACATTTGCAGAGGCAGCTCAGTGGGCTTCACCTCCCCTAAACCACCTCTGGAAAATCAGCTCTATCCAGGTGCCTAACTTGAGGGCCCTGTACCTGGAAATTCTGGTGACAGTGAGGTCTTCCCGCTAAGACATGAGCTAACTACCCCTCCCAACCTCCCTGTGAGGTGGGGTTCGGGTTACCCTTTGCTGCCATGGGGTAATGGATACAGAGCAAGGTCCTGCAAGAGTGGGGAATCACACTCAGAGCATCCTGGTTCCTGGTTATGTACCCAGCCAGCTCCACCCCCCCCTCGGGGGGAATGTGCCAGTCCACAACAAAGCACTCATAGAATCATAGAATCTCAGGGTTGGAAGGGACCTCAGGAGGTCATCTAGTCCAACCCCCTGCTCAAAGCAGGACCAACCCCAACTAGATCATCCCAGCCAGGGCTTTGTCAAGCTTGACCTTAAAAACCTCTAAGGAAGGAGATTCCACCACCTCCCTAGGTAACCCATTCCAGTGCTTCACCACCCTACTAGTGAAAAAGTTGTTCCTAATATCCAACCTAAACCTCCCCCTCTGCAACTTGAGACCATTACTCCTTGTTCTGTCATCTTCTACCACTGAGAACAGTCTAGATCCATCCTCTTTGGAACCCCTTTAGGTAGTTGAAAGCAGCTATCAAATCCCCCCTCACTCTTCTCTTCTGCAGGCTAAACAATCCCAGTTCCCTCAGCCTCTCCTCATAAGTCATGTGCTCCAGCCCCCTAATCATTTTTGTTGCCCTCCGTTGGACTCTTTCCAATTTATCCACATCCTTCTTGTAGTGTGGGGCCCAAAACTGGACACAGTACTCCAAATGAGGCCTCACCAGTGCCGAATAGAGGGGAATAATCACGTCCCTCGATCTGCTGGAAATGCCCCTACTTATACAGCCCAAAATGCCGTTAGCCTTCTTGGCAACAAGGGCACACTGTTGACTCATATTCAGCTTTTCGTCCACCGTAACCCCTAGGTCCTTTTCTGCAGAACTGCTGCCCAGCCATTTGGTCCCTAGTCTGTAGCAGTGCATGGGATTCTTCCATCCTAAGTGCAGGACTCTGCACTTGTCCTTGTTGAACCTCATCAGATTTCTTTTGGCCCAATCCTCTAATTTGTCTAGGTCCCTCTGTATCCTATCCCTACCCTTCAGCGTATCAACCACTCCTCCCAATTTAGTGTCATCTGCAAACTTGCTAAGGGTGCAGTCCACACCATCCTCCAGATCGTTGATGAAGATATTGAACAAAACCGGCCCCAGCACCGACCCTTGGGGCACTCCACTTGATACCGGCTGCCAACTAGACATGGAGCCATTGATCACTACCCGTTGAGCACGACCATCCAGCCAGTTTCCTATCCACCTTACCGTCCATTCATCCAGCCCATACTTCTTTAACTTGCTGGCAAGAATACTGTGGGAGACTGTATCAAAAGCTTTGCTAAAGTCAAGAAATAGCACATCCACTGCTTTCCCCTCATCCAGAGAGCCAGTTATCTCATCATAGAAGGCAATTAGGTTAGTCAGGCATGACTTGCCCTTGGTGAATCCATGCTGACTGTTCCTGATCACTTTCCCCTCCTTTAAGTGGTTCAGAATTGATTCCTTGAGGACCTGTTCCATGATTTTTCCAGGGACTGAGGTGAGACTGACTGGCCTGTAGTTCCCCGGATCTTCCTTCTTCCCTTTTTTAAAGATGGGCACTACATTAGCTTTTTTCCAGTCATCCGGGACCTCCCCCGATTGCCATGATTTGTCAAAGATAATGGCCAATGGCTCTGCAATCACATCGGCCAACTCCTTTAGCACCCTCGGATGCAGTGCATCCGGCTCCATGGACTTGTGTTCATCCAGCTTTTCTAAATAGTCCCGAACTACTTCTTTCTCCACAGAGGGCTGGTCACCCCCTCCCCATACCGTGCTGCGGAGTGCAGCCGCCTGGGAGCTGACCTTGTCTGTGAAGACAGAGGCAAAAAAAGCATTGAGTACACTAGCTTTCTCCACATCCTCTGTCACTAGGTTCCCTCCCTCATTCAGCAAGGGGCCCACACTTTCCTTGACTTTCTTCTTGTTGCTCACATACCTGAAGAAACCCTTCTTGTTACTCCTAACATCTCCGGCTAGCTGCAACTCCAAGTGTGATTTGGCCTTCCTAATTTCACTCCTGCATGCCTGAACAATATTTTTATACTCCTCCCTGGTCATTTGTCCAATCTTCCACTTCTTGTAAGCTGCTTTTTTGTGTTTAAGACGAGCAAGGATTTCACTGTTAAGCCAAGCTGGTCGCCTGCCATATTTACTTTTCTTTCTACACATCGGGATGGTTTGTTCCTGCAACCTCAATAAGGATTCTTTAAAATACAGCCAGCTTTCCTCGACTCCTTTCCCCCTCATGTTATTCTCCCAGGGGACCTTGCCCATCAGTTCCCTGAGGGAGTCAAAGTCTGCTTTTCTGAAGTCCAGGCTCTGTCTGTCTGGCCTGGCAGCTCAACGAGAGGCATCGGCTGGGCTTGTTCAGATCTGCGTTCTTCGCCAGGCTCCTCGCTCTCACCAGCATCTCCTTCCCCCTCCTCTAACGTGTGTGGAAAATGAACAGGCATGAGGCTGGGACTGGATAGATCTGAGCCTCTGCCACAGGCTCTTGGCATGGCCTTGGGTGAGTGCCAGGCTAGCCGGGGTGGTGGCTGAGACAGGCCCTGGGACAGGTCCAGGCTAGGGCAATCTGTCAGAACCACAGGCAGCTGGAAATTCTCCCAGCACAGCAGTGCTGTCGAGCAGACTGGAGTGGCCACTTTTATTAGGAGCCTAGAGACCTGCCTTAGGGTCTCATAGACTCATAGACTTTAAGGCCAGAAGGGACCATTATGATCATCTAGTCTGACCTCCTGCACAATGCAGGCCACAGAATCTCACCCACTCACTCCTGGAATAATCCTCTCACCTATGTCTCAGCTATTGAAGTTCTCAAATCATGGTTTAAAGACTTCAAGATGCAGAGAATCCTCCAGTAAGTGACCCGTGCCCCATGCTGCAGAGGAAGGCGAAAAACCTCCAGGGCCTCTGCCAATCTACTCTGGAGGAAAATTCCTTCCCGACCCCAAATATGGCGATCAGCTGAACCCTGCTTAGGTGGTGGACTGGCTGGACCCTGGTTGACTGGCATGGGCCTATCTCACCACAGGGAGCCACTGAGGCCCAGCTGCTCACAGGCTCCTAACTCCTGTGACTCGGTTCCCCATCGGCACAACAGGGTGAACCCTGCTGCCTTTCTCCCTGGCTTTCTCGGCGGGTCTGGTTAGTTGTAAGCCAAGCTGTGGAGACAGCCTGGTGTATCTGAGCACCTCCCGGTCAGTAACGGACGAGAGGCAGGGCAGCACTAGCCCTATTCACAGCTAGGGAGGCCCAGGTAGCCTTGCCCCAGGTTACAGAGAGGCGGAGGCTGAACTGGGCACTGAACCCAGGTCTCCCGCTCCAGTGCCCTACCTCGACAACCCGTGTGCTCCACGACTGTACGGTGACACTTGGCCAAGGGGGTCCCCATCTCAGTGGGGGGGCCTCACCGTAATAAATAAAGCATAACAAAATGCAGAGCACAAAGGATGCTGGGAGCTTTTCCCCTCCTCAGACTGATGAAACCGCTCACCTACAGCATGGGAGGTTTGCTGGAGATTATTTTCTAGCTTATTCGCTCTGCCCCAAGGCTGCGGGGAGAAGCTCAGGAGAGCTTCGGCGACAGAGAACATGGCTGCAGAGGCACTGAGGCAACATGAGCCTGGGGTTTTGTAGAAAGCTTCGGGCGACAGGACAAGTCACAGCAGCAGTTTGCGCATGTGACTAGGAGCCCTTGGAAGTCCGGCCTTCACATCTGGTTGCATTTCATAGTGTTTTTAGTACTGGGGTACCAATGAAAAATAGCTCCAATGGAAATGCGGGAATGCCTATTTGTTACATTTCACAGTGCTCTGCGCCCAGCCTCTGAGATCCTCAGGGACTCACCCCTCTTGGGACGGGGAGTTTTTGGGTTGTTCAGCATCCACCTCTCTACTTAACGGAGATGTGTGAATGGCAGGCGGCCCCATCCCGCCCAGGAGCGATGATGCCAGGCTGCTCCTGGCAACGGGCTAGATTAAGGGGTGACGAACGGTGGTGTAAATGATATCCAATGCAGTGGGTCACAACAAGGGCACAAGAAATGAAGTGATGCAATCTGCACTGAGAGTGGGCGTGGGCTTTGGTTAGGGCATTACACCGGACTAAAGAGATGAGAGTTCAACCTTTGCTTTATCTGTGCCTCAGTTTCCCATCTCCACACTGGGAATAACGGCACCTCCCTTCCTTGCCGAGCTGCGGCGAGGAGAAATCCGTTGGTGCTTGTGGGGCTGACGGCACTGACCTCCTTTGCAAAGCACTTTGAGATCTGCTGGTGAACAGCGCTCGATAAAAGCTAGGGGTTATTAACTATTCATGGGAGGAGCTGGGGCACAGGAAAGAACCTGGCATTTCAAGAGAGAGTAAAACCAGGGTCACTTAGAGCGGGGAGGAGACAGAGTTAGGGGTGTGGCTTCACCTGACCTCTGCTGCTTTTCTGATTGGCTTTGATCACAGTGCTCCTGAGAGTCTCATCTCTCTGGTAACCTTTGGCAGCCGTGGGGACAGTTTGGGTAAGCCTGTTGGGACCCGAGCTTGTGGACTCATTGTTTCCAATCCCGCAACTGAGCACACACACTGCTTTGTAAACCTGGGTTTACAATTGCTGGCCCCGGGTCTCACAGCCACGCTAACACATCCATGCAGTACCTTTTGACTCAGGTCTGTGCCTTGAGCTGTGTCCACACTCCGACTCACCCTGGGTCCTGAGTGTGTGCTGACCCGAATCAGACTGATCTGAGGGTGGCCCGAAGGGGGGCTTGGTGTGCAGCAGACATACCCTTCGGCTTGGTGAACATGGTTCCCATGAAGTCTAGCGATTCACCCCTCCCTCAGTATTGCGATTTATACTGGGGGAGCACATCCACACCCCTCATGGATCAGGGGCTAACTGTGCCAGCACCGTGTAGACACAGGAAAATAGTCCCTACCCCAGGCAGCTTGCAAGGCAATGACAGCCCTGCAGCACGGCAATCATCCTTCCAGCGAGGGAGGACTGGTGGGAACTCCTTTTAGAGTCAGCCAGCATGGCTGCTGTTAGCTCACTGCTAGGCTAAGGCTCAGCAATGCGCCAAGTCCCTCCCACCCAGGGGACCCGATTCAGACTGAAAACAGAACCCAGGTGCAGAGCACGTCACAGCTGCTGGGCCAGCTCCAGGCTGGGTAACATGAGCATCACCCTGCATGACCCTCGTCAATGTATCGAACACACTGCCCAGCCCAGCAGGGCTCACCAGCGGTGGGTGCTGGGGGTTGGGGAGGTGCCTTTTCAGAATGCTGCAGATGAACGGATGACTGACGGCCGGGTCTGTACTCACTTTGGCTGATGGCAGGTGCTAATCAGAGCATGGTGTTGATTTCGCACGCACTCACCCGTCAGCCTGCTTACAGTCCAGGCATGCAGGGATTAAAGAACCAGCACCAGGGGCAGACTGATGCCATCCCTCCTGAATGTAGGATGGCTCCGGTCTTTTGTTATTATCAGATCCCAAATGTAGCTTGTGGAGGTAACTCCTTACAAGAACCACAATGAAGGCACATCATTTTGTGCCACAAAAGCTATGTCTACACAGCAGCAGGGAGGGGTAATTCCCAGCATGGGTAGATAGATGTGCTAGTTCTCCCCGGGATAGCCCCTAAAAACAGCAGGGTGGCTGCAGGGCTAGCTGCTTCAGTACAACCCCATTCAAGATCCTAGGCACATACTCAGGCAGCTAGTTAAATCCAAAGCAGCTTGTGAGGAGTCACAAAGGGAGTTCACTAAACTGAGTGACGGGCAACAGAATGGCAGATGAAATTCAATGTTGATAAATGCAGAGTAATGCACATTGGAAAACATAATCCCAACTACACATACAAAATGACAGGATCTAAATTAGCTGTTACCACTCAAGAAAGAGATCTTGGAGTCATTGTGGATAGTTCTCTGGAAATATCCACTCAATGTGTAGTGGCAGTCCAAAAAAGCAAACAGAATGTTAGGAGCCATTAGGAAAGGGATAGATAAGATCAGGGCCGGTTCTAGGCACCAGCTAACGAAGCAGGTGCCTGGGGCGGCAAAACTTCGGCCGTTCTTGGGGCGGCACTCCAGGTTTTTTTTTTCCCTTTGGTGGCAGTGCTGCGGCAGCTTTTTAATTTTTTTTGATTTGGTGGCACTTCTGTGGTAGCTTTCTAATTTTCTTTGCTTCGCCACTTGGGGCAGCAAAAAAGGTAGAACTGGCCCTGGATAAGATAGAAAATATCGTATTGCCTCTATATAAATCCATGGTATGCCCACATCTAGAATAGTGTGTGTGGTTCTGGTCACCCTATCTCAAAAAAGATATATTGGAATTGGAAAAGATACAGAGAAGGGCAACAAAAATGATTAGGGGTATGGAACAGCTTCCATATGAGGAGAGATTAATAAGACTGGGACTTTCCAGCTTGGAAAAGAGATGACTAAGGGGGGATATGCTAGAGGTCTATAAAATCATGACTGGTATAGAGAAAGTGAACAAGGATGTGTTATTTATTCTTTCCCATAACACAAGGTCTAGGGGTCACCAAATGAAATTAATAGGCAGCAGGTTTAAAACAACAAAAAGAAGTATTTCTTCACACAACGCATGGTCAACCTGTGGAACTCTTTGCCAGAGGAGGCTGTGAAGGCCAAGACTATAACAGGGTTCAAAAAAGAACTAGATAAGTTCATGGAGGGTAGGTCCATCAATAGCTATTAGCCAGGATGGGCAGGGATGGTGTCCCTAGACTCTGTTTGCCGGAAGCTGGGAATGGGCAACGGGATGGATCACTTGATGATTCCCTGTTCTGTTCATACCCTCTGGTATCTGGCATTGGGTGCTGTCGGAAGACAGGATACTGGGCTAGATGGACCGTTGGTCTGACACAGTCTGGCTGTTCTTATGTTAGTTGAAGCCCCTGCCTGTGCCGCCGCAGACACACTGCTGTTTTTACACGCTAGCTTGAGCAGTGCTAGTGTGTGTATGTCTACCCAGCAGGGGCGGCTCTAACTTTTTTGTCGCCCCAAGCAACAAAAAAACCACCCCCCCAACACCCCCTCCCCCAGCGCCGCTGCTGCGCCGAAACGCCCGGGGCACCGGCGGGGAGCGTGTTTTTTTAAAAAAAAAATAAAAAAAACAAACAGAAAACCCCTGAGTGCCGCCCCCCTCCAGGTGCTGCCCCAAGCAGGTGCTTGGTAGGCTGGTGCCTGGAGCCGGCCCTGCTACCCAGGGCAGAATGACACCTTCCAGCTGCCATGCGGACATACGCAAAAGCGAGGCCCTTAGAGGGGGGCTCTATCCTGGCAAGGGACTGGTGAAATCTCTCTGCAGATCAGTCCCTGCCTCACAAGAGCCAAGACAGATAAAGAGGGTACATCTACACTGCAACTCCCCACCCCCAGCGGCAGCAAGTCTCATAGCGTGGGTCAACTGGCTCCAGTATGCCAGGCTCTTGCTTCTGGGTTAAAAACAGCAGTGTAGATGTTCCCGCACAGACTGGGGCCTGGGTTCTGAAACCTGGCGAGGGGAGGTGGGTCTCAGAGCCCGAGCAGGAACGGCTACAGAGTGATTCCACCACCTCCGTAGGTAACCCATTCCAGTGCTTCACCACCCTACTAGTGAAATAATGTTTCCTAATTCTAACCTAGACCTACCCCACTGCAACTTGAGACCATTGCTCCTTGTTCTGTCATCTGCCACCATTGAGAACAGCTGAGCTCCATCCTCTTTGGAACCCCCCTTCAGGTAGTTGAAGGCTGCTATCAAATCCCCCCCTCACTCTTCTCTTCTGCAGACTAAATAATCCCAGTTCCCTCAGCCTCTCCTCATAAGTCATGTGCCCCAGCCCCCTTATCATTTTTGTTGCCCTCCGCTGGACTCTCTCCAATTTGTCCACATACTTTCTGTAGTGGGGGGCCCAAAGCTGGACGCAGTACTCCAGATGTGGCCTCACCAGTGCTGAATAGAGGGGAATAATCAACTCCCTCGATCTGCTGGCAATGCTCCTAATACAGCCCAATATGCTATTGACCTTCTTGGCAACCTTCTTGAGGAAAGAGTATGAGACAGGTCCATGTACCAGAAACGCATATTCAGATGAGCAACTGTTTTCATGTTCTCTCCACAGGTACTAGTGCAGACAGTGGAATGAATGATACATCTGAGGGAACAGAGCAGAAGGAGACTCCACTGATTGGAAGGCATGAGATGCACAGTCCTAGGGATTCACAGTTCCACGACCACCACTCCCAAGAGGAGGAGGAGGGTGGTGGTGGTCGGGGACTCTCTCCTCAGGGGGACTGAGTCATCTATCTGCCGCCCTGACCGGGAAAACCGAGAGGTGTGCTGCTTGCCAGGGGCTAGGATTCGTGATGTGACAGAGAGACTGCCGAGACTCATCAAGCCCTCAGATCGCTACCCCTTCCTGCTTCTCCACGTGGGCACCAATGATACTGCCAAGAATGACCTTGAGCGTATTACTGCAGACTACGTGGCTCTGCGAAGAAGGATAAAGGAGTTTGAGGCGCAAGTGGTGTTCTCGTCCATTCTCCCTGTGGCAGGAAAAGGCCGGGGTAGAGACCGTCGAATCGTGGAAGTCAACGAATGGCTACGCAGATGGTGTCGAAGAGAAGGGTTTGGATTCTCTGACCATGGGATGGTGTTCCAAGAAGAAGGAGTGCTAGGCAGAGATGGGCTCCACCTGACGAAGAGAGGGAAGAGCATCTTTGGAAGCAGGCTGGCTAACCTAGTGAGGAGGGCTTTAAACTAGGTTCACCGGGGGAAGGAGACCAAAGCCCCGAGGTAAGTGGGGAAGTGGGATACCGGGAGGAAGCACAAGTAGGTGAGTGCAAGACGGGAGGGCTCCTGCCCCATACTGCGACAGCAGGACAATCGGTGAGTTATCTTAAATGCCTATACACAAATGCAAGAAGCCTGGGGAACAAGCAGGGAGAACTGGAAGTCCTGGCACAGTCAAGGAATTATGATGTAATTGGAATAACAGAGACTTGGTGGGATAACTCACATGATTGGAGTACTGTCATGGATGGATATAAACTGTTCAGGAAGGATAGGCAGGGCAGAAAAGGTGGGGGAGTTGCGTGGTATGTAAGAGAGCAGTATGACTGCTCAGAGCTCCAGTATGAAACTGCAGAAAAACCTGAGAGTCTCTGGATTAAATTTAGAAGTGTGAGCAACAAGGGTAACGTCGTGGTGGGAGTCTGCTACAGACCACCAGACCAGGGGGATGAGGTGGACGAGGCTTTCTTCCAGCAACTAACAGAAGTTACTAGATCACAGGCCCTGGTTCTCATGGGTGACTTTAATCTGCTGGGCAAAACCCGACATCTGCTGGGAGAGCAATACAGCGGTCCACAGACAATCCAGGAAGTTTTTGGAAAGTGTAGGGGACAATTTCCTGGTGCAAGTGCTGGAGGAACCAACTAGAGGAAAAGCTCTTCTTGACCTGCTGCTCACAGACAGGGAAGAAATAGTAGAGGAAGCAATAGTGGATGGGAACCTGGGAGGCAGTGACCATGAGATGGTCGAGTTCAGGATTCTGACACAAGGAAGAAAGGAGAGCAGTACAATACAGAGCCTGGACTTCAGAAAAGCAGACTTTGACTCCCTCAGGGAACTGAGGGGCAAGGTCCCCTGGGAGAATAACATGAGGGGGAAAGGAGTCGAGGAAAGCTGGCTGTATTTTAAAGAATCCTTATTGAGGTTGCAGGAACAAACCATCCCGATGTGTAGAAAGAAAAGTAAATATGGCAGGCGACCAGCTTGGCTTAACAGTGAAATCCTTGCTCGTCTTAAACACAAAAAAGCAGCTTACAAGAAGTGGAAGATTGGACAAATGACCAGGGAGGAGTATAAAAATATTGTTCAGGCATGCAGGAGTGAAATTAGGAAGGCCAAATCACACTTGGAGTTGCAGCTAGCCGGAGATGTTAGGAGTAACAAGAAGGGTTTCTTCAGGTATGTGAGCAACAAGAAGAAAGTCAAGGAAAGTGTGGGCCCCTTGCTGAATGAGGGAGGGAACCTAGTGACAGAGGATGTGGAGAAAGCTAGTGTACTCAATGCTTTTTTTGCCTCTGTCTTCACAGACAAGGTCAGCTCCCAGGCGGCTGCACTCCGCAGCACGGTATGGGGAGGGGGTGACCAGCCCTCTGTGGAGAAAGAAGTAGTTCGGGACTATTTAGAAAAGCTGGATGAACACAAGTCCATGGGGCCGGATGCACTGCATCCGAGGGTGCTAAAGGAGTTGGCCGATGTGATTGCAGAGCCATTGGCCATTATCTTTGACAAATCATGGCAATCGGGGGAGGTCCCGGATGACTGGAAAAAAGCTAATGTAGTGCCCATCTTTAAAAAAGGGAAGAAGGAAGATCCGGGGAACTACAGGCCAGTCAGTCTCACCTCAGTCCCTGGAAAAATCATGGAACAGGTCCTCAAGGAATCAATTCTGAACCACTTAAAGGAGGGGAAAGTGATCAGGAACAGTCAGCATGGATTCACCAAGGGCAAGTCATGCCTGACTAACCTAATTGCCTTCTATGATGAGATAACTGGCTCTCTGGATGAGGGGAAAGCAGTGGATGTGCTATTTCTTGACTTTAGCAAAGCTTTTGATACAGTCTCCCACAGTATTCTTGCCAGCAAGTTAAAGAAGTATGGGCTGGATGAATGGACGGTAAGGTGGATAGGAAACTGGCTGGATGGTCGTGCTCAACGGGTAGTGATCAATGGCTCCATGTCTAGTTGGCAGCCGGTATCAAGTGGAGTGCCCCAAGGGTCGGTGCTGGGGCCGGTTTTGTTCAATATCTTCATCAACGATCTGGAGGATGGTGTGGACTGCACCCTTAGCAAGTTTGCAGATGACACTAAATTGGGAGGAGTGGTTGATACACTGGAGGGTAGGGATAGGATACAGAGGGACCTAGACAAATTAGAGGATTGGGCCAAAAGAAATCTGATGAGGTTCAACAAGGACAAGTGCAGAGTCCTGCACTTAGGATGGAAGAATCCCATGCACTGCTACAGACTAGGGACCAAATGGCTGGGCAGCAGTTCTGCAGAAAAGGACCTAGGGGTTACGGTGGACGAAAAGCTGAATATGAGTCAACAGTGTGCCCTTGTTGCCAAGAAGGCTAACGGCATTTTGGGCTGTATAAGTAGGGGCATTTCCAGCAGATCGAGAGACGTGATTATTCCCCTCTATTCAGCACTGGTGAGGCCTCATTTGGAGTACTGTGTCCAGTTTTGGGCCCCACACTACCAGAAGGATGTGGATAAATTGGAGAGTCCAACGGAGGGCAACAAAAATGATTAGGGGGCTGGAGCACATGACTTATGAGGAGAGGCTGAGGGAACTGGGATTGTTTAGCCTGCAGAAGAGAAGAGTGAGGGGGGATTTGATAGCTGCTTTCAACTACCTAAAAGGGGGTTCCAAAGAGGATGGATCTAGACTGTTCTCAGTGGTAGAAGATGACAGAACAAGGAGTAATGGTCTCAAGTTGCAGAGGGGGAGGTTTAGGTTGGATATTAGGAACAACTTTTTCACTAGTAGGGTGGTGAAGCACTGGAATGGGTTACCTAGGGAGGTGGTGGAATCTCCTTCCTTAGAGGTTTTTAAGGTCAGGCTTGACAAAGCCCTGGCTGGGATGATCTAGTTGGGGTTGGTCCTGCTTTGAGCAGGGGGTTGGACTAGATGACCTCCTGAGGTCCCTTCCAACCCTGAGATTCTATGATTCTATGATTCTATGAACAAGGGCACACTGTTGACTCATATCCAGCTTCTCATCCACTCTAATCCCCAGGTCCTTTTCTGCAGAACTGATGCTTAGCCAGTCAGTCCCTAGCCTGTAGCGGTGCATGGGATTCTTCCGTCCTAAGTGCTCTGCACTTGTCCTTGTTGAACCTCATCAGATTTCTTTTGGCCCAATCCTCCAATTTGTCTAGGTCACTCTGGACACTATCCCGACCCTCCATTGCATCTACCTCTCTCCCCAGCTTAGTGTCATCTGCGAACTTGCTGAGGGTGCATTTCATCCCATCATCCAGATGATTAATAAAGATGTTGAACAAAACCAGCCCCAGGAACGACCCCTGGGGTACTCTGCCTGATACCAGCTGCCAACTAGACATCGAGCCATTGATCACTACCCGTTGAGCCCGATAAACTAGCCAGCTTTCTATCCACCTTATAGTCCATTGATCCAATCCATACTTTTTTAACTTGCTGGCAAGAATACTGTAGGAGACCGTATCAAAAGCTTTGCTAAAGTCAAGATATATCACATCTACCGCTTTCCCCATATCCACAGAGCCGGTTATCTCATCATAGAAGGCAATCAGGTTGGTCAGGCATGACTTGCCCTTGGTGTATCCATGTTGACTCTTCCTGATCACTTTCCTCTCCTCCAGGTGCTTCAAAATGGATTCCTTGAGGACCTGCTCCATGATTTTTGCAGGGACTGAGGTGAGGCTGACCGGTGTGTAGTTCCCCGGGTTCTCTTTCTTCCCTTTTTTAAAGATGGGCACTATATTTGCCTTTTTCCAATCGTCCGGGACCTCCCCTGATTGCCACGAGTTTTCAAAGAGAATGGCCAATGGCTCTGCAATCACATCAGCCAACTCCTTTAGCACCCTCGGATGCAGGGTGCATCCGGCCCCATGGACTTGTGCTTGTCCAGCTTTTCTAAATAGTCCTTAACCTGTTCTTTCACCACTGAGGGCTGCTCACCTCCTTCCCATACTGTGTTGCCCAGGACAGCAGTGTGGGAGCTGACCTTGTCTGTGAAGATGGATGCAAAAAAAGCATTGAGTACTTCAGCTTTTTCCACATCATTTGTCACTAGGTTGCCTCCTCCATTCATTAACGGTCCCACACTTTCCCTGACCTTTTCCTTATTGCTAACATACCTGTAGAAACCCTTCTTGTTCCCTTCACATCCCTCGCTAGATGCAACTCCAGTTGTGTTTTGGCCTTCCTGATAACACCCCTGCATGCTCGAGCAATGTTTTATACTCCTCCTTAGTCATCTGTCCAAGTTTCCACTTCTTGTAATCTTCCTTTTTGTGTTTAAGCTCACCGAAGATTTCACTGTTAAGCCAAGCTGGTCGCCTGCCATATTTGCTGTTCTTTCTGCACACCGGGATGGTTTGTTCCTGCAACCTCAATAAGGCTTCTTTAAAAAACAGCCAGCTCTCCTGGAATCCTTTCCCCCTCATACTGGCCTATTCCTTCTTGTGCAGCAGCAGGATTGATTAGGACAGTCCAAACGGTCGCACCCGTGCACACCTAATGAAAGTTATGGGGCTGTGCACGGGTCACTCAGCGCAGCAGCAGTGGGCCCGAGAACCCTTTGGGAAAAGTCAGCCCAGCCTGACTCCGATTCCGGATGGAGTTTGCATGGCTGGCAACAAGGACAAAAAAAAAAAGTCAACGTGTTGCTGTACACGGAGCAGGTCTGATCTGGAGTCCCTGAGAGATGAACGCAGAGCCCCACGCACCCATTTGTCCGCAGCAGCTCTTTGGAGCATACGCATGCAAAACCAGAAACTACGGGAACTAACAGCTCCCAGCCTGCCACAGTGCAAGTTGGGCAAAGGCCTCAGAGCAGGAATACAATGAGAAATAGCACTGGAAACTCATGACGACACGGAATTACTCGTGCTAGGGAAGGGTTTTTTTTTGTAAATAACCGACATTGCCCAATTTATTATTCGCTATAAATAACCTGCAATAATGGAAGTGGGGTAACCATGAGCAATCTCGGACGAAGGAACATTTGCTGTAAAAAGTCTCTGCTAATGAGGAGAGCTGATAGTTCCCTTTGGGAGGATTTTATTGGCACTTCGGGTCCCCTGCCAGTCACTTGCAATCACACAGTGTGACAGCCCCAGTTTTGCCTGGGACACAGAGAGGAGGCGAGATCTAGTGCAGATCCCCCGCTGGGGTTGCCCTACATAACGTGGCACAGTTAAGAAGCTGTGCCACATGTTCAAGTTTATAAAATATGGTAGAGCGACAGATTTACAGCAAAAGGGATGTCTCCTCCCCCGCTCCCTGTCTCAATGTCTCCTTTTCAAAAGCAGGACAGGCCCTGAGGATCTGACAGAATTTGGGTTGCACACAAACCCAGATTCCATTGCTGATGAAAAATAAACCTGCGGATTGAAAATTGATGACGAGGGGAGGAAAGAGACAAGGGCAGGTTAGACGTAGCCAGAGGGTACCACTTGTCCCCTTTAACTTTGGGATTACAGCAGGCCATGCTGCGGAGGGCAGAACGAACTGTGTTACGAAAGGAAGGAAACTGCAATTCCATCACTCAACCAGAACAAGAGTGCTGATGGAGCAACTTCTAACAGCTTGAGAAAGCAAGCGAAGGCCCAAGGAGCTGCCCTGAGATGTGAACAGTGACTTTGGCAAGGTTATTATTTTTTTTAAAGGAAGAATTTCTTCCCCCTGGCCATAAGACATACGATTACTATTTCTATAGCGTCTCGGGTTTGCCTGGTGCGTAACAATCTGGGCCTTGGCTTGCCATGGGTGACTGGCTGCTTTCCTAATCAGGTGGAACCCGTCTTCAGCTACACAGCGAGATCCGCAGAGCCTGCCAGTGTGACAAATGGCAGCAGAAAGATTCGTAAAAGACATGTGAAGCATGGTTCATCAGCGCCAGGCAGGCACCAGGTACAGGCACCATTCCTCATCCTAAGAGTTCTCGTTCGGATTTTTATAATGACACATGTCAATTACTACCCACTGAATTGTGGACAAAGGCCACTTGACAAATATCTGAGGGGAGGGAGAGGATAGTAAAAGAAAAATGGCTCATAGAAGCCAATGACGGTGGTGTTTGTGTGATCTCGTGGTGCCAGGCTAACAGCTGCAGTTTCCCCCTTTTCCCCCCATCATTTACTAGTAGCTTTGGCTCACTTATGTGCTTGGACTCCCTGCCTTTCTGCCTTGGAGGTGGATGTGATTAAAGGTGAGCCGGTCATCTGGCAACCCCTGATGTTACGCATTTGACTAGTATCAATTTTTTTTAAAGAAGAGTCTCGTGTTTTCATGGCACCATGTTTCTCTTCGGTGTAATGACAAAGCCACCTGCTGATAGCTCAGTGGACCTGAGATCTGCTTTGGGCAGTTAATAAGCAAGGCTAGTCAAGCTTGCAGATACTCGTAAAGATGCTACTCTGATTTGCTCATCTTTCCTATGCACTGATCTCTTCTCCAGTCTTCAAGGACTACTGCGTCAATGCCACTGGAGAGGTTTGCCAGCGGTGAGTGAAGTCTATGGATATTCAGTGGCCCTGTATGTGGGCCAGGACAAGAAATGAAAACTTTCCAAGGAAGCGGGACATTTTTTGTTTGTAACTTCAGTTCAGATGTAATCAGGACCAAGCAATTAAAGAGGCTGAAGGATCTTCATGATTTCTTGTAAGATTCTGTGTCCCCATGCTGCTAAACTAGTATATTTAATACAATAAGACTGAAACAGCAGGGGCCCTGTCCAGCCTGGATGTAAGCAGGTGCAGCATCACTGCAGTCAGCAGAGCTGAGCTGCACCCGCATACCCCAAGGATGCATTTCTAGGTAAGAAGAATGTCGAAGTGTCGGTAGAAGGTTGCAGAGCCTTTCATTTTATGCCATTGGTTTGAATACAGCCCAGATCAATAGCAGCCTAAAGTCCTGATGGCTGCCCAGTTGTCCATGTGAAATGAATCCTCAGGTGGGTTGTTAGTCCAGCGCCTGGTAAAAGAGTGTCCACCGCATGGACACCACCATTTAAACAACTGGCACCACTAGAGGCAGCTAGAGAGAGCTCAAAGGCTGATGGGCATGGAGATTCAACTTCCTCTATATCCTCTTGAAGGCAAGGCCCTGCAAAGCCAAGCTAAGGAACGCTGGTAGGACTTTGTATGGAGGAAGCTGGCACTGCTCGTCATCTGCCCATTCTGGGGAGCGGAGCCCATCAGAGAGCAGAGGGCTCTGGCACAGCCTTGCTTGCAGACATCTGTCACTCCTGGTGATGCTGACATATGCCCCAGAGAAGTCCAGCTCTGTGCACTAATGGAGTTCGCTGTGTTGAGATGATTTGCCAGGTCTTGCACAAAAGCCCCTTCCCCATCCTGGTCTAACATTGCCAGAGCCTGATAAATGAGCAACTTAATCTGGAGGGCCAGAACCACAGCTGGTGTAAATCAACGTAGCTCCTTTGACTTGCTCTGGCTTGATGGAGGGACACTCCCCCACCCCCACACTGCTCTATTGGCACCCACCTGTCTATGCTGGAGAGGCCAACAGGGCTGATCTAATAGGATGAGTGGTATGTTAGAGGCCAGGCAGCAAAGAGAAAAGACAAGGGTAATAAAATATCCATTTGAAACAGAAAATCAGATTTGTGGAGCCCTGAGGCTGCGAGGTCTCCTGCAGGCAAAGTGTACAAACAGCTTAGCATAGGGTTACATTTTATGAGCAGTCCACTAAGCTGGGGAAATTTTCCCATAGACCAGAGAAGCACTTGCGGTAGGGAAGCCACATCTGATCTTATTTCCCTCCCCACAGCGCACGTTATGAACTGTTTTATCTACAGCACCGCTACTTACTTTTATGACGCCTTCGTTAACTGCACTGGAGTGAGCACTGCTAGACACACACAATCAATGCACAATGCTGTCATAAACGGCAATGCGCTTTGAGAGCTGTTCTGTATTTGTATGTATCTGTACTGAAGAGGAGGAAAGCCTGAGGAGGCTGTATGGTGCCCCTGGGTGACGTTAAGAAGGAAAAAAAATGTGCCTATGGAAGTGGGTTATTTTAGAGCAAGCAGTAGAGGGGGTCACCATCTTTCATCAGTAGATTGCTGGACGGGCTACTCAAAGAACCCAGTCAAGCTGCATTTGCCACCCTATCAGGAGCCATGCCAGACAGAGTCCATCAGGGTGGGACTGAAAATCCTGCTGATGGCTTAGGGGACTGTGGGAGCGCTCAGCGCAGCCAGACATCCTTCAACAGTCTATCCCCAGGACCCTTAGAGAGAGATCAACTGCTAGGCTCTCAACAGCCGCCTAGTGCTTTGGGGTTCGGCTGCTTCCCTGCAGGAAGTGACGGGTTTCCTGGGTGCTTGGCAGACCCCGACTGCTACTAAATAAAGCCCCGTCTTACCCTTCTTTCCCTCGGTTGTGGATGGCCAGATCCTCCCCGATCCCCTCCTCCTCCTTGAAGTTCTCCCAGTCCAGTTTGGATTTCTCCAGAGTGCTCATCTTCTGCTTTTTGGAGCCAATCTTTCCCAGGAGGCTGCTCATGCCACTTGGCCTCTTCACCCTGATAGAGACGACGAAGCAGACACTCATTATTTACTGGGAGAAGTCATCATTACAGAGCTGAGAAATGCTGTGTGTGAACCAGGTGGCCCTGGCTAAGGAGAATGGTTTCCTTTGCTCAGATCAACCCCTGCGTTAGAGACACTCCAGCCAACAAGCCACATTTCCTTGGAGCTTCTCATCTCATGCAGATCTGATGGGCAGAAGGTGAAAAGAGTCTGTGTTTGCCCTGCAAGCTCACAATGCAACGTGAACAACAAGGGGGGGAGGGGGGGGAACGGGCGTGGCTCCGTACCCTGCTTTAATGGGCTAACGGTATCAGCCACTGCTTCAGGAGACCCACATACAACCTGGGGCAGACACAGAGCTTAAGGGTCCCCTTCTAATACACGAGGCTCAATGAAAAAGCAGGGTCTGCTGGTTTGTGAGGAGAAGGGGAGAGAGAAAAGCATGGAGACTGGGATACCCTTTGAGGCCTCCACAGCAGCGGCACTCACAGCGGCATGAATCATATCAGCCATAGCCACCTCTGCAGGGCTACTAAAGCGAGGAGGCTGCTGGCCACATAAGTATAACAAATGGGAAGCATATCACTAGGAAGGAGCAGCTGGCCAGCTCCCTGTAAGCCAGTGATCTCCTACTATGTGCTCTGTTGTGACAGCCCTGCAAGTGGCCCCTCGCCTCAGTTTCCTTTTGAGACCCCAATAAGTCCATGGAAGCAGATCAAGTCCAGCAACATAGTTTATTAACAAGACATAGTGCAGACAGTCCCAAAGTATAATCCATATCACCCCAGTGCAAGCAGTCCATGTTCTCACCATCCCCAGGGTCTTCCATCACAGCTAGGCTCCTTATGCATCCTCTTCCACCCCAGCCCTTCCTTCTAGGGTGCAACCCCACTTTCCCCTGCAGGAACTCCCGCAGCCTCTCCGCTGGGAGAGCATCTTTACCAGGGAAGCATCCCTCCGCCCCTAGCCTCTCACAGTTACTCTGGGCCAGCTCTCCAGCAAGGAGACATCAGCCGGTGAGCTCCTCTGCTGCTCCCCCTTCCTTTAGCCCTCTCTGGGCCCCTCCAGCTCAGAGCCAGCCAGCCAGAATCTACCTCTGCTGCTCATAGAATCATAGAATCTCAGGGTTGGAAGGGACCTCAGGAGGTCATCTAGTCCAACCCCCTGCTCAAAGCAGGACCAAACCCAATTAGATCATCCCAGCCAGGGCTTTGTCAAGCCTGACCTTAAAAACCTCTAAGGAAGGAGATTCCACCACCTCCCTAGGTAACCCATTCCAGTGCTTCACCACCCTACTAGTGAAAAAGTTGTTCCTAATATCCAACCTAAACCTCCCCCTCTGCAACTTGAGACCATTACTCCTTGTTCTGTCATCTTCTACCACTGAGAACAGTCTAGATCCATCCTCTTTGGAACCCCCTTTCAGGTAGTTGAAAGCAGCTATCAAATCCCCCCTCATTCTTCTCTTCTGCAGGCTAAACAATCCCAGTTCCCTCAGCCTCTCCTCATAAGTCATGTGCTCCAGCCCCCTAATCATTTTTGTTGCCCTCCGTTGGACTCTTTCCAATTTATCCACATCCTTCTTGTAGCGTGGGGCCCAAAACTGGACACAGTACTCCAAATGAGGCCTCACCAGTGCCGAATAGAGGGGAATAATCACGTCCCTCGATCTGCTGGAAATGCCCCTACTTATACAGCCCAAAATGCCGTTAGCCTTCTTGGCAACAAGGGCACACTGTTGACTCATATTCAGCTTTTCGTCCACCGTAGCCCCTAGGTCCTTTTCTGCAGAACTGCTGCCCAGCCATTCGGTCCCTAGTCTGTAGCAGTGCATGGGATTCTTCCGTCCTAAGTGCAGGACTCTGCACTTGTCCTTGTTGAACCTCATCAGATTTCTTTTGGCCCAATCCTCTAATTTGTCTAGGTCCCTCTGTATCCTGTCCCTACCCTCCAGCGTATCAACCACTCCTCCCAGTTTAGTGTCATCTGCAAACTTGCTAAGGGTGCAGTCCACACCATCCTCCAGATCGTTGATGAAGATATTGAACAAAACCGGCCCCAGCACCGACCCTTGGGGCACTCCACTTGATACCGGCTGCCAACTAGACATGGAGCCATTGATCACTACCCGTTGAGCACGACCATCCAGCCAGTTTTCTATCCACCTTACCGTCCATTCATCCAGCCCATACTTCCTTAACTTGCTGGCAAGAACACTGTGGGAGACTGTATCAAAAGCTTTGCTAAAGTCAAGAAATAGCACATCCACTGCTTTCCCCTCATCCACAGAGCCAGTTATCTCATCATAGAAGGCAATTAGGTTAGTCAGGCATGACTTGCTGCTCCGGTCCTGGCTCTCTGGCTTGAGGACATCAGCCAGCAAACCCCTCTTGCTGCTCCCCTGCCTTCAGCCTTCTCCTAGGAGCCATATTGTCTCTCTGGCAGCTCTCATCTCCTGCCTGCCCTTTTTATAACCCCCCAGGTGCTGCCTTGCCCTCTTAATTGGCCCAACTGGGAGCACCTACAATGGAGCAGGAGAGCTGAACCCAGGTCCATTAATTGCCAGCCATCCTGTTACACTATTGCCACCGCAATACGAACTCCCCACTAGGCCTCTAGACTAGCATGGGCTTAATATTATTTTCCCCCACCAGAACACTAGAGCTTGGATAATATGGTGATGGAAGCAGCAGGAATTCCCAGTCAGCCAGGCAAAACCCATCCCTCACGCTCTCATCTGTATAACATATCAGCACCCCCGACACTCTGCCCCCCTGGGATCCTAGACCATGGCTTGCCTCAGGCTTGATCTCTGGGATCTCAGAGGTGTCTGATGGACATAAGCAAGCCCGGATGTGTATGATTATGTGAGCAGAGGACACCTTCCCATGCACACCGGATCGGTTCCCGATGCGAGATGGTTAGTCCACCATGCTGCACCAGCAGAGGCACCCAAAGCACCTATCCAACAAGGGAAAGTTGCTCTGCCCGTTTGGCTTAGAAAATTTTGCAAAGCTTCCTGGTTGAATCAATTGTGGGGAATTCTGATTCAATCCCAAGTGTGAATTATCCAGGATTGTTTGTGAAACGGTCTCTACTGTGTTCTCTCTTGTTCTCATGCTTCCTGGTGCTCCCTTCCCCCGTATGTTACAGGAGGGGCTGCAGCAGGTGTTCTTCAGAGTCCAGCAAGGCCCAGCCCCTTGCCGGTGTCCAGTAGAGAGCAGTTGTTACAGCAGTGAACAGTGAGGAAAAAAAACAAGAAATCACAAATCTGTGACTCTTGGGATAAAACACTAACCTTAGTGACCAACATCATCCCCATTGTCCAGGGGAAACCGAGGCATCAAACAGGGAATGACCTGCCCTAGGTCACAAAGGGAACAGATCTCCTGATTCCCATTCCCCTGCTCTGCACCAGTGGGCCTCATTCTCTCCCTTGGCAGATTAAAGATCCAGATTTCCTCTGTCAGCACATCATAATTCCACTGGCTGCGAGCTGTCAGTCTCCTAGCATGGGGCAATGTAGCAGAGAGCACTCCCACCTGTTCAATGCCAAAAGGAGCTGAAATTCCACTCAAGCACTGCTGCACAACGAGCTGGGAAATGCACCCACAGTGTGAATGAGCCAGGCCATCAGGCTCAGTGTCAGAAGCAGTCAATCTTCGAAGTCAGGAACAGCAATGCATACTCATGTTAACCCAGCCTGCAACCATCAGCGGCACCCCACCTCTGTTGCACTCCTTATTTACAGGCATTCTCCAGTCCTTCATTTCTGCACAGTCGTGAAAAGCCTGAGAGGAAACAATTTGCTTTCCGGAGTGATGGGGGTGAGATGGAGTGGGGTGCAGATGCATGCAGCAGATTGCTCCGATCCGCACTGAACACCCAAATTCAAGCATACGTTTCACGTGCGTTGCTGTTCCTTGGGAAAGCATCCAAATCCGTCCTTATCAGGTCATTAACACTGTTTATGTTTCCCTAATTTCCAAGCTTCTGAAGAAAAATAACTCAACAGTTTCTATGAGACTAAATCCAGGAAGATGGATTTTTACAGGCTTCAGCCAGAAGACTCTCAAGACAAGCACGGCTTGAATGGTACCTGCCATTTCCTGACAACTGGCTGGTCTATTGGGGAGCAATGCTGCTCGGGGATCTGAATCCAGATCAGACTGAGTTTGCACGACAGCTATGGTATGTGAAGGGCAGGCTCACTGTTGCAGGTGTGCATTAGAGGCCACTCCTGTTCAGATTGGTCTGGTCCACGGTCCGTGAGCCGCCCCCACAGCTCTCCTTGTCCATCTCTATGGTAACACTTCGGCAGCAGGCACTTTTCACCTTGGATGGACATTGCTTGGTCCTTGATTGTTTTTTTCTCTTTCCAGCCCCAAGTCTCCTCAATGACTCATGCAGCTACTGGCTGTAATGGGTAGTCCAACCTGCACCTTCCTGAAGGCCTCCTTTTGCCCGTCCTCTCGTTACACCCCCCCCAGATTGCTACAATTCTCCTCCCATGTGGGAGGGCCTAGTTCATGTTGCCTTGACCGGCCAGCCAGGTGTCCCAGTGAAGCATAGCCCGGCTAACCCTGACCTCTGGTGTGGAGTGCGGTGGCTCTGCTGAGCACTCTTCCTCAGCCAGCTTGGGGAATGAGAAACCAATGCTGGGGGAGGAGCACACAGCATAATCCTTCTCACCAGGGAGCCTGCAAGCTTCTGTGCATGTGCCAACGGAGCTGGGCTGAATGCACCATGAAAGAAGGCACTCAGAGCAGGCAGTCACATCCCTACCAGGAATACATCCCAGCCGAAAAGCTTCTGTCCACTTCATAACACACACCCCTCTACTCTTAACTATCAACCTTGCCCTTACTGCCAGAGACTCAGAGCCTGCTCCCTTTCGACCCGCCTCAGTCTCTACCTTTGCAGTTTTCAAAGTATTGCAGACATCTGTACAGATGAAAGAGAACTAGACTGTAGGAGTTTTTGAAGGAAGATTTGACAGATCGGGTGCTGGTACCCGCAAAGGCACAGGATGCAGTTTGGGGTTGCAGCTGGATGTTTTGGCTTAAATCACCAGCAGTGACAGAGTTGACATGTTAAACTGAGTCAATGATGCATCGAGGTGTACGGAGCAACCATTGTTTCGGGCTGCCTCAGGAAGACAGCTCTGCATTAGTTCACATTCAGTCCAGTTTGAAGGTTATCTTGACAACCATGGGGGCTTACAAGCACTATCATTAAATGGAAGCAGAATTCCACAGCAAATTGAATCCTGGAACTCACTGGGCACTGCCTAACCTGGCTGATGGCTCAGTTCTGAGCCCAGCTTAAACGAGGGACATGAACGCTAACATTCCTGTTACCGGAAACATTCCTGAGCAAAGCTACACTATCCTCCTATGTCTCTAGGGTGCACTTGTACCTCTCTGGATGCCTCTGACATCATGAAAAAACCTTCCCACAGGAATACAAGGGCAAAGGAAGCTGCTACTGGCACTCTGCTTGCAAGAGAGAACACCCAGGAGCACATGATTGTGAGTTTGCCTTGCAGAAATGCCAATTCTAATATCAGATGTCTGTTTAAATTGTGGAAAAAAACCTCAAGATGACAAAATAAGAGGAAAATAAACAAACAAAATATTGGGCTAGTGCCCCTCACAGCATTCCCTGGTGGCATTCCCTGAACTAAACACAACTGAGTGGAATGAGTAACTGTATTCACACACAGCAGCTTGTTACACTGAACCGTGAGAATGCTTTAAATCCTTTGCTCCAGCACAGACGAAGGGAAGAACATACATAAACACACATGCATCCCGTAGGACAGGAAGTAACTCAAGGGTGCGTAGAAACATGGATACCATGGCAACGGACGTGAGCTAAAGAACCTAGACAGACATGTTTCCAATCACCTTAATCTCATTATTTGATTCTGCTTATTGGTGCTAGGCAGGCAGCTACGTGCAAGTTGGATAGGATATGAGACACGAGTTGGCACATGACAAGGTGTCCAGTTATTGTGATTTGTTACATGCTGATGTGCTAGGTCCTGACCAAGGTGCACAGTGAACATGCTCACTGCCTCAGCAGCTTACAAGACAAGATGGACCAGGAGACCCAACTTATTTTTTAAATCTCCTTCTTGTCTCCCCATTTCCAGAGTGGGATGCAAAGGCGAGATTAGAGTTAACACGATGTTCTGTATATGTGTAACATGCTGGACCAATATTTAGTATAATTTCACCTGCCTTTGAAGTGGGAACTGGATGGAACGGGTGTCTGTAAATTCCTGTCTTCTTTGGAAATGTTCTGTCCCACATATGTCCTCAGTGACACATCACAGATATCACCACACCCTTGAGAACAATCAGATACCAGAAGGAAATACTTCCTCTTCCCCACCCGTCCTTCAGCATGTGGACACTCACAACTGCGACTACGGTGAAATCCAGCTGGGGGTTCTCTTGATGCAGACACCTAAGAAGCCTGTCTGAGATGACTTTCTCCTAATTCTGAGCGATGCCAGCAGGCCGTTTAGTGGTCCAGATGTATGGCCCACAGCAACACAGCTTGGGATATGTTCACCTTGAAGCATCAAATGCCTGCCCTACCCAACTCCCATCCATTTCCAAGAGCGGAGGGGGTCAAAAAGAAATCGATCTGGGCTGGAGAGGAGATGAGGACAGTGCTGGCTCTGCAGGTCGGGCGAGGGCACTCCTTTCCATCTCCTTGTTCCCCCCAGGGGAATTCCTGTCAGTTCCCCTGCAACGATGTGCAACCCTCGTCCCACCAAGGGGGGTGTTTTTTGGAGTGGGGAAGTGAAGGACTGTGGACAGGTGGCAGAGAACATCACAGGAGCACAACTCCTGCGGGAGCCACAAGCCACACGTGGTGCAGGCGGCTGAGAGAGAGCACATAGGAACAAGGACTCTGTAAAAGGTCCTGTCTTTGGCCAGATCTGGGAATAACCAATGTAGAGCAAAACCCAGAGCTATAGTAGTAAATGCTATTGGAAGGCAGATAAAACCTCATGCTTCGGGGAGTAAGTCAATCTCTAAGCACTAGACATTAGGATGAAACCATCAGGGGAGGCAGATCTTCCCACATCTGCCTACTGAGGGGCTTCTTGCATCTTCCTCTTCAGCACCTGGTGCCGGCCACATTGGAGACAGGATTCTGGGAGAGCTGGACTGGGGATCCGAGGCAATCTGGCTACTCCTATGTTCCTTGCATCTGTGTATGCGGGAGATGCCGTTGGACGGAGTCAGTCACCATTCTGAAGGACGGACACGTGTGAGATCTTCTCGCTCTGTGCAGCAGCTTTGAATTCCCAAAATAAATCCAACAGCAAACCCCCACAGTGGATGGCAGCTGTTGAGCTTGTGCCAAAATGGAGTAACCGAAGGCCATTAAAGTCTAATTAGGGAGTCGTATGGCATTATATGCGTCGGTTTGAACAGCAAGAAAAGGGGATAGATTAGCTGCATTGAGTGCCAACTTGAGGAATTATTACTCTTTTTGTAGTCATTAAGGGTATCTGCTGTGGCATCTTAATGGAGAGAAGGCAATTTGCTTAGATGCAAAGGGATCATTCCATGTGTGTGTGTATTCCTGGGATCATCGTCATGACAGCAGAATAATAATCACCTACTTAGTTAGACAAGCCCTAATTTTCCATGCTTAAAGCCCGAAGACACAGTACAGTCCCGATCCAGCAATCAGAGCCGTGTATCATAGAATCATAGAACATCAGGGTTGGAAGGGACCTTAGAAGGTCATCTAGTCCAACCCCCTGCTCAATGCAGGACCAATCCCCAATTTTTGCCCCAGATCCCTAAATGGCCCCCTCAAGGATTGAACTCACAACCCTGGGTTTAGCAGGCCAATGCTCAAACCACTGAGCTATCCCCCCCGAGTGTAGGGACACTCTGGTTGATTCTGCCTGGATGTAAGGGGTCCCCTGGTCACAGTCAACTGCCAGCCCTTCGGGGCGGGGGTTGGGTCACCCAGTGTGTTTGTGCCGGATCCTGATCCCTGGTAGGACCTATGGGAACTGTCACAGTGCAAATAGCAAACAATAGCGATAACGCTACGCTCTGCGTCACAAGGGCATACTCATCTGCAGCAAGGCCGATCCCAGGCATTCAAAAATCATGAGCTTGTCTCAGAAATCCTGCAGTTTGAAGAACAGCACATTTGGGCTTCCTTTTGTTTGCCTTTAAGTTTCCACCAGCACTGCAGATGAAATGGAATGAAAGCTGCTCGGCAATCGATTCCCAATCCCTGCCCAGTTTCCAGTTGCTCCCAGACTGAGTTGGGATCTTGGGGCACTTTGGCTCAGCCCCTATCCCCTTCTCCCCATTGTGCAGCACACGGCGGGTTACGCTCCTAAAGCCAGGCAGGATCCCTTCTGGCCTGCGGCAATGCAGATTACGAAGGGCTTGCTGGCCTTTAATTCATAAGCAGCAAACCCTGGATGATAAAATCTGATGCTGCTGAAACTTGGCCAGTGTGGGGCTGCCAAGAGACACTTCCCTCCCCCACTTGATGCACAAATTGGGAGAAGCAGCATAATCATACGCACCTGAGGGGAACTGTTAGCGAGGTGCATAGACAAACCATTCACAGGCCAAGACTCGGCCTTCCTGACACAAGGAAGAAAGGAGAGCAGTAGAACAGAGACCCTGGACTTCAGAAAAGCAGACTTTGACTCCCTCAGGGAACTGAGGGGCAAGGTCCCCTGGGAGAATAACATGAGGGGGAAAGGAGTCGAGGAAAGCTGGCTGTATTTTAAAGAATCCTTATTGAGGTTGCAGGAACAAACCATCCCGATGTGTAGAAAGAAAAGCAAATATGGCAGGCGACCAGCTTGGCTTAACAGTGAAATCCTTGCTCGTCTTAAACACAAAAAAGCAGCTTACAAGAAGTGGAAGATTGGACAAATGACCAGGGAGGAGTATAAAAATATTGTTCAGGCATGCAGGAGTGAAATTAGGAAGGCCAAATCACACTTGGAGTTGCAGCTAGCCGGAGATGTTAGGAGTAACAAGAAGGGTTTCTTCAGGTATGTGAGCAACAAGAAGAAAGTCAAGGAAAGTGTGGGCCCCTTGCTGAATGAGGGAGGGAACCTAGTGACAGAGGATGTGGAGAAAGCTAGTGTACTCAATGCTTTTTTTGCCTCTGTCTTCACAGACAAGGTCAGCTCCCAGGCGGCTGCACTCCGCAGCACGGTATGGGGAGGGGGTGACCAGCCCTCTGTGGAGAAAGAAGTAGTTCGGGACTATTTAGAAAAGCTGGATGAACACAAGTCCATGGGGCCGGATGCACTGCATCCGAGGGTGCTAAAGGAGTTGGCCGATGTGATTGCAGAGCCATTGGCCATTATCTTTGACAAATCATGGCAATCGGGGGAGGTCCCGGATGACTGGAAAAAAGCTAATGTAGTGCCCATCTTTAAAAAAGGGAAGAAGGAAGATCCGGGGAACTACAGGCCAGTCAGTCTCACCTCAGTCCCTGGAAAAATCATGGAACAGGTCCTCAAGGAATCAATTCTGAACCACTTAAAGGAGAGGAAAGTGATCAGGAACAGTCAGCATGGATTCACCAAGGGCAAGTCATGCCTGACTAACCTAATTGCCTTCTATGATGAGATAACTGGCTCTCTGGATGAGGGGAAAGCAGTGGATGTGCTATTTCTTGACTTTAGCAAAGCTTTTGATACAGTCTCCCACAGTATTCTTGCCAGCAAGTTAAAGAAGTATGGGCTGGATGAATGGACGGTAAGGTGGATAGAAAACTGGCTGGATGGTCGTGCTCAACGGGTAGTGATCAATGGCTCCATGTCTAGTTGGCAGCCGGTATCAAGTGGAGTGCCCCAAGGGTCGGTGCTGGGGCCGGTTTTGTTCAATATCTTCATCAACGATCTGGAGGATGGTGTGGACTGCACCCTTAGCAAGTTTGCAGATGACACTAAATTGGGAGGAGTGGTTGATACGCTGGAGGGTAGGGATAGGATACAGAGGGACCTAGACAAATTAGAGGATTGGGCCAAAAGAAATCTGATGAGGTTCAACAAGGACAAGTGCAGAGTCCTGCACTTAGGACGGAAGAATCCCATGCACTGCTACAGACTAGGGACCAAATGGCTAGGCAGCAGTTCTTCAGAAAAGGACCTAGGGGTTACGGTGGACGAAAAGCTGAATATGAGTCAACAGTGTGCCCTTGTTGCCAAGAAGGCTAACGGCATTTTGGGCTGTATAAGTAGGGGCATTTCCAGCAGATCGAGGGACGTGATTATTCCCCTCTATTCAGCACTGGTGAGGCCTCATTTGGAGTACTGTGTCCAGTTTTGGGCCCCACACTACAAGAAGGATGTGGATAAATTGGAAAGAGTCCAACGGAGGGCAACAAAAATGATTAGGGGGCTGGAGCACATGACTTATGAGGAGAGGCTGAGGGAACTGGGATTGTTTAGCCTGCAGAAGAGAAGAGTGAGGGGGGATTTGATAGCTGCTTTCAACTACCTAAAAGGGGGTTCCAAAGAGGATGGATCTAGACTGTTCTCAGTGGTAGAAGATGACAGAACAAGGAGTAATGGTCTCAAGTTGCAGAGGGGGAGGTTTAGGTTGGATATTAGGAACAACTTTTTCACTAGTAGGGTGGTGAAGCACTGGAATGGGTTACCTAGGGAGGTGGTGGAATCTCCTTCCTTAGAGGTTTTTAAGGTCAAGCTTGACAAAGCCCTGGCTGGGATGATCTAGTTGGGGTTGGTCCTGCTTTGAGCAGGGGGTTGGACTAGATGACCTCCTGAGGTCCCTTCCAACCCTGAGATTCTATGATTCTATGATTCTTCCTCCTTTCAAAAAGTGGCTAGTAAGCATAGCTGCTAGTAAGCCGCCTATAACTGTATTTTTGTCAATGAACACCCGCTTTAGGAGAGATCTTCCGATTTGGAGAAGCCCATCAAGCCCTAGCAAGTCTTTAAAAGCACAGCATTGCCCTGGCAAAGAGAACCAATGGGGAATTACACTCTGCGTCAAAACACAGTGCAATCCTTCCTGCTCATCTGAGACACGGCTGGCCGAGCCAGGTTGGTTCACTGGACACCAGTGGAAGGGGGGAGGTTTCGAGGACTTGGGTGAAGGTGGGTGAATCCATGTTATGAAGCATGGAGCCGCAGTGGTTTTGTTAAAGTCCTGTTATAATTATAGACCTGTTTTCCATGTGTTTTTCACCAGCTCCCTCCCAACACATGACCTTTCCAGCCCCACACAAAGTGTTTTGGGGGCTAACCCTTCTCCATCCAACGTGCAGAAGGATCACAAGATAAAACAAAAGGACTTAGGAAGCTGCACAGGTGTGTACAACTTCACCCTAGACCAATGCAGCTCTAGCCTCCTTCATACCTCTGAAAGTCCCTCCACCATGGGCCCTCTCCCAGATCAACAGGACTACAAGCACCTAATGGAGCACACCAGCATGGGATGCTGTTGAGCCATGTTCAGCTCAGGCCCTAGGGTGGGGCTTTGATACCAAGGTGACGGGCATCTTACATCCCCCACAAAGCACTCCCAGACTCCTCTCCACCTCCTGCAGCAGAGAGAACACTGCGCCCCTCCCTAGCACCTTCAATTGAGGATGTCCAGGTGTCGCTAGACGGACGGTCGCGGTGTATGTCTCCCAGCCCCACTGTGATGGAGGGTTTTCTCCCCTTTTCACACAGGGCAGAACTGATGCCCAGAGAGATTTAGTGATTTGCCCAAGGTGACCAAGGGAACCTGTGCCAGAGCCAGGCACAGAACCTCCCCTGGCCTGTGCTGTTCTGTACCCATAAGAGCCTCCAGAAGTTAGTTTACCTGGAGATTTACCAGTAAAAGCGCTGGTTTGTAACTGCACTCTAAACCTAGCTTTCAGGGGAAGGTGCAGGCCAACTCCCCCTTTTTAAAGAGAAAACACTTCAATCAGGTCATTCTGGGGGTCAGTTTTGGAATGGCCTAGGCAGCGAGAGAGCTGTAACAGGCAGGAGCGCAGCGCTGCCCAGGCACAAGAGAGGGCATCCCACCTCAGGCTGCACAATTCAAGCCCTCCCAGAAGACCCGTGACCTCGCTGTTGCATGGGACGGTAGGCACACAACGCTTGGGGAAACGCAAGGGCTCAAGGGCTTTGCAGAGTCCCAGCCACAAGAAAACCCAGCCCCAAACAGCCAGATTAACCCCTTTCCTGCTGGCTGCTTGTGGGGCAGAGGAAGGCTTTGGGGGCATACCATATTGATGGTCTATAAAGGGACATTGGCAATCAAAAGTGAAGGGGAACAATGGGATGGCGCTTGGCTCCACATCGCAGCTACGTCAGACGGCACCGCGGAGGCCGCGTGTATTATCAGACTTTAGACCTACTGCTCCGCTCCTCTCTAGCCCTCCGCCGAACTAGTGTCTGCAAGTTCTTCCCTCACAGTGGAACTGAGGAAGCTGCGCTCCTGGCCTCCACACACTGCAGCGCTTGCCAATGGCACAGACCAGTTTAATGAAGTGCAGCCACTTGTCTTCCCTCCCCCACAGCTTGTCCCAGTAATTGCTACAGAGAGCGGTCACCTCTGCGGGAGCGGTGGCCAAGTGAGGCTCTGTCCCCTGGCTCTCCCACAGGTGCAGGTATGCCAGGCGCTGGCAGAGCCAGGCTGCCTGGGATTAGTGGAACAAGCAGGAAATCTCTAAATGGGGGGGCAAAGGTGGGCAAGGCGAGGAACGATGATATTTTGCAAGGAGAAGGGTGCCAAGGGGTTAATAAATAGAAATATTTGTGCCTAGCAGAGGCTGCTGCGAAGCTGAATAGTTTCCTTAACTGCAGGAAATGGTTCTCATTAGACACTAACCACAGCTGGGAAAGCTATGCAGCCTGTAAATACTTTCTCTGTCCTAAACGGGAGAATCTTACCTAATGCATCACAGACCACCAAGCCCACCCCCTCCTGTCCCAGGACAATGCGCCTGCGTGCGAGAGGCAGTCTCAGCACCACCACAAAGAGAGAAGTTGTGTAGAAATCCTCAGTTCTGGCTCGCAGCCTAGATGCCAGCACCGGGTCTCAGTCGGCGACATCTCTGAATCCACCTAGTACAAACGGAGCACTGGGGCCTCGGTTGCCCCGGGGACAGAGCACGAGTGGGGCATTACTCACCATAGGGCAGCTGCTCCCCCACAGCGATGTGGGATGGCTGGGTTACCCTCTCAGAGAAAAGCCTGGTTTTCCCACTCCTGGGCTAGGACCTTGCTGAAATGAACCAGGCTGGGGTCGCTCCAGCTTGGACAGTGACTAATCACAAAGGCAATGGCAGGCTGATCTCAGCTGGACACAAGAGGCTCTGAGACTCATTCACAGTGCAGGCTGTGAGTAACAAGGCCACTCGTGATGCAACATCCCAGTGCTACTCGCAGTGATGGCTGACACAGATCAGTGGCAAGGGGGACACACTGATTGCTGATTGGGTTTAATAAAATAAACTCCCCATTTTGTCTCCCCCTCCCCCTGGCTTCCCCACCCAGGCTCACCTGCTGCCTGGTCCCCTCCTCTCCTGGAGATTCTTGCCTGATGGTGAGTCCAGTGCTATCAGCAGCTCCAGGCTCTCTTGCTGGTGGCTGGCCGTTCTATTCCCACAAGTGGCTTGAGATGCCAATAGCTGAGGGTATGTCTACACTTCGAAATTAGGCTGAATTTATAGAAGTCGATTTTTCAGAACAGATTTTATAGTCGATTGCGTGAGTCCCCATTAAGTGCATTAAGTCAGTGGAGTGCGTCCACAGTACCGTGGCTAGTGTCGACTTTCAGAGCAGTGCACTGTGGGTAGCTATCCCACAGTTCCCGCAGTCCCCACTGCCCATAAGAACATAAGAAAGGCTGTACTGGGTCAGACCAAAGGTCCAACCAGCCCAGTATCCTGTCCACCGACAGTGGCCAATGCCAGGTGACCCGGAGTGAGTGGACCTAACAGGTAATGATCAAGTGATCTCTCTCCTGCCATCCATCACCCCCCTCTGACAAACAGAGGCTAAGGACACCATTCCTTACCCATCCTGGTTAATAGCCATTAATGGACTTAACCTCCATGAATTTATATAGTCCTCTTTTAAACCCTGTTATAGTCCTAGCCTTCACAGCCTCCGCAGGCAAGGAGTTCCACAGGTTGACTGCGCTGTGTGAAGAAGAACTTCCTTTTATTTGTTTTAAACCTGCTGCCCACTAATTTCATTGGGTGGCCCTTAGTTCTTTTATTATGAGAACAAGTAAATAACTTTTCCTTATTCACTTCCTCCACACCACTCATAATTTTATATACCTCTATCATATCCCCCCTTAGTCTCCTCTTTTCCAAGCTAAAAAGTCCTAGCCTCTTAAATCTCTCTTCACATGGGACCCGTTCCAGACCCCTAATCATTTTAGTTGCCCTTCTCTGAACTTTTTCTAATGCCAGTATGTCCTTTTTCAGATGAGGAGACCACAATTGTACACAGTATTCAAGATGTGGGCGCACCATGGATTTGTATAAGGGCAACAAGATATTCTCCGTCTTATTCTCTATCCCTTTTTTAATTATTCCTAACATCCCGTTTGCTTTTTTGACTGCCACTGCACACTGCATGGACATCTTTAGAGAACTATCCACGATGACTCCAAGATCTATTTCCTGATTAGTTGTACCTAAATTAGCCCCCATCATATTGTATGTATAGTTGGGGTTATTTTTTCCGATGTGCATTACTTTACATTTATCCAAATTAAATTTCATTTGCCATTTTGTTGCCCAATCATTTAGTTTTGTGAGATCTTTTTGTAGTTCTTCACAGTCTGCTTTGGTCTTAACTATCTTGAGCAGTTTAGTATCATCTGCAAACTTTGCCACCTCACTGTTTACCCCTTCTTCCAAATCATTTATGAATAAGTTGAATAGGATTGGTCCTAGGACTGAACCTTGGGGAACACCACTAGTTACCCGTCTCCATTGTGAAAATTTACCATTTATTCCTACCCTTTGTTCCCTGTTTTTTAACCAGTTCTCAGTCCATGAAAGGATCTTCCATCTTATCCCATGGCAACTTAATTTACGCAAGAGCCTTTGGTAAGGGACTTTGTCAAAGGCTTTCTGGAAATCTAAGTACACTATGTCTACTGCATAACCCTTGTCCACATGTGTTGACCCCTTCAAAGAACTATATGTGGCAAATTGCCGGCACTACTATGATGGGTCCCGCACTTTCTCTTCTTGTGGGGGGGTTTCAGGGTGTCATTTCTTGCCCCTGAACTGGGGTAACAGCTATCCTACTAGTATCCCAGGGAAGGGGAGGGGAGAGGGAGGGACCCGGGCCCGCCCTCTACTCCGGGTCCCAGCCCAGGGGCCCTATGATAGCAGGTGAACCACTTGTACCAGTGATTCTTTCCTCTGGGCTACTTCCCTCTCCTGACCTTCAGCTTGTGGGGCTTCCTGCCTTCCCTCTACACAAGCCAGGTGTCCCTTTACCTAGGATCTTGGTCGTCTTAGCCCGCTGCAGCACTTCTCAAAACTCTCCTCCGCTTTCCTCCGAACTGCTCTTTCTTCCACCACCAATCCACTCTGCTTCACTCCTCCAAACTGCTCTCTGATCCACCACCAAACCACTCTGATTCAGCTCCTCCAAACTGCTTTCTGCTCCACCACCAAACCACTCTGCTCCAACTCCTCCTCTGGCTGATTGAAGCAGGGGGATTTTATCAGGTGACTGGCTTCAGGTGCTCTAATTGGTTTCACAGAATCATAGAATCTCAGGGTTGGAAGGGACCTCAGGAGGTCATCTAGTCCAACCCCCTGCTCAAAGCAGGACCAAACCCAACTAAATCATCCCAGCCAGGGCTTTGTCAAGCCTGACCTTAAAAACCTCTAAGGAAGGAGATTCCACCACCTCCCTAGGTAACCCATTCCAGTGCTTCACCACCCTACTAGTGAAAAAGTTTTTCCTAATATCCAACCTAAACCTCCCCCTCTGCAACATGAGACCATTACTCCTTGTTCTGTCATCTTCTACCACTGAGAACAGTCTAGATCCATCCTCTTTGGAACCCCCTTTCAGGTAGTTGAAAGCAGCTATCAAATCACCCCTCATTCTTCTCTTCCGCAGGCTAAACAATCCCAGTTCCCTCAGCCTCTCCTCATAAGTCATGTGCTCCAGCCCCCTAATCATTTTTGTTGTCCTCCGCTGGACTCTTTCCAATTTATCCACATCCTTCTTCTAGTGTGGGGCCCAAAACTGGACACAGTACTCCAAATGAGGCCTCACCAGTGCCGAATACAGGGGAATAATCACGTCCCTCGATCTGCTGGAAATGCCCCTACTTATACAACCCAAAATGCCATTAGCCTTCTTGTCAACAAGGGCACACTGTTGACTCATATTCAGCTTTTCGTCCACTGTAACCCCTAGGTCCTTTTCTGAAGAACTGCTGCCCAGCCATTCGGTCCCTAGTCTGTAGCAGTGCATGGGATTCTTGCGTCCTAAGTGCAGGACTCTGCACTTGTCCTTGTTGAACCTCATCAGATTTCTTTTGGCCCAAACCTCTAATTTGTCTAGGTCCCTCTGGATCCTATCCCTACCCTCCAGCGTATCAACCACTCCTCCCAATTTAGTGTCATCTGCAAACTTGCTAAGGGTGCAGTCCACACCATCCTCTAGATCGTTGATGAAGATATTGAACAAAACCGGCCCCAGCACCGACCCTTGGGGCACTCCACTTGATACCGGCTGCCAACTAGACATGGAACCATTGATCACTACCCGTTGAGCCCGGCCATCTAGCCAGTTTTCTATCCACCTTACCGTCCATTCATCCAGCCCATACTTCTTTAACTTGCTGGCAAGAACACTGTGGGAGACTGTATCAAAAGCTTTGCTAAAGTCAAGAAATAGCACATCCACTGCTTTCCCCTCATCCACAGAGCCGGTTATCTCATCATAGAAGGCAATTAGGTTAGTCAGGCATGACTTGCCCTTGGTGAATCCATGCTGACTGTTCCTGATCACTTTCCCCTCCTTTAAGTGGTTCAGAATTGATTCCTTGAGGACCTGTTCCATGATTTTTCCAGGGACTGAGGTGAGACTGACTGACCTGTAGTTCCCCGGATCTTCCTTCTTCCCTTTTTTAAAGATGGGCACAACATTAGCTTTTTTCCAGTCATCCGGGACCTCCCCCAATTGCCATGATTTGTCAAAGATAATGGCCAATGGCTCTGCAATCTCATCGGCCAACTCCTTTAGCACCCTCGGATGTAGTGCATCCGGCCCCATGGACTTGTGTTCATCCAGCTTTTCTAAATAGTCCCGAACTACTTCTTTCTCCACAGAGGGCTGGTCACCTCCTCCCCATACCGTGCTGCGGAGTGCAGCTGTCTGGGAGCTGACCTTGTCCGTGAAGACAGAGGCAAAAAAAGCATTGAGTACACTAGCTTTCTCCACATCCTCTGTCACTAGGTTCCCTCCCTCATTCAGCAAGGGGCCCACACTTTCCTTGACTTTCTTCTTGTTGCTCACATACCTGAAGAAACCCTTCTTGTTACTCCTAACATCTCCAGCTAGCTGCAACTCCAAGTGTGATTTGGCTTTCCTAATTTCACTCCTGCATGCCTGAGCAATACTTTTATACTCCTCCCTCGTCATTAGTCCAATCTTCCACTTCTTGTAAGCTGCTTTTTTGTGTTTAAGACGAGCAAGGATTTCACTGTTAAGCCAAGCTGGTCGCCTGCCATATTTGCTTTTCTTTCTACACATCGGGATGGTTTGTTCCTGCAACCTCAATAAGGATTCTTTAAAATACAACCAGCTTTCCTCGACTCCTTTCCCCGTCATGTTATTCTCCCAGGGGACCTTGCCCATCAGTTCCCTGAGGGAGTCAAAGTCTGCTTTTCTGAAGTCCAGGGTCTCTGTTCTACTGCTCTCCTTTCTTCCTTGTGTCAGGATCCTGAACTCAACCATCTCATGGTCACTGCCTCCCTGGTTCCCATCCACTATTGCTTCCTCTACTATTTCTTCCCTGTTTGTGAGCAGCAGGTCAAGAAGAGCTTTTCCCCTAGTTGGTTCCTCCAGCACTTGCACCAGGAAATTGTCCCCTACACTTTCCAAAAACTTCCTGGATTGTCTGTGCACCGCTGTATTGCTCTCCCAGCAGATATCGGGGTGATTAAAGTCACCCATGAGAACAAGGGCCTATGATCTAGCAACTTCTGTTAGTTGCTGGAAGAAAGCCTCGTCCACCTCATCCCCCTGGTCTGGTGGTCTGTAGCAGACTCCCACCACGACATTCCCCTTGTTGCTCACACTTCTAAATTGAATCCAGAGACTCTCAGGTTTTTCTGCAGTTTCATACTGGAGCTCTGAGCAGTCATACTGCTCTCTTACATACAACGCAACTCCCCCACCTTTTCTGCCCTGCCTATCCTTCCTGAACAGTTTATATCCATCCATGACAGTACTCCAATCATGTGAGTTATCCCACCAAGTCTCTGTTATTCCAATTACATCATAATTCCTTGACTGTGCCAGGACTTCCAGTTCTCCCTGCTTGTTCCCCAGGCTTCTTGCATTTGTGGTGCTTTTAATTAATCTACAGGGAATAAGGCTTCTCCTCATCCTAGATCACTCTCCTGCTGCCTTCTGGCCATGCTGTATCACATATCCTCCCCCCCTGCTCAACACCATGGCGTTGGGCAACTTGGGACGAGAGGCAATGCTTTCGTGACAAGCCATCTGCGTTGCCGTGTTGGCTTCCGGCCCTATGCTGTACTCGGAAATGAAAAGGTTGCAGAGATAGGAACCATCTAGCCACTCTTGCATTCTTCTCCTTGTTTCTGTGCATCCACTGGAGCAGGGCATGGTCTGTCACCAGGGTAAATCGCCGCCCCAGTAGATAGTAACGGAGAGTTTCCATGGACCATTTTATCGCCAGACATTCCTTTTCAACAACGGCATACTTTTGTTCCCTGGGGAGGAGCTTCTGGCTGAGGTACAGGATCGGGTGTTCCTCCTCCCCTACCATCTGCGAAAGGACGGCTCCTAGCCCTACCTCCGAGGCATCTGTTTGTAGAACGAATTCCTTCTTGAAGTCTGGGGCTATGAGTACAGGATGGCAGCAAAGGGCTGTCCTTAAATCTGCGAATGCCCCTTCCACTGCATCAGACCACTTTACTATCTCGGGGCCCCGAGACTTTATCAGGTCAGTCAATGGCTCTGCTCTTGTGGCAAAATGAGGGATGAATCTCCAATAGTACCCTACTAACCCGAGAAATGCTCTGACCTGCTTTTTACAGATTGGCCGAGGCCAATCTTGTATTGCCTCCTTTGTTCCATTGGGGTTTTACCAAACCTCTCCCTACTACATACCCAAGGTATCTGGCTTCAGCTAGTCCTATCACGCACTTGAGAGGGTTGGCAGTGAGGCCAGCCTTCCTCAGGGTGTCTAGTACCGCTTCTACTTTTACTAGGTGCGTTTCCCAGTCAGGGCTATGGATGACTATATCGTCTAAATAGGCGGCGGCATACCTGGCATGGGGTAGCAACAATTTATCCATAAGTTGTTGGAATGTTGCTGGGGCCCCATGGAGTCCGAAAGGGAGGACAGCGTATTGGAACAGGCCATCAGGTGTAGAGAAAGCTGTCTTCTCCTTGGCGTTCTTGGCAAGGGGAATTTGCCAATATCCTTTAGTCAGGTCCAGAGTGGTTAGGTATCGGGCCTTGCCTAACTGATCAACTAGCTCGTCGACACGTGGTATTGGATAGGCATCGAATTGGGATACTTCATTCAACTTCCAGAAGTCATTACAAAACCTCCAGGTGCCGTCAGGCTTGGGTATTAAGACGATAGGACTGGACCACTGGCTGTGGGATTCTTCAATAACCCCAAGTTCCAACATCTTCTTCACTTCTGTCCTAATTTCCTCTCTTTTAGCTTCCGGTATCCGGTATGGTCTTATCGTCACCCTTATTCCGGGCATGGTGACGATATGATGTTGGACCAGTGTCGTACGGCCCGGCTGTGTACAGAACACATCTTGGTTCCGTCGGATCATATCAATGACCTCTGTTCGTTGTTCTGGGGCTAACTCAGGGGATATCCTCACCTGCCTCTGTCGGTCGTCCGTCTGGGGTGGAGCTCTCCGAATGACCAGGCACGTCTCTCGGTCACGCCAGGGCTTCAGCAAGTTTACATGGTAGATCTGCTCTGGCCTTCGGCGGTCTGGTTATCTAACCTTATAGTCCACTTCCCCAATGGCTTCCACTATCTCATACGGCCCATGCCAGCTGGCTAGGAGTTTGCTTTCTGCTGTCGGCACTAGCACCATCACCCGTTCTCCTGGCTGAAATTTCCGTACTTTCGCCTGGCGGTTG
The DNA here is from genome assembly GCA_033296515.1 of Macrochelys suwanniensis. NCBI lineage: Eukaryota > Metazoa > Chordata > Testudines > Chelydridae > Macrochelys > Macrochelys suwanniensis. The sequence goes on along the minus strand of CM065787.1, from coordinate 414,169 downwards.
TAATATGTCCGCTGGGTCTCTTGTGCTTTTTCCAAATGTTCCCGTACTATAGGGGTTACTTGAGCTATTCGCTCTCTCATCTGTGTCACATGCTCAATGACATTCTTTCCTGGGTTGGGTTGTCCTTCCCAGTCCTCCTTGGCGATGTCTAATATTCCGCGTGGGTGGCGTCCGTATAGTAGCTCAAAGGGAGAGAAACCGGTGGACGCCTGGGGGACTTCCTGTATTGCAAACATTAGGTATGGTAGAAGGGTATCCCAGTCTTTTCCGTCCTGTGCTACCACCTTCCGGATCATACCTTTAAGGGTGCGGTTAAACCTCTCGACCAGGCCGTCTGTTTGAGGATGGTAGACATCCTTATGGCATGGATGCAGAGCAGGGTACATAAGTCCTTCATTAATTCTGACATGAAAGGGGTTCCTTGGTCAGTCAGGATCTCCTTAGGGATGCCCACTCTGGCAAAAATCTGGAGTAGTTCTTTTGCTATTGCCTTGGATGTGGGGTTTCTTAAAGGAATGGCTTCTGGATACCGTGTGGCATAGTCAAGGATGACTAGTACGTTTCGGTGACCCCGTGCTGATCTTTCCAGCGGGCCCACAAGGTCCATAGCTATCCTTTCGAACGGGACTTCAATAATAGGCAAAGGTACTAATGGGGCCCGCAAGTGAGGTCAAGGGCTATGCAACTGGCATTCTGGGCAGGAGGCACAATAGCGTTGGACCTCTGCGCTTATTCCTGGCCAATAAAACCGTCTTAGGACTCTATCCAGTGTCTTGTCTATTCCTAGATGTCCCCCAAATAAATGACTGTGAGCTAGCTCTAGTACTGCCCTTGTGTGTTTCCATGGGACTAAGAGCTGCTCTACTTTTTCCCCTCGGATCTGCACTATTCGGTACAACAGATCACGTTTGATCACATAATACGGCCCCGGGCCTTTGGTCTTTCCTTCCACCGGTACGCCATTTACTTCCACTACCTCCTCCCTCACATTCGCATACAGCAGGTCATTGGCTTGGTCCTGCCTGAAATTCTCACGGGCGGTACCGATCTGACCTAATTCCAGGGGGCCTATTTCTACTCCCCCCCCGGGTTGCCCCTACTTGGGCTAGGAACTGCCTCTGAGTCCTCACTGGCCTGAATTGTCTCATGGCCTCCTGAATGGGTTCGCTTACCAACAAGGGAGGCTTTCTGGTTCTCTGCTAGAATCCTGGTCCCTAGCCTTTTATCTGCCCTCCTTTCCTGCCTAGACTTTCGGGGTTTCCCGGGGGATGAGAATAGCTCTGGGGCAAATTCAGCAAAAATTGGGGTGAAGCTATCTGTAGGTGCCTCCATTTCAGCCCGGGGGTTGCTACCCTCCCTTGGCTCTACTGGGGGAAGTATGTTCTCAAACCCAGGGAAGTCCCTACCAATTAAGACCGGGTAGGGGAGCCTAGGGACCACTGCTGCAGTTACCCTGGTAGTGTTCCCCTGGATCTCAATCCGTACTGGGATTGTGGGGTAGAAATTTACGGTGCCATGAACGCACGTTACGCCTGTGGTTTTGGCCCGGGTTAGTTGGTCTTGCCCCACCAACTTCCCCGAGACCAGCGTGACAGCACTCCCGGAATCTACTAATGCTGTGGTCACAATACCATTCATTTTTACTGACCTTGTATACCCATGTGGGGTCATTGCGACCCCTACCAGGCCAATTAGGCCACATTGTTCCCCAGGATCCCCCAGATTGCACTGCATAGGCTCTTCCCTGTTGGGGCATTGGGCTGCTATATGCCCCAATTCCCCACACTCGTAACACCGACCCCTTATCCCGGTTGCCGCCCTCTGCCTGGGGCTATTTGGTCGGCCCCCCCAGCCCTCTCTTCCCAAACCCCCAGGTCCCTTCTTAGACTCAGACCATTCCTCAATGTCTTTCCTCCCAGTTATAGTTCTCCTGTAGTTCTCGGCGGTCCGGGACCTTGGGTTTGGGGCTGGCTTCCTGGATTGCCGTGTTTCACCCCCTGGGGTCTGGAACAGTTCACGGGCTGCTAGCTGTCTTTCCACGAGGGAGACCAACTCATCATAAGTGGAGGGGTCATTCTGGCCTACACAAGCACGGAGGCCTGGTGGTAGCCCCCTCATATACCGGTCCAGTACCAGGAGCTCCATCATCTTCTCAGAGCTGAGGGCCTCAGGGCGCAGACATTTCCAGATCAGGTGGATCAGGTCAAACAATTGCGATCTGGGTGTCTTGTCCTCTGTATACTGACACTCATGGAACCTCTGCGCTCGCAATGCCGTAGTTACTCCGGATCTGGCCAGGATCTCTGCCTTCAGCTGGGGGTAATCTGCTGCAGTCTCTGCGGCCATATCGTAGTATACCTTCTGGGCCTCCCCACACAGGAACGGGGCAAGGATACCGGACCACTGGTCTCGGGGCCAGGCCTCCCGCAGGGCTGCTCTCTCAAAAGCCAGGAGGTATGCCTCCACATCATCCTCCCGTGTCATTTTCTGTAGGCAGTGGCTGGCCCGTATAGAATCATAGAATATCAGGGTTGGAAGGGACCTTAGAAGGTCATCTAGTCCAACCCCCTGCTCAAAGCAGGACCAATTCCCAATTTTTGCCCCCGATCCTTAAATGGCCCCCTCAGGGATTGAACTCACAACCCTGGGTTTAGCAGGCCAATGCTCAAACCACTGAGCTATCCCCCCCCCCCGCCTGGTCCCATCGCAGTTCTGGCTTCGCTCCATAAGGGCCTTCATCTGGTTCACTATCTCCTGCAGCAGGGCTCGGTCCTGGGCAGCCTGACTCATCAACAGACGATTAGTCTCTTGCTGTACCCTAGTCGCCTCCTGTTGGGTGGTTGCTTGGACCCGGGTAGCCTCCTGCTGGGCCGCGGTGGCTTGTATTAGGGCCTTGATCACGTCGTCCATCTTAAAGACTGGATTGTTTTGGCTAACCCTGTTTTAAGTCCCCAGCGCGGAGATCCCACCACTGACACCACGTGTGGCAAATTGCCGGCACTACTATGATGGGTCCCGCACTTTCTCTTCTTGTGGGGGGGTTTCAGGGTGTCATTTCTTGCCCCTGAACTGGAGTAACAGCTATCCTACTAGTATCCCAGGGAACGGGAGTGGAGAGGGAGGGACCCGGGCCTGCCCTCTACTCCGGGTCCCAGCCCAGGGGCCCTATGATAGCAGGTGAACCATTTGTACCAGTGATTCTTTCCCCTGGGCTACTTCCCTCTCCTGACCTTCAGCTTGTGGGGCTTCCTGCCTTCCCTCTGCACAAGCCAGGTGTCCCTTTACCTAGGATCTTGGTCTTCTTAGCCTGCTGCAGCACTTCTCAAAACTCTCCTCCACTTTCCTCCGAACTGCTCTTTCTTCCACCACCAAACCACTCTGATTCAGCTCCTCCAAACTGCTCTCTGATCCACCACCAAACCACTCTGCTCCAACTCCTCCTCTGGCTGATTGAAGCAGGGGGATTTTATCAGGTGACTGGCTTCAGGTGCTCTAATTGGTTTCAGGTGCTTTTAATTAATCTACAGGGAATAAGGCTTCTCATCCTAGATCACTCTCCTGCTGCCTTCTGGCCATGCTGTATCAGAATTAGTAAGGCATGATTTCTCTTTACAGAAACCATGTTGACTTTTGCCGAACAATTTATGTTCTTCTATGTGCCTGACAATTTTATTCTTTACTATTGTTTCAACTAATTTGCCCGGTACGGATGTTAGACTTACCGGTCTGTAATTGCCGGGATCACCTCTAGAGCCCTTTTTAAATAGTGGCGTTACATTAGCTATCTTCCAGTCATTGGGTACAGAAGCCGATTTAAAGGACAGGTTACAAACCCGAGTTAATAGTTCCACAATTTCACATTTGAGTTCTTTCAGAACTCTTGGGTGAATGCCATCTGGTCCCGGTGACTTGTTACAGTTAAGTTTATCAATTAGTTCGAAAACCTCCTCTAGTGACACTTCAATCTGTGACCCATTGGAATTCTGGGTTGAGCTCCCAATGCCTGATGGGGCAAAAAATTTGTCGCAGGTGTTATTGGGTAAATGTCAGTCAACCCTCCTTCCCTCTGTGAAAGCAACGGCAGCCAATCCTTTCGCGGCTTTTTTCCTGGGTTAACCGTGCAGATGCCATAGCACTGCAAGCGGGAGCCCACTAAGCTCTCCGTCACCACTGCTGTTGCAGGCAAGTGTAAAGGGTAGTGACTCTGGGGCATGTGCAGGCCTGTTTAGATTTTAGGCGCATCATATTCCTCTCCTTTGTCACCGGAGAAGTCTTGCAGCCATCCTCATCAGTAGGACTTGTAGCCGTCTGGAACAGCAATGGTATTTTGCTCACTCCGCTGCTTCTGCTGCAACTCTGCCATCCCGAGCTCCTGCAGTCCAGCAGCAGATCGTGCAATAGGCCGAAAGCCATCATCACATGTATGACTTTTAGCCGCCCTTGGAGCAGCAATGTTGTTTTGCTCGCTCCGCCGCTTCCGCTGCAATTCTGCCATCCTGAGTTCCTGCGACTTGGCTGCTCCCCCAGCCAACGGCACTGTGAAGTCTCGCCTACCCCTTGCTTCTATAGCTCATGAACCCTGGACAGTAGTAAGGAACAGCTGAACTACAGGCTTAGCAAGTGCAGAATGGTGGCGCAATGTGCCTTTGGACGTTTACAAGCTCGCTGTCGCTGTTGATCAGACCTCAGTGCAATTAGCATTCGCGTTGTTATTGCTGCTTGCTGTGTGCTACATAATATCTGAGAGAGCAAGGCGCGCTGCGCATCACAGACACTTTGAAAACCAGTTTCTCCTTGATGCAAACCCGCCCCCTTTGTTGATTTTAATTCCCTCTAAGCCAACCACCCTTCCCCCTTCGAAATATAGCAACTATTGTTTTGAAACCATGCATTCTTTCTTTATTAATTACAAATAAATGAGATAACAGAAAAGGTAGCCGTGGTTGATTTGGGGTACATGTCGTCAGTCACCCCCGCTTCCCCCACTCCCGCCATGAAAGCAACGGCAGAAAATCCTTTCGCACCCTTTTTCCTGGATTGCCCGCGCATGCGCCATAGCTCTGCAAGCGGGAGTCCGCTCAGATCACCGCTGCAGTTGTGAACATTGTAAATAAACACCTCGCATTTGCCCTTTTAGATTTTACCATATATATTGGCATTGCGTCTTTTGGAACAGAGTTCTGATAGCACTAATTCATCTCCCCATACAGCAATCAGATCCAGTACCTCCCATTCGGACCATGCTGGAGCTCTTTTGTGATGCTGGGACTGTGTGGTCACCTGTGCTGATCAGCGCACCACGCTGGCCAAACAGGAAATGAAATTCAAAAGTTCCCAGAGCTTTTCCTGTGGACCTGACTAGTGCATCTGAGTTGAAAGTGTTGTCCTGAGCGGTCACAATGGTGCACTCTGGGATAGCTCCCGGAGGCAAATACCGTTGAATTGAATCCACACTACCCCAAATTCGACCCGGCGATGTCGATTTCAGCGCTAATCTGCTCGTCAGGGAGGAGTACAGAAATTGATTTTAAGAGCCCTTTAATTTGAAAAAAATGGCTTCGTCGTGTGGACAGGCGCAGGGTTAAATCGATCTAATGCTGCTAAATTCGACCTAAAGTCGTAGTGTAGACCAGGGCTGAGAGCAGCTTCCATAGTCTTTTCTCCTGGTCTGTGTGGCTGAGGATCGTCGTGTGGGGAGGGCCTGGATTTTGGTGGGTGGACATCTCAGTGGGCTTCCAGATGAGGTGGTTGATACTACTTAGGACTGGCTCTTTGTTTGGTGAAGGCGAAGGATGGGGAGGCCGTTAGCCGGTATTTGCATTGATTGTAGTTTTAATTCTCTTCCCAGGCACCGACAGCCTTAGTTTAGGTGGATTTTTATGTATTTAAGTCTAATTAAATAGATTTTCTAGCTCAGATTAGCAGTGACCCACCCTCACCATCTGGGGGCTGAGCAGTGTCCTGTGTGAAAGAGTGAAGTCTCCGTTCAGTTCTAGCTTTTCTAAATTCACCTCGAGCAGAGGGCAGGATGGAAGGGCCACACGAGGGATCTTTCCTCTTACCCAGAGCGGTGGCCCAGGGAGCCCCTGGGTGGCATGGTGTGGAGATGTGTGCACTGCCACCACCTAGCCAGTGCCCACTGGGTGGGCAGACAGAGGTACTCAGTCTCCAGAGCTTTCACCCAGCACCTTTGCCCAGCTCTAAATTCCCCCGAGAGCTGCAGCCAATGAAATGGATTTTTTGACCATACGCTTGGGGAGCAGTGGGGATGGGACAGTTTTAACATGCCACATTCCTCTCTGGAAAGGACTGGCTCTAGAGTTCCATTTGCACTGCTGCGGGGATGGAAGGGGCAGGGCAGCGGCTCCAGGCCAATATTCAAGAGTTTCCCTTAATATTTATTAGATGTCTAAGTCTCATCACTGCTTCCCTCACTCCACTGCCCGACTCACACTAATGTACCGGCTTCATCTGTAGGAACGTCACAGGACCCTCTGCAGGCTTCCCTAGAGAGGGTGAGACACATGTTATTCCAGCAGACATGGGGGGCTCTCCTGCAGCTCAGCTGGGGCCAGCCTGTGTTTTTCGAGCTGAAGCCCATCTTCTAGTGGGGGTTTGGGATTTATACAGCGAGTGTGTCCATTTCTGGCAGCTCAGGGATTTGGTTACACCATCAGACTTCAAGAGGAAACGTGTGCTCACCATCAGATGATGGGAATAGACACAAATGGCTCCTACTGAGCAGGTCAGCGAGTTCAGAAGCTCTCGGGAAAGCAGGACAGGGATTTTGAGGCCCCGAAACACGAGTCACATTGGCTTTCTAAAAACAACCTAGAGCGAGCGTTAGGAGCATCTTTGTGCTCCCCGGAAGCTGAGAGAAAGGGAGCATGAATGGACACACTCATTGTCCTTGGTGTAAGCACACAGCATGCTGGGAGTCTTGCGACAGCTTATCAGGGCATCACCTGCCAAAGCAATTTCTTCAGGTGTGCGGAGCACAGCCCCAGCGCACACTGCAGTTACTTCCTGCCTGGGAGGGCTGGGGGTGGGGGGGGGAAATGACACTTGGCACAGTCGTTATATTTCTTCAGTCAAGAGGTAGCCAGGCAGCTCTGCAGGGGAGGCAGAGGAAGCACTGGAAAGGGAGCTGTCACCTTTACAGGGAAAACCAAGTTGTCTTGGATTTGCTTCTCCTCTGGTTCCACGCTTCCAGGGCAGTGGGTCGAATCTGTCTGCTCTCACAGCACCGAATCAAAATCCTCAGAGTGTCAATTTGGCTTTCGGAAAAGCAGCACAGGTGCAAGGGAACGGTTATCCAGCCGCCTGGTCCTCACCTCCTCTGCCTGCATGGCTCTCCGCAGAAACCCCTCCAGATTCACCACTCCGCATATGAAGGAAAAATTCTATGTACCCTAAAGAGTCACCTCTCCTGCCTCCCAAAGCCACACTGCCACCCCCTCCCAGTGCCTCTCACTAGAACCAGCCACTTTCCTTTCCTCCCACGCGATTAAAGCCCTCCCAGAGCCAATCACTTCAGCACCCACCAGAGCGCCCCCTTACAGCCATACAGCCTGCCACCCCGCCCCAATGAGTGCCTCCAGGAGCTCCCTGCACCCTCCCTGGGCCAGTGCACAGGGCACGTTTGGGTGCAGCACCCCCGCTGGTACAAAGAGACAGAGCTCCATTAAAGCCAACTGGTGGCAATGGAGATAGGCTGATTTTCACCTGCTGAGGATCTGGCCTCTCACATTCTGCACCGCTACAGGCTGGGGACCGACTGGCTAGGCAGCAGTTCTGCAGAAAAGGACCTGGGCATTACAGTGGATGAGAAGCTGGATATGAGTCAGCAGAGTGCCCTTGTTGCCAAGAAGGCTAACAGCATATTGGGCTGCATTAGTAGGAGCATTGCCAGCAGATTGAGGGAAGTGATTATTCCCCTCTATTCGGCACTGGTGAGGCCACACCTGGAGTACTGCGTCCAGTTTTGGGGCCCCCACTACAGAAGGGATGTGAACAAATTGGAGAGTCCAGCAGAGGGCAACGAAAATGATTAGGGGCCTGGGGCACATGACTTATGAGGAGAGGCTGAGGGAACTGGGATTATTTAGTCTGCAGAAGAGAAGAGTGAGGGGGGATTTGATAGCAGCCTTCAACTACCTGAAGGGGGGTTCCAAAGAGGATGGAGCTCGGCTGTTCTCAGTGGTGGCAGATGACAGAAGAAGGAGCAATGGTCTCAGGTTGCAGTGGAGGAGGTCTAGGTTGGATATTAGGAAACACTATTTTACTAGTAGGGTGGTGAAGCACTGGAATGGGTTACCTAGGAAGGTGGTGGAATCTCCATCCTTCAAGGTTTTTAAGGCCCAGCTTGACAAAGCCCTGGCTGGGATGATTTAATTGGGGTTGGTCCTGCTTTGAGCAGGGGGTTGGACTAGGTGACCTCCTGAGGTCTCTTCCAACCCTAATCTTCTATGATCAAACCTTGCCCCACACAACGCTGGCACAAGTGACAGCAAATGCTCCTTTGCTCTTCCCAGACCAGTTCCAGCTCCGATGCGCCCCATAGCAGCAAGGGATGCAGCAGAAAAGTGCCAGGCCAGTGTGGCAAAGCGCTGGCTTCTACCGCTCTGTGAGCTGCCTCGCAGCAGCCTCCCCCACCAACAGGTGCAGAGTCCTTCTCTGCCGGGATGGCAAATCCCCACGCGCTGCCCTGGTGATGGATCGAGCCCGTCAGGTGCAGCTCAGGACTGTGCTCCCAGACCGAAGTGATAAGCGCGTTGTATGTGCGCTAACCCAGAGGCTCATAGAGACAGACAAAACTGGCTGGCATTTCTTTTCCCTTCTTGGCTCTGTTTCCCAAACTGGCACTGGCTGGGGGCGGGAGAAGGGGTTAGCGCGTTCTCCGACCAGCAGGTGTTTAAAAAGCCCCAAACCCAACCAACATGCCCTTAAAGCTGTGGGTGGAGATGGAACACTTCAGAGGGAAATTGAGATAAAAGGGAGAGAGTGAATGCAGTTACATAGTTGGAAGGTTTTGAACAGGTTTATTTGGAACGCAGGGTGCAGGATGAAGGGGATGCAGGCCAAGCCTGGCAGCAAGGAGAGGGTCGGTCAGGGCAGCATAGCGAGAGGAAAACCCTGCCAAGTCAGATATCTGTGCCTTTCCACACACTCTGCTTGCCCAGGCGGGAGCAGGTGTTGGGTGTTTATACCCTGACAGCGTCGACAGATCAAGTCAAGGACCATGCTCAGAACCCAGTGGGTGCAATTCTGTGCCTGTAATCCGCCAACGGAGTCACTTTACTTCTACTGAAAGTCCCGTGGGGTCTCTGGCGACTGACGTGGTTAGCATTTCCCATTGGCAAGCCTGCATTGCCAGCGGGACAGTGCCCTCCAAAGCAGCATGGTGCAGCACAGGCTCAAGAGGGAAGACTGACACCTAGTGACTCATCAGCTCCTCCTGCAGTCCCAGCGCACTCCTCCCGCAAGAGCTGACCTGACCTGCTTAGTTTAGGCGATAATCCGGGCTCACAGCACAAGGCGGGATAGCTGCAGGCCAAAATGAACGTTTAAGTCAGACAGCCATTAGGGCAAGAGAGGCCATAACCACCCCAAAGCGTGGGGAAGTCCCCAGCCCCAATTAAGGAGAAGGAGGCCATCTGCTTTGCCTTGCCGCCCAGCTGTGTCGCGTCTGCACACCCACACATTTGCATTCAGCTCTATTATTTTAATAGCCCCCCTGTCTATTAGCAGCCTTCTACTTTTATGGCATCAGCCATGAAGGGCTCATCCACCCCTCCTCCCCCAAGCCAATCACCGACAGCACCTTTTGATCCCACTGAAAAGTGCTTTGGGTGATGCACAATCATCTGAACAATTAAACAGCAGCGGCAAAGGCCCAAGCAGCACTTGAAAAACAGTCATGTATTTGGGGGCAGGTTTTTTTAGGAACACCTGTAACATAATTTGCTTGCCAGATTGGTCATTTGAGCATGCCGTTATCTCAAGGGAGGGCATGACTCTAAACACCTGGGCTCAGAGCCTCAGTTGCCTTCAGAGGATCAGCACTGACTTACTGAAGATCTGGCCTTTGCACACTAAGAATTCAAGAGAAAAAGGAATTTACATTGCTTCTGTCACAGTTCAGGGCAACTGCACCTCTATTGCTCCCTTCATGGTCCAGCATGGTCCCGGCTCCTCAGTTGTCACCTCTCTAGGGCACAGACCCGTGTCTCTCTCCCTCCTGAATGGGGTTTTTCCAGGATGCACAATTCCCTGCCTACACTGTGAGCTCCGCAGCAAGCTAGATGACCTTCTGCTGTCTGTGCTTTGCTTTCTCCTCAGAGGCTACAAATGGCACAATTGCCCGGAACTGCAAGTTACCACACAGCTCTTTCTAAAGCAAGCACATTTATTTGTTAGCACTGCACAGCAAACACATTAAAAACAATAAAAGAACCTACACACATGCTAATAAGCTCACTAGAGATCATCCCAACTCCAACAAAGGCAGGTGAACAGTCCTTCCAACCCCACCATGGGGTTTTTCTGTCTACAAGTTCATAACAGCTGTTAGAACAAACACACCCATTCATAGATTAGCCTTTCCTTCATACAGCAGGGGTAATCAGTGAGACGATGTTTCTCTCCTCAGGCATAGCTTCAAAAGTTTGGGTCCAGGTGAGAATTTACATTTGCCTCCCCCCAGGTATCTCCTAGGAAACCCACTTACTGTGGCTTGTCCCAAAAGTTCCTTCTCATCTGGCACATTGTTTAAAAGCATGCTTTGAAGCTCACAATACTTCCCAAGGTTTCCAGTGGCCACATCTCTCCCCTAGAGGAGTTACACACAATCCCACAATAACACACGCACTTTGCATTTAGAATATAAAGGCCTCCAAAGCTATTTAAACTCAATTCATTTGCATCTCCCAAAGATACCGCAGGAAATTGCAATAAAGAGACACTTAATTCTGACTACTACAACCACAGCCACGCTACTCCCCATGCAAGTCCTGGCTCCATCAGTCAGTAGCAAACCTCCCACTGAATCGAACCCAATGGGAGCCTTCAACAGGAGAAGAAATTGCCTCCTTTCCCCCTGTTCTGCTAATGATACCAGCCTTGGCGAGTTCTGTGCGAGGCACTGGAGCCTATCTCCACGCTGCCCCCTGCACATGCTCACCCCATCAGAACCACCCACCACTACAACAACACACTCAGGATGGGAGTTGGCCAAGACAACTTCCTCGTAGGTCATTTATTTGATAGGTCTGTGTGGGTTGTTTTTAAGGGGGAGATATTGAAAAGTACTGGGCAGTTCTGACTTTTGATGGGACTTGGGCACTGAACTGCCCTGTGCTCTCGAAAACATCCTCTTACGTCCACTGTGCTATGCACACACTGATAATTAACTGCAGTCTTGTTACTGTCCTCTCTTCCTCCCCGCCCCACTCCCTTCACCCGTTTCTCTCTCTTCCATCATGTAATTTACTAGACTGAAAATTCTTTGAGCCAGGGACTTATTTTAAGCATCTGCATGCTGCCAGGCTCACTTTTTGGCACTCAACGAATAGAAAAGGTTACAGCTAGGTGCTGTGCAGGCATACGGGAAAACATGGCTACTGTGCTCCAAAGAAGCTGCAACTGAAAAAGACAAAAAGGAGCAGGCCATGGATGCGTGTCCAAGCCTGGCGATCGGAGCAAGGTGGATAAAAATGGAAGATTTTTTTAAAGTATTTTTTAAAATTTCAATCGGATTTTATTTTGTTATTTCAATTAGAATCAGTTTTTCATTTTTAAAATAACCCTGTTTAAAATGAAATTTGAATTTAATAGAAAAATGTTAAGACCTAAACTTATTATAATTCGGTTGTATATCTGAAACGTGTTTTGATCAGAGATGGTTATGTATTCAAAACATTTAAGGTTGTTATATTTAATAAAAACAAATTGTATATGCTGTTTTTTGTGTTTGTTTAAATTCCAGTTAATATCCTAATGCGGCTTGACACAAACCATGAGCAAAAAGTTAATTATCTAGTAAATAAGCAATCTCATTCACCATTTTCTAACGTGCTAAAAATGCACAATTAATAAGAATCTGAAAATATTAAGTTATATCATGTGACGAAGTGGGAATGTTCTTAATGTTTTCTCCGAATACTATGTGGGTGCCTCAGTTTCCCCTATGCCTTTCTTAAGTATGTAGGTGGTGGGATAAGGGTGTGTGATTGTTGCAGAGCCGTAGGCAGGTGTGATGCTGTCTGCACAGAGAATGGCCGACACCCTGTCTCCTGGCAACTGATGGCCTGGGCCCCTCCCCTGAAAAGGTGCCAACTGAAGGTATTTGGAGAACAAAGAGATCAGGTGGCCTCCTGGCCCAGGAAAGAGACAAAGGCAGAGGAGGAGCTGGAGGGGCCTTCAGTTTAGAGCTGGCTGAGGAAACGGAGGGAGGCCCAAAACCGGGGTCTGGGCTCCCTACCCCCCCCCCCCCAGATGGACCTGACTGAGGGGTCCTGTTCCCTGTACCTACAAGCTCTGTTTTAAACCCTGTTCCTGTCATCTAATAAACCTTCTGTTTTACTGGCTGGCTGAGAGTCATATCTGACTGAGGAGTTGGGGTGCAGGGCCCTCTGGCTTCCTCTATGTGAGAAGGGGATGCTGAATGCTCCGAGGTCAGACCCAGGAAGGTCGAAACTGTGTAAGCGTCTTGCCCTGGAGACAGTCTGCTCAGAGAGAGGAGGCTCCCCCAGAGTCCTGACTGGCTTGTATGGAGTAGTTCCAGAGCATCGCCCAGTGACGCAGTGACATATCATTACCTAAATAAGTCTACATAGTTATAGTGAACCCTCGCAGGAAGCAAACAGATGCACCAAATATAGCGTAAAAGCTCTACTTACTTGTAAATCAACATGTTTTAATGGTTATATCAACCAATGAGAGTGCATACCTTTCTTTAGAAAAAACTGAAGTACAAATATTGAAAAAGCAACAAAGAGTCCTGTGGCACCTTATAGACCAACAGATGTATTGGAGCATAAGCTTTCGTGGGTGAATACCCACTTCTTCAGATGCATGCAGTGGAAATATTGAAAAGTTGATTAAAAAAACTGATGATTTAAATTGCCTTGATTTAAATCAATCCACCCTGGCTTGGGGACTGAATGGCACATACCGTGGAAATGCCAGGAGGGATTCTGGGTATGAGATATGTACAATTCTATTTTATACATGTATGTGTTTGTATAGAGCTTTGCATAATGGGATCCAACCTGGTCGAGGCCGCTAGGGGCTACTGCGATATATTAAACAGCAGTGATAGCCTGTGCAGGCATACACACCCAGCTCCCTAGACATTGTCAGTTGTCGAATGAATGCTCCTCTCCAAATGAATAATGATGGTAAGAGAAATGAATGTGCAATGCTGAAAACCCTAGTGGATTACCAGTCTCAGAGAAAGGAATGTTTGCATAACCATCAAAACCATACAGACTTTTTTCCCTTGGGTTAAATCTCACCGGGGCTCCTAAAAGAAGCACAAAAGTAACAGTCTGACCAGTGATTAGTACAGAGGACTGGGAATCACCCCTCCTTCCCACAGCCTGGAACCTGTCACCTCTGCGAGGAAGAGAGTTCAGATCTTTCACCATCATTACAATAATAAAGGGGCTGCCAGAAGGTGGCTGTGACAGGCGGACTGCTACACCTGGAGAGCCCAGTGGCCAGGTTCTGGACAAGATGACATGTGGGCTTCATCAGCACAGAGACCCAAGGAAGGACGCGCTAGGCTGTCATCGACATGGTGAAGACTGCTCGAGGCAGTGGCAGAGCTTGCTAATGGCATAGTCAGAGCTGGATGTATTTTTGTCTACGTCAAGTCAGCGGGGAATAAAGATTTGCTACAGGAAGACAAAATGTCATTCCTACTTCCTGGTGGTAGCGATTGACAAAAGGTCAAACTCTGCCACGCTAAGATTCGGACTTGTATTTTATTGCTATATATTGTGACAGACCCAGACGAGTGGGGTACAGAAGTCTGATAGAAGGCAAATATACTGGCCATTGGATGAATAGTTTTCTGTTCCCTGAGGGACCAGAGCAGGGGCTGCACTAGAACAAGCAGGAACTTGCTGGAACCAATTTAAGGCAGGCAGGCTAATTAGGACACCTGGAGCCAATTAAGAAGAACCTGCTAGAGTCAATTAAGACAGGCAGGCTAATCAGGGCACCTGGGTTTAAAAAGGAGCTCACCTCAGTTTGTGCTGTGGCATGTGAGGAGCTGGGAGCAAGAGGCACTAGGAGCTGAGAGTAAGAGGGCGTACTGCTGGAAGATCCTGTGGTGAGGATAAAGAAGGTGTTGGGAGGAGTCCATGGGGAAGTAGCCCAGGGAGTTGTAGCTGTCGTGCAGTTGTTCCAGGAGGCACTCTAAACAGCTGCAGTCCACAGGGCCCTGGGCTGGAACCTGGAGTAGAGGGCGGGCCCGGGTTCTCCCCAAACCTCCCAACTCCTGATCAGACACAGGAGTTGATCTGGACTGGGAGTTCTACCAGAGGGGAAGATCTCTGAGGCAAGCAAAAAAACCGCCAATAAGCGCAGGACCCATCTTGAAAAGCACCATGTAAATCTGCTGCACTGGATTAATATATCTATATCTATCTATCTATCTATCTATCTATTGTGACGGGGCAAGGCCAGAGGGCTATAGGAAAGTGGTAAGGAACCAGTATGTTAGCCCCAGGCTAAACAAATCCCTGATACCTTATGGCAGTTGCTCCAGGTTAATCAAGACACCTGGGGCCAATTAAGAACATTTCAGAAGGCAGGGAGGTTGATTGAGACACCTGCAGCCAATCAGGGGCTGTCTGAAACTAGTCAAAAGCCTCCCAGTGAGGCACGCATGTCAGGAGCTGTGGAAGGAGGTTGCGTGTGAGGAGCTGGGAGCAAGAGGCACTAGGAGCTGAGAGTAAGAGGGCGTACTGCTGGAAGATCCTGGGGTGAGGATAAAGAAGGTGTTGGAAGGAGTCCATGGGGAAGTAGCCCAGGGAGTTGTAGCTATCGTGCAGTTGTTCCAGGAGGCACTCTAAACAGCTGCAATCCACAGGGCCCTGGGCTGGAACCCGGAGTAGAGGGCGGGCCCGGGTTCCCCCCAAAACTCACAACTCCTGATCAGACACAGGAGGAGTTAACCTGGACTGTGGATTCTACTAGAGGGGAAGATCTCTGAGGCAAGCAAAATCCGCCAATAAGCACAGGACCCACCGAGGTAGAGGAGGAACTTTGTCACTATATATATATATATGATGGGGAAACTGAGGCAGAGAGGGATGAACTACAGTGTTTTTCACCAGTGGATCTCAAAGCGCTTTAAAAAGGAGGTCAGCATCATCCCCCTCAATTTACAGATGGGGAAACTGAGGCAAGGAGCAGCAACATGACTTGCCAAAGGTCACATACAAACAAATGGCAGAGATCCCTGGTCTCAACTCCCAGTCCAGTGATCCCTATGAGTGCAGACGACCGTTCAAGCTTTATAAACGCTTTACAAAAGTCCCCTCCATCTTTGCTTTGCCTTTCGGAAGCATGGTTCTGGTGAGCTATGTGGCAAACACATAGGTCAAACTACAACCATAGTTGGGGGTGGGGAGGCATTTCCCCCAGGGCAGATCGGCAGAGACCCGGGGGTTTTTCGCCTTCTTCTGCAGCATGGGACACAGGTCACTTGCTGGGTTGAACTATAGCAGATGATGGATTCTCTGCAGCTAGAAGCCTTTGAATCATGATTTGAAGACTTCAGCAACTCAGCCAGAAGTTAGGGGCCTATTCCAGGAGTGGGTGGGTGAGATTCTGTGGCCTGCAAAGTGCAGGAGGTCAGACTAGATGATCATAATGGTCCCTTCTGACCTTAAAGTCTGTGTGCCTCTGACCCGCAAGTTTCCTTTCTCAGCAAGAAAACCTCATCAGGGAATGGACGGGAGCTTCCTGCCCAGCTCAGAATGTTTTGGGAAGAGACTGCTGCCATGGAGAGCGCACTTCCTGCTGGCGGGACGAAGGAAAAATATTTCCCTGGAGCCTTTTAAAGATAGTTGCTAAGAGCTTGTCTACACGGTCAAAGTGCCCCAGCACAGTTAAACCCTTGTGTGGACACAGCTAGAGTGGTAAGAAGGTGCTCCCAGCGGTGTAGGGGAATAAGTTATCCTGGTAACAGGCCCCTTTATACCAGTATAACTGCATCCACGCTAGGGCCACTATACTGGTATAACTATATTGGTGCAAAATCACCCCCACCTTTAGGCCTTGTCTACATTGCCCCTGAGCGATGCAAGTTCCAGCGCTGTAAAGTGGCAGTGTAGACAGTGCTGGTAGCTACTCCCCTTGCGAGGGTGGTGTTTTTAAAGCGCTGGGAGAGCTGCTGTGACTACACAGCCACGTTAAAGTGTTGCCGCGGCAGCGCTTTAAGGTTGGTAGTGAAGACATACCCTCAGTTCCACCAGTACAAAAACTGTAACTAGGCCAGGCCTAACTCTGGCTCCTTTACAGGATGTTGTGTGAGGCTGTTATAGCCTACATTCTCACTGCAAAGTAGGCAGGTGGCCAGCTGGGCTGAAGAGAAACCCAGCTCAAGCCTGGGATAGAGATTTTCCTGTGTGGATGAAAGAGGAGAAAAGGGGCAACAGCTAGCAAATGAATTCACAGAGCAGCCCAGCTTCATACGCTGCTAAAAACAATGGAATACCCCATCAGTCATCAATCCCAGCCCACGAGCTAGTCCAGAGACATTGGACCCCTCACCGTAATTTAATCCTCCTCACACCCAAAATTTCATTGTAGGTTGAACAAATATTTTATTTAACCTGAAAAACCAATAAATCAATCATTGTGTTTCGTTTCCAGGTGTTTGTTTCCCTTTGTTTGGGTTTTTAATATAAATCTAGCTAAAATTCAAGAGGACACATTTTGAAATGAAAAGTCAACGTGTTTTATTTTGAAACAGTCAAAACACACCCCCTCAACTTGAAAAAAATATATCTTTTTTTAGGCTGAAACCATTTGCCAAATTCCCAAAGAGTTTCTGTGCCCCACAAAATGCATTTCTGGGAAATTTATTATTTGCTGAAAAAACTTCCCCTAGCTTTCATGGAAGCTAGCTCCCCCTAGCTTCCAAGAAAACATGGTCCAATCTGGCATATAAACCACCAGGTAGCAGCGGACTCTGGTGGTGGTTTATATTCTGCATAGTTGTGGGGCTAAATTCAGCTCACTAACATTGGTGATAATCTGGAGTAACACCCTTCAGTGACGTCTATAGCTAGGCATGGAAATAAACGCGACCTGACTTGCAAAGCTACTAAGCGCTCGGCTCCTACTGACCAATGGAGTTTGGTCAAATGTTTAAAATCAAACCACCAGCCACCACAGCTCTAGGCTGAGATTAAGCCTGGAACAAAATCTACTTGAAAGGAATTTGCCTTTCAAGAAAGGTAGGAGCAGCTGTAACCATCTGCACAAAATTACTCCACTGTGCTACCTTAAAAACATCTACGTCCCTTCCTGCCAAACTATTCAGATTTTAATTGGTAACTGAGTTTATTTAAAAAAAAAAAAAAAAAAAAAAAAAAAAGTGCTGGCGCACAGAACAGAAATTCTTCCTCTCTTTTCATGGAGGCAAAATCCAACCCCTTTTGTTTAATAGCAGCTCCTTTGTTTAGAATTCCAGTTCTAAGCAGCCTTGAAGTACTCTGGGAATGGCTTGGTTATGATATCCCCTCCAGACTGCTGCATTGACTCATTTCTAGCCAGCTGAGAAGCTGCTCCAAATTGCATATAAAAAGTAATGGTAATGGAATTGCTCCAAGACTAAAGGGATTTCAAAGTGAATGACTTTGGATGATACAGCAACTGGTGCAATTCCCACACTATTGCTTTTTTTTAGCCCTACGTGCCTTGCGGTAGTATAACTGCATGGAGGTTGTAACATCCTACTCAACCAATCCTGCACTCATCTTCCAGGGAACGGGTGCCAGGCTTCATCAGTGCCCCCGTAAAATGACAGAGGTGGTTTGATAGATGCCTGAGCTTCAATTTTGATCAGCTTCCCACTGTGTGTAAGGCCGTACTCTGATCAAAACGAGGCAAGAGAGCCAAGATGGCGGCAGGGCAGAAAGGGATTGAAAGAATCTGACAGGCTTGTGAACGTTCAGATTCAAAACAAAACATGCTGCTTCCCATCAGCAGATGTTTGCAAAGTCCAGTGAAAAAAGAGAACTAGAAGAGAAAGACCCCCAAAATTAAAGCAGGCCTCTCCAGCCTAGCACAACTGTAGCTCTACAACACGAAATAAGTGAGGGTTTCTTGAAACCCAATGGACCAATTGCTTCGCCATTCCACGGAAAGACAATCTAGTGTCAGCTAGTGGTGAGCTCGCGCTGGCAGCATGTGGGATTTTGGGGGCCGATAAACATTTGTACATTGGTACATGCAGACATAAAACCTGAATTGGGAGTCAAATATGCTTAATTGCTTTGGGGGCGTGGAATACATCACCTCTTCTGGCATGAGAATTTCATTTCTTTTTATAAGACGATTCCATTCAAAGATTAAGAAATTGCCAAATGGGACACACCCTAATATCTGAGGGGTGGACGTAAGCAGGAAAATCCCTAAAGCGCCAAAAGCCCTAAAGCTCACTAGAGACCTGTACAAAAGGCTGTGAGACACTCGCCAATGGTTCCAGGGCACCGCCCTCACGAGAGGCTCCGCCTCTTGCCGTCCGCCAAAAAGGTATAAAACACAGTCCAACTCAAACGAAAGAAAGAAGTCAGGGCTAGCTACTGAAAGCGTCTTATAGGAGAAAGTGTACAGAAGCTTCCAGCTCCTTGCTAGCTGCAGTGCTATCAACTCTCTTATTTTATCACGAGCCTCATGATACCTGGTGTTCTTCTGGAAGCCCCAGCTCCTGGAGTCATGTGATTAGGAGAAACTCTTGGCTTGCATTTGTTTTTGAAAGTGAGTTTCTAAGCCTCATGGTTGTGGAGAAAGGTCCTGTTTTCAAGCCTGAGTGCTCCCCAAAGGCTCCCAAACCAGAAAGCAGAGAAAAAAGCCCCAATTTTTTTTAAAAAGTCCTAATTTTAAGCCAAATCTCAGAAATTTTTCAGGGCTTGACTCATGGTTTGTGATTGCTTGGGGTGTGCAGTCCTGGAAGTGGGTCTGTTCCCCTCCCTGGCTTGACAGCAGATGTTCAGAAGGGTGTGTCCCTGCAGAGACCAGCCGCACTGGGAATGTATTTATCGTAATTCCCCTGAGGAAGAAGATGGAAAGAACTGAGCTTTCCTTTGCCATCTGGAGGGGTAGAAGTGCAGAGCTTCCCTTCCCTCACTCCCCAACAGCCAGGAAATGACAGGCAGAAAAGGCACTGGGAATTGGTTTTTTCTTCTCCCTTCCAGCAACCAGAGGCAGCTTCCCAGTTCCCAGAGGCTGTTATGGAAGATGGAGCCACAAACGTGGTGTAGGGAGCGCAACCTGGTAAGGCTCCCAGCACTGTCCAATTGCGACAGAGCCAGGGACGGCAAGAGGCGGAGCCTCTCGTGAGGGCGGTGCCCTGGAACCATTGGTGAGTGTCTCACTGCCTTTTGTACAGGTCTCTAGTGAGTGTGATGCCAGGCCTCACATCTAAGCGACCTACCAGCTGGAGCAGATGGAAAATGGCCACCATCTCAAAGGGAGATGGAGATAGCGCTGCTCTTGAACCCTCACAAAACCCTCCACCATGCTTGGGCACTCAGGAGACCTAGGGTCAACTACCAGCTCTCCCACAAACGGCCTGTGAGAGTGTGGGCAAGGTCCCGTTGGAATCAATGGGAGTTAGGTGCTTAAATAGCTTGGAGGATCTGGGTTCAGTCTCGCTGCAGCGAATCTTTTAGCTCCTGTGGTAGAAATCAGTAGGGCAGCGCTGAATGCCTTGGGCACACACCCTGCCGAGGGTTTTCACGCGGGGTTGTCACAGTCACACAACAGAACAGAAGTGCACATTTTCAATGGTGAATGTAACTGACCAGAGGAACAACTTCCCAAGGAATGGGATGGAGCCCCCTCAAGTCCTTCAGTGGAGATCGGGTGTCTCTTTCGAAAACACAAACAATATATCGCACTCACTCCAGGAATCCCTGGGTGAAATTCTACAGCCTGTGCTATGCAGTAGCCCAGACCATATGGCCGTAACGACCCCTTATGGCCTTCACATCTCTGACCCACCCCCCGAGCGATAGGCTCAGCAGGGTGTACACCATGACGAAGTGGGCACTAGAGACCGAACTCATCTTAGCCTCTGGAGGTGACTTCTGAGATTGAGACACACTATTCCTGCTTGCACTGTGCCTGCTCTGTTGAGAGACAGAAATGTTTAGAGTTCGGGACTGTCATCCTGCTCTGTTCCTGAAGGGTCACTTAAAAATAGAGGAGCCCGTCAAATGGAAGTGGGAGAGAAAAAGCAGTGGGACAGCACCTGGAATTCGCGCTCTGGAAGGGAGGGCTCAAACTTTGGGAGCGACCCCCGGGGGAGGATACCGGTACGGAGCTCTGCACGTCGGCCGGCGCTGCGGGATCCACCCCTTGGTCGGACTCTGCATGCAGTGCCGAGGATCCGTGGTCCGCCGATCTATCCCTTGGGGCCCTGGATAGCATGGCGGAGGGAGCCTATGACGCTCCTGTCACCGCACGAGCCCTCGGCTGGGCAGGCACTAGGGGCCAGGGGGTCCACTGGCCCCACTGTCCTTGCCATGGGGCCCCTTGCCATTGACCGTGCTGCAGCACCAGTGGCACCAGCTGGTTGGATTGGCCGGGTTGGGACATGGGGGGCTGCGTGTGGCCCGAGGCCGGTGTTAACCGTGACCTGTTGGTACCGTGGGAGCGGTAGGATCTGCAGTGCTGAGGGTGACGCCTGCCCCGGGACCGGGAGTCCGACGTCAAGGAACGGTGCCGCCTAGAGCTACTGCTTCTCGAGACGCTGCGACGCCTAGGTCCACAATGACGCGGAGCTGGCGATTCCCGCCGGGAGTCGTGGGCACGGTGCCTCGAGGAGAGGGAGCTGGAGTGGGAACGGCGGCAGCGGCCACGCTGGGAGCGGCTGCGGTAGCTCCGACTGGAATGGGAGCATTTATGGCGCCTGTGCCTGCCCTGACGCAGCTCTCTGCTCTGCGTGGAGCAGTGCCCGGAACTCCGATCCAACGGCACCCTACCAGACAACCTGGTGGGCGACGCCAACGGAGGCTGGGGGCTGTGTGCAGACAGGATGCTGAGTGGCGAGCGGACCCTGGAGTGGTCCCCGGACTGGGATCTGCGTCGGGTTGGGGTCGACTGCCTGGAGCCCAGTGGCGGCTTGCCGGCGTCGAAGGCATCCAGAGAGGCCTGCGTCAACGCGACCGAGCTGCTCCGCTAGACCGGAGTCGGAGCGCTGGAGCCCGGGGAGAACTAGGGCTGCCCGACGTGGGTCTAGCCTCTCCCCTTTCTTTCTCTCGACGCTGCTGAGAGGATGGTGCCTTTCTCTGTTTCTTCGATGGGGAGCAGTGCCGGCTGCTGGAAGGTGCCGGAGGATCGCTGCGCACCGAAGACAAGCTTTTGATACAGTCTCCCACAGTGTTCTTGCCAGCAAGTTAAAGAAGTATGGGCTGGATGAATGGACGGTAAGGTGGACAGAAAACTGGCTAGATGGTCGGGCTCAATGGGTAGTGATCAATGGCTCCATGTCTAGTTGGCAGCTGGTATCAAGTGGAGTGCCCCAAGGGTCGGTGCTGGGGCCGGTTTTGTTCAATATCTTCATCAACGATCTGGAGGATGGTGTGGACTGCACCCTTAGCAAGTTTGCAGATGACACTAAATTGGGAGGAGTGGTTGATACGCTGGAGGGTAGGGATAGGATACAGAGGGACCTAGACAAATTAGAGGATTGGGCCAAAAGAAATCTGATGAGGTTCAACAAGGACAAGTGCAGAGTCCTGCACTTAGGACGCAAGAATCCCATGCACTGCTACAGACTAGGGACCGAATGGCTGGGCAGCAGTTCTGCAGAAAAGGACCTAGGGGTTACAGTGGACGAAAAGCTGAATATGAGTCAACAGTGTGCCCTTGTTGCCAAGAAGGCTAACGGCATTTTGGGCTGTATAAGTAGGGGCATTTCCAGCAGATCGAGGGACGTGATTATTCCCCTCTATTCGGCACTGGTGAGGCCTCATTTGGAGTACTGTGTCCAGTTTTGGGCCCCACACTACAAGAAGGATGTGGATAAATTGGAAAGAGTCCAACGGAGGGCAACAAAAATGATTAGGGGGCTGGAGCACATGACTTATGAGGAGAGGCTGAGGGAACTGGGATTGTTTAGCCTGCAGAAGAGAAGAATGAGGGGGGATTTGATAGCTGCTTTCAACTACCTGAAAGGGGGTTCCAAAGAGGATGGATCTAGACTGTTCTCAGTGGTAGAAGATGACAGAACAAGGAGTAATGGTCTCAAGTTGCAGAGGGGGAGGTTTAGGTTGGATATTAGGAACAACTTTTTCACTAGTAGGGTGGTGAAGCACTGGAATGGGTTACCTAGGGAGGTGGTGGAATCTCCTTCCTTAGAGGTTTTTAAGGTCAGGGGTGACAAAGCCCTGGCTGGGATGATTTAGTTGGGGTTGGTCCTGCTTTGAGCAGGGGGTTGGACTAGATGACCTCCTGAGGTCCCTTCCAACCCTGAGATTCTATGATTCTAAGGTGCCCGGTGCTGAATCCGCTCGGCGCACCGGGGTCGGAGCCAGTGCCGACTCCATGAGAAGGGCCCGAAGTCTAATGTCTCTTTCTTTTTTGGTTCTGGGCTTGAAGGACCTGCAGATTTTGCAGCGGTCACTTACGTGGGATTTGCCCAAGCAATGAAGACAATCGGAGTGCGGGTCACTTCTGGGCATCGAACGCCTACAGGAGTCGCACGATTTACACCCTAGGGTCCGGGGCATGCCCTGGCCCGAACGCTAACTACTTAAACTGAAACTTTAAGAACTAACTAGAAACAGGTACTACTAACAATGAACAATGACGATGAGTTCTGGGAAGAGCTGCAGCAAATGAAGCTGGAGCAGAAGTTCCAACGCACCCCCACTGGCGGCAAGAAGGAACTGAGGGTGGGGGGAGCGCGCGGCTCCCCTTATAGCACTATAGAGGCGTCACTCCAGGGGTTGCAGCAGCGCTCCCCCTACGGGTACTGCTAAGGGAAAAACGTCTGACACCGATGCACGTGGCGAGCACGCACACCTACTGTGGAATACACATGAGCAATCACTCGAAGAACAGTCCCCTTATGACTGGATGGTAAGTCACAGACTGGCTCTCACAGCACACCCAGATCCAGCTTTCCAGGCTCCTACTGACTGAATCCTCCGTCACCACACCCAGCCTCTTTTCATTCCTGGAGAGTATTCCCTGGCATGTCAGCAATGAATGGGAGTCCTAGCCACAAAGCAGCTGAGCTTCTCCTCTCCTTCTGGGCTCTGTTGGTGACGATTGTATCAAAGGGTGAAGCCACCCTGCTCTCCTGATGAGCCGCCTTCTGATATCCTGAAAGCTGCTCATCATAGAGTTTCCCGAAGGCCTTGCTCTACATGTGTATTTACAAAAGTGTCCTCTCCCACTCCAGCCGAGAGCTTGGGATGCTGTCCAACAGACAATGATTTCTAAAAACACACCACAGCATACCTGAAAAAGCCACCCTCCTGCCAATTAACAATTCAAACTTATTCCAGGGGACTGATATAAGCAAAGGGTGGGGACGGGAAAGGACAGCTATGAAGCTAACTTTGCTCATTCTAAAACAAACACCTTGCTAAAGATTCCTTTAGAGCCTTTTAAAAGTGGGGAGAGGAGGACAAATGGCTTCACTTCACCAGTCTTGGCCTGGAGATGCTCTGCTCCTAGAGTCTCCAGCTGACTGCATCTGGATCTCACCTGCACCTTGATGGATGCAATCAATATCACATTAGATATTAGACACTAGTTATCTCTTCCTTGCCAGAACTGCTGCTGGCCTTCTAATTCCATCAGTCTCCTCTAGTTCCCTTCAGGAGCTAAACTCAGGGCTATGGCAATACATGCTTGGTTAGAGGGCAGAGAACCAGACACTCACCTTTTTGTGCTTGGTGTAAAACTCCTACCTCTACATGAGACTCTACTATAGTTTTCCTTCCACTCTCAACCCAAACATCACATGGGAAAAAGCCCTACTCACAACAGCTGTAGGGCCTTGCAAAGCGAGGACCCGTGTCACTGTCAGCAGATGAGGAACTGGCACAGGGTAAAAGGCCGAAACTCATGATAATGGATGGCAGACACCGCCATGGTCCAAAACAAGAGTTGGGTTGAGCCAGTATTTGGTAGGATGCTATTCTGCTACCTCCCAGTTGGCATGGTCAGTTTCTGTAGAATATAAGCTTTTTAAAATTGTGCTTCTAGTCTTTGCTGGTGCAAAGAGCCTTCCAAATGTGGCCCTACTGCAGCACTGCCACAGGTGGAACTCACTTGATTCATGTCAGTATGTTGATATTTATATTGTCATTGGGTTTCAGTGTTAACCGCTTCCTTTTATCACAGAAATATGCAGCTACTGTGGGCTCATGGTTAGATCTTGGGTTTATGGGTGGAGCTTAAGTAGATACACCACTTCCTATGCCCCTGGTCATAACTGTCTGGAGCAGAAAGGCACTCAGGAATAGTTTCTCTGGGCGGCATACACCAGCTCCTTGAACTACTTTGAGGAGCAGTAGGTTCTGTTCCAGGGTTCTCTGCTCAGTGTTCCCTTCCGGAACCTGAATTTTGAACCTTTGACCCGCACTCCCTTCCAGTTTTCTCATTTGTTGTTGTCCCCCGAACTCAGTATATCCCTATGTTCTTTTTTTGGCCTTTCACCTCTGAAGAGGAGGGGGGCCTTCAGGCTACCTAGAACAGAGGGATCAAATAAGCTGGAGCAGGAATCTAACAGGAAGAAGAGAAGCTGTGGGTTGGATTTTGAGGTTTGGGACAGAAACCAAGCACAAGCTGGAGATCATTCATTACTCACATCCTTACCCTGCTGTTTGTTTTTATTTAAAATTGTGTTGCTTCAGAAAGCCCTGTGGAGATACAGATCTCATTTCATGAAGCCTCAGTTAAACAGTTGGACTCCAGCATATTTAGGTACAACACAAACAACAGGCTGTGCTATTCTTCAAGAAAGAATAACCTGACAAGCTTGCGCAGTTAGTTTACATTTTATGCGCTATACATTTTATGCGCTATATATTTATCCTCCAACCACTATTCTAAAGCTGCTACCATTTTTAATTTATTCATTAAAACGACGGTACCCAGAATTTAAGCCACTTGACACAATTCACTGCAAATCAGTGGTCCCCAACCTGTGGGGCATGCCCCTCTAGGGCGGCGCAGAGGAATGTTCAGAGGGGAGAGGGGGGAGGCACAGCAGGGCTGGGTCCAGTCCCCACAGAGGGCAGGGAGGGAGCACCATCCAGCCCTGCTCTGTCCCCAGCTCCACTCCAGCTCTGACCCTAGCCCCAGCCGCAGGTCTGGCCCTAGCCATTGGCTCCACTCTGCTCCTGGCCGTGGCCCCTGCTCCTGATCATGGCTCCCAGGCGGTGCAGACCGGGGGTGGTGGGGGTAGGGGAACAAAAACATTTGGGGACTACTGCTGTAAATCAATGACTAATATTTGAAAGGAACAGAGATCATGGGGGGATGGGAAACTGGTTTGTGATTTACAGAATTATTATTGGGCTGGGCATTTGATGGCCAGGTGCTCTGTGTTAGCCACAGATTTTCTCCTCCCTTGTCCAGCAGTAATATTAAGTGATAAAAAGCCACCTGCTCCTGCAGTATCTACCCTAGAGCAACAAAACAAGCATGGTGTTTGCCTCTTTTACCACTTCCACCCTGCTGCTTCAATCATCATGACACTGGTTTCTAGCACGATGCGTATCAGACAACTGTAGAAAGCTGGAAGGAATCTGAGCAATCTGTCCCTTCCCCACACACCCTGCCAAGGATTCACCCTGCCTCCCATGACAAGGGGCATAGGCTCACACGGCATTCCTCACATGGGCACTCCCAGCTGACAGTGCTGCGCAGAAGGCAGCCAGATGGAAGGGAATGGATCCGGTTATTTCTTACCCTGGGATCAGGGCGGGGAAGGATTAAATATGCCTCGTTTTCTCAGTCAATGCCAAATTTTGTCCAGTCACCCATGGGTGGGCACTGCAGCTACCATGCTGGTGCCTGAGTAAGAGTGGACAGTATTCTCTTTGGAGTCAGTCAGTGCTCATCCTTGAAATGGGCAGAAGGGGTCCTTGTTCAGTAACGGGAGTCCTCTCAAGAGCTGAGCATGCCACCTCCAAAGCCCTGCCAGCTGCAGGAGCAGGAGACTGGCAGCTGCTTCTGCAGAGTGTTCACGGGGCTAGCTTGGTACGCAGTCTGTTTTAAAACACAAATGAAACCAGGGTGCTTTAGGGCTCAGATTTCAGAACTGTGTAACCCAGAGGTGGGCAAACTTTTTGGCCCGAAAGCCACATCGGGGAACAAAAATTGTATGGTGGGCCATGAATGCTCACAAAATTGGGGTTGGGGTGCAGGCTCTGGGGTGGGGCTGGGGATGAGGAGTTTGGGGTGTGGGAGGGTGCTCTGGGCTGGGACCGAGGGGTTTGGAGGGCAGGTGGGGGGGAAGGGGAGATCAGGGCTGAGGCAGGGGTGCGGGGAGGGGTGCAGACTCTGGCTGGGAGTGCGGGCTCTGGTGTGGGACTGGGGATGAGAGGTTTGGGGTGCAGAAGGGCGCTCTGGGCTGGGATTGAGGGGTTTGGAGAGCAGGAGGGGGATCAGGGCTGGGGCAAGGGGTTGGGGCATAGGGAGAGGCTCAGGGGGTGCAGGCTCCGAGTGGCGTTTACCTCAAGCGGTTCGTCCCTTCTCTGGCTCCTACATGGAGGTACGGCCAGGCGGCTCTGCACGCTGCCCTATCCACAGGCATCGCCACTGCAGCTCCCATTGGAGTGCCGGAAGGGGCCATTGGAGCACGTAGGAGCCAGAGCGGGGCCATGTTGTGGCTTCCGGGAGCCGCTTGGTGCAGCCCCAAACCAGCGCCCCAGCTGGAGCACCAGAGCGAGGCCGAGCTGCGTGGTGCCGCCCTGACCCCAACCCAGTGCCCCAGCTGGAGTGCCAGAGAGGGGCCGAGCCGCGTGGTCTGGCCCCTGACCCAGTGCCCCGGCCAGTGTGGGGCCGAGCTGCTGGTGTGGCCCCCGACCCAGCGCCCTGGCCAGAGCAGGGCCGAGGCACGTGGTGCAGCTTCCGGGCCGGCTTAAAACGGCCCGCAGGCCGTAGTTTGCCCACCCCTGATGTAACCACTGCTACACAGGATCATTTGCATGCACAGTCATTGCAGCTGCACGTCAAACAGACAGCTGGGCATAGAATATCAGGGTTGGAAGGGACCTCAGGAGGTCATCTAGTCCAACCCCCTGCTCAAAGCAGGACCAATCCCCAATTTTTGCCCCTGATCCCTAAATGGCCCCCTCAAGGACTGAACTCACAACCCTGGGTTTAGCAGGCCAATGCTCAAACCACTGAGCTATCCCTCCCCCCAATCTAATTGGTCACTTGAATGTGCAATTGAGTGTGGACAATTCTGAAAATCTGGGCCCGGCTGCGTTATTTACTCCAAACTCCGGCCTGAAATTACCCCGCTTTTAGGACCCACTTCATGATTAAAGAGTGGCCCTTTGTCAGGAACGTTACTGTTTTAGAAATAAAAGCACAAAGGTTTTGTTTTGTAACCCAAACCGTAGGCTGCTCAATACCAGCAGAGCAGCCAGTCAAAGCCTTCCAGTCATTAGACAGATTATATTTAAGAGCCATGTGTACAGCTGAGCAGGAGAGGTGTTCCTTAAAGGATTATCAGGGGGAGGGATAGCTCAGTGGTTTGAGCATTGGCCTGCTAAACCCAGGGTTGTGAGTTCAATCCTTGAGGGGGACATTTGGGGATCTGGGGCAAAAATTGGGGATTGGTCCTGCTTTGAGCAGGGGGTTGGACTAGATGACTTCCTAAGGTCCCTTCCAACCCTGATATTCTATGATTCAAATTGCAAGACAGCGCACCTCAGCAAGCAGTCTCATGTAATAGTCAATTAGCAGAGACGTGCCCCTCAGAGCTAAAGTTCACTGGAGGAAAAAATGCAAAGGCATCAGATTTCCCCCGCTCTGGCTATTAAATCAAGACAGCTGATCCTAGTCTAGCCCAGCACTAATTGGAGAGATGGGGGGAGGGAGGAGAGTGTGTGTGTGAGACAGACAGAGAGCGTGCCAGCAGTTTTATTCCAATCCACAGTATAAAAATCAGCACAATAATCTTCCTGATAATATACAATTCTGATGACAATAGAAAGGAACTAGATACATTATGGAGCCAAAAGACAAAGCCACTTATTAAATACAAAGCACTCTTAACACTTTAAGAGACCAGAACATTCAATTAATATTGGGCCAATTAAAAACTTCCCAACAGCAATCCCGATGAGGATTCTACTACCTGAAACCTAGATGCAGTCTCCGTGACAAGGCAACAAGTAACTCATGGCAGATTAGCACAGCGCTCATTCATTAGCCTCAGCCAGATTACAAGCCAGGGGAGGGGCAGGCTACCTATGCAGCCCCATGATATTAATGGGGCTGCATACAAGATGGAGAATACCCCCATGTTTTACAAGCACAGAATGCTAGTGTAACCAAGAGCACGTGGGCATTCTCCTCCAGTATTGCCAACCCCAAGTGTTCAAAAATTGTGAGTCAGGCTCCCAGAAAGTCACGAGTTTGGCTTAAAAAATAATACATTGGGGTTCTTTTTATTTGCCTTCTCATTTCTGTGCCTTTAGGATGCACTTGGGTCACGTTTTCCAGCTTTTCTCTGCAACCATGAGAGCTAGAAACCTGCTTTTTGTTTTTTTAATGAAAGCTGGGATTCTTGTTTGCCTCTCAGAGCTGGGGCTTTAAGAAAACAAATTACCCAACATTTTGAGACTTGGCAACACTGCTCCTGTTAGATTTTGTATCATTCCTCTCTTGAAATTCAATAGGGCACTGGATGGCTCCAGGGATCTGTAATGAGGTACAGAAGTTATTAACTGGAACTCGTTGGTTAGAATCCAGACCAGCTATTACCTCAGGGCAGCTTTTTGGTGGAAAGATATCGCCATGAAACACACGGTCATAACTGGCACCTTTCTGGCAGCCTTAGCAGAGAGGCCAAGGTTTATGTGGACCATGGAGTTTGAATGACCCTTTAGTCCTGAGTAGTGGATGTCCCCAAGTCAGGTGGTGTGCAGAGGAAGTTGATACTGTGGTTAAACAGAAGGGATGTTACACTGGCACTTTTGATCAGTACCAAAGATATGGTATGAAAACTGGATAGCAGCAGGCACAGGAAAAGGAGAAAACTGGGCAGCCAGTCACCACTAGGGTGTATGACTATGGGATATGACAGTCAAGCTGGGCTCTTTCTGGGTTGTGCATCATCACCACATCTAACTCAACTGTCTCAACAGGGCATACAAGAATAAATCAGAACTTGGTTAAATCTGATGGGTGAGTAAAAATGGAACTCTCTGACCCATAGCTGCGTTGGCTTTACAGGCCTGACAAAAGTAACACAAACAAATCAAAGCAGTAAAAAACCTGCACAGATCTGGCTCGACACACCACAGGGAACAGAGCTGCAGAGTAAGATTGTACCATTAGAGTCACCTTTCAGAGATGAACCAGCTTTTAATGAAGCAACAGGAAAAGGTTTGACAGAAGTAAAACTGACAGTCTCTTCTACCCAAAGATTCGCCCCAAGGCATAGCTTGGAAGTGAGATCCTTACATTACGGGCAGAAAACAAGACTTCCATTTTCTTTCCTCTCAGCAAGACGACAGTTAAGCATTTCCTGGGTGGTCTTCACTTCAAGTTGGCAGATGCTGCTGCACTGAATTCCTCTGAGAAACGCAGTGAAGGAGAAAGGCAGGCTGTTTCAATTTGACTGTCAGGAACCAGTTAGGTAAAAAACCAAATACTCCTACTATTTCTTATCTAATCTGCCCTCTGCAAAATGATTGAGGCCGAGTGTTTCCTTGCCTAGATGCTGCTGCCTTCCTGACTCTGGATGGTGACCAAGAGAAAGCTGAGATGTCTTAAAAGACTAAAAGGTTATTTGAAAAAGTAGATGGGACTGAAGATGGCAGGAAGGATGGAAGTGGGTGCTGAGGGAAGAAGAGCAGCAGGACTCCTCCCGCTATGTTAACAGGTGAGCTACTAAGGCCAACAGATCCTAATCATAGATCCCCATACCAGTACCCGTACTCTAGGCTCTCCTCTCTCTCTGTTATTACCATCATCATCGCTCCAGCCATGGATCAGTGTGCCAGGGTTGTACAAACACAGGCAGATCCAGCCCCAAAGAGCTTGCAATCTATGATAAATGTTGAGCTGCGCTAGGCCTAGCTGACATCACCTCCTTCCCATTCATTCATGCGAACACTAGGCAAAATGGAATATGGCTGCCTCAGTCCTGTAGCCATGAACAGTGGAGGATAGAGAACAATAAGTGAATCGGAGAGGGCAGCCACTGGCTGGTATGCTGGGACAGTAGCCCTAAACACAGAAACTCTGGGCTAAGCTGTTGGGAATAAGCCTGGGGGAGGAGGGAATGCATTTGCTCTTTTGCAGGAAATTCTGTGATTTTGAATTTTTTTCATCTGACTTTGAAATGTCCTGCAAAACAAAACTCCAAAAACATTTTTGGTTTGTGTCGATTGAAACGTTTTGTCCTGATCTTGATCGCTGGAAACCATTTTTCATGTAAAAAGAATTTTGTTCCAAAACGAAAAAGCAAAATGTGCCATTCCCAAAGTGGTGAAATTGGATGATTACTGAAATGCTTTGTTTTGGGGGATGTGAGAGGGTGTGTGTCTCCAAATCAGTATTTTTCAAAACACTTTGATTTCAACCAAAAAAGCATTTTCCAAGAAAAAAAAATTTCACCAAAATGTTTTTCCACCAGCTCTAATTGTAATTATCCTGCACAGGAACTGAAATAACTCACTCAACTAAAGCTCTGCCCTTCTCTTGCACCTCCAGTGCCAAGAAACTCAGCCTCACCACATCCTTATGAGGTAGACTTCCTGGGGAGCCAGGGACAGAAAGGTTAAGTGATATGTAAGATCATACAGCAAAGTCAGGGATGGAAGCTATAGGAGCTGGCTCACAGTTCCCTTCTGAAACCACCTTCTCTCCTTTCCTTGCATCTGCTGCTGTTTGGGGCACTGAGGCTGTGACAAGCGGATGGATAAAAAGATGAAAGGGAATTAGTTTTTCTTTAAGAACTGAACAGCTGGACATGCTGTCGGTGTGCCAGCACATGTAAAGAGCAGCATTGAGATGCCTCAAATGGACTTCGCATCTAAGTCACTTTGGCTAGTGGCTGGCGAGCTGCAGATCCAGATGCCATGCGAGGGAAAGTGCGTGAAAGCCAGAGGAACAATATCAGCACTCCAAAGGTTAAACAGAGTTGGACAGGTAAGTGAAGGAGGTTTCAGATACAGGGCTTTACAATGTCTTGATTTCTGAAAGTGGGATTTTGGGCTAAAGCTTCCCTGGCCCCCTTCAATAACCTGGCCTCTAGATTACAGAGAGGCAGGAGGCAAACTGGTAGGCTGAAAATCAGCTGTGGAAATAAGCCATTTGGCATCTCAGACTGCTCCCCAGACCTGATGGCAGCCAAAATCAGTAACCTCTCCACTGAGTGTCAAACCAACCAAGAATCCTCCTCCTCCACCCACAAAATAAGGCTCTGTTACTCCACACACACACACAACCAACCCTCCCCACATCCCCATCACCCCACCAGCGCGGGGATGAATGATTGGCATGAGGATGTTAAATACTGTTCCAGACTCCCCTGTAAAAGACTATGTGGGAACTGCTAGCACCCTCCTCTTGAGCACACACTGGTATGAATGCAATCGGGCATACCATTCCCCATTGCTACCACGGAAACCGTTGTAAAGACAGTGTCATTGTGTATACCACGTGTCATGCTTAGAGAGGACATGTAAAGGTTTGGTTTTTTTAAGCTGGAGTTTTGTGCCCTTTTTATGGTTAAAGGCAACTGAAAAGGCGTTAATTCCCCCTCCCAAAATAAGTCCCATCTCCCCATTTCTTTCTTAGAAATACTAAGAACGTTGAATCTAGTCCTGCTTAATTTTTTTGGAGAACTTCTTGGAGGTCTCAGGGATCTTTATCACCTTAACTGAAGGTTGGAGGATTGCATCTGTAACAAAGATGCCCTTTCTCCAAAATGTTTATTAGTTGTTGAGGCTAACTGCCCAAACCAAACAGAAGCAGCGTTTTAAGCAGCCCTTTCAGTGGCTCAGCTTTCACCCTCTTGAGCCCTGCCAATGTCATTTCCTTAATACTGCAGTCCCTCATCAATCTCACAAGGCGTACAAGAACTGAATTTCTGGTATCAGTTTCTACTGATAACAGGTCCTTTCAATTAATTAGCCTCTTAACGTTGGTATAGGCACTTCCACCTTCTCATGTTTCTTTGAATGTATAAATATCTGTTCACTGTATGTTCCATTCCATGCATGAGATGAAGTGGGTTCTTAACCAACGAAAGCTTATGCTGAAATAAATTTGTTAGTCTCTAAGGTGCCACCGGTATTTTTCTTGTTTTCTTTTTGCTGACACAGACTAACACAGTTACTACACTGAAACCTGAATTTCTGATATCATCCACAAGAAGGAATATTTTTTTATAAAGAGTAAAAACCTTTTCAGCTTCCTGTATGCCTTGTGCAAGAAGCAGCCCAAAAGGGTAAGCTCCCCCCTTTTCAGGTCACCTTTGAAGCATGCAGAATACAGCATACTTAATCCCCCATATGCCCGTTTGCTTTCGTAAAATTTCATTTATCATGAGAACGAACTACAGTATAGGTAGTCCTCTCCTATTCACTTTTAAGAAGTCAGGGACGGGAGGGAGGAAAAGAAGAAAGACCATGAGATCCATGATTCTCTTCCTCCACAGGTTTGGAGAGAGGAAAAGAAAACAGGACATTTGATATTTAAATACTAGATCTTTTGAATGCAAAAAAAAAAAAAAAAAATACTGGAGAAGTTCAAGCAAGGGAAATGTCTTTTCAGCAATGTTGGAATAAGAGTTAGATCAGCCCTTTAATTCATGCAGGCAGGAACTAGCTGAGGCTGAGAGTTAGTTAATTTTATTGTTAATATTCTGGATAGAGGTTAATTGCTTTGCCCACTGTTCATCTGCCTTGAAGTGAGAATTAAAAGCAATGAATAGACTGACAGGTTATCTAGCTGGGCTGTGGCTTCTGCAGCACCTCTCTCTCTTGCATTTAAATGCCCTTTTCCCTCAGTTCTTATAGCAAAATTCCGAATGAGAACAGAATTATTTAGCTCAAGATGTTCCAAAAGTGACTAGTGATTTTCGGTGCCTCGGTTTTATGGTGCTGAAGTTGAGGCACCTAAAAGGCCTGGCTCTTTCTCACCCACAGAAAACTGAGCCCCTTTAAGATGTCTTAAAAGTTGGCCACTGAAACCCTTTTGAAAATCTTGGGTTTAATATTTATATGACAGTAGAATCCAGAGCCCTCAGTCAGGACTGGGAACCCACTGTATTAGCCGCTATACATACAAATTCCAAGCCCACTGGAGCTGATAACCAAGAGGTATTGCTAGATTTTTCCAGCGATGGATTAGTATGAGGGGGCTGCCGCCTCTATCTTTTTCATAGCTAAGATTTTCTCTCTTTCAGACAGAATAGCTTCTGTAAGAAACGAGAGCTCTTTCATGGGCTCAGCCAGCTGTGTTAACGACAAGTTTCAGGCACAATGATGCCAGATGTTCCCTGGAAGAGAGAGAATGAAATTTTCTATATTTTTAAAAACAAACTATTTTTTTTTTAAAAAAGGGAATTTGTTGAAAGGCGCTAAGTACTTCCCATCGAACAAGCACTTGTTGAAAGCCAGGACATAAGACTGAACAAGCAAGCTGGAAGAATGCTTTCTTGATTTAAAGACTGCAAAGGATGGTGAATCCTGTAATAAATGGTTAAGAAACCTCAGTGTTAAAATTTGCTCCTTATTTCTAGCCTGAATTTGTCTAGCTTCAGCTTCCAGCTGGATGTAGTTAAGCCTTTGTTTGATAGATTAAAGAGCCCTCTACTTCCAAAAATTCCTGCCCTACATAGGAACATATAGGCCATCAAGTCACCTCTTAGGGCTTGTCTATATAAACACATAGCAGATTTTCACCCCAGCTTGCTGCAAACTATGTGTTAGTATAGACAAGCCCTTATGTGAACCTTTATAATCTGAAACAGTGGTCCCCAATGTGGTGGCGCCCGCCGGGGTATTTATGTGCGCCCGCCTACCATCAAGGGAGCGCTTCCGCCGGGGAACCAGCCGCCAAAATGCCTCCGAGAAGTGGCAACATTGAGAAGCGTCGCCGCCACTTTTCGGCGGCATTTAGGTGGCAATGCTTCTCGATGACGCCGCTTCTCGGCGGCATTTTGGCGGCTGGTCGTCCGGCGCCTGCCACACTCTTCTGGGAACATGAAGATGCTACTGCAACGGAAAGGTTGGGGACCACTGAAAGCCCTTCTCCACATTGTAACAGAATCAGGGGATCTAATGACAACATGGTTACACTCTGTAGCACAGATGAGAACTGTGTCAATGTAACAAGGCTAAAGCCTTGGCTGTAAGGCTGCAGCGCTGACTTCACTGCAATTAACTTGGGCTCCTACTTGGGCGTTGTCCCAACCCCTCTCCTGTCCACACACACAACCCCCTCACCCATGGTCAGTGGTGCATTCAACCTGGCAGGCTGGTTTAGCTGATGCTTTAGCTGAATCCCAAGTGAGGCTTTCACTTGGGCTGGTAACCCACCCACTTCGTAACAACGGTGCAGGCTAAACCACTTGAGTGCTGGCAGTCCTCCAGTGCTGTCCCACAATTCCCCTGTGTGCCCAGAAGAGCAGACAAGTTCTCCCGCAATTCATTGGAAAAGAATGAGAGTGGACCAGCTTACTGCAACACAAAGAACACTGGGGCATGCCCCCCCACAAAGTCCTAGCAACACACACAGGGGCGCGTGGCACCAGTAAAGATACAGTAACTCGAGGAGGGCCTTGCCTTGTGCACAGCCAGGCTAGGCCAACCTGGATGCCAACCACTCAGGATAACTCTGCAGTGAAGACGTACCCTCAGGTTTGAGCCCAAACCATCCTTCTGTCCACACACAAATCAGTCTGACTCGGGTCAGCAAGCACTCAGGATTCAGGTCCTAGGACCAGGCTAGGGGAGTGGGGCAGAGCTCAAGTCCCATAGAGACTTCAGGCCTAGCCCTGTCATTCTGCAGCGTGGACACAGTTCAAGCCACATATCCAAGTCAGGAGGTCTGCCTAGTGCAGTATGGACACAAGTCCTGGGTCCCATAACTATAAACCCAGGGATACAGTCAGTGTGGATGCTCAAATGCAGGCTTGGAAACAACGAGTCGACAAGCCCAGGTTCCCACAGATACAGGCTCAGTGTAGACACAGTCTAGTTATGGAATCACCCAGAAGCCTCAGCTGCCAGGGAGACCTAACATCACAGTTTGCCAGTTGTCAGACTTCTGACATCTTTTTGCATGTGGCTCAACGTGCTGGTTTGCCCTGCAAAGCTCTGGATGGGCTGGAATCTTATCATTTGAGAAGCTGCTTCTTCTCCTAGGCTCTGTCTGGTGCAATGAGTAAAACCAATAGAGATGTTCTTGCTGCCAGTCCCCAAGAGGAAACTCTAGAATTGGCAGCATAGTGTTTGCAGCAGAGGACTCTCTCCTGCAGATCCTGTTTCCTCTGGCACCTCACTGGTGTGTGTGTGTGTGTGTGTGTCTTAGGATGCAGTGCAAGGCAGATGTTGTAAAGCAATGAGGTGCTCCCTGCATGCAGACAATGGGGTTTCTGTGCAATAAAATAGCGAGGTCTGGCCACCTTGCCTGGAGGGTATTGTTTTAATTGTGCGCTTTTAAAAAATGGTACGGAACACAGAAGGTGCGTTAATAGGCATTGTGTATAAACAAACAAGTTTCGCTACATAATGGGCATTGTTAAGTGTCTGAATGACTCACAAAGTCGCAAGAAAGTTCAGCTACACAATCTAGGCCCTCGGTGCTCTGCCTTTCTCTAAATACCAGGCTGAAAGCCCCCTGCAAACACACAAAGTGCATGCACTCTGCTGTGTTTGGATCCTTTTCTATTTCTTGCTGTCCATTTCCTCCTCCATTTCCCTGGCTTCCTCTCCATTGTATTATGAGCCTTCGTTATTTCTTTGCCCTCTTCCGCCTCCTATTTTGAAGTGTGCAGATTGAGGAGTAGGGTGCTATGGAATCACGGCCTAACAGAAAAACAGGCTTCCGAGTGCTCAGGATACAAGGCTATAACAGAAGGGGAAGCTAGCTTTAGCCTTAAGTATGGAAGGAGCAGTGCCCACCCATACCAAGAGGCCCTGCAGAAACCCAAGGGCACATACCTGACAAGTCACTGCCAGTCACCATGAACTTGATACAGTCTACTGGGTGCTACCAGGTGTTGGCTGGTTCCCTGCACCTATAAACTTGCTCAGCGTATACCTTATAGGATAACATTTTTACTCCTTTGTCCCCCCTCAATGACAAGGGCGAGGGCTAACGGGCACAGTTAGAACAAAGCTGAGCGCTTCTGAAAATACCACCCTACAACTTCCTGTCTTGGGGATGCCATTATCTTAAAGAGTGGCTTTCGTACCAAGGTGAAACTTTAACAGAGGCGCACACCCTTGATAGACAGACAAGCCTCCATGTTACCACCTCAACAGCTAGGCAGACAGCCTGCCCACTCACCCACCACGACAAGTCAGACTATACAGCCTCCATCTTCCCTCAGTTGTCTCTGACTTTCATTTCCAGATGCTCAAAGATCATCTGTGCTCATTACAGCCTGTTGTCCGGATCCAGGAGCAAAGTCATCAAGCTGACTGTGATGTCAGTTATCTCAATAACAAACTGATGTCAAAAAACAGGACCGGGAAGGAGAAATAGGTGTAAAAGGGACAAATCAGGAAGGAGAAATAGGTATAAAAGGGAGACAAGTGTCACTGTCCATCCCCAAGTAACTCAAATGGCAGGCAGATCAGAACAAATTACATTCAGTTGTTAAGTAAGTATCTTCTACTATCAAATCTTCTTGCCACAGTGCAAGATTCCCACATAACAAAAGGCAGCGTGGCTACAGCTCACCCTGGTGCCAATGGCTTTCAATCAGGCATAAATCACAAGCATGGGTGGGAAAAGGAGGACTTCAGATTACAACAGAAAGAGCACTTGTCCCTTGCTTTACATGGCACGCAAGGCACTTTCCATGGCTTTTGGCTTTAAGGATATTTTCTGTTCCATTCCTGATGTGCTCGGCAGGGCCGTGCCAAAACCTGTTTTAAATCCATTAAGGAAACTAGGCCAGGTCCCCATAGTGTCTGAAGTCCCCTGTGGAAAAGGTTCAGTTTTGCCTAGTATTATGAATGAAACATACTCATCATTTTCACCATTATCGTGGGGAGTGGTGCTCTAGAGCAACCTCCCCTCCTCAGCCTTCTCTTCTGCTGCAACACAGCCTCTAGACAGCATGCTGCCTTGAAGAAAATTAAAAGCACTTTCCTATGTTAGGCTATAACTTATTACTAACATGTACATGTATGTAAATGAAGACGACCATGCAAACACAGAGAGATCAAACAGGAGCACTCACTCACTCTTATTTTCCATGAACAGATGTGCTGCGGGCATTTTCCAATGTAGAGACCTTTCCTTGGTGGGTTCACTCTGGAACAGCAGGGAGCCCTGTATGCTGAGGGACTCTGGAGAGCCACAGAGGTGCTTGCATAGGCTGTTTTGTAATAAGGGCTTGTCTACACTGGCAATTTACAGCGTTGCAACTTTCTCACTCAGGGGTGTGAAAAAACACCCCCCCTCCCCCCCCAGCTCAGCAAGTTGCAGTGTTGTAAAGCGCCAGTGTAAACAGTGCCCCCGCGCTGGGAGCTATGCCCCTCATTGAGGTGGTTTTTTTAGAGCACTGGGAGAGCTCTCCCAGCACTGCGCAGCGACTACACAAGGCATTACCAGTGTAGACTAGCCCTAAGTCTTTAGCACCCAGAGATGATGTGCTCCTGAAAGCTAGAACAATCAAGAGCTATCACCCTTTCACAAAGCACTGCTAAGTTTCTTTACATAATTAAGATTCTCTTTCTTTTTAAATACCCTAGGCCAGGGGTCAGCAACCTTTCAGAAGTGGTGTGCCGAGTCTCCATTTATTCACTTTAAGTTAAGGTTTCGCGTGCCAGTAATACATTTTAATGATTTTAGAAGGTCTCTCTCAATAGTCTATATATTATATAACTAAACTATGGTTGTATATAAAGTAAACAAGCTTTTCAAAATGTTTAAGAAGCTTCATTTAAAATTAAATTAAAATGCTGATCTTACGCCGCCGGCCCGCTCAGCTCATTGCCGGCCTGGGGTTCCGTTCACCTAGGCCAGCAGCGGGCTGAGCGGGGTCTGTGGCCGGGACCCCGGCTGGCAAGGGGCTGGCAGCCAGAACCCCGGACCGGCAGTGGGCTGAGCGGGGCTGGCAGCCGGGACCCCGGACCGGCAGCGGGCTGAGCGGGGCCGGCAGCCGGGACCCTGGACCAGCAGCCGGGACCCCGGACCGGCAGCGGGCTGAGCGGGGCCGGCAGCTGGGACCCCAGACCGGCAGTGGGCTGAGTGGCTCAGCCCGCTGCTGGTCAGGGTCCCGGCTGCCGGCCCCGTTCAGCCCGCTGCCGGTCCGGGATCCCAGCCCTGCCCACATAGAGTGGGTACTTACCTTCTCCCTGGCTAGTCCATTGTCTTCCTCTCTCTCTGCACTGAGCTGAGGGTGACAGTGCACTGAGCACAGGGCTGGGGGTGAAGGAGCAGGCTGGGGGTTGGGGTGTAAGGTCTGGCCAGGAACTAGAATGAGGGAGGGGGCTCAGGGTTGGGGCAGGAGGTTTGGGGTGGAGAGCTTACCTGGGCAGGTCCCATTTGGTGCGAGTGGTGCAGGTGGGAATGTGAGGGGCGGTGCAGGAACTCCCGTTTGGTGCTCAGGGTGGGAGTGGGAATGTGGGGGGTGCAAGAGTCAGGGCATGGGGTGTAGGGGGGCTGGGTATGTGTGCGGGGTGCAGGGGTCAGGGCAGGGGGCTGGGGTGTGTATGGGAGGGTGCAGAGGGCAGGGGGCTGGGGGTGTGGGCTAGGGTCGTGGGGGGTGCTCCCAGCCCCCTGCCCAGAGCGGCTCATAGCAGGGGGCTGGAAGGGATATGCCCTGATTCCACCCCCTTCCCCAAGGCCCCCATCCCCACCTCTTCTCTGCCTCCTCTCGGGAGCAGCGAGCACTCTGCGGCTCCACTTCTCCCCCTCCCTCACAAGGGCCCTCAGCTGATCAGCGCAGGGAGGGAGAGGAGGAGGCAGGGCCAGTGCAAGGATATTTTGCGCCCTAGGCATATTTTGCTTCCCCCCTCCGATGTCCAATCCCCACCTTCCTACGGCCAAGTTCCCCCCAGGGGCCCAGATGTTCACAAAGTGCAGGAGGAACGGGGGAGGGGTCTGAAAAGAAGGGGGGTCATATGGGGGCTCTTCCAGGGGGTGAAGGTGGCAGAGAGGGGGGTGCACGGGATTGTTGCAGGGAGTGGAGGTGGCCAAGAGGTGGAAGGGGCGGGGGTGTAGTGGCAGGGAAGAGATTGCACAGAGGCAAAAGGGGCTTGTTGCAGGGGGTGCAGTGGCAGGGAGGGAGTGGCACAAGGGAGAAGTGGGCTGGAGGTGGTTGTTGCAAGGGGCTGGCAGGTGGGGGTGTGTCTGTGCCCGGGGTTGTTGCAGGGGGGTGAAGGTGGAAGGGAAGGGTTTGCACAAGGGAGGAGTGGGCAAGAGGGAGATGGCAGGTGGAGGGGGGCGGTCCCGAGGCTGATGCAGGGGTGAAAATGACCGCGGCTGGGGGGGGGGGGGGGGTGTTGCCTAGGAGTGGGGTTGCCGGGAGAAGGTAGCTGGTTGGTGGGTGTTGGAGGGGGTGGCACTGGCTGGGGAGGGGGTGCCCGGGTTGCTCCCCCATAAACCATTCCCCAGCCAGGGACTGGACCTGCCCACCCTCCAGCACTCCACAGGCCCGTGCGGCTCCCCGCGACCCAGCTTCTCCGCCCGAAGAGCAGAGCACAGCTGCGCCTTCTTCCCCACACTGAGGGCTGAGCCGGGTTCCCTGCCACCCCCAGGGCTCTCAGCAGTGGCGCAGGCAGCCAGCCCCCCGTGTCCAAGCCTGCTGCTGCCGCTGCGAACCCCAGGGAGCCCAGCTCGGCCCGGGGAAGAAGGTGCAGCTGCTAGCGCTAGACCCTCCCCTTCCCCGCTCCACCGCCGGCTGCTCCCCCAGCAGGACCAAGCTTCTTCACCCTGCCCCACTGGGGGTGGGGGGTGGGGGGGGAGGGGAAGGGCAGCTGGGGCAGGCAGGATTTTTAATGGCACGCTGCTGCCTGCCGGCGGCCGGGACCCGGCAGACAGCAGCGTGCCATAGGTTGCCGACCCCTGCCCTAGGCGATAAAGACAAAAAGAAATCATGTTAAAGGACAGAGGAGTGGCAGCTACTAAAATGAGCACTGATTTTGTTACAGCAGCAATATTTTTGACAGCAACATTTTAAACCCAACCTCACGTTCCAGGAACAGTAAAAGTAGACTAACTGGAAAGGATTGCTGAGTCAGCTCTCACTCTGGGCTTCACAATGTGCTCTGTGTTTTCCCCAGGCTAGAATAATAGCAGGGGAGAGGACAGGAGAAATGGAGAGAGAGAGGGTAAAAAATCCACCAACATTGGAGAAATCAGAATGGAACTTTGCAAAGAGCAGGCCAGAGCTGCAAAAAACCTCTGGTTTGATGAAAAGCTGGAGAAATCAAAATCAAAATATATGAGTGTGTGACAACCCTCAATGTTACCAGCAGCAGCAGAAAGAAAGAAATGACCACTGAAATGCTTTATTGGAACATATACAGCCTATTTTCTTTTAAGTGTGAATATATATAGAGAGAGAGAAAGAGAGAGAGAGAAAGGACCCTACCAAATTCATAGTCCATTTTGGTCCATTTCATGGTCATAGGATTTTAAAAATAGTAAATTTTATTATTTCAGCTATTTCAATCTGAAGTTTCATGGTGCTGTAATTGTAGAGGTCCTGACCAATAAAGGAGCTGTGGGGGGAATCGCAGGGTTATGGTAGCGGGGTGGGGGGTTGCGGTACTGCTACTCTTACTTCTGTGCTGCTGCTGACAGCACCGCTGCCTTCAGATCTGGGAAGCTAGAGAGCGGCAGCTGCTGGCCGGGAGCCCAGCTCTGAAGGCAGAGCCACTGCCAGCAGCAGCGCAGAAGCAAGGATGGCATGGGATGGTATTGCCTCCCTTACTTCTGCACTGCTGCCTGCAGAGCTGGGCCCTCAGTCAGCAGCCACCACTATCAGACTGCCAAGCCTTGAAGGCAGCAGCACAGAAGTAAGGGTGGCATGGTACTTCTGTACTGCTGCTGGTGGGGCACTGCCTTCAGAGCTGGGTGCCTGGCTAACAGCCGTCATTCTCCAGCCATCCAGATCTGAAGGCAGAGCAGAAGTAAGGGTGGCAATATTCTCTCCCCCCACCCCCACAAAAAAAAACAAACAAACAAACAAACCAACCCCTGAGAGCCCCCTGCAACTCCATTTTGGGTCAGGACTCCCAATTTGAGAAGCACTGGTCAGTGTTCCCTCTAATTTTTCCCACCCATGTGCGGAATGCATTTTGTTATGTTCACCAATATGGAGGTGATGTGTGGGAAGGGGCTCAGGGCTGGGGCAAAAGGTTGAGATGCAGGGGTGTGAGGGCTCTGGCTAGGGGTGGGGCTGGGGACGAGGGGTTTGGGGTGCAGGAGGGTGCTCCGGGTCTACAGCGAGGAGAGAAGGCTCCCCACTAGCTCTCTCTCCCCGCAGCAGCACCTGGGAGATTTATCCATACCATATATATGTATTAAGCACAAATAGTATAGCAGTTATATATCCTAAACTGGTCTAAACCTTTACTATAATCCTGTTCTCTCATGCTAAGTAGCTCACTGCTCCTTGCATTAGTTGAAATAAGCTTTGGCATAAGCAGATAGAAACTTGTCAAAATTAAGACATTCGTTCCATGTCTTAGTACAAGCTA
The DNA here is from genome assembly GCA_033296515.1 of Macrochelys suwanniensis. NCBI lineage: Eukaryota > Metazoa > Chordata > Testudines > Chelydridae > Macrochelys > Macrochelys suwanniensis. The sequence goes on along the minus strand of CM065787.1, from coordinate 371,822 downwards.
GGGAAGTACCATCACGGACCAGTACCTGGACTGCTAGGATCCAAAACAAGGATAAGGAAGGAACAGAACAACAAGTTAGGGAGCTGGGACAAACTGATGGGTTGGATTTTAGTGATGTGTAAAGAGATGGGTAACTTGTACAACCAACATATTATAATACCAGCTGAAATGTGTAACTTCGAGAACGTACCTTCTGTGTAAGGTGAATGCAATATCGCTGCATGAGACGGCTTGCCGGAGACTGGTATCATATAGAACCTTTTCCCTGTACTACATTATTATTGGCTTAGAGCAATAAACCTGACTGACCGTGGTTATTTGGCCTCTTGAATATATTTCATAACGAATCAAAGTGTGGTTAAGCAATTGACCAACACAGAGCAGGGATTTCAAGAGGAACCAGAAAGTGCGAAAGCTGCACACACCCCTGAGACTACTCTGGGAACAGTATCATTTTGAAGGTTTTCATGCAGGGCCTTTATTTTTAAATAAAGGACTCCGCAGAGAAAGCCACTTTCTCCATCAATCGCCCAAGAAATGAATCACTGGCCTTCAGTTCAGAAGTCTACCAACTCAAATCAGCCCTTCAAATCTCGCTTTAAGAAGCACAAGCTGATGCTGACATTTTATTCTTGCCAACTAATATAAAAACTAAATAAAAAGGAATGAAAAGGCTGATAATTTTCAACACTCATTTGTGCAGTTCGGTTTTATTTACTGCACTAGGGGATGTACCTCAGTTCATCCAGAAGGCTTTAAGCCTGGTTTTCTTTACTTGCATGCTTCTGGATCAATGTCCTAACAGATAAAGCCCAAGATAGGGTATTAGTTGGTGTGCTACAGGCCACCACATCACACTAGGGAACACTTCCTTACACACCTATCCAAAACATGTAGGAAAAACAAGTGACATGATCATGGGGGGCTTCAATTTGAGTGACATATACTGGAAGTCTCATGCTGCCAGTAGTAAAACATGCTTGGAATTTCTAAACATTCTATAGGACAATTTCCTAACTCAGAAAGTGTTGCAACCAACATGGGGGAATTCTCTATTAGATCAAGTCTTGACAGATAAAGAGGAACTGATCACAGAACTAAAAATGAATGGTAGCTTAGATACACGGGATCATGTATCTAAGACTTGATCACATTTATGAAGAGCAAGCAGAATAAAGTTCAAACCAGTAAATATATATATTTGGTGCTTTGAAAAGGCTAATTTCACACATCTGAAAACAATTATGAGCCAAATCAGCTGGCAGAAAGAATTTAAATCAGAAAAATGTGAACAGAAAAATATGAATGATAATTGGGAATTGTTTACGAACACTCTTCTAGATGCCCAAAAAGCCAAGATCGAGAAAGAAGGCCATATTGGATAAAATCTGACCAGGTTTAGAGAGGAAATGAAGGCAACTGTAAAAAAAAAATTATATTTATAAAACAAATGGAAGAAAGGGGAAGTTGAAAGTAATGAATATAAATCAAAATCCAGGAACTGTAGAAAACTGATAAAGGAAGCAAAGGGACACAAAGGGACCTATGGCTAGAACAGCTGAGGGAAACGGGAGAGTTTTTTAAGCATATTAGGAATAAAAATAATCCTGATAAAGGTACTGGACCATTACTAGATGGAAATGGTAGAATTACCCATAATAATGCATAAAAGGAAGAAGTGTTCAATAAATATTTCTGTTCTATAAAACAGATGATGTATTCTCATCATATGGCTATGAAAACCCTCTTTCCATTCCACTACTATCTCTGGAGGATATTAAACAGCTGCTCCTAAAGTTAGACATTTTAAAATCAGCAGGTTCAGAGAACTTGCATCCAAGAGTTTTAAAATAGCTGGCTGAGGAGATCACAGGACTGCTGATGTTGATTTTTAGTAAGTCTTGGAACAATGGGGAAATCCCAGAAGACTGGAAGAAAGCTAATGTTGTACCAATATTTAAAAAGGGCAACTAGAATGACCCAGCTAATTACAGGTCTCTCAGTTTGACATCAATCCCAGGAAGGATAATGGAGTGGCTGATATGGAAATTAAAAGAGAATAATATAATTAATGCAAATCAACATGGGTTTATGAAAAATAGATCCTATCACACTAACTTGGTATCTTTTTTGCTGATGAGATTACAGGTTTGGTTGATGAAGGGAATAGTATTGATATCTACTTAGATGTCTGTAAAGCATTTAACTTGGTACCACAAAAGATTTTGATAAAAAAACTAGAATATTATATTAACATGGCACATTAATTGAATTAAAAACTGGCTAACTGATAGACCTCAAAATGTTATTGTAAATGGTGAATCATTATCATGTGGGTATGTTTCTAGTGGGATCCAGCGGGGATCTGTTCTTGGCCCTACACTATTTAATATTTTTATCAAGACCTGGAAGAAAACATAAAATTGTCACTGGTAAAGTTTGCAGATGACATAAACATTGGGGGGAGTGGTAAATAACGAAGAGGACAGGTCACTGATTCAGAGCGATCTGGACTGCCCAGTAAACTGGTGCAAGCAAATGTGAGTTTTAATGGGGTAAATGTAAATGTGTACATCTGGAAACAAAGATGGTAGGCCATACTTACAGGATGGGGGACTCTATCCTGGGAAACAGTGATTCTGAAAAAGATATGGGGATCGTGGTGAATAATCAGCTGAAGATGCAACAATGTGGCCAAAGGACTAATGCAATCCTGGTATGTATAAACAGTGGAATCTCAGGTAGGAGTAGAGAAGTTATTTTACCTCAGTATTTGGCACTGGTGTGACAGTCGTGGGAATACTGTGTCCAGTTCTGGTGTTCAAAATTCAAGAAGGATGTTGAAAAATTGGAAAGGGGTCAGAGAAGAGCCATGAGAATGATTAAAGGATTAGAAAATCAGCCCTATAATGGTAGACTCGAGGAACTTAATCTATTTTAAGGGTAAGGGGTAACTTGATTAGAGTCTATAAATACCTACATGGGGAACAACTATTTAACAATGGGCTCTTCAATCTAGCAGGGAAAGATATAACACGATCCAATGGCTAGAGGTTGAAGCTAGACAAATTCAGACTGGAAATAAGGGATACATTTTTGAGAGAGAGAGAGAGAGAGAGAGAGAGAGAGCAATTAACCATTGGAACAATGTACCAAAGGTTGTTGTGGATTTTCCATCACTGGCAATTTTTAAATCAAGATAGAATGTTCTTTTAAAAGATGTCCTTTAGGCGATATTTTGGGGCAGTTCTCTGGCTTTTGTTATACAGGAGGTCAGACTAGATGATCACAATGAAAGCCTTCTGGCTTTCAAATCTATGAACTTCTTACTTTTTTAAATGGTTGGTTACGTATTGTGGAACACCAGATTTCCCATGGATTCTGGGTGCGTGGCACAACCGTCACCCTGATCACAGAATCATAGAATATCAGGGTCAGAAGGGACCTCAGGAGGTCATCTAGTCCAACCCCCTGCTCAAAGCAGGACCAATCCCCAACTAAATCAGAATGCCCCAATGCACATGAAGCATTATGCTACTCTGGACTGATTGCACCCTCCCCACCCCCGCTTTGTGTTTTATCAACACTTCATGTTCAGAACCCTTTATTCCTGCACACTCTGTGTTTCTAGAATGGTCACGTAACACTGTATGTGCATGTGAGCAACAGATCTCTCGTACACACCTTAAGTGCAGATCTACTCACACAACAGAATGACAGCTGATCCTTGCTACGACACTGGCCTTCACGTAGGAGGGAGGACTAGATGAATCAATCTGGAGTTCACCCCTCCACGCTCAAGACACGTGTCACAGAAGAGCAGCCACTGTTCATCCTCAAACACAGAGACAGTGATTTGGAGATAAAGTTAAACAGGGAGAAACAAAGCAACAGGCCATTATGAATGATACTGGTATAAATACAAATGGGTGACGTGAATAAAACCCACCAGAGCAAAGCTCAAGCAGTGGGCAGTGTCCTAGGAAACCCCTGCTGTATTTATATCCCCTCCTCAATTTCTTTCTCTTAGATATAAATGGATCCAGTTTTTGACAAAAGAAATAACAAGAACCAATGGTGGGTTCTTTGAACCAGCGGGTCAAACATCGTATCACTGTAGACATCACAAGTCTGGGCAGGCTCTACCCCTGAGATAATGCCATAGGCTGGTGCTTAGAGCTTTTCCCTCACAGGACTCTGCTCGGGGGTGGGGTGGGGGCGGGCGCAGCTCCCCATTTAAAAAGATCATTTTTTGATTGCTTCTCAAAAAGCTCCAGAAATCAGATGGCAGCCCCGAGGCCTGCTGTGTGTTTGGGAAGGGCCTGCGTGTCCCGAGGCAGCATTACTGGCCGTTTAAAACAACTTCCGACAGACGTTTAAAACCCAGTATAGCCAACCAGAGGGAATGTGCCAAAACTACAGTCAAGTCACTCAGGCAGTGACCTAGCTTCAAACACATTTAACGTGGCTTGGGTCCATTCAGACCAGCTGGCTAGAGAGTGTCCGAGCTGCTTCAGGTCCCCTTCCAAGCACAGACAAGGCCTAACGCTGAGCTTGCTGGCAACCTCTGGCCAGCAGGGCTGCTGAGCTCCCAGGGATCCAGAGGACACTTAAGGCCAAGCTCTGCTTAACATTCTGCCCAGCTGCCCACCATCCACTACAGAACAGCGCACGGAGAGATTTTTTCCTATACGGTACTTGGCTGTGAAATATGATGCAAACCCATAAACTCTAAGTATATGGGCACCCTAAAAGAATAAGCTTTCCACACTGGCCTGAGAAGCATTCACTGTAAAGCCATCAATCTGGCTTACATTGCCAGGGCTACAGTTAATGGCTCACCCCTGTAGTAGAATTACACACAACACAAGCCACATAAAAAAAGCGGAGACCTTAGCTGACAATCGTCGCTGCCCTGCAACGACACCCTGTGGCTGCTGCACGGGGGGAAAAAATCACACAGCAAATCACACTCAGACCCTACTGAGAGTCACTTCAGACTTTCTGGGGAAGCTGTGGTCTGGTCTCAGGCTCTTTGCATTAGCTGGCTCTTGAGACAGAAAATCAGGAGACTGAACATTTGCAGTGGCTGATCTTTCACCATCCCACTCTCCTGACTGTTAGAAATCTAAGAGAGTGAAACCCCTAGAACAAGAGTGGCACATGCACAAGGAACAAATGCATTTCTGCTTGGGTTTTTAAATCCAAGGCCCCTCGTTCTATGCCAGCCCTCTAACCCGGGGCAGAGCACAATTTGGATTTAGGTTCACAGTCCAGTCAGCATCATCTTGTTGGCTCCTCATGGAACAGTTCAGACAGAATCTCACGCCCAAGCAGGACATTCGATTTGTTTAATAGGCATTTGGAGAGTGCTCTCCACCATGGCTTTGCTTGCTGGACATGCAGTGGCCTAAAATAACTCACCGGTCACTACACTACTAGGATATTGGAAACTGGGCACATTTCCATTCCAGACAAGAGTTGTCTGTGAACAGTAGTTGGTGGAAGAAGAGTCTGGGATCTAGCCAAATAGGTTAGGATTGTTATGCTGGAGGTTGGGTGGCTCCGGCAAGCATGTCTCATCTGCGGGCAGTCACAGAGGTCACTGAAACTGATGGACATGTTAGCTGGCGTCCACTCACCTTAAATGTATGAATAATTAAATATCCCTTTGTTTAATGCAGGGGTCTCAAACTCGAATCACCAGGAGGGCCACATGAGGACTTGCACGTTGGCCTGAGGGCCGCATCACCTGTCCCCCTGCTGTCCCCACCCCCCACTCCATCCCTGCCTGCAGGGTGCAGCAGGAGGCTCATGGCAGGGGGTTGGAGTGCAGGAGGGGTGTGGGGTATGGCAGGGGGTTGGGGTGCAGGCAGGAAGCTCAGGGCAGGGAGTTGGGATGCGGGGTGCAGGAGGGGTTCGGGTTCCAGCTCGGTGCCGCTTACCTGGAGCGGCTCTGGGGTGGCAGAGGGGCTAGGGTAAGCTCCCTGCCTACCCCGGCCCAGTGCCGCTCCGCTCCGGGAAGCCGCAGATACAGTGTCCCTACGGCCCGGAGGGAACAGAGAGCTCCCTGCGTTGCTCTTGCCTACAGGTACCTCCCCTGAAGCTCCCATTGGCCGCGGTTCCCCATTCCCGGCCAATGGGAGCTTCAGAGGAGGTAACCACAGGCAACAGGAGCTCACGGAGCTCTCTGCTCCTCCTCCCACTGGGGCCGCAGGGACTTGGTGTCCGCAGCTTCCTGGAGCAGCGTGAGGCCCTCAGCACCATGGCGTGGGCAAATCCGCGGGCCGGATCCAAAGCCCTGAGGGGCCGGATCCAGCCCGGGGCCATAGTTTGCCCAGCCCTGGCCTGGAGGTAGGCTGGGGACATGGCACGCGGGGGGGGGGGGGGGGGGGGGGGGGAGCCGCGGGAGCATGGCGGGCCGCAGGGAAGAACCCCACGTGCTTGAGACCCCTGGTTTCCCTGGTTTAGTGAGAGCTAAAACAATGGAAGCCACTGCCCAAAGACTAGGCTGAATGAAAACTCAGGGTCTGAGGATTGATTTTGTTGCAGCTGTCTGTGTGGATGAAAAAGAAACCAAGAGCAGATGGAGAAAGCAAGAGAAAGCAGCCTGAAAACAGGAGAGAGCAAGCAAAGCTCTAGTAGTGAGGCCCTGAAAGAAAGCTGAGAGAGAGCTTTTGGGGCAGAGCTGGAAAGGCAGGCTTGGAGTTGTGAACAAGGAAACTGTTTCCTGTTGCTTGATCCTACCGTGTTCAGAGAACCAGGACTGTGTGTACATTCTTTGTAAATAAACTGGACTGCATCAGAGACGACAGTCAATTTCTCCTCCTAGTGGAGCACCCACCTGGCCTCAAATGCTGGGTAACCATCTGGACCAAGAGGGGCAATAGCATCTTTGTGCAACATCCTGGGTCCCTTCCCTCCAAACTTCCTCAGTGCTTTGGAACAATCAAAGAAGAGAATCCATCCCAGGCTTTACATTGAACCCCATACCTGTTAGGATGAGGTTTCAAGGGAGCGAAGTCAGTGTTGTGTGAATACCCATGCGTTGCAGAGGCGATCATTAAAGTGTACAGAGCAGCAAGGTATCATAGCTGATTTCAGGAGCTCCCAGTTAACTTGAGATACAAGCCTATGTTACAACTATGCTGTCCCATTAAGAAGGCAGAACTCTCCTTAAAACAGCAGCGCAGTCCATAGGCACCAACTTCTTCTGGCACCAGTGGGTGCTCAACCCCCCTCTGCCCCCGGCCCTGCCCTGACTCTATCCCTGCCCTGCCCCCATTCCAACCCCCTCCCCAAAGTCCCCGCCCTAATTCTGCCCCCTCCCTGCCCCTATTCGACTCCTTCCCCAAATCCCCTCCCCTGAGCGCGCCACGTTCCTGCTCCTCCCGCCCCCCCCAGCGTTTGCTACAGCTGTTTGGCGGCAGCAAGCACTGGGAAGGAGGGAGGAGCAGAGACATGGCAAGCTGGGAGGAGGCGAAGGAGGAGGTTAGCCAGGGGGAGGGGAGCTTGGCTACCGGTGGATGCAGAGCACCCACTAATTTTTCCCTGTGGGTGCTCCAGCCCCGGAGCACCCACGGAATCAGCGCTTATGGCGCAGTCCCAACCCAGAGCTTGCCCAGTGCTCGGGAAGCGGACACTTTTTCTGTAAAAGTGGCTACAGAGAGATTTGTTTGCATTGAAAGAGAAGGATGAGGACAGACCCCTCCACAGCATCATTTGCTGCCTAAGACGGAGAAGCTCATGCTAATATTCTGCTACCCCACTGGAGGTTTAGGAAGAGAGCCAGGCAGATAAACTACTCATTCCTCCAGGAGCAGAAAGAGATCCTATTCCTTGCCCTACAATCCAGCCTGCACCTATAGAGAACCACCACACATCCTGATCGCACAGCGCTGGCCATGTGCAACTTCCCCTTTAAAGAATTCTCCAGAGTGCACAAATGCAACAGCCATGTAACAGGAAAGAGAGGAAACAGAAAGCGGCGCTGGGCGACTCGGCTTGGCTTTTTGAGAAGGCCCAAAATGCCTGACCTATTTTTTACAAATCTATTTGCAGAGTCCATGTAATTCTTTAGAAGCATCTTGGTTTCCAGCACAAATGCTCCAGCGCTCTTTTGACTGGGGAGAGCAAGAGAGAGCAAGCGTGTGTGTGTGGAAAATCTCCCACGATGCAATGGCCAAGCCTTCCAATAAAGCACCATGCACATGTCAGGGAGGGAAGGGAACAGGGATTCGTTCCAGCTTTCCATAGGGTTAGTCCAACCAGTGGGGAGGGAGAAGGGAAAAATACTATCATGGTGCTGTCTTAAAGCAACTGCAACTCAAAAAAGCAGAAGGGCTTAGATTGTATTATCCATTGACAACAGGCAGTGGGGGGATCTGACGCCCAGTCTAGCAGCAGATGGAAACGGCGACACCATGATTACATTACAGCAGCAACTAGAGGCCCTAATAGAGAGCAGGCCCCCAGAGTGCTAGGAGCTGTACATACTGAGAAGCAGTCACTGCCCTGAAGGGCATGCACTTCAAATAAACAGGACAGACAGAGGGTGGCAGGATGGTATATACTGTAGGTTCTGCTTATTAGCAACCCCTTGGTTGCCAGCAGAAAGTTGCTATTAAGCAGAAGTCAGGCCTGCGAGGCAACAGCAGCCGGGAGACGAAGCGTGAGGACATGCCTTCCCCAGGTGAAGCTCTGCAAACCTGCCTCTGCGCAGGGCTGCAGAGAGGATAGGGACTGCAGGCCTGTGCTGAGGCTTTCTATGGAGAGTGTGGGCGCTGGGGGCTGCACCATACCTCTCCATGTGCTCTCCAGGGATCAGGGATCAGCATGTCCCAGTGCTTCCTTCTCTTTGAGTGGTCCTCCAGCAGGACGCAGCCCAGAAAGTGCAGGGAGAGGTACCATGCAGCTCTTGCTTCTGGGTACTACTGCCCTGCCCACAGCCTTCCCTGCCCTTACCTCCTGTGTGGAGCCTGTGTGCAGGCAGGTTTCTTGGGCTGCAGCCCCAGATGGCAGCATTGGCAGGGGCTGAGCACCAGCAGCCAGGTTTTCAGCTGGGACCACTCAAAGAGAAGGAAACACTGGGACATGCTGAGCCCCGATCCCTGGAGAGCACATGGAGAGGTATGGTGCATGTCCCAGCCCATCTGCCCTGGCTGCAGCCCTGAAAACTGGCCTGCACACAGCTCCACACATCCCAGTGTTCCTTTCCCTGGTTGCAGCCTCGCAAACCTGCCTGCAGGTGGGGCCTTTCTTCCAAAAAAATGTTGCCAATATCCAAATCCCATTAACATTAAAGTCAGTGGGCCAGGATTGGTGCTCAGTAAAACACTGTTAATATCCAGGCTGCTATAAAGCAGAATCTACTCTAGTCGGGACGGAGTATAGCATTGTACAGATGGGGAACTGAGACACAGGGATTAAGTGACCTGTCCACAGTTACCCAGGCAGTCTGTGGCAGAGCTGAGAACTGACCCAGATCTCCCAAGACCCAATCCAGTTCCCAAACCACACGATCCATACAGAGCTCCTCTATGCACCAGCTGCTCTATCAGATCGCCTTGAACAGCTGTTCCAGCCGCTGCACCAAGACGGTTGCATGGTGTAAAGATGGTCATGCTGTGTGCCAGCCATCATACAATCAAACAGTAGGATCGGTTTAGAAAGCATGCCCTTCGCCCCACTCCCCAGCCAGTTTAATACCCTCCTCTTTCATGAGCTCACACCTCCCCGCTCCCTTGCAAGCTTCTCCGAGTTAGCAGCAGTGGCAGGGACAGAGTTCCTTAAATGCCGAAAAGGTTAGCCTGCCTCTAGCCAGGAGGGGGGAAATTAAAGCTTTAGGCAAAATTCCCACTGGCTTTGCATTAGGAAAGCCATGAGCTGAAATCTACAGCAGCCTTTTCTTTTTCATTTTTAACCCCTACATCGCTGCCAAACGTTCTCCAAATAGCTTCCAAAGCATTACAGCTGATCACCCATCAGAACACAAGCATCATGGCATGCTGCATACCACCCCCCCAGCAGCATGGCATGGTAGAAAAGCTCCCCTCCAAACAGAGAGAGCTTCCTGTTTGGGAGCCCCCTTGGCTGTAGGAATAGAGGGACACATTTACTTTACCTTTTTACACTCAGTGTAGGCCTGGGGTCTCCTGTCAGCCTTCCTGTAGCTTTTGGGAAAAGGGAAACCATTCACATTATTAAACTGAACCAGGGCCTGGGTCCCTTGGCCATTTCATATATGAAATCACTGATTTCAATCTACCGCAGGCCAGCAGTCAAAGGTTGGTAGCATCAAACAGCTGCTTGTAGGCTTATGTGAAGCTTGCTGGGGAGTCTCAGTCCCGGGGTCCATGCTGTGCACATCACCAACCAAACAGGTTCTTCAGCAGAGGTGCTCCGGGATAAATGAGAGACCAAATTCCCCACAGAGTTCTAGCAGCAGGCCCCTCCAGATCAGGACTGAGGCATGCTGGCAGGGGGACGCTTGCGCCCAAGCTGTACTTGTTACCTAGCTCAACAGAGGGGCTGTTAATATGGCAACTATCCCCAGCAGTAAATCTGCTTTAACGAGCAGAGCGTGAGCGGTTCCAGAAGCTCAGCAGCAGACCTGATGGGCTGAGACCCCAAAGTGCTAGGAAGGGTTTGAAAGTGCCCACTCAGCCGGATAGGAAATAAATCCCTCTGTGGTTTGGCAGAGCCGATCAGCACAGGGCGCTGGACATGGTCCAGGTGGCTTATCTCCGACACCCTTACTTCATATCATTCTAGAACGTGAAGGTGGACAGCTGAGAAAACTTAGTGCACTGCTTCTGGGGGTGTGAGGGTGGGGAGGCAGTGAAAGGGCTGGAGTATTTCATGGAAGCTCTGGACTGGCAACATCCTGTTTCATCCTAAAGCCAGGCCAAGTGAGACCCAGCCATTCTAATGATCCTCACAGCTGCAAACGAGAAGAGGAAATCCCCATGGTTAGAGGCAGATACAAGCTCACTCACTAACTCATTCTTAGGCTTTTTCTGAAGCAAGAAGTACAGTTGCACAGACTGCTGGCAAGTTAAGTGGTTATAGTTCTTAGGCATTAACTGCTGTTCCTTCTAAAGCCCTCACGAGGTTCTCTCCTGCCCCCGATCTGCAACCGCATTTCAAACATGCTCATCCCAGAAGGCAGAAGCCAGCACTTGTAGCCAACAAGTTTCACAACTCAATCCAAGAAGCCGACTTCATTCAAAATGCCACCCGAGCCAACCTGATCAGTTTCATTTTCTAAACCTGTAGCCAGCAGGAGAGAGTAAAACCTTGGATGCAAATCAAACGTGCAGAGAACAAGCAGACTTGACAGTGTCACCTAGGCAGCGCTCTCTATGCCAGGCTATCTACATTCCAACAAGGAAGAGAAGGAATTCAAGGCAAAGGCCATTTGGTGGAGCGGTAGATATGCTACCGTCAAGGATGTCCCTTTATCACTTCTCCCTTTCTTATCCCAGTTTATATTCCGAGAGGGAGGACACGGTTGATGTGGCTTCCTGTTGTCCGAAAGGCTCCCAGACATTAACTGGAGGAAAGCAGAATGTATAACATTGTCTTCCTGTGAAGGAAATACGCACCATGTCCATAAGGAAAGAGGCACTACAAAAGCAGAACAGACTGCATCACCACCTTGGTGGAGAGACCATAAGCCATGTCAGTTTGAAACAAAGGAACTATTAGCACCCAACTGCCAGTCCTGTGCTTTAACCATTAGGCAATGCTTTCCCTCACTTCTCATTCCAATACGATAATACCCAGCACGAGAAGATAAAGGGGGCTCCCTCCGCATGTTTGCAAATGGTCCAGAATAAAAATACAGCCAGCTCCATTAACAGCTGGCTTCCACAACTGTTCTCACAGAGAGAGAAATACACGTGACACAGGAGATGAAAGTAGAGGAGTGCAGGCTTCTCAGAACCCCGGCTGCCTGGAGGGAAAACTGTCCCCCAACTTTCATCAGAGAACTATCAAAGGACCCAGTTTGGAGGGGGTTGTTTGTATTTTATAAGACAGATGCTTTAGAGAGTTTAAGTCCTCAAATAGCTGAGATTCCATTCTGCTGAGCTCAGACAAGACTAGGAAAAGAAACAGCTGATCCCAGTTAGCCCAGCCTGGGGAATGTGCTCAGCCCGATCAAGGCAAAGAAATACAAGAGGCACGGAGTGGCCTGGGCTCTGCTAAGCCAAGATGCCTCCAACGCAAAGTTAACCCCCACCACACACTTGCGGCAGTGGGGCAGAGCACCAGGGGGTCAGATTCTCATCTCACCCTGCTGTGACTCAAGCATCACTCCGTCCAAACGGGTGGAGTTTTACCCATTCCGCACATGGGCAAGGGAGAGGAGAATGAGGATCTGTGATCTCCCTCTTGGAGGAAGATGTTTGCTGCATTCTTTGCTTTGAGCCCAATGTACCAAACACAAAGGAGGGGAAGCAAGAGAGCTCTCCAGAGGCTCCCCTCCCCCAGTTTTCCCGCAGTCCTGAGAAAATGCTTAATGACAACCCCACAGTAGGAACTGGGGGGGTGGGGGGAGGAGATCTTGAACAATAACCCGGCCTAGTTAGTAGAGTCTCAGCTAGGGCCCAATCCTGTGCAGTGCTAGCAGACTCAGCTCCCGGTGACTTCAACAGGAGGATGCTCAAGGGATCAAGCTGCTTGGAATGCCCTAAACAGGATTACAAGGCAACTGCACCCTTGTTTAGTCAAGCTCATGACACCCGTTCTTCCCCAGCCTTTAAATGCCGCTCCTTCCGTGGCAATTAATCTCAATGTAACAAACAAACAAAAGCGTAACATTCAAAAAGCACCTGATGAAGTGGGTATTCACCCACGAAAGCTTATGCTCCAATAAGTCTGTTAGTCTATAAGGTGCCACAGGACTCTTTGTCGCTTCTATTAAAAAACAATAGCCCTGGTGGACCGAAGAGGAGTCAGTCAAGAAATCAATAGTCAGCAGAAGCTAACAAGGAATATTAGCCCAGGGAGATGCAAAGAAATAACAGTGACGATAATAAAAACAGACCAGAGACCTGTACACAGCTCGCTCCATTGGAAAAGCCAACGCCACATTGAAAATCGTGAATCTTCCAGATCCAAGTGGAATTAATAAGAAATATGTAAAACGAGCTGTGGGGCACAAGTCGCACCCTGGCAGCCTCACCTCATTATGAGAAGAAAAAAAATATATATATATAAATATAAATATATCATGTACTATTCGCCTCCAGACAGTTGGCACCGGTGCAAGGAGCCAGGATTTCTCATCCTAGCTGGGAGTATACTGCCCCCTAGAGCACAGCCGGGGCACCGGGGAGAAGACAGGCAAGGTTCTTGAAATTGTTAGTGAGGACTCAGCTGTGCAATTACATAGTGCACTATTAAAAAGAAAATCAAGTCCAAGCAAGCGTGAGCTCTTTGTCCTTTGTGCTACTGTGATGATTACAGGCAGACCTTCTTTTTCACTCCTCAACGGCGAGCTCTGTCACACCTAAATGACATCAGCATCTACCCCAAGCACACAGAAATCAGGTGTTCAGAAGAAAAGAGGCAGATCAAGCAGCTGTGAAATCAGCAAAGTGTTCCAGGCAAGCCATAGCATGTGGTAGCCATGAGAGACCGCATTCTTTTGCTGCTCCAGTTTTAATGGTATAGTAGCACTGGCCTGCCTTAACCAACGTCCACTCCGAAAATGGACAACCCTGTCACCCCTCCAGTGCTCAAAACTACGGCACATCCTCCGTAGCAGACTAGCAGACACCAAGATCCTGAGAACACAGGACTCTTCTGCTGAGGCACCCCAGGCTCAGATGCTAAAATGCTCCCTTAAGACACACAGGAATTACTTCTGAGCGATGAGGAGGGTTGGGTCAATTAGCTCCAACCAGGACGAAAAGGAGGCTGGAGCACATCTCTAGACAGAGGAGCCCTGGAAAGAAACCTTGGGAACAGCCCCGCTTGGGGAGCAAGTTTAGCTGAGGTTTATGGGGGGTGGGATGCAGCCCACTCACATCCTCCCATAAAAAGAGTCCCACTACTGCTCCTCCCACTACCTTTAAGGCTGAGGAGGAAACAAGGCCCAGAAGTGCTTCTGCTGGGATGCAGCCACATGGCCCAGTGGAAGGCAGGGGCGTCAGGAAAGATCACACCTGCCTACATGGAGGAAGATACAAGAAAGCGTCGGGGCACAGATATTAGGGGATGATCTTTCACTGAACTCCCTTGGTTTGAAGTCAATGCTATTCACATGCAATGTGATTCCAGCAGCCTGTGTGTGGCGGTTCCTCCAGCTTCATTTTATGTCCTCATTCTTTGCATGCTGAAGGGCTTTATTAAGAGGGTGGAGTATTCATGCTATAGACCACGAAGGCTCTACTGTGTCACCGAGGACTACTAGGGACAGGCTAAATGTGCATGTTTTTGACTAGACGGACTAACGGCTTCCCCAGTGCAAACTCAGAGGCACAGCAGTAAGAAATACTGCAGGAAAAACAACGTGGCTTTTTGGCATGGCATTTTATGGCTGAGAGCCCTTGCCCAATTTTAGTGATGGCAAATAAATGCTGACAGCTGGAAGGCCTTCTTAATGCTAGCTAACACTTGTGGCGGTGACCGTAAATCCTAACAAACTAGCACCGCAATGGTAATGCAACCAGGTAAGTGGTGTAAAGTGGTAGTCTGAACCCTTGCCAGCAAACCACTAATGAACATCGCCGGGGGCATCCATACAATCATCTATAATTGTAGTTCAGAAGCCAGGGCATCATTGTGGGACAACTCTAATGCATCAGGACTGCAATAAGGAAGAGGCTGGGAAGCATCGGATCTAGGGGAACCAAAGAGCAGGGCTCCCGAGGACTGACCTTATCAACAAACCCTGCTGAGGGAACAGGGTTGGTTGCCTTTTATTCCTGGCTTTAATTAAAGCCAAGTGTTTAGTTTGCTCCTCTCCAGAACTGCTCCCTCCTTAACCCCTGTAAACCATTGCTTTTTATAGCACGTCTGGCGTGGATGTCAAGCGTGCCAGAAATGCATTTTTCAGCCCCAAGTGTCCCTTCCCCAGGACCAGTTAGTTACCAGGGCTTGCTAAGGTGGAGATGAGAACAGGATGTTTGATTTTGCTACCATTGCTTTCCTGGATTACTTTAAGCTGTTTAGATAAAGGAAAATAAATAAATATGGGGCAGGCTGGCTGCATGCAGAATCAAAACAAACTGTTTGCAGGCTGAGGGAGGAAAAGCCTACAGAAAATCCACTCTTTGTTATTAGAACTGTATCTTACACTTCAGGGGTCTAAAAGTACAATCCAGTCAAAGAGCAGATCATTTCACAACCGACACATGCTCCTCTTTGGGATCATTGATCAGTTACTGGATCTCTGAAGGCTCCAACTACAGCACAACTTTAATTACTGAGGATTTGTATTTCAGTAGCTTCCAGAGACACTAGTCAATATCAGGGTCCCACTGTGCTAGGTGACGTAATACACAGGGGGCAGGACAGTCCCTGCCCCAAAGAGCTCACAGTGTGCTAAACAGACGAAAGGACCTTGTTATCATCTTCAACCAGACTGCTGCTTCTCTCACACACAGAGCTTTCATGTCAGAGCCGTCTGGTGATCCTCACTTCAGAAACACGGAATCACTGCCCAGACACTAGCTGGGCTCAGTGTCTGGAAACTGAGCGGATTTTCTTCATGTAAAGGTGCCTTATTCTGGCTTAAAGACACAAATCAGGCCTGTTAGTAATTTTTTTACCTGAAAGTACATTGGCTGGTTTCCAAACTGGGAGCAGAATTCTCTGAAGCACGTTTACCTTTGTGCTTAAAGGAAAGAGTCCCAATGGATGGTCGGAGCAAATGCACCAGGATGGATTATCCCCAGTAACAAAGAAAGTCACATACAGCAAAAGTCTACCGGGAAGCCTGCTTAGAGCAGCATGATATTAGGATATTATAGCAGTGCACACTGGGCCTGTAAGAGACTTGCATAGACTGACTTTGCAACAGTCTAGTGCCCTTTGATTTTTTCTACTTGAGCTCATTCCAAACACTGAACTAAACAAAGCCCCACAATATTATATATTTGCCATCATGACAGTATGCTGTAGGGCTTAGAGTGTTTTGGGGCATACACGCCAGCGAAGGGGATGTCAGAAGTGCTTTTGGCTGTGTCAAGTCATTAGGCTGTGCCACAAACTGCTGGTCTGCAGCTAAATGTTACTCTACAATGCCAGACCATGCATGACATGCCTCCCCTCGCTGGCATGCCACCCAACTCAGCAACTCGGCTCATGTTTTCAGCAGGCTGTTTCTGGTCTCTTCACTCGACTGGGCAGGGGTCTAGTGATGGGCAACTGGCCCCATTTCATTCACTCCAGAAGAAGGAGTGCTATTATAATAGATGTGCTATTTCTTGACTTTAGCAAAGCTTTTGATATAGTCTCCCACAGTGTTCTTGCCAGCAAGTTAAGGAAGTATGGGCTGGATGAATGGACGGTAAGGTGGATAGAAAACTGGCTGGATGGTCGTGCTCAACGGGTAGTGATCAATGGCTCCATGTCTAGTTGGCAGCCGGTATCAAGTGGAGTGCCCCAAGGGTCAGTGCTGGGGCCGGTTTTGTTCAATATCTTCATCAACGATCTGGAGGATGGTGTGGACTGCACCCTTAGCAAGTTTGCAGATGACACTAAACTGGGAGGAGTGGTTGATATGCTGGAGGGTAGGGACAGGATACAGAGGGACCTAGACAAATTAGAGGATTGGGCCAAAAGAAATCTGATGAGGTTCAACAAGGACAAGTGCAGAGTCCTGCACTTAGGACGGAAGAATCCCATGCACTGCTACAGACTAGGGACCGAATGGCTGGGCAGCAGTTCTGCAGAAAAGGACCTAGGGGTTACGGTGGACGAAAAGCTGAATATGAGTCAACAGTGTGCCCTTGTTGCCAAGAAGGCTAACGGCATTTTGGGCTGTATAAGTAGGGGCATTTCCAGCAGATCGAGGGACGTGATTATTCCCCTCTATTCGGCACTGGTGAGGCCTCATTTGGAGTACTGTGTCCAGTTTTGGGCCCCACGCTACAAGAAGGATGTGGATAAATTGGAAAGAGTCCAACGGAGGGCAACAAAAATGATTAGGGGGCTCGAGCACATGACTTATGAGGAGAGGCTGAGGGAACTGGGATTGTTTAGCCTGCAGAAGAGAAGAATGAGGGGGGATTTGATAGCTGCTTTCAACTACCTGAAAGGGGGTTCCAAAGAGGATGGATCTAGACTGTTCTCAGTGGTAGAAGATGACAGAACAAGGAGTAATGGTCTCAAGTTGCAGAGGGGGAGGTTTAGGTTGGATATTAGGAAAAACTTTTTCACTAGTAGGGTGGTGAAGCACTGGAATGGGCTACCTAGGGAGGTGGTGGAATCTCCTTCCTTAGAGGTTTTTAAGGTCAGGCTTGACAAAGCCCTGGCTGGGATGATCTAATTGGGTTTGGTCCTGCTTTGAGCAGGGGGTTGGACTAGATGACCTCCTGAGGTCCCTTCCAACCCTGAGATTCTATGATTCTATGATTCTATGATAAGGACGTTTTAAAGGAGTGCCCTCATTACTCACTCAATATATTTGTGTGGGGTGCTAAGACTTCTGGGGACACGTCCCATGATTCTCTGCGCTGCAGTAAACTGAGTCACACTACACATTATTGCAAAGTGTATTGTGAGAGAACTTGTCTGTCCTTTCTTGGCACTCAGGGGGAATTGTGGGGAGGCAGTGCAGGAGGTGCTAATCTGTACCCACCCTGCATACTGCTTATGTTAACAGCTGACAAGTTGAGCTCACTTGAGCCCGGTTTTTCCTGACAGGCAGCCAACTCGAGTTCAAAGCACCCACATCCAGTGAAGGGTGCATGTGTATGGACAGGACTCGAATTAGAGGCAACCCTTAACCCGAGTTAACTTTGTTGTGAAGACTGCCCTACATGACAAGCACGCTATTCCAGGATTCTGTCACAAGTGACAATACTAAGCTTATATATACATTCATTCCTCTAAGGACCAGACTCATCCAAGGAGCATTACAAGTCCTCATAATGGTCTATGTTTACATTTCCCCAGTTTAGCTAACGGGCAAGAAAATATTCAAACAGATAATTTCAGAGTGACCATCCAGCTGCAGATGCTGAAGAACTCAAGCTCTACTAGTTAATAACAGAATTAACTCACACCAAGAAACTGTCCTTTCAAACGTGCTTTAGGCTGATGAAATAACAATTTAGTGGTTTTCATTCTACCCACTCTGATCAAACCCATTTTAGGTCACTTCAAACACAAAGAGATGGCTTAGGCCTAGAAAAAAATCCCCAATAGAACGTGGACGCATCTCTTTTGTGCCCTAGCTAGGTAAGAAGGCTGCCCTGAGTTTTTCAAGTCATTCATAAGGATAAGCGTCACAGATCCATGGAGTGGATCTGACAGTTCCTTCAGCCCTTTAATGAGAGCTGGGCTCATACCAGAGTTCGCCACACAAGCTTGAGCAGCATCAGCACTCGGAGTAACATTCTACCTCAGCCAGGTGAGGGGTCCAGAACAAAAAGATCAGTAATAGAAACATCACCAGTTGGGACAAGATGGTGTAACCACAGAATTAGAGCCTGATCCTGAGAACTACTGAGTCCTGGGAGTTGCGCATGCTCAGCGCCTCTCAGAATCAGGCCTCCAGTGCTCAGTCCTGTTCCCATTGAAGTCGATGCAAAGCTTCCTTTGGCTTTAACAGCATAGGGTTGGGCCTTACTCACCAAGCGGGGCTCCCTCCTCCCCACAAACTCAGGCACCCCCTAGATGTAAAACACATGCACTCACCCAGAGACTGTTGGAAGGGAAGCAGGAGCCGCTGGCTGCGGTTTCTCCTTCTCTTGCCGCTTCAGAAAGGATTTGGCTTCTTTTGAGGCAGCATCCACTTCTTTAGTCACCCTGTGGCACGGGAGAGACAAAGCCATGTGTCAAAGCAGAGACTCATACAGAATGGGAATCAGAGATCCAGCAAGGGAGCACAGGAAATATCTGTATCAAAGGCGACACTGGGCCACATGCATTGTGTTAATTCCCCTTCTATTAACCACTGCAGGCGGAATCAGCATGTCTTGTTGAGATCCCATTCCAGTTGCAAACCGTCTGTATTCATGTCACAATGAAATGATCGCAAATTAGAGCTAACGGGGCTTTAAAAATTAACAGAAATGTTTATTCATTCAAACAGGCCCATCTCGCCGGAAGCTACTGAATACCCCAAATGGCTCACTTTAATTAGGTGCTTGATTTCCTCATTTGCTGGTCTTCTGTGATAGCATCTCTCCCACCCACACTTCCGGACCAAAAGTGGACTGGGCTGGTGACTACCCCCATGGGAGCAGGGAACATGTCTATAGCGACCATGCTCCGACTTAATGCTGAACGCAGACATTTTCTACATTTTTTAGCTGCTATTTTTGGTTCAGGCCTAGAGGATACAAAATAGTGAACTTATTTTTAAAAAGTCAGTATTGCATCTGCTATGGAGAATACAAATATTAGAAAGAAAATCTCCAGAAAACCACTCTATAATGAATCATTCAAAATATCCAGCTACTCTAGCCTCCTCATTTTTGCTGCCTGCCTCTAGTGTGTTTCAGGCACTCAGCTGCTCCTAATGAGGTTGTCCTGTTTTGTCAAACTAAAAGCCTCACTCCCTTAAACAAAACCTAAAGCCTCTCACAACCTCCTTGCAGTTCAGCATCCTTTAGGGTGCTTTCTGGCTGTGGAAGTGGTGTGCCCCCCACGCAGCCAATCACTGCTCCCTTTGGACAGCCTCAGCCCCACCCACCACCAGACCTCACCTCCATTCATTCTGTTTGCTGGATCTGCCGACTGAGCAGACTCATTTTCAGGTCAACACAAATGCTGGTTCTTCTCAGAAAGTGACTGTGTAAAAATCTCTTCCTCTGATTCCTATGTCCTGCTCCCTGGGAAAATCCAGACCCACCGCTACTGACCTTTTATTCCTCATAACTCTGCTGAGCCAACGCAGCTACGAAGAGCAAGCTGGAGCCTATTAGGTCCCTACATGGGACATGAAACAATTGCTGACTATAGACTCAGACCTAAAGGTTACCGTGATCATCTAGCCCAGGGGTCTCAAACACGCGGCCCGCGGGCCAGGCCCGCCGGGCTCCC
Source organism: Macrochelys suwanniensis (assembly GCA_033296515.1). Classification (NCBI taxonomy): domain Eukaryota; kingdom Metazoa; phylum Chordata; order Testudines; family Chelydridae; genus Macrochelys; species Macrochelys suwanniensis. The sequence continues at coordinate 351,596 of CM065787.1, read as the reverse complement.
CACCCCGCCCCCGGAGTTACTTTCTGAAGTTCCGCCACCAGAACAGCTGTCTGGCGGCTTCGCGGTTTCTGGGAGGGAGGGGGGAGGAGCGGGAAGCGCACACACAGGGGAGGAGGGGGGGAGAAGAGGCGGGCCGCCAGGCTCCCCCCGCCCCGCCTCTCAGTTACGTCCTATGGCCGCCAACTCCCCCCACCCCCAGTTATGTTCTGTGGCCGCTAAGATCCCCGTTCCCTCCGCGCTGCTCCAAGGTTCTATTTTTACCACCAGGCAGTTCCCGCCGCTAGAACAGCTGTCTGGTGGCTTCACGGTTTCTGGGAGGGAGGGGGGAGCCACGCGCTCAGGGGAGGAGGCGGAGAAGGGGCGGGGCCTAATGGAAGGGGTTGAGTGGGGGCAGGGTCAGTGATGCGGCCCTTGGGCCAATGCACTAGTCCTCTTGGTAATTTGAGTTTGAGACCCCTGATCTAGCCTGACCTGCGCATCGCAGGCCACAGAACCTCACCCACCCACTTCTGTAATAGATTCATAACCTCCCACTAAGTTATTGACATCATAGAATCATAGAATCTCAGGGTTGGAAGGGACCTTAGGAGGTCATCTAGTCCAACCCCCTGCTCAAAGCAGGACCAATCCCCAATTTTTGCCCCAGATCCCTAAATGGCCCCCTCAAGGATTGAACTCACAACCCTGGGTTTAGCAGGCCAATGCTCAAACCACTGAGCTAACCCTCCCTCCCATCCTTAAATCTTGATTTAAAAACTGCAAGTTACAGAGAATCCACTCTAGTTCAAACCAGCGAGTGACTCTGCCCCGTGCTGCAGAGGAAGGTGAAAACCCCGCCAGGGTCCCCGACAATCTGACCTGGAGGAAAATTCCTTCTCAACCCCAAATATGGCGATCAGTTAGATCCTGAGCATGTCAACAAGACCCATCAGCTAGACACCCAGGAAAGAATTTTCTGTAGTAACTCAGAGCCCTCCTCATCTAATGGCTGTGGCTTTGGCTTCCTTGACCACGGGATGCTAATCCAGGAAGAACTGCTAGGCAGAGATGGCGTTCACCTTTCGAGGAGGGGAAAGACCCTATTTGGACACAGACTGGCTAACCTAGTGAAGAGGGCTTTAAACTAGGTTTGATGGGGACAGGTGAGCAAAGCCCACAGGTAAGTGGAGAACATTGGGACCTAGGAGATGGGTCGGAAATAGGAGGGAGCGTGGGCTCTAATGGCAAAGAGATAGGAGGGTCAGGGCAAAACTGGGAGGCAAGATCAAATCAGTATCTTAGATGCCTGTATACAAATGCGAGAAGTATGGGTAATAAGCAGGAAGAACTGGAAGTGCTAATAAATAAATTCAACTATGACATTGTTGGCATCACCGAAACTTGGTGGGATAATACAAATGATTGGAATATTGGTATGGATGGGTACAGCTTGCTCAGGAAGGACAGACAGGGGGAAAAGGGAAGAGGTGTTGCCTTATATATTAAAAATGTACACACTTGGACTGAGGTGGAGATGGACATAGGGGACGGAAGTGTTGAGAGTCTCTGGGTTAGGCTAAAAGGGGTAAAAAACAAGGGTGATGTTATGCTAGGAGTCTACTACAGGCCACCTAACCAGGTGGAAGAGGTGGATGAGGCTTTTTTTAAACAACTAATAAAATCATCCAAAGCCCAAGATTTGGTGGTGATGGGGGACTTCAACTATCCAGATATATGTTGGGAAAATAACACAGCGGGGCACAGACTATCCAATAAGTTCTTGGACTGCATTGCAGACAACTTTTTATTTCAGAAGGTTGAGAAAGCTACTAGGGGGGAAGCTGTTCTAGATTTGATTTTAACAAATAGGGAGGAACTCGCTGAGAAGTTAAGAGTAGAAGGCAGCTTGGGTGGAAGTGATCATGAAATCATAGAGTTCACAATTCTAAGGAAGGGTAGAAGGGAGTACAGCAAAATAGAGACAATGGATTTCAGGAAAGCAGATTTTGGTAAGCTCAGAGAGACAGCTGATAGGTAAGGTCCCATGGGAATCAAGACTGAGGGGAAAAACAACTGAGGAGAGCTGGCAGTATTTCAAAGGGACACTATTAAGGGCCCAAAAGCAAACGATTCCGCTGGGTAGGAAAGATAGAAAATGTGGCAAAAGACGTTAGCTTAACCATGAGATCTTGCAAGATCTAAAAAATAAAAAGGAGTCATATAAAAAATGGAAACTAGGACCAATTACAAAGGATGAATATAGGTAAACAACACGGGAATGCAGGGGCAAGATTAGAAAGGCAAAGGCACAAAATGAGCTCAAACTAGCTACAGGAATAAAGGGAAACAAGAAAACTTTTTATCGATACATTAGAAGCAAGAGGAAGACCAAGGACAGGGGAGGCCCACTACTCAGTGAGGAGGGAGAAACAGTAACAGGAAACTTGGAAATGGCAGAGATGTTTAATGACTTCTTTGTTTCGGTCTTCACCGAGAAGTCTGAAGGAATGCCTAACATAGTGAATGCTAATGGGAAGGGGGAAGGTTTAGAAGATAAAATAAAAAAAGAACAAGTTAAAAATCACTTAGATAAGTTAGATGCCTGCAAATCACCAGGACCTGATGAAATCCATCCTAGAATACTCAAGGAGCTAAGAGAGGAGGTATCTGAGCCTCTAGCTATTATCTTTGGTAAATCATGGGAGACAGGAGAGATTCCAGAAGACTGGAAAAGGGCAAATATAGCGCCCATCTATAGAAAGGGAAATAAAAACAACCCAGGAAACTACAGCCCAGTTAGTTTAACTTCTGTGCCAGGGAAAATAATGGAGCAAGTAATTAAAGAAATCATCTGCAAACACTTGGAAGGTGGTAAGTGTCACGGAGTGTGGGGGAGTCCGGCCCTGCACCCCTCTTCCCCGGATTCACTGGGAGTCTCAGCCAGCCAGTAGAACAGAAGGTTTATTAGAGATGCCAGGAACACAGTCCAAACAGAGCTTGTCAGTACAACCAGGACCCCTCAGCCGGGCCCTTTCGGGGGGCAGGGAGCTTAGACCCCAGCTCGGGGCTCCCTGCATTTCACCCCACAGCTCCAAACGGAGGCAGGGAGGCCAGACCCTGTCTGCCTCTCTCCCCTCCTCTCCAGCCAGTTCCAAACTGAAACTCTCCAGCCCCTCCTCCCCCTTTGTCTCCTTCCCGGGCCAGGAGGTCACCTGATCCCTTTGTTCCAACACCTTCAGCTCTCACCTTTGCAGGGGAGAGGCCGGGCCATCTGTTGCCAGGAGACAGGGCCATTCTCTGTGTCCAGGCCTCTGCCCACCCCTGCCTTCTAGGGCTTTGTAACAATCATGCACCGTTGCCCCACCACCTAGATACTCAAGCACTGCATAGGGGAAACCGAGGCACCCACACAGTACTCAGGGAAACCTTAACAACAGTCCTAGTTCGTCACACTAAGGTGATAGGGAATAGCCAGCATGGATTTGTAAAGAACAAATCATGTCAAACCAATCTGATAGCTTTCTTTGATAGGATAACGAGTCTTGTGGATAAGGGCGAAGCGGTGGATGTGGTATACCTAGACTTTAGTAAGGCATTTGATACGGTCTCTCATGATATTCTTATCAATAAACTAGGGAAATACAACTTAGATGGGGCTACTATAAGGTGGGTGCACAACTGGCTGGTTAACCGTACTCTGAGAGTAGTTATTAATGGTTCCCAATCCTGCTGGAAAGGTATAACGAGTGGGGTTCCGCAAGGGTCTGTCTTGGGACCGGCTCTGTTCAAGATCTTCATCAATGACTTAAAAAATAAATAAATGGAGATATGCCAATCTCCTAGAACTGGAAAGACCTTGAAAGGTCATCAAGTCCAGTCCCCTGCCTACACTAGCAGGACCAAGTACTGTCCCCTGACAGATTTTTGCCCCAGACCCCTAAGTGGCCCCCTCAAGGATTGAACTCACAACCCTGGGTTTAGCAGGCCAATGCTCAAACCACTGAGCTATCCCCCCACCCCGCATAGAAAGTACGCTTATTAAGTTTGCAGATGATACCAAACTGGGAGGGATTGCAACTGCTTTGGAGGATAGGGTCATAATTCAAAATGATCTGGACAAATTGGAGAAATGGTCAGAGGTAAACAGGATGAAGTTTAATAAGGACAAATGCAAAGTGCTCCATTTAGGTAGGAACAATCAGTTTCACACATACAGAATGGGAGGAGACTGTCTAGGAAGGAGTACGGCAGAAAGGGATCTAGGGGTTATAGTGGACCACAAGCTAAATATGAGTCAACAGTGTGATGCTGTTGCAAAAAATGCAAACTTGATTCTGGGCTGCATTAACAGGTGTGTTGTGAGCAAGACACGAGAAGTCATTCTTCCGCTCTACTCTGTGCTGGTTAGGCCTCAACTGGAGTATTGTGTCCAGTTCTGGGCACCGCATTTCAAGAAAGATGTGGAGAAATTGGAGAGGGTCCAGAGAAGAGCAACAAGAATGATTAAGGGTCTAGAGAACATGACCTATGAAGGAAGGCTGAAGGAATTGGGTTTGTTTAGTTTAGAAAAGAGAAGACTGAGAGGGGACATGATAGCAGTCTTCAGGTATCTAAAAGGGTGTCATAAGGAGGAGGGAGAAAACTTCTTCATCTTAGCCTCTAAGGATAGAACAAGAAGCAATGGGCTTAAACTGCGGCAAGGGAGGTTTAGGTTGGACATTAGGAAAAAGTTCTTAACTGTCAGGGTGGTTAAACACTGGAATAAACTGCCCAGGGAGGTTGTGGAATCTCCATCTCTGGAGATATTTAAGAGTAGGTTAGATAAATGTCTATCAGGGATGTTCTAGACAGTATTTGGTCCTGCCATGAGGGCAGGGGGCTGGACTCGATGACCTCTCGAGGTCCCTTCCAGCCCTAGAATCTATGAATGTCCCATCTCTGGCTGTTGGGGATATTTGCTACTAGCAGTTGAAGACTGCCTACAATGGCATGCGGCCCATCTCATCATGCCATCCCCTCCATAAACTTATCAGCCTTAAAACAAGATAGTTTTTTTGTCCCCACTGTTCCCCTTAGGAGGCTGTTCCAGAACCTCACTCCTATGATGGCTAGACACTTTCATCTAATAAAATTGTTAATGGCCATTTCCACGTTATATCTATTTGTTCTTGTGCCCATATTGGCCCTTAACTTAAATAACTCCTCTCCCTCTCTGGTGTTTATGCCTCTGATGTACTTTTAGAGAGCAATCATATCTCCGCTCAGCCATTGCTTGGTTAGGCTAAACCAGCCAAGCTTTTTGAGTCTCCTCTAGTAAGGTAGGTTTTCTTTTCCTCGGATCATCCTAGTAGCCCTTCTTTGCACCTGTTCCAGTTTGAGTTTACCTTTCTTAAACATGGGAGCCCAGAACTGCACATAGTATTCCAAGTGAGGTCTCACCAATGCCTTGTATAATGATACCAACACTTCCCTGTCTCTACTGGAAATACCTCGCCTGATGCATCCTAGGACTGCGCATCACATTGAATTAACAAAATCCTTGTTACGTTACAGCAGCGTTACAATTTAGAACATCCAGAACACGCTGCCCATGCACAGCCCTCAGAGATAATGCTCGTGTCGTATTTATATACCAACCGTTATTGCACTTTTCATTAATTTCATTAGACAGAATAAACTCATCACCTTTATGCGGCCATTAGCTGGAACTCCCCAAGGAGCCCTATCAGCGGTGGATGCCGGGCTCAGATTAAAACCATCACAGTGTCTAATTTTAAATATACCAGTTTGAGGAAGCGGCTCAATTCCCCTCACTGCTGGGCAGCAAAATCGGCTCTCGTGCATTTTGCACAAAGATGACAGCTCATGAAGATGGCTCTCCTGGCTGTTATCACCCCCGCACATGCTTTCACCCAGTCCTGAAGCTTGCCTCCAAAGCATAAAGACTGTGACAAACAGCCATGAGAAACATCAAAGCAACCCAAGGGATACAGGAGTTCAAGAGACATGGAACAGAACTCTATGGCTCTAGGCCCCCTGCTCTCCAGTCTGCTGGGGGAGTTTTCCGCTGGGGATCCAAACTAGCTGTTCAACTCCGGCAAATTTTTGGAACTTGATACCTTGGCCTGGGGGAGACGGCAAAGAGGGAACAGCAGTCTGGGAATAAAGAAAGGGTTACAGGAGGAAAATTGGAACTGGGAGGATTCCACTATTAACTCTGTATGCTCCGATCAAGAATAATGGCCCATAAGCTCTTTGGAGCAGAGACAGCATCCCTGACAATACATTTGTACAGCATCTAGCATAATGAGATGCTGATCCTGATTGGTCCCCATCACTCCGGTATCTGAGCACCTCACAATCTTTACTGGATTTATTTTCATCTGCACCCGTGAGGTAGGGCAACCCTATTACCCCATTATACAGATGAGGAATGGAGGCACAAAGAGACCAAGTGACTTGCCCAAGGTCATCCAGGCAGTCAGCAACAGAGGAGGGAAGTGAACCCAGGTCTCCCAAGTCCTAGGTTAGTGTACCTAATAATAGCAGTGATCGTATGGTGGCTTTGCATAGATCCTCTCCTACTGGTGCTGCCTTCAATGACACACAATTCGGAAACAATTCATAATATTCTGCATTTCTGGAGCTCTTTGCTTCAGGCAGTGCTCCAGCATGTAACCTCACAACCTCACTGTGCACTTGGTAATCCCGATGCCCACTTCGCTGCTGAGCGAACTGCAGTGCACAATACATGCCCAAGGTCACAGAGCCAGGAACAGCACCCAGGAGTCCTGGCTCCCTCTGCTCTGGTCTCACCACAAGACACCATTAGGAAAGAAACTGGGCAAAGAACATTATGAAGTTTAAGATTCCCAAGAAAATACCTGACTAGATTTGCTCATGTACAATGTGACAAAAGAGCATACAGCAGGGATGCCCAGTGAGCACAGTCACATTAGCTGAGCTTCCACAGTTCACCCCCACCTAGTGCTAAACCTGGCAAGGCTACGGCTAGGTCCCTCAACGCGAAGGCAGGATCGGTACCGAGGAGGCCCTCTGCGCTTCAGTGGGCGGAGACAGGCTTGCTTCACACCTCGGCTTAGAGCAGCAGCAGTGGTGGCTGGATGTACAACAAAGCACTTTGTCCGCAATTATTTACCACTCCCTTTGGCCTGTCAACAGCTGCTCTGAATTTATTTTTAAAAAATCATTAGCCATCGCAGCACCAAGATACAGATGCGGTGTGCAGCCTATTTTGCCAGCGCTGCACAGCTGGGGACAGAGACAAGCGTCAGAAAACGAATTAAAATGAAGATAATTATCTTTGAAGATAATTCCATCACAAGAGATCTATACTGCCTCATAAAACGACACAAAAGCAACTCGGCAGCAAGGTACAGCTGGGCCGATGCTGGCAGTGACTTTGCATCATTCCAACATAACTGACAAATGAAAGAATATTAAAAGACTTTGATGGGCACCAGCTCAGAGCATGTACATTTCATCCGTCCTCAGATCCCCGGCCAGGCGAAAGTAATAATGGAGGGCAGGTTTTCAAGAGACAATAGCTCACCATGCGCTAATCAAGGCACTCCCTGCTCTGCACTAACAGAATTGGGAGCTGCTAATACATCTGGAAGAAATCACAGTCATTACTAAAGAAAATTACAAGACCTTTTGCTACTAAATACTTGGTAAGTAACTATTTGCCTGGCTGTTTACCAGGATCCTATTCACACTTTCTTACCCAGGAATAAACATGAAAATAAATATAGTCAGCATTAAAATAAGTACAGACGTGTCTCGCCCACTCACATACCCTGTAATTTGCACACACAAATCTGCTGCCTCTCCTCATTTCTCCATAGAGATTTAATACAGTAGCCCAGTGTTGCAATGAATCTCCTCCGACTTGTACAAAATATAATAATACAGAACATTATTGTTATTTGTATGGCACTAGCATAAGGAAAGGCAGTGTTGCCTAGGGGATACAGCAATGGACTGGACTCAGGAGACCTGGCTTCTATTCCTGACTGCCACTGGCCTGCTGGGGACCTTATGCCAGTCACTTCCCCACTCTGTGCCTCAGTTTCCCCATCTTTAAATTGGAGATGATGCTACCGACCTCCTTTGTAAAGCGGTATGATAAATAAGAGCTAGGTATTATTAGTGCCTGGGAACCCCTGACACAGGGCACAAGACAGTGCCTTTCCCAAAGACCTTACAGCCTAAGTACAGTATTAACAATATCACTAAGGGTGTCTAACATTTACAAGCGACATATGAGATCTAGTGAATATGTGAAAACTAACCTAAGCCACCTTTGTCAAACAAACACAAAGCATATTTTGCACTGCAGCGACCTTGCTTTTGAGATGTTAAATTGTGAAACCCAGCACTTCACAAGTCTTCCAGTCATTAGTGAAGGTCTGACTACAGGGCCTGAAAAAGTTTAAGGACATCCTCCTCCTATCTGGCTAGTAGTTCTTTTGATCCAGCTTTATAAATAATATTTCATTCATAGATCTCAAAGCACTTCACAAGGAGGCCATATTATATATGGGGAAAATTAAGGCGAAGAAAAGGAAAGCAACTTGCCTATGGTCATAAGACAGGTGAGGTGCAGAGCTTGGAATAGAGCCCAGGACTACGGAATCTTTATCCACTAGACCACATTGCCTCACACAACTTCACCGTGGACAGACAATAACAAATACAATTTCCCGTAACGCAGCACCTCCTGTTTTTACCAGGAGCTTCATGCAGACAGACAAGCAACCCTTCCACCCCACTCTGCGTCCCCAAACTTAAAACCTAAAACCAGTATTCTAACAACGATTTCTTAATGCTTTCCACAGATCTGGTCTGGTTTACATAGAGATTTTGTACACCATAGTTATACGGATACATCTTCTAACATGGATGCAGTTATACTGGTATAAATATGCTTATTCTACTGCACCCGCATTAGGACTACTTTACCGTTCTAATTGTAGTGCTGTAGTTAAAGTGGTACATCCTATGTGTGTAGACAAGGCCTTAGAGTTACTGTAGAGTAGGTCTTCACTGCACAGTTAACCCACGTGGATCAGTACCCAGGTTGGCCTAGCCTGGATGTGAGCAAGCAAACTCCAGAACCTCACTGATGCTGCACTCACCCATGTGTACTGGGGGTGTATCCCAGGGTTCTCTGTGTTGAGATGAGATATAATTCTTTCCCAGTCAACTGTGTCAATTATGGGAGAACCTGTCTGTCCTTCGGGGGGAATTGTGGGAAAGCACTGGAGGACTATCAGCACTCAAATGGTTTAGCTGCGTCCTCGCTGCAAAGTGGGTGGGGCCAGCTAGGGTGACCAGATGTCCCGATTTTATAGGGATAGTCCTGATATTTGTGGCTTTGTCTTATATAGGCACCTATTAGCCCCCACCCCCGTCCCGATTTTTCACACTTGCTACCTGGTCACCCTAGTCCCAGCCCAAGTTAAAGCATAGCCTGGATTCTAACCGATACTCCCAGCAAGGTCAGCTAACCTGGGGTTAAAGGACATCTAAACCCAGGTGTAACAAGGAGGCTGCTACCTGAACACCCCCTTGTGGCCAGGGGTGCCTCTGCAGTGTCCTGACTCCTGTTTCCCTTTCTTCAGGGCTCCTTAAACCAACTCCACAGTATCTCTCTGCCAATCGCAGCCCTTCCTGGGGTCTGGTTTCTCCATCAAGTTAACAAAGTTCCCAAAAAGCAAACACAAACCAAAATCTTCCACCCAGCCTTAAGCTGGGCACTGCCCCACCTCCGCAAGGTCTGAGCAGCTGGGGAAGATGCAAGGCCTGACTTGCCCTCCTTACCTTCTCCCAAAGGAAACAAAATGTTCAGCTGGGTGTTCTTCCCCAGCCCCAACTCCCTTCTTCAGGGACTACCGCAGGAGACCCTCTCTCCCTGCAGCTCCCCTTTAGCTCTCATCTCACTGAACTCCCCGACCCTTTACAGCCCGGTGCAGCCCTGCCTCGTTAACTGGCTCCTTTGGGAGCATCTGCTCTGGTACAGGGACGCTGGACCTATTTCAGTCATAGGGGATCAGCCACCCCATGACACCAGGTAAAGGTTGGTGTGTGTGGACACAAGGGGGGCTTGGGCTAATACCTGGATCAGAGTTAGGTTAACTGCAGTGAAGACATACCCATAGTTACCCATAGTCAGCTGTAAAAAAAGAAAAACAGACACCCCCCCACCACCATTTCCCATGTCAAGGAGCCCTTGCCGCCACAAACAAACTGGGAAACAGGAGAATAAGATTTTCAAATATAAATCAGGGTTTCAGAGCTATCCGCTCGTGACAACAACCCTCTTAGCAAAAGCAGCAACAAAGCCAATACAGCCTAGTTTCAATATTGCTTTTATAACCTTGAGTCAGTTTGGATAAAACATTGAACTTAATCTATTAAACCCTGAAGCTTAGTACTTGAATTCAATGGGAAAGCGGGGCTACAACATACTAGCTCTTCTCTGGTCCAAATTCTGGCTTCAGGCACAAGTGAAACAGGTTTTGTGCTCTCTGCCTGGTCCTGGATAGATACTGCATCACATCCCACACCTTGTTACACAGTCTGACCTTCTGCCCCTGGGAGGCAGAGGGCCGGAAATGCAGAATGCTGCAGGTCAGGACTCACGGGCTTTGGCAGTCGTATGAAGTTCAGGACTGGAACAGCAAGGGGGTCCTTATTGAGCAGAGCTGTGTGTCTGAGAGGAAGAAAGGCACAGAATGGGTGTCCAGCACTAGAAAGGGAGGATAACATCAGGCCAGGAGAGAAGCACATGGGCAAAGCTCCATGAAGAGAGCATGCAGAGCATCTCTGCACTACACCTGGGTTATGACCAGCCCACCCCTTATGCTACTGGGCTCCAAATCTGCACACAAGCCTTTCCCGGTGCAGCTCAGCACAACAACGCTGGTGACACTGGCCAATGCAGCTTTCTTCAAAACAACGAAAGTGATAGGTGAACAAAGAGGCGTAGGCTGAGGTGTATGCCAACACTGGGTAGAAGGGAACTCCTACAGTCCAGCCAGACCCCTAACTGCAGTGCTACCCCTCCCTCCGCCCTTCTGTGCTCAACTGGAAAATTCCAGCTCTTTTGCCTGCCACATCACACAACAGCTGGCCCTGCTCAGGGATCCTGCTCCAGCCTAGACCTGCTGGACAAACCTACTTCTCACCATTTGCGCTAGAGAATTGCGGAAGGGGAAATTTCGACTCGTTATCCCTTTTTCAATAGTCCCAGCTGGGTTTGGCCTATTTTACAGGCCACTGGCTTTCTGTAAGCACTGCAGAGTAGACGTTCATTTGTTGCAGGTTTTTGTAGATCACTTTCCACCTCTCCTTTGGACTGGACAGAGAGGAAATGTTTTCCCTTCTGGATCTCACATGCCCAAGCCTAATTGCTTGGATGCTCTCCCCAGAGCTAGCTGCACTTTAAGAGTTAAGGGGTGAAGCCATAGGAGTTGTGGGTGCTCAGCCCCTCGCAAAATTAGACTCCTAGAGTCAAAGTAATGGGCATGTTGGGCCCTGCTAATGTGAAGAGGCCCAGGAATTCCCCCTGGCAGGAACAGCTCACCCCATCCTACTTGAGGAGAGAGTGCATGGCTGGGCTAGCTCTATGCCCAGGCTATCCCTGGCTGCCTGGCCATGGCACAAAGCCACTTTTACCTCCCCCTCGGTCCCTGTGCCAAGCTTAGCGCAGGGATGAACTGGCCCCTATGTCTCTTCCACGCGACACCCGCTGCTACTCTGAGTTAGACGTTACTCCTTGGCCCTCAAAAAAAAATAAAAATGCACCCACCAAACCCAGTACTCCAGCCAGTCAGGAGAGGCCATGCCCTCGAGAGCCGAATGGGAAAGGGGCTGAACGTCTCCTTAGCCCACAAAACTTGGCCAAGATCACGGCTGGGGAGAAGGTGGCAGGTGACTCCTGAATCACCAACCTCACATTTCTGGAAACTCCAGCCAACTCCCACCCCCCTTGTTTCTATGGCTGAGAACAGTCCCGCCATCCTTCCCGATTTCTCACTCCCCATGTTCCTCAAACACCAGACATTTCCTTCCCTTCCTGCCTGAGGTAGCACTGCAGTGGGAGTCTGCTTCTGTCCCACTGACAGCAACAGCCTCGCGTAGGCAGCTGGCCTATCCCCTCAGCCCAGGAAGGCCTGAGTCCCTGGTCACAGTCTCAGAGCTCAGCCTTATTCCTTCCACTTAAACCTAGTGCAGCACATCAAGCAACCTGGCCTTCTAAGCCAAGGCCTCCTTGCAGGGGCCGCTCTATTCCCTACAGATTTCCACTCTACAGGCCACTTGCCTGAGAGTCATCCACAAACTAGGCTCTGTCCTCCCCGGCCAGAGCATCCAGCCAGAGCCACCCTGTTCCCAGCTGTTCTGTGCCAGTCCCCTTACAGGGAGTCCCCCTGCTCCACGGCCTGCCACAGGAGCCAACCCACTCCCTGTAGCTCTCCCCACTGCGGGAGCCTTCCTGCTCCTCTGCCCCCAACTGGGCTATGTGCAGATTTTATAATCACCTGATCCCTAGCTACCTCCCAGCTGAGACTGATCAGCTAACCAGTCACAGGTGAGACTAGGACCCAACTCCCCTTAAAGGGCCAGGCCCCCAGGACACCTCCCTAGCACCCACCAGACTCCCTGACTCTTCAGATCCCAGAGTTTCTCCCTCTGGCCCACCTGCCAAGGCTCCGTGCAAACAAAGCAATCATACACTACTGGGCCACTAGGGGGCAGATTTTCAAGAGAGTTCAGCACCGGGTTCTGAGCTGTTTGGAAAATCTGGTCTGTGTCAGACTGGGGGCAGCTGGGTGCTTTTTAGAAAATCTGGCCTGCATTCTCAGTCTCCATGTAACTCAGCCACTGCTCCCCTGTCTGACACAGAGCAGCCTTGTGCTTACGTGCAGAGATTAGTCTGCAGTGATCCAGCCTGTGGGTCTTTTGTACCAACCACTCTATAGGAAAACAAGTGGCACTGATTTGCTTAGGAGTAAATAATTCCCAAACCAAATTCTAATTCATAAACCTTTAGGACAACTGTCACCTTGAGGGCTGCTTTTCAGAATACTATTTTCTTCTGAACAGACACGATCTAGCTGTTGAGGCAGATGAAATTTAAGGACTACATTATTTTCATAGAATCACAGGACTGGAAGGAACCTCTAGAAGTCATCTAGTCCAGTCCCCTGCACTCGTGGCAGACTAAGTATTATCTAGACCAGTGGTAGTCAATAGGTGGACTACAGGCCAAATCCGGACCACCAGATGCTTTTGAATGAAACACAAAATCTTTTTATGTGCTCTTTATTATCATTATTTGTTTTATTATTATTATTATTATTTTATCCGGCGTCTGGATCTTGACTATACCTTGACCAAGAAATTTAGACCTTCACAAAAAATGATTGACTACCCCGATCTAAACCATCCCTAACAGGTGTTTGTCTAACCTGCTCTTGAAAATCTCCAGTGATGGTGATTCCACAACCTCCCTGGGCAATTTATTCCAGTGCTTAACCACCCTGACAGTTAGGAATTTTTTCCTAATGTCCAACCTAAACCTAATTTTGCCTGAACTTGCCTCTTCCTTAGGTCTCACGCCCATGAAAAGCAGAGTTCCTATTACTGAATCATCGACAGGATTAGAGATGGAAGGCACTTTACAAGATCAAGAGGTAAGGTGGGTGAGGTACAATATTTTATTGGACCAACTTCTGTAAATGAGAGAGAAGCTTTCGAGCTTACACAGAGCTCTTCTTCATGTCTGGGAAACGTACTCATGGTCACAGACGAATACAGGATGGAACAGATTGTTTAGCATAAGTAGTTAACACAATTCTGAAAAGTAGCCCTCGAGGTGACTGTTTTCTCAAAGGTTTAGGAGTTTTAGAATTTGGTTTGGGAATGACGTAACAAGGCTGTCCTCCGCAGGAGGACATCTCCTAGCCAGTGGAGGATTGTTCTCCTCTGTACATTTCCTAGAGCTTTGGCCATGCTAGTTTGAAGTGCCCCAGGGCGTCTACAAACTTCCATTGGGAGATTATTCCTCAGCCTAACATCTCACTACCAGGAAGATTCTCTCTAGATATTCAGTTTAGATTTCATCCTTCCTACGGCATCCCATGACTCCTAGTTACACCCCCCTAAAAGGACCGGTAGCAAATATTTGCAGACATGTGGTGATAATTGAAGGGGGTAGGAGGCAGTTCCCTTTTATGGACACCAAGCCAGCCAGTTAGCTATAAAGTACCTCTTGGTGGCTGTTCTCTGCTTGCTTTACCTGTAAAGGGTTAACAAAGTTCCCCAGATAAAGGAAAAGGAGTGGGCACCTCACCAAGAGAGCCAGTGGGAGGGCTAGAACTTTTTAAAATGGGGAAAAAACTTCCCTTTGTCTGTGTGTTGTGGTTCTCTGGGAAAGAGCGGAGCAGCAATGCTGTAAGCAGCTTTAAAACCAGGTATAAAAACACATCAAATCATACCTCAACCCTACTTATCTGAAACCCCAAATATGTAAGTAGATCAGAAATGTTTAGAAAGACGCGATTAGAGTTATCTCTGTTTGATTCTTATGGGCTAATGGACTCCTCTGTGCTAACCCCAGATGCTTTTGTTTTGCCTGTAACCTTTAAGCTGAACCTCAAGAGAGCTATCTTGATGCTTAATTTTTGTAATGGTTTCTTTTAAGATCTAGCAAAAAGCCAAAGTTCCAAATGTATTTCCTTCCTTTTTGTTTTAATAAATTGTACCTTTTTTAAGAACAGGGTTGGATTTTTGTGTCCCTAAGAGGTTTGTGCAAATGTTGTTTAATTAGCTGGTGGCAACAACTAATTTCCTTTGTTTTCTTTCTCAGCTCTTCCCCGGAGAGGGAGTGAAAGGGCTTGAGAGTACCCTACAGGGAGGAATTCCGAAGTGCTCCCTCCTGGGTTTAAGGGGTTTTTTTGCATTTGAGTGGTGGCAGCGTTTACTAAGCCAAGATCGGAGAAAAGCTGTAACCTTGGGAGTGGAAAGTATGAATGTTTAAAATCCTTGCAGGCCCCGACCTTCTGCACTCGAAATGCCAGAGTGGGGATTCAGCCTTGACACGTGCCCCAGCTGCACCCCATCAGGGGGTTGGAGCTTACCTCGGGCGGCGCCAGCTTCCGAAAGCAACCCGCACACCCCTCTGGCAGCAGCTCAGTGTGGGGGCAGTGTGCGGGGCCGCAGGGACGTGCCGGCTGCTTCCCGGAGCGGTGCGCAGCGGGCAGGCAGGAAGCCGCCTTAGGCTGTGTCTACACTGCCACTTTCAGTGCTAAAACTTTAGTTGATCAGGGGTGTGAAAAAACACACCCCTGAGCGATAAAAGTTTTAGTGCTGAAAAGCGCCAGTATAGACAGTGCTTTATCACCAGGAACCATGCTCCTGGCGACAAAGCTACCACCCCTCGTTCCGGGGAGTCATTTTTTAATCGCTGGGCAAGCTCTTCCCCAGCGATAAAAAATGACTACGCTGGTCTGCGCTGTAATGTGGGCAGTCCTGATGCACTGCCAGTGGTAGTGGCGGCTGCGGCCTCCGGGCCCTTTTAAATCACCCAGGGGCAGCAGGAGGGGCCGGGAGGCACCCGGGGACAGCAGGCAGGGGCGGCAGGCGGGGAGAGACCCGGCCCTGAACATTGGTGGAGCCGGGCACCCGGGCCCTGAATATTCATGGAGCCTGGGCACCACGGGCCCATACAACTCGCTGCCTCTGGCCCCAACCTTTAGTTGGTTCCTTAGCCAAGCTGGGTGGATGCAGTTAGCTCTTGCAGATTTTCTTTGTAAGTCAATGCAATAGGGTGCTCTCATTTTGTTACCTGGATTTGCAAGGAGATACAATCAAAGCCACAGATTGAGCAATACTCTGCTAGTCTCTCTGATTCTTCCTGTACAGCAGATTTACTTTCATTATGGGAAATGCCCCTCACCTGAGGAAGGGGTCTCCTGGGTCCAAAAGACCACATGCTAAAACTGCACCTTAAAACTACCAATGTCTGGACAAAGATGGTGAATGCTATGGTAACAGATGCTACATACTAATAACCAGAGAGAAAAATATCACCCAAGGAAGAACAGACTAGGCCTGGTTTTGTTTGTAAGGGGTTAATGACATAACAGAGTGACAAGTCCAGCTTCCCTTCCCCCAGTCTCTTGTGGGAAACACAGTGGTCCTCTGGGGTTCAAAGTCTGGCAGTTACTAAAACGTCATAAGCTGTTCTTTGTCCTGGGTGGAAACCCAAAGCCCCGGGCTGCAAAGCTGGCTCTGTCAGCATCTATTCAGACATCAAAAGTACTTGTCTAAGCCCATAGCTGTCAGGAACGAGGAGGAGGTTTGGAGACAAGGGGAACACAGGAAAAAAAGTTACAGCAAGTTTGGCTCGGAGGCCTTTGGAATAAAAGCATAAAAGAGGCTCTTGATCCCTCTGTGTATAACCTGATAGCAAAAGAGCAGCTTTGAAACATGGACAGCTCACTCAATTCCTTATGCTTTGAGATCCATCGACACCAGGCATGTTTCTTTACAGCCAAGCTAAGTCCAAGTGGTCACGCTATCAACTGATACTACCAATGAAGGAAAACACCTATTCAAAAAACAAAACCCTTCCTCCACCTGCGGCCCAACTGTGTTGTCCAACCCTGCCCCTTTTCTGAGTTTGAGGCACAAACCACAACAAATCAACTAAATCTTGGAAACTACTGTCCTCTTCTAAGATCTAATGCACAAGAAGAATATTTTGCATGTGCTTTGCCAGCATTATGCTGTTCAACCCCCCAGGAAGCAAATATTGTAGTGCTGTCTTCATTTTCCAGATGGGGAAATTGACGCACAGAAGAGCTGAAGTTATGCCATCACTGCGTGCTGCAAGGTTCTTACTCTTTCCTCTCAAACACCTGGTACTGGCCACTGTTGTAGGGATAAGATCCTCGGCCAGATGGACCCTGATCTGATTCAGTCTGGATCAAACTTAGCCAAGTGATACAACAAATCTGTAGCAGACAGGGAAAAGAACTCAGATTTCCTGACTATTCATCTTGTACTTTAGCTGGTGTGTTGCTGTGGTCCTGAGTTTGGTATAAATACCTCCATAGCCACAGGAGGAGATTCCTTCTCTACTACATTGAAGATGTTTTTCAAAAACTTCCCCCCCACAATATTCCAGTGCTGACTGAAGACAAGGCACCAGCAGCAAATAAAAACACCCCACCAGAAAGCAACTGAGAGGGGAGAGATGAGGAGTAGAGTTCATCATCAAGTTCACTGTGCATGGTCATGGTGATGGGAGTTGGAAAGATCCAGTTTGAGACTCCCTCCTTGAGGGTTACACACACAGATGAGATCTTTCATTTTCCTTCCACTGGTTAGTTACTGGCTTTGGTGATCTAGCAAACCGTTTGCACAAACGTATGAATTCTGGGTGATATTATGAAGGGTTACTAGGAAAAGTAAGAAAGAATTGAGGGGAGTCAAGGCGGTGCCACCTCATATAGCCAGGCGAAGGGCTATGGCTGCTAGGTGTGAACGCTGCCTCCTATGGGTATTGCTACGCAAAATTCTCTAGCTCTGGTGCACAAACACCTAAGTGGAATATACGGCTGCATCTACTCGCAGAAGTGCCAGTGAACCCCATGCATAATGTACTGGAGCATAACTGATGCCTGTACTTAATGACATCAGTTTTGGTCAATAGTTGTCAATCATTATTAGCTAAAATCAGACCTGACCCTCCCCCCCAGGGAAATCTCCTTATTTGTCTATATTCCCTGAAGTTTCAGAAAGGTTATCGAAACTTGCCAGGAGACCTTTTCAGAAGCTTTAGGCATCTCCTCAGAGGTATCATACTTTCACTTACTGGGTTCCAAAATCAATAGCTGCTTTTGAAATGGGAAAAAGCCAATATAAACTGCACAAGTCTGAGGTATCCTCTGACCTCTAAGAGCAATAACATTGCAAGGACGGACACAGCACCGAACTGCTGCTGCTGACACATCGTAATGCCAAGATCAGCGGGTTAGGCATCAGCTGCAGCAAAGCTGCTAGTCATTTTTTCATTTTAAAGAGCAAAACCAATACCGAAGGCATTCATCCCTGGAACCTACTTGGGGTTGGCTTTATTCCCAGAATGGCTTTATTCTCTTTCAGAAATCGTGGGTCCTTACTAGTCTCTTACTATGTAGGCTAAATTTCTGGAAGTGCTATAGAAAAAGAGCTCCCAGCTTTGGGGATGCTATGGGGGGGGGGGGCAGTGGGGGTAAGTGACATATCACTGAACAACAGCTCTGATAGACCAGGCTCCAAAGGAAATACTATCTAGTTTCGCTCTGCAGGAAGGATGGGAGCTGCGGATCTCAAAGAGCCTGAGGATCAGGGCATTCCAAGTGGGGAGATCCTTAGGGCTCTTGTGAGGAAGGTAGAGACCAACCCCAGGAAACACAAATAAAAAGGAAGCGACCAGAATAGGCTCTTCCAGATCCCCTTCACCAGGTTAGAGGATCTGTGATTAAAACGGACACAAGACAGACGAATCTTCTCCCATCCAGACAAAGCAGCCTTACACACCCTGATGTTCCTCAAAGCTTACCCTACTCAAAGCGTGGCCAAGCAGACCCAGGACTTCCATCCGAATGGAAGTCCACACAGGTTCATGACCCTGCTTTTAGCAGCACTGCACTCAATGCCACGGTGAGGAGCACAGTATAAATATCTAGATGGGTGTCTCCCTCCCCAACTTCCCACTGCCCCCATGCAGCTTTATTTCAAGGTTTTCACATGCACAATTGAGATCATCTAGTCTGACCTCCTGTATAGCACAGGGCATAGAACTTCCTCCACAATAATTCCTAGAGCAGATCTTTTAGCAAAACATGACTGAAAAATTGTCAATGATGGAGAATCCATCACGGCCCTTGGTAAACTGTTCCAATGGTTAATTACCCTTATTTCCAGTCAACAGCAGACTCCATCTATCAGAACTGGCAGTAGCTGTCTCCATACATCTCTTGCCATCCACCTTAAGGGAATAACTCAAGAACAATGCAGGGCATTCCAAACTCCTGCCAGTCCAAAAGGAAACCACGGGGTTTGGTTTCCAGAGGGTGATCCCTTGCCTGGCTATGCACTGGGCTGCTGCTAAATTGCTCAGATCAGTCCCGTGAAGTAGGTTTAATAATTAAATGGTCCACTTTTGCAAGTAGCCCTTGTAAAGCCCTGTGTCCTACAACCCTTTCTGTATAAAGCGACAGGAATCAGAGACTTTTGGACACAAAGAACAATTCTGCTAGCACTCACTTGCCCCATCATTCACTGATGCAGCAAAAGCTTTTCAGAAAAAACCCAATCTACATGACAGCAATACACATCAGCCTTGTGTGCCTCATCTACAGCATCAGCAACTGAAGGAAAGACATCAAAGCACTGATCCCCCCTTCTGAATGGCATCAAAGGACACTGTCCTTCTCTTCTATTCATCCCTGCACAATACACCTTGGGAATGCCACACTGTGTCCAAGACTCTCACCAACATCTCCTGCAAGAATTCTGAAGACTCTCTCAACTTCTCGCTACTAACAGCCTGGATTTCCAGAGGAGCGTCAGAAGCCTGACTGGTAAAGAAGAGGGTTAACAAAATCATGTGTTCTAGCCTTAGACTATCCTGACAGGTTTAGGTAATCATCTGGCCGAGCTACACTGAGTGACCATAGAGACGGAGGGCAGGAGGGTGGCTGGACAATTACAGATGGTTTAAACACTGGGGATGGGGAAAACACTCTAAATCCTGAGTCACTGCTGTAAATCCCTGCTTTAAAAAAAACAAGTTTTGTTTCATAGCTCATGCTTGGCATTTCCCAACTCTTCCCTATACTTGCTGGTAGAAGATAGGGGCTCAGCATGCTGTCCTGACAGACTAAGGCTACGTCTACACTTGCGGCGGTGCATAGAGGGCCAGCTAGAACGGGTATAAACAGAAGATGATGAGACATGGCTAAGGCGAGTCAAGTGTTCCACGCACCCAGCTATACACCTTGCCACGCTCTCTGCAGGCCACGCAGCACCTCTCATGTCTACACTGCTATCTTTAGCAGTGTAGCTCCCCACTACCAGAACCTTTCACTGCAGCAAAGAAAGACTCTGGTGCGGGGAGGCGGTGGGAAAGGCTCCAGCATCCAGGAGGGAAGATTCCCTGCTGCCAGAGCCTTTCCTTGCCGCAGTGAAAGGCTCTAGTAGCAGGGCGCTTCCGGAGCCTTTCCCCGCTGCCGGAGCATTTTACCACAGCCATGTAGCGACACATATAGTTCTGTGCTCTACATGCTACCCTAAGTGTAGGGATAGCCTAACGGAACCAAGAGGCAGAATCCCATCCTATGGACTGTGGCAGGGGGAGCAGAAATACCCTTGGGCTCACTCTTCACTCAGCCACCTAGCGTGGGAGGCAGAAGGCATACGACCCTATCCCAGCGCAGCAGGAGTGAAACGGCTGTTACCGGGAGGGAAGGCAGAGCTGAGCAGGGATGTGGTATACTGCATGGTGGCAACTAAAGAACCCCGCAGGGAGCAGGGAAGGTGCTTTCTAGAGGGCAGCTCTTGGGAGCATGCTAATAGCTCTCACAGGCCAGATCCACTATTCTGCAGCTGCTCCCTTTTGGGGAGGGGCTGAAAGCGGGAAGGATGAGGAGAGGAGGGCAGGAGCCCAGCAAGAGCAGCTGTGAGGGGGGGAGGGATAGCTCAGTGGTTTGAGCATTGGCCTGCTACACCCAGGGTTGTGAGTTCAATCCTTGAGGGGGCCATTTAGGGATCTGGGGCAAAAATCTGTCAGGGACAGTACTTGGTCTTGCTAGTGTGGGCAGGGGACTGGACTCAAGGTCCTTCCAGTTCTATGATATATATATATATATGGAGATATACCTATCATTATTATTTTAAAAAAATAAATAAATAAAAAAGCAGCTGTGAGCCGATGAATGGCTCACCCCTGCGCTGGGAGGAGCTGGGGATAATCTATTCTAGCTGGCAAGCCCACAGAAGATGCAGGATAAAATCCACCAACTTTAAAACTGGTGCAAAGGCAAGAAAGAATTCAGAGCAGCTTCGAGTGATTGTCATGTCCTGTATCAGAACGCCAGCTCTACTGCTGTTTAGGTCAGACCTCCCATCAAGGGGGAATAAATCTATCCTGCAGCAGCTGTGCACAGCTCTCCTGAGCAGCCTAATCAGGAAATGGGTGAAAAGTTAACAGCCTTGAGCAAGGCTGGAGCTAACCAGCAACACACCTGGCCATAATCATCTTCACTAGTCAATTTGATTATGCACAAGTCCCATGGTTTGCTGACCTGCTTCTAGTTCCCCATCTCCATAAGGGTCAAACACACTGGGCTTAATGCTGCAGTTCTGCAGACACAATTCCCAGTGTCAACCTCAGGCCTGCACACAAGGGGCCTGGAGCATCAGGCTCAATGTGTGGTTTTATCAGAAAAAGTAAACCCTTAATGGTTCAGATCCTCAGTCCCACTATCCCCCAGGTTTTGCTTTCCCTACCACAAGTCATGGTCAAACCTGACCTCCTTCACCCTCCAAAAGAACCCTCACCCATCTCTAGGACCCCAATCCAAGAATAACTGCCCCAGAATGATCCCTGCTCTATTTCCTTAAGGTAGACTAAAAAGCTATTAAGCCATGAGCTACCCAATCAGTGACTAAATTCATGTGTATGACTGAAAGTTACAAAGAAAGACATTTGTAAACAGTTCTGATTGGAAATCAGCCTCTTTTACTTACCAAGTCCTAAATTCAGGGTTTGATATTTCACCTGCCACAGGTGACAATCCCAAACTCAGCAATTATTTTAAAGTTAAGTTCACAGATCTTTTTGGTCACTGATCAGAACTCCTAGGCAGTTTTTAAAAAGCTTTGTATTTCACCTTTAAGAGATAAATGCCTCCATCTGAGCCTTCTTCCTCCCTGAATTCCAACCTTTAATAAAAATACCACTGGCCCCATTGAGAGGTGCAACCCCAGCTCTGCACAGAGAGCAAGCACTCCTCCTTGATGCAAAGAACTGACTGCATCCAGCCATGTTACATATGGTCCGGGGGACTGACACTGGCTTGCTGGGTGACCTTGAACCATGTCACTTAACCTCTCTCTGCCTCAGTTTCCAAATCTATAAAAACAGGAATTACACTCCTTTAGAAAGTGCTTTGACATAGCTAGATGGAAAGCTCTGTAGAAATACTAAGCATGTTTTCCTTTTGCATTTGCAAAACCTCCTGTCCAAAAAGGCTTTACACACACACCAGGGAGCTTTCTGTTACCCATGGCTTCTAGTATACATCCACACGTGATATTTTAATAAACTCAACCTAAAGGGACAGTGTAAAAAAGCAGACTTCATATGACTGGTTTTCCTCACACTGGGGGCAAGGAATCTGCACCAGCAGGTGTTTTTTGCAGCTGTTTAATTAACAGGACAGCTTTTTTGCTGAAAGAGTCAGTGGGGTCAGCTTGTCCACTGCCCTAGACCATTAGTTCTCAAACTTTGTGGGCTCGGGACCCAGTTGTAAATGTTTATGGCCTGTCCCGACCCAGTAAATAGTCTGGGGGTGGAGGCCCTGGAGTGGTTTCAGTCAGATCCTGCCCAGATTGGATCCTGCCCAGCACTCACCCCACAGTGGCAGCTCCTGTGCTGTGGGCTTGGCTCTCCACTCTGGGCCTTGCAACCTCAGGGGTTGCAGCACTAAGGTTTGGCCCCACCCTCCTGACTGGACCGAATTTGTGTGAATGGAGTTGTGATCTGGCTCAGGGGGTTGCAGGGCCACTCACTCAACAGCCTACCCAGACTGCCGTCATCATGACAGCTAGGCCAAACCTGAGTGGTGCTGGGAACCCAGAGGTTGCAGTGCCTGGAGCAGGGAGGCGAGCCCAACCAGCCTGTGGGAGCTGCCACACAACCCTTTGAAACATTCCAGCAACCCAATTTTGGGCCCCGATCCACAGGCTGAGAAACCCTGCCCTAGACAGTACAGTGCACATTCTAGCAGGGGGCTTAAAAACAGCAGTAAGCTTTAATGAGCTTTAATGGGCAGCCCAGCAGCCAGGGCAAAGCACTGAGGAAGTGCTTTCAGAAACATCCTGAATTAAACAGCAAATGTGCAGCTCAGGAACATCTAAGAAAGACTGTAGAGCCCCTCCTTAAATGATGATCTTGAGTCAGTCCTGCTCCACATCTGAGCCATCTTCTGTTGTCAACTAAGTGATTCTTCAAATATTTTTTCAGATAAGAAACCACTATCCCCATTTCCACCCAGCCAAGGGCTGCAGTAAAACTCCAGCTGCAATGGGTCTCAAGTCCAGAACTCTATGGTCCTGCATTCCTGGCGCAGCAATGCCAGCGAAGCTTCCAGCATCGCTGCCGCTGCAGCTGAGCAGTAAGAAAGTAAAGGCACAAGTTGGGCAAGCTCCCTACACATGCATCCCTGCCAGGAGTGGATTAGATCTGAACTTTGGGGGAAAAATAAATGCACTTCCTCACACTGTGTCCAGATGAAAGTGGCTTTGATTCCAAACTTGGGACAAAGTCAGTCGTAGGGAAGTTTTTCCAAAGAGCTTCTCTGATGGAGCCATCTACCAGGGAGGATGAGAGTCCCTTGGGATAAGGGTGGGAAGAGAACTACTCAAGGGGCAATACAAATGGATTCTAATTGCATTCCACAAAGCCAAAAGCAAGCCCCTCCGTGAAGTCAGGAAGAGGAATCAACTGCAGGGAGCACATTGCTTAAATCTGGCCCTTGTGTTTCAAACAGAGACCCGGACACTCATCACAAGGAAGGGGCAGCCTTGGGCTGCACAGAGCACTTTGTCCCACCTGTTTTGGGATTCCTCTGGATCCAGCAGGCACCACTCCTTGCTGAAGGTACAGTGACTGCTGCTGTTTATAACCTTGCATGGAGCCACCTGGTGCGTGGAATGAAGCGGGGTAGCTGCCCACTGCAATGACTGGGGACCTGCAGGATACTCATTTGTTCTTTCGATGTGGCTTGTCTCGTGTGGGTGCGCGTTCATGGGCAGGTGGATGTGGAGATCTACGGGGGATCTAAGGGGGCCAGTTGTTTCAACAGCCCATACACGTGCACTATTTAAAACCAATGCGTGACTGGGGACAGGATGAGGAGTGGTGGCGGTGGTGGGGAGCCTGGAGAAGTTAAGGAGGCTGGGTGGCTGAAACTCAAAGGGATAGAGCCAAGGGTCTCCAAAGCCCAGGCCAGTCAATCCAGATCGCATCTCTAGTTACATGGATGTCACCTCTACTGATGGTACTTGTACAGTCCCTATCACCATAGTCTGTGAGCACCTCACAATCTCTCAATGCAGTTACCCTCCCACCCTTGTAAGGTAGGGAAGTGCCCTGCCCACTGGACAATGCGTCCTCTCTGTAATTAATGTCCTTTGAAATGAGCTCTCAGATTAGCTCCCTTTTTCTGATCGTTATCAGAACTGGCTTCTGTCTGACCTTCCCCCACTGCCTGGATTCTAAGCTGGCCTGTGACACATTTCAGTGATAGCGTGGATCCATGGGCCAGCTCCATTCACGCTATGTCAGTTTCATTGCGATTCTGGATGAGCACCAGCTCCCTTCCAGCTGGAGATTGGTTTCTGCACTCAGTGCCCAGCAGTAATTGAAAGAAAGGCCAAGAGCCGCAGAAGTTGTGGCAGCCAAACAGAAAACTAGCATCCTGATAGTTTAATTACAGATAAAAGCCCCTGGCATCAGAGGCTTATTAATGCAGCCGCACGCCTTGCATCATGAGGCAAGTTCATAAAGCAGAGCGCTTCAAAACGGCTTCTATCCACCCAGTGCTGCAAGATGACCCCGTTCATTGAGAGGTAAACGGGCTTTGCAAATTGCTCCCACTGTCCACGATTTACAGCTCTCTGGGTGACAATTGCCCGCTGCGCTGTGCCTATTGCACACAAAAGAGACATGGAAAGCTGACAATGAGCGGCAGAGAGTGGGTCAGAACAAGGGAATAGGTGCCAAGGAGAAATGGAAATCAGCCATCGAGGAACGTTCATGAATAATTCCAAGACTGAGACGCTTCAGCTCTGAATGGCAATAGGTAAACTATTAATTTAGAAAACAGAGTTGACCATAAACTTGGTTCTTTATTTGGCATTTTTAATATTCTGAACCTACTAAGAAGCTTCTCTAAACTAGCAAGGGTGACCCAACAGCAGACTTCGTCTAATTAGATTAATTAATCTAATATAGGAAAGGGTAGTTTCTCCTGGGCCTGGAATCATGGAAAATCCTACGAGACACAATGGGCTGGACATAGAGGTGCATTCCCCATGCCATCCCCTAGGACGTTTGGGGTGGTTATGTATTAAACACCTTGTGTTGCAGATTAGACGTGTTTTCTCTGAATCTGTGTAAGAATAAAACTAAATGGTTTCCTAGGCAGAAAGAGTTTCAAGAAAAGACCATTGAGATCTGTACCTCAAAACTATCCAGGCTTCAATCTTGATCTAAATTTTACAGTTTTCAAAAAAGGAACCATTCCCAAAATGCAGCCTCAGCCCACTTAGAAAGCAGCATAATAGACACTTGCCAGTTATCTCCCCGGGAGAAAAATTCAGCGTTTGGTTTTCAGGCCCTTTCTCTGAACTATCATTGTGCACAAACAGCATCATTTTCCTTTAAAGAAAAGAACGTCCCCAGCTCCCCAACCTAGCACTGTTCAGATGGGTGTTCACAGGGGTGGTTCTTAAGCCATGGTCCATGGAACCTTTACTGGCAGCCTGCAGTATGGCAAGTAGCTGGGGGATTGAGGTGTCAATAACTGGTGCCAGAATGGCTGGAGCTTCAGGCATGGTTCTTCATAAAAACAGGGAAAGGAGACTAGAAAGATGTTCCAAGGAGCCAAGAATCAGCTGCATGCCACTGGAACATCGCCACAAGCTATGGATGGTATTGCCCTGCTGGTCTCTCTCATAGAATCATAGTTGGAAGGGACCTTAGGAGGTCATCTAGTCCAACCCCTTGCTCAAAGCAGGACCAATCCCCAATTTCTGCCCCAGATCCCTAAATGGCCCCCTCAAGGATTGAACTCACAACCCTGGGTTTAGCAGGCCAATGCTCAAACCACTGAGCTATCCCTCGCCCCCGAGTTTTGGGGACTTGTTGATACAGGGCTTGCTTTAAACAATATCAAGTAAATTAACCTTGGTGGTTTGCAGGATTACACCAGTTACCCCAGGATTACACCAAATCCCCATATTTGATTTATTCTAGAAAGAAGTCACAGTTTAACTAGTAACTGAACTCATTTCTCCAACAGACACCCCTTAGAGATGAGCACATTGCTGATGAGTGGGAGGCTGCCAGAAAAGCAGCACCTGCAGGAAAAAGATGCCTTAAATTAATGTAGGGCATTCAGGATGTAATATGAAAAAGCTGTAGCTGGAATGAGTACCTATTAATGTTTAAAGCCCTGAGCTCAGTATTTGAGCACCCTTGCTAAATTCTATTCCCCCGGGCACGTCACTCCTTTTGACAGGCAGGAATAAAAGAATCCCTCCCCAATCCTTCCTCCCCCAAATTATTATCACCATGGTGAGGGAGGTCAGTGAGAATTCTCACATCCTTTTTGCAAGACCTAGCTATTGTGGTAATGGACACCCTCCATATGCTCAAGACAGATTTAGGAACAGATCTCATGCCTGGAGATGCTCACAACACCCTTGTCTTCCTCACAGTGCTGTCCTGCCATTCAGCAAGAGGCTCTTTACTGAGAGACGAGAGAAAAATGAAGGCTAGGACTGTCAAAGAAGAATAAGTTCACTTAATTCTGCTAGGCTCCTTTGACAATCCCTGCTTTAAAGGCATTAATGCTTAAGCACTCTTCCACCCATGGAATACTGGTGTTCTTAAGAAAACCTACAAGGTACATTTGCCTATTAATCAAAGTCCTCCTTTAAACTATACGCTTATCATACCCACCTATATGCACAAGAGACTTGAATCAGCAATAGCAACTGCAGATCCACACCCTGTAGATTTCAGAAAAATTCAGTAATAGTTTCTTGAGCAAACCTCTTATACCTCTAATTAGGCTGTATCCTGAATACGAGACGTTTGTGTGACGTGAAGGGAGGAAAGATTCCTTTGGAACATGACTCTGCAATGCTTTGTTTGGCTGAGAAGCCACTTTATCCAAGTAGCAGTGTGGGTTTTTAAACTGGCAACCTGCAGAGTCATTGATTAGTCTCTCTTCATTTAAGAGCACAACTGCATCTGAACTTTGATTTCTCATATGTGCGGTTAAGAAATAAGCACAAATGATAGAATTGAATCATAGAATATTAGGGTTGGAAGAGACCTCAGGAGGTCATCTAGTCCAATCCCCTGCTCAAAGCAGGACCAACCCCAACTAAATCATCCCAGCCAGGGCTTTGTCAAGCCGCGCCTTAAAAACCTCTAAGGATGGAGATTCCACCACCTCCCTAGATAATCCATTCCAGTGCTTCACCACCCTCCTACTGAAATAGTGTTTCCTAATATCCAACCTAGACCTTCAGAACGGCAACATGATACCATTGCTCTTTGTTCTGTCATCTGCCACCACTGAGAACAGCCGAACTCCATCCTCTTTGGAACCCCCCTTCAGGTAGTTGAAGGCTGCTATCAAATCCCCCCTCACTCTTCTCTCTTGCAGACTAAATAACCCCAGTTCCCTCAGCCTCTCCTCGTAAATTATGTGCCTCAGCCCCCTAATCATTTTTGTTTCCCTCCGCTGGACTCCAATTTGTCCACATCCCTTCTGTTGTGGGGGGACCAGAACTGGACGCAATACTCCAAGTGTGGCCTCACCAGTGCCAAATAGAGGGGAATAATCACTTCCCTCGATTTGCTGGCAAGGCTCCTACTAATACAGCCTAATATGCGATTGGCCTTCTTGGCAACAAGGGCACACGGCTGACTCATATCCAGCTTCTCGTCCACTGTAATCCCCAGGTCCTTTTCTGCAGAACTGCTGCCTAGCCATTCGGTTCCTAGTCTGTAGCAGTGCATGGGATTCTTCCGTCCTAAGTGCAGGACTCTGCACTTGTCCTTGTTGAACCTCATCAGATTTCTTTTGGCCCAATCCTCCAATTTATCTAGGTCACTCTGGACCCTATTCCTACCCTCCATTGCATCTACCTCTCTCCCCAGCTCAGTGTCATCTGCGAACCTGCTGAGATGCAATTCATCCCATCATCCAGATCATTAATAAAGATGTTGAACAAAACCAGCCCCAGCACCAACCCCTGGGGCACTGCGCTTGATACCGGCTGCCAACTAGACATCGAGCCGTTGATCACTACCCATTGAGCCCGACAATCTAGCCAGCTTTCTATCCACCTTATAGTCCATTCATCCAATCCATACTTTAACTTGCTGGCAAGAATACTGTGGGAGACCATATCAAAAGCTTTGCTAAAGTCAAGATATATGCAAAGGCTCACGTCTTAAAACAGTCCTGGAGAGAAGCAATGGAACCTAGCACTTAGAGTAGAGGACTGGGTGTCAGGGCACCTAGGTTCTGTTTGTGACTCTGCAACAGATGCTTTTGGGAAAGTCCCCTGCCCACCCTCCAGAAGGTAGGTCAGTAGCTCCATTTTATACACAGGGAAAGTGAGGCACTGCAATTGGTAGGCTTACCTCATTACCATATGAATAGCACTTTGAGATTCTCTAACAGAAGATGCTACCTTCAGAAAATACAAGGTATTAATTATTTCAACAGTACTAATTCCACTGAGAAATAGGTCCAAGTTACATAACCAGCTCACTATCTTTCCATATCGCTCCATCATCCATAATTAAAAGCAATGTCATTGGGAGCAGTTTATCTATGTTTCCCGCTCCCTTCTTGGATAACACTGGGGTGTTATTGCTTGGGTTTGGCTCCCCCTGGTGGAGAATTCAATTCCATATGTTTTAAGTTTTCTTGAGGTCAGGGATCCGCATTTTGCCTTATTATGTAGAGTGACGATTCTATTCCATTGCCAACATCATTATCTTTGCCAGGCCATAATGCAGCCAGGCATTATGCTAGCTTCACTAGCCCAGCGAAGCCAATGCTCCTCAATACTAACTTTAACATGCTTCTCACTGTGGCATCTAAGCATTTAAAATAAGGAGTAAGAGGCATCACCGTGGTCATAGTGGGACAAAATGCCTTGCACTTCCTGACACATCATCCTGCAAAGTGGCTGAATTCCATGGGGAAGGGGCTGACAAGTCATTTGCCAGCATCCCTCATTGAGGGAAGGCCTAAGCAAAATAGCGAGTTTATCCTTGTGCTCTGAAGATGGCCAATGACTACGCTCCACAGAAGGATGTTCCATCACTGTCCACTGAGAAACCTGCCCCCGCTACCATCATCATCATCCTCATTAATTATTTAGATAATGGCATAGAGAGTACACTTATAAAGTTTGTGCACAGTACCAAGCTGGGAGGGGTTGCAAGTGCTTTGAAGGATAGGATTAAAATTCAAAATGATCTGGACAAACTGGAAAAATGGTCTGAAGTAAATAGGATGAAATTCAATAAGGACAAACGCAAAGTACTCCACTTAGGAAGGAACAATCAGTTGCACACATACAAAATGGGAAATGACTGCCTAGGAAGGAATACTGCAAAAAGGGATCGGGGGTTGTAGTGGATCAGAAGCTAACTATGTGTCAACAGTGTCATACTGTTCCCCCCCCCGCAAAAAAAGGTGAACATCCTTCTGGGATGTATTAGCAGGAGTGTTGTAAGCAAAACACGAGAAGTAATTCTTCCGCTCTACTCCTTGCTGATTAGCCCTCAACTGGAGTATTGTGTCCAGTTCTGGGCACCACATTTCAGGAAAGATGTGGACAAATTGGAAAGAGTCCAGAGAAGAGCAACAAAAAATGATTAAAGGTCTAGAAAACATGACCTGAGAGGGAAGATTGAAAAGAATGGGCTTATTTAGTCTGGAGAAGAGAAGACTGAGGAGGGGCAAGATAACAGTTTTCATGTACATAAAAGGTTGATACAAGGAGGAGGGTGAAAAACTGTTCTCATTAACCTCTGAGGACAGGACAAGAAGCAATGGGCTTAAAAATGCAGCACCAAGGCAGTTCAGGTTGCACATAGGAAAAACTTCCTAATTATCAGGGTAGTTAAGCACTGGAATAAACTGACGAGGGAGGTTGAGGAATCTCCATTACTGGAGATTTTTAAGAGCAGGTTAGACAATCACTTGTCAGGGATGGTCTAGATAATACTTACTGCTGCCATGAGTGCAGGTGATTGGACTAGGAGATCTCTCGAGGTCCCTTCCAGTTCTATGATTCTATGAGCTTTGTCCTAAGTTCCCTCAACTCCGACCTACCTGCTGATCCCAGCACTCTCACAGAGATGTGAAAGGAGACACAGTCCAAGAGATAGTTAGGCCTTTGCTCATGGAAAGCTTTGAAGAGAACCAGCTCCTCAAAGCACACCCAGTGTCAAACAACCCATTAGTCTAGCCCTAAGTCTGTCAGTTTTATAAGGGGGTTGGCTAGCAGCAAGGTGCTACTACCCCTGTGTCTTGTCTTTAACAAGACTTCATGCGTCACCCAGAGCCACAGTGGACTGCAGTACAATTTGCATTACAAGAGTTGTCCATCGTCAGTTACGGAACTAGAATGGCACACTGAGAACAGAAGGAGCATCTAGCGCTGTTCTGCACCACCAACATTTTAGCAGGAAGACAAATGTTCTAGCCACTCATTTTCCAAAGGCAACATACAATAAGTTGGACATACCAGCTCAAGGCAAACTCACCTGACCTCTTCACCTGCAAAATCAAACACTTTGGTGATTGTCACTTTTGCAATGTCTTTTGGCTTCTCTGGCTCTTTTGCTTCTTCCTGGAATTTGCTCGAACTCTTCTCCTCTGTAGTCTGAGAAACACAGCAATGACAAATCAAAGAAAATGAATCCTGCAGTGAGACCACCTAATTATGTCAAGTGGCCTATGGACCGCCCCATCAGTCAGGTGGCACTGGATTTACAGCTCAGATCCTGGCTCCACTGGTCACTATCCAAAGCAAGTCACCCACAATAATGGCAAAGGCGATTAGTGGCTCAGCTGTCAGATTTAAATTCGCGACTTGGATTCTAACCCTCACTGCAGGGCCAGGATTGAAACCTCAAACTCTTCTGCACACCCAGCAGAAAAGCCCGAGAAATCCAAGGGCTGCCCTTTATGTGACCGAATGCAAAAACTAGCATCAGTATAAAGTTCAGAAATTAGGCAAGCATCTGTAAATTCCAAATGAAGCTTTCTACTACCAAATTATACTCACCCATCCCATAACCTTTCAACGACTAAAGGTTTGCTTTTAAACAGGGAAAACAAAGAGAAAATACATCTATACAAAATGGTTACGTTCCTGTTGCAGTAGAGCTCTTGAGAATTTTCTGATGACTGATTCCTCATCCTTATATTAACACTAGTTTCTGCATTTAATTGCCTTAGTTAATTATTATACAGATGCTGCCTGACTTACTCAAGCGTTACGTTCTCGAAAGCCTTGCGTAACTCAAATTTTGCATAAGTCGGAAACATATCGCCATTACGCAAAAAAAAACCCAACCCCTTCTATTTTTAGCTTACGGAACTTTTCCCCTAAGTGTGAATTTATGCAAGTGTCTATTTTGTTTTAAAGAAAAAAGTCTCCAGATTGTTAGCTACCAGGTACTGGGTCAGCTTCTGGCCAGGCACTTCCCCCTAGTCAGGAACAACTGCAATTTACAATGGTGCACACAAACGACAGCTGCAAACTTTTCAAGCATGCCTGTAACACTTTTGTTTTCTATCCACTGTACATGTGCCATACATTTAAAAACAGACATGACTTTAAGAAATCCAAAACCAAGATTTCCCCAACCTACCCCAGGCTCTACACTGAGAATGAACGGCATGCGGAACTTTCAAAGTCCAGACATTTTTTAGCAATGAGCCTTCAAAAAAGCAGCAATCAGAATAGTGTATTTTTTTTCACCATCTTATTTTTAAAACAATCCTGAATGTAAGTGACTCAAATGCTCAATAGGCACTACTTCACCTTTGGGCAGAGACCAAGCATGAAGATTTCAACCCAACTGGAGATTTTTTTTCTAAGTTATGAGCAAATAAAAACCAAGGATTATACAACTGATGCCGTTTTGGAGCCTTCAGATGCAGCTGTATTCTGAAGGGTAGCTGTGTATAAAAGGCCTTGTGGGGATCTGTGTTTAGTGTCTCTCAATGACTCCAGCACACATATGTTCAAGTTTACAAATGTTTTTTTAGCTGCTAGCCCTGTACACACACACTGGGATCTGAGAGTCAATCTGGGTTCCTTCCTCTCATTCACCACCACCTCTATTTAAGGTTCTGGGGGCAAACTGTGCCTTCACTGACTCCTGCTCATCCCTATTGTCTTCAAGTACATGGAAAAGTGACATTAGGAAAATAATGTATTTTAAGGATTTTTGTATTTACCAGTAAGTGCCAAACCACTTGGATTAGTCAATTTCATTATGTTAATAGTAGTTCTAGTTATTTCACATTCAGGTTCTTGTGCTGAAATGTTTACAACAAAGTATATCCTGACCAAAGAACCCAAGATCAATGGGCTTTATAATGTCGGACTTCTGCCATGGAGAGGAGGAAAGTTGGGTCAGAGACTCCACAGTCGAGCAGTTTATGTTAAAAAGCACCACTCTGAAGAAAGGCAGCAGGGAGATGAGATCCCCTTTCATCCCAGAATGACAATCCAAACCTGCGGCATCTTCAGGACAGCCTGGATTGCAGGGGGACATGAAGGACACTGGTATGTTTTACACCCCGTGTTTCTCCTCCTCTTAATCTTCCTTTTATGAAATGCACATGGAACCAAAGAGGAACAGTGCTGCCCTAGAGGTACTCATGCTGTCAGGGTTTCCTCCCCACTCTAAACTTTAGGGTAAAGACGTGGGGACCTGCATTCAGAGCCCCTAAGCTTATTTTTAACAGCTTAGGTTAAACCCCCCAAGGTACAAAATTCCCTGCACCCCAAGAAACGCTTCTCGCTGCCACCATCAAATGTTTAACAGGAATCCAGGAAAGGAATTACTTGAACTTCCCTCCCCCCCAAAATACCCCCTCAAGCCGTACACCCCCTTTCCTGGGGAAGCTTGAGAACAATCTCCCAACCAATTGGTTACACAGTGATCTAAAAACCCACCCCCTGGGTTTTAACACCATAGAAAACAGTCAGCTTCTTAAAAGAAGGATTTTATTAAAAATAAAGAAGGTAAAATCATTTCTGTAAAATCAGGATGGTAACTATTTTACAGGGCACTATATTTTCAAACTTAGAGAGATTTCCCCCTTTGGACAAAACCTTAACGTTACAGAAAACCATGAATAACCCCCCCCCCCGCCCCCCTTTGCCCTTTTTAACACAGGGGATACACCAAGCAAAAATAAACAGACATTTATACGCTATGCTATTTAAACTTACTTCAGAAAAGGGAGGTTTGATTTTTTGTAGGTTTCTTCTGTCTTTCAAGATCACCCTCTCTCAGACAAAGACACACACTAAAACCTTCCCCCCTCCCAAAGTTTGAAAGTATCTTGTCCCCTTATTGGTCAGATGCCAGCCAGGTCAGGTGTCAGTCTGGCTACCTGCATTTTTTAACCCTTTACTGGAAAGAGGATTTTATGGCACTGCATCAGACCCTCTCCCCCTTCCCTTCATATTTATGACACATGCAAATTACATTTGCCATTTGCAGCTGTGTGCAGCCCACAGTAGAGGGAGTCAACCTTCACCAGGAACCTGACAAGCCATTGGAAGCTGGCAGCTTCAGTTCCCCTCCTTCCCATGCTGGACCAGACCGTCCCATCCCACCACCATACTGAAGGGTTTAGCCAGGACTTCACCACTCTTAGCCAGTGCAACAGGCTAGCTGGAGCGTCCATGCCAAAGCCAGTGAGGAGACAGGCCTTGTACCTTGTAGGGACACCTGTGCCCAATTGTACAGCTCAGAGAAAGACAAAGAAAGCTGCTGCTTAGCACCAAAAGCACTGAACCATGTTTACAGCCGGGACAGGTCAGCACCCTTTACTCTAGTGTCACTTTTTTCCAGCTGGAATGAAAGACTCTGGCTTCAGCACGCGGGTTGGTGACATGAGCTCAACCCCATTTCTGACACCCTTGCCCTACATGGCCACATTCAGGGTAGGAGGAATCCATTGTTTTGCTGTTGAACCCAACACTCAATACTAACTACAACTATTCATCACCATCTGCAGATTTTAACCCTCTGGATTCTTTCTCCCGCTCCATACAATAAAAATTGCCCCAGCCAGGTTTCTCCATTACCTTATCAGTCTGTGGACTGGTCAGCTGAGCAGCAGCCGGTGCTTTAGATTTCTGCCCCACATCACTGAGGAAACTGGCCCATAGAGCATCCTCTTTCTTCTTTTTCTCCTCTTCCTCTGCTCTGCTTCCTTTCACCTGCCTTAGACTGTCGGCCTCCTCTTTCTCCTCACTGTCACTTTGTTGATCCTTCGATTCCTCTCTTTCCCCTGGCACTAACAAGAGGCTTCCTCTCTTCCTTTTCCTGGGAACAGATGACAACAGAAATGCTGAGATAGGGCAAAGCCCCAACAGTAGAAACATGAGCATGGGTGAAGTGACTTAATGAACCTGTATTTACAGACTGATGGATTCTAACTGTGAGGCTTCCATTTTCCTTCAAGGGGAGACACTGGGCCAGAACCCCACACTGGTCAGAAAGTTGAAGGGCAAGATTCAGAGAATCTCTTTAAATGCTCCATAATATGGCAAAAGCCCATGCTACAAAGGCTGGTAAGGATGGAGAACTTGGATAAGGAAGTAAGCGATCTAGATCAGTGGTTCTCAACCTGAGGTATGCGTAGTCCTGGGACTATGCAGAAGTCTTCCAGGGAGTACATCAACTCATCTAGGGATTTGCCTAGTTTTACAGCAGGCTACATAAAAAGCACTAGTGAAGTCAGTACTAACTAAAATTTCATACAAACAATGACTTATTTACACTGCTCTCTATACTATACACTAAGGGCTGGTCTACACTGGGGCGGGGGATCGATCTAGGATACGCAACTTCAGCTACGAGAATAGCGTAGCTGAAGTCGACGTTTCCTAGATCGAAATAAATCTTACTTACTGCGGGTCCATGCAGCGCAGGCAGGCTCCCCCGTTGACAGCGCTTCCTCCTCTCGCCAAGCAGGAGTTCCGCAGTCGACAGGGAGCGCTTCTGGGATCGATTTATCGCGTCCAGATGAGACGCGATAAATCGATCCCAGAAGATCGATCTCTACCTGCCAAATCGGGCAGGTAGTGTAGACCTACCCTAAAATGTAAGTACACTTCCAACTGACTTCTTTTATAATTATATGGCAAAAATGAGAAAGTCAGCAATTTTTCAGTAATAGTGTCCTGTGACACTTTTGTATTTTTAAGTCTGATTTTGTAAGCAAGTAGTTTTTATATGAGGTGAAACTTGGGGTACGGAAGATAAATCAGCCTCCTGAAAGGGGTACAGTAGTCTGGAAAGGTTGAGGGACACCGTTCTAGAGGAAAAAGCCTGGACCTGGAAGTCAGGAACTGGGCTCTATTCCTGGCTCTAACATTGACTTCCAGCATGGCCTAGGGCGAATCATCTAACCTCTGTCTCCACATCTGTCTGCAGAACAGAGATAATTCTCTTTAAGAATCTTCCCTTATAAGTTTGGCACTTTTTGTACTATCTTTGCAGGTAACCTTTAATACTAACCAAAGAGAAAAGCTTAAACTACACCGCATTTTCATGACAGAAGTGAGGGAGGGTGATTGCAGCTGATCCCAGTGGCTTAGCAATGAAGCCACTGACAGACCCGTTATGATCCCATTAAAGTGGGGCATGTGACGGGTTGCTATCACAGAAGCCCCCTTGGGGCTGCCAACTGATGTGCCAAGACTACTTCTGCCCCTGCTTTCCTGCCCTTTACAGCTTAGGACTCCAGAGCCCTGCCTGGTTTGAGACAGACCCACTAGCCTGCTCCAAACCCAGACCCAGGTCTGAACCAGGTCCCCTAACAGCTGTAGGCTTTCCTGGAAGCAGCTTAGGAAGTGTTCCTGTCTTTAACACTCAGATGCTCAACTCCCAATGGGGTCCAAACCGTAAATAAATCTGTTTTACCCTGTATAAGCTTTATACAGGGTAAACTCATAGATTGTTCACCCTCTATAACACTGATAGAGAGATATGCACAGCTGTTTGCCCGCCCAGATACTAATACATACTCCAAGTTAATTAATAAGTAAAAAGTGATTTTATTAAATACAGAAAGTAGGATTTAAGTGGTTCCAAGTAGTAACAGACAGAACAAAGTGAATTACCAAGTAAGATAAAATAAAACACACAGATCTATCTCTAAGAAACTGAATACAGGTAAAAACCTCACCCAGTAAGCTTCCTTTTACAGACTAGACTCCTTCCAGCCTGGGTCCAGCAATCACCCACCCCCCCCACCCCCCCGCCCTGCAGTCACTGTCTTCTGTTCCAGTTTCTTTCAGGTATTCTGGGGGGTGGAGAGGTTATCCCTTGAGCCAGCTGATGACCAAATGGAGGGGTCTACCAGGGATTTTTATAGACTTTCTCCTCTGGGTGGACACCCCTCCCCCTCCCTATGTAGCATCCAGTTACAAAATGGAGTTTTGGGGTCACATGGGCAAGTCACATGTCCATGCACAACTGAGTTCCTTAGCAGCCAAGCCACATTCCTGGGAAAGCTCAGATGTGGATTAGTGTCTCCAAAGTCTATTGTCTGTTAATTGCTCAATCAAGAGGCATTTAACTTGAACATTCCTTTCTCCAGAAGCTGATCAAATGCTCTTACTAAGGCTATGTAGAAATCAAGCAAATATACAACCAATATTCATAACTTCAACTACAAAATGATACATGCATACAAACAGGAGGAATAGATTCAGTAGATCATAACCTTTACAGAGATATGTTACATGTCATGTAACATAAAACATATTCCAGTTATATCATACCTACATTTATAAGCATCTCCCCATAAAGCCCTATGGGGTGCACCGTCACAGGGCGGATTTGGCATTTACCTGCACACAGTGCCTTTGGAACTTTTTTTGCCTTTTTCTTTGTACGGTTTCTCCTCGTCTTCCTTGACCAACTCGCTCACATCATCTTCACTGTACTCCCCATCTGGAACCACGCAGCAGCAGGACCCACAATCACCCAAGAAACAAAGGAAAACAAATATCAGGGGGTAGCCATGTTAGTCTGTATCCACAAAAACAACAAGGAGTCCGGTGGCACCTTAAAGACTAACAGATTTATTTGGGCATAAGCTTTCATGGGTAAAAAACCCACTTCTTCAGATGAATGGAGTGAAAATTACAGATGCAGGCATTATTATACTGATTTATACTGTTATACTGATTGTTATACTGACACATGAAGAGAAGGATGTTACCTCACAAGTGGAGAACCAGTGTTGACAGGCCAATACAATCAGGGTGGATGTAGTTCACTCCCAATAACTGATAAAGAGGTGTCAATTCCAGGAGAGGAAAAGTTGCTTCTATAATGAGCCAGCCACTCCCACTCCCTATTCAAGCCCAAATTAATGGTGTTAAATTTGCAAATGAATTTTAGTTCTGCAGTATCTCTCTGAAGTCTGTTTCTGAAGTTTTTTTGTTCAAGTATGGCTACTTTTAAATCTGTTATAGAACGTCCAGGAAGATTAAAGTGTTCTCCTACTGGCTTTTGTATGTTACCATTCCTGATGTCCGATTTGTGTCCATTTATTCTTTTACGTGGAGACTGTCCAGTTTGGCCAATGTACATGGCAGTGGGGCATTGCTGGCACATGATGGCATATATCACATTAGTAGATGTGCAGGTGAATGAGTCCCTGATGGTGTGGCTGATGTGGTTGGGTCCTCTGATGGTGTCGCTAGAGTAGATATGGGGACAGAGAAGGCAACGAGGTTTGTTCCAGGGTTGGTTCCTGGATTAGTGTTTCTGTTGAGTGGTATGTAGTTGCTGGTGAGTATTTGCTTCAGGTTGGGGGCTGTCTGTAAGCAAGGACTGGCCTGCCTCACAAGGTCTGTGAGAGTGAGAGATCGTTTTCCAGGATATGTTGTAGATCGTTGATGACACGCCACTCCACAGAAACACTAACCCAGGAACAAAACCCTGTAACAAACCTCGTTGCCTACTCTGTCCCCATATCTACTCTACCCAACCACATCAGGGACTCATTCACCTGCACATCTACTAATGTGATATATGCCATCATGTGCCAGCAATGCCCCACTGCCATGTACATTGGCCAAACTGGACAGTCTCCACGTAAAAGAATAAATGGACACAAATCGGACATCAGGAATGGTAACATACAAAAGCCAGTAGGAGAACACTTTAATCTTCCTGGACGTTCTATAACAGATTTAAAAGTAGCCATACTTGAACAAAAAAACTTCAGAAACAGACTTCAGAGAGATACTGCAGAACTAAAATTCATTTGCAAATTTAACACCATTAATTTGGGCTTGAATAGGGAGTGGGAGTGGCTGGCTCATTATAGAAGCAACTTTTCCTCTCCTGGAATTGACACCTCTTCATCAATTATTGGGAGTGAACTACATCCACCCTGATTGTATTGGCCTGTCAACACTGGTTCTCCACTTGTGAGGTAACGTCCTTCTCTTCATGTGTCAGTATAACAATGCCTGCATCTGTAGTTTTCACTCCATGCATCTGAAGAAGTGGGGTTTTTTACCCACAAAAGCTTAAAGAAAAACAAAAGACGATTCTGATCTTGCCACAGGAAAAAAAGGTTTCAAACAACCCATTTGCCAAAATTAGAATCATAAGTATACAGCACATTCAAGTCTTGCCAGTGGAACCTTCTCCTCGGCCTGCCCACAGAAAGCATTCTGGTGAAAAAAGCTACAGGGATACTGTGTTCAAAGGCTTCCTTAGCAGTCAGGCTTCAGAGGGAAGTGCTCAATTCTACCATTCCACTTGTTTGTCTTATCCATCTGTTGGGACTTGACTCTGACATTTCCTATGTTTGCACAGCACCTAGCATATGGGGCCTTAGCCTGTTTGGCCTATGTGACAATCAATGTTCAGACACACCCAGGGGAGAACAGAAAGTTTAAATCCCATATATAAGCCATTAAACCGACTGGTTGCATACTTCGTCATTGTATTATATAAATACATCAAATAAGATCTCTTATGAAAGCTTGTAATGTTCTAATGTAATAGTCATTATTAGATACGTAAACAGACCATGGTGATGAATTTATATATTTATGTATAAGAGAACTGGACTCATAAGCTTCAGTTACAAATCACAGCAGGGTGGTGCAGGAAGAGGCACCTCCCAAACAAGTTCTTTACATTAAACCACCTGCAAATACCCATTCATTATCCAGCCCAGGAAAAGACAATGATGAACCATTTGAGTTAATGGAAAGACAATGAGATATACCCAGGTATCATGTCAAAGGGAATTTCCCCAATCTGAATAACCATGAGTCAACCATAATCTAAGGGCATGTCTACACTAGAAAATTAAATTGACCTAATTTACAGCCGCTGCAGTAATTACATCGGTTGTGCGTGCCTACACTTTGCTCATTGTGTCGGCGGTGCATGTCGCCACCAGGAGTGCATATATCAATTGTACTGTCACAGTGTGGGGCACTGTAGGATGGCTTCTGAAAGCCAGTAACAGTCGATGTAAGCAACACAGTGTCTACACTGACACTGTGTCAACCTAACTACATCAACCTTGACTCTACATCTCTCGTGGAGGAGTTAAGTTGGAGTAGCGGGGCAGTTACGTCGGCGGGAGTCAAATTTTAGTGTAGACACTTCCAGAGTTAGGTCGATGTAAACTGCCTTTGTCGACCCAACTCTGTAGTGGAGACCAGACCCGGGAGAATTGAAAAAAAAAGGAAAAAGCCTTTTAAAAAGAGGCTTGGAAGGGAGGTGGATCATCTAGAAACTGAGGCATAGCTTCTCGACAGGAAGCTACCCATGAACACGAGATCCCTCCTACAGCTTAGTGGGAGTGCCAGAAAGCTGTTAAAAGACAATAGGTAACTTGTATTAGACAAGGGATTTTATCCAATAGAAAAGTATAAAGCCTGAGGGTTGCATCTATATGTTTATTTTCTTTGTAACTTGTGTATATCTTGGAGTCTGTAGGTTTTCTATTCAATAAACTTTGACTTTGACTCCCTCAGGGAACTGATGGGCAGGATCCCCTGGGAGACTAACATGAGGGAGAAAGGAGTTGAGGAAAGCTGGCTGTATTTTAAAGAATCCTTATTGAGGTTGTAGGAACAAACCATCCTGATGTGTAGAAAGAATAGTAAATATGGCAGGCGACCAGCTTGGCTTAACAGTGAAATCCTTGCTGATCTTAAACACAAAAAAGAAGCTTACAAGAAGTGGAAGATTGGACAAATGACCAGGGAGGAGTATAAAAATATTGCTCAGGCATGCAGGAATGAAATTAGGAAAGCCAAATCACACTTGGAGTTGCAGCTAGCAAGGGATGTTAAGAGTAACAAGAAGGGTTTCTTCTTGTTGCTAACATACCTGTAGAAAGTCAGGGAAAGTGTGAGCCCCTTACTGAATGGGGGAGGCAACCTAGTGACAGAGGATGTAGAAAAAGTTAATGTACTCAATGCTTTTTTTGCCTCTGTCTTCATGAACAAGGTCAGCTCCCAGACTACTGCACTGGGCAGCACATTATAGGGAGGAGGTGACCAGCCCTCTGTGGAGAAAGAAGTGCTTCAGGACTATTTAGAAAAGCTGGACGAGCACAAGTCCATGGGGCCGGATGCACTGCATCCGAGGGTGCTAAAGAAGTTGGCGGATGTGATTGCAGACCATTGCCCATTATCTCTGAGAACTCATGGCAATCGGGGGAGGTCCCGGATGAGTGGAAAAAGACTAATCTAGTGCCCATCTTTAAAACAGGGGAGGAGGAGGAGGATCCGGGCAACTACAGGCTAGTCGGCCTCACCTCAGTCTCTGGAAAAATCATGGAGCAGGTCCTCAAGGAATCAATTTTGAAGCACTTAGAGGAGAGGAAAGTGATCAGGAACAGTCAGCATAGATTCACCAAAGGCAAGTCATGCCCGACTAACCTAATTGCCTTCTATGATGAGATAACTGGCTCTGTGGATGAGGGGAAAGCAGTGGACATGTTATTCCTGGCCTTTAGCAAAGCTTTTCATACAGTTTCCCACAGTATTCTTGCCAGCAAGTTAAATAAGTATGGGCTGGATGAATGGACTATAAGGTGGATAGAAAGCTGGTTAGATAATCAGGCTCAAAGGTAGCGCTCAATGGCTCCATGTCTAGTTGGCAGCCGGTATCAAGCAGAGTACCCCAAGGGTCGGTCCTGGGGCCGGTTTTGTTCAATATCTTCATTAATGATCTGGAGGATGGCGTGGACTGCACCCTCAGCACGTTTGCAGATGACACTAAACTGGGAGGAGTGGTAGATACGCTGGAGGGTAGGGATAGGATACAGAGGAACTTAGACAAATTAGAGGATTAGGCCAAAAGAAATCTGATGAGGTTCAACAAGGACAAGTGCAGAGTCCTGCACTTAGGACGGAAGAATCCCATGCACTGCTACAGTCTAGGGACCGAATGGCTAGGCAGCAGTTCTGCAGAAAAGGACCTAGGGGTTACAAAACGAAAATAAGAAAGAAAAACTTGTAGCACCCTAGAGACTAACAAATTTATTTCAGCATAAGCTTTCGTGGGTTAGTACCCACTTCATCGGATGCATGGAATGAAACATACAGTAGACAGATATTTATACAGTCAGAGAAACATGATAAGGTGGAGGTGCATAGACCAACCTTAAGAGGCTAATTAATTGAGAGGAACCATAACAGCAGGGGAAGAAAAACCTTTGAAGTGATAAACAAGGTTACAGTGGATGAGAAGCTGAATATGAGTCAACAGTGCACCCTTGTTGCCAAGAAGGCTAACAGCATTTTGGACTGTATAAGTAGGAGCATTGCCAGCAGATCAAGGGACGTGATCATTCCTCTCTATTCGGCATTGGAGAGGCCTCATCTGGAGTGCTGTGTCCAGTTTTGGGCCCACACTACAAGGATGTGGAAAAATTGGAGGGCAACAAAAATGATTCGTGGGCTGGAGTACGACTTATGAGGAGAGACTGAGGGAACTGGTATTTAGTCTGCAGAATAGAAGAATGAGGGGGGATTTGACAGCTGCTTTCAACTACCTGAAAGGGGGTTCCCAAGAGGA
The DNA here is from genome assembly GCA_033296515.1 of Macrochelys suwanniensis. Taxonomy (NCBI): domain Eukaryota; kingdom Metazoa; phylum Chordata; order Testudines; family Chelydridae; genus Macrochelys; species Macrochelys suwanniensis. Next base: position 309,160 of record CM065787.1, on the reverse strand, counting down.
TGGATCTAGACTGTTCTCAGTGGTAGAAGATGACAGAACAAGGAGTAATGGTCTCAAGTTGCAGTGGGGGAGGTCTAAGTTGGATATTAGGAAACACTATTTCACTAGGAGGGTGGTGAAGCACTGGAATGGGTTACCTAGGGAGGTGGTGGAATCTCCTTTCTTAGAGATTTTTAAGGTCAGGCTTGGCAAAGCCCTTGCTGAGATGATTTAATTGGGGATTGAGCAGGGGGTTGGACTAGATGACCTCCTGAGGTCCCTTCCAACCCTGATATTCTATGATTCTATTAACTTTTGGTTTAATTTTATCCCATGCAGGTTCTGGCGTGCAAACTGTGTGGAGCGTGTACACCAAAATGAACTGATAACTGGAGGGCTGGTTTCACACCTTCGGAACTGATGAACCACAGCAGAATGGACTGAGCATCTGGAACTCATGGAAGATGGATTTCATAGAATTTCATAAAATATCAGGGTTGGAAGGGACCTTAGGAGGTCGTCTAGTCCAACCCCCTGCTCAAAGCAGGACCAATCCCCAATTTTTGCCCCAGATCCCTAAATGGCCCCCTCAAGGATTGAACTCACAACCCTGGGTTTAGCAGGCCAAAGCTCAAACCACTGAGCTATCCCTCCCTCCCATATTTGGGGAGACTCCAGGCTGTTGGGGTCACCCTGCCAGAAGTAGCTAGACTGGCGAGGACCCATATGCTTGTGGGCTGGCTATATAACATCAGGGATCTGAACCACAGCCGCATGGCACCAAGGCACTTCCAAGTTACAGGGCAGGGGGTGACAGACATTTTACCAGTATGGATGATCCCTAAAACAGCAACCTATTTGGCACTACCACAGTATAAATGCTGATGCACATGGAGACTAGTTCACCTTGGAGTTGCAGGTGACACTCTGCACGCTGTCTGCAGATCTCATCATGGGCGTACACCCTCACTCTGCACAATCTGAGCTTTTGTTTTAAAAAAAGCTAAGTTTCTTGCCACTATGGTTGCCAAGAAATCCTTCCGGATGTGAACCAAGTGTAATGATGCCTGAGTCCGCAGACAGGCTGCCTCTACCGGTGCTCAGAGCTTCCTTGGGCAACTGCAGAATGAACCTGACTCATAGAGGCTACTCAGAAGCTCTGGGCAACAGTGAAAACTGACTAGAAACAAGCCAATTTCACCCTGCAGCTGCTCTGAAGAGTTATGACCAGCAGCAAAGAGAGGTGCTGAAGGCAGTAACTGGAGGACTCAAAAATCTGAGGCTCGCCAAGAACAGAGCAACAGACTGACACTCTTTGCAGCAGCCAGGGGTCCATCTGGCCCTCCTGGGCCACAGTTTGGGAACGGCTGCTCTCGGCGCATGTGTCCGGTTGAGGCCCAGTGTACGGCTGGCTGAGTGGAGGCGCAGTTCACACCGGCCGGCGGCTCATGCGGCTCCTTGAACACAATGAGCTACTGGCCTCCTTTGTAAAGCGCTCTGGGATCTACCCAGGAGAAGGCCTGGATAACAGCTAAGCTACTGTTATTACTCCAGCAACAGCTGCCCTCAGGGCCCCCGCACAGACCCCCCACCACAGCCTCCCAACGCCCCTCTCACCAGCGCAGCCCCCCACGCCCCTCCCTCTGCATCATAGCCCCCCAGCGCAGCCCCCTACGCCGGGCGCTGTGGCTCCCCAGCCCACCTGAGGGCACGTAGTCCTCGTCTTCGGCGGAAGAATACTCCGAGGTCGACATGCTGCCGGCCGGCGCCGCCGGTTCCAAGCCAGCAGCGCAGCACCAGAGAGACGTAGCAAAGCGGGCTAGAGCGCCCTCCGCGATTCGCGCCTGAGCTACAGATTCAGGGGGAGTCGGCTAGAGCGCCCGCCGGTGCGCGCACCCGTGGGGGAGGTACCATGTAGCCACGTCTTAGAAGGCCTAGAGCGCCCTCTTGCGACAGGGGGCACCATAGAGCTATGAGCTGGGAGACTAGAGAGTCCCGCGAGCCATAAAGAAACTAACCGGACCTCACCTCATTGAGGGGCACCAGGACGGACGGAACATCCGGCGATACCTTGATGCGGAAATGGCTTTTCCGCGGTGCGGCGCTCTGTCCGAAAGAAGCGCCAGGCGGCTGCTGCGACCAATACGTCCTAGCATGCATTGCGCCGCCCCACCCCACCCCCTGGGTGCAGTACAGCTGTGAAGGCTGGAGTGCCTATGGGGCTCGTGAGCCGAGATAGCGATGCACTTTCCTGTGAGCCGGGTTCTGTGCCCGGCTCCGGGAAGGGGGTGGGGTGGGGTCCGGTCGGACGCCTGGGTTCTGTGCCCAGCTCTGTCGCTGACTCGTTGAGAGGCTGTAGGCAGGAGACTTTGCCTCTCCGTCCTGTTTCCTTTGAGAATAATGACACTGGTCCACCTTGCTAGAGGGGCTGAGGCTGAATTAGCTACTGTCTGTGCAGTTGCTGCTCGGCAAGAGCTGTACCATTCAGACAGATTTCAGAGTAGCAGCCATGTTAGTCTGAATCTGCAAAAAGAATGAGGAGAACTTGTGGCACCTTAGAGATTAACACATTTATTTGGGCATAAGCTTTCATGGGCTAAAGCCCACTTCACCAGATGCATAGAGTGGAACATACAGTAGGAAGGTAGATAGATATCGAGAGAGAGAACATGAAAAGGTGGAAGTTGCCATACCACCTTTAAGAGGCTAATTAATTAAGAGGAGCTATTATCAGCAGGAGGGGAAAAAATTTTGTAGTGATAATCAGAATGGCTACAGGACAGGCCCAACAAAGAAAATATCAGAACACCACTAGCCGTCACCTCCAGCCCCCAACTAAAACCTCTCCAGTGCATCAAAGATCTACAACCTATCCTGAAGGACAATCCCTCACTCTCACAGATCTTGGGAGACAGACCAGTCCTCGCTTACAGACAGCCCCACAACCTGAAGCAAATACTCACCAGCAATCACACACCACACAACAAAAACACTAACCCAGGAACCTATCCTTGCAACAAAGCCCAATGCCAACCCTGTCCACATATCTATTCAAGGGACACCATCATAGGACCTAATCACATCAGCCACGCCATCAGGGGCTCATTCACCTGCATATCTACCAATGTGATATATGCCATCATGTGCCAGCAATGCCCCTCTGCCATGTACATTGCCCAAACTGGAGAGTCTCTACACAAAAGAATAAATGGACACAAATCAGACATCAGGAATCATAACATTCAAAAACCAGTAGGAGAACACTTCAACCTCTCTGGTCACTCAGTTACAGACTTAAAAGTGGCAATTCTTCAACAACAAAAAACTTCAAAACCAGACTCCAACAAGAAACTGCAGAACTGGAATTAATTTGCAAACTGGATACCATTAATTTAGGCTTGAACAAAGACTGGGAGTGGCTGGGTTACTACACAAATTGAAGCGACAAAGGGTCCTGTGGCACCTTATAGACTAACAGAGGTATCGGAGCATAAGCTTTCATGGGTGAATACCCACTTCATCGGACACCATAATAGAGGCCCAACGTAAATGTATACCCCAAATTAAAAAACAAAGAACTAGAAAAGAGCCACCGTGGCTTAACAACCATGTAAAAGAAGCAGTGAAAGATAAAAAGGTATCTTTTAAAAAGTGGAAGTCAAATCCTAGTGAGATAACTAGAGAAGCGCATAAACGCTGCCAAATTAAGTGTAAAAATGTAATAAGAAAAGCCAAAATGGAGTTTGAAGAACAACTAGCCAAAAACTCAAAAGCTAATAAAACATTTTTTAAATACGTCAGAAGCAGGAAGCCTGCTAAACAACCAGTGGGGCCCCTGGACGATAGAGATACAAAAGGAGCACTTAAAGATGATAAAGTCATTGCGGAGAAACTAAACGAATTCTTTGCTTTGGTCTTCACTGCTGAGGACGTTGGGGAGATTCCCCAACCTGAGCTGACTTTTGCAGGTAACAAATCTGAGGAATTGTCACAGATTGAAGTATCACTAGAGGAGGTTTTGGAACTAATTGATAAACTTAACTGTAACAAGTCACCGGGACCAGATGGCATTCACCCAAGAGTTCTGAAAGAACTCAAATGTGAAATTGCGGAACTATTAACTAGGGTTTGTAACCTGTCTTTTAAATCGGCTTCTGTACCCAATGACTGGAAGATAGCTAATGTAACGCCAATATTTAAAAAGGGCTTTAGCAGTGATCCCGGCAATTACAGACCGGTAAGTCTAACATCCGTACCGGGCAAATTAGTTGAAACAATAGTAAAGAATAAAATTGTCAGGCACATAGAAGAACATAAATTGTTGGGCAAAAGTCAACATGGTTTCTGTAAAGGGAAATCATGCCTTACTAATCTATTAGAGTTCTTTGAAGGGGTCAACAAACACGTGGACAAGGGCGATCCAGTAGACATAGTGTACTTAGATTTCCAGAAAGCCTTTGACAAAGTCCCTCACCAAAGGCTCTTGCGTAAATTAAGTTGCCATGGGATAACAGGGAAGATCCTTTCATGGATTGAGACCTGGTTAAAAAACAGGGAACAAAGGGTAGGAATAAATGGTAAAATTTCACAATGGAGAGGAGTAACTAGTGGTGTTCCCCAAGGGTCAGTCCTAGGACCAATCCTATTCAACTTATTCATAAATGATTTGGAAGAAGGGGTAAACAGTGAGGTGGCAAAGTTTGCAGATGATACTAAGCTGCTCAAGATAGTTAAGACCAAAGCAGACTGTGAAGAACTACAAAAAGATCTCACAAAACTAAATGATTGGGCAATAAAATGGCAAATGAAATTTAATGTGGATAAATGTAAAGTAATGCACATTGGAAAAAATAACCCCAACTATACATACAATATGATGGGGGCTAATTTAGCTACAACTAATCAGGAAAAAGATCTTGGAGTCATCGTGGATAGTTCTCTAAAGATGTCCATGCAGTGTGCAGCAGCAGTCAAAAAAGCAAACGGGATGTTAGGAATCATTAAAAAAGGGATAGAGAATAAGACGGAGAATATCTTACTGCCCTTATACAAATCCATAGTGCGCCCACATCTTGAATACTGCGTACAATTGTGGTCTCCTCATCTCAAAAAGGATATACTGGCATTAGAAAAGGTTCAGAGAAGGGCAACTAAAATGATTAGGGGTCTGGAACGGGTCCCATATGAGGAGAGATTAAAGAGGCTAGGACTTTTTAGCTTGGAAAAGAGGAGACTAAGAGGGGATATGATAGAGGTATATACAATTATGAGTGGTGTGGAGGAAGTGAATAAGGAAAAGTTATTTACTTGTTCTCATAATAAAAGAACTAGGGGCCACCCAATGAAATTAGTGGGCAGCAGGTTTAAAACAAATAAAAGGAAGTTCTTCACACAGCGCACAGTCAACCTGTGGAACTCCTTGCCTGAGGAGGCTGTGAAGGCTAGGACTATAACAGGGTTTAAAAGAGAACTGGATAAATTCATGGAGGTTAAGTCCATTAATGGCTATTAGCCAGAATGGTGTCCTTAGCCTCTGTTTGTCAGAGGGGGGTGATGGATGGCAGGAGAGAGATCACTTGATCATTACCTGTTAGGTCCACTCACTCTGGGTCACCTGGCATTGGCCACTGTCGGTGGACAGGATACTGGGCTGGATGGACCTTTGGTCTGACCCAATACGGCCTTTCTTATGTTCTTATGGATGCAAGCAGTGGACTTGCATCCGTATTCACCCACGAAAGCTTATGCTCCAATACCTCTGTTAGTCTATAAGGTGCCACAGGACCCTTTGTCGCTTCTACAGATCCAGACTAACACGGCCACCCCTCTGATACACAAATTGAATCTATTGCCCCATGTTAAGTATCCCCCTACTGTTACTCACACCTTGTCAACAGTCTGAAATGGGCCATTCTGATAATCACTACAAAATATTTTGTCTCTTGCTGATAATAGCTCCTTAATTAATTAGCCTCTTAGCGGTGGTATGGCAACTTCCACCTTTTTATGGTGTGTGTGTGTGTGCGTGTGTATGTGTGTGCATGTGTATATATATCTTTTTACTGTATGTTACATTCTATGCATCTGATGAAGAGGGTTTTAGCCCACAAAAGCTTATGCCCACTTACATTTGTTAGTCTTTAAGGCGCCACAAGTACTACTCGTTCTTTTTACCATTCAGTCTGTTTCCAAGTCGTGATTGTACAAATGCTCGGAGGCTGATAACACACACAGGGCCCTGCGCCAACCATCTCCGCTGCTACCCTGTGTTCCTTTATTGCCTTAAAAATAGGTGGCCAGTTAATTACCTGCCCTACCCTCCTCCCCGTGCAGCACTTGGGTTCAGGCTTTCAGAGCGAAGTCACTGTACGGGGGTGGCCAGGCCTTGGGCTGAGAGGCGCGGTGAGCACAGCCCCCGCAGCCCACGTCTGCACTGCAGCGGAGGGAGGCGCCGGTCAACGCTGGAATAGCCGCCGCGGGGGACAAGGTCTGCGGACGGTGCCTCCAGCCTGAGGCCCCATGTGGACGATCAGCTCCGTAGCGCTGCCGCCAAGCTGGGCAGGGACGCCCGCTATGGTCCCAGCGCCGACTCCCCCTCCTGGCCTGCGCTCCCCGGCACGGAGCACCTTCTGAGCTCACAGAGCTGGTGCGGCGCCCTCCTCCCGCAGAGGGCGCACTTGCGAAAGTGTCAGGGCAGGGTGGGAGGCGTGTCCGAGCTGCGTCCCGCCCCTCTAGGCACAGGGGGGTGATGGGCGGAGGCTCTTGTCTGTCATGGTGAGAGGCGGGACCCGACGGGCGATCCGCGGTGCGATTGGCGCACAGAGCCGTCCGTTCCGCCGGGGCGAGGTGACGGATTCCGGGAGGCGATAGGCGCTCTCAAGCGCGGCGCCGAGGCTGCTCGGTGCCCTTAATGGCGGAATGGAGAGCGGCGAGCCGGGCGCGGGTGGGCTCCTGCAGCAGATCCTGAGCCTGCGTCTAGTACCGCGGGTGGACAACGGCACCCTATACACCACCCCGCTGGCCAGCTTCCCAGGTACCGGCCCCGACCCCCTTCCGGGTCCCGCCTCGCCCCGCCCCTCGGGACCCCGACCCCCTTCCGGGTCTCGCCCCGCCCCGCCCCTCGGGACCCCGACCCCCTTCCGGGTCTCGCCCCGCCCCGCCCCTCGGGACCCCGCCCCCCTTCCGGGTCTCGCCCCGCCCCCCTTCCGGGTCTCGCCCCGCCCCGCCCCTCGGGACCCCGACCCCCTTCCGGGTCTCGCCCCGCCCCTCGGGACCCCGACCCCCTTCCGGGTCTCGCCCCGCCCCGCCCCTCGGGACCCCGCCCCCCTTCCGGGTCTCGCCCCGCCCCCCTTCCGGGTCTCGCCCCGCCCCGCCCCTCGGGACCCCGACCCCCTTCCGGGTCTCGCCCCGCCCCTCGGGACCCCGACCCCCTTCCGGGTCCCGCCCCGCCCCGCCCCTCGGGACCCCGACCCCCTTCCGGGTCCCGCCCCGCCCCTCGGGACCCCGACCCCCTTCCGGGTCTCGCCCCGGCCACATGCTCCTGTTCCCCTCTGACACCTGGTTCCCGGCCCCGTCTTTCGGGACCCCGACCAGGTCTATTCTCCAGCCCCATCGTTCGGGACCGCAGACACCCCCCCCCCTTCATTTTCTGAGCCCATCCCTCCGGGACCCCGAGCCCGCCCTGCTTTCCGGGAAGCCGCCGCTCCCATCCCCCTCCGTTCTCTGGACCCCGCCCCATTTTTCAGGACAGTCTCTCCAGCTACGCCCACATCCGCCCCGACCCGGCCCTTCTCCCCCGGGACCGATCCCCTCCAGGACGGATCTGCCCCCATCCGCCCAGGACCCCCCTCGGGCACGTCCCCCTCTTCATTCATCAGGATGCTCTGGTCACATTCTGTCTTCTAGTCTGAACAACGCAGTCCCAGGCTCTGGAATCACTCCTGGCCTTTCACAGTTTTCATTGCTTGGCTCCAAGCCCCCGCTGCTGTCTGCTCTTAAGAAAGGGTGACCAGAACTGAGCAAATCTAATTGGGGCGGTGCTGAAATCATCTGCCAGAGCCTGCCCCTAGGGCTCCTACCCTTGTGATCACTGATTAGGTGATAGCCACTCTGGGAATCTTTTGTAAAAATGCATCTGGGTAGGTAAGGTTAGAGAACAGAGTTGTGTCTCTCCTAGAAAGAAGCTCATCAGATGGGTTTGCATTGCCCCTAGATTCAAGCCACAGCCTGCCAGGCCTTCAGCAAGTTCTGAAACATGGTAAATGCCTGGGAAGCAGGTGTGAGAAATGGTGACTAAGTGTTAGTGACAGTAATAGGTCAAGGGCCAGGGAATGCTCAAGTGCAATCAGGCAGTGACTCTGACCTTTAAAATCAATTTGATTGATTGTGTCCCATATGCACCAGCCAACAAAACCATGCTTCCATTTTAAAAGCTGTAAGTAAAAACTGCTCCCTCCCCCAGGTGAAATGAATGTAGGTACAAATGGGGTCACTTGAATCAAAAGCTATTAGCCAGGATGGGCGGGGATGGTGTCCCCTAGCCTCTGTTTGCCAGAAGCTGGGAGTGGGGTACAGGGGATGGATCACTTGATGATTACCTTTTCTGTTCATTCCCGCTGGGGCACCTGGCATTGTCCACTGTCGGAAGACAGGATACTGGGCTAGATGGACCTTTGGTCTGGTCCAGTATGGCATTTAAAATAGAGGGACAAGTTTACAGTGTCAGCAAAAACAGGCTGCAGGCTTACAGTGTACGTACAATATCACAGTCTGCTACATACAGTCTGTGCGTAGTTTGGAGCTCTGGAGTGGAGCCTTTTCTGATTATGACAGTATTGCTAGTTGAAGCAAGTTTAAAAAGGGGCTGCTGTTTGGTTAATTGTTGAGAGGCTGGACGCAAGGGTGGCTTTGCTTGCATTAAAAACTACTAGTCATCTCGTTGCAGGTTTGGTATCACTTCAGTCACAAATGCAGGTTGTGTTTTACTGAACTTCCTTTCGTTCCAGGGAACAGTGAGAGGGAACTCGATTTTGTTTACTCAGTAGGAAGGCTTTTCTAACAGCGATCTCATTGGGAAGTTTAAAAAAAGAGTCCTTGGCTATTTCTCTAAGTTCTACACTTGAGACCTTGTTCGCTGTAGTATTTAAGCTGCTTTTTTACTGTGGTGCTATATTTAAATATATATGTCTCGAGATTCAAAGATCAGAAGGGACCGTTGTGATCCTCTAGTTTAACCTCCTGTGTAATGTAGGCCAGAGAACACCACCAAAATAATTCCTAGAGCAGATTTTTTTTAGAAGAACATTTAATCTTGATTTAAGAATTCCATATTATTCTGAGTGCAGAATATAGAAGTGGCAAGCTTGTTTGATTACCTGTAACTCCTTGTTTTGTTTACTAATGTATTTTGTTTGGACCAACTCTCTTAAAATAGGTAAGCTGTTGAGACTCCAACTGCATTAAATAATGCATTAAACAAGCAAAAGATGCATAGCTGTAGTGGCAAATTCAATTCAGAGGTACAATTGATAACTTTTTTTTTGAGGGAGAGTTAATTAATTTGTAGAGCTTTTGTTATTTTAAAAAGATTAAGCAAGCCTTGAAAGTGCACATCCATACAGAGCTTGGTATTATAATACAATACTAAGTAATAAGACAAAGGAGAAGTACAGCAGGAGTTACTGTATACATCCTTTGAAATGCGGAACAACAGTGGTTCTCAAAGATCATCATTTTAGTCCTCTGGCAGAGCTATCAGGACTCCAGTCCCCACGCTGGGGGGGAAAAAAAAGTTTCCAGAATCTGTGGTATTAACACTTGTCACATTACAAGACTTTAAATTCCTTGCTTGGTTAACCTGAAATAACTTTTGCAGAAGTGGTACAGGAGTCCATGTCAGCAAGCTTACAGGTGGAGTTCTGCTTCATCACAGAGAGAAAAACTCAATCAGTTTTTCTGCCAACTTAATTTAACTGCTTCCTAATGATGCTTGAATCCAGGCTGTCCTCCAGGAGAGAGAACTGCTTCTGAAGTACTACACTTACACAAGAGTAAAAAATTGCCTTCTGTTTCTAGGCATCCCTATTGCTCAGGTTCAAAGGCAGCTGGACTCTAGAAGAACAGGTGCAGAGCAGTAGTTGTCAAAGGATCAAAACAAATTGCAAGTAATAGTGTAGATTTCTTTATTACTGTACTCTGCTGTTTGACTCAAGGATGTGGTTTACAAACAGCCCTTTAGTGCTGGAAATCCAAGCTGTTAACTAATTTTCCAGCAGAAATCTAGCACATAAATAACACAGGATCTTTATGCCAAGGCACTTGGGGTTTTTTTCCTCTCGGGCTCAGTACTAGAATTTTTTTAAAATACTCAAATAAGATTTTAAGGGTGCCCTAGCACCAAAACTTGCTTCCATGTTGACTGTCTGGGTGAAATCCATCTCATATTTAGTCAGTTTACAAATACAACTTTTCCTTAATTGCCAGTCCAACAAACTTAGCTGGGGATATGCAGGTCAAGATGGCTTCTATCTGGTTTGTGCATCATCACTAGGGCCCTACCAAATTCACAGTCCATTTTGGTCAATGTCATGGTCATAGGATTTTAAAATCATAAATTTCATGATTTCAGCTACTTAAATTTGAAATTTCACAGTGGGGTCCTGACACAAAAAGGAGTTTGGGAGGGGGGTGGGTGGGTCACAAGGTTATTGTAGGGGATGTTGCAGTACTGCTACCCTTACTTTTGCGCTGCGGTTGGTGGTGGCACTGCCTTCAGAGCTGGGCAGCTAGAGAGCGGTGGCTGCTGGCCAGAAGCCCAGCTCTGAAGGCAAAGCTGCCACCAGCAGCAGCGCAGAAGTAAAGATGGCATGGTATGGTATTGCCATCTTTATTTCCGTGCTGCTGCCTGCAGAGCTGGGCCCTCGGTCACAGCTGCCGCTCTCCAACCGACAAAGCTCTGAAGGCAGCAGCACATAAGAATGGGTGGCATGGTATGGTATTGCTATCCTTACTTCTGTGCTGCGGCTGGCGGGGCCCTGCCTTCAGTGCTGGGTGCCTGGCCAACAGCTGCTGCTCTCCGATTGCCCAGCTCTGAAGGCAGTGCAGAAATAAGGATGGCAATACCGTGAGCCCCCTAAAATAACCTTGTAAACCCCACCCCCGCAATGTCCTTTTGGGTCAGGGACCCCAATTTGAGAAACGCTGATCTCCCCTGTGAAATCTGTATAGTATAGGGTGAAAGCACACAAAAGACCAGATTTCATGGGGGGAGACCAGATTTCAAGATCCGTGATGCATTTTTCATGGCTGTGAATTTTGTAGGGCCCTAATCATCACCGATAACAAAAGCGACAGGTCGCATCCTGCCTGCAAGGGTACCTCTGTAGCCGTTGTCCTGAATGGGGTTGCATGAGTGTAAATGAGGGCAGAATTTGGCTCTGCAGTTGTTCCACTCTGTACCAGCCAGCGTAGAATCCAGCTGTAGTTGTGTTGACTCATTGGAGTAAAAAGCACGCAATCATGTTATTGTCACAAAACTGAGCAAGTCTGACTCTATTCTGTGGGGAGCAATTTTCCTGCTAAGGAGGTGCTGCTGTTCTTATTCAGTGTCACTTTCAAGCTAGATCATGGGGTGCAACACAGTCATATCCCTTGGCCATGCCAAAGAAATTGCTCTCTTGATTTCTCCTTACCTTCCCCCAAGCCCACTAAGAAGGCTCATTTTGTGTCAGCGATGCGGACCAGTGCAGTGTTCTGTCTAGTTACTGATTTTTCAGGTTCTTATTCCAAAACATTATGGTGTTACTTTGATCTCCCTGCAGCATGGAATAAGTGTTGGTAGCATGAAGAGATTCAGAGAATTGTGCCTGTATCTTGACTGCTATAGTAAATAAATGACCAGATTGTAGACACTCAAGGGATTATTACAGGGCTGTTTACACTTGCGATGCATTGTAGTTTTGGAATTGATGTAACTTTCAAATTGTTCTGAAGTCAGGGCAGGCATTTGTAATGGCCGAATGTTGTCTTAGCATTGCCATCCCCAGTACAGAGCAAACTTCTGTAGCTGCCCGTAGTGAGGTCACAGCTTGGTCCCTTACATCATGGACACTCTTAGGGTACATGGTCTATATCTTGTTTCCTCTTAAACTCTTTAGAGCAGGAAGTTTGTCATCATGTTTGTACAGCACCTTGCACAGTGGGAGCCCAATCCTGATAGGAGCCTTTGGTAGCTGCTCTTGTGTTCAGGTAGACGGTGAAGTGTCCTGTCTGCGTCAGCCTTCTTTCTCCTTGCCTTGCAGAAATGTGGTATGGTGTATTCCTGTGGGCGCTGGTGTCCTCTCTCTCTTTCCACATTCCTGCGGGATTACTGGCGCTCTTAACCCTCAGACATCACAAATATGGTAGGTTCATGTCTGTAAGCATCCTGTTGATGGGCATCGTGGGACCAATTTCTGCTGGAATCTTAACAAGTATGTTAGACTTTCCAAAGTACTCATTTGACTGATGGGTGTCTCTTGGTGAGAGGTTTTAGAGTAGCAGCCGTGTTAGTCTGTATCCGCAAAAAGAACAAGGAGAACTTGTGGCACCTTAGAGACTAACAAATGTATTTGAGCATAAGCTTACGTGGGCTACAGCTGAAGATGAAGTGAGCTATAGCCCACGAAAGCTTATGCTCAAATACATTTGTTAGTCTCTAAGGTGTCACAAGTACTCCTCGTTCTTCTTGGTGATGTTTCACTTAAGGAGCTTGCTGAAGTGGGATGCTATTTCTTCCCCATGAGAAAGGAGCTAACATCTCAAAGTAAGGGTCCTGCCCCATGTGCTTTAAGTTAGACCTTCCCATACAGTTCCTTAATGCTCTCTTTTTCTAGTGCCTTCCACTGAGGATTTCAAAACAGGCTCAAATGGAGCACAGTTAACATTGAGCCGAATGATAAATGTGGAATCTAACTGTGACACGTCTAGTCACTTTCAGACTTGAAATATATTTAAAATATTTTACAGTGATCAGTATGTTTGCCTGAAACTGAACAGAGGATTCTGAGTTATGGGCACAAAAGATCCTGGTCTACAGAGTCCCACAACTCATTGAATAAACAGTTTAACTAAAGAAGCCCCATACAATACGCCATTCAATGAGGCATTAGCAAGGTTTTATTACTACCCCATTATATTTCTGGACTGTGATTGGTATCGCGTTGCAACGTATGTGTAATGTGCTATTGCTGTCCTTCTCTGGATCCAGTTCAGCGCTCTCTCTCTGTCTGCCGTACTCCTTGTACTGGGCGTATATGTCTGTCTTAAATATAATGCTTCACATTTTCCCCAATGAAATCCCTTCCATTAGCCCAGGTCCTTCTGTAGTATCCAGCCTCCTCTCCTGTCAGACCCTCTCTCTACTTTCCTTAACTTGCGAGTATGATAAACAATGCATCCAGCACATGTGTATACGTATACCACCTATAGTAAAACCTGCTAACAGTGATCACCTATAGGATAATAAAATCTCAGTACCTCCATGTTAATTGTGGTGTTGTGACAGTCTGATAAGGTGGCTGGGAAACTAAACCCTCCTTTGGTGGCTGTTAAGTGTGGACAGGGCTATTCCATAGTTAAAACTACATTGAAAGAATGCTGACGTGTCTCGCTAAGTACTCTGTGCTGTTGTGGGCATTAATGAAGTGAACAGTTGGAGAAGAAAATGTTGAAATCAAGACTCTAGTCTTAACTGCTGAATAAAGAGAGCAATTATTTCCAACTACTTAGTTTTTAAAATGTAAAAATAGACCAGACTGTAAGATTGGCCCTTGCTGTCCATTCCTGTGTATGACTAAGTTTCTATCTCAAACTTGCCATAGCACATTAATGCTCTTTTCTTATCAGGTGCAGCTATTGCTGGAGTTTACAGAGCTGCCGCAAAACAAATGATCCCCTTCGAAGCGCTTACTCTAGGTGTGGGGCAAACGTTCTGTGTGATGGTGGTGTCGTTCTCACGGATTTTAGCAACTCTATAGCATTCTATTGGAAACTTGAGTCTGAAGATCAAATCGGGAGGAGAGAAGATTTCGACTGCGTGGCAGAGGTAGTCCATGAATGTGGCAATTTTTCAATCTCTGGGCAGAAAACAGCATGAGACGAAGATCCTGGACTTACCTGGAAGGTGTTATGTCTCTGGTTTTGTAAAGGCCTGGTTCTGTCACTGATTTGGTAGCACAATGACTTAAACTAGGGAAGTGATCTAATCTGAGGGGTTATGTGCTCCAAATGAAGTTCCTCAACACAAAGTTGGTTTGTTTAAACTTGGCTTCTGTAAAGTACAAAAGCAGGCATAGTAAAAAGGCTTATCTTGATTTTCTTGTAGCACAGCTGTGTACACGCTTCCCTGAAAAATAAGAGGTTAAATATTTCACAGATGCTACTGCAAGCATTATCATCTTCAAACCAGAATATACTGTTTGATCAGTCTTCAGTCTGTTGCAGACTTGGTTGAAATTGAAGCTAATTTATTAACATTTATTTTGTTACATTTTGGTAACATTAAGTGCCAAGGTTTTTTTTTTGGGGGGGGGGGGAGAAGTCATAGGATGTGGGGGAGGGGTTAGTAGCATTTAGTATACTGTTGCAAACAATGAACTGTTGTAGCAACAGAGAGAATCCACAATGTGACATAGAGAGGTTCTGCTGTAGAAATGTTACTACTGAATGATGTGGCAGGTACAGAATTCAGTGAATGCTTTGACCTTTCGCTACTTTACGCTTTGTGATGAACCTTTTAAAACACTTTTTAAAGATGTGAAATGCAGTTTTTATGAGATATATTAATTGGCCTTTCTGTCCCCGCTCTTTCTAATGCTAAGTGTTGGGCTTAGTGGGGGGAGCAGCAAAAGGAAACCTCATTTTAGATACTTGGAAATGGAAATTGGTGCCAGATTGCATTCACATTCATTGCAGAGGCAGGAGAATTATTGAATGTTAAGGGGTCACTATTGATAACATTCTATTACAGTGAAACTTACCAGCCACCATAAGGCAGCAAATGGTGGTGAATGACCGCTACCCCAGCAACAAGTAGTTGGAAATCATGTGTGTATCCCTCTTGATCTCCATGCCTTGAAAAAGCCTGACTTTGATTAAGCTTTTGTTCTCCCTTTAAGTACCTAAAGTCTTAACATGTTTACAATGGCATGATGGTAATTCAAGTGTTAATTTGATGTTGTAATAATTAGAGGTCCAGAGATTTAGAATTCTGCATCTGGCTTCCATGACTGCTCGGTTGCAGTCACAGCATGTGCCAGCTGTGTGTCTTAAGGGGCCACTTGCACATGCCGCTATGGCACCTGCAAGCACAGACTGTGCACCTCCTCCATTGCAAATATCTGGGCCTAACCGTCTCTGAGATGTCTCTGTGGGTTGGGTGCCTCCTTGAGGGTCCCAGAAAGTGCCTGGGTGATTTTCCCTTCCTTCAGTGACTAGTACTGCCAGGAAACATGATCTCTTCTGTCCTTTTTTTGTTTTTAAAAAAAAGGATTTTAAACTTCTTTCACTCTCTGCCCTGTTGACAGAAGCACTTGTGCAGTAAGGGCCCTTGTACAGCCATGTGCTTTCGGTGCGGTTGATGTATCCCTGGTTCTCTAGAGCCTGGGGATTAAGCGTTCTTTTAAGGCTATGTAGCCATCTGCAGCTTCCCCACTGTTTGTGATGGTGCCAAGGGCAATGTATTTTCATTTCCAGATCAATTATTGGAGTCCTTCAGCTTGCTGCAAGGAAAACATCAGATGTGTCCATTAGTAGGACATCCTCTCCTCAGGAGACACTTAAAAATGGTTGGTTTTTTTACTGAACTTGTTTTTAATTATTATTTTATTGGCAAACCATATTGCCTTTTACATCTAAATTCCTGCTTCCTTTTACAATAACACCCATCACTTCCTCTGAACCTAATGCCATCTACCGTAAACAGCCAAAAGAGAGGTATTGCACTTGTTGCAGCATAAAGGAAATAGTTTCATATTGCCCATCAGCAGTTACCCGGAGAGGCAGTTTATTGTGATGAGGCCTTCCTAGAATCTGTCTAAACTAGACCAGTCAGCCTTAATCAAAAAAATACAAGCTGTGGTGTAATCTGAGAGAGGCTTTCATGTGAATGCCTAGTCTTTAGGTGGCAAAGTTTCAAATTATATGTAACTACTGTTGTAACACACTGAACACCAAGTAACTTGTACTAAACACTGGGAATTCTAAATGTATCCTACATGTGTTATGCTGCGTGCACAGGGCTGTCATTATTACCCTTGTATCAACCCAAGCCTGAGCCACCAGGAGAGAGAATCTTGGCTACCTCAGACTCCTTCCCAAGAGTCTGAAAGGAGGAAAAGCAGTCTAGAATGCGCTATGTAAAAGTCACCTTGTATCCTGTCCTCTTTCCCACTTATCTCCAATATCTGCACAGCATAGCCCATGTCCTAAACACAGCTTGCTTGCGCTGATGAAGGAATTTTGTACCCAACAAAATTCAGGATCATCTATAAAAGTCTTGAGCCATGGGGCTCTTGTCAGGTACACTCAATATCTTAGAATCTTTTCTTTATGGGGGCCACTAGAAACTGGCATTCCAGACATCTGCAGTGCCCCCTGTGCTTGTGTTCCCACTCCCGTGTTTGGATTGCCTCAAGAGCAAGGATCATGCCCCATGGGAGAGCTTAACAGAAAAGACTTAATGATATCGTGACATGGAAGAGTTGAGAATCTGCAGGTCTCACACGAGGACAATCCAGGAGGATAAATGAAGCTGGAGAGCGGGTGCCCTCATCTATATATCCAGATTTGTTGAACCAGCAGTCCCGAAATCCAGAGGGTTGGAGAGGAAACTTTGTCCTGCTGCTGACTCTTCTTGTAGGGATGTGAAGGAAGCAGGGGTGGGAGGCAGGAGCTGGTGCCCAAAGGTTCTCCTAAAAGATCTCTCGGCTCACAGGTAATGCACTGCTGCTTTCCATTGCCACTCACTAGCAGAGGGCATCTTTGTGCTTTTGACTGTTAATTGCTGTGGTTTGGACTTGAATGAAACAAACTCATAATTGTGAGCTAGAATAAACATGAGGATAAAATGACTTAGAGCAACTGGAAGACCTAGAAGCTGTTCTATTTTCTACCTATTTAATTTCCTTAACAATCATTTATCTGTTCACCTTGAAGAGTGTGAATATGCATCTTCAGTAGGCATTGAGTGTTGAATGATTTGTTATCTGTAGTGTTCATCTGAATTTGCCCAGGTCCAGTGAATTTTTCAGGGAGCGGTCTTATCAAATACTGAGTCCTGTGGGCAAGGCTGTTTATATTGTTTTGGTGATAAGGGAAACTTCATGAGTGCTCTGCTATCTTCAGTGTTTTCCGGTCTTATTCTCCGCCCTCTGTTGAAATGCAGAAGGCTACAGTGGAGACATCCTTCTCTCTCCTTTCCCACGCAATAAACCTAACCCAAAAGGAGCACTTTTGAGCTGATATAACAAATCCATTATTAAAAGCAATGTCTGTCTTCCACCCCCACCATCAAATATGCTTGCTCAGTTCCTTAATGTCCTTTTAAACTTAATTAAGCAAGCAGAAGAAGCTCACAGTTAATCTTCAGCTGGTCTGAATGGACGTAGCATCATTGAAATAAATAGGGCTATGCTAGTTTACAAAAACTGAGGATCTGGCCCTCAGCCTGTACATAAAAATATTTACCGGGAGGCAGGGAGGGACTGAATCTTAAGAGCCAGTGAAGACACTGTAATAACAGTTCATGCCTAAAAGGTAGGTCTTTGTCACCAACTTTTTATCACAGGTCTGTGCAGCTGTTGCATGGAGCTATTAAAATGACACAAGCTTGTTATGGTGCAGTGCAATTCCCACTGCATCATGGGGCAAAATGACCAAAACTAGCAAAGAACTTGTAGAAAAATGTGAAAGCAGAGGTGCTGTTGCCTGACTGTTGCAGGTGCATTTCACCCTAGTCCAGAGGGCCTAATCAAAGGCTTAAGTGAAGCAAAGAGCCTGGCAAGAGGCCTTCTGCACTGGAGTCATTTTATGCCTGGAGCAGAGGTTCATGGTCCTGCTGTCCATGTGTGTGCACATACTGTGTGCTAATCTGAACCAAATCAGCCTCCCTTTCTATCTCACCCTGCTACAGCCAATATGAACAAATCTTTGTATAACAGAAAACAATGTACAAGTAAATTCTATTTTTCTACTAACACTTCTAATGCTGGTGTTGCTGTTTACCAATAAACTCTAATGATTGCTGTGAAGCAGACCTGTGTACATCCTCTTTGTAGAGCAGGGGGACGGTGGATAGTGGTGCTTCACATTCAACTGTTTCCTGTTCCTTTGTCTTAGCCCTGGTCTACACTACGAGTTTAGGTCGAATTTATTAGCGTTATTTCGATTGATCCGTGCACCCGTCCACACGACGAAGCCCTTAACATCGACTTCTAGGGCTCTTAAAATCGATCTCGCCACTCCACCCCCAACGAGGGGATTAGCGCTTAAATCGATATTGCCGAATCGATGTAGGCTAGTGAGGACGCAATTCGACAGTATTGGCCTCCTGGATCTATCCCACAGTGCAACATTTGACCGCTCTGGACAGCAGTCTGAGCTCCAATGCTCCGCCCAGGTAGACAGGAAAAGCCCCGCGAACTTTTGAATTTCATTTCCTGTTTGGCCAGCGTGGTGAGCTGCAGGTGAGCGCAGATCTCATCAGCAGAGGTGACCATGATGGAGTCCCATCAAAAGGATTTTTTGCTCCCCCCTCAGTTGCTTTCACGGAGGGAGGGGGGAGCAAGGGTTAGGCTCATTTCCTTCTAGCTGCAGATGGTACAATATGCGGTGAGCAAGGAGGCGCCTTCCCTTCTAGCAGCGGATGGTACAATATGCTTGATATCCATCATCAGCTCCTGGCCCCCTCAAGGATTGAACTCGCAACCCCGGGTTTAGCGGGCCAACGCTCAGACCGCTGAGCTATCCCTCCGCCCGTGTTCCAGGCAGTACTGAATCTCCCTTAAACAAAACGTAAAAAAGAGAATGACCAGAGTCACTCTGGTCACTCCCATTTATGTCCAAGCGCCCCCGGCCAGCCACACCATAGGCCGCCGGCCAGGAGCACACGAATACCAATCATATTGTACAATCTGCTGCGAGAAGGAAAGGAGCTTCTGCTGTGTGGTCCCGCGACCACGACCATTTATGGCATATTGCACCATCTGCAGCTAGAAGGCAAGGCGCTCCTGCTGTGTAGTCCCGCGACTACCAGCCTCAGGCGGAATGGCCCCCTCAAGGATTGAACTCGCAACCCCGGGTTTAGCGGGCCAACGCTCAGAACGCTGAGCTATCCCTCTGCCCGTATTATAGTGTGACTGAATCCCCACTAGACCTAATGTCCAGGCGTACGCTGGAGATGTACGGTAATTGTGAGCTGAGCAGGCTTCCGTAGCAAACACGGAAACCCCGGAAAAAAGGCGCGAAAAATATTGCTTTCACGGAGGGAGGGATGACATGTACCCAGAACCACCAGCGACAATGTTTTCTGCCCCATCAGGCTTTGGGATCGCAACCCAGAATCCCAATGGGCGGCGGAGACTGCGGGAACTGTGGGATAGCTACCCGCAATGCAATGCTCCGAAAGTCGATGCTAGCCCCGCTACTGTGGACACAGTCAATCAACCTCATGGTCTTAACGCTCTTTAGTGGGGACACACACAATCGATTCCATAAATTCGGGTTTTAAAATATCGACTTCTATAAATTCGACCTAATTCTGTAGTATAGACGTACCCTAAGTGAGCTAATATAAATAGAGAATTTGGTGAAAGTCCTGGTAAAAGTCCAATTTGTTGTCTATGGAAATCCACGCTATCGTCCCCATGCCTGGAGTCTGTTATTTCAGTAAGCTCAGCTGGATTGTGCACAGTTAATTTAGGGTCTATAACTGCTATTGTAATACTTTGCTTTTCATCAGAGGCTCTCCAAATGCTACACAAGGGTCAGGCAGCATTGGGGGGAAAACTGAGACTAAGCGATGTGCCCAAGGGACCACCAGGTCAGTGGCAGAGCTGTCTCCCTTCTAACTACTAGGCAATAATTTCCCTTAAAAGAAGTTTCCTCCTTGTGTCCTGAACCCATAACCTGAAAGGCTTCATTGTAGGACTGAGGAGAGAGACTCAGTAACAGCGCTAGTTCATGCAGAAATTCATGAGATGCAGACGGGTGCTAGGGGGTGTCCTGTGTACACTGCTGGTGAAATCATTCCTGTAGGCCAGGCTCTCACCACGGCACAGTTCTTCCTGTCCAGTCCACTACGATCCCATGGTGTTTCTCAGAGAGGGTGGAGAGCACCTTCAGAATCCCCTGCACGCTGTCCTCCGCCGGCAGCTCTTCCTGCAGGGGGAGAATGAAACTCCACTCATGTTCTAAGCACCCGCCCCAGGAAAGTGGGCTCCTGGCCTTGATGGCAGCTGGTCCACACCTTCCTGTGCTCGCTGCTTCCTTCTGGGAACACAGCTAGCAAATCCAGGCTGTTGCTGGGGGGCCAATAGTTGCCTTTCTGGAAGGAAGGGTGTGATGGGTTGGATCACCCCTTAGGGTTGCCAACTGATGTGCCAAGACTACTTCTGCCCCTGCTTTCCTGCCCTGGTAGCTTGAGACTCCAATACCTTGCCTGGTTTGAGTCAGACCCGCTAGCCTGCTGCAAACCCAGACCCAGGTCTGAACCACGTCCCCTAACAGCTGTAGGCTTACCTGGAAACAGGTTAGGAAGTGTTCCTGCCTTTAGCACTCATGTTCAACTGCCAATGGGGTCCAAACCCTAAATAAATCCGTTTTACCCTGTATAAAGCTTATACAGGGTAAACTCATAGATTGTTCGCCCTCTATAACATGGATAGAGATGCACAGCTGTTTGCCCCCCACCCCCCCGGTACTAATACATAGTCCAGGTTAATTAATAAGTACAAAAGTGATTTTATTAAGTACAGAAAGTAGGATTTTAGTAAGTGGTTCCAAGTAGTAACAGACAGAACAAAGTGAATTACCAAGTAAGATAAAATAAAACATGCAGATCTATCTCTAATACAGTAATAAAACTGAATACAGATAAAAACCTCACCCTCAGAGATGTTTCAGTAAGCTTCCTTTTACAGACCAGACTCCACCTGGTCTGGGTCCAGCAATCACTCACACCCCCTGTAGTCACTGTCCTTTGATCCAGTTTCTTTCAGGTATCTGTGTGGGTGGACAGGCTCTCTTAAGCCAGCTGAAGACCAAAATGGAGGGGTCTCCCAGGGATTTTTATAGACTCTCCTCGGGGGGCGACACCCCTTCCTCCCCCTGTGTAGAATCCAGTTACAAAATGGGAGTTTCAGAGTCACATGGGCAAGTCACATGTCCCTGCACGACTGAGTTCCTTACCAGCAAAGCCACATTCCTGGGAAAGCTCAGATGTGGATTGGCGTCTCCAAATTCATTGTTGGCTTAAGTGGTTTTTGTTTGGGCATTTACTGAGAATAGTCTTTTCTCAGAAAGCTGACCAAATACTTTGCTAAAGCTACTTAGAAATCAAGCAAGTGCACAGCCAATACTCATAACTTTGAACACAAAAATGATACATGCATACAAATAGGAGGAATATATTCAGTAGATCAAAACCTTTACAGAGATATGTTACATGACATATGTAGCATAACACATATTCCAGTTATATCATATATATATTTATAAGCATATCCCCATAAAGCCGTATGGGGTGCCCTGTACAAAGGGGGAGCACAGATCTTGTGAACCTGTGTGTGGGGAGGTGGAAATAGGAACTGGAGGAGAAGCTACAGCAGCTGCTCAACCTCCCAAAGTTGGAAGCAGACCAAGTTCTCATGGCCAGGTAGAGGCACCAATAAGAACGGGCTAAAGGAGGGGAGAAATATTGGAGTGAGGGGACAAAAGGACATGGGGACACAGATGAGGCAGGACAGGGGATGCAGCTGGAGCACATGGGACCCAAGGCCGTAGGTGAGATGCCGACAGGGACACTGGAAGATGGGGAGAAAAATGACTGGAGAGGGAGGAAGATTAACCCATTCATACTTCCAGAAGACACAAACCACATCCTCAGTTATTCCCCATCCGTCTGCAAGAGTGTGGGTTGCACCAGAGGGGGAAATCACAATGGTCTTGTGCCCTGATGATCCTGGGGCCTACCAGTGAAGTGACTACAAATGCTGGTTTTACTGGGACACTCCTGGTTTCCAGTGTCCTGCAGCCCCGCAAACATCTCAGGACTCCAGAAATGTCCTGGCTTCTCACTTCATTAATCAAACTCTGTTTATTTTACAGCTACAATATGTTTGTTCAAAGTGGGGGAGTCTGAAGGTGCAAACAGGGCAGTGGGTGCAGGGTGTGTTCAGTGCTAGCAGTGGCTGGAGTGCAGAGAAATGCCAAATGAGCACAGACGTTATCAGTGCTATTCATTTGCACCAAGTGAATGTGAGCAGCGCGTAGCCAAGGGATTTGATTTGGATAATGTCTGAGTCTGGCTAGCTTTTCCCACTAGCAAACCTGTCTCAGTAGCAGCAGTAAAGCAAAGCACCACTCTGGTCTGAGAAATGGAAAGAGATGGCAATGAATGATTTGTGTCTTGCTTCTGGTGCCTGGACACCTATATGAACCGTGGGCTAAATTCTCTTCTCTGCTAGACAAGTGCCACTCCATTAATGTCACGGGGGTGGCACAGGTGTAACCAAGGCAAGATCGGGTCCCTTTGACTTAGAACAGAGGTGAGTGAAAGTCTAGATCGCTTCAGCTGTTTTTCTTCTCTGGAAACCAAAGAAGAAGCTACAAATTCTCAGCTGAAGCCCTGTGTCAGGTGAACTCTTACCTGGGTCACCAACATTGGTCCCACAATGTTGATTTTATACATGTTGTGACAAAGTTCCTCCTCTACCTTGGTGAGTCCTGCGCTTATTGGCGGATTTTGATCGCCTCAGAGATCTTCCCCTCTGGTAGAACCCACAGTCAAATTCCTCCTGTGTCTGATCAGGAGTTGGGAGGTTTGGGGGAACCCGGGCCCACCCTCTACTCCGGGTTCCAGCCCAGGGCCCTGTGGATTTCAGTTGTCTATAGGGTTTCCTGTAACAGCTGCATGACAGCTACAACTCCCTGGGCTACTTCCCCACGGCCTCCGCTCAACACCTTCTTTATGCTTACTGCAGGACCTTCCTCCTGATGGTCTGCTGATGCTTGTACTCCTCAGTCCTTCAACTCTTCTCACTCTCAACTCCTTGTGTGCCTCTTGCTCCCAGCTCCTCGCACGCAACCCCACAAACTGAAGGGAGCTCCTTTTTAAACCCAGGTGCCCTGATTAGCCTGTCTGTCTTAATTGATTCTAGCAGGTTCTTCTTAATTGGCTCCAGGTGTCCTAATTAGCCTGCCTGCCTTAAATTGGTTCCAGAAAGTTCCTGCTTGTTCTAGTGCAGCCCCTGCTCTGGTCACTCAGGGAACAGAAACCTGCTTCTCCAGTGGCCAGTAGATCTGCTTTTGACTCTTCTGTTACACCTAACTGGCCTGGAGAGAAGAGGGAGGTAGAAGGCTATTGTTCCCACTGCTGGGGCTGCTGCTAGGCCCTGGGCTCTCCTGGCTACTGCTGTAGCTGCTGCTGCTCCAGCTACTCCCCTGGCTGGGCCAGACACCTCTCCCACTACTCTACTCTCTAGTTGCTGGCTGGTAGCTGAACCCCCACAAACACCTTGGTAGCTGCTACTCCCGCTGTTGCAGCAGCCCCTGGGGAGGGGCCTGCTGGCCCTCTCCCCAGAGGAGGGGTGTGGGGGCCCCTGCTCCAGCTGCTGCTGTGACCACTGCCACCATCTGTGAGGGGTCCTGCCTGGCCATTGGACCACCGCCTGGAGTTGCTGGAGCTGCTGCTGCTGCCGTATTTGCTGCCAGGAAGCTTCTGGAACCCAGAGGAGGAAGACCCGGAAGACCATCGGCTGCTGAGGGAGCGCAGAGTCTCTGCAGTCCACCGTGCAGGGGGCCTCCGAGAACTGAGTATTTTTTCAAACTGTGCTCTCGTGGTGGGGGTATTGACTGTGTTTGTAGGGGCACAGGGAGTGTGGCGTGGAGCCTGCCCCGAGGTTCATCTGTGCCCCCCCAACCCCTACCACCACCGCTGCCCCCTCCACCACCTCTGCTGGCTGCTCACCATCTGCCCTGGTTCCTGCCTCTGGACTCAGCTGCTTGCTTGGCTTGCCAAGCTTGTTTCCACCCTTTGGGCCTGCAGCAGCAACCAGCCCACCATTGACTTTGTACAAGCGTATGTGGGTGCACGTGCCCCCCCCATTCCCACGCCCCTTGCTTTGCCCTTTGCTACTTGCCCCATCTGCCCCTTGCAGCTGTTTGCTGCCCCCCGCTTTTTTTTGTCCCAGCCCCTTGCTAGCTTCAGTTTAGTTGCCTGCCCCGCCCCATTCCCTCTACAGCCTTTGTTTTGTTTGCCCTGCCCCAGCCCTGAAGCTAGCCCCTTGGTTTTCTTCCCCATTCCAGCCTAACTGTCCCCCTCCCCTGCAGCCCCCGCTTGCCCTGATTAGCCCCTCCCCTCATGCGCCCATGCCCCCTCCCATGCGCTTGTGCTCCTCCCCTGTTTGAGTTTGACCCTATCTCACTGCACCCCCCCAATGCTGTTATACCCCCCTCCCCTAGTGCAACAAGAGGAGCCAGATTTTCCATTCTGAGTCGGTGACTGAACCCTACCCCCGCACTAGTCCTTGATAACCCCGAATCCAATCCCCACTTTTAGTGCCCTCCTCCCCTGCCTGCAGCCTAGCGGGGAGGAGTGGTCACCCCAATTCCTCTTCCCCCCCCCCCGCTCTCTCAGGTGTTTTCCCTTCCCTCCCTGTTCATTATGGCAGGCGACACAGCAGGGGCGGGCCCTCCAGAAGACCTGGCCGCCCCTCCCCCGCCTGCCCCCCCATCACCCCCCCTAGCCTCTACCTCAACCGCCGCTGCCAAACCACCTGCTATTGCCCCTGCTGGGGCACCGGCAGCAGCGGCTGCCGAGGTGACCTCCGCTGCTGCCACGTCCCTTGCCTCCCCCCCCCGATTCTGGGGGAGCTCCCCCAGCCAGAGGAAAGGGCCAGGGTGGGAAGAAGGGTAAGGGCCCCACCAAAAAGGCCAGGACCTCCATGGCAGACACTACCGCGGCCCCGCCACCGGCCGCGGCGTCCCTCCCTGCTGTTCCCTCCACCAGCTCTGCGGGTGCCCCTCCTCCGGCCCCCAGGGTGTATGCCCAGGTGGCGGCAACCCCCCCACTTGCCGCTACATCGTCTCACCCGCCTCTGCTACCACCTATAGCGGCTGGGGCCCCTTCCCCACCTTGACCAGGAGACACGGCGTCCGGTGCCTCCTGGTGCCCGCCTCGCCCCACGTAGAAACCTATGTGCGGGCGTTGGCGAGGGTGGTGGGGCCCATGGCCATCGTAGCGGCCTCCAAAATGTACGGGAAGATCGTCTTCTTCCTCACATCGGAGGCTGCGGCCCAGGAGGCGGTGGAGAAGGGCCTGGCGGTAGGGGGCGTGTTCGTCCCTCTGGAGCCGCTAGAGGACCTGGGTGTCCAGACAGTCCTAACCTCTGTCCCTCCCTTCCTCCCCAATGCCGCCCTGTTACCCGCGCTCTCCACCCTGGGGAGGCCCATCTCCATTGTCAGCCCTCTTCCGCTGGGCTGCAAAGACCCCGCCCTCCGTCACGTCCTCTCGTTCCGCCGGCAGGTGCAGCTTCAACTGCCGCCGGCGGCACGTGACGGAGAGGGGCTCGGGTCGTTTATGGTCCCCTACAGGGGGCCCGCTACCGGGTGCATTACTCGACGGGGGAGGCCCGGTGCTACCTCTGCCGGGCGATGGGACACGTCCAGAGGGACTGCCCCTTGGCCCAGCAAGGAGGAGCATCTGAGACCCCCAAGCCCCGGCAGGGCGCTGGCCCCGTCATCGCCGGCGCCCCTGAATGCCCAGCGCCCAGAGCCACCCCTCCTCCTTCCCAGTCCACCGCTGCTCCCGCTCGGGCCCTGGGGGTACCTCCCTCGGTGCGCCCAGACGAGCGGGAGAGCCCCGCCTCTGCTGCGTGCAGTCTGGCGGGGCCTGTGGAGGAGAGTGCGGCAGGGATTTCGCCGGGTGTGGGAGAGGGCCTGCCCCAGGGGGACCCTTCCCTCCCTTATGCCGCCCCACCACTACCTCCTCGAGCCCCTAAGACATTGCCCCTGAGCCCTGCTAGCCAGCCCCCAGATGATGCCGTGGAGGGCTGGGCCCTAGTACAGGGGAAGCGGGGCAAGCAGAAGGCTCAAGCTCCACTCCTTTCCACCGATGCGGAGGCCCCCCGGAAGACCAGGAAGGGGGGCACCGATGCCGAGCCTTCCACTTTGCCTCGGAGTGGCAATTGTCCACCAGTACCGGCTGGGAAAGACGTGGCAGCACCGGAGGGCAGTACTGCCCCTCCCTCGGAAACCGCCAATGGAGCCGCTCCTGTCCCTTTCCCGGTTGTCGAACCTGTGGGCCTCGAATCAAGCATCACTTCGGGTGCCGGCGGGGAGACCCTGAGGTGGCGGATGGTGAGTTACCCTCTATTTATGAGGAGATCGAGGCCCTGGGTCTGACCCCAGTCACCCAGAGGGAGGATGACCCTCTGCCAGTGGGCCTCGATCTCAACGACCTCACCCCGGCTCCCCTCTCCCCTCTCTCCCCATGCTCCCTCCCCTTGACCGCTCCTTCTGCTCCCACCTCCGAGGACCTCCTGGGCTCTTCCACCTGCCCGGTCGCGAGTGGCGCACCGCTGACGGCTGCTGAGCCTATCAAGGTGACGGCCGGTGCCACGCGGCCTGGACCTGAATCCCAGGAGGCACCCCTCGGTGTGGGGCAACCGACCACCTTCCCGGGCGGGGACCCTGCGAAAATCTGTCCACCTCTCGATGCCGCGGCTGTTACCCCAGCCACCGAGCCAGAGCCCGTCATCCCTGGGGGGTCACCTTCCCGCCCCTATCTCCACTCCCCAGATCCCTGAGCCTAATCAAGAGAGGCCACCTCCCAGTGGCCCAGCTCCTACGGCTCAGGATCCTTTTTCCGTTCCTCACCCTGGCCCTACTCATGACCCCCCTCCTGCCCCTACCACTGACCTCTGCCTGGCCCCCATACTTGATCCCTGCCCTGCCCCTGATGTAGTCCCACTCCCTTCCACCTCCCGTGATGCCATTGCCGCCCCCGGGGCTGTCTCCTTCCCCTTCCCGGTAGATGACTCCCGGAGAGCGGCCTTTGTATTCCATTGTCCTGACCCACCAGGGGCTGCTCTCCTCCCTCCGCCACCTCTCCCCATTGAACCACATTTTGCGGCGGACCCCGTGGCGCCAGCCCATCGGGCGCCATGTCGGGGGTCCGCCCCTTGCCTGCCGGTCTCGGTAGGCCACGGGGCTGTGTCAGGGGCCCCTTCAATAGATAACCAGGGGCCAGTGACCCCGGGCCCCCATACGCTGCGAGAGGAGATGCGGGAGTTCCTTGAGGATGTCCGGGGCTCCCGTAACAAAGTGCAACTCGCTCTCCAGCGATGGGGGGATTTCCATCAAATCCTCCGGGCCGCGAGGGCCCTTATGGGGGAGGGTAAAAGGACCGGAAAGCAGGCCGCTGCGGCCTACCAGCGGGTCCGCCTCTTCCATGACTCACTACTCACCTACGGGGTGGGTCACAGATTGATGCGCGGCCCGACGGAGGCCGTGAGTGATCCTGCCGGCAAGGATCCCACCCAGCCCTCCTCATGGCATCTCTCACCTATGCAACATTAAACACCCGAGGCTGTAGGATGGGTCTCCGCAGGAGCCAGGTACTCTCCTTCCTTCAGGAGGGGGGATACTCTGTGATTTTCCTGCAGGAGACCCATACAGTTCTGGCCGCCGAAAACAGTTGGCGGCTGGACTGGGGGGACAGGGTCTACTTCAGCCATCTTACCGTTCGTCAGGCTAGAGTGGCCACCTTGTTCTCCCCCAACCTACGGCCTGAGGTGCTGGGGGTTGCCGAGGTTGTGCCGGGTCGCCTGCTGCACCTCCGGGTCCACATGAAGGGGCTCGTGGTCAACCTCGTCAACGTCTATGCCCCAACATCAGGCCCGGAGCAGCTGCGTTTTTATCAGCAGGCATCCACCTTCCTCGGCACCTTGGATCCTCGTGAGTGCCTGGTCCTGGGCGGGGACTTTAACAACACCCTTGAGGAACGGAACCGCTCGGGGACCGAGCAGTGCCCGGCCGCCGCAGCTGTCCTCCGGGAGATCGTCGATCATCATTCCCTGGTGGACGTCTGGCGCGACCACCACCCAGACGACATCTTGACTTTCACCTTTGTCCGGGTGGAGGCCCATCGGTCGTGCCACTCCCAGTTGGACCGCATCTATTTATCACGCTTTCACCTTTCACGGGCCCACTCCTCCAGCGTCTGGCCGGCCCCGTTCTCTGATCATCATCTAGCTACCGTGACGGCCTCTCTCTGCGCGAAGAGGCCGGGGCCGGCCTATTGGCATTTTAATAACAGTTTGCTGGAGGATGTGGGCTTCGTGGCGTCCTTCCGGGAGTTCTGGCTGGCCTGGCAATGGTGGGATCTAGGGAAGGTGCGTGCCCGGCTCTTCTGCCGAGACTACACCTGGGGCGCCAGCCGACGGAGGGGTGCGACGATAGAGCAGTTGGAATGGGAGGTCTTAGAGCTGGAGAGGCGTCTGGCCACCAGCCCCGAGGATCCATCCCTCTGTGGGGCGTGCCGGGAGAAGCGGGAGGAGCTCTGGGAACTCGAAGACCATCGGGCCCGGGGCGCCTTTGTTCGATCCCGCATCCGTCTCCTTCGGGAGATGGATCGCGGCTCCCGCTTCTTCTACGCCCTGGAGAAAAAGATGGGGGCTAAGAAACACGTCACCTGCCTTCTCGCAGAGGACGGCACCCCCCTCATGGATCCGGTGGAGATGTGCGGGAGGGCCAGGGCCTTCTACGCGAGCCTTTTTTCCCCGGATCCGACTGATCCAAACGCTTGCAGAGTGCTCTGGGATGAACTCCCTACGGTCATCACGGGCGACCGAGACCGGCTAGAGCTGTCTCTCACTCTGGCCGAGTTCTCGGAAGTCCTCCGTCGCATGCCCACTAATAAATCCCCGGGACTGGACGGACTGACCGTGGAGTTCTACCGCGTGTTCTGGGACGTCCTCGGCCCAGACCTTGTCACCGTCTGGGCTGAGTCCTTGCAAGGCGGGGTCCTCCCTCTTTCGTGCAGGCGAGCCATGCTCGCCTTATTGCCGAAGAAGGGGGACCTCCGCGATTTACGGAATTGGCGTCCCGTCTTGCTCCTCAGCACAGACTATAAAGTCGTGGCGAAGGCCACCTCGCTGCGGCTGGGGACCGTGCTGGCGGACGTGGTCCACCCAGACCAGACCTACACCATCCCGGGCCGCACCATCTTCGACAACCTGTATCTGGTCCGGGATCTCTTGGAGCTTGGGTGTAGGGATGGTCTGTCGTTCGCCCTCCTGTCCCTGGATCAGGAGAAAGCGTTCGACAGGGTGGATCACGGGTACCTCCTGAGCACTTTGCAAGCATTTGGCTTCGGACCCCAGTTTGTGGGTTTTCTCCAGGTGCTGTACGCCTCTGCAGAGTGTCTGGTCGGGCTCAACTGGACCCTGACGGAGCCGGTCAGCTTCGGGTGAGGAGTACGGCAGGGGTGCCCCCTCTCGGGCCAGCTGTATGCTCTGGCGATCGAGCCCTACCTCTGTCTGTCTCCTCCGCAGGAGGTTGACGGGGTTGGTGCTCCGAGAGCCGGAGCTGCGGCTGGTCCTGTCGGCATACGCCGACGACGTGCTCCTCGTGGTCCAGGACCCGGGCGACTTGGCACGGATGGAGGCTTGCCAGGCGATCTACTCGGCGGCCTCCTCCGCCTGGGTCAACTGGGTCAAGAGCTCTGGCCTGGTGGTAGGGGACTGGTGGCAGGCGAGCTCCCTCCCACCCGCGCTTCAGGCCATCAGGTGGAGCGCGGGT
The DNA here is from genome assembly GCA_033296515.1 of Macrochelys suwanniensis. Lineage (NCBI taxonomy): Eukaryota > Metazoa > Chordata > Testudines > Chelydridae > Macrochelys > Macrochelys suwanniensis. Next base: position 279,124 of record CM065787.1, on the reverse strand, counting down.
CCGCTGCTCTATCTCGGCGTTTACCTTTCCGCCACGCATCCGTCTCCGCCGGAGAACTGGCACGATTTAGAGGGCAGGGTGACCGAGCGGCTCCAGAGATGGACAGGACTACTCTGGTGCCTCTCCTTTCGAGGGAGGGCACTGGTGCTCAATCAACTAGTCCTGTCCATGCTCTGGTCCCGGCTCAACACCCTGGTCCCGGCCCCGGATTTCCTGGCCAACCTCTGGAAGTTGATCCTGGAGTTCTTTTGGTCAGGACTGCACTGGGTCTCTGCAGGGGTTCTCCACCTACCTCTGGAGGAGGGAGGGCAGGGCCTGAAGTGCCTACGCACTCAGGTCCATGTTTTCCACCTCCAGGCCCTGCAGAGACTCCTTTATGGTGCAGGTAGTCCGGCGTGGAGCATACTGGCGCACGCCTTCCTGCGCCGCTTCCGAGGGCTCCAATATGACCGGCAGCTCCTTTATCTCCATCTGAGAGGTCTTCCGCGAGACCTCTCCGGGCTGCCGGTCTTCTACCAGGACCTTCTCCGGACCTGGAAACTGTTCTTAGCGACCAGGTCCGTGGTGGCCACCGAGGGGGCGGATCTCCTCGCGGAGCCCCTGCTACACAACCCCCAGCTACGTGTGCAGGTGGCGGAGTCCCCCTCGGTGTGCCAGAGGTTGGTCCTGGCAGAAGTCACCAGAGTTGGAGATCTCCTGGACTACGACAGGGGAGACTGGCTGGATCCCCTGATGCTCGCTCAGCGCATGGGGCTCTCCAGACCTCGTACTCCCTGGCGCATACTTCAGGAGGTGAAGGCCGTTTTGCCGCTCGGGTTTACCTCGACCGGGTCATGCGAGAGGGCACGCCCCGCCCTCCCTCCACCCCTGGCTCTCTGGACCTTCTTATCGGGCCCCTGCCCTATGGCCCCAACCAGTCCCCTCATTCCTTCACCGCAAGCCGGCTGCATGAACTGCAGCCGGTCCGCTTCCAGACCGCGCCAAGGAAACATCTTTACACGCTCGTGCTCCACACCCTTCATCTCCTCACCCTCACGTCCCACCCTGATACGAAATGGCGGGACCTCCTGCCACCTCTAGAGGGTGAGAAGCCCCGGTGGGCCAGCCTTTACTCCTCCTTAGTCCCAAGGCCCGCCGGGGATGTCAGTTGGCGGCTCCTTCACGGAGCCATGAGCACGGGCGTGTACTTGGCGCGGTTCACCCCTATCCCCGACACCTGCCCCTTTTGCAGAGTGAGGGAGACCCTGGCGCACATTTATCTGGAGTGCGCCAGGCTGCAGCCCCTGTTCCGGCTCCTCTTAGACATTTTGCTGAGGTTCTGGTTGCACTTTTCCCCTCACCTTTTTATTTATGCACTTCCAATCCGCGGTCCCACGAAGTTGCGGGACCTCCTGGTCAACCTCCTCCTGGCCCTAGCTAAACTGGCCATCTACAAAACCAGGGTGAGGAGGTTGGCCGATGGAGGCTCCTGTGACTGTGGGCCTATTTTCGATCCTCTGTTCGTTCACGCATCCGGGCAGAGTTCCTCTGGGCAGCGTCCACTGGCTCCCTTGACGCCTTTGAGGAGCAGTGGGCGCAGTCCGGGGTTCTCTGCTCGGTGTCCCCATCTGGTTCACTTCGTTTGACCCTTTGACTGCACTCCCGTTCCTGTTTTTTCATTTTTTGTCCCCCGGAATCACTTGGTATCCAGGTCCTGTGGATCCCTCCCCTTAGGCTGGGGTGGGGGGGATCCTTTAGCAGTGGGCGGGCTTTGCCCGCCCACTTCCCGGATCCCAATAGAATCAGACTTCTGTACCCCACTTGTCTGGGTCTGTCACAGTGTCCAACATATCTGCAGCAGTCGCTGGCTCCAGGGTGCTGTCTGGCATAACGCCAACATTATTTACACTGCTCTACAGCCAAAATGCTTCTGAAATAAATGTAGTCAAACTTTAATAATTCTGGGTCACTGAGAACGAAAATGATGCTTAAAATTGTTGATTGGCTCTCGTTTTCAAGATATGCTATTGGGTCAGTATATACAACCCTTGACTTGGGAATGGTGGAGGATAAGTGAGTTATAAAGGGAAGGGATCTCAATTTAAACCAGAAATGACTAAAATACATCTTTGACTGGATCTATGAATAAATCTATGACTGGGTTTGGACAGTACTTGCTTTTTAGGCAAAACAATGAATGATGCAATCTGAAGCTGGTATTGCATCATACATGATATGAATTGCATCATGTTATTCCTAGAAGTCATGGATGATGCAATCATAACAAAGCTTACATCACTCTGCTGAACAAATTGCCCTATATCAGCTCTAGAAATCATACAGTGTCGTGCTCTCTTATTTGTCAGTGTTTGATTTAGCAAAGGGACGCATTTCTGTTTAGCCAAAGTGAGCAGAGATGCCTCGTACTTGTGTGAACAGTGCAGATAACTTCTGCTATGTTCGTGGTGAAGTGACTTTTGCATCACAAAAGCACAGTATGGTTAAGAAAGCCTATCACCTTTCTTTTGGCTGCAAAATTGGATATCAGGACAAGAGGTGGGCCCCACACATATGCTGCAACACTTGTGCAACGAATCTTCGCCAGTGGTTGAACAGGAAAAGGAAATCTATGCCTTTTGCAGTGCCAGTGATTTGGAGAGAGCCAACAGATCATACCAGCAATTGTTACTTCTTCATGGTGCCTCCAGTTGGGAAAGGTGTGTCAAAGAAGAAAAAGTGGACTGTGCATTATCCAAACATTCCATCAGCTATATGCCCAGTACCCCATGGAGAAGGACTGCTGGTTCCTGATGCACCAGAATCATTCTCACTTGAGTCAGACGAGGAAGAGGATGAAACTTCTGGTCCTGAACCATCAATGTCACAGGACCCACATTTTCTCCCATCCTCCTCCTCTGAACCACACCTCATAACACAAGGTGAACTGAATGACCTTGTCAGGGATTTGGAACTACCCAAGAGTAAGGCAGAGATTTTGGGCTCCAGACTACAGCAGTGGAATCTCCTGGCAGGTGATGTTAGGGTTTCCATGTTCCGTGACCGTCAAAAGGATCTTGTCCCATTCTTCTTCATGGAAGGTGATCTTGTAGCCTGCAACAACATCGATGGTGTGATGGCAGCCCTCAACATCGTTCACGATCCAGATGAGTGGAGACTGTTCATTGATTCATCGAAGACGAGTCTTAAAGCTGTTTTACTGCAAAATGGCAATGTTTTGCCATCAATTCCAGTTGGTCATGCAGTCCATATGAAGGAAACCTATGACAACATGAAACAACTTTTGAGGTGCATAAACTATGACCAACATCAGTGGCAGCTTTGTGGCGATTTGAAGGTTGTTGCTCTCTTGCTTGGTCTGCAGACTGGATACACAAAGTACTGCTGTTTTCTCTGCGAATGGGATAGTCGTGCAAGAGATTCCCACTACATCAAGAAAGATTGGCCACTCCGACAGTCATTGGAGCCTGGGAGGAAAAGTGTTCAGCATCCACCACTTGTTGAATCAAGGAAGATTTTGTTACCACCCTTACACATCAAGCTGGGTCTGATGAAGAACTTTGTCAAGGCCATTGACAAAAGACAAGCAGCTTTCAAGTACCTCCGTGGAAAATTTCCAAGGTTAAGTGAAGCTAAGATAAAGGAAGGTGTCTTTGTTGGTCCTCAGATTCGTGAACTTCTTCGAGATGATGCATTTGACCATGCACTGCGTGGCAAGGAAAAAAAGGCTTGGAAAGCCTTCCAGTTAGTGGCAATCAATTTTCTCGGAAACAACAAGGCAGACAACTACAGGTTGTTGGTGGAAAACCTCCTCAAGGCATGTCACTAAAGATACATTTTTTGCACTCTCATCTAGATTTTTTTCCACCGAACTGTGGAGCAGTGAGCGACGAGCACGATGAGCGATTTCACCAGGACATTTGCAACAATGGAGAAACGCTGTCGGGGCAAATGGAGCCCATCAATGCTTGCAGACTATTGCTGGACAGTGACAAGAGATGCTCCATTTAATGAATACAAGAGACAAGCCAAGAAGCGCCGAGTAGACACTGAATAGCTACTAAGCTATGTACATAATAGTTTTTTGCCTTTTGTTTCATAATAAATTGTATTTATATAACCCCTTTGCTGATTTTTAAAGTGTTACATAAACAGGACAGGTGAAATAGTATCATGTAAAGCAACCATAAACACATGAAAAGACCTAGGTTTACAATTTATGATTAAAACTCTACTATCTACACAATATACATAGACATAAAATGTAAAAATTTAAATATCTTAGAAACAGTAGCCAATCGGTTGTTTTAATTGTCATATTTGAATTCAGCACATCAAAATACATACTAAATAGCACATTTTATCTCTGAAGCAGATGACTTCTCAAAAATTGTAGACCAGTGTTATCAGCAAATTCAGGCCAGATCCTCCCAGATGGGCCTCAGCTTTCTTTACAGTGGCCTGGATACTTGCAGGGTCTGTAGCTTCTGGAGAGAGAGATATGGGATTTATTATGAGCATGGGTTGGTTCCGTTCCTGATACTGTGTGAAATAAATATGGCTGAGGTTACGGTGGTTTGTGTTGAAGAGAGAGAGACGTCATCCCTTACCAGACGAGCTCTCGGGAGATACTTGTAGAGTAGTGGCTGGTTCCTTGAAGCTATCAATATATCACATACAAAAAAAACTGCATAGAAACAAAGTTATTTAGGTTACAAAGTCAAGTCCTCAAAAGTAAGATTTGCAGCTTTACAGTTGTCTGCACAACAGAGGGGAGATTGGGGGGCTGACTCTGAGGGGGGAATCCCACCCCCGAATGCCTGGCTGATAGCCACAAAACGTGAGTAGAAGCTTTGACTCGGGACAGATTCCAGGAGTTGGACTGGGGCTGGGACGTGCCGCTAATGGGCAATTCTTTGGTGACTGCCGGAGCTGCAGTCAGCTGTGTCCCCTTGATCGGCAGAGGGGGGAGCAGAGAACATGCACTGGGCTGGCTGTAAGGGGAGAGATGTAACAGGCTGGGTTGTGCCCCAAATGCTCCATTCTTTCACCAGGTGACACTTTTCTGCTGGCAAAGGGCGCTGTGGGATTTGCTGACTCACTGCTGCAGCAGGCGGTTTGCCCTGCCCATTGCCCACAGCCTGGCTCAGCCACGGTACAAAGGCACCTTTCAGTGATAACAGACATGCCTGGCCCTAGCACCATCTCTGGGCTGCTTAAGTCTGGGGCTCGGTACAATCAGGAGGAGTTTACCTTTGCCGCCTACGTGCAAAGCCAGATTCAGGTGGGATCACTTACTCTGCAGGGCTTTGTGTTAGCAGCTGTTATTTCTGCAGCAGCAAACGGCAGGGATCAGCACTGGGTGCAGCTGAACTGGGCTGGGCTCTGACTCAGCTGCAAGCGTAGGAAAGGAAAACTGAGCTGCCCCAGGTCAGATATTTGTTTAGGGGAGAAGAGGGAGACAGTGCAGGTTTGGCTGCAAGATAAGAGAGATTCCCCTGGAAAGAGAAAAGAAGAGGGAAGGGTTGGAGCGAATCTGTGCAGTGGCCACACGGGGGAGTCACAGCACAACACCTGGGTGCACTCAGATGCACGTCCTGTTGTTTGAACTGCTGGGCTATGTAGACACAGAATCACAAAAGGCCAAAATCCCTGCTGGAGGAAATTGGTTGGTGTAAAAGCTCAACAGAGCTGGGCAAAAGAACTGTGAAGGAGAGTTAGAATGTATCAGGGGTAGCCGTGTTAGTCTGGATCTGTAGAAGTGACAAAGAGTTCTGGGGCACCTTATAGACTAACACGTATTGGAGCATAAGCTTTCGTGGGTGAATACCCACTTCTTCACCCATGAAAGCTTACGCTCCAATACGTCTGTTAGTCTATAAGGTACCCCAGAACTCTTTGTTGCTTCAGTTAGAATGTAGGGCATTTCCAGGGTGTTTGGAGAGAGTATACCTAGCAGCAGTATCACAAGGTTTGGATGCTTTTAAGGCAAATTTCTTGGAAGCTAAAATATATTGCATTATGGAACCACCAAAGTATGGTCAAAACTTAGGGGAAAACATTTTTTTAAAATTCAGTTTTCCCCCCATTTTGCAGTGTTTGAAATGGAGTAATCTTCCATTTTTAAAAATTTTCGTTACCTTTTCAAAAATATTAAATTTCCTTTTTTTTCTATTTATTTCTCTTTTTTCTCCCCCCTTCCCAACCCCTTCTTTCCTCTTTCTCAGAAGATGCAATAAAAAAGACTAATATCCAGAGGGTTTGTTTTTGTTTGTTTTCTCCCACTCTGTAACTTTTCAAAACTTCTCTAACTTTGGAAAAGTTTGCAAAGCAGCAACAGGAAAAAGCAAAGTGTGGGATTCTGGATCGTTTCAAAACTCCCTCATCTTTTAAAGGATTCCAGAGTGATAAAGTTGCAGCCTTTCCTTCTTCCACTCTAATTTTCCAAAGCTGAAAAAAGTGCAAAAAGGGAAAAAAGAGAGAAAAGAAAATTGGACCCCCCCCATTCCAATCTATTAATTTGGGGGGGGGGATTAGAGCAAGGGGAAAACTTAAATATGAAATTCCAACATCGTTGGGTTTTCAAAAACCAAAAGGAAAAATTTCATTTTGTTTCAAAATTTCCTGTCAAATATGAGAGGGGTAGCTGTGTTCGTTTGGATCTGTAGAAGCGACAAAGGCCTTGGCTACACTTACGAGTTACAGCGCAATAAAACTGCCTGCAGCGCTGTACCTCACCAACCGTCTACACTTGCAAGGCACTTACAGCGCTGCATTTCCGCAGGTACAGCGCTGCTGGTACTCCACCTCCCCGAGAGGAATAACAGCTGTTGCGTAGTGGCTGAAATGCTGCTCCTAGAATGTAGTTGGGCACTACGCACTAACTGACCTCTGGAAACTCCCTTTGTTTTGAAACGGCACTTCCGGGTCGGAGTTCAGAGCTCCATTCTGGGGCTGCTTTTCAAAAAAACAAACACAGCTACTGTTTGCAGGCAGGGGGGCTCCGTTAGGAGTGCCGGCAGCAAAGTTAGCTTGAAGAGAGGCGGCAGGGGGGAAGAAGGGCGGGAGGGGGAGGGGTTGGGCTCTGTTTCCCCGAGTTGTCTTTTATCTGCTCTTTAAAAACAAACAAAGCCCCTGCTGATTGCTTTCAGTGATTGAGAGAGGTGGAGGAGGTGTGAGTGTGTAAACTTAGGAGATAATGAGCTGACACTCTGTGAATACCCCAAAAACCCACTCTCTCTCCCCACACGCTCCCTGTCACACTCCCCCTCACCCCCCCCGCCCCATTTGAAAAGCACGTTGCAGCCACTTGAATGCTGGGATAGCTGCCCATAATGCACCGCTCCCAATACAGCTGCAAATGCCTCAAATGTGGCCACAACAGTGCACTGGCAGCTGCCAGCGTGAACAGACTGCAGCGCTTTCCCTACTCAGCTGTACGAAGACGGGTTTAACTCACAGCACTGTACATCTGCAAGTGTAGCCTTAGCCTAAAGAGTCCTGTGGCACTTTATAGACTAACAGAGGTATTGGAGTATAAGCTTTCGTGGGTGAATACCCACTTAGTCGGATGCAAGCAGTGGAAATGTCCAGAGGCAGGTATAATTATGCAGGGAAGTCAGGCTAGAAATAATGAGGTTAGTTCAATCAGGGAGGGTGAGGCCCTCTTCTAGCAGTTGAGGTGTGAACACCAAGGGAGGAGAAACTGCTTTTGTAGTTGGCTAGCCATTCACAGTCTTTGTTTAGTCCTGAGCTGTATTTGCATCAGAATATCGCAATAAACAGATATGTCCTTGGGGACTGATGTGGGTGAGTTAATAAAACAAGGATTAAGGCTACAGAATCCTGGCCCTGGGCGCCAGAGTTGAATAAGAGCATGGGGTGGGGGAGCAGCGTCCAAGCGACAGGGTCTGGAGGTGCTGGGATTTGCGGAGGACAGAATGTCTCTGGGGCGTGGGAAGTCACCAGAGCAGAATGGCAGCACCTTGCACCCACTCTGCACGAGGCGCAGGCCAGTGGAGAATCAGGCCCATCATAGAGTTGGGTAAAAGGGGGGTCAGCCCAATCTGACCTTCTATTGCGACGGGTGAGGTTCCCGGATTTAACAGGACTGGGTGGAGGGGACCATGCAGCTGGCAGGCATTGTGGAAGACAGGCCCACGCTGCCCTACATGCCCTTCCCTGCCCCATAGGCCCAGGTGCAGGGTGCATGCTGGGAGTGTGTGGAGGGGCCAGAGGTGAGCTGGGGGAGAAGGAGCAAGCAGCAGCACTGTGATCCATTGGGCAGTGCAGGGGGCTGCTGGCTGCCTATGTTGCTGAATGGCTGGTTCAGCCCTGGACTGGAAGGGTACAAATGTGGCATAAAACCACCTTCCCCCACCCCTGCCCCCTTCAGTAGATCCGTGAGGCTTATGTTAGTCCACACCAAAAAACAGCACCCAGCACCCCTGAATCTCCGGTCTTGTCTAGATGAGAGAGGTCAGTCAACTGAATTGTCCTCTAGTGAGTAGGAAATGCCTTTGCACCCGCACACAAATCTAGTGCAATCGCTGTTTCACTTGCCATCAGTCATGTCAGTTTCTCCAATAGTTTGCAGGGGTCACCTTCAGCTGATACTAGCTCAATCAGCAGAGTTCATGTGAATACATCTCCCTATCAAGATAATGTTATTGATGCTGTCATAAACGTACAGCTAAGGATTCTTCCTTATCTGTAAGGGGTTAAGAAGCTCAAATAACCTGGCTGGCACCTAACCAAGAGGACCAATGAGGAAAGAAGAGACTTTCAAATCTTGGGAGGGGGGAAGGTTTTTTTGTGCTCTTTGTTTGGTGTGTGTGTTCTCTCTTGAGAGAGAAAGAGAGGCACCAGGCAGAAATCCATCTCTTCCAATCCATCCTCAACCAAATCTCCAATATTACAACCAAGTAAGTTAGTCAGGCATTTTGATTAGGCTTTCTTTTGTTTTGCTTGTGAGTTTTCGCGGTACAAAAAGGGAGGTTTATTCCTGTTTTCTGTAGCTTGAATTTTCCCTATGTTAAGAGGGAGGTGTTATTCCTGTTTTTCTGTAACTTTAAGGTTTTTCCCAGAGTGGGGGACCCTCTGAGTGTTGAAATTGAGTACCCTGTAAAGTTATTTACCATCCTGATTTTACAGAGATGATTTTTACCTTTCTTTTTTAATAAAATCCTTCTTTTAAGAACCTGACTGATTTTTCCATTGTTCTAAGACCCAGGGGTTGGGACTTTGATCACTTTATAACCAATTGGTCAGGAGATTATTCTCAAGCCTCTCAGGAAAGGGGGTGTAAGGGCTTGAGAGGATATTTTGGGGGGAAGGGGAACTCCAAGTGGTCCTTTCCCCTGGTTCTTCTTTAAATCACTTAGTGGTGGCAGTGGTTACCTTTTTCAGGGTACAAGGGAAAATTTGTACCTTGGGGAGTTTCTAACCTAAGCTGGTAGAAATAAGCTTAGGGGGTCTTTCATGCAGGTCCCCATGACTGTACCCTAGAGTTCAGAGTAGGGCGGGAACCCTGACAGATACAAATAGCCCCCCCGCTGCACACCGCCAGTCATGGCAGAAGTAGCCTGTCTGGTCACCTTTGTACATCCTGCTGTGGAGGGGTCATCTTGCCTGGATGCCCCTTACCCATACAAACAGCCCATGCAGAGCTCACTTGCAAGTCATTTTCCAAGTGAGCTCCTTCTCGACTCCACCTAGACTCAGGAGACGTGGGTTCTATCCCCATCTCTGCCACTGGCCTGCAGGATGAACTTGGGCCCCTCTCTGTGCCTCAGTTTCTCAGCTGTAACGGGGAGAAGGATCTTGACCTCCTTTATAAAGCCCTTTGAGATCCACCAATAAGAAGAGCTAGCTGTCATGGAGTCACTGGGTGATGCTCTGGAACTACTCCATACGAACCCAGTCAGGACTCTGGGGGAGCCTCCTCTTTCTGAGCCAACTGCATCAGGGCAAGAAGCTTCCCCAGCTTCGACCTTCCTGGGTCTGACCTTGGAGCATTCAGCATCCCCATCCATACCGTGCGCTTCCCTCAATGAGTCCACCTGGGCAGGGCTCCAGGGGAAGCCAAAGGTCCCTGCCCCCCAACTCCGCAGTCAGCAGTGACTCTTAGCCAGCCAATAAAACAGAAGGTTTATTAGTTGAGAGGTACACAGCATAGAACAGAACTTGTTAGCACAGAAATCAGTGACTCTTAGCCAAGTCCATCTTGGGGAGTCCTGGGCCTGACTCCCTGGACTCCCCTTCTTTCAGTCCCATGCTGCAGACTGCCCACTTCCAGCAACCCGACCCGCAACACGCCCGTTGGTCCTCCTCCTGGTCTTTGTCCTGCTTCCCCCGGCAGAAGGTGTCACCTGATTGCATCCCCCTCCTGGGTCTCAAGTTACAAAAGGCACTGTACATAGCCTATGTGCAGACAGCAGAGCAGAGGGCCTCAGCAAAAATCACACACCCAATTCCCACCACCGAAGTATTGGTGCAGTACACAGGGAAACAGGTACACACAGTATTAGTATAGGACAGTGAGACTCACATGCAACATAACAAGATGAATAGAACCCTACTTTGTCACACTAGCAATTGTCATTCATGTCTCTAGGGTGAGGAGAACATGTAGTCCTGGCAGGGCACCCGCTGCTGGAAAGCCAAAGCCATCCCCACAGTGTCTCAGCAGCTCCCTACTGTGGGCACTGAGAAGCAGAGCGGGTGGAGGGGAAGGACTTCAGAAATGTGTCTACAGTAACCAAAGCCCACTGGCAGGCTGGGTGTGACCCGCACAATACACATCCATGCTACATAGAACCGGTCCAGCTTCTCAGACAGGATCCCAACACATGAGCTCTGGGAGGACAGATCCGCTGTCGGGAGGGCAGCCAAAGGGAGGAGGAGGAGGATGACCTTACCCTCGTCCCAGCCCAGGACTTGGACCCATCCAGCCAGGAGTTGTTTCTGGACACAGGTATGGAGGCCCCAGTGGTGCAAGTAGGGTGATCCAGTCCGGTCAACCGTTCCAGTAAGCTATGTATAGACGGTACATGGGGCTGCCCTCCTTTGGCGTGGCTGTACTGCCCCCAGCCCTTCCATGCAGCTGCGTACCTTTGCCTCCTGTTGGGGTCTGTACAGCAGTGCCACTAGAGGACAGGGCTGGGGGTGGTAGAGCTGTGCTGGAGGAGCAGCCAGCATGGGACTGCCCGGTGGCCTCACATTCTGCTCCTTTTGCCGCTGCGGTTCCCAGGAGAGCCCTGAACTGCAGGGCTCTCCTGGGAACCACAGTGGCAAACGGAGCAGAACGTGCAGCTCCTCCGGCACAGCTGTACTGCCTCCAGCCTCGCCCCCAGCCCTTCCATGCAGCTGCATGCCTGCGTCTCCTGTCCGGGGTCTATACAGCAGCCATGCTGGAGGACAGGGCTGGGGACGGGGCTGGGTGGAGAAGGTACAGCCACACCAGAGGATCAGTCGATATGGGGCCACCCAATGTTCTGCTCCTTTTGCAGCTGCTGTTCCCAGGAGAGTCCTGCGGTTGAGAAGTCTCTGGTGCAGATGGGGGAGGACAGAGCCTCCCCCCACCCTGGATAACGTGGGATGGATCATGGGGAGGGGAGGGAGAGAGTGCAGGGCCTGGGCTGGGGTCCGGGCGGGGTCACATGAGGAGTCATGTGCAGAGGTCACATGTCCCCTCCTTTAGCTGCAGCAGCATATCGGTAAGAAATAAATTCTACTTGCACCACTGGGAGACCCCAGGGACTGGGTTCATCTTCCCAGAGGCTGAGTGCTAGGGTGGCCTTTCCTGCTCAGGTATGCTCCTTTGGGGCGGGGCTTTAATGTTTGCACAGCGAGCGTAGAAGGAAGTTGGGATCGTTGGAACTTTTGTTTTCTCTACAATCCTTAGTCCTGCCTGTCAGATCCTCTGCCAAGAACCCTCCCCCGACTGCTGGGTTTGTTTGGTTTGTTTCTGTATGTAACTTTAGCGCCCTCGTGGCCAAGATGGAGTCTGCTCTGCAGGCAACTCTGGCCAAGAGAAAGCGGCGTGAAGGAAGGCAGCAGGGAAAGTCCCTTCCACCCGAGGGGCACCTGTTCCAAACCCCTCAGAGTGAACACACACACCCACAGGAAAAGTACAATGGATATAAGAAAGGGAAATATTTATTTACAAAGGGATGAGAGAAGTAAAAACAACAAGGGGAGATATAGGGGGAGCAGTAAAACAGGGTTGCATCCAAACCAAGGCCCCACAGGCCCAGTGGTAGCACAGGCCGAAAGGGCAGACACTGAGCAATGTGTCTGCACACAGAGTGCAGGAGTCCTGAGCAAAGTTCCAGTCCAGGGGTGAGTCTTGGGTGCTCCTGGTCAATCTTCGGCACCAGTGAACTTTCCCCAACAAACCCCTCCAGTGCCCTCTTCTGCCGCTCTCTGCAAAGCCACCCAGAGCGACCCCCTCCCCACTTAACTAGCTACAGCCTCCCTCCTTGTTCCCAGTGCAGAGTCACAAGCCCCAGTGCTCCCAGCCCCATGCAGCTCTGGGCAGCAGTGATACAGATCCTGGGTCCAGCTCCAGCCTGTCCTCCTCGGGCGATACCCCTCTGGCACAGTGCTCCTCCTGGCTCCTGTCCTGGGGGTGTCCCCGATCAGCCGCCCTGTCCTTCTCGGGCTTCAGGCAGGTTCTCTCTCTCTTTCTCTTCTGAGGGCCTGTAGACTGCAGCCTTTCTTCTCTCTCCTCAGCTCCAGCTTCACCCCCTGGAGTTCCCTCCTTTTTCTCACTGCTTCCCCTCCCCCATTAGGAAAAAGATTTAAAGGGGCCATGCTCTCCAAACCCCAAAGGGGTTACACTCTCCCCCCCCCCAAAAGAAATAATCCTTGATGTCCCCATCAAGGTGGGCAACTCTAAACCATGGATCCCCAGCAGGAGACCCAGGGCCCCCATTCGACAGAAGCATTCCCATCATCCATCCCACAGGACCCCGAGGGGTGGAACAGGTTTCCCATGAAGCAACTCGCCCCCCATGGCACCCCAGAGATCTGTAGGTCGCTGGGTCCCCCTAAACGATCATACGTCAACACACACCTGGGCTTCCCTTCCCTAGAGGAACGTCTAGGCTGGCTGTCGGGTATTGGCTGAGGTGACACAACTGAACATGGAGGCAAGATGATGGGTCCTTGAGGCACGAATTCGAGGGCATCTGGGTTTAAAGTGGCTCTTTGCGGTACAGGGTTCTCTGCCTGCACTGAACCTTCCTCATCATGTTCTTGTGGGGTCTCCATAGCTTTGGACAGTGGGGCCTCGGGAGTGCTCAGTGTGGGTTCTTCTCCTTCACCATCTCTTTGTGTGACGACAAGAGGATCCATTGGGGTCGGGGCATTCCAAACTGGATGTTTGTCAAACCCCATCTCATCCTCACTCTCTGAGGAGCTGGACATTTGCAGGGGACGGGTATATTTCCGTCGTTGGGCCCGTGTCCGACTCGCGGGGCCGGGAGGCTCAGAATCGGGGGAAACATCCTTATGGGGAAACAATACTTGTCCTACAGGTAATAGATGTTTCCAATGGAGAGTTCTGGTGGGGCCATGACTGCCCTCAGGATGTATGCGATACACTGGTAGATCCCCAAGTTTCTTCTCTATAATGTATGGGTGTGACTCCCAACGATCTGCAATTTTGTGTTTTCCCTGTAGTCCGGGATTTCGGGCCAAAACTCGGTCACCAACCTGAATCTCCTGTTGCCTCACTCGCTGATCATATCGGGTTTTATTCTTTTGATTCTGGTGACCAGCTGCTTGTGTTGCTATCCAATATGCCTCCTTCAGTTGATCTTTTAGGCGAGTCACATACCCCAAGTATGTTTCAGGGAGTGTCCCATCTGAAGACACTCCAAAACAGAGATCGACCGGCAACCGGGCTTCTCGACCGAACATTAGCATGTATGGTGTGAACCCAGTTGCGTCGTGTCGAGTGCAGTTATACGCATGTACCAAATGCTCCACATGCTGGCTCCACTGTTAGATTTTTCTGCTGCGGCTCCAGTGTTCCCAGCATGTTCAGTAGTGTGCGGTTGAATCGTTCTGGCAGTGGATCCCCTTGTGGATGATAAGGGGTGGTGTGTGACTTTTTTATCCCCATGATCCTACAAAGTTCTTTTATTAACCGACTTTCAAAATCCCGTCCCTGATCTGAATGTAGTCTGGTGGGCAACCCACAGTGAACAAAGAACTTTTCCCACAGCATCTTGGCAACCGTGGAAGCTTTTTGATCTTTGGTGGGATAAGCCTGGGCATAACGAGTAAAATGGTCAGTGATCACCAAGATATTTGCAGTACTCCGGCAGTCAGGCTCTAATGATAGAAAGTCCATAAAGACAAGCTCCATGGGTGCAGAACTTGTGATGCTGACAAGAGGGGCTGCCTGCTTAGGCAGAGTCTTTCGTTGGATACATCTGGTGCAGGTGCGAACATGGTGGGCAATGTCACGCCCCATCCGGGGCCAATAGAATCTTGCCTTAACTAGGGCCTCCAATCGCTCGACTCCCAGATGCCCCATTCGATCGTGGCAGGCCTCTAACATGCCTTGCCGGTATGTCTGCAGTAGCACCAATTGCTTTGGGTGAGGCCTCTGGGAATGCTTCTGCCCTCGATAAAGTCATCCATCCCGAACCAATAGACGGTCCCATTCTTTCAGCAAAAGGACCTCCTCTGGGTGACTCGGTCGAATAGCCTTGGGATCCTTTCCCCTTTCCAATGCATAAAGGATGTCCTTCATCCGTGGATCAGCTCGCTGGGCATGCTCCACCTCTCGATCCTTTAGTGTGGGCAGCTGAGGGTCCTGTACTCTAGTAAAACTTGAGTAGACTGTGGGTATGGCTTCTGGTGGTGCACCCAGACAGTCAATTGCTCGTTCTCCATTGGCTGTGGATTTTTCCTCCACAATGGATACCTGTTGGCATAAAGCTCTCAATTCAGGGGTCCCCACATTCATCTGATCATTGAGTGATAAATCCTTAGAGTGAGGCCGCCGAGACAAGGCATCTGCATCCACGTTCGTTCGACCAGGTCGATACTGCAGAGTGAAATCATAGGCAGAGAGCGCCGCTAACCACTGGTGCCCTGCTACAGATAATAGTGCTGTTGTCTTAATGTATGTCAAAGGGTTATTATCGGTTTTTACAGTGAACTTGGCCCCATAGAGGTAGTCATGGAACCTCTCTGTGATGGCCCATTTCAATGCCAGGAACTCCACTTGATGAGCTGGGTAGTTTCTCTCAGACGGTGTGAGACCTCGACTTGCAAACGCTACTGGCCGGAGTTTGCCCTCACGCTCTTGATAAAGGACAGCACCTAAACCGATGTAGCTTGCGTCGACATGAAGTTCATATGGCTGGGTGGGATCAGCATACACCAAAACAGAGGCTTGAGTGAGCTGTTGAATGATTTTATGGAAAGCTTCTTCACACTCAGCAGTCTACCTCTTTCCAAAAGGTGCACCCACATTAAAGTATTGATGCTGAGGTGGGTTCCCCTTCTTCTTATTTGTTGGGGGGTAATCCCTTGGTGAGCTCTGTGAGTGCATGCACGATGTGCGAAAAATTCTTTATGAACCTGCGGTAATAGCCACAGAATCCCAGAAATGACTGCAATTCCTTGAGAGTCGTGGGCCTCGGCCAGGTGGTTACCGCTTTCACCTTCTCTGGGTCTGTAGCTATACCATCTGCAGACACTATGTGTCCCACATACCGCACGGATGTCTGGCAGAAGATGCACTTGTCTAAGGATAACTTGAGGCCAGCCTGTTCCAGACGATCCAGGACTTTGCACAGCCGAGTCTCATGTTCTTCTAAAGTGTGCCTGAACACTACAATGTCGTCCAGGTACACCAGACACTCTAACAGATGCATGTCCCCTACCACCCGCTCCATGAGTTGCTGAAACGTGGCTGGAGCTCCAGATACTCCCTGGGGCATGCGATTGAATTGGTAAAACCCTAAGGGGCAGATGAATGCTGTCTTCTCCCGGTCCTCTGGTGCCATGAGCACTTGATAGTATCCACTGCGGAGGTCAAGGACAGAGAACCAGCAGCTACCATTCAGGCTATCCAAGGCATCATCCACCCGAGGCATTGTGTATTGGTCAGGGATCGTCCGCCGGTTCAGAGTGCGATAGTCGACGCACATGCGCACCTTTCCACTTTTCTTTTGTACTACAACGATCGGCGATGCATATGGGCTCCTGGATTCCTCAATGATACCTGCTTGAGCCAGTTCCTGTAGGTGCTGCCTCACATCTTCAATATCAGCGGGGGCTAATCGTCTTGACCTCTCTCGAAAAGGCCTACCATCGTGCATTTGGATATGGTGTTCCACATCATGCGCACACCCAACATCCCACTCATGCATAGAGAAAACAGCCTTCCTCTTGACTAACTCCTCACACAGGCGGTCCTTCCACTCAGCAGGAATGGGGGAGTCCCCAAACTGGAAACTATCCTTCCCAAAGGGTCTAGCCTTGGTCTCCTCTTGGGATGGGGGGCCCCTCACTCGCTGGTATGCGGCTTTACATAAAGCGTGCATTGGCAGCTCCTGCAGATAGTTGTTCCCTGCCATCTCACGGCATTTCCACACCAATCTCTGGAACAGGTTTGCATTTGTCCCTAGGATTAAAGGTGTATACTCTCTTCCCTTTGGATCTGGGCAGACCAGTGCCAATGTTTCTATTTCCTGGCTTACCCCCGCAACCTCCTTTGGAAACTGGACATTCAACAGGATATATCCCTGATAGGGGCAGGAGTCACAGCCAATTCCCCAGACTGTCAGACCAGACAGGGGACGCAATGGTAAATGCTGCAAGTGTTCTTGGTAGTAAGATTCATAAAGTATGGTGACCTGTGATCCGCTGTCCAGCAATGCCTCACACAATCGTCCTTCTATACGAACAGGTACTATAGCCTGGGGGCCTACCAGCCCATTTGGGTAACCCCTCTTTGTGTTTTTTTCTTCGGAGCCTTGGAATTTCAGGGTCTTGGGTTGCTCCTTCCCCAAGCCCTGTTGGCGTTTCCCTGAAGCTCTCTAATGGTTTGCTGCAATCTCTGAGATACCCTTGCATGATCTGTCTTGTTTTGACAGTCTAAGGCATAGTGACCATCTCTCCCACAGTTGTAACAGAAACCTTGTCGCCGGCTATCACCCCTCCTACTACTCTTCCCTCTTGAGGATGGCACAGGATGACCCTGAGCCTTCATCATGGCCACTTCTCGGGTCAAATCTCTCAGTGCTGCTGCCACTGATGGGGCTTCTTCCATTTCTCCAAGCACTGTAGTGGTGTGACTCTCTGCCTTCTTCGGCTGCACTACTGCGTCCACTTGCAACAATCTCTCCTCCTCTTCACGTATCTCTCGAATGAGCTTGTGGAATGGGGGTGGGTTTTGGGCCCGCTCCCTCAGCTGCAGTTGCCACAACATCAGCCCATCTTGTCGGGTGCCCCGAAGGATCTGGTCCAACCTAGCGGAATCAATGCGCTGGATGGGGATGCCATCCTTCCGCACTACCTGCTGGAGCAAATCCTCTAGTCTCCTGATGAAATCCGACAATCGTTCGTGGGGCTCCTGATAGGTATGGTGGAAACGATAATATAGGTCTTCACTGCTATCAGTAGCACCATAGACACTCTCAAGAGCGGTTAAATAGTCTTGCACTGTGGCGGCTGGTTGGGAGTCTTTCAGGGCTCAGACAATTCACATGGCAGGTCCCCTCAGACTCTCAAGCACATGTTTCTGCTTCTCCGCATCAGAGCATTCCCACTCTCGGACAAGTGGCACTGTAACATCTCTCCAGGTCTCATAATCATCCTCCCCTGAGGGTACAGGTGACATCCCCGAAAAAGAACGTAACCGCTTGTATGGAGCACTTTCATATGCTGGCTTCAATGCATCTTTGAGAGCGTTTCCCAGCTCTTTGGACCATCCCACCAGGCTGGGTGCTGCGGGTGTGGGAGCCCCTCCTAATGCCAAAATTAATTCCTCTCTTGTCCGCTTCTCATCCACCATCAGAGCTTGCAATTTCTGCGCTAAAGAATCCATCTCAAGTGACTCGGGCACACTAGTAGGGGACTGCTCTGCCTCCAGAATTGTCCAGGGGATACCTCCTACTTGCACCTCTTTGGGCACTTTATCAAGATCTGCTTCCTTGGAGTGAGCACATAGTGCTACCATGCCCTTCACTTCGCGGTTGTAAATACAGGTGTGGACCTTCACTTTCCCTAGTATTACAGCTGCATCCTGGCTCTCCTATATTTCATTTGGTTTCATCTCTTCTGGGAACCCTGCCACCAGCACAGCTTTGGTTACTGGGATTCGTGCCCCTCGGCACAGGTCTTCTAGTAATCCCCTCTCCATATATATATATATATATATTTAAACTGAGATGAAAGTCACTCAGGAGTTTCTTTGCTCTGTGAAGGAGAGCCCAGGGTGCGCAATGTAGGTGTGTGCGTGTGTGTACTGCAAAGTCCCCGTACGGGCCACCAAGTGTAACTTTAGCGCCCTCGTGGCCAAGATGGAGTCTGCTCTGCAGGCAACTCTGGCCAAGAGAGAGCGCGCACAGGAATGCAGCAGGGAAAGTCCCTTCCACCCCAGGGGCACCTGTTCCAAACCCCCCAGAGTGAACGCACACACCCACAGGAAAAGTACAATGGATATAAGAAAGGGAAATATTTATTTACAAAGGGATGAGAGAAGTAAAAACAACAAGGGGAGATATAGGGGGAGCAGTAAAACAGGGTTGCATCCAAACCAAGGCCCCACAGGCCCAGTGGTAGCACAGGCCGAAAGGGCAGACGCTGGGAAATGTGTCTGCACACAGAGTGCAGGAGTCCCGAGCAAAGTTCCCGTCCAGGGGTGAGTCTTGGGTGCTCCTGGTCAATCTTCGGCACCAGTGAACTTTCCCCAACAAACCCCTCCAGTGCCCTCTTCTGCCGCTCTCTGCAAAGCCACCCAGAGCGACCCCCTCCCCACTTAACTAGCTACAGCCTCCCTCCTTGTTCCCAGTGCAGAGTCACAAGCCCCAGTGCTCCCAGCCCCATGCAGCTCTGGGCAGCAGTGATACAGATCCTGGGTCCAGCTCCAGCCTGTCCTCCTCGGGCGATACCCCTCTGGCACAGTGCTCCTCCTGGCTCCTGTCCTGGGGTGTCCCCGATCAGCTGCCCTCTCCTTCTCGGGCTTCAGGCAGGTTCTCTTCCCTTCTCCTCTGAGGGCCTGCAGCCTGCAGTCTCCCTTCTCTCTCTCCAGCTCCAGCTCCACCCGCTGGAGTTTCCCTCCTTTTTCTCACTGCTTCCCCTCCCCCATTAGGAAAAAGATTTAAAGGGGCCATGCTCTCCAAACCCCAAAGGGGTTACATGTAGATTTCTAGGTGTGCCTGTCAATGGGATTAATCCCAACTCCCTAAGTGCATGGGAAGGCTCTGAATCCAGAGACCTTCGGATGAACCCCAGTAGTTCTCAAGTTGCGTCTATACCAGAGCTGGGCAAACTACGGCCCGCGGGACTATCCTTCCCGGCCCCTGAGCTCCCGGCTGGGGAGGCTAGCCCCCGGCCCCTCCCCCGTTGTCCCCCTTCCCCTGCAGCCTCAGCTCACCGTGCCACCAGCGCTCTGGCCGTCGCCAGGCTGCGAGTCCTGCTGCTCTGAGCAGCATGGTAAGGGGGCAGGGAGTGGGGGGTTCAATAAGGGACAGGGGGTCCTGGGAGGCAGTCAGGGGACAGGTAGTAGGGGGGGGTTGGATAGGGGTTGGGTCCTGAGAGGTGGTTGGGGCGGGGGTCCCCGGAGGGGGCGGTCAGTGGACAAGGAGCAGGAGGGGTGGGATGGGTCGGAGGTTCTGAGGGGGGTGGGAAGTGGGAGGGTGCAGATAGGGGGCGGGGGCCAGGCTATTTAGGGGGGCACAGCCTTCCCTATTCGGCCCCCCATACAGTTTCGCAACACCGATGTGGCCCTCGGGCCAAAAAGTTTGCCCACCCCTGGTCTAGACTATGAACCGCCAACAGTACTTGGAGTGACAGCCTGTCAGAAAGATCTGAAATACTAACGCCCTAAAAAGTCCTCCTCATTCCCGAGCCAATTACTCCTCGCCAGCCACCCGGGGGCCCTCGGAGAAGAGAAAGCCCTGACACCTTCCTTCTAAACTCCCTGCACATCCGTCCAATTCATGTTCACCTCAGAGACCAGGACGTTGGTGGACCTGCTGGGGAAGCTATTTCCAAAGCTGGGGGATCCCCCATTGAAGATTCCCTGATCCCAGGCCCAGCCCTTTTAAAAGAGAGGCTCTCCAGCTCCAGTGTCTCTGATGCCCTAAGTTCTTCGGGCCCTGCCTGCTGGAGAAACCCTCTCTCCGTGTGCTCTATTTCTGCAGCTGGGGTCATCAGAGACACCGGAGCTGGAGAGCCCCTCTCAAAAAGGCTGGCAAGGTGTTCCCCTCCACCCCTGAATCCTCCTGCCTCTTAAAACAGGGAACCTTACAAGTTGCAGAAGGGAGCCTGATTTGGACTGACCACAATTTTACCCACCCCTAACTCTACTGGCCAGATTCTCTACTTCCCTGCGCCTTATGCAGAGTGGGTGTGAGGTGCCGCCATAAGAACCGCCATGCTGGGTCAGACCAGAGGTCCATCCAGCCCAGTATCCTGTCTACCGAATGGCCAATGCCAGGTGCCCCAGAGGGAGTGAACCTAACAGGTAAGGATCAAGTAATCTCTCTCCTGCCATCCATCTCTACCCTTTGACAAACAGAGGCTAGGGACACCATTCCTTACCCATCCTATCTAATAGCAATTAATGGACTTAACTCCATGTTTCTAGTTCTCTTTTAGTTCATTCTGTTAGCTCCGCTCCAACACACACAGACATTCTGTACGCCTCTGCCCTCTCTCTGCACCCAGATCACCCCCAGTCATTGCTGGTCAGACGTTGCTCCTTCACTCCCCTTGACACGTTTGCAACTCTACTGCTGCACGTTAACTATACGCAGCTCTAGTGCTCATTGTATCACTCGCTTGTCCTCATTATCGTGTAAAGTATTGGCCCCTTGCAGAGCTAGAACGTCACAGATATGTTACCCTGTAGTCATGTCAGGGAGCCTGGCACATTGCACAATCAGATACCCGATTTGTTACAGATCCGTAGGCCTAGATGCCAGGGGTCCAAGGCAGACCTGGCTGATGTTGAGGCTTGGCATGGGGAAGGATGCTGCTATTCAAGAAATGCTCAGACATCTGAATCCAAAAAGTGCATGATTTCTGCCCGACCACGTCACCTCCTCTGAGACCCCAGAGCTCCTTGCCCAACAGTGCTGGGACCACCCATTAACCCATGATGTCGCTGTGGAGGAAGTGAGATTTGCCTGGTGTCCCATAATCCTTCCTATAGCGGGAGCTCTCCCTGTGCTGCTTCTTCCTCTCTGCCCTCCTTGCACTATCGACATTTGGGCTTGGGCTGCAACCAGAGCTCTGGGACCCTCCCACCTTGCAGGATCCTACAGTCCAGGCTCCAGTCCGAGCATGAACATCTACACCACAATTAAGCAGCCCCTTAGCCTGAGCCCTGTGAGCCTGAGTCTGGTGGTGTCATAAACATACAGCTAAGGGTAGCCTAGGATTTCCTCCTTACCTGTAAGGGGTTAAGAAGCTCAAATATCCTGGCTGGCACCTAACCAAGAGGACCAATGAGAAAAGAAGATACTTTCAAATCTTGGGAGGGGGGAAGGTTTTGTTTGTGCTCTTTGTGTTTTTGTGTTCTCTCTTGGAAGTAAGAGGGATAGGGCAGAAATCCATCTCCTCCAACCCATCCTCTACCAAATCTCCAATATTACAACAAGAAAGTTAGGCATTGCAATTAGGTTTTCTTTTGTTTTGCTTGTAAATTTTCCCTGTACTACTAAAAGGGAGGTTTATTCCTGTTTTCTGTAGCTTGAATTTTCCCTATGTTAAGAAGGAGGTGTTATTACTGTTTTTCTGTAACTTTAAGGTTTTGTCCAGAGAGGGTGATCCTCTGAGTTTGGAAATTGAATACCCTGTAAAGTATTTACCATCCTGATTTTACAGAGGTGATTTTTACCTTTCTTTTTTAATAAAATCCTTCTTTTAAGAAACTGACTGATTTTTCCATTGTTCTAAGACCTAGGAGTTTGGGGGTCTTTGATCACGTTGTAACCAATTGGTTAGGAGATTAATCTCAAGCCTCCCCAGGAAAGGGGGTGTAAGGGCCTGAGGGGATATTTTGGGGGGAAGGGGAACTCCAAGTGTTCCTTTTCCCTGGTTCTTGTTTAAATCACTTGGTGGTGGCAGAATCTACTTAAACCTAAGCTGGTAGAAATAAGCTTAGGGGGTCTTTCATGCAGTCCCCACGACTGTACCCTAGAGTTCAGAGTGGGGAGGGAACCCTGACAGCTGGAATGGGCCAGCCACAGGTATCTACTGATACTGCCAAGAATGACCTTGAGCGTATTACTGCAGACTACGTGGCTCTGGGAAGAAGGATAAAGGAGTTTGAGGCGCAAGTGGTGTTCTCGTCCATTCTCCCTGTGGCAGGAAAAGGCCGGGGTAGAGACCGTCGAATCGTGGAAGTCAACGAATGGCTACGCAGATGGTGTCGGAGAGAAGGGTTTGGATTCTTTGACCATGGGATGGTGTTCCAAGAAGAAGGAGTGCTAGGCAGAGATGGGCTCCACCTGACGAAGAGAGGGAAGAGCATCTTTGGAAGCAGGCTGGCTAACCTAGTGAGGAGGGCTTTAAACTAGGTTCACCGGGGGAAGGAGACCAAAGCCCCGAGGTAAGTGGGGAAGTGGGATACCGGGAGGAAGCACAAGTAGGTGAGTGCAAGAGGGGAGGGCTCCTGCCCCACACTGGGACAGCAGGACGATCGGTGAGTTATCTTAAATGCCTATACACAAATGCAAGAAGCCTGGGGAACAAGCAGGGAGAACTGGAAGTCCTGGCACAGTCAAGGAATTATGATGTAATTGGAATAACAGAGACTTGGTGGGATAACTCACATGATTGGAGTACTGTCATGGATGGATATAAACTGTTCAGGAAGGATAGGCAGGGCAGAAAAGGTGGGGGAGTTGCGTTGTATGTAAGAGAGCAGTATGACTGCTCAGAGCTCCAGTATGAAACTGCAGAAAAACCTGAGAGTCTCTGGATTAAATTTAGAAGTGGGAGCAACAAGGGTAATGTCGTGGTGGGAGTCTGCTACAGACCACCAGACCAGGGGGATGAGGTGGACGAGGCTTTCTTCCAGCAACTAACAGAAGTTACTAGATCACAGGCCCTGGTTCTCATGGGTGACTTTAATCACCCCGATATCTGCTGGGAGAGCAATACAGCAGTCCACAGACAATCCAGGAAGTTTTTGGAAAGTGTAGGGGACAATTTCCTGGTGCAAGTGCTGGAGGAACCAACTAGGGGAAAAGCTCTTCTTGACCTGCTGCTCACAAACAGGGAGGAAATAGTAGAGGAAGCAATAGTGGATGGGAACCTGGGAGGCAGTGACCATGAGATGGTTGAGTTCAGGATCCTGACACAAGGAAGAAAGGAGAGCAGTAGAACAGAGACCCTGGACTTCAGAAAAGCAGACTTTGACTCCCTCAGGGAACTGATGGGCAAGGTCCCCTGGGAGAATAACATGACGGGGAAAGGAGTCGAGGAAAGCTGGCTGTATTTTAAAGAATCCTTATTGAGGTTGCAGGAACATCCCATCCCGATGTGTAGAAAGAAAAGTAAATATGGCAGGCCACCAGCTTGGCTTAACAGTGAAATCCTTGCTCGTCTTAAACACAAAAAAGCAGCTTACAAGAAGTGGAAGATTGGACAAATGACCAGGGAGGAGTATATAAATATTGTTCAGGCATGCAGGAGTGAAATTAGGAAGGCCAAATCACACTTGGAGTTGCAGCTAGCTGGAGATGTTAGGAGTAACAAGAAGGGTTTCTTCAGGTATGTGAGCAACAAGAAGAAAGTCAAGGAAAGTGTGGGCCCCTTGCTGAATGAGGGAGGGAACCTAGTGACAGAGGATGTGGAGAAAGCTAGTGTACTCAATGCTTTTTTTGCCTCTGTCGTCACAGACAAGGTCAGCTCCCAGGCGGCAGCACTCCGCAGCACGGTATGGGGAGGAGGTGACCAGCCCTCTGTGGAGAAAGAAGTAGTTCGGGACTATTTAGAAAAGCTGGACGAGCACAAGTCCATGGGGCCGGATGCACTGCATCCGAGGGTGCTAAAGGAGTTGGCCGATGTGATTGCAGAGCCATTGGCCATTATCTTTGACAAATCATGGCAATCGGGGGAGGTCCCGGATGACTGGAAAAAAGCTAATGTAGTGCCCATCTTTAAAAAAGGGAAGAAGGAAGATCCGGGGAACTACAGGCCAGTCAGTCTCACCTCAGTCCCTGGAAAAATCATGGAACAGGTCCTCAAGGAATCAATTCTGAACCACTTAAAGGAGGGGAAAGTGAGCAGGAACAGTCAGCATGGATTCACCAAGGGCAAGTCATGCCTGACTAACCTAATTGCCTTCTATGATGAGATAACTGGCTCTGTGGATGAGGGGAAAGCAGTGGATGTGCTATTTCTTGACTTTAGCAAAGCTTTTGATACAGTCTCCCACAATGTTCTTGCCAGCAAGTTAAGGAAGTATGGGCTGGATGAATGGACGGTAAGGTGGATAGAAAACTGACTGGATGGCTCCATGTCTAGTTGGCAGCCGGTATCAAGTGGAGTGCCCCAAGGGTCGGTGCTGGGGCCGGTTTTGTTCAATATCTTCATCAACGATCTGGAGGATGGTGTGGACTGCACCCTTAGCAAGTTTGCAGATGACACTAAACTGGGAGGAGTGGTTGATATGCTGGAGGGTAGGGACAGGATACAGAGGGACCTAGACAAATTAGAGGATTGGGCCAAAAGAAATCTGATGAGGTTCAACAAGGACAAGTGCAGAGTCCTGCACTTAGGACGGAAGAATCCCATGCACTGCTACAGACTAGGGACCGAATGGCTGGGCAGCAGTTCTGCAGAAAAGGACCTAGGGGTTACGGTGGACGAAAAGCTGAATATGAGTCAACAGTGTGCCCTTGTTGCCAAGAAGGCTAACGGCATTTTGGGCTGTATAAGTAGGGGCATTTCCAGCAGATCGAGGGACGTGATTATTCCCCTCTATTCGGCACTGGTGAGGCCTCATTTGGAGTACTGTGTCCAGTTTTGGGCCCCACACTACAAGAAGGATGTGGATACATTGAAAAGAGTCCAACGGAGGGCAACAAAAATGATTAGGGGGCTGGAGCACATGACTTATGAGGAGAGGCTGAGGGAACTGGGATTGTTTAGCCTGCAGAAGAGAAGAATGAGGGGGGATTTGATAGCTGCTTTCAACTACCTGAAAGGGGGTTCCAAAGAGGATGGATCTAGACTGTTCTCAGTGGTAGAAGATGACAGAACAAGGAGTAATGGTCTCAAGTTGCAGAGGGGGAGGTTTAGGTTGGATATTAGGGAAAACTTTTTCACTAGTAGGGTGGTGAAGCACTGGAATGGGTTACCTAGGGAGGTGGTGGAATCTCCTTCCTTAGAGGTTTTTAAGGTCAGGCTTGACAAAGCCCTGGCTGGGATGATCTAATTGGGTTTGGTCCTGCTTTGAGCAGGGGGTTGGACTAGATGACCTCCTGAGGTCCCTTCCAACCCTGAGATTCTATGATTCTATGATTCTATGATTCTATGATCTAATGGTAGTGTAGACATACCCTGCAAGGGTAATAAACTAAGTTCCCTCTAAGCTGGCCCCGGCCCAGGAGCTGCCCCAGTGGGGAGAGCTACCTCTCCCCTAGCCCCGGAGCTGCCACGGCGAGAGAGACCTGGGGGGAGTCCTCTCTCCCCGACGCAGCCCCGGGGCAGCCTGCACCCCAACCCCCTGATCCCCAGCCCCACCCCAGAGCCCACACCCCCAGCTAGAGCCTTCACCCCCTGCACCTCAACCCTCTGCCCTAGCCCTGAGCCCCCTCCCACACCCCAAACCCCTCACCCCCAACCCCACCTCAGAGCCCACACCCCCAGCCAGAGCCCTCACCCACCCCCGCACCTCAACCATCCGCCCTACCCCTGAGCCCCCTCCCACATCTCAAACCCCTCATCCCCAGCCACACCCCAAAGCCCTCACCTCTGCACCCCAACCCTCTGCCTGAGCCCTGCCCACACCCCAAGCCCCTCATCCCCGGCCCCACCCCAGAGCCCACACCCCAGCCAGAGCCCTAACCCCCCCCCTCACCTCAACCCTCTGCCTGAGCCCCTCCCACACCCCAAGCCCCTCATCACCGGCCCCACCCCAGATCCCACACATGCAGCTGGAGCCTGCTCCAGCCCAGAGCCCACTCCTGCACTCCAAACCCCTCGGCCCCACCCCTGCCACACATCACCTCCCTACTGGTGACAGAACAAAATTAATTCCGCACATGGACGTAAATGATTAGAGGGAACATTGGTACTAACTGGCTGCGGCTCTTCAGCACCTGTCTTCAGGGAGGTTCCCAGTGTCCCCTGCCGCTCCGAATCTGCCCCAGGCTTGTCCCGAAGAGGCAGCCAGAAGCCAATATCTAGGGCTGGGTGAATAATGGATCGTTTGGTTTGCTGGCAAATCCAAAAAAGCAGAGAAACAAAAATATTGTTTTGGGTCAAACCAAAACCAATTTTTACAAAAATATTAGAAATTCGAAAAAAATCTATTTCAGGTCAAATGAAATGTTTGCTTTGATCGGAAACAAAATGTTCTGATTCTGAGCAGCTTTAAATGGTTTGGAAGGTTTAAAAATAATAAAATGATGGGAAATTTCCAAACAAAAGTTGTTTCGAACAAAAATATTTAAACATTTTGATTTTTTCAGGTTTCTCTAGAAACCAGCACAAATTCGCAAGCTCGTTTGGTGTTATCGAATTTCCAACTTCACCCAGCTTCACCCAGCTCTGCTGGTATTCCCAGCCAGTCCCACAACGCCCATATAACAGCAATGGGGCAAAAAAGGTTTCTGCATTGCTACTTTATCACTACCTGGTGCTAAAAGAGGCACCTTGACTACTTCACAGCAGCCCATAGGTAGGAGATCTGGGAGGTTCCTTAGCTGTTTCCACAGAGCAATTACTAAAACATGAGTTGATCCCCAATGCCTGCTCCTCTGTGCCTGTGGAGGGGAGGCCCCTGGCCAGCAACTGGAACAAGAGAAGAATCTGTCAACAGGAGTGAGTGATGGCTGGGGCAGAGTTGGGAGAATGGGGGAAAGAGGAGAACTGGTGGAGAGAGGCTGAGGGGCTGGAGAAGGAAGAAGAACCGGGAGGCAGGTTAGAAGAGAGGATCGATGGGGGAAGGGGAGTGACAGACCAAAAAATGGAGTGAACAATACAAGGTGTGTGGAAAAGAAAAGCCAGTTGAAGGACAGAATGGATGGGGAACAGCATGGGGTAATGGCCCTAGGCAGGGGAAAAGCTGGGACTTCATATGCACCCACTCTGATTTCTTGGTTACATGATGACCCAGGTTGTTCCCATGGTCTTCACTCAGAGCCGTGTCCTGGCGCTCCCAGGCATTACTAACTGCCAGCCACAGGGTCAGCTTCTGCTTTCTATTAAGCTCACATACTCCCATTCAAATGAATGGGATTGCATGTGGGTGACAGCAGAATCTGTGCCATAGGGCTGTGGGTGTTCTCGGTGTCAGGGCTCTGTCTGATGGGGCAATGCAGCATTTGTGCCTGTGTTTTCACTTAGGTTCCATAATGCTTGCTTTTTTTTTTTTTTTTGCTTCCAGGAACTAAAAAATGTGGCTTCCAAGCACCCAAACGTTGTGATTCTGCAGCTAGGTATGTCCTCGGCACATCTCTCCTGCCAACCAGCACGCTTCAGACACTGCCTGGCCAGCTCTCCTTTAGCTGCTTTCTGATTCGCGCCTGGTTCTGCTCCCTTTAAATCAAAGAGGCATTCTGCCGCTGATTCCAGCATGGGAGCAGGACTGGATCATGCTCACCTTTGTGAGAACTGCAGTGAAAGAAGATGACAAACAAAATCTCAGCCAAGCCTAGCGTTGGCGGGAACAGTCAAGATTGACAATAATAGGGTAGAATATGCCTGAATGTTCCTTATACAACATACCCTAAGGTAGGGGTGAGGCTGTCATAGCAACAGAACTCATCTGCTAATACATGACCATACAATATACAAGGTGTTATTGAATAACGTGGTTACATATTATGGAATCGTTCAGCGGAGATTAGGTGGTTACAGTTTCCAGACCCATTCCAGTCTTAGTACAGTTTTCCCCACTCCCTTCTAACGTTCTCCAAAAATAAATTGCCCTTAGCCTGAAAATTCACAAAATTATTCTCCAATTTTTAGTCTGTTGTTCACCCTCACACGCATGCAGATTCTTTATTAGATTGTGACCCTGGTTTTAACAAATTCAGTTGAGAAAATACCTTTGGTTTAAATTGGTCTGCATTTTAAGAGCCCATTTAGAGTCAATGGGAGCCTGATTATGAAAGGTGCTGAGCACATGCATCTATCAATGACTTCAACCGGCCTTCTCAGCACTTCTGAAAACCAGGCTCAACGGTGTCTCAAGACAGGCACCCAAAATTAGTGGACACTTTTGACCAAGATCACATAGGAAGTCTACGGCAGATCTGGGATCTTGATCACCTGGTCCCTAAGCCAGTGTTTTAACCACAGGGCATATGGTCTAAGCTCCTAAATCCATAGTTAGGCACCTGAATAGACATGAACTACCGGCTTTCAGTGGTCGATCGGGCTACTAATATTCAGGTGCCAAAATATGGCTGTAGAAGCCTATCTTTAGGCACTCAGGTTTGACCATTTGTAGCATAAAACTGAAACACAAAAACACTTGGAAGTTCTCAGCTAAGGTTGGCCATGATTAACATTCATTAACTTAGAGTAAATTTGTAAATTAGCACAAAGCTAGCTCTGATAAAACAGCTTTAAGTTGACCAAAAGTGTCATTTATTGGCCAAAAGAGTCATTAGACATCGTTTCCACCTCTCTACTGAACCAATCACCATCGCGTCTTCAAGTTACGTAGTACAACATTAATGAGGGTAGGTGCAGCCATGAAAGCAGTCATTCCAAATTTTCCCTTTCCTTCCCAGAAGATCCTTCCTTTGTTTGCATCCAAACCCACATTTCTAAGTGTAAGTGGCACTATGTGAGTCTAACTTTGCACTTAAGATTGACTCAATAAACTCTTATTGCACTGAAATCTCCAGTTCAGTAACTTAGAGATGTTGCCAGGAAGGCACAGGTCTGGGCTGACTTGTTCTCAATTAAAAATGCCTGGAAATACTTAATGAACTTTTCACCCAAAACAGGAAATCCCTGACTGGATTTGTGCTCCCTGCCGTGACCTCAGGAATGGAGCACACGTTCTAACAGTGATGTGGTTAAAATTGGGCTGCAGGTTGTGAGCGGTCCATCAGAGTTCGGAGTGAGCCAGGCCTCTGCTCAACATATTAGCTGAATTCTCTGTCAGCTGTCTCTAGAGACAGGCTTTTAACCAGGCTACCATAACTGTGGCTGTATTTATTTCATATAGTATCAGGAATGGAGCCAAACCATGCTCATAACCAGTCCCGAATTCTCTCTCCAGAAGCTACAGACTCAGCGAGCATCAAGAGCGCTACAAAGAAAGCCGAGGCCCATCTGGGAGGAACTGGCCTAAGTTTGCTGATAAATAATGCTGGCATTATGCCACCAAGCACACTTGAGTCAGCCACTCCTGAAGATATGTTAAGCGTCTATAACACAAACGTTGTTGGGCCACTGTTAGTGACCCAGGTAAGAGTCCACCTTCGGCTGAGAATACTTAGGCAGGATTTTTGGTTTAAAGCAAAGAGAATTAGCTGAAGTGATCTAGTATTTCACCCCACCCTGCTTTAAAAGAAAGTGGCCCGTTTGTTAGTATTAGACTAGATTTCTCTGTGTTCTGGTCAAGCCCCGAGGTTCCGCTCAGGATCAGAGCTCTATTGTTCTCAGTGCTGTACAAACACAGAGGTTGGGGGCAGTTGTCAGGGAGCTGTTCAGAGGACAGACAGACACAGACTCTGCAGAAGGGTCTGAAGCGGTTGAGCCTTCCTAAGGCTGCCCCTGAACGCTTAGGTAATACAGACCTGCCCATAGACCTGGTGTGTTAAACACCCTCTGTTACACTTTGCCATGTTCCTGCTGCAAAAGTGAAACTCTCCTTCCTTTTCAGAAGGTTCTTTTGGATCACTGTATTCACCACTGCTTCCTGAAGGGAAGACTTGCTGATACAACTGGGTGAATTGCGGATTTCTTGGTTCGTTGGCAATTTTGAAAAGTTAAAAAAGTCATTCTGGAGCAGAACAAAAATGATAATTTTTGGCAAATTACAAAGTAAAAACTAATACTAATTATTATTATTATTACTTCTTCAGCATTTGGTCAAACAAAACAGTTCAATTTTGAACATTTAAAAATATTTTTGGATTTCTTAAAGAGAAAATGAAAGGAAATTTGAACCAAAATGTCATTTTGAAATGAAAAATTAAAATGTTTCAATTTTTTCAGAAACTTTGCATTTTTTCCCCCAAAAAGCCAATTCTGTGAAATCGACGTGAATTAATGAAATATTGCGGTGTCACTGAATCTGCATTTATCACTGAAACAAGTTTTGGTCAAAAACTTTTACTCAGTTCTGCTTACAAGTGCCAAACCAGACCCGCTCTGAGAGCTGGGGAAATCTCAGGATTCCACCCTGGGGAGGTAACAGCACGGGGTGTAACACCTGATGGGGGCACTCAGAGACCAGGTGCAGCTGCCCTGGTAACACGGACACGCTCCGTTCACTATAAGGGAGTGACACAAGCCTAACAGAGAAGAGAATTTAGTGCACCTACTTTTTATGCCATTGGTGGTCCAGACATTGCAAGCCCCATCTAGATGCTTATTATTATTTATCAATTAGTAGTATTATTGCTTATACAGCATTGTAAATGGACCCGGCATTTTACAGCTGGCAACATGCAGAGCAGAATAGAATGCAGCTCTCACCCTAAAGAGTTTATAGTCAGAAGACACAAACAGGTTCAGGACAGACAGTGGCATTCTAGGGACATTCTAGGTGGTAGAAGGAACAGCGCAGGTGGTGATTGAGGACTAGCTTGAAGGCAGAGATGTTCAGGGATAGCTACTTGGGAAGCTGTTCCTAGCAAAAGAGATGCTGTGAAGGCAGGTGGGAAATGGGGAGTGGGAGGAGGAAGCAAAGGGGGAAGCCGGCTGGGGGGAGCACAGGAAGTGGGACTCAGGTGCAGGCAGATTTAGGTCTGAGAAGCAGGTAAGTTTGTTATCAAGGACAAAGTGACCCAGTGTCTCCCCAGGCATTCCTGCCCTTGCTGAAGAAGGCTGCCCAGGGAAGCAACCAGAAAGGGATGAGCTGCAGCAAGGCGGCCATTGTTAACATCTCCACTGTTCTGGGATCCATTGAGAAAACTCCTGAAACGTTCTCCTTTGTGCCAGTAGTCTCCTACCGCTGCAGTAAGGTATGGCTCCTCCGGGCTAACCACTCATGGGATAGTCACTGAATCTCATATTTCTCAGCCTGAAGATAATGAGTGAAGGTAATGACCATTCTGAAATAGTTACGTCCACGATGCCCCCAAATGAAGTGTATTTAACCTCCAATAGGAAAGGA
This sequence comes from Macrochelys suwanniensis, assembly GCA_033296515.1. Classification (NCBI taxonomy): domain Eukaryota; kingdom Metazoa; phylum Chordata; order Testudines; family Chelydridae; genus Macrochelys; species Macrochelys suwanniensis. The sequence continues at coordinate 247,392 of CM065787.1, read as the reverse complement.
GGGTCTTTGTCCACCTCTCGTGACTGGTCCATATAACAGAATTAATTAATTCTGTTAATTTTAACAATCTGGAGGATGGTGTGGACTACACCCTCGGCAAGTTTGCAGATGACACTAAACTGGGAGGAGTGGTTGATACGCTGGAGGGTAGGGATAGGATACAGAGGGACCTAGACAAATTAGAGGATTGGGCCAAAAGGAATCTGATGAGGTTCAACAAGGACAAGTGCGGAGTCCTGCACTTAGGACGGAAGAATCCCATGCACTGCTACAGACTAGGGACCGAATGGCTGGGCAGCGGTTCTGCAGAAAAGGACGTAGGGGTTACAGTGGACGAGACGCTGGACATGAGTTAACTGTGTGCCATTGTTGCCAAGAAGGCTAACAGCATTTTGCGTTGTATAAGTAGGCGCATTGCCAGCAACTCGAGGGACGTGATTATTCCCCTCTATTTGGCACTGGTGAGGCCTCATCTGGAGTACTGTGTCCAGTTTTGGGCCCACACTACAAGAAGGACGTGAAAAAATTGGAAAGTGTCCAGCGGAGGGCAACAAAAATGATTAGGGGGCTGGAGCACATGACTTATGAGGAGAGGCTGAGGGAACTGGGATTGTTTAGCCTGCAGAAGAGAAGAGTGAGGGGGGATTTGATAGCTGCTTCCAACTACCGAAAGGGGGTTGCAAAGAGGATGGATCTAGACTGTTCTCAGTGGTACCAGATGATAGAACAAGGAGTAATTGTCTCAAGTTGCAGTGTGGGAGGTTTAGGTTGGATAATAGGAAAAACTTTTTCACTAGTAGGGTGGTGAAGCACTGGAATGGGTTACCTAGGGAGGTGGTGGACTCTCCATCCTTGGAGGTTTTTCAGGCCCGGCTTGACAAAGCCCTGGCTGGGATGATTTAGTTGGGGATTGGTCCTGCTTTGAGCTGGGGGTTGAACTAGAACCTCCTGAGGTCTCATCCATCCCTACTAGTCTATGATTCTGTGAATAACCTTCCCTGCAACACCCAGTGAGGGAAGAAGCAGAGGGGGGCAAAAAACTCCTGGACCTTCTCCCGCTCCAGTTCCGGGACAGGGGCATGAAGAACCCCAGGGGCTGTAGATGGAGCAGTGGTGAGATGGGGAGCAGAACTGATATCAAGCTTGGGGGGCAGAATTAATTGCTTTACAGAGATGGGCGTGATGATAGACTCCCCCACACACACTTTTTTCAGACTGCTATAAGCACTGGCTGCGAGTGCATAGTTATCTATTTCACTCTGGGATGGGATGTAAAGTATTGCCCCTTTTCCTTGGCAGCATAACAGGAACCGTCCCCAGCCAGTTATAAGCCACCATACCTGCCAGACTCTTTCTGAAGCGAGATGGATGTGGAGCTACAAAGGTGTTGGAAGCTTCATATACTTTCCCTGAGAAGTTTGCTGCTCTCACAGGTTCCACCACACTTGGCTCCAATGCTGCTAAGTCTCTTGATCTTACAATCTCCTATTGCCTCCACCCCACAGCTTGTCAATGCCCATGTGCGTTGAGCTCCCGATGGGCATGTTCTCACCACGCGTCCAGTGGCTGTCTTGATGGAATTTCTTTTTGCATATGCACGCTGCTGCTCTCTCCAACAGCCCAAGCTTTGTTTTAAGACCAATATTTTTCAGCCACCCTATTGCTCCCCTGAAGGGGGGAGGGATAGCTCAATGGTTTGCTAAACCCAGCGTTGTGAGTTCAATCCTTGAGGGGGCCATTTAGGGATCTGGGGCAAAAATTGGGGATTGGTCCTGCTTTGAGCAGGGGGTTGGACTAGATGACCTCCTAAGGTCCCTTCCAACCCTGATATTCTATAAGGTGCTGAGCAAACCCTGCAAATGGTTAATCCTGGGGGAATTCTGCGCCTAAAAAGTCTATGCCAAAAATTTTAAAATTATGCACAAAATATTTTACAATTCTGCATTTTATTTATCAAAATAACACAATATAATCACTCCAGTTTCAATTATTTTTGTAATTTATTTCAAAATACCTGTCAACAAGTATGTCGACACTATAGACAACAGCAAAAAAGATTCTCCCGGGGGCAGAGAGTTAAAGAAACCCATATGACAACCCAGTTCCAGTTGAGGGGTTCTGGAGGGGGCTGTGTGGGGCCCCCAGAGCCCAGACACTTGCACTCACATCCCCCCAAAGCCCAGCTGTGGGGAACCCCCAGCCCAGATACCCCTGTCCTGCTAGAGCCCAGCTGGGGGGGCATCCCCCCCGTCCCAGACACCAGCACCCCCAGATCCTTTATTCCCCCAGCTTATTTACTGTTCTGCAAGGGGACGTGGTGTGGTGCAGCCCTGACCTTCCTTGACCTTTTCCAGAGCTGGTTGGGACTCCCAGGCCCTCTCCTGTCCTCCGGAGAATGAGTATCAGGCAGAGCCTGCAGCTCCAGCCCAGCCAGGCTGGGCGCTCCAGCTCCTCTCACTGTGAGCTGGACTCTGCAGAGTCCAGCGGCCCCTAGTGGTGGCCAGCAGGTCTGCAGCCCCAATTTTGCGAGGGAAACAGGGAATTCTGCGAAATTCTGCATCGCGCAGTGGTGCAGCAGAATTCCCCCAGGAGTAAAATGATGAGCATAATGTAGGTGCACGCAAAAGCTCAGGAGCCTGACTTAGGCACCTGGACATCCCAGCGCAGGTGCCTGCAGATGGCTGATGTGTACAGCATTGTGAGATCCTTCAAGGATCATCTTCACTGAGAAACAGGATCTTTATTTCCACTACTCTGCTGAACAGGCTAGAATTCCACTCCCTCCAGGCTCCCATGGAAACATCCCTCTTACCACTGTGGCCTCTCTCTCCGTGATCTGACCCACCTCCCATCGAAGTGTAAGCGGGGGCATGGTCCCACTATTGTGGGGAACTTTCCTGGCTTATACACTACGCCATTGGAATTTGCTAGTCAAAGGATCTGAGTCCTCGCTCTCACTCTCTTTATCCAGAAGCCTGCTTGCTCTCGTGGACTCCCCTTCTACTCTCGGCTGTGGCAGAGTCCTTGTAACCCTGACAAGGCTGGGCCCATGATTCTTGGGGCTCCTCCCCCAATCTGGTTGTCGTACTTAGGACGGGGCTCGGGTGTCCCCACTCTGGGGTACTCTTTCTGCTCTGGACGCTTCCCTGACCCACTGATTATCACATATAGTTCAAAGCAAACACCAGTCATTAAACAGCAAGTCATTAAAAATAAGGAGAAACTGGGAAAGGTGAAAGGAAAAGCCATCAGCCCGCCCTGCAGCATGGGGGGACCCCAACCAGCTGTGGCTGGAATGTAAGGGACGTGCACGGTCTGTTCCTCACACGTCCCAGGCCCCTGCCCAGGTCGTGGCTGAGCTGCAGGGATGTTGCGGGTCAGACACTCACTCTGGTGATGGCCACACGCCCTCAGGCTCTAGGTGGCAGGGCCCTTCCCCCCCAGCGTCGCCCCCCCCGTGGTGGTTACGATCCCCCTCCCAGTGTGGCCCGCAAGGCCTCTTGACTGGTGGGGTCTCCCTGTGCTGGGCCCTATGCCCAGGGACCCCCTCACTCTGCCCAGCTGCTCCCCGCACCTGGCTCCAGACGGCCCCAGCCCCAGCTCCACTGCCTCCAGCGCAGCTCTGACTCCAGCTCTCCTTAGCTTGGCCCGGCTCTCACCCAGCAGCTCCAGCTCACACAGAGGACGGGACCCCCTGCCTCATGACTCCCTCATTGGCCTGGCTGACCTGTCACTCAGGATGACCTGAAGCCTTGGCCTCAGTCAGTCAGTCTCGGGGTCCTGATTTGTCATCGGCCTTTTCCCTTTCTTTTAGTACTGGGAGATGGCCAACCACAAAACCCCACTGAGTGTCAGTAAGGGGCCAACAGTTCCCTTACAGAAGGCTCCTTCCTCTCATCTTCCCTCAGCTGCCTTTCCCTTGCCCCAGCATCTTCTTCCCCCTGCCACTGCAGCACTTCCCCCCTCCCTCCACCCCAGCTGAATCCCTAAGTTCCTGGCTATTCAGGCAGTGAATGTTCAACGTTCCCAGATGCAGCATCCCACACGTGCGAATGAGCCAGGTTTGGTGGGTTGTGCCGGGGGGGTGCTGTGGCTCTGTGCCTGGCGAGTGCTCTGGTTTTGCTTCAGCTCACCATGTGGTTCGCCTCCAGGCGGCGCTGCACATGCTCACGAAGTGCCAGTCAATGGCCTACAAGCAAGACAGGATCCTGTGCACTGCGCTGCACCCGGGCTGGGTGAGAACCGAGCTGGGACACTTTCAACCTAACGTGCAGGTAACGATGGCTCCCAGCAGAGAGATTGTCTGGGGAAAGGTGGAGATGCACCAGAATTTCCTTTTTCTCAGAGATCCTTCTTCTGCCTCTACTGAGATATGTGTGTTGGCAGGGAAAACGAACTAGAGCCAGGTACTTAATACAGCCATAATTCAATGATTTGCTCAGGAGAAAAATGGAACATTCACAGAGGCTCCACCAGCCTTCAGGCCACATCATTCATGAAATAAAATGAAGGACTTTCAGCAAAAACAGGCTTCTGATACTACAGAGCGGGCTGTGGAGAAAGCCTTCTGCAGCACACACAACTGAGCCTCATCGACCCCAGTGATAGTTAGGAAATACAGGACCAGCGCATCTCCCCCAGAGTTAAGCAACAACATGAGGGCCAGTGTATCCCAACTGCTGGTGTTTCTATGGCTGTAGTCCTGCTCTGGACGGGATTATAAGACAGGAAGCTAAAAAGGCCAATTGCCAGCGCACACTGGTGCGCTCACCTTTGTTAGCACTGGGGAAGCTGAACTGGTCCTAGTGCATGTCCCAAAATGGGATTGTGTAGATGCAGCCTCTGAGTCATCCTCAGTCTTGAAATCAGTTTTCAGTGTAGTAGCCGTGTTAGTCTGTGTCAGCAAAAAGAAAATAAGAACAGAATACTTGTGGCACCTTAGAGACTAACAAATTTATTTCAGCATAAGCTTTCGTGGACTATAGTCCGCTTTGTCGGAAGCATAGAATGGAACATACAGTGGGACGATATTTATACATTGTGACAGACCCAGACAAGAGGGGTACAGAAGTCTGATAGAAGGCAAATATACTGGCCATTGGATGAATAGTTTTCTGTTCCCTGAGTGACCAGAGCAGGGGCTGCACTAGAACAAGCAGGAACTTTCTGGAACCAATTTAAGGCAAGCAGGCTAATTAGGACACCTGGAGCCAATTAAGAAGAACCTGCTAGAATCAATTAAGACAGGCAGGCTAATCAGGGCACCTGGGTTTAAAAAGGAGCTCCCTTCAGTTTGTGGGGTTGCGTGCGAGGAGCTGGGAGCAAGAGGCACACAAGGAGTTTTTTAGATAAAGGAAACGCAGTGGATCTAATCTACCTCGATTTCAGTAAGGCATTTGATACAGTACCACATGAGGAATTATCGGTTAAATTGGAAAAGATGGGGATCAATATGAAAATTGAGAGGTGGATAAGGAACTGGTTAAAGGGGAGACTACAGCGGGTCATACTGAAAGGTGAACTGTCAGGTTGGAGGGAGGTTACTAGTGGAGTTCCTCAAGGTTCAGTTTTGGGACCAATTTTATTTAATCTTTTTATTACTGACCTCGGCACCAAAAGTGGGAGTGTGCTAATAAAGTTTGCAGATGACACAAAGTTGGGAGGTATTGCCAATTCAGAAAAGGATCGGGATATCCTACAGGAAGATCTGGATGACCTTGTAAACTGGAGTAATAGTAATAGGATGAAATTTAATAGTGAGAAGTGTAAGGTTATGCATTTAGGGATTAATAACAAGAATTTTAGTTATAAGCTGGGGACGCATCAGTTGGAAGTAACGGAAGAGGAGAAGGACCTCGGAGTCCTGGTTGATCAGAGGATGACTATGAGTCGCCAATGTGATGTGGCCGTGAAAAAGGCTAATGCGGTCTTGGGATGCATTAGGCGAGGTATTTCTAGTAGAGATAAGGAGGTGTTAGTACCGTTATACAAGGCATTGGTAAGACCTCATTTGGAATACTGTGTGCAGTTCTGGTCTCCCATGTTTAAGAAGGATGAATTCAAACTGGAACAGGTACAAAGAAGGGCCACTAGGATGATCCGAGGAATGGAAAACCTGTCGTATGAAAGGAGACTCAAGGAGCTTGGTTTGTTTACCTTAACCAAAAGAAGGCTGAGGGGAGATATGATTGCTCTCTTTAAATATATCAGAGGGATAAATACCAGGGAGGGAGAGGAATTATTTCAGCTCAGTACCAACGTGGACACAAGAACAAATGGATATCAACTGGCCATCAGGAAGTTTAGACTTGAAATTAGACGAAGGTTTCTAACCATCAGAGGAGTGAAGTTCTGGAACAGCCTTCCAAGGGAAGCAGTGGAGGCAAAAGACCTAACTGGCTTCAAGATTAAGCTAGATACGTTTATGGAGGGGATGGTTTGCTGGGATAACATGATCTTAGTCAAAGGTCAATTAATTGCCATCAGTGGTAAAAAGGACCAATGGTCAATGATGGGATGTTAGAAGTTACTACAGAGAACTTTTTCCTGGGTGTCTGGCTGGTGAGTCTTGCCCACATGCTCGGGGTTCAGCTGATCGCCATATTTGGGGTCGGGAAGGAATTTTCCTCCAGGGTAGATTGGCAGAGGCCCTGGAGGTTTTTTGCCTTCCTCTGCAGCATGGGACACGGGTCACTTACCGGAGGCTTCTCTGCATCTTGAAGTCTTTAAACCATGATTTGAGGACTTCAATAGCTGAGACATAGGTGAGAGGATTATTCCAGGAGTGGGTGGGTGAGATTCTGTGGCCTGCATTGTGCAGGAGGTCAGACTAGATGATCATAATGGTCCCTTCTGACCTTAAAGTCTATGAGTCTATGAGCTGAGAGTGAGAAGAGTTGAAGGACTGAGGAGTACAAGCATCAGCAGACCATCAGGAGGAAGGTCCTGCAGTAAGCATAAAGAAGGTGTTGGGCGGAGGCCGTGGGGAAGTAGCCCAGGGAGTTGTAGCTGTCACGCAACTGTTACAGGAAACCCTATAGACAACTGCAATTCACAGGGCCCTGGGCTGGAACCCGGAGTAGAGGGCAGGCCCGGGTTCCCCCCAAACCTCCCAACTCCTGATCAGACACAGGAGGAATTTGACTGTGGGTTCTACCAGATGGGAAGATCAATGAGGCAATCAAAATCCGCCAATAAGCGCAGGACTCACCAAGGTAGAGGAGGAACTTTGTCACAACATTCAGAGAAACATGAAAAGGTGGAAGTAACCATACCATCTGTAAAAGGCTAATTAATTGAAAGGAACTTATCAGTAGGAAAGAAACTTTTGAAGTGATAATCAACATGGCCCATTACAGACAGTTGACACAAAGGTGTTAAGGGTATTTAACGGGGGGAGGGGAGAATAAATTCAATTAATGTAATGACTGAGCCATTCACAGTCTATATTCAGACCTAAGGTAATGGTATTTAGTTTGCATATTAATTCAAGTTCTGCAGCTTCTCGTTGGAGTCTGTCTTTGAAGTTTTTCTGTTGCAAAATTGCCACCTTTAAGACTGTTACTGAGTGATTAGAGAGGTTGAAGTGTTCACCTACTGGCTTTTGAATGTGATGATTCCTGATGTCAGATTTGTGTCCATTTATTCTTTTGTGTAGAGACTGTCCAGTTTGGCCAATGTACATGGCAGAGGGGCATTGCTGGCACATGATGGCATATATCACATTGGTAGATGTGCAGGTGAACGAGCCCCTGATGGTGTGGCTGATATGATTAGGTCCTATGATGGTGTCACTTGAGTAGATATGTGGACAGAGTTGGCATCGGGCTTTGTTGCAAGGATACGTTCCTGGGATAGTTTTTTTGTTGTATGGTGTGTGATTGCTGGTGAGTATTTGCTTCAGGTTGGGGGGCTGTCTGTAAGCGAGGACTGGTCTGTCTCCCAAGATCTGTTAGAATGAGGGATCATCTTTCAGGATAGGTTGTAGGTCTTTGATGATGCGCTGGAGAGGTTTTAGTTGGGGGCTGAAGGTGACGGCTAGTGGCGTTCTGTTATTTTCTTTGTTGGGCCTGTCCTGTAGTAGGTGACTTCTGGGTATTCTTCTGGCTCTGTCAATCTGTTTTTTCACTTCAGCAGGTGGGTATTGTAGTTTTAGGAATGCTTGATAGCGATCTTGTAGGTGTTTGTCTCTGTCTGAGGGATTGGAGCAAATGCGGTTGTATCTTAGAGCTTGGCTGTAGACAATGGATCGTGTGGTGTGTTCTGGAAGGAAGCTGGAGGCATGTAGGTAAGTATAGCGGTCAGTAGGTTTCCAGTATAGGGTGGTGTTTATGTGACCATCGCTTATTAGCACAGTAGTGTCTAGGAAGTGGACCGCTTGTGTGGACTGGTCTAGGCTGAGGTTGATGGTGGGATGGAAATTGTTGAAATCGTGGCGGAATTCCTCAAGGGTTTCTTTTCCGTGGGTCCAGATGATGAAGATGTCATCAATGTAGCGGAAGTAGAGTAGGGGCATTAGGGAACGAGAGCTAAGGAAGCGTTGTGCTAAGTCAGCCATAAAAACATTGGCATACTGTGGGGCCATGCGGGTACCCATAGCAGTGCCGCTGACTTGAAGGTATATATTGTCCCCAAATGTGAAATAGTTGTGGGTGAGGACAAAATCACAAAGTTCAGCAACCAGGTTAGCCGTGGCATTATCAGGGATACTGTTCCTGATGGATTGTAGTCCATCTTTGTGTGGAATGTTGGTGTAGAGGGCTTCTACATCCATAGTGGCCAGGATGGTGTTTTCTGGAAGATCATCGGTGGATTGTAGTTTCCTCAGGAAGTCAGTGGTGTCTCAAAGATAGCTGGGTGTGCTGGTAGCATAGGGCCTGAGGAGAGAGTCCACATAGCCAGACAATCCTGCTGTTAGGGTGCCGATGCTTGAGATGATGGGGCGTCCAGGATTTCCAGATTTATGGATCTTGGGTAGCAAATAGAATATCCCTGGTCGGGGTTCTAGGCACGTGTCTGTACAGATCTGTTCCTGTGCTTTTCCAGGAAGTTTCTGGAGCAGATGGTGTAGTTTCTTTTGGTACTCCTCAGTGGGATCAGAGGATAATGGCCTGTAGAATGTGGAGTTAGAGAGCTGCCTGACAGACTCTTGTTCATATTCCAACTTATTCATGATGACAACAGCACCTCCTTTGTCAGCCTTTTTGATTATGATGTCAGAGTTGTTCCTAAGGCTGTTGATGGCGTTGTGTTTAGCATGGCTGAGGTTATGGGGCAAGTGATGCTGCTTTTCTACAATTTCAGCCCATGCACGTCGACGGAAGCAATCTATGCAGAGGTCCAGGCTGTTGTTTCGACCTTCAGGAGGAGTCCACGCAGAATCCTTCTTTTTGTAGTTTTGGTAGGAAGGATTCTGTGGGTTAGTATGTTGTTCAGAGGTGTGTTGGAAATATTCTTTGAGTCAGAGACATCGAAAGTAGGATTCTAGGTCGCCACAGAACTGTATCATGTTCGTGGGTCTGGAGGGACAAAAGGAGAGGCCCCGAGATAGGACAGATTCTTCTGCTGGGCTGAGTATAGCTGGAAAGATTAACAATATTGTTGGGTGAGTTAAGGGAACTACTGGTGTGGTTCCTTGTGGCATGCAGCAGTTTAGATAGTTTAGTGTCCTTTTTCTTTTGTAAAGAAGCAAAGTTTGTGTTGTAAATGGCTTGTCTAGTTTATGTAAAGTCAATCCATGAACAAGTTTGTGTGGAAGGTTGGTTTTCCATGAGAGTAGCCAGTTTTGAGAGCTCAGTCTTAATCTTTCCCTGTTTGCTGTATAGGCTGTTGATCAGGTGGTTTCACAGTTTCTTTGAGAGTGTGTGGCACAATCTCTCAGCATAGTCTGTGTGATAAGTAGATTGTAAAGCATTTTTTACCTTTAGTCCTTTTGGTATGATGTCCATCTGTTTGCATTTGGAAAGGAAGATGATGTCTGTCTGTATCTGCGAGTTTTTTCATGAAGTTGATGGATTTCCACTCCATACGGCTAAATGCAGTGCCTTGCATAATGACAGGTTTCAGAGTAGTAGCCGTGTTAGTCTGTGTCAGCAAAAAGAAAATAAGAAAGGAATACTTGTGGCACCTTAGAGACTAACAAATGTATAAATATCGTCCCACTGTATGTTCCATTCTGTGCATCCGAAGAAGCGGACTATAGTCTACGAAAGCTTATGCTGAAATAAATTTGTTAGTCTCTAAGGTGCCACAAGTATTTCTTTCTTATTTTCTTTTTCTTGAAATCAGTGTTTTCCAATGATATACTCATTCCATTTCTCTGTAAGTCCAGAGCTCCCCCTGTCTGTCTAGCCACTGGGATTTGGAAAATGTTAACCATAGTGTCACAGGGTGGCTGGCTCTTGAAGGGGAGTTGGGCCCAGCCTCACAACCCTGGGTTTAGCAGGCCAATGCTCAAACCACTGAGCTATCCCCCTCAAGCCAGATGGCCAGATACCCTGGATTTCATTCTGTTGGAACATGGGGTCACCATATGGAAGAGGCTGATAATGCCCAGCCAGCCCTGGTTACTTAGTATGAGGAAAGTGTAGCTGTATTCTGTCTCACACTCTGGCGTGAATGTTGCAGGCAGACCTGACAGTGGACGAGAGTGTGAGTGGGCTCATGACGGTGATTTGTGACCTCTCTGAGAAACACCATGGTGTCCTGGTGAGCTGGGAAGGAAACACCCTGCCCTGGTGAGATTTCAGCGTGGAGGCATGAAAGAATCAAGCAGCAGCATCTGCTGAGCACTCTGGCACCTCTCTGGGCATCTGTCATGAATATGAATGAATAAAAATCACTCCCTGAATCAGAGGCTGTGTTGAGTCTCCTCAGTGGTGCCGTCACAGCAATGGGACACAAACCAAGGAACAAAACTACTTTCAATGGGCAAATCCCTCACTTAGCACCAGCAGCACAGCAGGCCCCACCTGCAGCACAGCTGCCGCAGTTCCCTTGGCTGGGGGAGAGCCATCCCCCAGCCGCCCTTCCACCATACACATGATGCCAGCTTTCTCTTTTCCATTCAACGCTGGCCACCTCATCCCACCAGCATCCCCCCACTACAAACACTGCAGTGTGCTCAGCTGGGTCCCCCACTGGCTGCTGCGCAGTCCACTGCCCTCCTGTTGCCAGCTCCTGCAGCTCTGGACCCTGCCACTCTCCCTGCTGCTCCAAGGGCTGACACTCATTGGGTTTGTTCTGGCCAGGACCTCCCCCAGCTCAGTGGCATCACTCTGAATTCCCAAACACTGTACCGGGGATGAGGTGCAGCACACCCCAGCCAGGCAGTCCTGAGCCGAGCTCAGAGGAGGAAGCAGCTGTGCATTGACAACTTGAACAGGGGGCAGAAAGAAAGGGCTGCCCATTTGGGGGGTCACGCTAAGGAAATGCTGTTGCACTGGGGCCCAGAGCCCAATCTCCTTCCTAGCATGATGAACCGAGGGTCTCCATCTGCTGAGAGCTGGGAGATAGGTTCATTTTATCCATCCGAGCTCCTGTCCCTGAGGCATGTGGAAAAGCCCAGTGGTCTCATGGCAGTACCCCCAGACTTCAGGCCCCGTGTGCTGGGACTCCATGCTGGTGGCCATATAGAGCAAACCTCTGGCTAAGTCAGACTCGAAAGCACTCTGTGAGGTTTCCACATTTGGCTCCCTCCCATGTTCCCTGAGGGAACCTGGTCAGGGGAGTCCCTATTTCTATCTCCACAGCACCATCACATCTCTCAGGCAACCACCTTTCTCCAGTGGGACCACACTTCTGTGACGTACACAGTAACAGGAATGGCCATTGTATACAGCACTGAGACAAAGGGGAAGGTTCAGCTGGAACCTGCCCAGACAAGGGCAGTCTCCGTTTCAAAAGATGTCTGGTTTCAGGCTTACATAATAAAACTAGGGCTGTCAAGCAATTAAAAAAAATTAATTGCAACTAATCGCAGAGTTAAACAATAATAGAATACCATTTATTTAAATATTTGTGGATGTTTTCTAAATTTTAAAATATATTGATTTCAATTACAACACAAAATATAAAGTGTACAGTGCTCACTTTATATTTATTTTTGATTACAATAATTTGCACTGTAAAAAAACCCAGAAGAAATAATATTTTTCAATTCACCTAATACAAGTACGAGAGTGCAATCTCTTTGTCATGAATTTACAAATGTCGAATTATGTACAAAAACGGCATTCAAAAATAAAACAATAACATTTTAGAGCCTACAAGTCCACTCAGTCCTACTTCTTGTTCAGCCAATCACTCAGAAAAGCAAGTTCATTTACATTTGCAGGAGATAATGCTGCCCACTTCTTGTTTAAAATGTCACCTGAAAGTGAAAACAGGCATTCGCATGGCACTGTTGTAGCCGGCATCGCAAGATATTTACGTGCCAAATGCACTAAAGATTCATATGTCCCTTCATGCTTCAACCAGCATTCCGGGGACATGCGTCCATATCGATGATGGTTTCTGCTCAATAATGATCCAAAGCAGCGCAGACCGACACACATTCATTTTCGTTATCTGAGTCAGATGACACCAGCAGAAGGTTGATTTTCTTTTTTGGTTGTTCGAGTTCTGTAGTTTCCACATTGGAGTATTGCTCTTTTAAGACTTCTGAAAGCATGCTCCACACCCCTACCCTCTCAGACTTTGGAAGGCACTTCAGATTCTTAAACCTTGGGTCGAGCTATCTTTAGAAATCTCACATTGGTACCTTCTTTGCGCTTTGTCAAGCCTGCTGTGAAAGTTCTTAAAACGAACATGTGCTGGATCATCATCCGAGTCTTCTATAACATGAAATATATGGCAGAATGTGGGTAAAACAGAGCCGGAGACATACACTTCTCCCCCAAGCAGTTCAGTCACAAATTCAATTAACGCATTATATTTTAACGAGTGTCATGAGCATGGAAGCATGTCCTCTGGAATAGTGCTGTGACATTGTCTGATTAAAATATGACCATGTGTAGATCATTGTTGCAACCACTGTTATATAATTGCAACAAATCTGTACAAAGTGTATCAGATAAGGTGTCTATAGAAAGGTTTTGATTTGCTGAATATGATTATTTGCTTCTGTGTAGCACCCATAAGGTATTTAGCCAGTACATTGTGACAGAAGTATTCAAGTTGAATGGCCCTTTAAAGAACTGTTAACTCACAATGGAAGACACATATCTACACTTAATGGATTTTCCTGTGAATATGCCATCTGGCGTATAGGTAATGGCTTTTGCTGTGACTAAGCAAAATCATGTGACTTGCCCATGCAACTCCAAACACCATCGTGTCACCTGTAATTTTCCACAGTGAGAACAATGGGTTTCTCTTCACTTGAGAGAAGCTATAAAAAGGCCTGGAAACATCTCCATTTGGCCTCTTTCCTGCTCAGACCTCTGGACTTATACGAATGGGAACATTCTTGCCAAAGGCCTGATTTGGAAGCAACAAAAGATAGGCTATGTCTACACCACTGTTCCCTCTAAGCTGTGAGCGTGTGCGCGCACACACAGATTCTAAACCCTGCACACACGGCGAATTACTGCGCGCACAAAAATTTGCACAGAAGCACAACAATTTGTATAGAAGACATTTTTTTGCACACATGGCCTGTCAAAAATTAGAGAGAACATTGGTCTACACTACCCAGCTTTTAGCAACAAGGTTGTGTTGCTACAACCTTGCCGCTAAAAGTCGTGCAGTGTAACCACTGTTTGTCGGCTTTCCTGCCCACAAAAAAATTCCACCCCCAATGAGTGGCGTTTGCGTTGTCAGCAGGACACAACGTGCTGTTCAGACTGGTACTTGCGGCAAAACTTTTGTCTTTTGCCGGGGGGGTGGGGGGGTGGGATAACACCTCTGAAAGACAAAAGTTTTGTCATTCAATTGCCAGTGTAGACATAGATTTAACAAGCCAGCAACTTAGATTCATGGGGGCCCTTTTGATGTGGGGCTCCAAGTAATTACCCTGCTTACTACCCCCTAATTCTGGCCCTGGCTTTTATATGCAGAAAACAGTTTTTGTGGCACAGGTGGGCCGTGGAGTTTTTACAGCATGTTGGTGCATGGGGGGGTCTCAGAAAGAAAAAGGTTGAGAACCCCTGGCTTAGACTAACAAGGTTGCTACGCTATGTTTGATCTTTTAAGCATTCTCATTATAGGCCATACAAAAAGCCAACTAGAAATGCTCTTAGTTTAAGCATAAAACCAGGGCAGTCTCTGGAAGCACGAGCCTGGTGCTTCCATGAAAATAAATGAGATAGGTATGTGTCTACCGCAAATTGAGGTGAGGTTGCAGCATGTGTAGACATGCTCACATTAACTTTAATTTAGGTAGCACAGGGAAAAACTGTAGTGAAGACAAAAGCAAAACTAGAGCTGCTAATGTTACCCAAGTCAGCAAGATTAAAGCTAGCACAGCTTTAATGCCTCCCTGCACTACAATTACACCTCCATTTGCCATGTAGTTAGCCCAACTGCGGAGACAGAACTGTGCAGAAAAGCAGTGTGAGAGCTCCTAGGCCGGAGATTGCTGATTTCCCAGATGATGAGGTGAGAATGGCTGCTCTGCTCTCTCAACTCTTTGGGATCTTCTTTCCTTTCCTCAATAGAAGTTCAACATTTTGCTAGGGAAACCCAAGTGAGCTCTTCCTGAGTCTTCGCTACACAGAGAATATCTTTTTATTTATGTGTGAAGTTAAATTATTCGCTGAAGCATTCCCCTGCCTTGAGCCTAATGTAGTCAGATGAGGCCCTGAAACATAAACCCTTCATATCAGAGGCCCAGTATGAGGCCTAAGGCCTGAGCTAAAGTAATGGTCAAGACTTTGCTAACATAAAGCAAAGTTAAGCTGTGAGCCAGAGGCAGGCCCTGCTCACAAGAGCTGGCAAGGAAAGGGCTAATGTTACATAAACATATTCTGTTGCACAAATATGTATTGGATACCGGAGATATAAACAAATGGCACCAGAACATTCTTATACCATCTACATAGATAACAAGGACTGGGGCAAAAGGGTAATATGATGGATAGAGTTGTTTTGTCCGAACCAACATGTACAAGGTAAGAGGCGGCACCTTACTACGTAAAAGGGGTTGTACCTTGTTACGTAGAAGGGTTTCACCTCAATACGTCAGGAGTGATGTGTAACTTGTTTGTACCTGTGTATAAGAATTCACCCCCGAGGAGTTGTCTTTGTCTCGCCTAGGGAGCAGTGGAAAGTCCCGCCACTGACTGAGCCAGTCCATTGCCAGGGGGCACATATTTCATAGTAGGTCTGGTAGAGTCTACGGGAAACTATTACTGTGCTTCGTTTGACAATAAACCTGGCCGACGTGCCTTCGTACCTTACTAGAGTCTGTGGTCATTGGGGGTTCTCTCGAGTCTGCTGTGTTAGCTATCTGCGCAGAGCTGGGGCAGCACACAGAGGGAACACGCACGCAGCCGACTGAGATCAACATTGAACAGAGCAGAGCAGAGCACCACACTGATAGCCATCTGACAACACCTTCCTCTTTGTTGTTCTTGTTGGAAGACTCATGTTATTAGGAAGTTATTACAGAGTGGTGGGCTGGGAGGAAACTAGATATTTTTCTCTAACATTTTGAGTTGTGAGTAACCAGCTCATGGTTGGGTGGTAGGGTCATGCCATCAGATGTAGAATTCAGCCAATCAGCAGCTCATGTCGGTTTGCTTGTTTAGAACAGTCTTGAGCACTCAGAAGAGCTGGACGAGGAGCTCCCTAGGCCATGAGGGGGGGAGGGATAGCTCAGTGGTTTGAACATTGGCTTGCTAAACCCAGGGTTGTGAGTTCAGTCCTTGAGGGGACCATTTAGGGATCTGGGGCAAAAATTGGGGATTGGTCCTGCTTTGAGTAGGGGGTTGGACTAGATGACCTCCTAAGGTCCCTTCCAACCCTAATCATAGAATATCTCATAGATATTCTATGAGTCATGAATGTTGATTTTCGATAAGCCTTGGAACACCAGGGCAGTTCCAGAAGACTGGAAGGAAGCTGATGTTGTGCCAATAATTGAAAAGGGGTAAATGGGATGGCGCATGTAATTATAGGCCTAGTCAGTCTGACATCGATCCTGGGCAAGATAATGAAATGGCTGATACAGGACTCCATTAGAATCGTAGAATGATAGAATATTAGGGTTGGAAGAGACCTCATGTCATAAACATACAGCTAAGGGGTTACGATTCCTCCTTACCTGTAAAGGGTTAAGAAGCTCAGGTAACCTGGCTGGCATCTGACCAATAAGGGGACAAGATGCTTTCAAATCTTGGGAGAGGGGAAGGTTTTGTGTGTGTTCTTTGTCTGGGTCTGTGTGATCTCTTGGGATTAAGAGAGGGACTGGATAGAAATCAATCTCCTCCAACCCAGCCTCCACCGAACCTCCAATATTACAATATAAGTTAGTCAGGCATTGCGAATAGATTTTGTTTTGTTTTGCTTGTGGAGTTTTCCCTGTGCTAAAAGGGAGGTTTATTCCTGTTTTCTGTAGCTTGAACTTTCCCTGTGTTAGAGGGAGGGGTTATTCCTGTTTTTCTGTAACTTTAAGGTTTTGTTCAGGGGGGGAATCCCTCTGAGTTTGGAAATTGAGTACCCTGTAAAATATTTACTATCCTGATTTTACAGAGATGATTTTTACCTTCTTTGCTTTAATAAAATCCTTCTTTTAAGAACCTGACTGTTTTCCATTGTTCTAAGACCCAGGGGTTGCGTCTTTGATCACTTTGTAACCAATTGGTTAGGAGATTATTCTCAAGTTTCCCCAGGAAAGAGGGCGTACGGGTTTGAGGGGATATTTGGGGGGTAAGAGGAACTTCAAGTGGTCCTTTCCCCTGGTTCTTGTTTAAATCACTTGATGGTGGCCGCAATTACCTTTTCTCAGGGAACAGGGGAGATTTTGTACCTTGGGGAGTTTTTAACCTAAGCTGGCAGAAATAAGCTTAGGGGGTCTTTCATGCAGGTCCCTACGACTGTACCCTAGAGTTCAGAGTGAGGATGGAACCCTGACACCTCAGGAGGTCATCTAGTCCAACCCCCTGCTCAAAGCAGGACCAACACCAACTAAATCATCCCAGCCAGGGCTTTGTCAAGCCGGGCCTTAAAAACCTCAAAGAATGGAAATTCCACCACCTCCATAGGTAACCCATTAGGTAACCCTAGGTAACCCACCTCCCTAGGTAACTCCTAGGTAATTCAATAAAGAATTAAAGGGGGTAATATAATTAATGCCACTCAACATGTTTTTATGGAAATAAACTTGATTTTGTTGGTGAGATTACCACCAGTTAGGTTGATAAAGGTAACAGGGCTGATGTAACGTACTTAGACTTCTGTAGGGCATTTGACTTAGTAGTGCACGAGATTAAAAAACAAGAATGAGATAAATTAATGTGGCACGCATTGCATGGATTAAAAGCTGGCTAACCGTAAATTGGGAATCATCATCAAATGGGTGTGCTTCTAATGAGGGTCCCCTGGAGATGTGGTCTTGGCCCTGCACTATTTAACTCTTTTATTAGTCACGTAGAGGAAAACAAACTCATAACTGATACATTTGGCAGATGACCACAGAAGTTAGGGGTGTGGTACATATTTAATCTGATCCTCGCCATATCACACATAAGAAAAGCCGGATGAAGAAAAGCAGCCATGTGTGGCTTGGGGTGAAGCTATCTGTAGGTGCCTCCATTTCAGCCCAGGGGTTGCTACCCTCCCTTGGCTCTACTAGGGAGAGTAAGTTCTCAAACCCAGGGAAGTCCCTACCAATTAAGACCGGGTAGGGGAGCCTAGGGACCACCACTGCAGTTACCCTGGTAGTGTTCCCCTGGATCTCAATCCGTACTGGGATTGTGGGGTAGAAATTTACGGTGCCATGAACGCACGTTACCCCTGTGGTTTTGGCTTGGGTTAGTTGGTCTTGCCCCACCAACTTCCCCGAGACCAGCTTGACAGCACTCCCGGAATCTACTAATGCTGTGGTCACAATACCATTCATTTTTACTGACCTTGTATACCCATGTGGGGTCATTGCGACCCCTACCAGGCCAATTAGGCCACATTGTTCCTCAGGATCCCCCAGATTGCACTGCATAGGCTCTTCCCTGTTGGGGCATTGGGCTGCTATATGCCCCAATTCCCCACACTCGTAACACCGACCCCTTATCCTGGTTGCCGCCCTTTGCTGCCCTTTGCCGCCCTTTGCCTGGGGCCCCCCCAGCCCTCTCTTCCCAAACCCCCAGGTCCCTTCTTGGACTCGGGCCATTCCTCAATGTCTTTCCTCCCAGTTATAGTTCTCCTGTAGTTCTTGGCAGTCCGGGACCTTGGGTTTGGGGCTGGCTTCCTGGATTGCCGTGTTTCACCCCCTGGGGTCTGGAACAGTTCACGGGCTGCTAGCTGTCTTTCCACAAGGGAGACCAACTCATTATAGGTGGAGGGTCATTCTGGCCAACACAAGCCCGGAGGCCTGGCGGTAGCCCCCTCATATACCGGTCCAGTACCAGGAGCTCCATCATCTTCTCAGAGCTGAGGGCCTCAGGGCGCAGCCATTTCCAGATCAGGTGGATCAGGTCAAACAATTGCGATCTGGGTGTCTTGTCCTCTGTATACTGACACTCATGGAACCTCTGGGCTCGCAATGCCATAGTTACTCCGGATCTGGCCAGGATCTCTGCCTTCAGCTGGGGGTAATCTGCTGCAGTCTCTGCGGCCATATCGTAGTATACCTTCTGGGCCTCCCCACACAGGAACGGGGCAAGGATACTGGACCACCGGTCTCAGGGCCAGGCCTCCCGCAGGGCTGCTCTCTCAAAAGCCAGGAGGTATGCCTCCACATCATCCTCCCGTGTCATTTTCTGTAGGCAGTGGCTGGCCCGTATAGTCCGGGTCCCATCGCCGTTCTGGCTTCGCTCCATAAGGGCCTTCATCTGGTTCACCAGCTCCTGCAGCAGGGCTCGGTCCTGGGCAGCCTGACTCATCAACAGACGATTAGTCTCTTGCTGTACCCTAGTCGCCTCCTGTTGGGCGGTTGCTTGGACCTGGGTAGCCTCCTGCTGGGCCGCGGTGGCTTGTATTAGGGCCTTGATCACATCGTCCATCTTAAAGACTGGATTGTTTTGGCTAACCCTGGTTTAAGTCCCCAGCACGGAGATCCCACCCCCTGACACCACGTGTGGCAAATTGCCAGCACTACTATGATGGGTCCCGCACTTTCTCTTCTTGTGGGGGGGGGGCGTTTCAGGGTGCCATTTCTTGTCTCTGAACTGGGGTAACAGCTATCCTACTAGTATCCCAGGGAAGGGGAGTAGAGAGGGCGGGACCCGGGCCCGCCCTCTACTCCGGGTCCCAGCCCAGGGGCCCTATGATAGCAGGTGAACCACTTGTGCCAGTGATTCTTTCCCCTCGGCTACTTTCCTCTCCTGACCTTCAGCTTGTGGGGCTTCCTGCCTTCCCTCTGCACAAGCCAGGTGTCCCTTTACCTAGGATCTTGGTCTTCTTAGCCCACCGCAGCACTTCTCAAAACTCTCCTCCGCTTTCCTCCAAACTGCTCTTTGTTCCACTACCAATCCACTCTGCTTCACTCCTCCAAACTGCTCTCTGCTCCACCACCAAACCACTCTGATTCAGCTCCTCCAAACTGCTCTCTGCTCCACCACCAAATCACTCTCCTTTAGCTCCTCCAAACTGCTCCAACTCCTCCTCACTCTGCTCCAACTCCTCCTCTGGCTGATTGAAGCAGGGGGATTTTATCAGGTGACTGGCTTCAGGTGCTCTAATTGGTTTCAGGTGCTTTTAATTAATCTACAGGAAATAAGGCTTCTCCTCATCCTAGATCACTCTCCTGCTGCCTTCTGGCCACGCTGTATCACACATGTTAGAAATGGTTTAGTCAGTTAAATGGTCACATTATAGAGGATGCATTTCGGGCAAATGCCATTGAATTTACTGGCAAGATTATTTTAAAAGGGAGTTGGATTGGCTTGTGCTCAGCTCGTTCTGCAGAGCCAATGAGCTCCAATGGCGATTTTAGTCCCTTCTCCTGCATCAAAGGCATCAGAGCAAGTTGCTTCAGCAGCCTTAATGGAAACATACCCCTCCTGCTCCTAAGCACATTTGTAAGGGCTGAGTAGGGGGAGAAAGCACAGTCCTGTTTAGACAGCAGCAGCACTGTCTTTCTAACTTGGCTTGAGCAGCTGCCATCCCATGACTCTTAGTCCCTCTAGAGACAAGTGCAGTTTTATCCTCTCCTTTAACATGGTTTGAATTTTGCAGGCACCCCTGACTGTGGATCAGAACGTAAGCAGGATACTGCAGGTGCTGTCCATGCTCTCGGAGACACACACTGGGACCTTTATGAACTGGGAAGGAAACGTAGTTCCTTGGTGAGGGAGGCAGCAACACGCCAGACTTGGCAGGACCATTTCCCCGAGTAATCATCATTGATGCAGCATCCCTTGAATGCATCATTAATAAAGTTGCATTTGATCCATATCTCAGTGCTTCTTTGCAGAGAACCAACCAGTAGATGCTGTGGCAAAAAGGAATAAAATGATCCTTAGATCTATGAACAGGGGACTAGAGAGGTGATTTTTACCTCCGTGTACTCCATTTGTGAGATCGATACTGGAATATTGCAGCCAGTTCTGGTGTCTCCTGGGTGCAGACAGGAGACACAAAATGATTTCAGGGCTGGAGAAAATGCCTCACAGTGAGAGACAAAAGGAGCTCAATCTCTTTATCTTATCAGAAAGATCAAGTGCTGTATTAGGGGGACTGCGCTGGTGAGTATCTGAGTGTCTGTTGAGGGGACAGTTTGGCAGTTTGACCATGTGCTTGATTGTTTGATTGCTTGTTTGAACAGTGTGAATTGGGAGTGCTTTGTTCCAGCTGGGCCTGACCATTATAAAAAGGCAGTCAGCTGCGAACCAGCTGAGCAGCGAACAGCAGAGAGGCAAACAGAAGGAGTTTGCCTGGGAGCTTGCCGGGAAAAAGCCTACTGAGGCTTCCCTCTTGCAGGTTTCTCTGAGTAGCTTCTGCCACAAGTAAGGAAGCTCTTAGAAGGAAGAGACTATGGATGCTGAGCGATCCGCTGTTGTGACCTGCATAGGATGTGCCATGTTTGTCTTTCTTCCACAGGATAGAAGCAACTTTGTACAAAGTGCAAGCTGATCTCCATATTGGAAGAGAAGATTCAAGGTCTGGAGAAACGAGTATCAACCCTGCGTTCCATAAAAGAAAAAAAGGATTTCCTGGATAGACGTCAGGATCGGCTTCAACAGGCACAGTGTTCTGAAGATTCAGAGCAGGCTACGCAGCGGGGAGAGAAGGCCAGCGAGGATAATTGGTGGCATGTGACTTTCAGAAGAGGAAAGAGTACCAGGAAAGTCCATGTACCAGAAACACAGATTCAGGTGAGCAACCGTTTTCATGTTCTCTCCACAGGTACTAGTGCAGAGAGTGGAGTGGATGATACATCTGAGGGAATAGAGCAGAAGGAGACTCCACTGATTGGAAGGCATGAGATGCACCGTCCTAGGGATGGGGGTTCCACGACCACCAGTCCCAAGAGGAGGAGGAGGAGGGTAGTTGTGGTCGGGGACTCTCTCCTCAGGGGGACTGAGTCATCTATCTGCCGCCCTGACCGGGAAAACCGAGAGGTGTGCTGCTTGCCAGGGGCTAGGATTCATAATGTGACGGAGAGACTGCCGAGACTCATCAAGCCCTCAGATCACTACCCCTTCCTGCTTCTCCACGTGGGCACCAATGATACTGCCAAGAATGACCTTGAGCGTATTACTGCAGACTACGTGGCTCTGCGAAGAAGAATAAAGGAGTTTGAGGGGCAAGTGGTGTTCTTGTCTATCCTCCCTGTGGCAGGAAAAGGCCGGGGTAGAGACCATCGAATCGTGGAAGTCAACGAATGGCTACGCAGATGGTGTCGGAGAGAAGGGTTTGGATTCTTTGACCATGGGATGGTGTTCCAAGAAGAAGGAGTGCTAGGCAGAGATGGGCTCCACCTGACGAAGAGAGGGAAGAGCATCTTTGGAAGCAGGCTGGCTAACCTAGTGAGGAGGGCTTTAAACTAGGTTCACCGGGGGAAGGAGACCAAAGCCCCGAGGTAAGTGGGGAAGTGGGATACCGGGAGGAAGCACAAGTAGGTGAGTGCAAGAGGGGAGGGCTCCTGCCCCATACTGGGACAGCAGGACGATCGGTGAGTTATCTTAAATGCCTATACACAAATGCAAGAAGCCTGGGGAACAAGCAGGGAGAACTGGAAGTCCTGGCACAGTCAAGGAATTATGATGTAATTGGAATAACAGAGACTTGGTGGGATAACTCACATGATTGGATTACTGTCATGGATGGATATAAACTGTTCAGGAAGGATAGGCTGGGCAGAAAAGGTGTGGGAGTTGCGTTGTATGTAAGAGAGGAGTATGACTGCTCAGAGCTCCAGTATGAAACTGCAGAAAAACCTGAGAGTCTCTGGATTAAATTTAGAAGTGGGAGCAACAAGGGTAATGTCGTGGTGGGAGTCTGCTACAGACCACCAGACCAGGGGGATGAGGTGGATGAGGCTTTCTTCCAGCAACTAACAGAAGTTGCTAGATCACAGGCCCTGGTTCTCATGGGTGACTTTAATCACCCCGATATCTGCTGGGAGAACAATACAGCGGTGCACAGACAATCCAGGAAGTTTTTGGAAAGTGTAGGGGACAATTTCCTGGTGCAAGTGCTGGAGGAACCAACTAGGGGAAAAGCTCTTCTTGACCTGCTTCTCACAAACAGGGAAGAAATAGTAGAGGAAGCAATAGTGGATGGGAACCTGGGAGGCAGTGACCATGAGATGGTCGAGTTCAGGATCCTGAAACAAGGAAGAAAGGAGAGCAGTAGAACAGAGACCCTGGACTTCAGAAAAACAGACTTTGACTCCCTCAGGGAACTGATGGGGAGAATAACCTGGGAGAATAACATGACGGGGAAAGGAGTCGAGGAAAGCTGGCTGTATTTTAAAGAATCCTTATTGAGGTTGCAGGAACAAACCATCCCTATGTGTAGGAAGAAAAGTAAATATGGCAGGCCACCAGCTTGGCTTAACAGTGAAATCCTTGCTCGTCTTAAACACAAAAAAGCAGCTTACAAGAAGTGGAAGATTGGACAAATAACCAGGGAGGAGTATAAAAGTATTGCTCAGGCATGCAGGAGTGAAATTAGGAAGGCCAAATCACACTTGGAGTTGCAGCTAGCCGGAGATGTTAGGAGTAACAAGAAGGGTTTCTTCAGGTATGTGAGCAACAAGAAGAAAGTCAAGGAAAGTGTGGGCCCCTTGCTGAATGAGGGAGGGAACCTAGTGACAGAGGATGTAGCGAAAGCTAGTGTACTCAATGCTTTTTTTGCCTCTGTCTTCACAGACAAGGTCAGCTCCCAGACAGCTGTACTCTGCAGCACGGTATGGGGAGGAGGTGACCAGCCCTCTGTGGAGAAATAAGTAGTTCGGGACTATTTAGAAAAGCTGGACGACCACAAGTCCATGGGGCCGGATGCACTGCATCCGAGGGTGCTAAAGGAGTTGGCCGATGAGATTGCACAGCCATTGGCCATTATCTTTGACAAATCATGGCAATCGGGGGAGGTCCCGGATGAAGGAAAAAAGCTAATGTAGTGCCCATCTTTAAAAAAGGGAAGAAGGAAGATCTGGTGACCTACAGGCCAGTCAGTCTCACCTCAGTCCCTGGAAAAATCATGGAACAGGTCCTCAAGGAATCAATTCTGAACCACTTAAAGGAGGGGAAAGTGATCAGGAACAGTCAGCATGGATTCACCAAGGGCAAGTCATGCCTGACTAACCTAATTGCCTTCTATGATGAGATAACCGGCTCTGTGGATGAGGGGAGAGCAGTGGATGTGCTATTTCTTGACTTTAGCAAAGCTTTTGATACAGTCTCCCACAGTATTCTTGCCAGCAAGTTAAAGAAGTATGGGCTGGATGAATGGACGGTAAGGTGGATAGAAAACTGGCTAGATGGTCGGGCTCAACGGGTAGTGATAAATGGTTCCATGCCTAGTTGGCAGCCGGTATCAAGTGGAGTGCCCCAAGGGTCGGTGCTGGGGCCGGTTTTGTTCAATATCTTCATTAACGATCTGGAGGATGGTGTGGACTGTACCCTTAGCAAGTTTGCAGATGACACTAAACTGGGAGGAGTGGTTGATACGCTGGAGGGTAGGGATAGGATCCAGAGGGACCTAGACAAATTAGAGGTTTGGGCCAAAAGAAATCTGATGAGGGTCAACAAGGACAAGTGCAGAGTCCTGCACTTAGGACGGAAGAATCCCATGCACTGCTACAGACTAGGGACCGAATGGCTGGGCAGCGGTTCTGCAGAAAAGGACCTAGGGGTTACGGTGGACGAAAAGCTGAATATGAGTCAACAGTGTGCCCTTGTTGCCAAGAAGGCTAATGGCATTTTGGGCTGTATAAGTAGGGGCGTTTCCAGCAGATCAAGGGACGTGATCATTCCCCTCTATTCAGCACTGGTGAGCCCTCATTTGGAGTACTGTGGCCTGTTTTGGGCCCCACACTAGAAGAAGGATGTGGATAAATTGGAAAGCGTCCAGCGGAGGGCAACAAAAATGATTAGGGGGCTGGAGCACATGATTTATGAGGAGAGGCTGAGGGAACTGGGATTGTTTAGCCTGCAGAAGAGAAGAATGAAGGGGGATTTGACAGCTGCTTTCAACTACCTGAAAGGGGGTTGCAAAGAGGATGGATCTAGACTGTTCTCAGTGGTAGAAGATGACAGAACAAGGAGTAATGGTCTCAAGTTGCAGAGGGGGAGGTTTAGGTAGGACATTAGGAAAAACTTTTTCACTAGGAGGGTGGTGAAGAACTGGAATGGGTTACCTAGGGAGGTGGTGGAATCTCCTTCCTTAGAGGTTTTTAAGGTCAGGCTTGACAAAGCCCTGGCTGGGATGACTTAGTTGGGTTTGGTCCTGCTTTGAGGAGGGGATTGGACTAGATGACCTCCTGAGGTCCCTTCCAACCCTGAGATTCTATGATCAAGAGGTAATTTGATTAATGTGTATTAAACCTTCATAAGGAGAAAAATACTGGCTCTTTAGTGCAAAAAGGAAAATAAGAACTAATGGCATGAAGTTAAGGCCAGAGCATTTCAAACAATAAATAAGGCACAATTTTTTAACAGTCAGGATGATTGAACCCTGGACCAAACTACCAAGGGAAGTGGTGGATTCTCCATCAAGACAGGCTGGCTTTTTAACTAAAGCATATAATTGAAACACAAGTTACTGGCTCAACAGAGCAATAACTGTATGAAATTCTCTGGTCTGAGCTACACAGGAGTTCAGCCTGAATTATGTAAAGGTCCCTGCTGACCTACATATCTATGAATCCACGAATATCCCAACCACTCTCATGTCATGTATAAAGAACAGATTCCAAGATGGGAATACCTGACAACTTCTCAGGCTTCATTTTGGGATTGATGTATTGGCTCTTCTTCTACAGGTTGTAGATGTGGGCTAAGGTTGTTTAAATGGCTGCTTCCTGCTGATTCTGGACAGACTCCATTCATTCCCCTCCCATGGCTGCCTCCTGTTCTCCCATGAGTCCTAGATTCAGAGGGTAAGGCCAGAAGGGATCATTATGATCCTCTAGCCTGACTTCCCGCAGAACCCAGGCTGTGGAATTTCATGTAGTGATTCCCACATTGAATCCAGGAACTTTCAGTTGAACTAGTGCAAAGCCCGGGGTCTCCGACTGCCGGAGCGTGCCAGGATCCCAACAACGGACACTCATGACCAAGTGTCCCAGGCCCCAGACCTGGGTTGATACCAAAGATCAGAGTCCAAGTAAGGTTTCGGGGTCCGGGGCAGGAGACAAACTCCAAGTCAAGCCAAGGTCAATGCCAGGAGTGCAGAAGCAATGAGTAGAAATCGTTGTTGCAGCTACAAAAGACCCGCAGTGTTGCCTAGACACTTCCTGGAATGCCTCTTGGGTTCATATAAGGTGAGGAGCCAATCAGGAACATGAGGCTGCTGGCCTGTCAAACGCCTTGAGGCAGGACTTCCCATGGTTTATGTCCACAGGAGGTTGTAGGGTCATGGAGCACAAGCAGGGTTTGGCAGCCTGGAGATGCTTGAGGCTCTACAGGCCTGGGGGGGTCTAGACCCCGGGGTCTTACAGGGCTTCCCTTAGAGTTCAGTGAACTCAAACTTCCGGCTTAGTCCACAGGGTTTGGTTCAAACCGAACCTGCAGTGCGCCATTCACAAATTCATCGTGAGCCAAACCCTAAAAGACTGTCCCAGACCTAGATTCAGCCTTCCACAAGGAGGGTGACCAGCAATAAATCCCCTCCCTCTTGTTGCTCTAGTAAGACACAAACCATGCTCCCAGTCCCAGCTGATGCTATAGACCAGTCCAATCAAACCTTAGAGATGACCCAGTCGTCTGAGAAAACCCTACAGACCGTCCCAAAACTTCACCCATGCCTAAAATGCAGACTTTGTTCAGGTTCAGTTGAGCCCTGCCATTCTGCTCCCTGCATTCTTACCACCACAGCTGGCAGAGTATTGGGGAACAGGGATCGAGCTGTTTGAAGAGGGGGAGGAGTGGGGTGGTGACGGGATGCGGAGAACTTGCTGGGGTTGTGGGCTAGGCTAGGTCATTCCAAAGGCCTTTCCCAGGTGGGACTGGTAGGGAGGGGAGACATCAGAAAGTTCACAGGAGCTTTGGACTGGCAGATGACGTGTTTGACACTTCTTGAAAGCCAACAGGAACTGCAAACCTTTGATATTTGCATTTGGGTACCATAAAGCTACTGCCCAAGCGCTTAGAGCACCCTCACAGGACTCCTGGGTTCTCCCACAGACTTTCTGTGGGACCTGGGGCAAGGTTACTCATCCTCTCCCTACCTTACTTTGCCCTCTGTAAGATGGCGATAACATTTAAGGATTGTCTATGTAGGAGAGCTATACCTGAGTTTAAACCAATACAGTTATAGTTACAGTGTGGACACTAATTCTGGTAGGAGAGTGGCTTTTTCAGTTTAACCTGTGTTGCTGGAGATTGTAGAGAAAACAAACAAATGTTCCAGTGATGCCAACTTTCTTCTACGCTCACTCTGCAACCCACTAAAGCCCCCACCCCTTCCCCACAAGGAACACACTGGTGCTTACTACTGATCTGGAAAGGCCACAACATGTGTTGTGCGCAAATCGAACATGTGCAATTGCTCACCGGCACAAGCCCTTTAACTTTCAGAAAGGAGAGCAAGGAGGGCAGCTTTCTATCTTGTGTTGCACAGTCCTTCCACCAACTTAGCTCCTGTTTTCCAGAGATGCATCAATTGAGTCATTTGATCAAACACGGCATAAACATGTGTAACAAACAGAAGCCTCCAGGGAAAGTAGCGAAAAAAATATGAGGGAACTCATCACAGCAAAATCAGTTCAGAGGAAATGACACAGCAGATGTTAAATTGACTTTACAGAGACAGAGACTAGAGGCAGCTGCAACCAGACCATGGCAGGGTCTCATCCGTAGTGTCCTGGTGACTGGATCCAATCGGGGAATTGGCCTGGAGCTGATCAAGTGTTTTATTGGGAAACTGAACCCACCTGAAGTGATCGTTGCCACCTGCTAGGACCGAGAGGGAGCGCGAGCGCAGGTGAAAAGCAGCTTTTTTGCTTAGCTGAACTTTGTTATAGAAAATGTTCCCCAAAAAGGCATGGAATAAAACCAGGTTTAAATGGCAGATCATATGAGGACTGAGTGAGTCTGTAACAGGGTTTCCCAGCTCTATGTTCCCCTCCACCCCTGAATCCTCCTGCCTCTTAAAACAGGGAACCTTACAAGTTGCAGAAGGGAGCCTGATTTGGACTGATCCCAATTTTACCCACCCCTAACTCTACTGGCCAGATTCTCTACTTCCCTGCGCCTTATGCAGAGTGGGTGTGAGGTGCCGCCATAAGAACCGCCATGCTGGGTCAGACCAGAGGTCCATCCAGCCCAGTATCCTGTCTACCGAATGGCCAATGCCAGGTGCCCCAGAGGGAGTGAACCTAACAGGTAAGGATCAAGTGATCTCTCTCCTGCCATCCATCTCTACCCTTTGACAAACAGAGGCTAGGGACACCATTCCTTACCCATCCTATCTAAGCAATTAATGGACTTAACTCCATGTTTCTAGTTCTCTTTTAGTTCATTCTGTTAGCTCCGCTCCAACAAACACAGACATTCTGTCCACCTCTGCCCTCCCTCTGCACCCAGATCACCCCCAGTCATTGCTGGTCAGACGTTGCTCCTTCACTCCCCTTGAC
Organism: Macrochelys suwanniensis; assembly: GCA_033296515.1. Taxonomy (NCBI): domain Eukaryota; kingdom Metazoa; phylum Chordata; order Testudines; family Chelydridae; genus Macrochelys; species Macrochelys suwanniensis. The sequence continues at coordinate 218,990 of CM065787.1, read as the reverse complement.
ACGTTTGCAACTCTACTGCTGCACGTTAACTATACGCAGCTCTAGTGCTCATTGTATCACTCGCTTGTCCCCATTATCGTGTAAAGTATTGGCCCCTTGCAGAGCTAGAACATCACAGATATGTTACCCTGTAGTCATGTCAGGGAGCCTGGCACATTGCACAATCAGATACCAGATTTGTTACAGATCCATAGGCCTGGATGCCAGGGGTCCAAGGCAGACCTGGCTGATGTTGAGGCTTGGCATGGGACCACATCACCTCCTCTGAGATCCCAGTGCTCCTTGCCTAACAGTGCTGGGACCACCCATTAACCCATGATGTCGCTGTGGAGGAAGTGAGATTTGCCTGGTGTCCCATAAGCCTTCCTATAGCAGAAGCTCTCCCCGTGCTGCTTCTTCCTCTCTGCCCTCCTTGCACTATCGACATTTGGGCTCGGGCTGCAACCAGAGCTCTGGGACCCTCCCACCTCGCAGGATCCTACAGTCCAAGCTCCAGTCTGAGCATGAACATCTACATCACAATTAAGCAGCCCCTTAGCCTGAGCCCTGTGAGCCTGAGTCTGCTGGAATGGGCCAGCCACAGGTGTATAATGGAATAGTAGACATACTCTGCGAGGGTAATAAACTAAGTTCCCTCTAAGCTGGCCCCGGCCCCGGAGCTTCCCCAGCGGGGAGAGGCACCTCTCCCCTGGCCCCAGAGTTGCCACAGCGAGAGAAACCTGGGGTGAGTCTGTTCTCCCTGATGCAGGGTGAGGGTTAGGGTGGGGTTTACGGTGAGCGTGAGGGTGAGGGGGGTTAAAGTAAGGGGTAGGGTTTGGTTTAGGGGTAGGCGTTAGGGTTAGGGTGTGGGTAAGGGTGAGGGTTAGGTTAGAGTTAGGATTAGGGTGAGGGTTTAGTGTTAGGGCTAGGGTTTAGGGTTATGGTTTAGGGTTTGGATTAGGGTGAGGGTTAGGATTAGCATTAGAGTTAGGGTTCAGAGTTAGGGTGAGGGTAAGAGTGAAGGTTAGGGTTAAGGTTTAGGGTTAGGCTTAGGGGAGGATTAGGGGTAGGGTTAGTGGTAGGGGTACGGGTAGGGTACGGGTAGGGTCAGGGTCAGAGTTTAGGCTTAAAGTTAGGTTTAGGGTGAGGGTTAGGTTTAGGGTGAGGGTTTATGGTTAGGGTGAGTGTTAGGGTAGGGTTAGGGGTTATGGTAAGGTTGGGTTAGGGTTAGTGGTAGGCATAGGTGTTGGTTAGAGGTAGGGTTAGCGGCTAGGGTTTAGGGTAGTGTTAGTGTTGGTTTTGGTGAGAGTGAGGGGTTAGGGTGAGGATGTGGTTTAGGGGTAGGGGTTAGGGTTGGGGTAGGGGTAGGATTAGGGTTAAGTTCAGGGTCAGGGTCAGGGGTAGGGGTAGGGTCCCCAGTTCCCTCGCCAGTCCCCTGTAACAACAAATTCCCTCTCCCAAAACCTCGTTAAACCTGTAACACCCAGGGAAACTGAGTTCCACCCCCTTTGCATGTAACCCTAGGAAACCAAGAAAACCCCCATAGGCAACAAGGAAAACAGGAAACTTCCCCATGCCGTCACAGTCGGAGCAGGGTTATGTCTGGGACAGCCTAAGGCCTGCTTCAGCTGCGGCTCATCCAAGCACTTCAGTTCCGGGTGCTCTAGCCGGCGCTGTCTGCGCTGTGAGTCCCCAGAGCACAGGACTTAGGACTGCCAACAGGGGATCGTTGCAATTTTTGTGGGAGGCAGGGACACGTATACTGCAGTTGTCCAGAGGCATGACATATCCGAGAGGAGCACGCGTGCAGGTGGAGCGTGCTCAGGAAGCAAGGGAACAGGGCACAAGAGTGGCCAGGCAGACACCGTCCTCAGAAGTCAAAGGAGTGGAGGGTTCATGCCCCAGGGATGGGGAGAGCAGTGGATGGACCCAGGGGTAGCACAGTGAGCCTGGAGGAGCTAGTGCAGAAGAGTGAGGGAAGCAGTGGGGTAGGGACGGGAGCACAGTCAGGCGAGGCCACTGGTGAAGTGCTGGCTGGGGTAACAGGGCCCGGACGATCCCTATGTAACCAGGAACAGGGTGACGGGGCCCAGCTGAGTGGTGAGATGTCTGACCCCACCTGGAACACGTGGGAGGAGAGCAGAGTCACTAGGGAGACTTTTGTGAAGGTTTCCTGAAGGAAGAGGCAGGAAAGAAAGCCTTCTGGAGTTGTTAATGTCCCACTGGCTGCAAGGAGGTCATGTGACATCATGTTGCCAGCTGAGGTTGCAGTAGGCAGTATGGCACTTCCCCAGAGCAACCGTTTTGCAGTGTTGGATCAAGCAGAGATGGCCGGGGAAGGGAAGGAAGGGGAATATGCAGCAGAAGAGGTGGTGTGCTTAGAGTGGGGTGAATGTTCGCCTATGGAGAAAGGCACTTGGGTGCTTCAAGGGAGCAGGGAGGGCTCCTCCCCTCTGAGTTTTTCTCCCGCGCTCGATGTTCAGTGCCTTGGAGCAGCTGGACGTGGACATGGTGGGTGATCAGGAAATGCACATTAACGACACTAGGTTAATCTCGATGGGCAGAGGGTGATTGGAGGAAGGGCCCGTCTTTCTGGTCCTCCAGGCCAGGGAAGAATGAGGGGTTGGAGTCTTGTTCTTCACATTTGCGATGCGAATACAGCAGGTGGTGGAGCTCCCACCAGGGAGCAGGATTGTTAAATCCAGAAACCAAAAGCTCTTTGGTTGTGCCCCTCCCTTCACTGCACCTCACTCACCGTTGTTGTCCTAGATCAATGAAAAGCCAGCTGCAGAGTTCACCTCTCACCTCCTGCGGGGAAAGCCCCTTTCTCCCTCTGCTGTCTGGCCACACTGCCGGCCACTTGCCGTTCCACCCTGTCCCCGCTCTGCTGGCCGCTCTCTCCTCTGGGAGGTCTTGCGGTCCCACCAGGAGCGACGCAGGCTCCCTAAAAGTAGCGGGTCACCAGAGCTCGAAGAGTAGCCATATTCCTTCCACTCGAGGCCACGTCCCTGCACCACCTCTTCTCCCTAAAAAGGCCCTGCTCCCACGCTGCCTCTTCCCCGCCCAAGACCCCGCCTCCCGCTCACTGCTCTCTGCCCCCTCCCCACCCTCACTTGCCCTCACGGTCATTAAAAAGTGGTAAGGCAGAGCCCTCCCATTTTTAAAAGTCATGGGGTGTTGTTCCCCCCTGTTCAATCCCCCCGGGTCCCTGCACTTCACACAGCTCTCACTGATTTCTGCTGTTAGTGAGGGAGTCTCACTGCTAGCGCAGACTGGGCAGTTTCTTGCATGAGAGAACGTCAATGCTTGCCACGGTACTGTGGACACAGGCACTCGACTTTATACTATCTGTTCCCAACAATGGATTTCTGTAAAATCGGACTAATTTTGTAGTGTAGACGTAGCCATAGAGTCTGTAGCCATCTCTGAAATATTGCCACTGAAGAGTATGGCTCCCACTTCTTCCATAGAGGGACTGCAACAGCGGCTACCCAAACCACCCCTTGGAACTCCCTGGCCTTTATCCAACCCCCTCCCCCCCCCCCCCCGCTCTCCGCCCCCAACCATGCTGCTCAGAGTGGCAGGAGCTCACAGCCCCGCCCCCACACTCCCCGGCAGGAGGCACGGGCAGAAGCCGGTGGCGCAGCAAGCGGAGGCTGCAGGGGAGGGGCCGAGAGCTGAAGGGCCGAGCAGGAGGGTCCCACGGGCTGGATGTGGCCCCTGGGCTGTTGTTTGCCCACATCGGCCGTCGCCTGTTGGCCAGAGGCTGGGAACGGGCGACAGGGGCCGGGTCCCGGGAGGGTTCCCTGCTCGGCTCAGTCCCTCGGGGCACCTGGTGCTGGCCGCTGGGGGGAGACAGGACACAGGGCGGGAGGGACCTTTGATCTGAGCCGGCCCAGCCAGGCTCATGCTCTGTGGGCAGGGGGCTGGTGGGGGTGCAGCCTCCCCCCCCACTGGTCATTAGCCCCGCCCCCCATGGCCAGTAGCTGGGCAAAGCTCACACCGGCCGCAGCTAGGGGGGTGCTGCTGCACTGCGGCTGCTTCCCACAACCCGTAACGACCCCACAGGGGCTGGGTGGGACCTGGGGGAGTGGCCAGGGACCCGGGACTCTCCCCCACGTGGGACAGCCTTGCACACAATGGGAAGCTGCGGGTCTGGCCTCCAATCAGAGCGAGAGTTAGTCTCTGCACGGGCCAATCAGCGGCCATGGAACGCACATTTAAACACTCTGATTGGGAGGGAGATAGCTCAACTACAATAGGGGGAGGTGAGGCTTTTTTGGCACCAACTAGAACAGGGGAGGTGTGATAGGCTAATGGGAGCGCCAATCAGACACCAGAGAGGAGCTCAGCGTGTCTCTGGGCGGTGCTGGCTGTACAGGGGCGGGGAATCTCCAACAGGGCCCTTCCCTCCGCCCCCGGACTGCGGGGGGCGGGGGTAGACACGGCATGTGGGGGAGGGGCCGGCACGTGCGGGGCTGGGGGGGAACATGTCGCCTGCCAAGAGCCCGGCCCCGCCTCTCCCCAAGGGCAGGGGGTTGGACTAGATGACCTCCTGAGGTCCTTTCCAACCCTGAGATTCTATGATTCTATGAATCTGGGAGCTTAGTCCATGAGCCTCCACAGAAGGAGCTAAAAGCCAGCTGCCTATTAGCTAAGGCTATAGAGCAGATTCATTTAATTCTCTCTCTATGGAGTCTCAGCGCCACTAGATGGGACAGAACAGCACACCCTGGTGCAAGGGGAGCAGGTCCTCCCTTCACTCAGGGAGAAGGACCTTCAGGTAGTTGCTGAGGGAGAAGCTTCTTTGCTTCTCTCCTATGTACCAGCAGGGCTGGAAGGCCTTTTCTCACTCTGCTGTAGGGAGCAGGTCCTTGGTAGTAAGAGTCTGAAGACGCTCACAAGGGCTAATTTTTTTTATCAGTGAATTGGGAGAAAACATATAATCACTGCTGATAAGATTGGTGGGTGACAAAATACTGGAGGAGTGGTAATTACTGATGAGGAGAGGGCAGTGATACAGAGTGATCTGACTCATTCGGCAAGCTGGCTGCATTCAAAGCAAACAAGTTTGACCAGAGCCAAAGGCAAGGTCCTATACCTAGCAACAAGGCATGCCGGCCACACCTACAGAATGGGGAAGTGTATCGAAGAAAGCAATGACTTTCATCTGGTGACCCCTAGACCTTGTGTTATGAGAAGGAGTAAATAACACTTCTTTATTTACCAGTCATGATTTTATAGACCTCCATCGTATCCCCCTTTAGTCGTCCCTTTTCCCAGCTGAAAAGTCCCAATCTGATTAATCTCTTCTTATACAGACGCAGTCCCATATCCCCTCATCATTGTTGTTGCCCTTTTTTCTGAGTCTTTCCAATTCTCATCTATCTTTTTCTGAGATGGGGCAAGAAGGAACCTCACCGTTATAGACTCACAAAATGCTCCCAAGACATCATAATAGTATTTTGTCAGAAAGAAGCCAAAGCTCTACCTAAAGAATTCAGATTTTTCAACTACTTGAAAAAAATCTGCTTTAAAGAAGTATCATCACTGTAAAACTCTTCCTGCTTTTCTAACCAGAACATTCTCCCCAAAAGGGGATGCATATCCTGGAGACACTGCAATACCAGGTTGATGCATAGAGTGGACCGAGCAAGTTCCTCTTCCATACCCCTGTTTTAAAAAATCAATTTAATATACAGTTCTCAAATAAAGGACATACCAGATATTAAACTGATAAGAACAGATTTAAAAATTTTATTAAGATAATGTTAAAAATAAAAATAACGGTACAGAGTTTAAGCATAGAAATTTCTGGTTATCAGGGGATAAGGTACAGATTATCAAGGAGAGTGAAGTTCGGTTTTAGGATTGGATGACGTAAAGAATACATAATCTGCAACATCCCCAATTGGTGGTAAAGGCTTAACGGGTCAAAGTACAGAGATTGAGATATGAGGGTAAGTTGTTCATATATAATGGCTATGTTCAGGTGTGGAGTAGAATGAGTGGGTACGATGGTGAGGATGGATTTACCCTCATTTGGTGAGTTTTAATGTTCAGTGAGTTTATCGTTCCAGTTCATATGGTCCAGTGGGAAAAAGACTCTCAGTCCCTTTCTCATAGATGCTGTACGATGTCGTTCCGGCTCACGCCTCCTGGTACTGTCGGTGGCCAGTGATGTGTTCGATGTAGATGTCCCTGGACCATCGGATGGTGTCCGAGACCATGAGGCGCCGCATGAGCCGTGCGTAGCGTCGACCGATCCCGCAGGTCCGCAGCACAGGCTCATTGCAGGGGTCCCAGACGATCAGGGCATCCATCTGCACCTCGTAGCCCTTCGATCTCAGGGTGTCGTCCAGGGGGGCGTACTTTTCCAGCTTACGAGCTCGGGCTACGTGAAAGGCCGGGGTCCTGTTCTCAAAGGAGACCGTGACGTCGACGAGGATGATCTTTTTCTGGGCCTCGTCGGTGACGACCACGTGAGGTCGCAGCTGGCTGTCGGTACCGGGGATGGCGCAGTTCACGGCGACCTGCCCCAGGCGCGGTGGGATGGCTTTCACCAGGCGGTCCTGGATGGCGTTGTGGCGCAGCTGCCAGGCTCTGGAGTGGGGCTTGCAGCTGCACAGGACGTGGGGCAGGGTCTCGTTGCAGTAGCCGCACTTCCTGCAATGCTTGTTCCCGTGACGGACGGCTCTGTTGAGCGGGACACAGTTGAGCCGGGCACGGTGGATGAACCGCCAGTCGGCAAAACGGGTGAAGCCGCCCCCGGCGAGGAAGTGGTTTGCTGGCGTCCCACTTGCTGGTCAGCTCTAAGGCTTTACCCTGGTCTGGTTTACGCTTCAGGGTTTCCATGTACAGCGAGTGGACGGCTGCCTTCAGGGGCCTCTCCAGCATGCCCCTGGCACTCGGGGTGACGGTGGTGTTGTCGTGGAACCTGATCTGTGGCACCAGGACTCCCAACTCCTGGCGCTCCTCGCACCACTCCCAGCGGCAGCCGATGCGCTTCCCCAGACGACGCATGGCGTTGCGAGCGTGGGACCACAGCGAAGTGATGTCGCGCCCGTCCCGTCCGAATTCACCATCCAGGGAACTGCTCAGGAAGGTGGCGAAGTCTTGGTTGGAGGGGGCTCTGCAGATCCGCTTCTTTGTTGCGTCCTGGAGGGCGTTTGCCGCGATGTTCCTTACAGTGGCGTCGGGACACGTCAGCAGGCGGAAAGCATGGGTGATCACCGCGACGTCGTACAGGTCGCCCATGCGGGGGACGTTGGCGCCGCCCTGCCTGTGGGTGATGTAGACCAGCTCGTTGCTGGCTCTCTGGGGAAGGAACAACCACTTCTTCACCAGTTTCCGGATGATCTTGTCCGCCTTGTTGAGGGGTACCTTCGCCACGGCAGATCCCCTTAGGACGAATGAGATGCGGGGGATCAGGAAGGTGTTCAGGGAGTTTATTTTCTGCCACGGTGCCAGCAGGGAGGCGTCAATCTTGGCGGCATCCTGCAGGATCTCCTGGATGGTGTCCTCGGGTGCCTTCTGGACACGGAAACCCGTCGGCGTGCCGAGGTGCTGGTATGCCTGCCCCTCTGCCAGGGGGATGACAGGCTCACCCTGGATCTGGAACCCTGTCGCCTGCACCGGGTCCCTTTTGCTGCCGTCGATGTGGAGAGTTGCACACTTCTTTGCATTGAAGCGTAGTCCCATCCAGTCGGCAGCTCGACTGGTGGCGTCTAGCATACCTTGGAGGCCTTCTGGGTCATCAGCGGTCAGAACCAGGTCATCCACGTAAGCCAGGACGCTCACCCTCTCGCCGTGGATGTTAAAGCCATCTGTGCCATTGGAGATCGCTCGCAGCAACAGCTCCATGGCGAGGTTAAAGATGATGGGGCTGAGGGGACAGCCCTGCTTAACTCCGCTCCGGATCGGGATCTCGGCGGTCTCCCCTTTGACCGAGCGGATGGTGGTGCTGCATCCCTCGTACAGCTCTCGGATCACACGAAGGAAGTTCTCTGGCATCCCGAACTGCTGGAGTGTGGCAAAGATGTGGTGGTGGGGCATGGACCCGAAGGCGTTAGCCAGGTCCGCACACTGCCTCCGCACCCTTCTGGCCATTTGGATGGTGGTTTGGAGGACGAAGTTGTGTTTGTAACAGCCCTCGCAGGACATGAAGCCTTTCTGGATGGAGCTGATGGCGAGGGCCCGTCTAGGATCTCTCTCATGGCCTTGGAGTGGTTCGCCCGATACAGCTTTTGGATCCTGGAAGCCGCTGCTGGGTCGTAGCGGCGGCTGGCGTCTCTACTTCTGGCTCCCCTGGTGGTGGTGTTGTGGTTCGGAGCAGGCATTCTGTGGGCTGGCGGGGCGTTCTCCTGGTTCAAACCCCTCCTGGGAGCGATTTCCACAGACAGTTCTCGGGTGAGCCTGTCAACAAGGAGGTCGAAGTCGTCAAAGGAAGCTGCCGCTTGTAGCTCCTCGGTCCAGGCAGCCTGCCACGGTGTGGCAGCCCTCACATCGGCCGCTGGTCCTCAGGGACCTCGACCGGAGCAGGATTTGAGCCTGCTGCGTGGTCGGCCTGCCGTCTATCTCATGGGTCAGGATTCCCTTCGGTTGGCTGTTGGGGCAGGGTCTCTGACGGGATGCTGGCATTGCTAGTGGTCGGAGAGATGCGGTCCGGTTCGGGGGTTGCTGGGACACCGCTGGTCCTCCTATGGGTGGCTGCTGCCAGGGCGGTTGCTGCTGAAGTGTGAGATCTCCCATAGGCAGTGTCCCGCAGAATGGACGTGGGGTCCGTGCTGGTCCATCTGGTGATGAAGGCCTGGTGTTTTGGTGTGACCACGGAGCTGGTTCCTTCACTGACATCTGGAGTTTGTAGGGTGATCTGGGGTGTGGCACTGGCTCCACCGGTGGCTGGGGTTCGCAGGGCGGTCTCATGTGTGGCGCTGGCTCCTGTGGCTGCTGGAGTTCGAAGAGCGGTCTGAGGCGTGGCTCTGGCTCCTCCGGTGGTTGGAGGTCGCAGGGTGGTCCAAGGGGCGGCGCAGGCTCTTCCGGTGACAGGCTCTCGAGCAGCTATGCGCGGTGGGGCGCTGATCCTTCTGGGGACGTGGACGTGCTGGACAGGTGGCGAGGCAGCACTGAGTCATCTTAGCATGGAGATCTGCTTGGCGACATGCGAGGGTGAGATGTGTCTCCTGCTGGCGAGGACCTGGGTGATGTTCCCTGAGGCAGCAGGTACCTTCTCGATTGCAGCATCCCGTTCGGCTGGCCTGGCGACGGGGGCAGGCTTCTTGACGGCAGCTTGCGAGGTCGGCTCTCTTTGTTGAGGCTCAGGAGCAGCGGGCCAGCGCGTAGCAGGAGGGCTGGGAGCTGGGGCAAGAGACTGTGTTGTTCCCTGGAGGCGTTTCCTGCAGGCGACTTGGTGCGTCTTGCATTGCTTCTGCGTCTCGAAGGGCAGGCTGCAGACGGCACAGCTGAAGGCGATGCGCTTGCTGTGGCATCTCTGAAGGGGTCCCGGTGACGCCACTGAGGAGGTGGAAGCTTCGGGGTGGAGAGCAGATGGGGCAGATGAGCACGTCTGCAGCGAGGGGGTACTGCAGGTAGATGGTGTCCTCATTATCTTGAGGCGGGATTGTTCCAGCAGCATCGGCGACACCACTGGCTGGTTCTCCGTGGTGCGGGTGGGTGGGGTAGAAAGGTCCGGCTGGGCGGGCATTGGGCAGGGTCCTAGGGTCCCTCTGGGTGGTTTCTGAGGCTGAGCAAGCATCTGGCGAGGAGCTGGAGACCCTCTGGGTTTTCTCTCGAGAGACGCTGGTCCCATCTGTGCAGATTCCTCCCTGGAGGGAGTGTAGAGCAGTCGCAGAACCACCAGCATCAGGGTCCTGGGCAGCTGTGGTGGGAGGTGGTCACCTCAGAGCATCTTGCAGCTGGAGAGTGGGGGGGCTCTCCGTCGGCGGCTGCTGGAGCACGGGGGGAGATGTCCGTCGGTGGCTGGTGCTGCTGGGGAGCGCGGGGGATGTTTCTCCTGGTTGTGATATCCCGACAGGCTGGCTTCAGGATGCAGGAATTCTCTGGAGCAGTATCTCGGGGATGGTCAGTCGAGGAGGCACCGTTCTTCTCCTTCACGTTGCTGGTCTACCATATTCTGGAGACGACGAGTATCTTCCGAGAGACCTTCCGTGGAGCAGCAGTAGGAGCGTTACAGATGAGGACGTATCAGGAGCAGAAAGAGAATTTTCTTCCAAAGAAGCTGTAGTGGAATACATTTTCAAAACTGCATTGATTTTTTCAAAAACGGCAGCAAAAGAATCCAAAGTCAGATGAAATGTTACAAGTACCCATTAAAAAAGATTAAACTAATAAGAAAAAATACTACACTTGATCTGAGCTCCGAAAAGCCAAGAAACAATGCCGAGACTCTGTGACGCACGCACACCCCTGCCTCCAATGCTTTCAACCACACCGTGACGAGCTCCGAGACACCTAACAAACACCATAACTGGGTAACGCTAAGTGAGGCTCACTTCCCTGAAATGACTCCAGTGGAAGAATTCAAAGCAAGAACCCTTAACACACAATTCTGTTCAAAGGCAGTTCCCTGGACACTCCTAATTTGCACAAACCCACCTGTGACCAGCAATCTCTCACTGTTCACACTTACGGCAGAACGGGGCACAGAAAGCCTGTGCAAGCGCTAGACCGCAGCCCCAAGGCTCTTTACTGCTCCTTCCCACAGAACTATCTCAAACACACAGTCAATTGCATCAAATCAATTCCTTGCCATTGCAGGGCCTCGGGCATTGGTGCGCCTCAGTCCCTCTGAGGTGATCGGCTGGCTCCTTCTGGCCTTAAACGCTATGAATCTGACTCCAAGGGCCACAACCTTCCTCTTCTTCTGCTCCTGTGAACTATCCCTGGTCTGGGCAAAAGATTTACAGAGACTGTTTCCTAAGTTAAAACGGTGCCGTTTTCCCAACGGGAAAGGGATGGAAAATTTCTTTTCTGTGTGGGGAGACGAGGGAAAGAATGATCCAAACCGTGCAATCAATTCCGGACGGTGTGCTAAGGACAGCGGTTTAAGAACCGACACAGAATAGACTAAGAAAGCAGCTGTTTAACTGACCTACGCGCAATGACAAAGTAAAATCTGCAAGAGCAGCCTTTCAACTCAGAGGCCTACTAATAAGATCTTCCTAATAACTAACCAAAGAGTTACAAATGACTCAAAACCGTACTCTTGGTACAAACCAAATGTTAACACAGACAACACCACGACATTACCCTTGTTGCTCACACTTGTAAATTTAATCCAGAGACTCTCAGGTTTTTCTGCAGTTTCATACTGGAGCTCTGAGCAGTCATACTGCTCTCTTACATACAACGCAACTCCCCCACCTTTTCTGCCCTGCCTATCCTTCCTGAACAGTTTATATCCATCCATGACAGTACTCCAATCATGTGAGTTATCCCACCAAGTCTCTGTTATTCCAATTACATCATAATTCCTTGACTGTGCCAGGACTTCCAGTTCTCCCTGCTTGTTCCCCAGGCTTCTTGCATTTGTGTATAGGCATTTAAGATAACTCACCAATCGTCCTGCTGTCCCAGTGTGGGGCAGGAGCCCTCCCCTCTTGCACTCACCTACTTGTGCTTCCTCCCGGTATCCCACTTCCCCACTTACCTCGGGGCTTTGGTCTCCTTCCCCCGGTGAACCTAGTTTAAAGCCCTCCTCACTAGGTTAGCCAGCCTGCTTCCAAAGATGCTCTTCCCTCTCTTCGTCAGGTGGAGCCCATCTCTGCCTAGCACTCCTTCGTCTTGGAACACCATCCCATGGTCAAAGAATCCAAACCCTTCTCTCCGACACCATCTGCGTAGCCATTCGTTGACTTCCACGATTCGACGGTCTCTACCCCGGCCTTTTCCTGCCACAGGGAGAATGGACGAGAACACCACTTGCGCCTCAAACTCCTTTATCCTTCTTCGCAGAGCCACGTAGTCTGCAGTAATACGCTCAAGGTCATTCTTGGCAGTATCATTGGTGCCCACGTGGAGAAGCAGGAAGGGGTAGCGATCTGAGGGCTTGATGAGTCTTGGCAGTCTCTCCGTCACATCACGAATCCTAGCCCCTGGCAAGCAGCACACCTCTCGGTTTTCCCGGTCAGGGTGGCAGATAGATGACTCAGTCCCCCTGAGGAGAGAGTCCCCGACCACCACCACCCTCCTCCTCCTCTTGGGAGTGGTGGTCGTGGAACCCCCATCTCTAGGACTGTGCATCTCATGCCTTCCAGTCAGTGGAGTCTCCTTCTGCTCTGTTCCCTCAGATGTATCATTCACTCCACTCTCTGCACTAGTACCTGTGGAGAGAACATGAAAACGGTTGCTCATCTGAATATGCGTTTCTGGTACATGGACTTGTCTCATACTCTTTCCTCTTCTGGAGGTCACATGCCGCCAATGGTCCTCACTGGCCTTCTGTCCCCGCTGCGTAGCCTGCTCTGAATCCTCAGAACACTGTGCCCGCTGAAGCCGATCCTGACGTCTATCCAGGAACTCCTCATTTTCTTTTATGGAACGCAGGGTTGATACTCGTTTCTCCAGACCTTGAATCTTCTCTTCCAATATGGAGATCAGCTTGCACTTTGTACAGACAAAGTCGCTTCTATCCTGTGGAAGAAAGACAAACATGGCACATCCTGTGCAGGTCACGACAGCGGATCGCTCAGCATCCATAGTCCCTTCCTTTGAAGAGTTTCCTCACTCAGCTGGTTCACAGCTGACTGACTGTCTTCTTAGAAGAGCCTGGAACAAAGCACTCCCAAATCACACTATTCAAACAGGAAATCAAACTCGGTCAAACTGCCAATCTGTCCCCACAACAGATACTCACTCCCCCGTCTGCAGCCCCTTGGTAGCTCTGCCTCTGCCTTTAGTTTGGGTTAAAGGAGTTAGGAATGGCAAGGATAGCTTGCTCCCTTCGCACTCCCCTTCCCAACTCCCTCTCAAACTCCCCTGTTTGCAGCCCTGTTCGCAAAGCTCCCTGGTCGCTTGCTCACTGCTTTATAAAGCCCTGGCCTGCCTGATTGATTAGCCCCGCCCCCTGGTGTAGAAACTCACAGCTTCCAACTGCCAGCCACAGCACACGGTCCTGCAAACAAACAAACGAATGAACAGACAGACAGACACAAGTACCCCCAAACACACACTACAGACAGCCATTTACCCCAAGGGTCCTGTATTTGCTCCTGCTTTACCTGGAGCAATTCCTCTCAAACTCCCCTGTTTGCAGCCCTGTTCGCAAAGCCATTCGTTGCATGGCAAAATGGAGGGCAGAACGTGGCGGGCAGGTGACCCCGTGTGCTTCTCCCCCTCCGCTTCACCTCCGGTTGGGGAACCGCAGGGCTGTTGGTTTCATTTTAGGGGCCCCGGTAAAAAAAAGGTTGAGAACCACGATGACAGAGGTCTGTAAAACCATGAATGATGTGGCTAAAGTGAAGAGCAAAGTGTTATTTACCCTTTTCGCACAATACAGTAAAGGCGGTGGGGGTGACAAAATTAACGTGCAGAACTCCTGGCCGTGTATGCTGTGAGGGCTACAAGTATACCTGGCTTCCACCGAGAATGAGAGAAGTTGATAGAGACTAGGTCCACCAAGAGTCATTCGGGAAGTCGGTCAGTGATGCAATCCCATGCTCGAGGCAAGCCCTAAATCTCTGACTACACAGAGAGCAGGAGTGGAAGATGAGGGTGGATCACGCCAAATGGTCCTGTGCTGTACACGCCACCAGACGTTCTTGTAGTGGCCAAGGTCAGAGACACGATACTGGGCTAGAGGGACCATTGGTCTGAGCCACTGTGGCCTTCTTACCGGAAATCAGGGGGTGAAAGAATTAATTGCTAATGAGCTCTGCTGCATATGGTCATTTAGAATAACCGCGTAGGCCAGTATGAATACCCTTTTTGTACCATTAAATACGAACACAGAAAACATGGGGATTAGTTATTCTAATTCCTTTGTTTGGAAATGCAATCATGCATGAAAAAAAAAAAGAAACTTGAAAATATATCTGAAAGTTATTTTCGACATTATGCAAGCCTTGCCTCAGCTAATCACTAACACCAAAAACTTATGAAACCAAAGAGCAAGGGGAACAGAGATCACAAAATAGTCCCCTGCTGGAAAAACGTCTCGCTAACACATCAAGCTCTACATATATAAACCATATTTTCCAAAGCTCTGGTTTTTTACAATTTAAGCGTCAGCCTTCCAGAGAAGTTCGAGCAGCAAAGTCCAACCACAAGGTGTTGCTGTTGTTAAAGGAGAGGTAACAACCTCACTGAAATGAAAAGGAGAAATTCCTAAATATTCCTCTCCATGGAGACCGCTAGAAAAAGACACCCAAATTATACAATCTAAAGCAGGGGTCGGCAACCTTTCAGAAGTGGTGTGCCGAGTCTTCATTTATTCAGTCTAATTTAAGGTTTCGCGTGCCAGTAATGCATTTGAACGTTTTCAGAAGCTCTCTTTCTATAAGTCTATACTATATAACTAAACTAGTGTTGTATATCAAGTAAATAAGGTTTTTAAAATGTTTAAGAAGCTTCATTTAAAATTAAAGTAAAATGCAGAGCCCCCTGGACCAGTGTGAGCGCCACTGAACATCAGCTCGCGTGCCGCCTTTGGCACGCGTGCCATAGGTTGCCTATCCCTGAATTAGAATAACTAATCCCCATGTTTTCTGTGTTTCCGGAGGGGCGGAGCCGCGTGAGCACGTTTGCAGATATGTGTGCGAGCAGAGCATTGTGGGAGCAGGCTGCCGAGCAGGGCGGGAATTGGGCACCTGGGGCTGGGTGTGGAGAAGAGTGTGGCCCAGGGGCCAGGACGGGGCAGCTAGTGGCAGTGGGGGTGGGACGAGGGGCGAGGGGGGTGGGGCTGGCTGGGGCGTCCCCCACCGTGGGTTGAGAGTGTTGGGCGAGCGAGGGCAGGCGGCGGCTGAGCGGTGGGGACTTATACTTACTTGGCAGGGGGAGATACCATGATCAGCAAGGTGGTTTTTTCAAAGTGAGGCTCATTCATTACTCTGCGAGTGTGCTGATCTCTCTGATTTCCCCAAATGCAGGAAACTCAACTGCAGAATTTGTGGTAGTAGGGGACTGCGTTTGTGCTTTCTCCTAATGCGTGGTTGTGGAAAGAAAGCAAGATCTCAGGAAGTGTTCTTTAGAGCACTCTGCAGTTTTTCCTTAGCCTGTGTTGAAGCAGTGTCTTTATCTGTTATTGGGGATGTTTTCCCATCTTTTCATGACAGGCCTATTCTGTCGGTTGCTCTAAGACTTGATCCCTGTGCCTTCTCTTGACTCAAGCCGAGGTTCCACTGGCTCCTTTGTTCTCTTCTTCCCTGCTTCTAGCCCTTGGCGTGTTCGCGCTTCCCACAGGCGGTCGGTCCAACAAAGTTCTTTTGTGAACCCTGTTATAGTCTTGGCCTACACAACATCCTCTGGCAAAGAGTTCCACAGGTTGACTGTGTGTTGTGGGAAGAAACACTTCCTTTGGTTTGTTTTAAACCTGCTGCCTATTAATTTCATTTGGTGACCCCTAGACCTTGTGTTATGAGAAGGAGTCCATAACACTTCTTTATTTACTTTCTCCACACCAGTCATGATTTTATAGACCTCCATGGTATCCCCCTTTAGTTGTCCCTTCTCCCAGCTGAAAAGTCCCAATCTGATTAATCTCTTCTTATACAGACACGGTCCCATATCCCCTCATCATTGTTGTTGCCCTTTTTTCTGAGTCTTTCCAATTCTCATCTATCTTTTCCTGAGATGGGGCAAGAAAGAACCTCACCCTTATAGACTCACAAAATGCTCCCAAGACATCATAACAGTACTTTGTCATAAAGAAGCTAAAGCGCTAGTTAAAGAACTCAGATTCTCCAACTGCTTGAAAAAAACTTGCCTTAAAGAAGTATCATCACTGCAAAACTCTTCCTGCTTTTCTAACCAGAACATTCTCCCCAAAAGGAGATGCACCGGTCCTGGAGACACTGCAATACCAGGTCGATGCATAGGGCGGACCGAGCAAGCTCCTCTTCCAGCCCCCTGTTTCAAAAATCAATTTAATATACAGTCCTCAAATAAAGGACCTACTAGATATTAAACTGATAAGAACAGATTTAAACTTTATTAGAGAATGTTTGAGAACAGATGATACAAATAGTTTGAAGCGTCAGTTATTGGTCATTGGGGGTAGCATGCGGAGTATAGGGGGATGTTCGTATTACTACACTTGATCTGAGCTCCGAGGAGCCGAGAAGCAATGCCGAGACTCTGTGACGCACGCACACCCCTGCCTCCAACGCTTTCTACCTCACCGTGACGAGCTCCGAGACACCTAACAAACACCATAACTGGGTAACGCTAAGTGAGGCTCACTTCCCTGAAATGACTCCAGTGGAAGAATTCAAAGCAAGAACCCTTAACACACAATTCTGTTCAAAGGCAGTTCCCTGGACACTCCTAATTTGCACAAACCCACCTGTGACCAGCAATCTCTCACTGTTCACTCTTACGGCAGA
This sequence comes from Macrochelys suwanniensis, assembly GCA_033296515.1. NCBI lineage: Eukaryota > Metazoa > Chordata > Testudines > Chelydridae > Macrochelys > Macrochelys suwanniensis. Next base: position 202,452 of record CM065787.1, on the reverse strand, counting down.
ACGGGGCACAGAAAGCCTGTGCAAGCGCTAGACCGCAGCCCCAATGCTCTTTTCTGCTCCTTCCCACAGAACTATCTCAAACATACAGTCAATTGCATCAAATCAATTCCTTGCCATTGCAGGGCCTCGGGCATTGGTGCACCTCAGTCCCTCTGAGGTGATCGGCTGGCTCCTTCTGGCCTTAAACGCTATGAATCTGACTCCAAGGGCCACAACTTTCCTCCTCTTCTGCTCCTGTGAACTATCCCTGGTCTGGGCAAAAGATTTACAGAGACTGTTTCCTAAGTTAAAACGGTGCTGTTTTCCCAACGGGAAAGGGATGGAAAATTTCTTTTCTGTGTGGGGAGACGAGGGAAAGAATGATCCAAACCGTGCAATCAATTCCGGACGGTGTACTAAGGACAGCGGTTTAAGAACCGACACAGAATAGACTAAGAAAGCAGCTGTTTAACTGACCTACACGCAATGACAAAGTAAAATCTGCAAGAGCAGCCTTTCAACTTAGAGGCCTACTAATAAGATCTTCCTAATAACTTACCAAAGAGTTACAAATGACTCAAAACCGTACTCTTGGTACAAACCAAATGTTAACACAGACAACACCACGTTTCTTTGCTGCTCTTCAGCCATGCTATTCTCCCCACAGGGAGGTCCACCGTTCCTGGAGGTCCAGTACTGCAATAACGGCGATGTGTGCAGTGGATGGAGCAAGCTGCCATTCCATCTCCCTATTCCAAAAATCAGTTTAATAGATAGTCCTCAGATAGAGGAAGTATCAGTTATTAAAGCGATAAGAACAGATTTAAAATTTTGAGTCAAGCTAATGTTAAAATGATCTAAAATACAGCTTAATAAAAACATTTCTAGTCGTCTGCACATAATGCTTAAGTGATCCCAAAATAGCAAGTTTGGTTTAAAAAGTCATAAAAAGCACATCATCCGTAATCCGACACGTGGCGAAATCTGAGCATAGAACACACCACCAACTTGGGCGGATTGTGCCCCGCTTCTTAACCGTCTGCCCTGAGGTTGGCACTCACAGTCACGAGCTGGCTCCAGCCCTCTCATGGATCAGTAGCAGCTAGGAAACAAAGAGTGGCAATAAATAGTCAGTTTTCACAATGGAAAGGGGTAAATAGCAGGCTTCCAAAGTATGAGGCGAGACTACAGACACTGGTCAGTTTTGACAAGAGATGACTAGGGAGGGATACGGTACGGCACCGGTTCTCAACCGGGCGTCTGCCAAAAGAAACCTGGGCTTGACCCACCTCCGACTCACTTCAGCGGGCCACCAAGCCTGCCTGCCTCGTTTGCGGGGGGTTGGGGGAAGGAAAGGGGAGGGGAGGGGAGGGGAGGGGAGGAGAGGGGAGAGGAGGGGCCCAACAACAAACAGAAGAATCACTGCACAAGAGAAATCTCCCCCTGCCATCAGTGAGGGTTGCCTCACAGCCACTGACTCCACGAGCAGGCAGCAGCTAGCCAAGGCGACACACCACTGCTCTGCCCTGTTACATTAGCATTTCAGGGAGCATGGCAAAATGGAGGGCAGAACGTGGGGGGCAGGTGACCCCGTGTGCTTCTCCCCCTCTGCTTCACCTCCGGTTGGGGAACCGCAGGGCTGTTTGTTTCATTTTAGGGGCCCCGGTAAAAGAAAGGTTGAGAACCACGATGAGAGAGGTCTGTAAAACCATGAATGACGTGGCTAAAGTGAAGAGCAAAGTGTTATTTACCCTTTTCGCACAATACAGTAAAGGTGGTGGGGGTGACAAAATTAACGTGCAGAACTCCTTGCCGTGTATGCTGTGAGGGCTACAAGTATACCTGGCTTCCACCGAGAATGAGAGAAGTTGGTAGAGACTAGGTCCACCAAGACTCATTGGGGAAGTCGGTCAGTGATGCAATCCCATGCTCGAGGCAAGCCCTAAATCTCTGACTACACAGAGAGCAGGAGTGGAAGATGAGGGTGGATCACGCCAAATGGTCCTGTGCTGTACACGCCACCAGACGTTCTTGTAGTGGCCAAGGTCAGAGACACGATACTGGGCTAGATGGACCCTTGGTCTGAGCCACTGTGGCCTTCTTACTGGAAATCAGGGGGTGAAAGAATTGATTGCTAATGAGCTCTGCTGCATATGGTCATTTAGAATAACCGGGTAGGCCAGTATGAATACCCTTTTTGTACCATTAAATACGAACACAGAAAACATGGGGATTAGTTATTCTAATTCCTTTGTTTGGAAATGCAATCATGCATGAAAAAAAAAAAGAAACTTGAAAATATATCTGAAAGTTATTTTCGACATTATGCAAGGCTTGCCTAAGCTACTCACTAACACCAAAAACTTATGAAACCAAAGAGCAAGGGGAACAGAGATCACAAAATAGTCCCCTGCTGGAAAAACATCTCGCTAACACATCAAGCTCTACATATATGTAAGCAGAGTCAGGATGAGCTCTACCGTGACATCTGGTGGTGAGTTGTGGAAAGGGATGTCAGGGGCTAATCTTCTTTTCATGGACACACCCACCCTGCAAAGCATGATGGACCGCTTGCCCAAATGGTCACTTTGACTGTTGTGGGAGCCCCAGTTTCTCTGTCATTGGGGCAGGAAGAATAAAGTGTTGTTACCCTGATTATGTGAATCATAATACCCTGACAGTGGGCTTTTGTTATGATGAAGGGACTCACCATTAGCTAAGCAGCACTTGCTAGGCAAGGGACATGGATTCCAAAACCCAGTGAATGGAGAGAGGCTGGGGACAGGTATTTGTATTTAGTGGTATGGGCTGCTTCTGTGGGTCCTAAATGTCAATTGCATTTCCTTCTCTCTCTCTCCCTGCTGTAGAATATCAGAGCTAATTTTGAGTTCCTTATGAGTCTAACTACAGGCTGCTGAGTTGGAATCACTCTGGGCTAAGTGTGCAAATGAGCACCCAGGCTCCTCTAACTACAAGCTGAAATTGCTAAAAAGCTGAAATCACTGAGCAGTGTATTAAGTAATGGGGGAGCTGGAAGATATAGTGCTGAGTGGCTGGTGGAGCGGAGCTGCTGACAGAGCGGAGCACTTGGTGGGACAGCTGGAGCGGCTTGCAGGCCAGCTGACGGAGCGGAGCAGTTGGCGGGACAGCTGGAGCGGCTTGCAGGCCAGCTGAGCGGAGTGACTCGTGGGATGGCTGGCGGGGCGGAGCAGAGCAGAGCCGAGCCGAGCGAAGCCCCACGAAGGGACGGGGGAGGCAGCTTCGAGTCACGTAAGGTGCCCCTTACCTCTCCCCTCCCCATTTCTACCCAGACTGGGGGGGGGGGGTGTAACACTCTGCAGATGAACTTTTGAACTCTGGGTCTGGACTTTTGGGTTGTTGGACTTTTGGGACTTTGGGTGATTTTGGGGGTTGCTGGACTCAAGAACCAAAGGAAAAGGACATGGCCAATTTGCTGGGGTGGGTCGTTGCTCACAGTTTGGTTTACAAATCCTAAATGTGGTGTTTCCCCAGCAAAAGGCCGCATTGTTTCTCTCTGTCATTAAAAGGGGTTTCTACACTCAGACTCTGTGCTTGCGAGAGGGGAAGTACTGCCTCTTAGAGGCGCCCAGGGGGGGTGATATATATTTGTCCCAGGTCACTGGGTGGGGGCTCGAGCCGGTTTTGCATTGTGTTATTGGAATGGAACCCCTAGATACTGAACCCGGCCCTTGTTGCTGCCGACTCTGACTGGCAGAAGGGTTACATTTTGGGGGGCTCGTCCGGGATCCCTGGGTCAGTACCCCTCGCAAGCACCTGTTGAGTGAGCTGCTACATTGGGAAATAATTGTGTTTATATTTTGAGGAAATGACTGTTTGCGTAATGGCTACTATGTCAGGTTTGTTGGGCCCCGGCTCAGCGGCCTCTAGGTCAGGGGCTGCAGCCTCGGCCGATGATTGGGCAAAAGCACTGGGGCAAACATTGGAAAAGGTTGTGCTGTCCTATGCTATGTCAAACTCTTGTCGTAAGTTAAGGTCATTTGCTGGGGGGGAGGAGTTTGAACCCTGGTTAGAGCATACCACTGAAATGCTGCAGGAGTGGGCTGTACCCGATGCAGAAAAGCGAAGATGTCTAATAGAGAGCCTTGCCGGCCCAGCATTAGATGTGATTCGCACTCTGAAGCTCATTGACCCTGGGGTCAGTGTGAGGGACTGCCTAGAGGCTCTTGATCACACATTTGGGAGCGTAGAGGGCCCTGAAGATAGCTAGTGCAAGTTCCTTAATTCCCGACAGCAAAAGGGCGAGAAGGCTTCAGCCTATATACAGAGGCTGGAGAGACTGCTTCAGAAAGCTGTCATGAGGGGAGCAGTGACTGCTGAGCAGATGGATCAGACCAGACTGGCTCAAATTGTAAGAGGAACTCAGTATCTGAACCCGATTCTACTTCATCTGCGGCTAAGAGAACGACGGGAACATCCCCCAAGTTACTCCCAGCTGATAAAAGAGGTCAGAGAGGAGGAAGAAAGGCAGTCTGCCAGTGAGCTTTGGGAAGCCCAAACACTCGAGCCAGCCAGCACAACTCCACTGCAAACTGCCAGTGTATTGATGGTGAGCACCAGAGAAGAACTTGCTCAACAAATGCAGGTCCTGACGGAACGGATAGCTGAGCTGCAAAGCACCATTGACTGAGCTAAGGCTTCCAGGGGTAAGGAGCCTCACACTGGGGCAATGGAGAGGTCAGCATTTAAAGCCCCTGTCCCATCCAGGAGAAGGGGGAAAGGGCACATTTTCTGCTACCGATGCGGTCAGGAGGGGCACAGTGCTGCCAGGTGCCGTAATGAAGAAAATCCCTCCTTAGTGTATGGAAAGCTGAGGATCAGTTGGGAGAGATCCGGTAGCTGCCAGAGGGTCCAGGGACGTGGACCACCCAGGCCTGCAGGATTTGAAGACTCCCACAGAAAAGACTGTCCATCTGGGATCCCCACAGGACTCATAGGGCCTCGAGCAGAGGTCATGGTGAGGATTGAAGGGGCGGAGTGTAAAGCAGTGCTTGACACTGGATCTCAAGTGACTATTATATTTCAGTCATTCTACCAACACATGCTTAGGCACCTGCCTATACAGCCACTGACTGGCCTTGGCCTATGTGGCCTCAGCATGGAGGAATACCCCTACCAAGGATATGTCATAGTGCACCTGGAATTCCCAGAGGAGGTTGCGGGGGTAAGAGAAGCGGTAGACACAGCTGCATTAATATGCCCTGACCCTAAAGGGACCTCTGATGTGTCTGCACTGATAGGGACCAACTCCAGCCTCTTCAAGGTACTCGCGGATTACTGCAGACGACGGGCCGGGGACCAATACCTGAACACCCTGATGATCCATACGCTTTGTGCTGAAGCCTATAGGAAAATTGAGAGCGCTAAAGAGACATCTGAGCTACCGATTGGAGCACTGAAGTACGCGGGCACAACCCCCTTAGTAGTGCCTGCCAGGACAGAGCAAGAAGTGCTTGTCATGAGCACCTGGCTGAAAGGCAGTAATGGGGCCTTAGCAATGGTAGAGCAGTCGGTGAAAGGAGAGCTCCCTGAAGGAGTGCTGGTCCCCAGTGGAATCATAACCTTACCTGCTAAAGCTCAGGAAAAGGTGACTATACTGATTGCTAATGAAACAAGTCGTGATGTTGTTGTGAAGCAAGGACAGAAGATAGCAGACCTCTTTGAGCCTGAGTCGATTGTAAAACCCCGGGGTGAAACTCAAGTTCCGGCTATAGACCCAGCAAAGTTTGACTTTGGAGACTCACCATTGTCTGAGGAGTGGAAAGATCGCCTGAGGAAAAAACTTTGTGAAAGACCCAAAGTGTTCTCATTGCACGAGTGGGATGTGGGATGTGCAAAAGGAGTGGAGCACAACATCAGACTACATGACTCTCGACCTTTTAGGGAGAGATCTAGGAGAATTGCCCTCTCTGAGATGGAAGATGTGCGACGTCATCTACAAGAGCTGGCTGCGAATGGCATCATTACAGAGTCCCGCAGCCCATATGCCTCACCCATTGTGGTGGTCCGTAAAAAGAACGGGAAAATCCGGATGTGTATTGACTACCGCACGCTAAACAACCGTTCTGTGGTTGACCAGTACACTATGCCTCGAGTCCAAGATGCCTTAGACTGCTTGCTGGGAAGCCAGTGGTTCTCTGTGTTGGATCTCCGGAGTGGATACTACCAAATCCCCCTGGGAGAAGAAGATAAGGAGAAGACAGCCTTCATCTGCCCATTAGGGTTTTATCAGTTCGAACGCATGCCCCAGGGGATTTTGGGAGCACCCGCCACATTTCAACGTCTTATGGAGAAAGTAGTGGGAGACATGAATTTACTGCAAGTGTTAGTTTATTTGGATGACCTGATTGTGTTTGGAAGAACCTTGGAGGAGCATGAAGAAAGACTACTTAAAGTGCTCAATAGGTTGGCGGACTATGGTTTGAAGCTCTCAATAGATAAATGCCAGTTCTGCCAAACCTCAGTGAAGTATGTAGGTCACATCGTGTCCCAAGAGGGTGTGAGTACTGATCCCAGCAAAATAGAAGCACTCACTACCTGGCCACGTCCCAGTAACTACAGAGAACTCAAGACCTTTCTTGGATTTAGTGGCTATTACCGCAGATTTGTGAAGAACTATGCTACGATTGTAAAGCCTCTGAATGATCTTACCAGGGGATACCAGTCTGGAAAACCCAAATCTAAGACCAAGAACAAGGGAGGATCCCGAAAGCCTCCTGTGCAGAGACACTATGGCCCCTTCGAACCGTCTGGGCCGCAGTGGGATGAGAGGTGTGAGAGGGCATTTCAAGAAATCATTGCTTGCCTAACTCATGCGCCAGTCCTAGTCTTTGCTGACCCCAGCAAACCGTTTATCCTGCATACTGATGCCAGTTTGGAGGGTCTGGGAGCAGTACTGTACCAGGAAGTGGAAGGCAAACGTAAACCTGTAGCCTTTGCCAGTCGAGGACTGTCTGACAGTGAAACTCGCTATCCCATCCACAAGCTGGAGTTCTTGGCCTTGAAATGGGCCATCACTGAGAAATTCCGAGACTACTTGTATGGTGCTCAGTTCCAGGTGTGGACAGACAACAACCCACTGACTTATGTGTTAACAAGTGCCAAGCTGGATGCTACAGGACAGAGATGGGTGGCCGCTTTGGCTAGCTATGACTTCAGCATTCAATACCGATCAGGGAGAAGCAACGTGGATGCAGATGCATTGTCCAGATGTCCAAAGGCACCAGAAGTCTCTGTGATACCCATGGATGGAGTGAGAGCTATTTGCAGTGTGAGTCGTCGAGAGCCAGAGGCCCATTGGAGCCTCCAGGGATGTGTTGCAGAAGCTCTGGGCCTGCCCCCTGAAAGTGTGCCTTCTGCTTCGGTGAACTACAAAGCATTGGACCAATCTCCATTGCCCATGCTCAGTGCGGCTGACTGGCAAGAAGCCCAGCTGCAAGATGTTGACATTCGTGATACACTACTTGCCAAAAGGGAGGGGCGAGGCCCAGCTGCGGTTGTCCCACCTAGCCCAGAGGGTAAACTACTATTGAGAGAATGGACCAAACTAAAACTGATTCAGGGAATGCTACACTGAGTGACCATGGACCCTTTACAAAAGCAGCGAACACAGCTAGTGCTGCCAAAAGAGTACAGAGCCCTGGCCATGAGGGCCCTGCATGATGACTTTGGACATCTAGGGATGGAGAGAACCCTGGAACTTATTCGTAGTAGGTTCTATTGGCCCCGGATGGCTGAAGATGTTCGCAGGAAATGTGAGACATGCGCTCGATGTGTCCAAAGGAAAACTCTGCCCACAAGGGCTGCATATCTGAAGAATATCACCAGCACCAAACCTTTGGATCTAGTATGCATTGATTTCTTGTCTCTAGAAGTAGACAAGAGGAATGTCGGAAACATTCTAGTAGTGACTGACCATTTTACGCGGTATGCGCAGGCATATCCCACACGTGATCAGAGGGCTATCACTGTCGCTCGAGTACTGTGGGAGAAATATTTCTCAGTTTATGGATTCCCAGCCCGGATACACTCAGATCAGGGGCGGGACTTTGAGAGTCACCTTCTGAAGGAGGTGCTGAGGATAGCGGGAATTAAAAAGTCTAGGACAACGCCTTATCACCCGCAAGGTGATCCTCAGCCAGAGAGGTTCAACCGAACACTGTTAGATATGTTGGGGACTTTGCGACCAGAGCAGAAGGCAACCTGGAGCCAGCATGTCGCATTTCTGGTGCATGCCTACAACGCCACAAAGAACGATGCTACGGGAGTCACCCCATATCTCTTGATGTTTGGGCGAGAACCAAGATTACCCATAGACTTGTGCTTTGGTGTATCAGAGGATGGCGATAGCTACGAAACTCATCAGCAATATGTAGCCCGACTACGAGAAAAGCTGCGGGATGCTTATCACTTGGCTACATCTGCGGCTCAGAAGAACGCAGATCACAACAAACATCGATATGATGCTAGGGTACGTTTGCAGGAGCTCCAGCCGGGGGACAGAGTCCTGCTGCGAAATTTGGGTATTGCTGGCAAACACAAGATAGCTGACAGATGGAAAGCAATACCTTACCTGGTGATGGAGAAGCTGGGAGACCTGCCGGTCTACAAGATCAAACCGGAAGAGGGTCCAGGGCAAATAAAGACGGTGCACAGAAATCTCTTGCTCCCTGTGGGAGAGTTGGTTAGCACCCCTTATGAGATGGGCCACGACAGGTCAGCCGGGCAGAGCAGAAGTGCCAGGCCACAGCCGCCATCCAACACGGACAACGGGCCCTCTGAAGCTAACCTACCCCTATTCAGCATGTCAGAGAGTGAGGCCGAGGAGGAAGACATGACCATGGTGTATCCTGGAATGAAGACAAGATTTCAGTCTCGATCAGCTGAGCCAATAGAGAGCTCCCCCTCTTCAGCCCTAAGCCCCATGGCGGAGGTATTTAGGCCCGTTACTGGCGCCCCTGTGCCGCCGATGGTACCCCCCTTTGATGATGCACACAGGTTATTGGACAGTGAGGACATCCAGGTGGAGGGGGCCCTAGAGCCGTTGGACCTTCCGCTGTCGGAACCAGAGATGTAGGGGCCTATGCCAGTAGCCGAGGGATCCTCAAAGGAAACCTCTCCATCTGTCACTCAAGCAGATGTCCCTCCTACCCCTGCAACAGAGACTCTCAATAGAAGGGACAGTAGTTTTACTGGTCTCAATAGAAGACCAGTAAAACGGTTAACTTATGATGCACCTGGGGTGATTAGCGAGGAGCCAATACATTTAGCGCACAGATTTGTGAAAGCTGAAGTGGGTTTTCTGAGGCCCTTTGGAGGAAACCAATGAGTTGGTATAAAAGGAGTGCGATTTGTCGGGACGACAAATTCTCGGCTGGGGGGAGGATGTAAGCAGAGTCAGGATGAGCTCTACCCTGACATCTGGTGGTGAGTTGTGGAAAGGGATGTCAGGGATGTCAGGGGCTAATCTTGTTTGCATGGACACACCCACCCTGCAAAGCATGATGGACCGCTTGCCCAAATGGTCACTTTGACTGCTGTGGGAGCCCCAGTTTCTCTGTTATTGGGGCAGGAAGAATAAAGTGTTGTTACCCTGATTATGTGAATCAAGGACAGTGGGCTTTTGTTATGATGAAGGGACTCACCATTAGCTAAGCAGCACTTGCTAGGCAAGGGACATGGATTCCAAAACCCGGTGACTGGAGCGAGGTTGGGGACAGGTGTTTGTATTTAGTGGCATGGGCCTCGTCTGCGGGTCCTAAATGTCAATTGCATTTCCTTCTCTCTCCCCGCTGTGGAATATCAGAGCTAATTTTGAGTTCCTTATGAGTCTAACTACAGGCTGCTGAGTTGGAATCACTCTGGGTTAAGTGTGCAAATGAGCACACAGGCTCCCCTAACTACAAGCTGAAATCACTAAAAAGCTGAAATTGTTAAGAGCTGAAATCACTGAGTACTGTGTTAAGTAGTGGGGGAGCCGGAAGATATATTGCTGAGCGGCTGGTGGAGCGGAGATGCTGACAGAACGGAGCACTTGGTGGGACAGCTGGAGCGGCTTGCAGGCTGGCTGACGGAGCGGAGCAGTTGGCGGGACAGCCGGAGCGGCTTGCAGGCCGGCTGATGGAGCGGAGCAGTTGGCGGGACAGCCGGAGCGGCTTGCAGGCCGGCTGACGGAGCGGAGCTGCTGGCGGAGCAGTTGGCGGGACAGCCGGAGCGGCTTGCAGGCCGGCTGATGGAGCAGAGCTGCTGGCGGAGCGGAGCGGTTGGTGGGACAGCCGGAGCGGCTTGCAGGCCGGCTGAGCGGAGTGACTCATGGGATGGCTGGCGGGGCGGAGCAGAGCCGAGCCGAGCCGAGCGAAGCCCCACGAAGGGACGGGGCAGTCAGCTTCGAGTCACGTAAGGTGCCCCTTACCTCTCCCCTCCCCATTTCTACCCAGACTGGGGGGGGTGTAACACTCTGCAGATGAACTTTTGAACTCTGGGTCTGGACTTTTGGGTTGTTGGACTTTTGGGACTTTGGGTGATTTTAGGGGTTGCTGGACTCAAGAACCAAAGGGAAAGGACATGGACAATTTGCTGGGGTGGGTCGTTGCTCACAGTTTGGTTTACAAATCCTAGATGTGGTGTTTCCCCAGCAAAAGGCCGCATTGTTTCTCTCTGTCATTAAAAGGGTTTTCTACACTCAGACTCTCTGCTTGCGAGAGGGGAAGTACTGCCTCTTAGAGGGGCCCAGGGTGGGTGATATATATTTGTCCCAGGTCACTGGGTGGGGGTTCGAGCCGGTTTTGCATTGTGTTATTGGAATGGAACCCCTAGATACTGAACCCGGCCCTTGTTGCTGCCGACTCTGACTGGCAGAAGGGTTACATATATAAACCATATTTTCCAAAGCTCTGGTTTTTTACAATTTAAGCGTCAGCCTTCCAGAGAAGTTCGAGCAGCAAAGTCCAACCACAAGGTGTTGCTGTTGTTAAAGGAGAGGTAACAACCTCACTGAAATGAAAAGGAGAAATTCCTAAATATTCCTCTCCATGGAGACCGCTAGAAAAAGACACCCAAATTATACAATCTAAAGCAGGGGTCGGCAACCTTTCAGAAATGGTGTGCCGAGTCTTCATTTATTCAGTCTAATTTAAGGTTTCGCGTGCCAGTAATGCATTTGAACGTTTTCAGAAGCTCTCTTTCTATAAGTCTATACTATATAACTAAACTAGTGTTGTATATCAAGTAAATAAGGTTTTTAAAATGTTTAAGAAGCTTCATTTAAAATTAAAGTAAAATGCAGAGCCCCCTGGACCGGTGTTAGAATAGAATTAGAATAACTAATCCCCATGTTTTCTGTGTTTCCGGAGGGGCGGAGCCGCGTGAGCACGTTTGCAGATATGTGTGCGAGCAGAGCATTGTGGGAGCAGGCTGCCGAGCAGGGCGGGAATTGGGCACCTGGGGCTGGGTGTGGAGAAGAGTGTGGCCCAGGGGCCAGGACAGGGCAGCTCGTGGCAGTGGGGGTGGGGCGAGGGGGTGGGGGGGCTGGCTGGGGTGTCCCCCACCTTGGGTTGAGAGTGTTGGGCGAGCGAGGGCAGGCGGCGGCTGAGCGGTGAGGCTTTATACTTACCTGGCAGGGGAGATACCATGATCAGTAAGGTGGTTTTCCCAGAGTGAGGCTCATCCATTGCCTTGTGAGTGTGCTGATTTCTGTGATTTCCCTAAATGCGGGAAACTCAACTGCAGAATTTGTGGTAGTGGGGGGCTGCGTTCGTTCTTTCCCCTGGTGCACGGTTGTGGAAAGAAAGCAAGATCTCAGGAACTGTTCTTTAGAGCACTCTGCAGTTTTTCCTTATCCTGTGTTGAAGCAGTGTTTTTATCTGTTACTGGGGCTGTTTTCCCATCTTTTCATGACAGGCCTATTCTGTCGGTTGCTCTAAGAAGACTTGATCCCTGTGCCTTCTCTTGACTCAAGCCAAGGTTCTACTGGCTCCTTTGTTCCCTTCTTCCCTGCTTCTAGCCTTTGGCGTGTTTGCGTTTCCCACAGGCGGTCGGTCCAACAAAGTTCTTTTTTGAACCCTGTTATAGTCTTGGTCTACACAACATCCTCTGGCAAAGAATTCCACAGGTTGACTGTGTGTTGTGGGAAGAAACACTTCCTTTGGTTTGTTTTAAACTTGCTGCCTATTAATTTCATTTGGTGACCCCTAGACCTTGTGTTATGAGGAGTAAATAACACTTCTCAGTAAGGGGCGGCTCGCTGATACTGACTCCTGCCTCCCCGCTCAGCAGCAGGCAGCCACGGCGAGCCACCCCTTGTCTCCCTGCTCAGCAGCTGAGTGGGGAGGCAGCGGGCAGCCGCCCGCCGCCCCCCAAATCTTGGAGCTCTAGGCGACCGCCTAGGGTTGCCTAGTGGGCGCACCAGCCCTGGCTGTAGGTCACATGCTGGAGGTGAGAGTGAGGTTTAAGCTGGAGCAGCAGCAGCAGGGGAGCAATGTGTGTGTTTGTGTGTGTCTACGTCTGGGGAGGGTGTGTCACTTGGTAAAAATGAAACTGTCAAGCCTCTGCCTCTGCTGGAGCAAAAGCCTCTGATTTATCTCCTAAACTCCCCTCCATGGAGATCTCCACCCCTCTCCCGGCGCTAAAAGACCCCCTCCCCCCACTCCCATGTAGATTTTTGATTATGCTAACTCCTCCTTGGCCTTGTCCACACAATTCTCCCAGACAAATTATCAAGGAGATTTCAAATGAGAAAACCAAACCAAACCAAATGAAAACCAGAGAAACCCCCACCACACACAGTTCAGGTCTGAATTTTTCCACTGAAATTTGGAGACAATAAAGCTCATCCCTCTGTTGGCCAAAAACCAAAGCTAGACCTTCCACGCTGTATCTGTGACTTCTGCTACCGAACCACCAATGTGCTAACTCCTCTTGTGAGACCTTTTTCTGCACAATACTGCTGCTATTCCAACTATTGACTCCAGGAAACATATTCCTTAGCCTGGTTCCGTGTGTCACTGGTTTCTCTAGCAAAGGTCGGTCCCTGACCCTGTGGTCCAGACATCTTCATTCACCTCAAGCTTCAAGTTAAGAATCATTTCCCATTCCCACTCTCTGGGAGGGGAGACTTTTAAAAGTGCTCTCTGTGCTATTGCATGTGGCTAAGCAAAGAGAACAAACCACAAATCCCCCCTGTGCTTTGGGAGCCGGGTTTGCTGTGTGAATTCTGTATTTCAGATGACTTCAAGCCTGGGCACTGTGATTATTTACCAGTTTCTGTGGCATGAAACCATGATGGGGGTCACAGCTGTGATAGCTGAGTGGTTAAGGTGTTGGACTTGAAATCTAATAGAGTTCCCCTATGCAGGTTTGAATCCTGCTCACAGCGAGGCTTGTGTTTTTGCCAGTCTCTTAACACAGGCAATACCACACTACAAACCCCTGAGACACTCTCAATTCTCTCCCCACCCCAAGTAAATCTTGTTCTGCTCCTTTCATAGAGATGCCTGGGACACTACCTCACGCTGTGTCCCTGAGGTGTCAGGCAAACTCTCAGCACCTGAAACCTCTGCCACTCACCATAGATCACCCATAACCCTGGCTCCTGCTCCTCTTTCTAGTGTTACAGAGGCGAGTCAACGAATCCATGGGTGCTATGGGCCTGCAGCACCTACAGAAAAAAAATAGGTCCTCAGTTCCCTTTGGCAGCAAGCTCCTCCTGCCGCCAGCAGGCCTTGCTGACAATCTCCTCCTCTTCAGCACCTCCTGCCGCCACCAGCCCTTCAGGGGTGTGCGGGAGGCATTGGCAGAGGAAGGTGCAGGGCAGATTGAGATGGGACAGGGGGAACAGGGGCAGGGCCTGAGGTGGAGCAGGGATCAAGCACCCCCCAGAACTCTCAAAGTCAGCACCTCTGAGAACAGCAGCCTTCTCTGGGTCCACAAGCCTCAGGCTTTGGGGGAGAGAGAGAGAGAGATTATCTGAGGTATCTAAGGGCTGGTCTACACTACCCCCCAAGTTCGAACTAAGATACGCAACTTCAGCTACGTTATAAGTCGAAGTATCTTATTTCGAACTTCAAAGTACTTACCGCTGGTCCACACGCGACGCGCAGGCTCCCCCGTCGACTCTGCCTGCTCCGTTCTCAGAGCAGGATTACCGGCGTCGACGGCAAGCACTTCCGGGTTCGATTTATCGCGTCTAGACAAGATGCGATAAATCGATCCCAGAAGATCGATTGCTCGCCACCAAAGCAGCGGGTAAGTATGGACATACCCTAAGCATTGGAAACCCTGCAGTCACCCCCTAAATCAGGGGCCCTTTCCAGCACTGAGTCTGAGCTACCAGGATCCCTGCCACAAAGCAGGGTGCCACATATCTCAGCCTCCCTTTCCCACACATGGCTCTGGACACTGCCAGGAATCATTTAGCTCTGGGCACCCAAGACAATCTAAAACCTAACTGTCCCAACAGGGGCTTGAACCCAGAAACCTCAGATTAAGAGCCTGATTCTTTACTGACTGAGCTAGTCAGGTGTGCTGAAAACCTCTGCCCCTTCCACCCCAAGAACAAGGAGGCAGACATAAGCAGGGGGAAAAAATTCCCTGAAACCCCCTCCTCTTTTTCTCCACAGCCACTGCCTATCAGCTGGATTCGTCCTCCTCCTTCCTCCTGCGTCTCAGTGCAACTAAATCTCCACACCTAGATAGCTGGCCCATCCGCTGCACCCCAGTCCCCCATGTCTAAGCCTCCCTGCCAAAGTCCTGCACCTGGCTCCATAGAATTAAATCTCACATCTCGCTGGGAACTCTACTTTTTGTGCCCAGAGAGTCTCTTCCCGCTCAGTAGCTGACCCGAGAAACACCGTGTCCACCTTTTCCAAAGAAGTACTTGGAGATGCTTTTATGCTCTGATGGTGTGGACTAATGGATCAAGCGATTGAGTCCCTTGGGGTTGTGCTTGTACAGTTTTCCCCTGAAAGTCCTGTTCTCTTCAGGGCTGAAACCTCTACTTGGCTGCTCAGGACAATGTTCTGGCTTCAGCTAGAGCCCCAGGAAGGAGTTGGGGGTTGGGCTTTGGGCATCACAAAGGTTAGGGACTGAGCCCTAGGTGCTTCTAGTCTAGCCTTTTCCATTCCTGTTCTAGCCAGACTGTTAAATTCTAGGACCCCAGCCTATAGCCGCCATCCTGTTGAACCAGCTGGACCAAAGCCCTGTCTGCAGTGGGCATCAGTCACCCAGCAGGAGGGAAAAAGCACCACACTGGCTCACCCAGAGACAGGGTAGCCAAACACATTGAGCTCCAAGGGTCTGCAGCAAACTAACGTATTTCCAGGAGGTCCCACTGAGATTTAAACTCAGATCGCAGGATTCAGAGTCCTGAGTGCTGCCCATTACACCATGGGACCTGCGGGTGATTCCTTTTCTGGCCCCCTGTGACTCTCAGCTGGCTGGCTTGGACTCTGCACTTATTGCTTCCCACCAGCGGCTTCCTCTCGCAGGACTCTCTCTCCTCCTCCATCGACCATAGTCCTGCTCTACCACATCCACAGCTCCTGCCCAGGGCCGGCTCTAACTATTGTGCCGCCCAAAGCAAAAAAAACCCGAGAGCCGCCCCCCCGGCACAGGAAAAAAAAAAGAGCGCAGCCCCACCGAAACAAACCCCCGCCCCCCCCCCCCCCCCGCCCAGTGTGTCCCCTGCTGGCGGGCTCAGGTCCCCCAGGCAGCCCGAGCTACCAGGGAGCTGCCGCCACCCGCTCATGCCTCCGGATCCAGCCCGCCGAGCCCCTCCCCCGCCTCAGCCCTGGGCTGCCTGCCCCGGGTACCCACAGCCCACGTGGGCGGGGAAACGCTGCGCCGCCCTGGGGACACTCAGAGCAGCAGTGGTGGGGACAGCAGGATCCCTCCCCACTCCCTGCATCCCCGGCCCCACTTCCCTCCCTCCCCGGTTCCTCACATACTCCGGGAGCCCCCCTCACCGCCACAGCCCGGGCTCGGCTCCAGGGGATGATGCTCTGGCTCTCCAGCAGCAGGGCTCTGTCCACGGCCCGCTCCAAGGGGGGAAAAAAACAAAAGGGGCCGGAGTGCCGCCCCTTGGAAAGTGCCGCCCCAAGGACATGCTTGGAGCACTGGTGCCTAGAGCCGGCCCCGGTCCTGCCCTGAGTCCCCGCATCCCCCTGCTTTGTCTCTATTCCCTGCAGGCCGCAAAAATGTCAGGGGAGGCTGCCCCTCCCATCACTCGACGGTCCCGCTCATATCGGCCAGCTGCAGACTCATCTGCCGGAACTCGGCCGGCTGTCACTTGATCCGGTCAAACCGTCACATGCTGACTGGATCCCCTGCCTGGATGCTCTTGTGGAAATCCCACAGGCGACGCTGCAGGACTTGGCACTGTTGGTTTCTTTAATGTTGCTGTGTTTGCCCGACCGCCGGAACAAAGCCGCCAACTCCTCCCTCCCATTGGCACTACCCTGCACCGGGCAGTGGACGTGCTCTCTTTCACGTAAATCCGGTCACTGCGACTCCTGGCCTGTCCCTGCAGAAAGGTGAACCCCGTCTGGGGCTGGTGTGAGCTCGGAGAACAGGAATAGGAGACTACCGCCCACCCTCCACTGGTTCCACTATGGAGAAACACGTCCTCTAAGCCGACCTCACTACAGACCTGCGCCAGGTAGTGCTCATTGTAAAAACGTTTCCTCTGACGGTCGGGAAAATGGGACCAGCGGTCATCAGGCCGGCTGATACAAGTACAATCCCACACCAACACCAAACACCGTGCGGTCCAGAGGAAGGGAGCCAGTTCCTTCCATTGATCTTTCCTTTCACACCTTAACTGGGGACCATACACACAAAGATAGCGGTAACCAGTGCCACGGAGCACAAAGTCCACCAGTAATGCCCTCCCTAGTCAGAGCTCCACCACCTTCTGCTCTCGCACCGCGAATGTGAGGAACAAGACTCCAACCCCATCATTCTTCCCTGGCCTGGAGGACCAGAGACACGGGCCCTTCCTCCAATCACCCTCTGCCCATCGAGCTATGCTAAAGTCGTTAATGTGCATTTCCTGAACGCCCACCATGTCCACGTCCAGCTACTCCAAGGCACTGAACATCAAGCGCCTCCTCCCACGCCCCCGAATCTCTGCCACGTTCCACGTGGACACTTTCACAGATGCCCCTTCCCCGGTACTGCCCTCGCTCAGCTGTGCAGAGGAGTTTTTGTCCCCAGTCTCTGTCCCCCGGCACGATCTCCGAGGGCCAGCCTGCCTCACTCTCCTCCTGACATATTACGTCAACCAACAAGTCGTGTGGGAAAGACAGCTCCCATCCCTCATTGTTAAAGGTCAGGTGGGCCAACTAGGGGCAGAAGCCCACGCTCTGTTGTGCTGCTGGGGATCTGAAAATCAGGGACTCATCTGAGGTAAAGGTGCCGCTGCGCTCCCAGAAAACAAGCCACCCCTGCCAAAGTCATTATCTTTACTGTACATCCATACACTGACCATAATTCAACTTACTCTTTACCTCATCTCCACAAGCTTCTGTCCACTGGTTTGAATCACATAGGCTCCAATCAAATCAATTACAGGTGATTCCAGAATTCACACTTTTACAGCTTTTAACCATTTCACCAAAGCAACATTTCACCATCCTATTATCCAAACATGCTTTATCCCTTTTATACATTTCCTGAGGATCCGGAGCCTCCCAAACTGAAGGCAAAAAACCCTCCATTCCCCTCCTGGTGTCACTATCTGGAGTCTTGCCTTCCCCAAACTTTCCTGACAAGTGTCTGGGTATAAAAGGGAGTGTTTCAGCCTAAAATGAAATGCCTTTTCCCCGGGGCTGTCGAGCTGATGGGGAGTTTAGCCATCAGCTCCTTGCCCTGAGAAAAGCTCCCTCGGAATGCTCCGATGTATGTACCTTTACATCATCTTTTATAGCGTACGCTAACAAGAACATAACCTATAGCGACTCCGAGTGGGTCAGCATCACAACCTCTACTGAGTCACCAATTCTCCTAATTTCAACAACCTGCTCATTATTTCAAGCCAATTCTAGTATTTCTAGCCATAACAACAATATATTTGAAAACTGAGAGGTGGATAAGGAACTGGTTAAAGGGGAGACTACAGCGGGTCATACTGAAAGGTGAACTGTCAGGTTGGAGGGAGGTTACTAGTGGAGTTCCTCAAGGTTCAGTTTTGGGACCAATTTTATTTAATCTTTTTATTACTGACCTCGGCACCAAAAGTGGGAGTGTGCTAATAAAGTTTGCAGATGACACAAAGTTGGGAGGTATTGCCAATTCAGAAAAGGATCGGGATATCCTACAGAAAGATCTGGATGACCTTGTAAACTGGAGTAATAGTAATAGGATGAAATTTAATAGTGAGAAGTGTAAGGTTATGCATTTAGGGATTAATAACAAGAATTTTAGTTATAAGCTGGGGACGCATCAGTTGGAAGTAACGGAAAAGGAGAAGGACCTCGGAGTCCTGGTTGATCACAGGATGACTATGAGTCGCCAATGTGATGTGGCCGTGAAAAAAGCTAATGCGGTCTTGGGATGCATTAGGCGAGGTATTTCTAGTAGAGATAAGGAGGTGTTAGTACCGTTATCCAAGGCATTGGTGAGACCTCATTTGGAATACTGTGTGCAGTTCTGGTCTCCCAGGACCTGCTCCCCACAGCAGAGTGAGAAAAGGCCGTCCAGCCCTGCTGCTACATAGGAGAGAAGCAAAGAAGGAAGGCAGGAGCTCTCCCTCAGCAACTACCTGAAGGTCCCTCTCCCTGAGGGAAGGGAGGACCTGCTCCCGTTGCGCCAGGGTGTGGTGTTCTGTCCCATCGAGTGGTGCTGAGACTCCATAGAGAGAGAATTAAATGAGTCTGTTCTATACCCGTAGCTAATAGGCAGTTGGCTTTTAGCTCCTGCTGTAGAGACTCATGGACTAAGCTCCCAGGTTCGATCCTGCCCGCTGACGACCCGGGTCTATTAGTGTTATAAGTGGGGGGTTGTGACGTTATTGACATGAACTGTGACCGTATAGATCATTGCTGCAACCAAGGTCCTAGAGTTGCTCCTATTCATTTCACACCCAAAGTCATGAATTTCATGGCTAATGAAAGCTAAGAGGTTTCTTCCCTGTGGGATTTGCTGATGCTTCACCCCGTGGATTCTCCGATGTCAAGCAAGCTTTGAGTTGTCACTGTCGCTTTCCCCACACTCAAGGCATGTACAGGGTTTCTCTCCCCTGTGGGTTCTCCTGTCCAACCCTGGCACCCCTAACCCCCCCAGTTCTGCCCCCCCAGTACCGCCCCCCCCAGGCTGCTCCCCACCCACTATTTCAGCCCTGGCACCCCCCCAGTACCACCCCCCCAGGCTGCTCCCCACCCACTATTTCAGCCCTGGCACCCCCAACCCCCCAACTCTGCCCCCCAGTCCCACCCCCAGGCTGCTCCCCACCCGCTAGTCCAGCCCGAGGCTCGGGGTGTGACGGGGCCGGACCCAGCGAGCCCCGCGGGGCGGAAATGAGGCCGGAGCGGGGCGGAAGTGGAAGCTGCGCCCTTGGGGAGAGGGGGGGCCGGGCTCTTGCAGGCGACATGTTCCCCACCAGCCCCGCGCGTGCCAGCCCCTCCCGCACATGCCGTGTCTAGCCCCACCCCCCGGGGGCAGAGGGAAGGGCCCTGCTGGAGATTCCCCGCCCCTATGCAGCCAGCACCACCAACAGACACACGGAGCTCCTCTCTAGTGTCTGATTGGCGCTCCCATTAGCCTATCACACCTCCCCTGTTCTGATTGGTGCCAAAAAAAGCCTCACCTCCCCCGATTGTAGTTGAGCTATCTCCCGCCCAATCAGAGTGTTTAAATGTGCGTTCCATGGCCGCTGATTGGTCCATGCAGAGACTAACTCTCGCTGTGATTGGAGGCCAGACCACCCGCAGCTTCCCATCGTGTGCAAGGCTGCCCCACGTGGGGGAGAGTCCTGGGTCCCTGGCCATGCCCCCAAGTCCCGCCCAGCCCTTGTGGGGTCCTTGCGGGTTGTGGGAAGCAGCCGCAGCGCAGCAGCGCCCCCTAGTGCTGTGGCCGGTGTGAGCTTTGCCCGGCTATTGGCCATGGGGGGCGGGGCTAATGCACAGTGTGGGTTTGCTGCAGCCTCCTCCAGCCCCCTGCCCACAGAGCATGAGCCCGGCCAGGCCGGCTCGGAGCAAAGGTCCCTCCCACCCCGTGTCCTGTCTCCCCCCAGCGGCCAGTGCCAGGTGCCCCGAGGGACTGAGCCGAGCAGGGAACCGTCCTGGGACCCGGCCCCTGTCGCCCGTTCCCAGCCTCTGGCCAACAGGTGAGGGCCGAGGTGGGCAAACTACGGGCCAGGGGCCACATCTGACTGGCCCGCGGGACCCTCCTGCCCGGCCCTTCAGCTCCCGGCCAACAGAGGCCGGAGCCCCTCCCTGCCCATCCCGGATAAGAGCCGCTCCTGGCCCGACCCTCCAGGAACTGATCCAGTTCCCCTTGGACCCCAATTCCGGCCCAGCCCAGCGCTGCCCAGATAAGGGTCAGGGCAGTCAGGGGTCAGAGGGTTGCATAGGGGCTGGGGTCCCGGGGGTGTGTGGATAGGGGTCAGAGCAGTCAGGGAAAAGGGGGTTTGCATAGGGGGTGGGGTTCCGGGGGTGGTGGTTTGGGTGGGGGTGCGGATGGGGTCAGGGGATAGGGAATAGGGGGTTTGCATAGGGGGTTGGTTCCCGGGGGGGTGGTTTGGGGTGGGGGGGTGGTTGGGGTCAGGGCAGTCAGGGGACAGGGAACAGGGGGTTGCATAGGGGGTGGGGTCCCAGGGGGGTGGTTTGGGGTGGGGGTGTGCATAGGGGTCAGGGCAATCTGGGAACAGGGTAGTTGGATAGGCAGGGCAGTCCCGGGGTGGCGGTTTGGGGTGGGTTGTGGATAGGGGTCAGGGGACAAGGAGCAGGGCGGTTGCATAGCGGGTGGGGTCCTGGGGGGGTGGTTTGGGGCAGGGGTGTGGTTAGGGGTCAGGGCAGTCCGGGGATAGGGAGTAGGGGGAGTTGGATAGGGTCCCAGGGGGCAGTTAGGTGGAGGGGGCAGTCAGGGGAGCAGGGGGGGTTGGATGAGTTGTAGGTTCTGAACAGGGAGTCAGGAGGCAGGAAGTGGGAGGGGGCAGGGGGCCAGGCTGTTTGGGGAGGCACAGCTTTCCCTACCTCACCCACCATACAGTTTCACAACCCCGATGTGGCCCTCGGGCCAAAAAGTTTGCCCACCCCTGAGCTAGAGGCACCCTCCCTGCCCATCCTAGCTCATAGACCTCTTCTCCATGAATGTATCTAGTTCCCCTGTGAACCCTATTCTAATCCAGCCCGGCACTGCCCCAGATCGGCACGTCGCTGGCGCGGGTGAGGGGGACTCTACGGACACTCGGCATCTCGGCTCAGCTTGCAGGGGAAGGAGCCTAGTAACCCGTCTCTGCCTGCCACTGGCCCCATGGCTCTACATTCAGCCAGGACTGGCTAACGGTGCTGAAGATGGAGCTTTGTTTTGTTTAGATCAGCGGTTCTCAGCCGGGGGTCTGGGGCCGAGAGCCCATTCAGGGGCACCAGGGAGCCCTGCGGCTGAAACCTGGTGCAGCGACGACTCCAGCGCTGAAGCCAGGAGGAGCACTGCGGGGAGGGCAGCAGCATGCCCTGCACTCCGGCCGGTGGAGCGCCACGGGGAGGGCGGCGGCATGCCCGCCCACGGCCCCGCTCTCCCCCGGCCGGGCGCTGGTGGGGAAGAGCACCCCCCTGCAGCTTGCTGCCCCAGGCACGCGCTTACTGTGCTACCCCTTCCCTGCACTCTGAGCAGTTTTCAAACTTTTTGAACCGATTGATGCTCACATTCTCCAGCCACTGATCTGTTGTTTCTTCTCACTTCCTTGTGGCCTGCCTGCCTCTATTTTCTCCTGTATTAGCTCCCTGTTATTAGCAGTAGGCAAAAGAGCAAAAGCCATCTCTCACTGTGCCTTAGGGTATGTCTACACTGCACAGTTGTCGACAAAACTTTTGTCTTTCGTAGATACTTAAAAAAGCCCCCCCAATGGAAGACAGACGTTTTGCCGACACAAGCATTTGTATCGACACAGCCTTGTCGCTAAAAGCTGCGTGGTGTAGACAAGCCCTTAGTGAGTCACAACTGAGAATATTAAATTCAGGACAAAGTGCTGAGAAATGGGGCAGGCACACCCAAAAAGCAGTGGTCATTCTCTGATAAGAGATACCAAACCAGCAACAAAAGTAAACTTCTGTTTCACCACACTGGCTAACAAGAAGTCAGAAAAGCACTCTCCTTAGGCAGTCCAGTCAATTTAATACTGCCACCAAAAACACTGAACTTGCTGACAAGTAGTTATTTGAAGCCAATTTTATCAAACAAAAGGGTTCTACACATCCTCAAGGACTAGCCACATACCCAGGGCGATATACAACACATCTTAGCCCAGTTATCATGCTGTTGCCAATCCTTTAGTATCTAAAATCTAGAGGTTTAAAGAAAGAAAGAAAGAAAGAAAGAAAGAAAGAAAGAAAGAAAGAAAGAAAGAAAGAGGCCAGAGTTAAAATTGCAAAGTTCTTGGAGCAGGCTTGTGGCAGTGATGGAATAAACTGTTGGCTTATTAAGTCTCCGGTTGCTTCTGAATCATTGGGAGCAGAGCCGTCCCTACCCGTACGCAAACTACGCAGCTGCGTGCTGCTCCAGTAGCCAGCCCAATGCCCTGGCTGGCTGAGCTGGCCTCTCGTAACCAGGAAAGCTGCACCCACTCCCACCCCACGCCCACTCCACCCTTTCCCTGCAAACCACCTCCCCTGAGCTACATGTCTTGGGGGACTGTAGCAGGGGTCGGGCCCACCCTGCAATCACTGGGCGGCGGGAAGTGGAGCGGCCTAGCCCCAGTCCGCTCCGCCCTGCCGGCTCCCAGCCGTGCTGCCAGTGAGTGCTGGGGGGTGGTTCCCCTCCTGCCCCCCAAGCCTCAAGACTGGGAGACAGGGGAGCAGAGCGGAGCTGGCTGGGGCTGGGTCGCTCCACTTCCCGCTGCCCCATGAGTGCTGGGGCGGGCCTGACCCTTGCTGCCTCCCTGCACTGGCTGCTCCTGCCCCCCACAGCCCTTGGGCGCAGCCCCCGCCCACCACGGAGGTCTGGGGCTGCACCCCCTGCGAAAGCCTGGGGCCAGCCCCGCCATGGGACGGCTGCATCGGGCATCACAATCTCTACGGACGGTCCTGATTGGAAGGTCCTCAATCCTTTGGTTAGAATGTTCCCATTCGTATAAGGTTATAGCCAAGCCGTTTAAGTAGGAAAGAGGCCAAAAGGAGATGTTCCCAGGGCCTTTTATAGCTTCTGCCATGTGCATGGAACCCACCCCCCCCCCCATTGTTTCAAACAAAGCCCTCAGCAGAGAGAGTGGGAAATTACAGGTAACAAGATGGTGTTTGGAGTCACATGGGCAAGTCCCACGTCCTGGCACAATTCCGCTTAGTCACAGCAGAAGCCATTACCCAGAGTCCAGCTGGAGTGTTCACAGGAAAGTCCATGGAATGTAGATAGGCGTCTCCCAGAGTCCACTGGGAGTTAAGTGTTCCCCAGTGAGCCATTTCATTTGAATAGTTGCTTCAAGATGTGCAGGCTAAATACCTTGTGGGTGCTACTCGGAGGCAAACACATTTGAAATACAGGTATAGAGCAACTAGTAATAACTTCAAATCCCAAAATGATACATGCATAGAAATAGCATAAGCATATTCAGCAAATCAGAGCTTTTCTATTGACACCTGACTTGCCGCACTTGTATAAGATTGGCTGCAATTATATAACAGTGGTTGCAACAATCATGTACATGTTCCTATTTTAATCAGATAACGTCACACCGTCCTCCCCAGGCCTTCGGCTACTCAGGGTTTCGAATCCACAGTCTGGGCCTCTTTGGCGCTATGGTCTGGCCAGCTGAACCAGGCAGCCCTGGGAAGCGCCTCAACGTGTTCTGCCAGTGAAGGCTCATATGCAAAACAAAAGACATGAAAGCTCATCAGCTGCTAGAAGAAGTGTGAGAGTAGGGATGGGTCTCTACCTTTCCACATCATCTCACCTTTGGCAACCTTCCATTGGGGACACAGGGGCAAGAAGAGAGCCCTGCCATAAGCATCTTCTACCAGTGGGAAAGGCAGCTGGCAAGGGGGACACATCCCTTTCAGCCCACAGGTGAAGGAACTAGTTGAGAGTGGGGAGGGAAGGAGGTGACCAGAGCCTCCTCCCTGCGGGCTGGCCCCTCCTCCACCAGGACTCTTGTCTGCTCCCTGTAAGCCACTCAAGCCTTTTTCTCTTTTGGCTGCCCTGCCCATAGCGGTCAGCTACAGGAAGACATGCCACTTTCCTAGGACTGGCAAGTGGCCAACATGGGACTTGAACCCACAACTTTGGTGTTATGAGCACCATGCTCTAGCCAACTGAGCTAGGGAGCCCACAAACCAAAGAGTGACAAGTGGCCCTTTCAGAAAAGAGCAGCCTCAGGGACATGGTGGCCTCTGGAATGAGATGGGTGGGTGAGGACACTGCCCCACCTGCAGGGGAGTTAGCTCAAGTGCTTGGCATGCATGAGGCAGTAGGATCAATACCCACATTCTCCAGTGGCAGGGGTGTTCTCATTCCTTCTTCTCCAAAAGCACTGCTGGCCAGGGCCTAAGCCCCTCCAGGGGCCCCCTACTTGGCCTCCCAAAAAGTCAGCCCAGCAGGGCAGACAGCTCCTTGGTCCCCTAGCCCTCCTTTGCCTAGCAGTGGCAGGAGCACCAGAGAGACAGGCTCCAGCAGGGCAGAGTTTGCTCAACTAGAAATGTGCTTGCTTCGCACGTGAGAAGTAGTGGGATAGTTCTCCAGCCTGCTCTCCTGGGGCGAGGGATTGGTCCCTCTCTTGCTGACCTAAGGTGACATTGCCAGCCCTTTGCCCCTCCTCCATGCTCCTCCGCACAAAGCTGATTGGCTAGGGGGAATGCCATTCAAGGACACATACACTTCCGATTACAGTATTTTAGTGCTTATGGACCAAGATGATATTACATTGATTTTGCATCTTCTCAAGAATGCCGTGGGGTTGGGTTTTGATGGTGTCAGGCACCGGAGGATGCAATGAGGGGCCTCGTGCATTTGTCAAAGCGGGTTAGGCACCAGGGGCTAGATGCACAAAGAGATTTAGATGCCCAGCTGCTACTTTCATTTTAGGTACCTGAATCAGACATGTCGATGCCACTGATCCTCACTCTGCCCCACCCCCAGGCTGTTCCTTAACTCAGGTGTCTAAAGAGCCTGTGAACCTAAATTTTGGTCACTTAAATCTGCCAAGTGCCTACAAATCTGGTACTGGGGATGCTCACATCTGCTCCCTGTGTCTCTTGTCTGAATCAGGGCATCCAGTTCCATTGAAACCTTCCCTCCTGCAAGGGCAATGGTCAAACTGAGGGGACGTGGTCACCTTCATCCCTGACAGTGAGACATTCGCTTTCCTTTTTCTTTATGCTGCTGCTGTTGTTCCATGGAAGGTCAGGGATGGAATAAAACCAGTTCACTCTTGCTAGGAGAGAAAAAATCAGGGGACACTAACTTTTAGGATTGATTAAACAAACTTTAGATTTTAATTAATATAGTAAAAAATAATTCCCAATTCCTCCAAATAACACCATCACATAAAATAAGAATTGAGACAAACCTTGTTAGTAGAGGCAAACTTCCAAAACAATGCTCATAACGTTATTAGTTTCTACTCCACCCCCATAGCAGGTGGAGCATCTCCAGTTGAACTGCTCTGCATCCACCTTCCCATTAGAAATGTTGCTACTGGATATTCCCAGACTTGGAAAACTATGGAATGGAGAATTTGACTAGCAATTCTGGCCTTCTCCTTGTATTTGCCAACTGCAGCTTCTCCACTGCAGAGTCACCACAGCACTGGAGCCAGGGGAGATAAATTAGAGTCAACTAGTGTAAAGGTTTTCTGGCTGCTGGTCATTTAAAACTACCTTCATATCAGGTAAAACCCCATGTTCTAACGCTGCAGGGTCTTTTCACACTGCATGGAGCAGAGTGTGTGGACGGGCAGTTGGTGGGTGAACTGTTCCTATTTTCTCTGTTCATTCACACAGATATGAGATTCCACACTCCTGGGCCTGATTTGGAAATGCCCTGTCATGGAAACTTCAGAGTGAAAACCCCTTCCCATAATCACGTCCTCTCCCTGAGCTGTGAGGACAGGAACCTTCAGGGTGAAAAAACTGAGAATGAGGAGGAGAAAGTGACACCTCATTTAAAATTTGACTCTGTTAAAATGAATGGGGTATATTTTGTCTGGGAACAAATTCAAGAAATTCTCAGCTAGCTGGTGTAATACAGGAAACTGCTCCCTGTCGGAATGTGCTACTTATGGCGCACTGAGCATGCTCAGTAACATCTGCTGAAGCCGCTGCCCTTCACCCTGCCCTTATTAGCCCTAAGATTCTGCTGACTGCTTTGTACAGGGATCAAAAGGGAGCAAAGGCGGCGAATCAGAGGAGGGGGGTGGCCAGGGTCTGAGGGGGTGAAAATTGACTGGTCAGGGGGTCAAGCAGCTGGAGGCAGGATTAAGATAGGGGCTGAAGGGCAAAATCAGGGACCAGGGGAAGGAGCCAGAGTTAGGCCCAGGGGTGAGGTGCTGCCCGTGGGTGACAGAGGGAAAAACCCCGGCGCAGGCAGGGGCAGAGGGGTAACAGTTACCCCGGTGGGCTGAGACACCAGTGTTTGCAGAAATAGGGTGTGGAGCAGAGGGGATTTTTTTTAATTTCCCCTCCCACAGACAGCACCTCTCAGCATCAGCTTCCCAGAGCTGGGTTCTGAAAGGCACAGGCATCCCAATGCCTAGTCACTGCAGCTCCTCTCTGTCTGACAACCTACTGAGGTGCGGTAGGAGCCTTAATTCAGTGAAATATTTTACATTGACCCCCTCAGAAACAAAGAATCCCTTATCAGTGCATCTGACGTCATAAAATCTCACAGCAGTTCACAAATTTGTCTTGTCTGCTGCTGGGATTCCCTGAATTACTCTTATCACTTCATCATTTAGCTTTGTTATTGTGCTGATACATGTCATTGGGCTATTGAATTTATATTTTAACAACAAATACTCATTGAAAATATGCATAAGGAAGTACTTGCTAGTAGTTTTAGCAATGACATCTGTGTTTCTAGTATTGCACTTGCTGTTTTTTTACTGTGATTTCTAATTTGGAATTTTTAATTCTAACTTTTTCTTCTTATTTTTAGAGCAGAGTTTTATTCTCTTGGATCATCTGACTTCCAGTCTGACTGAATTTCTAGCCTGGTCTCAAAACTTTGTTTTCATTCAATCCACCAAAGTTTATTGCATTTTGCAACTGCTGTTTGCCTCTCAATCCAGCCCTTAGTGTTTTTCCGCATGCCATTGCTTGTGTGTAGAACTCGATTCACAAATATTCACTAAAGGCAGCATGCTATTGTAATGCCGACAGAGCCCAATCCTCCCTGGGGCCTCTGGAGCTTAGTGCATGAACCTCTACCACATGAGCAAAAAAACAACTGCCTATTAGCTAAGGCTGTGGAGCAGACTCAAGCAAATCTCTCTCTGTGACTCTGTCTCTCTGACACTGAATGGGACAGGAAAACCACACCCAGGAAGGTGTGGGGGTCACACTATCTCATGTAACATCCATCTAAAAGGCAAAAATCGATTGCGATTTTCACTGAACGTTAGAACTGCAATAGTGGATCAGACCAATAGTCTGTCTAGTCCAGTAACCTGTCTTCTGACAGCGGCCAGTGCCAGGTGCTTCTGAGGGAATGAACAGAACAGGCAATCCCTGAGTGAACCATCCCATCATCACAGGTTTCAGTGTAGTAGCCGTGTTAGTCTGTGTCAGCAAAAAGAAAACAAGAAAAATACCTGTGGCACCTTAGAGACTAACAAATTTATTTCAGCATAAGCTTTCATGGGTTAAGAACCCACTTCATCGGATGCATGGAATGGAACATACAGTGAACAGATATTTATACATTCAAA
The DNA here is from genome assembly GCA_033296515.1 of Macrochelys suwanniensis. Taxonomy (NCBI): domain Eukaryota; kingdom Metazoa; phylum Chordata; order Testudines; family Chelydridae; genus Macrochelys; species Macrochelys suwanniensis. The sequence continues at coordinate 174,368 of CM065787.1, read as the reverse complement.
GAAACATGAGAAGGTGAAAGTGTCTATACCAATGTTAAGAGGCTAATTAATTGAAAGGAACTGTTATCAGTAGACACTTTTGAAGTGATAATCAACAGGGGCCATTACAGACAGTTGACACAAAGGTGTTAAGGGGGGAAATAAATTCAATTAACGTAATGACCGAGCCATCCACAGTCAATATTCAAGCCTAAGGTAATGGTATCTAGTTTGCATATTAATTCCAATTCCACAGTTTCTCGTTGGATCCTGTTTTTGAAGTTATTTTGTCATCCCATCATACACTCCCAGCATCTGACAGTCAGAGGTTTAGGGAAACGCAGAGCATGGGGCGGCATCCCTGATTATCTCGGCTAATAGCTGATGCACCTAACCTGAGGAACTGATCCAATTCTTTGTTGAACCCATTTATAGTGTTGGCCTTCAAAACATAATGAACACACAACTACAACCCCAAGAGGGCTTGACAACCACAAGAATTTGAAAAAAATGAGTTATAACCCTGAAGTCAAGAAATGTTAATAAAGACGTGACGTGATATTCTGTTCTTATGTGCCTCTTTGTCCCTAAACCTTAAGGGTGCAGTGAGGCCACTTCCACAAAAGCTGGAGCCTAAACGCCTGAATGAATCTCGGCCCTGGTCTACACTATGACTTAAGGTCGAATTTATCAGCGTTAGATCGATTGAACCATGCACCCGTTCACACGATGAAGCCATTTACTTCGACTTGAAGGGCTCTTAAAATCAGTTTCTGCACTCCACCCACCACGAGGGGATTAGCACTGAAATAGACCTTGCCGGTTCGAATTTGGGGTAGTGTGGTCACAATTCGACGGTATTGGCCTCCGGGAGCTACCACAGTGCTCCATTGGGACTGCTCTGGACAGTACTCTCAACTAAGATGCACTGGCCAGGTAGACAAGAAAAGGCCCACGAACTTTTGAATCTCATTTCCTGTTTGGCCAGCGTGGTGAGCTGCAGGTGAGTGCAGATCTCATCAGCAGAGGTTTTTTTATTTAGGCTACAACAGGGATGCACAACAGTGCTGCGTGAAAATTAAGGAGCTCAGACACGCGTACCAAAGAACCAGAGAGGCGAACGGCCGCTCCGGGTCAGAGCCCCAGACATGCCGCTTCTATGATGAGCTGCATGCCATTCTAGGGTGTGCAGCCAGCACTAACCCACCCATGTGCTTTGACTCTGTCAATGGAGTATCACAAAACAGTGATGTGCATTTTCGGGACGAGGAAGATGATGAGCAGGAGGTTGAAGATAGTGCACAGTAAGCAAGTGGAGAAACCGTTTTCCCCGACAGCCAGGAACTGTTTGTCACCCTGGAGCCAGTACCCCACAAACCCACCCAAGGCGTATTCCCGGACCTTGAGAAGGGACCTCTGGTGAGTGTACCTTTGTAAACATAATAAATGGTTTAAAAGCAAGCGTGTTTAATGATTAATTTGCATCCAGTACAGCTACTGGAAAAGGTTTCTGGGAAGGGCAGCCTTATTCCGTTCTCCATAGTAGGACACTTTACTACGCCAGGCCAGTAGCACGTACTCTGGAATCATTGCATAACAAAGCATGGCACCGTATGGTCCCAGTGTTTGCTGGCATTCAAGCAACATCCGTTCTTTATCGCTCTGTGTTATCCTCAGAAGAGTGATATCATTCATGGTCACCTGGTTGAAATAGGGGAATTTTATTAAGGGGACATTCAGAGGTGGCCGTCCCTGCTGGGCTGTTTGCCTGTGGCTCAGGGCTGAACAGAAATCTTCCCTGCTGTTAGCCACGCGGTGGTGGGAGGGGTGCAGCGATCACCCAAGAGAATTGTGTGTGTGGGGAGGGGGTTTGATTAGGTTCACACTGCACGTTAACCCAAAAACTGCAGCCCTTCCCTTTAAATTACCAACCCATTTTAAATGGCCAATTCAACGGCTGTTTGTTATGGGAAATGAGGGGGTTGCTGTTTGAAACCATTCCCACATGTTATGAAGGTTAAAGAAGCCAATAGACTGTGGCTTACCGTGGCTGCCTGCAAGCTGAGTTCTGTTGCCCGCCAGCCCTGCGTGTGTGATCTCTCACACCAAACTGGCAGACCCTCAATATAAGAGGCAAAGTGCAACCTTGTACCGAATGCACATGTGCTATGTAATGTTAGGAGCATTGTTCTCTAAAATGTGTCGTTTTAACTACTACTCTCCCATTTTTTTCCTCCCGCAGCTTCAAATGTTTCAACGCTTCCCCTTTCATCACCGTCCCAGAGGCTAGCGAAGATTAGAAGTAAAAAAAAAGGAATTGCGATGAAATGTTCTCAGAGCTCATGCAGTCCTCCCACACTGAAATAGCCCAGTAGAATGCGTGGAGGCGGACAATGTGACAGTCCGGGAAAGCACAATATGAACGTGAGGACAGGTGTCTCATTGAAGACAATGAGTGGCGGGTTGAAGAGAGTAAGTGGCGGGCTCAAGATGATAGGCGGCGTCAGCTTGCTGACAGAAGGCAGGAGGCAATGCTGAGGCTTCTGGAGGATCAAACTGATATACTCCGGTGTATGGTTGAGGTGCAGGAAAGGCAGCATGAGCATAGACTGCCGATACAGCCCCTGTGTAACCAACCACCCTCCTCCCCACGTTCCATAGCCTCCTCACCCAGATGCCAAAGAACGCGGTGGGGGGGGGCCTCAGGGCACCCCACCCCTCCACCCCAGAGGACTGCCCATGCAACAGAAAGCTGGCATTCAATAAGTTTTAAAGTGCAGTGTGTCCTTGTCCTTCCCTCCTCCCCTCCTTCTCCTCCACCACCCATCCCGGGCTACCTTGGCAGTTATCCCCATATTTGTGTGATGAATTAATAAAGAATGCATGACTTTTAAGCAACGAGGACTTTATTGCCTCTGCAAGCGGTGATTGAAGGAGGGAGGGGAGGGTGGTTAGCTTACAGGGAAGTAGAGTGAACCAAGGGGCGGGGGTTTTCATCAAGGAGAAACAAACAGAACTTTCACACCATATCCTGGCCAGTCATGAAACTGGTTTTCAAAGCTTCCCTGATGTGCAACTGTGACGGCATGGGGGAGTTTCCTGTTTTCCTCGTTGCCTATGGGGGTTTTCTTGGTTTCCCAGGGTTACATTCAAAGGGCGTGGGACTCAGATTCCCTAGGTGTTACGGGTTTAACGAGGTGATGGGAGAGGGAGTTTGTTGTTACAGGGGACTGGCGAGGGAACTGGGGACCTGGTTCTGGCCAGTGGGAGAACAATAGGCTGCGAAGAGAGGAGCCCTGGGGGCCTAACCAACCAGTTCCAGCCACAGGGGGCCAGAGACAGAGAAGAGGCCCAGACAACCCTGTTTGCAGGGCTGTTTACCTGGAGAGAAGACAATAGATAGAGGTGGGGCTTGGGGCCAGTGATATCCACAGCCCAGATGGGAAGAAGGGGGGCTCTGGGCTGGAGAGAGGAGGCAGGCTGCAGACAGAGCCCACCGGGATAGAGGAGAGAGCTGGATGTGCTGGGCTGGGAGGAGGCCAGGCCTGAGGCCCTCAGAGTTCCTGTGCTGTGTTCAACGCTCAATCATCCCTCCTGTTTTATGCTGGTTGAGAGTCACTCTGGTCTGGAGAACAGGGTTGCATCATCCCCTTTGGGGGGCGGAGGCCCGGGGGTCCAGAGTGCATGGACTCCCTGAAGGGGCCCACGGCAGAGGCAGGCGTGCTAAGGCTCAGAGAGGTGCGGCTCCAGGAGGTGGAGGGGCTGGACCCCGAGAGAGAGTGGACCCCCAAGAAGGGCTGTCCCACTGAAAGGGGCACCCCCCCACGGACCGCATGGGGCACGACCTGTGAGTCCGTGACAGCAACATAGAATCATAGAATCTCAGGGTTGGAAGTGACCTTAGAAGGTCATCTAGTCCAACCCCTTGCTCAAAGCAAGACCATTCCTAATTTTTGCCCCAAATGGCCCCCTCAAGGAGTGAACTCACAACCCTGCGTTTAGCAGGCCAATGCTCAAACCACTGAGCTATGCCTCCCCCCAACGTGCCCTCCTCTACTCTTGTAACCGCCCTGGTGTCTGGCTGCACGTAATCAGCGGCCAGGTGATTTGCCTCAACCTCCCACTCCGCTATAAACGTCTCCCCCTTATTCTCGCACATATTGTGGAGCGCACAGTAAGCAGTAAAAACAATGGGAATATTGGTTTCGCTGCGGTCTAACCTAGTCAGTAAACTGCACCAGTGCACTTTTAAAAGTCCAAATGCACATTCCACCACCATTCTACACTTGCTCAGCCTATAGTTGAAAAGCTCCTGTCCAGGCTGCCTGTGTATGGCTTCATGAGCCATGGCATTAAGGGGTAGGCTGGGTCCCCAAGAATAACTATAGGCATTTCAACATCCCCAACGGTTATTTTCTGGTCTGGGAAGAAAGTCCCTTGCTGCAGCTGCTGAAACAGACCAGAGTTCCTGAAGATGCGAATGTCATGTACCTTTCCCAGCCATCCCACGCTGATGTTGTTGAAACATCCTTTGTGATCCACCCGTGCTTGCAGCACTATTGAAAAGTACCCCTTGCGGTTTATATACTCGCTGCCTTGGTGCTCCGGTGCCAAGATAGGGATATGAGTTCCGTCTATTGTCCCACCACAGATAGGGAACCCCATTGCTGCAAAGCCATCCACAATGACCTGCACATTTCCCAGAGTCACTACCCTTGGTAGCAGCAGCTCAATGATTGCATTGGCTACTTGCATCACAGCAGCTCCCACAGTAGATTTGCCTACTTTGAATTGATTCCCGACTGACCGGTGGCTGTCTGGCGTTGCAAGCTGCCACAGGGCTAGCGCCAGTCGCTTCTCAACTGTGAGGGCTGCTCTCATCTTGGTGTTTTGGCACTTCAGGGCAGGGGAAAGCAAGTCACAAAGTTCCATGAAAGTGCCCTTACGCATGCAGAAGTTTTGCAACCATTGGTAATCGTCGCAGACCTGCAACACTATGTGGTCCCACCAGTCTGTGCTTGTTTCCCAGGCCCAGAATCGGTGATCCATGGCATGAACCTGCCCCATTACCACCATGATGTCCAAATTGGGGGGGGGTCATACTTTGAGAGAAGTCTGTGCCCATGTACTCATCACTGTCCTCACCGCGCTGCCGTCGCCTACTCGCCTGCTGTTGCAGGTTCTGGTTCTGGTTCAGCATATACTGCTGAACAATGCACGTGGTGATAACTGAGCGGGTGATCTGAGCGGGCTCCATGTTTACCGTGGTATGGCATCTGCAGGAGAGCAGCAGGAGAGCAGAGTAGCAGCAGAAGCGGTATCACAATGGTGACAGCAATATGGCGCCCGCACGGAAAAAGGATTTTTTGCTCCCCCTTCAGTTGCTTTCACGGAGGGAGGGGGGAGCAAGGAGTAGGCTGGCAGCAGAAGGTGAAGTACGAGTGCTAGCCATCATCGTCTGCTACACCTCTCAAGGATTGAGCTCACAACCTCAGGTTTAGTATGCTAATGGTCAAACTGCTGAGCTATCCCTCTGCCAGAGCTCCAAGCAGGACTAAAGCTCTATTAGACAAAACGTAAAAAAGAGACTCACCTGAGTCACTGCCAGTTAATGTCCAGGCACCCCTGATAGACCTCACCGAGGTCTGCCAGGAGCACCCCGGAGACATACGGTGACAGTGAGCTGAGCGGGCTCCATGCTTGCCGTGGTGTGGCGTCTGCACAGGTAACCCAGGAGAAAAGGCGCGAAATGATTGCATGCCGTTGCTTTCACAGAGGGAGGGAGGGATGGGGGGTGGCTTGATGACATGTACCCAGAAGCACCAGCGACAATGTTTTCTGCCCCATCAGGCATTGGATCTCAACCCAGAATTCCAATGGGCAGCAGAGACTGCGGGAACTATGGGATAGCTACCCCCAGTGCAACGCTCCGAAAGTCAACGCTAGCCTCGATACTGTGGACGCCGACTTAATGGCCTTAATGGTCTTTAGTGGGGAAACACACAATCGATTCTATAAAATCTCTTCCGAAAAAATCAACTTCTATCAAATCGACCTAATTTCATAGTGTAGACATACCCTTGGTCTCCCTCATACTTTTCCTGTTACCTCTGCCAAACATTTCATATACCTAACGCCATATCTACACTAGAAGCCTATGTTAACTCAAGTTACGTCAGCATAGACTCACTACGGTTACTATGTCACTTGTTACTAAGGCCAACAGTCCCCTTACACAAGTAAGCCCCCTGGGGGTCAGCGATGGACAGAGAAGGCAGCTGGTCCCATGGTGCAATGCTCAGCACTCAGGACTCTGAATCTCTGAGGGACCTTGTGTTGGCTTCCACTAAAGCCCTGGAGCTCAAGTGCGCCCCTTCCCTGTCTCCAGTTGTGCAAGAGCAAGTCTCTTCCCTGCTACTGGGCGACTCACGGTCACTAGAGCCAGGTCTTTGGTCAGGATGGCCGCAATGGGTTGGGGCTCTAGGACTTGCCACCCTGGATACCGATGCCTGCAGTCCTGTGGTTTGACCTGATGGTTGGGATTCTCACTGCTTCACCTGATGCCCACAAGCTTGGCCCTTGTGTTTCTGCCACGCTTTTACTCTTCCCACATGGTGCTTGAAGGAAGGAGGGCCAGAGCCAGGCTTGATAGGGCTAGGCAGGAGGAGGAAGAATCTCAGGCTGGAGCCCAGGTCACCTTTCTTCTTCTGGGCACGTAGAGCAGAGGCGATCGGTGCTACAGCTCCAAGGGAAGTATTAAAAGCCAAGGGCAGGGCAAGAGGACAGGAGGACCATGCCTTTGCATGGCCAGCAGACAGCCATAAAGACACCCGGCCAGCCAGCTCCCTGGCATGCCAAATACCCACTGAAGTCCTCCCACAGTCCAGCATGCGGGGCGGCTGCTGATGCTCTGTGCACAACATCAGAAGATGATAGGAAAGCAGGGTCAGCCCCCTGGTGAGGCCTCTTACCACTCCCACTCAAGGTGCTCACTTTTGCAGTGGGGCAGGAGATTTTACCCCAAGAGGCTTTTCCGCAGCTGGCGAGAAGCAGAGAAACACCCCGGCTCCCAAGGTGCTATTTAGCAGGTACCCTCAAGCACAGGGACAGGTGCATATTGGGAAGAGGGAAACTGCTCATCCCGCTAGCTTGGACAGCCGCCCGTTTTCTTTGGCAAGTCAGGAATGGCAAAGGCTAGACTGGAAGCACCTGGGACTCATGCCCTAGCCTTTATTACGCCCCCTCCCCAACTCTTTCCCAGGGCTCTTGCTGAAGCCAGAGCATTGGCCTGAGCCAAGAAGAAGAGGCTCCAGCGCTGAAGGGAGCAGGACTTTCAGCACAAAGTGAAAACTGCACAAGCACAACTGTGAAGGGACTTGAACCCTCCCTCTCCTGATTAGAAGTCAGATGCCTTATCCATTAGGCCACACGGTTGTGATAGGCTTACTGATAGAGACACCCCCTTAGGACTGTCACCTGTCATCCTGAGATTACTTCTGAGCCCATTTTGCCTGCCAGCTTGGGTCTCCAGAACCCTGCCTTGTCGAACCAGACACGCTAGCCTGTTGCAACACAGACCCAGGTCTGGTCCACACCCCCAAAGCTGAAGACGTAACTGAAAGCAGCTTAGCAGGTAACCTGCTCCCAGACACCCAGTTCCCAATGGGATCCAAACCCCAAATAAATCCATTTTACTCGGTATAAAGCTTATAAGGGGTAAACTCATAAATTATCCACCCTCTATAACACTGATAGAGAGATATGCACAGCTGTTTGCTCCCCCAGATATTAATCACTTACTCTGGGTTTACTAATAAAAAAAGTGATTTTATTCAGTATAAAAAGTAGGAATTAAGTGGTTTCAGGTAATAACCGACAGAACAAAGTAAGTTACCAAGCAAAATAAAGCAAAAACATGCAAGTCTAAGCCTAATACATTAACAACCTGTTTTCGGGTAAAATCTCACCCCCAGAGATGTTCCAATAACCTTCTTTCACAGACTAGACTCCTTTCTAGTCTGGGCCCAATCTTTTCCCCTGGTACAGTCCTTGTTAGTTCCAGCAGACATCTTAGGTGGAAACTAGGGGTGTCCTCATGACTGGCAGCCCACTTTGTTCTGTTCTACCCCCTTTTATATCTTTGACACAAGGCAGGAATCGTTTGTCTCGCTGGGTCCCCACCTTTCCTTCTAAATGGAAAAGCACCAGGTTTAAGATGGATTCCACTATCAGGTGACATGTTCACATGTCCTGTGAGACCCCAGCCTCCATTGTTCCAGGGCTGGCCCGCACGCACCCAGGATGTTTTGCAAGTAAACAGATCAAGTACAACCAATTGTTCTAGTCAATGGGAGCCATCAAGCTTCCAAACCACAATTGGCATAATTACAATAGGAGCTCAGAGTAATACTTCATGTTTCTAGCTTCAGATACCAGAATGATACATACATACAAATAGGAGGAATAGATTCAGTAGATTATAAGCTTTGTAACGATACCTTACAAGAGCCCTTTTGCATAAAGCATATTCCAGTTACATCATATTCACACCTATAAGCATATTTCGATAAAAAATATGGAGTGCAACGTCACATCCTGCTCCACCTCAGGCCCTGCCCCCACTCCACCCGTTCCCCCAAGCCCCCACCTCTGTTCCATCTTTTCCCACCCCACCCTGCCCTGCACCTTCCTGCCCCATTCCTCTCCTTCCCCCACTTCTTCCTGTCCCTGCTCCTCCACCTCACCCCCCCACCCAGCACCTCCTGCACAGCACTGAACAGCTGATCACTGGGAGGTGGGAGGCGCTGGGGGTGAAGGGGAAGAGCTTGTCGGCCAGGCCTGCTAGCAGGTTGGAGGCGCTGGCGGGGGGAGAGCTGACTGCCTGTGGGTGCTGAGCACCTGTGATGGGTCTGGTCACAGAAACTCCCTCAAGACTGTCACTAGATGTGCTGGGTTACCACTGAGAACAAACCCCCCCTGCCAGACAAGACTTCCCTCCACTCCCATCTTGCTGAGCTAGACGCTCCAGTCAGCTACAGTACAGACCAAGAGGTTTGGCCACGCCCCCTGCAGTTCACAGAAACGAAGATTCATTTAGCCCAGGGTCTTCTCAGGTAACAGGGACTTTCCCAGTAAAGTATTCAGTCTTTCTGGGAGCCTAAACCCCCAATGAATCCATTTTACTCTGTATAAAGCTTATACAGGATAAACCCGTAAATTGTCCGCCCTCTGTAACACTGATGGATATGCACATACAGACAGCCGAGCCATAACCAGCAAATTACAACCTTTCCATAGACACCTTCCTTGACCTCCTTTGTACAAGATTTAGTGCAACTGTAGGACCTGGTTTGCAACAATGATCTATACAGTCACAGTTCATGTCAATAACATCACAGCACCTATAATTTTTTCCATTGGTGCCACATCCCCGTAGCACCCATGGGGTCGGTGCCTATGGCTGCACTGACTTGGCTCCTTTCACACCTAGAGAGAGGAGCAGAACCAGGGTTATGGCTAATCTATGGGGCATGAGGCACTAGGTGAGTGGCAGAGGCTTCAGGTGCTGAGAGTTTTCCTGACACCTCAGGGACACAGCGTCTCAGGCATCTCTATGAAAGAAGCAGAACAGGATTTACTTGGGATGGGGAGAGAATTGAGAGTGTCTCAGGGGTTTGTACAGAGTTGCCCTGGTTAGACACTGGCTAAAACACCAGCCTCGCTGTGAGCAGGATTTGAACCTATGCTGGGGAACTCTATTGGATTTCAACTCCAATGCCTTACTTGGTCTTAAAAGAGAACAACAAGGACCTGAGTCTCCTCCCTGTCAATAACTCCCTGCTCAGCCAATCAGGGTAGAGACTGAAGACAGGCGGCTGAGGGTTCTCACCAGAGAGCCCATAGAATGGCCCAGGACACTGGTGGAGATCACTGCCCGAGCACTATTTCAGCCCCACATTTTTGGGTGGACCTCCCACAATGGGAGCTGCAGAGCTCTCCCCCGCAACACACACACACAGACCTCCTGGTGTTGGGAGGGGAACAGGAGAAAGGACAAAAGAAGCAAGAGAAGAAGAGAAAGGAGGGAGGGAGGGAGGAAAAGGTGAAACAAAAAGGACAAAATTCAAGGTGCGGAATAAAATTCTGCGTCCTTAAGCTCGTGTTTTCCACGCCCAGAATTCAACTGTCACAGTTTCAAACCTCCAGGAGGCTCTTACCTTCCAAACAGGGACGTCTGTTTTCTAGTAAAATCAGTCAAAGGAGAAAACTCAAGAGATTGCTCCTGGTGCTCACATACGTGAACCCTAATACTCTCTCAGTCCTCAAAGAGAGACCTCGAGAAGGAGACTTGCTGAAGCAAAGCCACAGGGGTCTCTGAGGTTTCCCTGGCCCCTCGCCCCTGTCCTGCCTGGCTGATGTCAGCATCTCTCTGTAAGGTCACCGCCTCCCCACCACCTTTGACCAATAGTCGGAGGTCCTGCAAACGGCCTTTGTGATGTCACTGCCACACCACTTCCTTGCTGTGCTAATGTCAGAAGGAGATCACAAACTCACGTAGGAGCCATGGGCAGATCCCCTGTCAGCGCTGCATTCATCTGGAAGGTGCTTCACAAAACACAACACTTCCCCTGTGTAAGAGAAACACCCTCCTCTCACACACACCCTCACTGCCACCACCTTACTTTGCTCTCCGTGGGCCTGTTTGTCCCGTGGGAACTGGCTCTTTCTGGGAGCCATAAAAGAGCATTTGGGGAGCAGAAATCATCCCCATGGCAATCTCTTTATTTCTTTCTCAGGGCCACCTTCTTAGCCCTGGCTTTGGGTTTGGTTTTAGCCTTGCTCTCTCCTGTCTTGCTTTCAGGTGGGCTCTTGACCACCTTCTGGGGTTTGTCAGCAGTGACCTTTGGGGGGCTCTACTTGGCCTTTTTTTGTCCCTGCCGCAGCCACCACTTTCTTAGGACTATTCCTGGACATGGGCGCGGTGGCCTTTCTGGGGATCCTGGCAACTCTAGCCAGCTTCTTGGTGGCTATTTTCCTGCTCAGAGCCACTGGCTGGTTCTTTTGCCTTGTCCTGGGGCCCAGCTACTGCTGCCTGACTGTGAAGGAGCCAAGGTACTGGTGATCTCTGCTAACTACTGAGGCCCAACTGGACGTGATTCTTGTTCTTCTGCACAGCATCGCTCGTGGAGAACAAGGACCTGCAAATGTACATTCATATTCTATCTTTGCTTAAACAAGGAGATGTCCTGTGGCACCTTAAAGACTAAGGTGGGGGAGGGATAGCTCAGTGGTTTGAGCATTGGCTTGCTAAACCCAGGGTTGTGAGTTCAATCCTTGAGGGGGCCATTTAGGGACCTGGGGCAAAAATTGGGGATTGGTCCTGCTTTGAGCAGGGGGTTGGACTAGATGACCTCCTAAGGTCCCTTCCAACTCTGATGATCTATGACTAACAAATTGATTCGGGCCTAAGCTTTCATGGGCTGGAACCCACTTTGTCAGGTTTGTTAGTCTTTAAGGTGCCACAAGACTCCTTGTTGTTTTTGCTGAAACAGACTAACAAGACCATCCCTCTGAAACTTATCTATGTTTAATCAATGGAAACAAACTATAGCCTCATAGGACTGGAACTGATTTCACGTGATGGACAGGTTTGCTCGGTGTTTGTACATTTCTACAGGAAAAATGTTGATGTCTAAATTCATTTCACATCCCCATTCAGTGGAACTCCTGAACATACAGGAGATGGATATGAAAATATATTTCAATTAAAATAGAAAACATTTAAGAGAGCATCTGAGCTGCTGCATAACAGTCCAGAGGATTTTACTCAGTGAGTCCTACATGGACCCCCAACACCGTATGGCTGAACTAGGACAGATCACTCAGAAAGTCATTGTGTTTGGAGGTAAAGATGTGAAATGCTACGGGGGGAAACCAGCCCATATTTCAAGCTTAAATTCTGCAATTTCTACATCTAAGCATAAACCTCAGGTCTGCACTGGCCACGAATTAAGCCCAGGCCTGCTGTATGGGAGACAAGAATTCTCCCACACAACCAGAAAGTGTGCAAAATGTAACAAAGTGACCTGTGCACTATGGGCCCTGCCCACTGCCAGAGCCCCTCTCTGCTCCAGGGCACAGGGGTGTGGCTGACACTCCCAGGAGCTCTCTGCTTCTGGTCAGAATGGAATTCTTTGGGAATTCAGTCATTAATGATCTAGAGATTGATGGGTTCAAGTTACGTGATGTGCCCTGTGGCTTTAAGGGATTGGGGAAATGCTGAAGAGGTTAAAGGACGCAGAGCTGGGTAGCGGGGTGTGGTCCCTCAAAAGTTGTTGTGCTCTGGTGAGACTGAGCAGTTGGGGGGATTGTGCAAGCTGTGGTGTTTACATGCATACGTAAAATTTAATGAACCCTCATTTTAAAAACCACCCGTGTCTGGGAATGTAAGAGAAGCTCCTTGAAATAAGTGTCTCCTTCACAATCTTCAAGCTCACTGGGTCCAACACTCTACTGCCTCGGGGAGCTCAGTGGTGGAGCATTTGAGCAGATCAAGCGGTCTCTGGTTCAAATCTAGGTGCTACCAGATGTCCATAGAGATTTACCTTGCCTTTAAAATCGATGAACAAACACAACAGATGGTGTTAAATAAATCCTCAGAAGCTCCTTCCCCACTATCCAGATCCCCAGCAAAGTGCAATCGAAGGGAGACGGCTGTTTATGAAGGATAGAAAAAGGATCTCCTTCTCCCTCCTTCTCCCTCTGGAGCAGAGGTGGGCAAACTCTGGGGGGAGGGATAGCTCAGTGGTTTGAGCATTGGCCTGCTAAACCCAGGGTTGTGAGTTCAATCCTTGAGGGGGCCATTTAGGGATCTGGGGCAAAAACTGGGGATTGGTCCTGCTTTGAGCAGGGGGTTGGACTAGATGACTTCCTAAGGTCCCTTCCAACTCTGATGATCTATGATTCTATGAACTATGGCCCACGGGCCACATCCGTCCCGCGGGACTGTCCTGCCCTGCCACTGAGCTCCTGGATGGGGAGGCTAGCCCGCGGCTCCTCCCCTGCTGTCCCTCCTCCCCAACAGCCTCAGCTCACCGTGCGGCCAGCGCTCTGGCCGCCACTCCTGCCCGGCAGCGTTGCAACAGCGGGGGCTGGCTCTGGCGGGGCTGCAAGCTCCTGCCGCTCTGAGCGGCATGATAAGCGGGGCGGTGGATAGGGGGTTGGGTCCCGTGGGACGGTTGGGGGGGGGGGGGATGTGGATAGGGGTCGGGGCAGTCAGAACAGGGAGCAGGGGCGTTGGCTAGGGAATGGGGTCCCGGGGGGCAGTCAGGACAGGAAGAAGGGGGCAGTTGGATGGGGTGGAGGTTTGGGGGATGAGGGAGGTCAGGGGATGGGGAAGGGGTTGGAGAGATGTGGGAGTCCTCGGGGGGCCTGTCAGGGGGCGGGGGTGTGGATAGGGATCAGGGGACAGGGAGAAGGTGGGGTTGGATAGCGACCGAGGTTCAGGGGGTGGGGTCCCTGGAGGGGGTGTTCAGGGGACAAGGAGCAGGGGGGGTTGGATGGGTTGGAGGTTGTGAGGGGGGCAGTCAGGGGGTGGGAAGTGGGAGGGGGCAGATAGGGGCAGGGAGCCAGGCTGTTCAGGGAGGCCCAGACTTCCCTATGTGGCCCTCCATACAGTTTCACAACCCCGATGTGGCCCTCAGGCCAAAATGTTTGCCCACCCCTGCTCTGGAGGAATCAGACTCCAACTTTGGTACATGCTGAGGTGGCTTCCTTTCTATCGCTCAAAATGGTTCAGCTGCACCTGGCAATATATTCATGTTGAGACTTTCTTGGCCAAAATAGGTTTGAATCCCCTTGCTGACAGCAGGCTGAGATTTTCTTGAATTTGTTCCCAGACAAAATATTCCTCATTCATTTTAACAGAGTCAAATTTTTAATGAGGTGTCACTTTCTCCGCCTCATTCTGTTTTTGCACCCTGAAGGTTCCTGTCCTCACAGCTCAGGGAGAGGACGTGATTTTGGGAAGCGGTTTTCACTCTTAAGTTTCCATGACAGGGCATTTCCAAGTCAGGACAAGGAGTGTGGAATCTCAGATCTGTGTGAATGAAGAGAGAAAATAGGAACAGTTCACCCACCAACTGCTCCATGCAGTGTGAAAAGATCCTGCAGCGTTAGAACATGGGGTTTTACCTGATATGAAGGTAGTTTTAAATGACCAGTCAGCAGCCAGAAAACCTTTACACTAGTTGAAGCGACAAAGGGTCCTGTGGCACCTTATAGACTAACAGAGGTATTGAAGCATAAGCTTTCGTGGGTGAATACCCACTTCTTCCACTGCTTGCATCCGAAGAAGTGGGTATTCATCCACGAAAGCTTATGCTTCAATACCTCTGTTAGTCAATAAGGTGCCACAGGACCCTTTGTCGCTTCTACAGATCCAGACTAACACGGCTACCCCTCTGATACTTTACACTAGTTGACTCTAATTTATCTCCCCTGGCTCCAGTGCTGTGGTGACTCTGCAGTGGAGAAGCTGCAGTTGGCAAATACAAGGAGAAGGCCAGAATTGCTAGTCAAATTCTCCATTCCATAGTTTTCCAAGTCTGGGAATATCCAGTAGCAACATTTCTAATGGGAAGGTGGGTGCAGAGCAGTTCAACTGGAGATGCTCCACCTGCTATGGGGGTGGAGTAGAAACTAATAACGTTATGAGCATTGTTTTGGAAGTTTGCCTCTACTAACAAGGTTTGTCTCAATTCTTATTTTATGTGATGGTGTTATTTGGAGGAATTGGGAATTATTTTTTACTATATTAATTAAAATCTAAAGTTTGTTTAATCAATCCTAAAAGTTAGTGTCCCCTGATTTTTTCTCTCCTAGCAAGAGTGAACTGGTTTTATTCCATCCCTGACCTTCCATGGAACAACAGCAGCAGCATAAAGAAAAAGGAAAGCGAATGTCTCACTGTCAGGGATGAAGGTGACCACGTCCCCTCAGTTTGACCATTGCCCTTGCAGGAGGGAAGGTTTCAATGGAACTGGATGCCCTGATTCAGACAAGAGACACAGGGAGCAGATGTGAGCATCCCCAGTACCAGATTTGTAGGCACTTGGCAGATTTAAGTGACCAAAATTTAGGTTCACAGGCTCTTTAGACACCTGAGTTAAGGAACAGCCTGGGGGTGGGGCAGAGTGAGGATCAGTGGCATCGACATGTCTGATTCAGGTACCTAAAATGAAAGTAGCAGCTGGGCATCTAAATCTCTTTGTGCATCTAGCCCCTGGTGCCTAACCCGCTTTGACAAATGCACGAGGCCCCTCATTGCATCCTCCGGTGCCTGACACCATCAAAACCCAACCCCACGGCATTCTTGAGAAGATGCAAAATCAATGTAATATCATCTTGGTCCATAAGCACTAAAATACTGTAATCGGAAGTGTATGTGTCCTTGAATGGCATTCCCCCTAGCCAATCAGCTTTGTGCAGAGGAGCATGAAGGCGGGGCAAAGGGCTGGCGATGTCACCTTAGGTCAGCAAGAGAGGGACCAATCCCTGACCACAGGAGAGCAATCCCACTACTTGTCATGTGCAAAGTGAGCACATTTCTAGTTGAGGAAACTCTGCCCTGCTGGAGCCTATCTCTCTGGTGCTCCTGCCACGCGAAGGAGGGCTGGGGGGCCAGGGGGCTTTCTGCCCTGCTGGGCTGACTTTTTGGGAGGCCAAGTAGGGGGCCCCTGGCCAACAGTGCTTTTGGAGAAGAAGGAATGAGAACACCCCTGCTACTGGAGAACATGGGTATTGAACCTACTGCCTCATACATGCAAAGCAAGCACTGAACCACTCAAGCTAATTCCCCTGCAGGTGGGCAAGTGTTCTCACCCACCCATCTAGTTCCAGAGGCCACCATGTCCCTGAGGCTGCCTGTAGCTCTTTTCTGAAAGGGCCACTTGTCACTCTTTGGTTTGTGGGCCGGCTAGCTCAGTTGGCTAGAGCATGGTACTAATAACACCAAAGTTGTGAATTTGAGTCCCATGTTGGCCATGTGCCAGTCCTAGGAAAGTGGCGTGTTTTCCTTTAGCTGACCGCTATGGGCAGGGCAGCCAAAAGAGAAACAGGCTTGAGCGGCTTACAGGGAGCAGACAAGAGTCCTGATGGAGAAGGGACCAGCCTGCAGGGAGGAGGCTCTGGTCACCTCCTTCCCTCCCCACTCTCAACTAGTTCCTTCACCTGCGGGTTGAAAGGGATGCATCCCCCTTGCCAGCTGCCTTTCCCACTTGTAGGAGAAGATGCGCATGACAGGGCTCTCTTCTTGCCCCTGTGTCCCCAATGCAAGGTTCCTAAAGGTGAGATGATGTGGAAAGGTAGAGACCCACCCCTACGCTCACACTTCTTCTAGCAGCTGATGAGCTTTCACATCCTTTGTTATGCATATGAGCCTTCACTGGCAGAACACGTTGAGGCGCTTCCCAGGGCTGCCTGGTTCAGCTGGCCAGACCATAGGCAGGCCCAGACTGTGGATTCGAAACCCTGAGTAGCCAAAGGCCTGGGGAGGACGGTGTGATGTTATCTGATTAAAATAGGATCATGTGCATGATTGTTGCAACCACTGTTATACAATTGCAGCCAATCTTATACAAGTGCGTCAAGTGAGGTGACAATCGAAAAGCTCTGATTTGCTGAATATGCTTATGCTATTTCTATGCATGTATCATTTTGGGATTTGAAGTTATTACTAGTTGCTCTATACCCGTATTTCAAATATGTTTGCATCCGAGTAGCACCCACAAGGTATTTAGCCTGCACACCTTGAAGCAACTATTCAAATGAAATGGCTCATCAGGGAACACTTAACTCCCAGTGGACTCTGGGAGACGCCTATCTACATTCCATGGACTTTCCTGTGAACACTCCAGCTGGACTCTGGGTAATGGCTTCTGCTGTGACTAAGTGGAATTGTACCAGGACGTGGGATTTGCCCATGTGACTCCAAACACCATCTTGTTACCTGTAATTTCCCACTCTCTCTGCTGAGGGCTTTGTTTGAAACAATGGAGGTTTCCATGCACATGGCAGAAGCTATAAAAGGCCCTGTGAACATCTCCTTTTGGCCTCTTTCCTGCTTAAACGGTTTGGCTATGACCTTATATGAATGGGAGTGTTCTAACCAAAGGATTGAGGACCTTCCAATCAGGACCGTCCCTAGAGATCGTGATGCCCGACGCAGCCATCCCATGGGGGTGCTGGCCCCAGGCTTTCGCAGGGGGCGCAGCCCCAGACCTCTGTGGTGGGCGGGGGCTGCGCCCAAGGGCTGTGGGGGGCAGGAGCAGCCAGTGCAGGGAGGCAGCAGGGGTCAGGCCCGCCCCAGCACTCATGGGGCGGTGGGAAGTGGAGCGACCCAGCCCCAGCCTGCTCCGCTCTGCTCCCCTGTCTCCCAGTCTTGAGGCTTGGGGGGCAGGAGGGGAACCGCCCCCCAGCACTCATGGGCAGCGTGGCTGGGAGCTGGAAGAGCGGAGCGGGCTGGGGCCAGATCGCTCCACTTCCCGCCGCCCGGTGATTGCAGAGTGGGCCCGACCCCTGCTGCAGTCCCCCAGGACGCGTAGCTCTGGGGAGGTGGTTTGTGGGGAAAGGGGTGGAGTGGGCGTGGGGCGGGAGTGGGTGCAGCTTGTGTCTGCAAAACGTCTGTCTTCCACTGGGGGCTTTTTTAAGTACCTACGAAAGACAAAAGTTTTGTCGACAACTGTGCAGTGTAGACATACCCTAAGGCACAGTGAGAGATGGCTTTTGCTCTTTTGCCTACTGCTAATAACAGGGAGCTAATACAGGAGAAAAACGAGGCAGGCAGGCCACAAGGAAGTGACAAGCACCAACAGATCAGTGGTTGGAGAATGTGAGCATCAATCCTGTTACCTCTTGCATGCAAAGCACATGCTCTACCACTTGAGGTACTGTCCCAACTAGGCAAAGTGAGGGATCTGGGGTGTAAAGTGGAACAGAATGTCAGTTGGGGGGATGCTTATAGTTGGGGAAGGGGTCCCGAGCCAAGGATCCCAGCCACACGCCTTGGCACAATATTGCTGAATATGAGTCAACAGTGTGCCCTTGTTGCCAAGAAGGCTAACGGCATTTTGGGCTGTATAAGTAGGGGCATTTCCAGCAGATCGAGGGACGTGATTATTCCCCTCTATTCGGCACTGGTGAGGCCTCATTTGGAGTACTGTGTCCAGTTTTGGGCCCCACACTACAAGAAGGATGTGGATAAATTGGAAAGAGTCCAACGGAGGGCAACAAAAATGATTAGGGGGCTGGAGCACATGACTTATGAGGAGAGGCTGAGGGAACTGGGATTGTTTAGCCTGCAGAAGAGAAGAGTGAGGGGGGATTTGATAGCTGCTTTCAACTACCTAAAAGGGGGTTCCAAAGAGGATGGATCTAGACTGTTCTCAGTGGTAGAAGATGACAGAACAAGGAGTAATGGTCTCAAGTTGCAGAGGGGGAGGTTTAGGTTGGATATTAGGAAAACCTTTTTCACTAGTAGGGTGGTGAAGCACTGGAATGGGTTCCCTAGGGAGGTGGTGGAATCTCCTTCCTTAGAGGTTTTTAAGGTCAGGCTTGACAAAGCCCTGGCTGGGATGATCTAGTTGGGGTTGGTCCTGCTTTGAGCAGGGGGTTGGACTAGATGACCTCCTGAGGTCCCTTCCAACCCTGAGATTCTATGATTCTATGATTCTATGGAGGCGAGGCATCTTGCCATGTGGTCTTTGCTTTCTTTGTCCCAAGGATACTCTACCCAGCACGTGGCATAGAAAAACCTTAGAGTTCTGTCCATAGGCAGGTCCCTGCATACCTTGCTGAGTCACAAGGTGTATCTGCCTTCTCTCAAGGGGTCGATTGCATAGCTGATGGTCCTTCATGGGCCATCAAGCAGGTTAGGCAGAGCTGACACCAACTTGTCTGGGGTGTTTCCCGGAAGCATAGCACAAGTTTGAAATACAGATGGTATAGAGCCAATATTCATAACTTTATCTACAAAAACGATACACATATACAGATAGCATAATTATAATCAGCCAATCATCACCTCTCCATAGACCCCTTACATGACAACCTTTATACAATATTGGCTGCAAATATATAACAGTGGTCGCAAGAGTGATCTACACAGTTACAGATTATGTCAATAACGTCCCATGAGGTGACATGGCATCAGTGAGACTGATATTGGAATACTGCATCCAGTTTTGGTGTCCTCATTTGAAAAAGATGTTGTGAAATTGGAACTGGGACAGCAAAGAGCAACCAAATGTTCTGAGGGCTGGAGAAAAATGCCTTCTAGTGAGCTCTTGAAAGAGCTCAACCTGTTTAGCTTATCAAAAGCTAGGTCTTGGAAAAATGACCTTGGAAAAATGCAATGAAGGTGACTTCATTGAAGTGTTGAAGTGCCTTAATGGAGAGAAAATATTGGTTATTAAAGGGCTCCTTAATCTAGCAGAGAAAGACATAACAAGACCCAATGGCTGGAAGGTGAAAAGAGACAAATTCATACTACAAATAAAGCACAAATATTCAACAGCGAGGATGATTCACCACAGGAACAAGCTGCCAAGGAAAGTGGTGAATTCTTCATCTCTCCATGTCATTTAATGAAGACTACACTTTCTGGAATGTGTTTGCCCAAAAAGTAGCTATTGTGTCATGCAAGAGGCCTGTGATATGCAGGAGGTCAGATTACATGCTCTAATGGTCACTTCTGGCCATAAAGTCTACTCATTTCTGAAAAACTGAGTGGACCACTGGCAGCAGCGTCTGATATTTTACTGTCTAGCTGGCTTGCTTCCTAGAATGAACTCTCATTGAGTGGGGTGATCCACAGGGAGTAGCTCAAACCTCCAAAGTGTCTGGCCAGCAGCAAGACATTAGCACAGCAACGGAGGGGTGCGGTGGTGACATCACAAAGGCCATTTGCAGGACCTTAGACTATTGGTCAAAGGTGGTGGGGAGGCGGTGACCTCACAGAGAGATGCTAACATCAGCCAGGCAGGACAGGGGCGAGGGGCCAGGGAAACCTTGCAGACCCCTGTGGCTTTGCTTCAGCAAGTCTCCTTCTCGAGGTCTCTCTTTGAGGACTGAGAGAGTATTAGGGTTCACGTACGTGAGCACCAGGAGGAACCTCTTTCGAGTTTTCTCCTTTGACTGATTTTACTAGAAAACAGTTAGGAAGTTAAGAGCCTCCTGGAGGTTTGAAACCTGTTCAGTCTGATCCATCTGGTGACAGTTGAATTCTGGGTATGAAAAACACGAGCTTAAGGAGGCAGAATTTTATTCCACACCTAGAATTTTGTCCCACAGAATCACTGGGGACTTTAGGGTTAGTCCTTTTTGTTTCACCTTTTCCTCCATCCCTCCGTCCTTTCTCTTCTTCTTTTGGTTCTTTTGTCCTTTCTCCTGTTCCCCTCGGTCTGTGTGTGTGTCACGGGGGGAGAGCTCTGCAGCTCCCATTGCGGGAGGTCCACTCAAAAATGTGGGGCTGAAATAGTGCTCGGGCAGTGATCCCCACCAGTGACCTGGGCCATTCTATGGGCTCTCTGGTGAGAACCCTCAGCCTCCCGTCTTCAGTCTCTATCCTGATTGGCTGAGCAGGGAGTTATTGAGAGGGAGGAGACTCAGGTCCTTGTTGTTCTCTTTTAAGACCAAGTAAAGAAGTCACAACCAGTCATATGTTTGACGAATTTTGCTGCTTCTCTGCATTAATTGTCTCTGAGCAGTTCATGATTCTCTCTAACTTTTCAGTTCTCCTAAAATACTTGCTGAATAATTACTGTGCACTGTTGTTGGTCCGGAGCTCATTTCAGAGCACTTTATTCAGGTCACTCAATGTATGAAATTCAAGATGCAATGGTTAGTTTGAAAATCAGGGCTCTTGGGTCCTATTCTCAACTCTGCCACTGACTGGCTGCGTGACCTAAGGCAAGTCAATTCTCCTTTCTCAGCCTTAGTTTCTCCCTCTTTCAAGTAGAGATAATAATGATCCGCTCCTACCTACCTCACGGAGAGTGTCTCTAGGAGTAGTGCATAATATGAGGTGTCCTATCACGTTTACTCAGATCAAATTATAACATAACAGAATAGCTGAAATAGTCTATTTTATTTGTGTGTTTTAGTTCAAAATTGTTAAGAGCAGCTACAACTTAGCTCAGACTGAAGCATCTTATCTAATTTTCGAGATCTAAGTGTCTCCTCTTTGTGTGCGACGAGACAATTTAACACTCTGTGACAAACAGGAGATGCTTTTGTTTTGCAACAAAATATTTTTGCAACGAACTTTCATCCCACTTGTTATGATTTCAAGAAACAAATTGCTTCAGTCTGAATGGGATTTTCTACAGAAATAGTTTCCATACAATTTCCCTACCATCTCGATTCCTGGGCTCTATTCCTGCCTCTGGGGGGTTTGTGGTTGTCTGTCAGTGGTTGTCCGTCTTTCTGGCTCTGCCACCGCCTTGCTGTGTAGGCCCTTGGGTAGGTCACTTCCCTTCTCTGTACCTCAGGCTCCTCCCCATCTGTCCAATGGGAACAGGGGCAATTCTCGAGCCTGAGTGAGATAAGGGGCGTTAAAGCCCTCTGTGAAGGAGAATGGGGAGTTTCACGATGTTTGGCACCAAGGAATTCTGAAGTTTGCTAAAATGTCTAGTGTGCGGAAACAAGAAATGGTCGCGGCCAAACTTTTTAACCATTGCCTTTTTTAAAGCCCATTCAGGGATGTGAGTCCCTGTCTTTTAGGTACCTGGGGTTCTTTGCCAGCAGGAGAGAAGAGGTTCCTGCCTCCATTTTTGTGTCCTTAACAAACCAGGTGCTGTGCCCCAGTTCTCATCTGAGATCCCTGAAAAAGAACGCCTTCACGTCCATTAACAAGACAGGACTTATCTTTAAAAGGGGAACAAAGAGAATCCTGGGACTTACAGACTAGCTAGCCTCACTTCCATAGCTGGAAAGATCCTGGAACACATCATTAAACAGTCAGTTTGTCAGCACCTACAGGATAATTTCCTATTGAAATGTACAAACACCGAGCAAACCTGTCCATCGGCTGAAATAATTTCCACTCCTCTGAGGCTCTAGTTCAGGGATCTCAAACTGAAATCACCACGAGGGCCACATGAGAACTCGTAAATTGGCCTGAGGGCCATATCACTGAAACCTTTTCATACAGTGATACAAAAGTATAGTCAAACATGAAAAAAATGAAGAGTAACATAGTATTCTATTAAAAGTCAATGTATTAACTTTTAAAAAACTATAATGCAAAGAGGGGTTTTAATAAAATATAAACACTCAGTAATGTTTGGAGCTTGGCTGCCAGTGGAGTTGGCGCCTATGGCGGGCCGCAGGAAATAACTCCGCGGGCCACGTTTGAGGCCCCTGCTCTAGTTTGTTTCCATTGATTAAACAAAGATAAGTTTCAGAGGGATGGTCTTTTTAGTCTGTTTCAGCAAGAACAACAAGGAGTCCTGTGGCACCTTAAAGACTAACACACCTGACAAAGTGGGTTCCAGTCCATGAACGCTTAGGCCCAAATCAATGTGTTAGTCTTTAAGGTGCCACAGGACGCCTCCTTGTTTAAGCAAAGATAGAATATGAATGTACATTTGCAGGTCCTTGTTCTCCACGAGCGATGCTGTGCAGAAGAACAAGAACCACGTCCAGTTGGGCCTTAGGAGTTAGCAGAGATCACCAGTACCTTGGCTCCTTCACAGTCAGCCAGCAGTAACTGGGCCCCAGGAGAAGGCACAAGAACCAGCCAGTGGCTCTGAGCAGGAAAATAGCCACCAAGAAGCTGGCTAGAGCTGCCAGGATCCCCAGAAAGGCCACTGCGCCCATGTCCAGGAATAGTCCTAAGAAAGTGGTGACTGCAGCAGGGACAAAAAAAGGCCAAGTAGAGCCCCCCAAAGGTCACTGCTGACAAACCCCAGAAGGTGGTCAAGAGCCCACCTGAAAGCAAGACAGGAGAGAGCAAGGCTAAAATCAAACCCAAAGCCAGGGCTAAGCAGGTGGCCCGGAGAAAGAAATGAAGAGATTGCCATGGGGATGATTTCTGCTCCCCTAATGCTCTTTTATGACTTACACAGGACAAACAGCCCCACGGAGAGCAAAGTAGGGTAGTGGCAGTGAGGGGGTATGCGAGAGGAGGGTGTTTCTCTTACACAGGGGAAGTGTTGTGTTTTGTGAAGCACCTTTCAGATGAATGCAGCACTGACAGGGGATCTGCCCATGGCTCCTACGTGAGTTTGTGATCTGCTTCTGCTGTTTACGAGGGACACTCGCTATTTGAGGCATAGGTACGAAGCACATCTGGGATGACGACGGGTTACAAATGCTGGGTTCAATGACAGATGAGATCAGGGGAGGTTCTGGAAGGGAAATGGCAGCGCCACACAGGGTCATAATACTCAGACAGGGGCCTCACTTTCACTTCCCCTTTGTTTTCCATCACTCATTCCCTAACAGACCCTCCACACACACACACAGTCACAACCCTCTCTGTGTCGCACACACACTCTATTGGCGACAGCCTCTCTGTGACTCCCCCAGATGGGGCTTGTCTCTGCATCACTCCAGCAGGGAAGGAGAGAGTCTGAAGGAGGACAAGAGACAGGTGGGGCTAGACAGGAATGGAAGAGACACTTCCTCCTCCTCGTCTTAACAGACACCTTAAGCTCACCCTTGAGAAGTTCCAGCCCTAGGTGGTTTAAACCAGTCACCTTCCCATTACCAGCTGGTGGCAGGACCCAGCTTTATCACTGAAGGATGGCCACCTGTTCCTGCCTTCCTGAGGGACTATAACATGGATTTTGTGTGGTTCACTCAACTCCCTCCCCCGCCCCCAAATCCATCCTTGAGACAAGGAGGCCAGCACTTCAATGTGTGCTCCAGGGGGCAAGGGATTAGCGCACAATACTTATAGAGCAGTGCTGAGGGGAGGGATGCTGAGGTGGTGAGTTTAAGCTTTACCTGAAGCACTGTCTGTTTTCTTTAATTAAATGGCATCTGCCATTCATCCTGCCCTGTGGAAAATACAATCCCAGCTCAGTAGACACTGAGAAAGGGAGACATCAAGGTCAGTCCTCTTCACTTGTTCCTTTGTCTCAACCTATTTGCCATTGTGGGGTGCATATGCAGCTCTCTGTGTGTTATGTGGGCTGCATCCACACAATATCTACACTAATTGTGTGTCTCTGAGGATGTCACATGGGCCGCACCTCTGCTCATTGGGCCCCAGGTTGAAAACCACAGAGCGCAGGGCAAAAGCTACAGCTCTATGATACTCTGCTGTCCACCAACCCTCTGTGTCATGATGGCTCAAGCAGATTTGGGGGGTAGCTGAGCCTGGAGCCGGGAGGCAGCCATGGTGAACCCCGCCCTGCTCCCTGCCGAGGTGCTGCACCCCACGGGTGGGGTAGGCTGAGCTCCCATGGGTGGGAGGGGGCTGGCTGCGGGGGGGGCCTTACCATAGAGCCTAGGGTGCGAAACGTCCTTGCACCGGCCCTGCCCGGACACCCCCTCCATCTACTCCTGGGGAATTCTGCGCCACTGTGCACAAGCAGAATTCATGTCTGGCGCCCAATTTTTTCCGCACAGAAAATACATTCTGGCCAAGAAGTGCTGCAGTTCCACCTTTTGCCCACCAGAAGCTGCGGTGGCACCAGAACAGCCCAATTTGGGGCTGGGGCACTAGGCTGGGGCAGGAGCTGGGCTGATGTATTCTGGACACTTAACTGCATAGCTACCTCTCTCGGGTTACGGGGGTGGATTTTTCACACCCAATGTAGTTCAGCTGAGCGGAGCCCTGGCAGAGATAGCACTAGATGGGCAGAAGAATTCTTCTGTCAACCTGACTACTAGAGTGATGGGAAACACCTCCCATCGCCGCAGTGACTGTCTGCTGCAAAGTGCTACAGCAGGTGTGAGTGTAGCAAACCTAAGGGCAGGTGTACACTACGGGGCTAAAGCGACCAGACTCTTCCCCTGGAGCAGCAGTGACACCCGGTGGCCTGTCGGGGTAATGCACAGACTCTTCCCCCTGGAGCAGCAGTGACACCCGGTGGCAAGTCGGGGTAATGGACAGACTGTTCCCCCTGGAGCAGCAGCACTCCCCTCTCCTCACCCACCCCACTTTTATTGCAGGGGCAGCCTCACCCAGTTAGTGAGCTTGTGTCCCTGGGATTTCCCCACTCCTACCCTGATCCCCACCCCCAGACTCCATAGGGTTTGCAGGTGGGGTGCCTTGGGGGGTTGAGGTCAGGGGAAGATGAGAGGGTTTTGCTGGGGAGGGACCTGGGGGGTTACGGGTGGGGGGTCTTGGGAGCAACCATGGAGGTGACGGCGGCCACTCACCTGTTCCCAGAATGCCCTGGGAGACAGGGCGGGGGAGGTAACAACTGTTATTGGAACAACTTCTCCTGGGAAGAGAGACAAGCTTTTGACCCTGGCAGGTCTCTTATTCAGGGCTGGGAAAGGTGCTCAGAGCGTCACAGCTAAATACAAGGTGGAGCCCTCTGCCCAGAACACCAGCCATTTCAGTGCTCCTGGGAACAGCGTCGGCCCGACCCCACCTGCCTATTACCAGTCCCAGTGCCTAACCCAGAGGTGGTTGGCTCCATCTTAGTGCCAGGCTTCCAGTGGTCACTGCTCTGATGGGGGGTTCACACAAGGCACTGCCACGCCTGGGCACTGGGGGAACTGCCACAATGGAGGTCTGGGGAGGCGAGTCACACAGGCCACTGCCCTAAGTGGCCACCAGAGATCACCCAGCATGCACTGTCTCATCCACCAGTGGTCACTACTGCAATGGTGGGGTGGGAATACACGCAGGGCACTGCCATGCCTGGGCACCGAGGGGAAGGCACTGCTTCAATGGGGGGTGCTACACATAGGGCAGTGCTCCAGCAGGCCGAGGGGTCACTGCCGCAGTGGTGGGGTTGACACAGGCCAGTGCCCTAAGTGGCCACCAGAGGCCACACGGCATGTTCCGCTGCGCCTCTAGCCCTGTTCCTGCTCTTCTATGGGAAGCACAGGCTGCATTACCCTGACTAGCCAGCAGGCGGGGCAATGCAATTGGGCACAGCACTGGCCTCTGACTTGGGCAGGGGGCGGGGCCTTGTAGGGGAGGAGGCGGGGCTTACATTTCACTGGGACGGTGCAGAGGGTGGGGCCACAGAGAGCAGCAGGGATTCATGGTGGGCGGGGGGCACAGCTCCCACAATCTTCTGTCTATTCCACCTCAGCCCCCCACCACTGCATAGAGGCTGGCACTGCCCCTGCTGGCCACAGCTTGTCACTACTCCTCCTTGGGAAACACTCTTTGTGCCATAACCCAACTGGCCACCGGGTGTCGCTGCTGCTCCAGGGGTTAGAGTCTGTGCATTACCCCGACAGGCCACCGGGTGTTGCTGCTGCTCCAGGGGAAAGAGTCTGGTCACTTTAGCCCCATAGTGTACACCTGCCCTTAGGCTCTCTACACTCACACCTGCTGTAGCACTTTGCAGCAGACAGTCACTGCGGCGATGGGAGGTGTTTCCCACCACTGTAGAAGTCAGGTTGACAGAAGAATTCTTCCACCCATCTAGTGCTATCTCTGCCAGGGCTTCGCTCAGCTGAACTACATTGGTTAGGAAGGTGGATTTTTCACCCCCAGAGAGAGGCAGCTATGCAGTTAAGTGTCCAGAATACATCAGCCCAGCTCCTGCCCCAGCCTAGTGCCCCAGCCCCCTCCCAGCCCCTGAGTGGGCTACGTTGCCCCAACCACCCTAGCCCCAGAGCGCCAGGAGGTCAGGTTATGGGGCCCCGACTTGTCCTGCCATTGACTCACATGGCTCTTCTCCGTCAGCCGGGGCGGGCCAGGCTGCAGACGTGACTCAGGCATGGGCAGCATGGCTGCGCTCCCCTGACGAGGCATGAAGCAGGCCAAGAGCTTTGTGCAGCCCACAGGGCAGCGGGAGGGAGGCGTCTTCGAGCCGGTGAGTCTCGTCCGTTTCTCCCTTGCCACTCGGGCGGAGGCGGGAAAGGAGCAAACCGTGCCCGGCTGAAGGTTTTGCACTCGGCCTTGAGGATTGAGCCCCCGGTATGGGTGCTGGGAGATGGCTTTCTGAGTCATATCCAGCGCACTCTTCGGGCCACTAGCTGGAAGCAGTGAGGCCAAGAGGGACGGTGTTGAGGCAGGAAAAGGGGCCGTTCAGGGGCGAGGAAATAGTATGGGATTGTCACCGTACCTGGGCGGGCTCAAACCACTATTCTCTCGGTTAACAGCCGAACGCACTGACCCATTGTGCCACAGAGACACATAGATACAAGTTTGCTGTTACCAAGGCTGCTGCCTCACAGCCGGCGCATCTGCCTGCCAGCGCTAGAGCTCACACGGTCCGGATGCTGGAGGCTGGGTACTGGATACGGCAGGTGAAGAGGCAGCAAAGTGCGGCAGGGGACGCCTGCTGGCCTATAAAGCAGAGGTTGCTGGATCAAAACCATCCTGTGCTAGGCATGTGCTTCTTTCTTTATGCTCTGGGCATTCATCCTGAGGCGGTGACTAGCAGAGTACCATGAGGCAAGAGGTGGCTAAGGCGGTGGCCTGTCAGGGAGATCCCCGGCCCCTCTGGCTGCCTGGGCTCAAGGCAAGACACAGGCCTGGGCGTGGTGAGGGCTCCTGTCCTGGCCTGAGGCAGCAGTGCGTCCTTGTCCCCTTTTCCCACCCATACGGCAGGCGGCTGCTGCGGGAGAGCACTAGGGATGCTCTTGGGACACTAGGGAGCTCCGTGTGGCTGTCAGATTTTACACTTAGATTAAACCCGAGTCTCCACCGTGGCTGCTCGGGAGCTCCCAGAAGTGATTAAGGGACAGAAACTCCTAAGTGCCCTTAGTAACAAGGGTTTGGGGTTCATGAGGCCAGTAAGGGGGTCACCATGTCGGCCTTGTAACCCTGGGTGTCAGGTCGCTGTGCAGCTTTGATCTAGAGCTCTGATCCCAACGACCGACCAGCAGCCCACAGCCACACCCTGGGTCTGCCCCACCTGGTTACTCCTCACAGGCTGACCTGACCCCCATTCCAGCCCTGGATTCACCCCCCAATCATCCTACTGCCACTCAGATCCACAGACGTGGAGGTGCTGGCAGAGGGAGGTGGGACTCTAGGATGGAGTTCTTCTCTAAAGATGGCTGGCAGAAAGGTGGGGCTCAGCTCTGTCAGCGACCTGCCCAGTTGTCTCGGTGACAGGGGATGTGACATTTCTGTAAGTGCCTAAAGGGGTATTTGGCTTCCAAGTGAATGTGAGGAATGTGCATTTATGAGAGGGAATTTTTGTGTTTCGCTTGTTTCCACTTCAGTGGGCTAATGGCTAAGGGGAAGGATAGCTCAGTGGTTTGTGTATGGGCCTGCTAAACCCAGCATTGTGTGTTCAATTCTTGAGAAGGTCATTTAGGGATTGGGGCAAAAATGGGGGACTGGTCCTGCTTTGAGCAGCGGGTTGGACTAGATGATCTTATAAAGTTCCTTCCGACCCTTGTATTTTATGATTCTATGAAAGCCAGAGATCGTGGGTTCAAGTCCCACCGGGGGTGAAAAAGCTGTTTTCTGCCTGTATATTGCAAAGAAACCTTGGTCTTGGTTTCAAGGAAGCTGGGAGATGTTTGAACACAAAATTCTGGATCCTCCAATACGCTGGGGGGCTTTGGCCAAGTCAGTGCACCCCTGTGTGCCTCTGGTTCCCAGTGGGGTGCAGTTCCTTTCCCCACCTCACGGGGGCACTGTGCACTTCCAGGCAGGAGGAGTGGTGTAAGAATTATCATTAGTGTTAGCCAACCCAGCGGAAGTGCTGCCCTGTCACTCTCCTGGCTTGTTTTTGGGATGGCCTCTCTCACCTGCCTTCCAGCACCAGCTAACGGGAGCAGCTGCTGTTGTCTCTGTTTCTCCTTCTCCCAGGAACCGGGGCTGCCCCAGAGACTTATCTGTGACAAGTTCAGTTTGAGGCAGGGACTGGGCCAGTTTTCATCAGAGAAACAAAAAATGTTGACTGGCTCTAGCCCTGTTCCTGCTCTTCTATGGGCAGCACAGGCTGCATTACCCTGACGAGCCAGCAGGCGGGGCAATGCAATTGGGCACAGCACTGGCCTCTGACTTGGGCAGGGCGGGGGGCCTTGTAGGGGAGAAGGCGGGGCTTACATTTCACTGGGACGGTGCAGGGGGTGGGGCCACAGAGAGCAGCAGGGATTCATGGGGGAGGGGGCACAGCTCCCACAATCTTCTGTCTACACCACCTCAGCCCCCCGCCACTGGGTAGAGCAGGGCTCTCAAACACTCGGCCCGCGGGCCACATGTGGCCCACAGAGTTATTTCCTACGGCCCGCCATAGGCGCCAGCTCCACTGGCAGCCAAGCTCCAAACATTACTGAGTGTTTATATTTTATTCAAAACCCCTCTTTGCATTACAGTTTTTAAAAAGTTAATACAGTGACTTTTACTAAAATACTATATTACTCTTCTATTTTTCATTTTTGATCATACTTTTGTATCATTTTATGAAAAGGTTTCACTGATGCGGCCCTCAGGCCAGTTTTCTAGTTTTCATGCTGGCCATAGCTTGTTACTCCTCCTCCTTGGGAAACACTCTTTGTGCCATACCCTGACTGACCACCGGATGTCGCTGCTCCTCCAGGGGAAAGAGTCTGTGCATTACCCCGACTGGCCACCGGGCGTCACTGCTGCTCCAGGGAAAGAGTCTGTGCATTACCCCGACTGGCCACCGGGTGTCGCTGCTGCTCAAGGGGTTAGAGTCTGTGCATTACCCCCAACTGGCCACCGGGTGTCGCTGCTGCTCCAGGGGCGAGAGTCTGTGCATTACCCTAACTGGCCACCAGATGTCGCTACTGCTCCAATGGAAAGAGTCTGTAGTTCTGGGTCCCAATCCATTGCAGCCATCCTGTCAAGCCAGCGTGACCAAAGAACAGGCTCCAGTAGGCATGAGTCACCCAGCAGGAGGGCAAAGACTCACTCTTGCACAAGCAGGAAAGGGGAAGCTTAGGATATTGAGCTCCAGAGCTTTTCCAGAAGCCAACACACATACAGGAGGCTCTACCGAGAGTTGAACTCAGATGATAAGAATCAGAGTCTTGACTGTTTGACTAGGGGACCAACTCACATTATGCTATCTGGGTACTTACCACGCTCAGCTGTCATGTTTGCACTCTGCACTCAAAGCTTCTCTCCAGCTGCTTACCCTCTTGGCGCTTTTATTCCTCCCCTGTCTCTGGTGCGATCTC
The DNA here is from genome assembly GCA_033296515.1 of Macrochelys suwanniensis. Lineage (NCBI taxonomy): Eukaryota > Metazoa > Chordata > Testudines > Chelydridae > Macrochelys > Macrochelys suwanniensis. Next base: position 144,083 of record CM065787.1, on the reverse strand, counting down.
TCTCTCTCGTCCATTGACTTTCCCAGCCCCTGTTGCCATAGAACTTGCATGTACCCAAGGACTTTACCTTACTGTGGTCAGCTATGTTGTATGTTCAGCTTCTGCCACTTGAAACCCAAACATCACATAACTAGGAATAATCTTAAGCCTTTGTGAGCGAAGCTCAGAGACCTGCATTCTTGCAGTATATTAATCAGGTTGAAAGGATGGGAGAGAAATTTATGGAGGAGAGTGAATGAACAGTGATCTCAGTTTTAGGTGCTCCGATATATTGTTGTTATGGCTAGAAATACTAGCAATGGCTTGAAATAGTGAGCAGATTGTTGAAATTAGGAGAATTGGTGACTCAGTAGAGGTTGTGATGCTGACCCACTCGGAGTCCCTATAGCAGTGGTCCCCAACGTGGTGCCCGCGGGTGCCATGGCGCCCGCTGGGGCATTTATGTGCACCTGCCGTCAGGGCCGGCACCAAGGAAGGAAGAGGAGAGGAGCATCCGCTGGAGAAGCGTTGCCACTGAAATGCCGCCGAGGTGTGCTTCCGGCGGAGAACCATCGCCACCGAAATGCCGCTGAGAAGGTTCGCTGCCCGCCACACTCTGATGAATGGATGAATGTGCTCTTGGCCACAGAAAGGTTGGGGACCACTGCCCTATAGGTTATGTTCTTGTTAGCGTACGCTATAAAAGATGATGTAAAGGTACATACATCGGAGCATTCCGAGGGAGCTTTTCTCAGGGCAAGGAGCTGATGACTAAACTCCCCATCAGCTGGACAGCACCGGGGAAAAGGCAATTCATTTTAGGCTGAAACACTCCTTTTTATACCCAGACACTTGGCAGGACAGTTTGGGGAAGGCAAGACTCCAGATAGTGACATCAGGAGTGGAATGTGAGGGTTTTTTGCCTTGAATTTGGGAGGCTCTGGGTCCTCAGGAAATTTATAAAAGGGATAAAGCATGATTGGATAATAGCAGGGGGTTGGACTAGATGACCTCCTGAGATCCCTTCCAACCCTGAGATTCTATGATTCTATGAGTCTGGCTTGTGTTCCTCAAGTCTGGCTTTGATTGCTTTCATGTAGTCCTTGAGATACTTCTTGTAGGACTCTTTTGTAAAGCTAGTTTCCTGAAGATGGTGACTCATTACTATATGTAAGCGGGGGAATAGTCCCGCTATTGTGGGGAACCTTCCTCGTCTCTGCACTACCCCGGTGAAATGGGCTAGCGGAAGGATCTGAGTCCTCGCTCCCACCTCCTTTACCCAGAGGCCTCCCTGCCCTCGAGGACTCCCCTTGCACTCTCCTGTCTGGCAGAGTCCGCGTAACCCCAACAAGGCTGGGCCCAGGATTCCTGGGGGGCTCAACCCCCAACCTTGCTGTGGTCACCTAGGTCAGGGGCTAGGGTGTCCCCACTCCGGGGTGTACTCTCTAAACAGGATGCTTCCCTGACCCACTGATCACTGCATACAATTCAAAGCAAAGGCAAATTATTTAATTAACAATTAATTTGTAACAGGAATAAGGAAAAATGGGAAAGACTAATGAAAACACATCACCCCGCTCTGTGGCAGGGAACATCCCAACAGTGTCTCTGCAATGTCAGGGCAGTTCAGTCTGTTCCTTTGTAAGTCCCAGGCTCCTTCTCAGGCCTTGGCTGTGCTGCAGGGACGCTGTGGCTTGGACACTTGCTCTGGCGGTGGCCACACGCTCGCAGGCTCTGGGTGGCAGGACCCTTCTTCCCAGCGTCGCCCCCGCCCTGTCGGGGTTACGATCCCCCTGCAAGTCTGGCCTGCAGGGCCCCTTGGCTGAGGCGTCTCCCTGCGCTGGGCCCACTGCCCAGGGTTCCCCTCGCTCTCCCCAGCTGCTCACCGCACCCGGCTCCGGACTGCTCCAGCCCCAGCTCCACCCTCTGCCTCAGCTCCAGCTCCTCTGCCTCAGCACGGCTGCTGCTGCTCTGCCTCCAGCTCCCTGGGCTGCTGCCCTGGCCCCTCTGGCTGCTGCAGCTTCTCCCCCCAGGGCAGGTCTGTCTCTGGGCTGCAGCTTCTCCCCCCAGGGCAGGTCTGTCTCTGGGCTGCAGCTCTGCTCCCAGGGCAGGTCTGTGTCTCTGGGCTGCTTTTCTGGCCCCTCCAGATCTGGCCCAGCTCAGCTCTGGCCTCTCCTTAGCTCAGCCCCACTCACTCTGACTCAGGCCACTTCAGCTCACACGGAGGACGGGATTCACCCTGACCTCCTGACTCCCTGATTCGCCTGCCCGCCCTGTCAATCAGGCTGACCTGGAGCATTGGCCTCTCCCCATTGCCCCTGGGGACTGTCAGTCCCATCGACCCTTCCCCTTTTGGTACTGGGAGCTCTGAATGTTAGTAAGGGGATAACAGTCCCCTTACATTCCCCCTTGCTAAAATTCTGCCACAACCACAATGTTTACACTAATACCTCCGGACCCATTATTAACAACATATACCCACATCATATCAAACCCATTAACATCAAAAGAACATTTAACATATTAAACATTTCACATCTACTTCTTCATACTATACATAACAATATTAATTAAAACACTACATAGAACCAATCACATAATCATCTCTAAATTTAACAGGCAGTACACCCTTATTAGCCCTCTGGGACCTTCTTAAAAATGGTGGTTCATTACTCATATTTTCTATTTCCCTGTCCTCGGGTAATACTGGGTCAGCTTGAGGGATCTGGCCATTCTTGTTAGGGTTTGTGTTTGCCCCACTCTGTTCCCCTCTGTACTCAGTTTGTGGGACTAGAACCATCCCCCAATTGGTTTCCGTCTCCTCAGGGTGTGCTGATGTACGCCTCCTATGGTCCCTGACTGGACTAAGAGTGCAATGTTTTAGTTGATCCCTATGTACTAGTCTCTCAGGACCTCCTCGCTCAGGCCGGATGGTATAAACTGGTAGCTCGGGATTGTTGTGAGCAACTACAATGTGGGGATTTGACTCCCACTTGTCCTGTATTTTATTACGCCCCTGTTGTCCATGGTTACGAACTAGTACACGGTCACCAGGCCTGATGAGAGCCCCACTGGACTTGCGATCATAAGTCCTTTTCCTACTTTGGGCTGTGTCTTTAGCTGTACTGAGAGCAACTTTGCTGGTTGTCTTTGGCCTGTAATGGACACCTTTGACCCAGTCATCAAAATTGGTCACCTCATCCTTAGGAAAGGCTACCTGATGCTTCTCTGGCAACACCCTTAAGTTAGCCACCTGTGCAGGAATCAGCCCTTGGCATACCGCTTGAACTGGAACTGGCAGTCTCCCAGCACATCTTTCTTGAGGAAAGGTAACTTGTTCTCCCTTCTCCCCAAATGTTATCTTCACCTGAGGGATCGCCTCCTCAGGCTGCAACTCCATAGCCTTCACGCTTGGGTTTAAAAGACTCACTGGTACTCTTCCTTTGATGGCACTAGTCAATACATTGGCTGACTGAAGTCCCTTAGGTAGGCTTGACCCAGTTGTAGGCTCTACCAGCACTCGATATTCATTGGTATTTCCTGGCATCCAGCAGCATTCATGAAGGATCTTCTCTCTCCAAGGAGAAATAATGGTCTTCCGGTTTCTGCCAACTTTAACATTTCCAATCCACCTTGTGGGGCCCAGGGAATGACTCTGCCTCTCCGCTCGAGCCAGTACTCCACTCAGCACAGCATTCCTCTTAGAGTGCCCATGACGGTTCATCCTCCTGGTTCCTTTTACTGGCAACTGTAGCTCTTTCAGCTCACTAATGATGTTCATCCCCAGAATCCCTGGGACTCCTTCTCCTATATGGCTCCCTTCAGAGGCCTTGTCTTTCAGGATGAAGATGCATTTCCCTGGCAGTGTCTGGCCCATGTAGTCGATGTCTGCTTCGAGGCATCCCACCACTGGGATTGCCAGTCCATTAACTGCTGTTAGATGTACAAACTGTGTGTTGTGCATGGTCAGCTCCTTGTCTTTCAAGTATTTTTGAAAATGTGATTCAGTAATGGTGGTGACTTCTGAGCCAGTATCTAACAAACATCTGGTTTTTACCCCTGCTATACATACTTCAGCAGTTAGACAGTCTCCAAATGCTCGCTTACAGAAGTCGCTAGATATGCTGGTCCTGCCCATGTTCCTCCCATCACTGTATGCAGAGTGATTTTCCACGAAGGAGAGGCCTAGGAATCCTTCTGCCACTGCTTGGCCTTCTACTGTAGATGGACCACTCGCTCCTGGTGCCCCACCGATTTCGAGTGCCTGGGACTCTGGTCTCCTTCTCAGTGTACAATCTCGGCTAGTATGTCCTGGCCTTTCACAGGTGTAACAAATGTACCTCCCTAGCTCATCCTTCAGTGGAGATCTTCGGGATCCTGGAGCTCTTGGATATTTTGGCACATTAGTGGAGGTATTTCCTTTCATCACCTCAGTCATCACTTTCAGCATCTCCCCCTGTTGGACAGCCAGTTTTTGGACAGCTTCACTTAGGCTTTCCAATGTTAGCTGTGTTTGGGGCAGGGCCTTTTCCCCAGCAGCTGCATTCACTAGGCCCCCACTTTGTGTATGGGGTTTAGGCTTGGCCCTCTCTGCCCCCGGAACTTCCTCTTCTTCTGACCACATAATGGCAGCCTGCATGAGTTCATGGAACTTTTTACTGGGCTCTTCCTTAAACCTCCTTTTCATTTCACGTCGGAGGGAGTCGTCCCGGAGCCCCAACACCAACTGCTCTTTTAGAAACATATCTGGGTCTGGAACTCGTTGAGAGTCTCGCCGCTCCACTTTGCTCATTCTCTCCTGAAGGTCATATGCGTATGCCCGGATAGTTTCACCGGGCTCCTGCTTTCTCTCAAAGAACTCCTTTAGTCGAGTTCCAATAGGTACCTTGTCTCCGTACACATCCAGGAGGAGTTCAAACACCTTTTTCACATCTTTCTTGTCTGCCATTGCCATGAACTTTACAGTGGCCTTCGCCTGGCCCTTGAGGTGTTCCTCTATGAAGTCCACATGGTCTTCCTCAGGTACTCTTAGCACACGCAGAGCCGTCTTCACAGACTTGACCCACTCCTCTACTGTAATGTCTCCTGCTCTGGTTGGGAAGCCACCAAACTCTGTGACCTTCTGCTCCCGTGGGACATAAATAGTAGGGGGTTTCTTAGCTTCTGCTGCCTGTTGGTCTATTACAGCCTTAGCCAGTGATAAGGCTTCTCTCTGTTCTGTTCTAGCTTGTTGTAATGCCTCAGCTTGGTCTGACAATCTGCGCTGAAGTTCAGCAACCTGGGCCTTTAGTTCTTCAATTCGAGCCATGGTAGGTTTCTTGACCAGGCCTGGACAGTGCTACCAGAACGCAACCAGTAAACCAATGGGGTGGACCCTGTGAATAGGATCCTGTTCGTGACGCCAATTATGTAAGCGGGGGAATAGTCCCGCTATTGTGGGGAACCTTCCTCGTCTCTGCACTACCCCGGTGAAATGGGCTAGCGGAAGGATCTGAGTCCTCGCTCCCACCTCCTTTACCCAGAGGCCTCCCTGCCCTCGAGGACTCCCCTTGCACTCTCCTGTCTGGCAGAGTCCTCGTAACCCCAACAAGGCTGGGCCCAGGATTCCTGGGGGGCTCAACCCCCAACCTTGCTGTGGTCACCTAGGTCAGGGGCTAGGGTGTCCCCACTCCGGGGTGTACTCTCTAAACAGGATGCTTCCCTGACCCACTGATCACTGCATACAATTCAAAGCAAAGGCAAATTATTTAATTAACAATTAATTTGTAACAGGAATAAGGAAAAATGGGAAAGGCTAATGAAAACACATCACCCCGCTCTGTGGCAGGGAACATCCCAACAGTGTCTCTGCAATGTCAGGGCAGTTCAGTCTGTTCCTTTGTAAGTCCCAGGCTCCTTCTCAGGCCTTGGCTGTGCTGCAGGGACGCTGTGGCTTGGACACTTGCTCTGGCGGTGGCCACACGCTCGCAGGCTCTGGGTGGCAGGACCCTTCTTCCCAGCGTCGCCCCCGCCCTGTCGGGGTTACGATCCCCCTGCAAGTCTGGCCTGCAGGGCCCCTTGGCTGAGGCGTCTCCCTGCGCTGGGCCCACTGCCCAGGGTTCCCCTCGCTCTCCCCAGCTGCTCACCGCACCCGGCTCCGGACTGCTCCAGCCCCAGCTCCACCCTCTGCCTCAGCTCCAGCTCCTCTGCCTCAGCACGGCTGCTGCTGCTCTGCCTCCAGCTCCCTGGGCTGCTGCCCTGGCCCCTCTGGCTGCTGCAGCTTCTCCCCCCAGGGCAGGTCTGTCTCTGGGCTGCAGCTTCTCCCCCCAGGGCAGGTCTGTCTCTGGGCTGCAGCTCTGCTCCCAGGGCAGGTCTGTGTCTCTGGGCTGCTTTTCTGGCCCCTCCAGATCTGGCCCAGCTCAGCTCTGGCCTCTCCTTAGCTCAGCCCCACTCACTCTGACTCAGGCCACTTCAGCTCACACGGAGGACGGGATTCACCCTGACCTCCTGACTCCCTGATTCGCCTGCCCGCCCTGTCAATCAGGCTGACCTGGAGCATTGGCCTCTCCCCATTGCCCCTGGGGACTGTCAGTCCCATCGACCCTTCCCCTTTTGGTACTGGGAGCTCTGAATGTTAGTAAGGGGATAACAGTCCCCTTACATATATCGACACCAGTGACAACTGAGGGATCTGTTCCTTCTTCAACAGCTTCAGAGGAGGCATTACCACCAATTAAAGCATCAGCAATGTGACCCTCTGTCCTGGTGACCATCTTCCCTCCACTTCCAAGCAGAGCCCGTCGGCGACCTCCCGGATGCGGTAGATATCGGAGAATATCTCATCCTGGATGATGCAGTCCCGGTAGATGATCATGGCGGTGGCGGCGCTGCTGCTGCTGGGCGGCGGCGCGGAGAGGCGGTGACGCGGCTCAGTCTGTGCGCGGCGAGCGACCCGTGAGCGGGAGGGAGCATTACCCTGCCTGGCCACTGGGTGCCACTGCTGCTCCAGGGGAAAGAGTCTGTGCATTACCCCGACTGGCCACCGGGTGTCGCTGCTGCTCAAGAGGAAACGCTTGCTCCCCAGGGTCGGGGAGGTGTCGATTGGTGGGGGCACAAGGCAGAGGGGAGGCGCTGGGGGGAGGGGAGAGCTGGCTGCTGGTGGATGCTAAGTACAGCTGCCAAGGAGGGATTTTATGCTACTGCAGACATAAAGGTTGCTACCCTTCCCCCTCTATTTATGACAATGGTAAAGGGCAGTTTAATAGTTATTAGTATTATTGGAAGCAGACCCAACATCTAGTGACAATCTGGGGGAAAAGGACTTCAGGAGCAGACTGTATTTGCATGGACCTGCCTATGCTACCTGGGTGCTCAGCAAATGCAGCTGATTTCCCAAAATGACATTTTGGCTGGTTCTGGGTTTCAGTTCACTGTAGTATTGAGTGGTGGTGGGGGGAGCTCCCTGGCAGGCCACCGCCTTAGCCACCTCTTGCCTCATGGCCTAGGATCTTGGTGCTCTGCTTGTCACCACCTCACCTGAAGGCCCAGAGCAAAAAGAAAGAAGCACATGCCTAGCAGAGGATGGTTTCAATCCAGCGACCTCTGACATAGGCCAGCACGCTTCCCCTGCGGCACTCTGCTGCCTCTTCACCTGCCGTATCCAGTACCCAGACTCCAGCATTCGGACCATGTGAGCTCTAGCGCTGGCTGTGAGGCAGCAGCCTTGGTAAGAGCAGATTTGCCTGTGTCTCTGTGGTGCAATGGGTCAGCGCGTTTAGCTATTAACCGAGAGGATGGTGGTTTGAGCCCACCCAGGGATGGTGACAATCTCGTGCTATTTCAGGGCCCCCTAACCTGACCTCCCCCCTGCTCTGGGACTGGGGCCATGCAGCTCACTCTGGGGCGAGAGCTTGGCTGATGAACTCTGGACACTTAACTGCATAGCTACTTCTCTCGGGGAGTGAAAAATCCACCCTCCTAACCAATGTAGTTCAGCTGAGCGAAGCCCTGGCGTTGATAACGCTAGATGGGTGGAAGAATTCTTCTGTCAACCTGACTACTGCGGTGCTGGGAAAACACCTCCCCGCGTGGCAGTGACTGTCTGCTGCAAAGTGCTACAGTAAGTGTAGAGAGCCTAAGGGCAGGTGTACACTATGGGGCTAAAGTGACCTAAGTTACACAGCTCCAGCTACATGATTAACATAGCTTAGGTCAACTTATGGCGTTGACAGGAGAGTTTCCTATGACTTACCTTATGCTCCTTGTTTTGGCAGAGTACAGGAGAGCGATCAGGTGGTCAATTTAGCAGATCTGCGCTTGACCCATTAAATCAACCCCACGGTGGATTGATCACCCCAAATCAATCCCCCAGTAAGTAGAGACAAGCCCTAAGCATGAGCCCAGATCTGGCTCCTGTTGGCACTGTGAATGCTCAGGCACTAAAATTGCAGGCATGAGATCACTCTCACACTTCCATAGTCAACAGGATTCAAACCTGCGCAGGGAGATCCCAAAAGAGCTCTAGTCCAGCACCTTAACCACACTGCCACAACTACTTAGCTGTTGAGTTATTCTCACTGCATTATAGTTCTGTACTCAGTGAGTTCTCACTTCCCGTTGTTTGCCCAGACCAGCTTCCCCAGCACTCACTGCTGTGCAGTTGTGCACCTGTGTCCATGGCTGAACAACAAGATTTCCTGCCAACCTGAACATCATGACACCCGGCAGAAAGCCAGACGTCAGTTGTTTTGGGGGAATTCAATCTCTGTACTCCTGGAACCCCGGCAAGCTGAAACCCAAAGTCTCCCCCCAGAGCCTCTCAGCCCCCTGGTAGGTGAGCTGGGAACTCACCAGCTGCCTGCGCAGTTGAAGGTTCCTACCCATCAAGAACACACCCCAGCCCCACATGCCTGCAGATGTGCTGCCTGGAGCCCCCAGGAGGCTGGGCGGTACATGATGCTGATCCCCGGCGGGTAGCGTCAGCAAACACCAAGACAGTGCATCCAGGAGCAACAGCTGGACGCTGCAGGGAGGGGCTGGTGCTTTCCCCGCACCTGCATCTCTGCCCAGGAGGCTGTCCTGGCTGCAGAAAAAGCCCCACATTTGAGATATGTTCTTTTTGGTCTCTTTTGGGGAAGGGAGCTTTATACTGAGGGCTTCAATGATATAAAATAGAGAAATGTACTGCTTGTTGGACGTTTCACCAGCTGTACTGGAACTGTGATACGGGGCTAATTCAATGGCTTCAGTTACACTGGAGATGCACTTATTCCAGAATAGGAGCGTCAATCCGGGGAGTTGTACCAGTGTAACTCAAGTGGTTTAAATTCCCCCGAGCACCGCCTTGCCGAAACAACCTCCCCAGCACCACCTCGCCAAAACCAAGCAAAAAAACCAAACCCCGAGTGCTGCCCCGCCGCCCCAAGATTGGCCGCCCCTTAGAAGGTGCTGCCCCAAGCATGTGCTTGGTCGGCTGGTGCCTGGAGCCGGCCCTGGCTGTAACTTGCTGCACGTGGGGTGTGTGTTTTTTCACACCCCTGAGCACAGAAAGTTGCAGCACAGTTGTCATAACCATACAGCTAAGAGTAGCCTAGAATTCCTCCTTACCTGTAAGGGATTACGCTCAAATAACCTGGCTGGCACCTAACCAAAAGGACCAATGAGAAAAGAAAATACTTTCAAATCAGGGAGGCCGAAGGCTTTTGTTTGTGCTCTTTGTTGGTGTGTGTGTTCTCTCTTGGGACTGAGAGGGGCCAGACAGAAATCCATCTCCTCCAAACCATCCTAAACCAAGTCTCCAATATTGCAACAAGTTGTATTAAGCCAGGCAAGGTGTTTCAGGTTATCTTTTGTTTTGCTTGTGAATTTTCCCTGTGTTAAGAGGGAGGTTTATTCCTGTTTTCTGTAACTTTAAAATTTTGCCTAGAGTGGAATCCTCTGTGTTTTGAATCTGATTACCCTGTAAAGTTATGTTCCATCCTGATTTTACAGAGATGATTTTTACCTTTCTTTTTTTAATAAAATCCTTCTTTTAAGAACCTGACTGATTTTTCTATTGTTCTAAGACACAGGGGATTGGGTCTTTGATCACTTTGTAACCAATTGGTTAGGGTATTATTCTCAAGCCTCCCCAGAAAAGGGGGTATAAGGGCTTGGGGGGATATTTTGGGGGAAGAGGAACTCCAAGTGGTCCTTTCCCCTGGTTCTTTGTTAAATCACTTGGTGGTGGCAGCGTACCGTCCAAGGACAAAGGATTTGTGCCGTGGGGAAGTTTTTAACCCAAGCTGGTAAAAATAAGCTTACGGGGCTTTCATGCGGGTCCCCACATCTATACCCTAGAGTTCAGAGTGGGGAGGTGTCACGGAGAGTGGGGGAGTCCGGCCCTGCACCCCTCTTCCCCGGATTCACTGGGCGTCTCAGCCAGCCAGTAGAACAGAAGGTTTATTAGAGATGCCAGGAACACCGTCCAACCAGAGCTTGTCAGTACAACCAGGACCCCTCAGTCGGGCCGTTCCGGGGGGCAGGGAGCTTAGACCCCAGCCTGGGGCTCCCTGCAATGTTACCCCACAGCTCCAAAAGGGGGGCAGGGAGGCCAGACTCTGTCTGCGCTTCCCTCCATGTTCCCCAGCCAGCTCCAAACTGAAAACTGTCCAGCCCCTCCTTTCCCTTTGTCTCCTTCCCGGGCCAGGAGGTCACCTGATCCCTTTGTTCCAACACCTTCAGACCTCACCTTTGCAGGGGAGGGGCCGGGGCCATCAGTTGCTAGGGGACAGATTGTTGGCCATTCTCTGTGTCCAGGCCCCTCTGTAGCAGTCACGCACCCTTGTCCCACCACCTAGATACTCAAGCACTGCATAGGGAAACCGAGGCACCCACACAGTACTCAGGGAAAACATTAACAACAGTCCTAGTTCGTCACATCTCTCCCCCCTTTGAGACCGAACTGAGCGGGGTCACTTTAGCCAGTGACCTGGGGAAGTTCGAACATGGTTACACCAGGCCATTACAGTTCGACCTCCTCCCTTAGCTCACCCGTAGGCCGCATGTGGGAAGGTTTATGCGGCCCGTGCCCTTTTTCCATCCCAAAACCCCTGGGGTTCAAGTTGAGATCAGGTCTTCTCCCAGCACTCCAGTCTGGAGGGCTGTACTTCGGGCTCTCTTGGTTAAGAGCCTCCCTCTTGATCTGGTCCCCTCTCTGACCACGTGTCTCTGTCACCAGCCACTCGGCATTAGCCCCTTTTCCTGGATGCAGCCACGTCGGGGCGGGGTGGTGAATATACACCGTAAAGCGCCACCCAAATAGATCCGGCTGCCGCTTCTTAAGGGCCTGCACCATGGCCAGGCATTCTCTCTCTATGGCCAGACCGTTCTGCCTCCAGGGCAGCAGCTCCCTGCTCAGATACCCGATGGGGTGTCTCTCCCCCTTAGCATGGGCCTGCATCAGCACCGCGCCCAGCCCTGTGTCTGAGGCTTCGGTGAACACTGTATAGGGCTTGGCCCTGTCTGGGTTTACTCGATCTATTGGGCCCTGGATAAGAGCCTCCTTCAGTGCACAGAGAGCCCTCTGGCCCTGCCCGGTCCAGACTGCCTCGTCTGGCTTCCCCTTCTTACCTAGCTCTGTGAGGGGGGCAGCTAGGGGGCTAAAGGGGGGTACAAACCTCTGGTAGTACCCCACCATCCCGCTACAGGCCTGGACCTTGTTCTGGGGAACAGGCCAAACTCTGATAACCTCCACCTTGGCCAGCCTTGTGCTGTTGAATGACTGGTTGAATGACTCTAAAGCCAGCATGTCCTTGGCCTCTTTCTCCAGGTTCTGGGCTCTTTTCCCAGTTACTTTGAATGGGGAACACCTGATGGGAGGATGGGCTCCCATCTCAGGGGAGAGATCCCCCAGGGGGTCTTCCCCCCTCTCCTTCCAATCATCCCTTACCGGTTTTAGGGGTCCCCTTACTTTCCTCCCATACAGCAGCTCGGCAGGAAAACACCCTGGGGATACCTGGGGTACTTCCCTGTGCCACAAGTGGGGCAGGTACTTGTTCCAGTCCTGCAGATGCTGATTTATAAAAGTCCTCAGCATCAGCATCACGGTCCCCTGAAATCTCTCCACCAGCCCGTTGGACTGAGGGTGATATGCCGAGGCCCAGGTGGGCCAGACCCCACCTTTCTCCCACACGCCCCGGAGTAGGGCAGACATGACCTCGGATCCCTGGTCTGTAAGGACCTTGCTGGGGACCCCCACTCTATCCATAGCCCCCTTCTGGAAAGGTTCCTCTCTGATGGGCAGGGACCTCCAGGGATCTTCTCCCTTACCCCGGGCCAGGTACAATAGCCGGTGATGATACTTCTGGGGCCCCACCGGCTGCCTCCTGATTCCCCACCATTCTACTTCCCCTGGGGAAGCCCATTCCCGGCACAGGAATCCCTTCTCCCACAGGGATCTGTCTCTGCAGCCTTCCCCAAGGGGGTTTGCAGCGCTGTGGCCAGCAAGTTCCCTCAGCTTCTCCAAGGCGGGATCCTTCTGCAGCTCACTGGCTGGGCCTGGGGTCTCCGCCCCACTGAGCCCTGTCCCTGGTGGCTCCCTCCCTGCCGTGGAATCACTTCCCGGCAGCACCTCTGGACCAAGCCAGCCTGGTTGGCAGCCGTCCTGCCCTGCCTGTGTGTCCCCCCACTCAGCTGAGGTCTCTGCTCCCCCCGTCCTCAGCGCTGCCCTGGCTGTCCCTGTGGGGCCAGGCAGCGAGCTCGCTGCTTTGCTATCCGCATCAGAGCCAGCATGAACCCGTTCTCCGGTGTGCAGGGGGGCGGGGAGCATCTCTCTGTCCCACCCCGCCCTAGGGGTCTGGTTACAGGCAGGCAGGTAACTGGGCCCTGGCAGCTCCTCCCCTCTGCCTGCCAGGTCATTTGCATTTTCACTGACCATTTCCATCTTAGCCAATTGATTCCCTGGGTTCAAATTCGAATCCTTGGCCGTTACAGGGCCAGGACCTGGATCCTGTCCCAAAGATACACAGCCACCCCCCAACAGCACCTCACAGCCGATATCCTGGAGAAGCCCAACCACCAGCCAGCCCGACCCCTCCTGGGTCTGCACAGGGATCTGGGCCATAGGCAGGCGAATGGGTCCATCCCTGGGACCCTCACCCAGGTCAAACAGCCCCTCAGCATCTGGTGGGGGTGCACCACCTGGGGCCTGACCACAGTTCTCTCTGTCACGGGGTCTCGCCACCCCAGGAATGTCTCTCCATTGACCATCACCTTCCGCTCCCACTGGGGGTCCGCAGGGCCTGAGCCCAGGAGACTCCACGCAGACATACGGGTTGGGGTCAGGGGTAGAAGTCCGTCCACCATCCCACCCATCTGGCTAATGGAGTTTACGGCCTTGGGACCCAGGAAGGGAGCTAGATCCCGGGGCCTTTCCGCAGGGTTCCCCTGGTTCAAATCGCCAGCCTGCTCAAAGGCAGTGAGGTGGGCCTCCACATCCCCACCTTCCTTAACCAGGGGCAGCAATTTAGGATCGAGGTTCCCTGCGGAACTGGCACCCTGGGGTCTATTCCCACTCACCCCTGGCCAGTCCCCTATGCCTCTCCATTCCACCATCGCCAGTTCATGCTGCTGCTGCTGCTTCTCCTGTAGGTCTCTCTCGGGCTCTCGCTGTCTCTCACAGTCCTCTTGCTCTCTCGGACTCAGCTCCAGTCCCATCCGTCTCCGATCCCCTGCTGGGGAACCCGATCGTGAAGACCCCCGTCTGGTTGGGGACCAGACTCTTGGGGATGCCAGGCTACTGCTCCAGCTGCTCCCAGATCCTGCTGTAGCCCGATCGGGGTCAGGAATCTGCTCCTTAGAATGGTCATCCTCCTCCAGCTGCACGATTAGCTGGGCTTTAGTGAACTTCCCAATGCGTATCCCTCTCTTTTTGCACAGGGTTACAATGCCTCTTTTAAGGAGATGGTGATATGCCATCACTTCACTGCTCCCAAGTTGCTGTGGATTCACAGGCCTGTGTGCTCTTAGCTCCCCACAGTTTCCAGGACGAACCCCAAGTGTGCCAGCCCTTCTCCAGGTCACCGCCTCTTTGCCAGGGTCGAGCTGCAGCTCCTCCGCCCCTGGGTCCGCTCACGGCACCCCCAGGGGAACCCTGTCACTGCAAAAATCCTTCTCTCTCCCAGGGCCAAGCCGCAGGCTCCTCTGCCCCTGGGACTGCTCACCGCAGCCCCCAGGGGGACCCCATCATTGCACAGTCCTTCTCGCTGGTCACAAACTCCCAGGGGTTAAGCATAGCTCCTCCGCTCCCCGAAACCACTCCTCTGTGAGCCTTCAGCATGCCTGGTCCTCGTTAGCCCCTCTTCGTTCTACTGCTCCCCAGTTACTTACTGCAGGAAGTGCTGTTCCTGGGGTGCAGAACATCCCACCGCTGCCAACCAGTTGTCACGGAGAGTGGGGGAGTCCGGCCCTGCACCCCTCTTCCCCGGATTCACTGGGCGTCTCAGCCAGCCAGTAGAACAGAAGGTTTATTAGAGATGCCAGGAACACCGTCCAACCAGAGCTTGTCAGTACAACCAGGACCCCTCAGTCGGGCCGTTCCGGGGGGCAGGGAGCTTAGACCCCAGCCTGGGGCTCCCTGCATGTTACCCCACAGCTCCAAAAGGGGGGCAGGGAGGCCAGACTCTGTCTGCGCTTCCCTCCATGTTCCCCAGCCAGCTCCAAACTGAAAACTGTCCAGCCCCTCCTTTCCCTTTGTCTCCTTCCCGGGCCAGGAGGTCACCTGATCCCTTTGTTCCAACACCTTCAGACCTCACCTTTGCAGGGGAGGGGCCGGGGCCATCTGTTGCTAGGGGACAGAGTGTCGGCCATTCTCTGTGTCCAGGCCCCTCTGTAACACTCACGCACCCTTGTCCCACCACCTAGATACTCAAGCACTGCATAGGGAAACTGAGGCACCCACACAGTACTCAGGGAAAACATTAACAACAGTCCTAGTTTGTCACAGGAGGGAACCCTGACAGCAGTAAAGTGCTAGGGTAGGCATGGCCTTAGTATCAGGTTACCAGGTCAGCTGACTCTATAGGGCTCCATGGGGCCATTCTTCACAGGCTGACCCACAAGTTCCCAAGAAGACTAAGTTCTTTCACAGTCCAGTGTCTCTTGCCGATGGGCCATCAAGCCCTTGTAGTCCCACAAGTGTGAGCAGCGGGAGTCACCCAAAGCAGCGACTATGAAACAGACACACAGGTCAAGATTCCTAATTTCATCCACAAAAATGATCCATGCATAGAAATGGGATAATCATATGCAGTAAATCGCAGCCTTTCCAATGATATCTCACATGAACCATCTTGTATAAAGCATACCTCAGTTATGACATATTCATATCAGCAGCATAGTTTGGTAAAGTATATGGAATGCCAGGTCACACTAGCAATACCATGTGATGAGCCTCCCTCATACTCTGTTCAATCAACCATTTTTACAGAGCATTTCAGAAGATGGTGAACAAAGCCCAGAGCAATTAGGATGTGATACCAGTCAGCTCTGTGTTCCTGGGGAACCAGGGTGCAGTATCTGGCCTGTCTGACTCATGAAGGACTCCTCGCCAGCCTCTGCTTGAACCAAAACTGACCAGAGAAAAGACTTGCAGAGAGCAGTGAAGGGCGGTGGGAGACGCACCTAGACCCCTCCTGACAAGGGTGATAGGATTAAGGCAACTCCCCAAGCCTCATCTGCATCAAAGGTGGGGAGGGGGTCATGGGGGAGATGAGGGCCTTGTATCCCCCATCCCTCAGCCACACGGCCCAGTATCCATTCCCAGGTGTGAGTGTGACCTGCCCCTTCCTGCTCACAGATTCCCTGCAAACCCCCAGAGCCCATCCCGGCTTGTCTCCCGCCTCCACCTCCCAGTAACGCCTCCCACCCGCGAACCCCTCAGTGCCCAGGACACAGGGACAAGGCTCAAATCTCTCAGGGTTGTCGGGCAGATCCTGGCGTGTGTCTCCGTGTCTCACACGTTTCCGATCCTCAGACGGGACGAGGTCGGGATTTGCCGTGTCTGGATGCAGAGTCACGGCCACTGGGGAGAGAGTCACAGAGTCAGAGCCGGGGCAGGGGCTGGTCACTGGGATCAAAGGGAAATTAACCTGCGTCCCCGTTAATCGCTGTGTGGGGAGAGGGGGTGTTGCCTGAGGGGAGTCAGGGCCCCTCTGACTTTGGGGAGACGATGAGGGGGAAGGGCAGGAGGAGCGGGGGAGGGGTGGGAAGGTGTCAGTGGGGGTGGGGGAGGGGACATGCTGATGCTGGGAGAGGAAAAGGGGGGGCAGGCACAAGCCAATGGGGGGGCTAGGGGATGGCACCAGGAGGACAGGGGGGTGAAGGGAGGGGCAGGTTCCAGGGGACAGAATGAGGAAAAGGGACCGACAAAAGGAGAAGGGGGAGGGGAGGGCTGTCTGCCAGGAGACGGGGTGAAAGGAGGAGTGGGCACGAGGAAGGCAGGGGGTGGGGCAATTCATGGTGATGGGGCAGAGGGGCAATTCATGGTGGTGGGGCAGAGGGTAGAGTGGAGATGGGCACTAGGGAGGAAGGGGGTGAGGGGAGGGGCAGGTGTCGGGGGCAGGTGGTGGGAAGGAGCAGGCACCAGGAGGGTGCGGGAGAAGGGAAAGAGCAGACGGGCAGACACGGGGCTGGGGACAAGCACCAAGGGTCAGAGAGGGGGGAGGAGAGAGGCAGGGCAGGTGGGTAGATGGATGTATTGGGAGAGGGAAGGGGGAGGGGCAGGGGTCAGTGGGTCAGGAAGGGGGAGGAGAGAGGCAGGGCAGGTGGGTAGAAGGACATATTGGGAGAGGGAAGGGGGAGGGGTCTGTGGGTCAGGGAGGGGGAGGAGAGGGGCAGGGCAGGTGGGTAGATGGACGTATTGGGGGAGGGAAGGGGGAGGGGCAGGGGTCAGAGGGTCAGGGAGGGGGGAGGAGAGAGTCAGGACAGGTGGGTAGATGGAGGTATTTGGAGAGGGAAGGGGGAGGGGCAGGGGCAAGGGGGTCAGGGAGGGGGAGGAGAGAGGCAGGGCAGGTGGGTAGATGGACGTATTGGGTTGAAGAGGGGGAGAGGGGGTTTGGAATGTGACCGTAGGCTTCCCAGCTGATGGCCGGCCCTGCTGTTTAGCCAAAGGCCTCAGCCTAAGAACAAGGTCTCCGATTATCCTGGGGAGAGGAGGCCTATAAGCAGGCAGACGGTGATTTTGAGTCTTTGTTTTATACCTCTATAACGAGCTAAGTGATGAGAATACACCTAAATTCTTAAAGTCTAGGCCTTTGCAGATAGGCCTGAATATCTACATCCTAACGTGTCCCCTCCACTAGCTCTTTTGAACCCCAGTCTGTGACCCCCAACAGCCTCATGTGCCCCACAATGTCCAACTCCCGTATCCTATGGCTCCTGACCTGGCCTGAAAGGCCGGGGAACTGTGAGGACCCAGCCTCTTCTCTTCCCTATCAGCAGCTGAAACCACGTGGGCTTGAGAATGGCGGCTCTGTTCTGATGCAACAGCAGCCACTGGTGGCTAACGGTAGAGCTGCAGCACATTTCCAGCAGCATCTATTTCTGCAGAGAAAAGTTCTGTGCAGCACATGAATCCTGCATGTCTGAAGCAGTGTCCCTCTCATTTTGTCCACATATATGCAGAAGGAATTTTATGTGCACCCATATGGAGGTGATGTGTCACACAAAATTCATTGTGTCGATACAAATGCTTGTGTCGGCAAAACGTCTGTCTTCCACTGGGGGGCTTTTTTAAGTACCTACAAAAGACACAATATTTGTCGACAACTGTGCAGTGTAGACATACCCTAAGGCACAGTGAGAGATGGCTTTTGCTCTTTTGCCTACTGCTAATAACAGGGCACTAATACAGGAGAAAAAAGAGGCAGGCAGGCCACAAGGAAGTGAGAAGAAACAACAGATCAGTGGTTGGAGAATGTGAGCATCAATCCTGCTACCTTTTGCATGCAAAGCACATGCTCTACCACTTGAGGTACTGTCCCATCTCTGGCTTGTGGGTATGGCACCAGCCAGGCAAAGTGAGGGATCTGGGGTGTAAAGTGGAACAGAATGTCAGTTGGGGGGATGCTTATAGTTGGGGAAGGGGTCCCGAGCCAAGGATCCCAGCCACACGCCTTGGCACAAAGACCAATGGTCCCTGCAGGACGTGTGTCGCAGGGAGACGAGTTAGTAATAAGAATAAACAACACACTTAAGAAGAGAACATGACTTTTATCTAACCCAACCTATCCAGGAGCAGCCCCAGCTCAGGATCCCCACCCGGACTCACACCAACTCCCTGGCACAGCGTCCAGTCAGCAGCCCTCCCTTGGCCTGGCTGGACACCCACAGACACATGGCCACATACAGCCCGTCCCTGCGCCGGCTCACTCCACGCTGTCTGTAGGCCTCGATCGTGGGCTGTCTGAAGTCCCCTGACAGAGAAAAACAGCTCACACCAAAAGCTGATCTAAAAATGATCCAGGATGAAATAAGTGAGCTCCCACTCCCTGGACACAGCAAAGAGACGTTCCCCTACTGGGGTCTATTCTATCTAACTTTAAACAGACTGTTAGATTTGGGAAAGTGACAACTTCATAACCACAGCCGCTTTCAGGGCTGCCTAAAGCCGAGGTTCTCAACCTTTTTCTTGCTGAGGCCCCCCTTCAACATCCTATAAAAACACCAGGGCCCGGCAGGGTGGCCGGGTTTTGGCTCCGGGCTGGGCAGACACCCTTGGGCATAGGCATAGGCATAGTTTTACTTCTATTTGGGGGTGGGGGGGGGCAACGGCTAGTGGGGCTCAAGCCAGCTCCACACAGCAGGGTCCAGGGAGGGTGAGCCACCTCCACCCCCGACTCACTCAGGAGGCCCCCACCTGTCTTGGTAGTGGGGGGGATGCAACCAAAAATATAACTCAAACGGGGGGACTCGGTTCAAAAAGTTTGAAAACTGCTCAGGGTGCAGGGACGGGGTAGCTAGGGGCTGTGTAGTGCCAGGGGGCTCCCAGTGCAACTCCCGCTTCAGGGGCCGAGGCATTGGGGCTCCCGACTTTAGCCTCCCTGCTGCTCAGGGAGGAGCTCAGGAGGGAGGGGAGGTTTGCCGGCGTAAGCCCCGCACCGCTCCTGGCTTCAGCGCTGGGGTCGCTGCACCAGGTTTCAGCTGCAGGGCTCCCTGGTGCCCCTGAAAGGGCTCACGGCCCCGGACCCCCAGCTGAGAACCGCTGATCTAAACAAAACAAAGCTCCATCTTCAGCACCATTAGCCAGGCCTGGCTGAACGCAGAGCCATGGGGCCAGTGGCAGGCAGAGACAGGTGACTTGGCTCCTTCCCCTGCAAGCTGAGCCGAGACGCCCGGTGTCCGGAGAGTCCCCCTCAACCGCGCCAGCAACGTGCCGATCTGGGGCAGCGCCGGGCTGGATTAGAATAGGGTTCACAGGGGAACTAGATACATTCATGGAGAAGAGGTCTATGAGCTGGGATGGGCAGGGAGGGTGCCTCTAGCCCCAGGGTGGGCAAAGTTTTTGGCCCGAGGGCCACATCGGGGTTGTGAAACTGTATGGAGGGCGAAGTAGGGAAAGCTGTGCCTCCCCAAACAGCCTGGCCCCCTGTCCCCTTTCCGCCCCCTCCCACTTCCTGCCCCCTGACTCCCCCCTCAGAACCTCCAACCCATCCAACCCCCCTGTGACGGTGTTCCCCATAAAACTTTATGGGGAGATGCTTATAAATGTATATATGTAACTAGAATATGTTTTATGCTACATGTGCCATGTAACATATCTCTGTGAAAGTTATGACCTACTGAATTTACTCCTCCTGTTTGTATGCATGTATCATTGTTGTAGTTGGAGTTATGAAGATTGGTTTTATATTTGCTGGTTTTGTACATAGCCTTTGTAAGTGCATGGGATCATCTTTGGAGCAAAGAATGTGCCTGTTAAATGCGAGCACTTAACAGACAAAAGACGTTGCAGACCCCAATTCACATTGGGGCCGGGTCTGGAATGCAACTGGTTAGGCTGGTTGCGGAAGGGTGCATGGATAGGTGACTCGCCCAGGTGATCCCAAAACTCCATGGTAACAGGATGTTACACAGGGAGGGGAAAAAGACTATAAAAGCCCGGGGGAGACCCTTCCATTTTGTCTTCAGCTGGCTAAAGAGAGAGACTCTCCACCCCACCCCACCCCCACGACACACCCGAAAGAGACTGAACAAAGGACAAAGACATTAGGAGGGTGAGTGATTGCTGGACCCAGGCTAAGTGGAAGATAGCCTGTTTACTGGACCTAGTGAGGTTTTTATATCTGTGTGAAGTTTGATTAGACATAGAACTGCGTGTTCTATTTTATTTTATTTTATTTAGTAATTCACTTTGTTCTGTCTGTCACTACTTGAACTCACTTAAATCCTATTTTCTGTACCTATTAAAATCACGTTTTACTTATTAAGTTTCCTTGAGTACGAGTTGGTACCTGGGGAAAGCGAACAGTTGTGCATATCTTTCTATCTTTGAAATAGAAGGTGAACTATTTATGAGTTTACCCTGTATAAGCCTTATGCAGGGTAAAACGGATGTATTAAGGGTTTGAACCTCCTTGGAGTTGAGCAGCTGGGTGTCAAAGGCAAGAGCACTTCCAGGGGCCTTACAGTGGTGAGTGGACTTGGTTCGGACCTGGGTCTGTGTTTGCAGCAGATCAGTGGAATCTGGCTCAAAACAGACAGGATTCGGGAGTCCCAAGCTGGAAAAGGCCTGGAAGCAGGGGCAGAAGTAGCCTTGGCATACCAGGTGGCAGCACCAAGCAGGTCTCTGTGGCCCCAACCCGTCACACCCCCCTGCTCCCCTGACAGCCCCCTCCACCTAACTGCCCCCCGGGATCCCACCCCCTATCCAACTCCCCCTGCTCCCTATCTCCTGACTGCCCTGACCCCTAATTTCACCCCCGCCCCAAACCGCCCCCCCGGGACCCCACCCCCTATGCAATCGCCTTGCTCCTTGTCCCCTGACCCCTATCCACAACCCACCCCTGTCACGGACTCACAGGTCGTGCCCTCTCTTGCCCCGTGCGGTCCCTGGGGGGGTGCCCCTTTCAGTGAGACAGCCCTTCTCGGGGGTCCACTCTCTCTCGGGGTCCAGCCCCTCCGCCTCCTGGAGCCGCACCTCTCTGAGCCTTAGCACGCCTGTCTCTCACCGTGGGCCCCTCAGGGAGTCCACACACTCTGGACCCCCGGGCCTCCACCCCCGAAGGGGACGATGCAACCCTGTTCTCTAGACCAGAGTGACTCTCAGCCAGTGTCAAACAGGAGGGATTATCGAGCGTTGAACACAGCACAGGAACTCTCAGGGCTCTCAGGCCTGGCCTCCCTCAGCCCAGCACATCCAGCTCTCTCCTGTATCCAGGTGGGCTCTGCCTGCTTCCTCTCTCCAGCCCAGAGCCCCCCTGCTTCCCAGCCGGGCTGTGGATATCACTAGCCCCAAGCCCCGCCTCTGTCCATTGTCTTCTCTCCAGGTAAACAGCCCTGCAAACAGGGTTGTCTGGGCCTCTTCTCTGTCTCTGGCCCCCTGTGGCTGGAACCCCCCCAGGGCTCCTCTCTTTGCAGCCTATTGATCTCCCACTTGCCAGAACCGGCCCTGTCGCCGGGGTCTCCATTCTCCAGGTCCGTGGCTGGGGTCACCAGTTCCCTCGCCAGTCCCCTGTAACAACAAACTCCCTCTCCCATCACCTCGTTAAACCCATAACACCCAGGGAAACTGAGTCCCACCCCCTTTGCATGCAACCCCTAGGAAACCAAGAAAAACCCCCATAGGCAACAAGGAAAACAGGAAACTCCCCTATGCCATCACAACCCCAAACCGCCCCCCTGGGACTGCCCCGCCTATCCAACTCCCCTGTTCCCTGATTGCCATGACCCCTATCCAAACCCCCAACCCAAACCACCCCCCTGGAACCCCACCCCCTATGCAAACCCCTCTTCCCTGTCCCCTGACTGCTCTGACCCTTATCCTGGCAGCGCCGGGCCGGGCTGGAATCAGGGTCCAAGGGGAACTGGAGGAGGGTCGGGCCAGGAGCGGCTCTTGGCCGGGATGGGCAGGGAGGGGCAAAGCTCACACCGGCCGCAGCACTAGGGGGCGCTGCTGCGCTGCTGCGCTGCGGCTGCTTCCCACCACAACCCCACAGGGGCTGGGTGGGACCTGGGGGCGTGGCCAGGGACCCGGGACTCTCCCCCATGTGGGGCAGCCTTGGGGTCTGGCCTCCGATCACAGCCAGACTTGGTTTCTGCACGGGCCAATCAGCGGCCATGGAATGCACATTTAAACACTCTGATTGGAGGGAGATAGCTCAAATACAATAGGGGGGGGGCAAAGAGTTCTTGGCACCAATCAGAAACAGGAGAGATGTGATAGGCATCTGGGAGCGCCAATCAGAGACCAGAGAGGAGCTCAGTGTGTCTGTGGGCGGTGCTGGCTGCACAGGGGCGGGGAATCTCCAGCAGGGCCCTTCCCTCCGCCCCCGGACTGCGGGGGGTGGGGCTAGACACGGAGTGTGGGGGAGGGGCCGGCGCGCGCGGGGCTGGGGGGAACATGTCGCCTGCAAGTGCCCTGCCCCCCCTCTTCCCAAGGGCGCAGCTTCCACTTCCGCCCCGCTCCGGCCTCATTTCCGCCCCGCGGGGCTCGCTGGGTCTGACCCCGTCACACCCCGAGCCTGGGGCTGGACTAGCGGGTGGGGAGCAGCCTGGGGGGCGGGACTTGGTAGACATCAGAAAACCCCCCCGGGAGAGGAGCCCTGTCAGTGTCTGGTGTGTGGGAAAAGCCTCAGTGGGGGATCCCACCTTAGCACAGATCAGAGACTGCACACAGGGGAGAGGCCATAGAAATGCCTCGGGGTTTCACGATACGATCAGCCCGTATTACACACAGGAGACCCCACAAGGGAGAGAAACCCTGTACATGCCTTGAGTGTGGGAAAAGTGACAGTGACAACTCAAAGCTTGCTTGACAGCGGAGAATCCACAGGGGTGAAGCATCAACAAATCCCACAGGGAAGAAACCTCTTAGCTTTCATTAGCCATGAAATTCATGACTCTGGGTGTGAAATGAATAGGAGCAACTCTAGGACCTTGGTTGCAGCAATGATCTATACAGTCCCAGTTCATGTCAATAATGTCACAACCCCCCACTTATAACACTAATAGACCCTGGTCATCAGCAGACAGGATCGAAGCTGGAAGCTTATCCCATGAGCCTCTACAGTAGGAGCGAAAAGCCAACTGCCTATTAGCTAAGGCTATAGCGCAGACTCATTTAATTCTCTCTCTATGGAGTCTCAGTGCCACTAGATGGGACAGAACACCACACCCTGGTGCAACGGGCGCAGGTCCTCCCTTCGCTCAGGGAGAGGGACCTTCAGGTAGTTGCTGAGGGAGAGCTCCTGCCTTCCTTCTTTGCTTCTCTCCTATGTACCAGCAGGGCTGAACGGCCTTTTCTCCTCTGCCGTGGGGAGCAGGTCCTGCGTACTAAGAGGCTGAAGAAGCTCTCAAGAGCTAATTTTTTAAAATATTTTTAATCAGTGAATTGGGAGAAAACAGATAATCACTGCTGATAAGATTGGTGGGTGACAAAACACCGGCGGAGTGGTAATTACTGATGAGGAGAGGGCAGTGATACAGGCCCCGCTGCCGCGGCCAGGGCGCAGAGCGCGGGCGGCGGGCCCCACTGCCGGGGCCCGGCTCTCCCGGGCAGCCTGAGCGCCAGGGGGAGGGCGGTGAGCCGGCCGCGGCCCCGCTCTCCCAGAGTGCCATGGGGCTCAATATGTTTTTTTTTTTTAATCCCTGAGCGCCGCCCCCCTCCAGGTGCCGCCCCAAGCACGTGCTTGGTAGGCTGGTGCCTGGAGCCGGCCCTGCACACTGGTGCTCCAGTTGTAGCATGTCTGGCAGGGCTGGGGAGGGGCTTGGCTTCCTCCATCAAACTGTGGGGTTATGTGTGGCTGGTACCTGTGTGGCTGTGGGGTTATGCGTGGCTGCTCTTCCTCTCCTGTCTCCTCCTTCCTAGGCAACAGCTGCTTTGCCGTCTCACAAGAGATGTGATCAGTGGGGGGCTCAATTGGCTCCTGTTGGCCTCTAGATGTCTGTAAGAGGGAGAAAGGGCAGGAACACAAATTAGAAGAAAACCTTCAAGCAGGGTAGTTTTCCATGGCACAAAATCACCCCACTTTGCTGTGTCAGCAAAAAGAAAATAAGAAAGAAATACTTGTGGCACCTTAGAGACTAACAAATTTATTTCAGCATAAGCTTTCGTGGGTTAGAATACAATGGATCTCACTACTTAGTTGCTCCCTTCATCTTGGAATATATGTTAATTCTCTCTCAATCTCTCTCTCTCTCACAGACACACACAGACACACAAACAGACACACACACACACTGTTTTAGGATTCTGGTGCTGTTGGAAGGAACAGAGCAGCAATCTAGAAAAGGGCTTTTGAAGAAAGCATTTAAGTGAATTTGCTCTGCTTACCAATGAACAGGGCTGCAGGATGTCTGATTGTTGTCTGTGAGCTTTCCAGGTACTCTAGGGCCTGGAACAGGAATTAGGGGATGTGACTCTTGTTGTTCAGCATCTAGGAAGAAGGAAAAAATGCACAATATGCAAATGACATGTTCTTCCCACAGCGAATAGTCCAGGAAAGCCAAAGCATACAGCCAGGGCATGGCAACAGCCAATATGAACCCATACACCATAGCAGCACCTCTCAGCTCCCCCTTCCCTTTCCCAATACATCCATCTACCCACCTGCCCTGCCTCTCTCCTCCCCCCTCTC
This sequence comes from Macrochelys suwanniensis, assembly GCA_033296515.1. Taxonomy (NCBI): domain Eukaryota; kingdom Metazoa; phylum Chordata; order Testudines; family Chelydridae; genus Macrochelys; species Macrochelys suwanniensis. The sequence goes on along the minus strand of CM065787.1, from coordinate 119,292 downwards.
CTACCCTCTGACCCCTGCCCCTCCCCCTTCCCTCTCCTAATACAGCCATCTACCCACCTGCCCTGACTCTCTCCTCCCCCCTCTCCGACCCTCTGACCCCTGCCCCTCCCCCTTCCCTCTCCCAACACATCCATCTACCCACCTGCCCTGCCTCTCTCCTCCCCGCTCTCCGACCAACTGACCCCGACCCTCCCCCTTCCCTCTCCCAATACGTCCATCTACCAATCAGGGCCGGCTCTAGGTTTTTTGCCGCCCCAAGCAAAAAAAATTTTGGCTCCCCCCCGCCCACTTTTTTGTTGGCTTTTACACATGTGGAGGAACAGGGCAGCCAGGGGCAGCTCGCCCCTGGTGGGGATGGCCGCTGCCGGGAGAGCGGTGCTGCGGGACCCCGCTCCCCGCTCAGCCAGCTCCCTATCCCAGCTGCGGAGGGGCAGGGCAGGGCCCACTCCCCGCTCAGCTGGCTCCCTGCCTCGGCTCCCCCCTGCGGGGGGGGTGGCTTCTGCCGCGGGACCCCGCTCTCCGCTCAGCCAGCTCCCTGCCCCGACTGTGGCGGGGCAGGGCAGCCAGGGGCGGCTCCCCGCTGCGGGGACTGGCCTCTGCCGTGGGAGAGCAGCACGGCACGACCCCACTCCCCGCTCTGCCGGCTCCCTGCTCCAGCTGCGGCGGGGCAGGGCACCCAGGGGCAGCTCCCCCCTTGGGAGGGGGTGGCCGCTACCGCGCGATCCCGCGTAGCCGGAGCAGGGCAGAGTTACCGGCTCCTCGGGTGGGGGGGCGGCCGCTGCCTGTGCCGCCCCTAATAGTTTGCAGCCCCAAGCACCAGCTTGTTCTGCTGGTGCCTGGAGCCACCCCTGCTACCAATCTGCAGCGAACAGCAGAGAAGCAAACAGGAGGAGTTTGCCTGGGGTCTGTCTGAGCGGAAGTACGCTGAGTGCTGCCTTAGGGGGACTGCGCTGGTGAGTATCTGAGTGTCTGTTGAGGGGCCAGTTTGGCAGTTTGACCGTGTGCTTGTTTGATTGCCTGTTTGCTTGTCTGAACAGTGTGAATTGGGAGTGCTTTGTTCTAGGTGGGCCTGACTCTTATAAAAAGACAGTCAGCAGCGAACCAGCTGAGCAGCGAACAGGAGGAGTTTGCCCGGGAGTTCGCCTGGAGAGAGCCTACCGCGGCATTCCTCTTGCAGGTTTCTCTGAATAGCTTCTGCCACAAGTGAGGAAACTCTTAAAAGGAAGTATTAGAGGGGTAGCCGTGTTAGTCTGGATCTGTAGAAGCTACAAAGGGTCCTGTGGCACCTTATAGACTAACAGAGGTATTGAAGCATAAGCTTTTGTGGGTGAATACCCACTTCTTCGGATGCAAGCAGTGGGGAAAAAAAAAAACCCACTTCTTGCATCCAAAGAAGTGGGTATTCACCCACAAAAGCTTATGCTTCAATACCTCTGTTAGTCTATAAGGTGCCACAGGACCCTTTGTAGCTTCTTAAAAGGAAGAGACTATGGATGCTGAGCGATCCGCTGTCATGACCTGCACAGGATGTGCCATGTTTGTCTTTCTTCCACATAATAGAAGCGACTTTGTCTGTACAAAGTGCAAGCTGATCTCCATATTGGAGGAGAAGATTCAAGGTCTGGAGAAACGAGTATCAACCCTGCGTTCCATAAGAGAAAATGAGGAGTTCCTGGATAGACGTCAGGATAGGCTTCAGCAGGCACAGTGTTCTGAAGATTCAGAGCAGGCTACACAGCGGGGACAGAAGGCCAGTGAGGATAATTGGCGGCATGTGACCTCCAGAAGAGGAAAGAGTACGAGACAAGTCCATGTACCAGAAACGCAGATTCAGATGAGCAACCGTTTTCATGTTCTCTCCACAGGTACTAGTGCAGAGAATGGAGTGAATGATACAGACCACCAGACCAGGGGGATGAGGTGGACGAGGCTTTCTTCCAGCAACTAACAGAAGTTACTAGATCACAGGCCCTGGTTCTCATGGGTGACTTTAATCACCACGATATCTCCTGGGAGAGCAATACAGCGGTGCACAGACAATCCAGGAAGTTTTTGGAAAGTGTAGGGGACAATTTCCTGGTGCAAGTGTTGGAGGAACCAACTAGGGGGAAAGCTCTTCTTGACCTGCTGCTCACAAACAGGAAAGAAATAGTAGAGGAAGCAATAGTGGATGGGAACCTGGGAGGCAGTGACCATGAGATGGTCGAGTTCAGGATCCTGACACAAGGAAGAAAGGAGAGCAGTAGAACACAGACCCTGGACTTCAGAAAAGCAGACTTTGACTCCCTCAGGGAACTGATGGGCAAGGTCCCCTGGGAGAATAACATGAGGGGGAAAGGAGTCGAGGAAAGCTGGCTGTATTTTAAAGAATCCTTATTGAGGTTGCAGGAACAAACCATCCCGATGTGTAGAAAGAAAAGTAAATATGGCAGGCCACCAGCTTGGCTTAACAGTGAAATCCTTGCTCGTCTTAAACACAAAAAAGCAGCTTACAAGAAGTGGAAGATTGGACAAATGACCAGGGAGGGGTATAAAAATATTGTTCAGGCATGCAGGAATGAAATTAGGAAGGCCAAATCACACTTGGAGTTGCAGCTAGCCGGAGATGTTAGGAGTAACAAGAAGGGTTTCTTCAGGTATGTGAGCAACAAGAAGAAAGTCAAGGAAAGTGTGGGCCCCTTGCTGAATGAGGGAGGGAACCTAGTGACAGAGGATGTGGAGAAAGCTAGTGTACTCAATGCTTTTTTTGCCTCTGTCTTCACAGACAAGGTCAGCTCCCAGGCGGCTGCACTCCGCAGCACGGTATGGGGAGGAGGTGACCAGCCCTCTGTGGAGAAAGAAGTAGTTCGGGACTATTTAGAAAAGCTGGACGAGCACAAGTCCATGGGGCCGAATGCACTGCATCCGAGGGTGCTAAAGGAGTTGGCCGATGTGATTGCAGAGCCATTGGCCATTATCTTTGACAAATCATGGCAATCGGAGGAGGTCCCAGATGACTGGAAAAAAGCTAATGTAGTGCCCATCTTTAAAAAAGGGAAGAAGGAAGATCCGGGGAACTACAGGCCAGTCAGTCTCACCTCAGTCCCTGGAAAAATCATGGAACAGGTCCTCAAGGAATCAATTCTGAACCACTTAAAGGAGGGGAAAGTGATCAGGAACAGTCAGCATGGATTCACCAAGGGCAAGTCATGCCTGACTAACCTAATTGCCTTCTATGATGAGATAACTGGCTCTGTGGATGAGGGGAAAGCAGTGGATGTGCTTTTCTTGACTTTAGCAAAGCTTTTGATACAGTCTCCCACAGTGTTCTTGCCAGCAAGTTAAAGAAGTATGGGCTGGATGAATGGACGGTAAGGTGGATAGAAAACTGGCTGGATGGTCGTGCTCAACGGGTAGTGATCAATGGCTCCATGTCTAGTTGGCAGCCGGTGTCAAGTGGAGTGCCCCAAGGGTCGGTGCTGGGGCCGGTTTTGTTCAATATCTTCATCAACGATCTGGAGGATGGTGTGGACTGCACCCTTAGCAAGTTTGCAGATGACACTAAACTGGGAGGAGTGGTTGATACGCTGGAGGGTAGGGATAGGATACAGAGGGACCTAAACAAATTAGAGGATTGGGCCAAAAGAAATATGATGAGGTTCAATAAGGACAAGTGCAGAGTCCTGCACTTAGGATGCAAGAATCCCATGCACTGCTACAGACTAGGGACCGAATGGCTGGGCAGCAGTTCTGCAGAAAAGGACCTAGGGGTTACAGTGGACGAAAAGCTGAATATGAGTCAACAGTGTGCCCTTGTTGCCTAGAAGGCTAACGACATTTTGGGGTGTAGAAGTAGAGGCATTTCCAGCAGATCGAGGGACGTGATTATTCCCCTCTATTTGGCACTGGTGAGGCCTCATTTGGAGTACTGTGTCCAGTTTTGGGCCCCACACTACAGGACGGATGTGGATAAATTGGAAAGAGTCCAGCGGAGGGCAACAAAAATGATTAGTGGGCTGGAGCACATGACTTATGAGGAGAGGCTGAGGGAACTGGGATTGTTTAGCCTGCAGAAGAGAAGAGTGAGGGGGGATTTGATAGCTGCTTTCAACTACCTGAAAGGGGGTTCCAAAGAGGATGGATCTAGATTGTTCTCAGTGGTAGAAGATGACAGAACAAGGAGTAATGGTCTCAAGTTGCAGAGGGGGAGGTTTAGGTTCACTAGTAGGGTGGTGAAGAACTGGAATGGGTTACCTAGGGAGGTGGTGGAATCTCCTTTCTTAGAGGTTTTTAAGGTCAGGCTTGACAAAGCCCTGGCTGGGATGATTTAGTTGGGGTTGGTCCTGCTTTGAGCAGGGGGTTGGACTAGATGACCTCCTGAGGTCCCTTCCAACCCTGAGATTCTATGATTCTATGAAAGCCAAAGCATACAGCCAGGGCATGGCAACAGCCAAAATGAATCCATACACTGTAGCAGCACCTCTCTGACGTTACTATTTTGTTCTCCAGAACCTCAGCTTTCATTTTAAAAGACAAAAGTTTGGAGGTCTGATAGTTGTGGAGAAGAATTTCAACAATGTGAAGGGATTGTAATACCTGCAGAAATGAACCAGCAGAGAGCCTGGAGTTGAGTCCTGCAACCTGACCGAAGCGGATGGGTACTCAGGGTGTGGGGTTAAAAAGGTCTCCCTCAAGTCACCATTCACCACCCTCAAGGAACAAAGAATTCACCTACCAACCACTTCCAGACACACTTCCAGAGCTGTGAGGAGCCATCACAGGCCAGGCTGTGGAAAAGCCTCTTCAAATGAGCCCACTCAAGAAACACTGCGCAGAGGAAGAGTCAGTTTTCATCTCTGCAAGAGAAGGTGAGACCAAGAGGGTTCTCACTGAGAGAGGGATAGTCCGGGGGAATTCAAACCTTCCCCATCCCTTGTTCTCCTGCTTTTCCTGCTAGTGGCGATTCCTGTAATTTGTTCTACACAGGACTGTGCTCAGGAGAGGAAACTGAGTATTGGCTGGAGAGAGCCAGAGCCGTCCTGTCCTTTGGATGGTTTCGGATGGTTGCCCGGGGCCCCGCACTTTGGGGGGCCCTACACTTCAGGGGGACGCAGGACCTGGGCCGTGCCGGGGCCAGCAGCAGTACTCCTGACCCCACTACGCTATGCCCCACCTCGCTGGCTCACGAGGAGGGAGCGGGACTTGGGGGGAGGGAAGGAATAGGGGTGGGGCGGTGGGCAGAGCAGGGGCGGGATGAGGTGGAGTGGGGGCTTGGGGGGAGGGGTGGAGTGGGGAAGGGGCCTGCGGTGGAATGCGGGGGTTCTCCTGGGCCCTGAGCCCCTCTATGGACCGCCCTGGAAAGAGTCATAGATCTCCACAGCTCAGTCCTTCTGCGCAGAGACTGAATGAGAGCGTGAGTCAGCTTTGGGATCCCAAAGAGTCTGACCGTAGGAGCCCCCAGATCAGGCTTCCCTCCACATCCCAGTTGGCCCAACGAAAGAGGGCAACGTCCGGTGAAGGTTGGGCAGTTGGGACCTGGAGAAGTTCTTTCAGGAGCTCCAGGGAAGATGGCAGGGCAGCTGCACCCACTTTCCAGAAGGCTGTGGGCATGTATCAGCTCCCTGAACCGAAGGGGCACTCACAGATCTATGCTCCCTTTTCTTTTACTGCCTCTTGTTGTGAACCTTTGGATGCAGCAGCCCAAAGGCCTGAGGCCTGTCTTTGCAACAGAGTCAGGACTGACAAAGGGTCCTGTGGCACCTTATAGACTAGCCAGACTAACACGGCTACCCCTCTGATACTTGAGAGTCAGGACTGTTTCCCAGAAGCAGGGTTTTCTTCCAGACTGTGCTGCGAGAATGGATGAGGCACTAGGCTCCAGCATGGAGTGAAGCAGGGAGGAGAAGACTCTGCTTGGGCAAGGGGCTCTGGCGATTAATGGAGTGGGGGCCCCAGGGGATTCTGGCTCCTTGCCCTTAAGGAAATAATGACCCTGGCACTTACCAGTGTCACACTCTTATCCTGGTCTTCAAGATGCAGCAGCAGCAGGAGCAAGCAGTGGATGATTTCCTGCTGCACGCTGGGTTTCTCTGGGTCCCTCACCCTGCTCACAAACGTTGCCAAGCAGTAAAATGGCAGCGGAGCGCACGCTGCCCCTCTCCTGGCAATGACACACAGGGAGTGGGGACGCCCGGTTAAAGCCAGGCAGTATCAGAGCATAACGCGACAGAGTCATAATCCGCACGCTGCTCCGGTTCCCCCCGTGTTCACTGACTTGGCTCGCAAGAGCAGTGAGGCCACCGGGCCAGCGCCATAGACATCTTGTGCAGAACAGGGCCTGAGACACTGTGCAGGACAGTGCAGCCCCATGGTGTCCTAGACGCATTTTCTGTCTGGATAGCACCGAATCCTAGAAGATAAGGGGAGAGGGAGGGAAGGCTGCTGGAGACTGGTCTGGGGAAGGGGAGAAGCAGCTGCTGGAGCCTTGCAGGGATGTGCTGCTACAAAACACAGCGTTTTTTTTGCTCTTCAGTGCCCCTAAGAGTTGGGCAATTCCCAACCCACCTCTTTCCTGCTGCGAATCTCCACCTCCTTGGGGGCCTGTGTTCTCCAGACAACTGGTCACTTGCCCAGTGCCAGGCCCCCTCTCCCCCAGGCCAGGCTGCAGCAGGGGCTAGGAGCATGTGTCACGGAGTGTGGGGGAGTCAGGCCCTGCACCCCTCTTCCTACTGGCTGGCTGAGATTCAATGCGACTCTCAGCCAGCCAGTAGAACAGAAGGTTTATTAGGGTTGCCAGGAACACAGTCCAAACAGAGCTTGTAAGTACAACCAGGACCCCTCAGTTGGGCCCTTCTGGGGGGGCAGGGAGCTTAGACCCCAGCCTTGGGGCTCCCTGCGTTTCACCACCCAGCTCCAAACTGAAACCAATCAGACAAACCCTCCAGCAGCCTCTCTTCCCTTCCCCCGGGGCCCCTCCTCACGCCTCTGTCCATTCTCCCAGCCAAAGGTGTCACCTCCCAACCCCACTCCTGGCTCATGTTACAGCCTCAGGTAAAGTCTCGCATTCCCAATGCAGCAGGTCCCAGTGACCCTCCCCCGCAAGCCTCCCAGGTCAAATCCACCTCACTCCCTACTCCGTCACAGCATGGCACTGAGGTTTGCTGAGAAGAGGACTGACAGGGAGGTGGCTGAGCAGCAGAGCCAGCTCTAGGCACCAGCAAAACAAGCAGGTGCTTGGGGCGGCACGTTTCCAGGGGCGGCATTCTGGCGCCGGCCCTGCCACCCCTAGAAATGTGCCCCCGCCGCCCCAGCTCACCTCCGCTCTGCGCCGCCGCCACTCGGCTTCTCCCCCTCCCTCCCAGGCTTTCACGCGCGGCAAGCCTGGGAGGGAGTCACACGTAGCAAGCCTTGGAGGGAGGGGGACGCTCGGCTTCTCCCCGTCCCTCCCAGAGTGGAGGTGAGCTGGGGTGGGGAATGGTTCCTGTTCCTCTACCCCCATTACTTCCTGCGCCCCCCTCGCCCTAGATCACCTCTGCTCCGCCTGCTCCCCTGAAGGCGCCGCCGCTTCGCTTCTCCCCACTCCCTCGCCTGAGAGCGGTGACATATTCATGGGAGCAGGAGGAGCGGAGGTGAGCTAGGGCGGAGGGGTTGCGGGGGGGCCACAGGAAGCAATGGGGTGGGGGAAATGGAGCACGTGCGGGGGAGGAGGCGAGGCTGGGGATTTGGGGAAGGGGTTGGGAAGGGGCGGAGTTGAGGCAGGGCCGGGGTCGGGGGGGGGTGGGGGGGTTGGGCAAGAAAAAAATGGTGGGAGGGAGCGGCCAAAACTTGTTTTGCTTGGGGCGGCAAAAATCCTAGAGCCGACCCTGCTGAGCAGGAGATTCCCCACCCATGGCGGGGGCGCTCCTTGGAGGCTCCATGTCAGGCCTGAGGGGCGGGAGGCCAGGGCATGGGGAGAGAGAGACAAGGGCATCAGAGACAGATGGAGGGAGGAATGGGCTTATCCTGCGGTTCCAAGCCTTACATCATCAGTGTCCTGGGAGATGGAGCCAAGCCCCTCCCCGTCGAGGAGGTAGATGATGTCTGCAGCTTTATGCATGGCCTCCATGACACTCCCTCCATCCCTGTCACAAAACCTGGCCACGATTGCTGGCAGCTGGGCCCGTAACAATTGCACCTGCAGGAATGAAGAAGGCAGCTCATTACTATCCTGGGTGACAGCCTGGAGCACATGCTGGACCACTCCCACCTATGAGAGACCACGAATGGCCCAGCCCCCCAATGGGGCAGAAAGTCATTCTCCTGTCACTCTGTGCCAGCTGCTCACTGTAACCTTTGTCTTTGCTCCCCCCTGTCACGGAGTGTGGGAGAGTCTGCACCTGCACCCCTCTTCCCCGGATTCACTGGGAGTCTCAGCCAGCCAGTAGAACAGAAGGTTTATTAGAGATGCCAGGAACACAGTCCAAACAGAGCTTGTCAGTACAACCAGGACCCCTCAGTCGGGCCCTTCCGGGGGGCAGGGAGCTTAGACCCCAGCCCGGGGCTCCCTGCATTTCACCCCACAGCTCCAAACAGGGGGCAGGGAGGCCAGACCCTGTCTGCCCTTTTTCCCTCTTCCCCAGCCAGCTCCAAACTGAAAACTCTCCAGCCCCTCCTTTCCCTTTGTCTCCTTCCCGGGCCAGGAGGTCACCTGATCCCTTTGTTCCAACACCTTTAGCTCTCACCTTTGCAGGGGAGGGACTGGGGCCATCAGTTGCTAAGAGACAGAGTGTCAGCCATTCTGTGTCCAGGCCCCTCTGTAACACTCACGCACCCTTGTCCCACCACCTAGATACTCAAGCACTGCATAGGGAAACTGAGGCACCCACACAGTACTCAGGGAAAACATTAACAACAGTCCTAGTTTGTCACACCCCCGCTCTCCCCCCACCACCATTGCAGCACATCTGCAATCAGGGGTCAGCTCACGGGAGCAGGGGCCACGTCATGCCTTCATTTGCTCAGTAAAGCACCTCCAACACTTGAGTGTTGTGTGTTAAACTAAACAACAAGGCTTGTGTGGGGATCTCGCACTCATTTCTGAGCTATTTGAGAGACATCACCTTCCTTTTCAGTTGATCCCAGTGCTCTTGAATGTCTATGATGTTGTCAGGCAGCTTAGAGAGTTTCTCAGACTGATGTTGCTGGAAAGTCTCGCAGCTGGCAGGTAAACTGCCAATCTCTTCTGCGCCCCTGCCTCGAGTGCCGAAATTCCTAGCTACGGCTCTGGTCCTTTCCCCCAGATTGTCACTAGATGTTGGTTCTGCTTCCAATAAATAACTATTAAACTGCCCTTTACCATTGTCATAACTAGCGGGGGAAGGGTAGCAACCTTTATGTCTGCAGTAGCATAAAATCCCTCCTTGGCAGCTGTACTTAGCATCCACCAGCAGCCAGCTCTCCCCTCCCCGCAGCTCCTCCCACCTGCCTGGTGCCCCCACCAATCAACACCTCCCGGACCCTGGGGAGCAAGTGTTTCCCCTGGAGCAGCAGCGACACCCGGTGGTTAGTCAGGGTAATGCACAGACTCGTCCCCTGGAGGAGCAGCGACACCCGGTGGCCAGTTGGGGTAATGCACAGACTCTTCCCCCTGGAGCAGCAGCGACACCCGGTGGCCAGTTGGGGTAATGCACAGACTCTTCCCCCTGGAACAGCAGCGACATCCGGTGGCCAGTCAGGGTAATGCACAGACGCTTTCCCCTGGAGCACCAGCGACACCTGGTGGCCAGTCTGGGTAATGCACAGACTCTTTCCCCCTGGAGCAGCAGCGACACCCGGTGGCCAATCGAGGTAATGCACAGACTCTTTCCCCTGGAGCAGCAGCGACACCCGGTGGCCAGTCAGGGTAATGCGACAAGCTGTGGCCAGCAGGGGCAGTGCCAGCCGCTACCCAGTGGCGCGGGGCTGAGGTGGAGTAGCCAGAAGATTGAGGGAGCTAGCTGGTGCCATGGTGCAGGGAGCCGCAGCACTGCCCTCTCTTGTCCTCCTGCTGCTTGGGGCTGTGGCTGCCCCTCAGCTCCCGGCTGCCACCCTTCTACTGCTCCCAGCCGTGAGAGCTGCCTGGGTGGGGGCCAGGCCAGGCCCCGGTGCCAGCAGGGGGTAACAGAGACCATGGGCAACTGACTTGTCCTTGAGACGGCACAAAGGGCTCCCCCAAACTTACCGGGCCCCAGTTACATGCAGAGGCCTTTCCTCAGGGACCCCCCCCCCCAGGTTAACATAACCAATTCTCTGCACACACACGAGTCTCTGCAACCCTGTCTGGTTTCCATGCCCAGGGATGGGCTCAGGGTGGCTGCTTCTTTCGTTCTCTGTCGCAGGCTGGCCATTCTCTCTGCTACCCAATGGCATGAGGAACTGAGAAGAGAAAGTGAGAACACTTGAAGCCTAGGCTGGAACTGGTGCATGGAAGACCAACAGACAGACAGACACAGTTACAGGAACACGGCTCCGCTGTATTTGTTCACAAGAAGTGACTGCCTTAGAACAAAGCCAAACCCATGTGGAAGTAGTCACAACTACTCGTTCCAAACACACACACACACACACACACACACACTCCCGTTAGAAGAGCAGAAAAGCGCACCACAGAACACGAGTGAAGATAACGTGATCCACATGTCGGGCGCTAGAGGGAGGATGTTGCACTGTCAGAGTGTGAGGCTCCCATGTCAGCCCCCAGGCCCTGCCGTGCTCAACGCTGCTCACTCCCCCTCACCTTTGTGATCCTTTAAGCTCTGGGTCTCCAGGATCCTGTGGAGCCAGTTTCAGGTTCCACGTCCTCCCGCGAGGTGTCCCCGAGATGGCTGAGCGTGTGGTCTCCTCCAGCGCCCGACTAGCCGCTGCCTTGAGAACGATGCTTCCAGCTCGCTGTGTGCACAGGCAGGGACATCCTGCTAACACCGCAGTGTAGACAGTATGATGTTCACACGGCTCTCAGGCCAGCCCTTCCCTCCTGCAGGCCGGATGCGTGGGGCAGGGCTGGGGAACAGAGGAAATCTTTAACCCGCAACCCGAACCCATTGCTTACCTGGGCCTGCAGCAGAGCCATGGTGACGTGAGAGGTATCCATGGGAACAGCAGAGCCCCCGCCTGCTGGCTAGTCAGGGGAAGCCTGTGCTTCCCATAGAAGAGCAGGAACAGGGCTAGAGCCAGTCAACATTTTTTGTTTCTCTGACGAAAACTGGCCCAGTCACCGCCTCAAACCAAACTTGTCACAGATAAGTCTCAGGGGCAGCCCCGCTTCCTAAGAGAAGGAGAAACAGAGACAACAGCAGCTGCTCCCGTTAGCTGGAGTTGGAAGGCAGGTGAGAGAGGCCATCCCAAAAACAAGCCAGGAGAGTGACAGGGCAGCACTTCCACTAATGATGATGCTTACACCACTCCGACTGCCTGGAAGTGCACAGTGCCCCCGTGAGGTGGGGAAATGAACTGCACCCCACTGGGAACCAGAGGCACACAGGGCTGCACTGACTTGGCCAAAGACCCGCAGCGTATTGGAGGATCCAGAACTTTGTGTTCAAACATCTCCCGGCTTCCTTGAAACCAAGACCAAGGTTTATTTGCAATATACAGGCAGAAAACAGCTTTTCCACCCCAGGTGGGACTTGAACCCACAAGCTCTGGCTTAGAAAGCCAATGCCTTGTCCATTAGGCCACTGAAGTGGAAACAAATGAAACACAGAAATTCCCTCTCATAAATGCACATTCCTCACCTTCACTAGGAAGCCAAATACCCCCTTTAGGCACTTACAGAAATGTCACATCCCCTGTCACCAAGACAACTGGGCAGGTCCCTGACAGAGCTGAGCCCCACCTTTCTGCAGCCATCTTTAGAGAAGAACCCCATCCTAGAGTTCCAGCTCCTTCCGTCAGCACCTCCATGTCTGTGGCTCTGAGTGGCAGTAGGATGATTGGGGGGGTGAATCCAGGGCTGGAAGCGGGGGTCAGGTCAGCCTGTGAGGAGTAACCAGGTGGGGCAGACCCAGGGTGAGGCTGTGGGCTGCTGGTCGGTTGTTGGGATCAGAGCTCTAGATCAAAGCTGCACAGCGACCTGACACCCAGGGTTACAAGGCCGACATGGTGACCCCTTTACTGACCTAGTGAGCCCCAAACCCTTGTTACTAAGGGCACTTAGGAGACTCTGTCCCTTAATCACTTCTGGGAGCTCCCCAGCAGGCTGCAGGCGTCAGCCGCCTCCTGCCTCACAGGTGAGACTCTTGGCACTGTGCAAGCCGCCCCCTCGCTTGCAGGCCCAGTGTAGGAAGCGGGAGGCCCGGTGCTAGTAGAAGAGGGCTTGATTACTCGACCTCTGTGTTATGGGCGCAGCACAGTTCCCCTGTGTCCTTCTGCTGGCTTTTCGTAAGCAGCACCTAGCGGCCCTGGCTCCAGGCTGGTGCTTTGCGAGCTCTGGCACTGGAAGGGAGCGGAGCAGGGGGCTGGGCAGGGGCCCTGGCAAACAGCTCCTGGTAGGTGTCTCTGGGGTATCGTGGGTCAGTGAGTTCAGCTGTTCATCGAAAGGAGGGGGGATTATGCTCCCCCAGGGGTGCTGCTGAAGGCGTTGTCCTTGTGGGCTCCTCAAGGTCTGCTGGCAGCCGTGAAGTCCCCCTTTTGCTGCTTCGAAGGCTCCCTCAGGGACACCGTGGGGTCAACTGCCGGCTGGAAGAGTGTGGGGGCCGGGCCGCAAAAGCCCGTCTCGGAGAAGCCACGGCGGGGACTCGGGTTTAATCCAAGTGTAAAATCTGACAGCCACACGGAGCTCCCTAGCGTCCCGAGAGCCTCCCTAGTGCTCTCCCGCAACAGCCGCCTGCCGGTGGGAAAAGGGGACGAGGATGCACCGCTGCCTCAGGCTAGGAGCCCTCACCGTGCCCAGGCCTGTCTCTTGCCTTGAGCCCAGGCAGCCAGAGAGTCCCTGGCAGAGCCACCGCCTGCCGCTTTGCTGGTCGCTGCCTCACTTGAAGGCCCGGAGCAGAAGGAAACAAGCACATGCCTAGCAGAGGATGGTTTTGATCCACTGACCTCTGGGTTACAGGCCCAGCAGGCTGCCACAGCACCACTCTGCTGCATCTTCAGCCACCCAATCCAGTACCCAGCCTCCAGCATCCGGACTGTGTGAGCTCTAGCGCTGGCAGGCAGATTCGCCGGCTGTGAGGCAGCAGCCTTGGTAACAGCAGCCTTGTATCTCTGTGGTGCAATGGGTCAGTGCGTTCAGCTGTTAACCGAAAGGATGGTGGCTCGAGCCCACCCAGGGACTGTGGTAACCCCATGCTATTTCCTCGCCCCTCAAGGGCCCCTTTTCCTGCCTCAACACCGTCCCTCTTGGCCTCACTCCTTCCAGCTGGTGGTCCGAAGAGTGCGCTGGATGTGACTCAGAAACCCATCTCCCAGCAGCCATGCCGGGGACTCGGGCTTAATCCTCAAGGCCGAGCGCAAAACCTTCAGCCGGGCACGTTTCGCTCCCTTCCCGCCTCCGCCCAAGCGGCAAGGGAGAAACGGACGAGACTCGCCGGCTCGAAGACGCCTCCCTCCCACTTCCCTGTTGGCTGCACAAAGCTCTTGGCCTGCTTCATGCCTCGTCAGGGGAGCGCGGCCATGCTGCCCATGCCTGAGTCACGTCCGCAGCCTGGCCCGCCCCGGCTGACGGAGAAGAGCCACGCGAGTCAATGGCAGGTCGAGTCAGGGCCCCGTAACCTGACCGCCCGGCGCTCCGGTTCTGGGGTGGCTGGGGCCACGCAGCCCACTCTGGGGCTGGGAGCTGGGCTGGGGCACTAGGCTGGGGCGGGAGCTGGGTTGATGTATTCTGGACACTTAACCACATAGCTACCTCTCTCGGGTTACGGGGGTGGATTTTTCACACCCAGTATAGTTCAGCTGAGCGAAGCCCTGGCGTAGATAGCGCTAGATGGGTGGAAGAATTCTCCTGTCAACCTGACTACTCCAGTGATGGGAAACACCTCCCATCGCCGCAGTGACTGTCTGCTGCAAAGCAGTGTCTTCCCCAGGAATTGAAATTATGGGGGGTGTTGAAATATTTGGGGGGGGGGTGAGGGCCAATGAGGGCTGAAACCGTGAGGGCAAAGGTGGGCTGTATGGCACTATAGTAAAAACTGAAAAATGTTTCACGACCATTTTATTAGATTTAACTCATGTTTTAAAACCATCATAAAAATTAAAGTTGGCTACTCAAACCTACTATGAAGCACTACATCTACATCAGTCTTGGTTTCTTGTTGTAATTTTGCACTCCTTGGTGTCTTCTTGTGTGTCCGTTACTTCCAGTCCTTCATGATATGCCCATGATCAGGCAGAAGGTGACTTCTTTCAGAACACAAAATTCTATTCAATGAGGAAAAATTATGTTTAGCTGTAGCTGTTGTGACTGGGATTAGCAAGAGATGAATTCCTACTTTCATGGCAGGAAACATAGCACAAAGATTGGGTCGAACCATTAGTGATGATAAAGAAGTTGAAGTTAAATCTTCATTCGTTCATCATATGATATTCCACTCTGTGTTCAAAATTCTCTATTCTTCCCTGATCATGTAGCAGCCCTGATGCTGGTAGTGCCTCACTCCACTCAACTAGGTGTTTTATAAGACAGGCATCTGTAAAAACTACGAGGAGGTTGAATAGAATCCAGAAATCTCTATTGTAGATTTGTCAGAATCAAGTCTTTGTACTTTTTCAGGTGGCTTAACAAACACTTTTGTCCTCTTCACTTATGGAGTCAATATAAGTACCTTCATTAGTCAACTTCTGGACTGAAGTCTGCTTCTTCCAGTACATTTTCAATGGATATCTCTGATTGATCCAAAGATAGCTTCTATTACTGGACAAAGATCTACTACTGTTGTTGCAGATGCCTGGATTACAGTGTTTAATGACCCAAGTGGTTTCAACAGTAGACTTACAAAAGAGAGAATGGCGATAGCCTTCTCTGAACTTAGTAACAAAAGTAGTCCACCAGCCTCACTACTTAGATCTGTCCTATCTTGGTGGATACTTTCTAAAGCCAGTAATAACGGTTGCAGTAATTTTAAGACAACTGCCAAGAATCACTCATGAGAAAGCCAACAGGTTTTCCCAGGTTGGACTCATTTGAACGTCAATCCCAGTGTATCTTCTATTTGTTTCCAAAATTTTCAGTCCTTTTGGACTCTTGCTGAAAAAAGAGTATAAAAAAGCCATTAAATTTGTGGCTTTTTAATGTCTTTTGAAGATTCTGTAGCTTGTACTAGTGCTAGCTGGAGTAGATGGCCTCTACAGTATGTATAGGAGAGATTAGGGTTACACTTTTCTCTGAGCAAAGCTTGTACTCCACTATGTCTTCCAGAGAAGTTTGTAGCTCCATCAAATGCACAAGCAGCCATCTGTTTGGGGTTCAATTTACAAGCATTTAACTCTTCTAAGATGTCACAGATGCAGCTGATGTGTCTTCTATAACTGAACATCTAGAATGTATCTACTGGCCTACCACGGACATCAAGATAACATACGTAATGACTTAATTCTTGATGCCTATTTGCATTGGTGCATTTGTTGGCCATGTGTGCACATATTTTGAATACAGTGAGAGAATTTTCTTCACTTTTTCAACTCCTGAGTCTTTCACCACATGTTTCAAGAGAGTCAGCTGAGTTTTTTGGAGAAAGATAGTGAGCATTTGCTAGTCTTGTTCAGAACCAGTGTCCAACTTCAGGATTAACAAGTGACAATGCACTTAACATAGGCCTCTAGTTTGTAGTGTGTGGTATCTTTTGCTTAAACAGAAAATATGATGCAATAGCCATGTTGGTTCACATAAACTGAGTTGTGTATCCAGCATTCTTAACAGTCTCATTAAGTTCTTCTAAAATTGGCTTTGACAGTGACTGGCTTATAAGGCTTTCTGCATGTTGATGCAGTCCAGAAGCATGGTGTTTTGCAGCCTTTTCATATAGGTTGTCAGTATTGGCTTAGCTGATCAGTGTGGCAAACCAAGCTCCTCCACTTTTACTATATAAATCCATGACATGCCCACATCTTAAATACTGCGTGTAGTTCTGGTCACACCATCTCAAAAAAGATATATTGGAATTGAAAAAGGTACAGAGAAGGGCAACAAAAATGATTAGGGGTATAGAGCAGATTCCATATGAGGAGAGAAGACTGGGCTCTTTTCAGCTTCAAAAAGAGACGACTAAGAGTGGATATGATAGAGTCTTATAAAATCTTGACAGGTTTCAGTGTAGTAGCCGTGTTAGTCTGTGTCAGCAAAAAGAAAACAAGAAAAATACCTGTGGCACCTTAGAGACTAACAAATTTATTTCAGCATAAGCTTTCGTGGGTTTCTTGTTTTCGTGGGTTTCTTGTTTTGTTTTTATAAAATCTTGATTGGTGAGGAGAAAATGAATAAGGAAGTGTTATTTATCCCTTCACTTAACAAAAGAACCAAGGGTCACCCAATGAAATTAATAGGCAGTAAGTTTAAAACAAAGTTTTAAAGGAAGTATTTCTTCACAGAACACACAGTCACCCATGGAACTTTTTGCCAGGGATGTTGTGAAGGCCAAAATTATAACAGGGTTCAAAAAAGAACTAGATAAGTTCATGGAAGATTGGTCCATCAATGGCTATTAGCAAAGATGGGCAGGGATGCAACATCATGATCTGAATGTCCCTAGCCTCTGTTGACCAGAAGCTGGGTGTGGACGACAGGGGATGGATCAATCAATGATTCCCTGTTCTGTTCATTCCCTCTGAAGCATCTGGAACAGTCACTGTTGGAAGACAGGATACTGGGATAGATGGACCATTGATCTGACCCAATATAGCCATTCTTACATTAAAAATAATTATAATAATACAAAAGTTTAGTACAGAAACTCCCCAAGATAACGACCTCTTGAGATAGCGATGATGTGAGATAATGATCTTAGCAAATAATGCATTTTTAAAATCTTGGCCTACTAGAAAACATAGAATCATAGAATCATAGAATCATAGAATCTCAGGGTTGGAAGGGACCTCAGGAGGTCATCTAGTCCAACCCCCTGCTCAAAGCAGGACCAAACCCAATTAGATCATCCCAGCCAGGGCTTTGTCAAGCCTGACCTTAAAAACATCTAAGGAAGGAGATTCCACCACCTCCCTAGGTAACCCATTCCAGTGCTTCACCACCCTACTAGTGAAAAAGTTTTTCCTAATATCCAACCTAAACCTCCCCCTCTGCAACTTGAGACCATTACTCCTTGTTCTGTCATCTTCTACCACTGAGAACAGTCTAGATCCATCCTCTTTGGAACCCCCTTTTAGGTAGTTGAAAGCAGCTATCAAATCCCCCCTCATTCTTCTCTTCTGCAGGCTAAACAATCCCAGTTCCCTCAGCCTCTCCTCATAAGTCATGTGCTTGAGCCCCCTAATCATTTTTGTTGCCCTCCGTTGGACTCTTTCCAATTTATCCACATCCTTCTTGTAGCGTGGGGCCCAAAACTGGACACAGTACTCCAAATGAGGCCTCACCAGTGCCGAATAGAGGGGACTAATCACGTCCCTCGATCTGCTGGAAATGCCCCTACTTATACAGCCCAAAATGCCGTTAGCCTTCTTGGCAACAAGGGCACACTGTTGACTCATATTCAGCTTTTCGTCCACCATAACCCCTAGGTCCTTTTCTGCAGAACTGCTGCCCAGCCATTCGGTCCCTAGTCTGTAGCAGTGCATGGGATTCTTCCGTCCTAAGTGCAGGACTCTGCACTTGTCCTTGTTGAACCTCATCAGATTTCTTTTGGCCCAATCCTCTAATTTGTCTAGGTCCCTCTGTATCCTGTCCCTACCCTCCAGCGTATCAACCACTCCTCCCAGTTTAGTGTCATCTGCAAACTTGCTAAGGGTGCAGTCCACACCATCCTCCAGATCGTTGATGAAGGTATTGAACAAAACCAGCCCCAGCAACGACCCTTGGGGCACTCCACTTGATACCGGCTGCCAACTAGACATGGAGCCATTGATCACTACCCGTTGAGCACGACCATCCAGCCAGTTTTCTTTCCACCTTACCGTGCATTCATCCAGCCCATACTTCCTTAACTTGCTGGCAAGAACACTGTGGGAGACTGTATCAAAAGCTTTGCTAAAGTCAAGAAAAGCACATCCACTGCTTTCCCCTCATCCACAGAGCCGGTTATCTCATCATAGAAGGCAATTAGGTTAGTCAGGCATGACTTGCCCTTGGTGAATGCATGCTGACTGTTCCTGATCACTTTCCCCTCCTTTAAGTGGTTCAGAATTGATTCCTTGAGGACCTGTTCCATGATTTTTCCAGGGACTGAGGTGAGACTGACTGGCCTGTAGTTCCCCGGATCTTCCTTCTTCCCTTTTTTAAAGATGGGCACTACATTAGCTTTTTTCCAGTCATCCGGGACCTCCCCCGATTGCCATGATTTGTCAAAGATAATGGCCAATGGCTCTGCAATCACATCGGCCAACTCCTTTAGCACCCTCGGATGCAGTGCATCCGGCCCCATGGACTTGTGTTCGTCCAGCTTTTCTAAATAGTCCCGAACTACTTCTTTCTCCACAGAGGGCTGGTCACCTCCTCCCCATACCGTGCTGCGGAGTGCAGCCGCCTGGGAGCTGACCTTGTCTGTGAAGACAGAGGCAAAAAAAGCATTGAGTACACTAGCTTTCTCCACATCCTCTGTCACTAGGTTCCCTCCCTCATTCAGCAAGGGGCCCACACTTTCCTTGACTTTCTTCTTGTTGCTCACATACCTGAAGAAACCCTTCTTGTTACTCCTAACATCTCCGGCTAGCTGCAACTCCAAGTGTGATTTGGCCTTCCTAATTTCACTCCTGCATGCCTGAACAATATTTATATACTCCTCCCTGGTCACTTGTCCAATCTTCCACTTCTTGTAAGCGGCTTTTTTGTGTTTAAGACGAGCAAGGATTTCACTGTTAAGCCAAGCTGGTGGCCTGCCATATTTACTTTTCTTCCTACACATAGGGATGGTTTGTTCCTGCAACCTCAATAAGGAGTCTTTAAAATACAGCCAGCTTTCCTCGACTCCTTTCCCCCTCATGTTATTCTCCCAGGGGACCTTGCCCATCAGTTCCCTGAGGGAGTCAAAGTCTGCTTTTCTGAAGTCCAGGCTCTGTATTCTACTGCTCTCCTTTCTTCCTTGTGTCAGGATCCTGAACTCGACCATCTCATGGTCACTGCCTCCCAGGTTCCCATCCACTATTGCTTCCTCTACTATTTCCTCCCTGTTTGTGAGCAGCAGGTCAAGAAGAGCTTTTCCCCTAGTTGGTTCCTCCAGCACTTGTACCAGGAAATTGTCCCCTACACTTTCCAAAAACTTCCTGGATTGTCTGTGCACCGCTGTATTGCTCTCCCAGCAGATGTCGGGGTGGTTAAAGTCAGCCATGAGAACCAGGGCCTGTGATCTAGTAACTTCTGTTAGTTGCTGGAAGAAAGCCTCGTCCACCTCATCCCCCTGGTCTGGTGGTCTGTAGCAGACTCCCACCACGACGTTACCCTTGTTGCTCCCACTTCTAAATTGAATCCAGAGACTCTCAGGTTTTTCTGCAGTTTCATACTGGAGCTCTGAGCAGTCATACTGCTCTCTTACATACAACGCAACTCCCCCACCTTTTCTGCCCTGCCTATCCTTCCTGAACAGTTTATATCCATCCATGACAGTACTCCAAACATATATTTATATAAGTTTCCCAGTCACAAATATAGCTTCTGGAGAAAGGTCACTAAAACATAGTCCAATTTGGGTGACCAGAAAGCAAGTGTGAAAAATCGGGACGGGGTGGGGAGTAATAGGAGCCTATATGAGAAAAAGACCCAAAAAACTGGGACTGTCCCTGTAAAATCGGAACATCTGGTCACCCTAAGTCCAATGCTCTGACCGCTGTTGTTTGTCATGCCATGGTTCACTCTATTGCTCTGCCCCAATAGCCCTACACTGTCACTTTCTGCTGCCACCTGCCACTGTGACCTCTGTGAGTCGGTCTCTCGCAGTTCCACCCGACTCTCAGTGATTTCAGACCTTCGGGGTGAGACGAACTTCGGTGCTAGTGCAGACTGGGCCATCTCATCCACAGAAACACTGTCCCACAGCAGGTCTAAGTACTTAGACCTGATTATCAGAGATTTCAGCTCTAGTGGTCACTTAACAAACCAAAAGACTCTCTATGAAGCCTAATCAGCTCTGTCTTTAAACAGTGGAGAGGCATAGGTCAAATAGTACTTGTGACTCAGGCAGACCATAAAGAAAACACCTGTCCCCACCCTCTCTCTTGATGCCCTCAATCAGCACAGGCTAAGGACAGTTCTACTGCCCTTTACGCATACAGTAAAAACAACATTTCATTGCCCCCTGCATTCAAGTGATTTGTAACCCAAACCCAGCCAAAATCTATCACTTGGGCAACACAGCTCTGTTTGCTGGATACCTAGGTAAATTAGGTGTGAATGTAAATACAATCTGGTCCTGAAGCCTTTCCCCCCAGTCCCCAGCTCATCACTAGCTGTCAGGGAGAGCTCATTTAGACTTTGCTTACAAATCATCATTTGAAATTATTAGGTTGGCCAACATCACCGAAATGAATGCACTGACAAAAAACAAAATCTGTATAAGGAAACTAGTCTGTGTTCATACTTTTCAAATCTATTACACTTTTTCAGATACACGTATTTTATCATATACTTTATATGCTTTTAAAGTGTGTATTAATGTTTCAATTTCAATTCAAATTCCCAAACAATCACTAAATTGGCAACACTGCATGTAACTAGTTCACAAAACTGGGGCGGGGGTGTTGGGAAAATTCAGGTGGCGTGTAGGGAAATCACTGCTGCAAAGTGCTACAGCAGGTGTGAGTGTAGAGAGCCTAAGGGCAGGTGTACACTACGGGGCTAAAGCGAACAGACTAGACTCTTCCCCCTGGAGCAGCAGTGACACCCGGTGGCCAGTTGGGGTAATGCACAGACTCTTTCCATTGGAGCAGCAGTGACACCCGGTGGCCAGTCAGGGTAAGGCACAGACTCTTTCCATTGGAGCAGTGACAGCCGGTGGCCAGTCAGGGTAAGGCACAGACTCTTTCCCAGTGGTTCCCAAACTTTAACAACCTGTGAACCCCTTTCACTAAACTGTCAAGTCTCGCAAACCCCCTCCTAAAATGAATATTTCCAAAGATTTTCTCCTTTACCTGAGTATAAATTACAAAAGCAGTGATCTTGGAAATATAAAATTTGTTTTTATGACAAGCTTATTACACACTATTTATTATTATAGTATTTTTATTACATTATGAAAACAGCAACACTCTTCCAGGATCTCACTTTCATAGCTTGTATCATAGAATATCAGGGTTGGAAGGGACCTTAGAAGGTCATCTAGTCCAACCCCCTGCTCAAAGCAGGACCAATCCCCAATTTTTGCCCCAGATCCCTAAATGGCCCCCTCAAGGATTGACCTTACAACCTGGGGTTTAGCAGGCCAATGCTCAAACCACTGAGCTATCCCCCCGTGTGTCACTTTGAATAAGCCTGTTATAAGACAAGGCTCCTATGTTTCATCAAGGAGTATCAAATGTGAAATGGCATGAAGGTATTTAAGAAGCCAACTCAAAGAGTTCCTCCTACACACGCATTCAGGTCTTGAGCAGTCCAGGCAAACAACACATGTTACAACAAAGCTTAAACTTGTTCTTCATAATAATTTTAAAAACACTAGCTGCCTATTTAATTTTACAAACAGCAAAAAATATCCACCTCCCTTTTCATTTCTTATAAGGAGTCTTGAAGTTTAAATCTCCTCAGTGTAATAGATATGCTGGCTTTGATCTGCTTAACTCTTGGAAGTCCAGGGGCTCCAGGCTGCTGGCCCTGTGCTGCCCAGGGTCCCTAGGGACAGCTCTGTCCGCCATTAGGGAATTTTTTCCTGAGAACCCCCTGTAACATTTTGCAAACCCCCAGGGGTTCACGAACCCCAGTTTGGGAACCACTGCCCTAGAGGAGCAGCGAAACCCGATGGCATACCTGTCGGGGTATGGCACAAAGAGTGTTTCCAAAGGATGAGGAGTGACAAGCTATGAAAAGCAGGGGTAGTGCCAGACTCTACCCCAGGGATCTCAAACTCAAATCACGATGAGAACTAGTAAATTTGCCCAAGGGCCGCATCACTGAAAACTTTTCATAAAATGATACAAAAGTATAGTCAAAAATGAAAAAAAGAAGAGTAATATAGTATTCTAGTAAAAGTCACTGTATTAACTTTTTCAAAACTGTAATGCAAAGAGGGGTTTTAATAAAATATAAACACTCAGTAATGTTTGGAGCTTGGCTGCCAGTGGAGTTGGCACCTATGGCGGGCCGCAGGAAATAACTCTGCAGGCCACGTGTTTGAGACCCCTGCTCTACCCAGTGGCGGGGGGGCTGAGGTGGAGTAGACAGAAGATTGTGGGAGCTGTGCCCCCTCCCCCATGAATCCCTGCTGCGCCCCCTCCCCCATGAATCCCTGCTGCGCTCTGTGGCCCCACCCCCTGCACCGTCCCAGTGAAATGTAAGCGCCGCCTCCCCCCTACAAGGCCCCGCCCCCTGCCCAAGTCAGAGGTCAGTGCTGTGCCCCCTTTCATTGCCCCGCCTGCTGGCTCGTCAGGGTAATGCAGCCTGTGCTTCCCATAGAAGAGCAGGAACAGGGCTAGAGCCAGTCAACATTTTTTGTTTCTCAGATGAAAACTGGCCCAGTCCCCGTCCCAAAAGAAACACACTCACCTCCATGGAAATCTCCATCCCTCCCCTGGCGCTGAAAGACACTCTGCACTCCCATGTAGATTTGTAATTGTTCTAAGTCCTCCTTGGCCTTGTCCAAACAGTTCTCCCAGACAAATTATCAAGGACATTTAAAATGAGAAAACCAAACCAAACCAAATGAAAACCAGAGAAACCCCCACCACACACAGTTCAGGTCTGAATTTTTCTACTGAAATTTGGAGACAATAAAACACATCCCTCTGTTGGCCAGAAACCAAAGTTAGACCTCCCACACTGTGTCTGGTTCAGCTGTGATTCAGGCGTTGGGCTTGAAATCCACTAGAATTCACCTAGGTAGGTTTGAATCCTGCTCACAGCGATGCCTGTGTTTTAGCCAGTCTCTAACAGGCAATACCGCACTACAAACCCCTGAGACACTCTCAATTCTCTCCCCAGCCCAAGTAAATCCTTTCATAGAGATGCCTGGGACACTACCTCACGCTGTGTCCCTCAGGCAAACTCTCAGCACCTGAAACCTCTGCCACTCACCTAGCGCCCCATGGATGACCCATAACCCTGGCTCCTGCTCCCATTTCTGGAGTGTGAACGGAGGCGAGTCAGCAAATCCATGGGTGCTATGGGCCTGCAGCACCTAGTTGCTGACAATCTCCTCCTCTTCAGCTCCTCCTGCCGCCGCCAGCCCTTCAGGGGTGTGCAGGAGGCTTTGGCAGAGGAAGGTGCAGGGCAGATTGAGATGGAACAGGTGGGGTAGAGCAGGGATCAAGCACCCCCCCAGAACTCTCAAAGTCAGCACCTCTGAGAACAGCAGCCTTCTCTGGGGCCGCAAAATAATATAAAGCCTCAGGCTTTGGGTGAGAGATTATCTGAGATATCTAAGCATTGGAAACCCTGCAGTCACCCCCTAAATCAGGGGCCCTTTCCAGCCCTGAGTCTGAGCTACGTGCCACATATCTCAGCCTCCCCTTCCCATACATGGCTCTGGACACCACCAGGAATCATTTGGCTCTGGGCACTCAAGACAATCTAAAACCTAACTGTCCCAACAGGGGCTTGAAACCTGGACTCTCAGATTAAGAGCCTGATGCTTTACCCACTGAGCTAGTCAGGAATGCTGAAAAGCTCTCCCTCTTCCACCCAAAGAGCAGGGAGGCAGACATAAGCAGGGGGAAAAAGTCCCAGGAACCCCTCCTCTTTTTCTTCACAGCCACTGCCTATCAGCTGAATTCCTCCTCCTCCTTCCTCCTGCGCCTCAGTGCAACTAAATCTCCGCACCTAGACAGCCGGCCCGTCCGCTGCACCCCAATCCCCCATGCCTAAGCCTCCCTGCCAAAGTGTTGCACCTGGCTCCATAGAATTAAAACTCACATCTCGCTGGGAACTCGACTTCTTGTGCCCAGAGAGTCTCTTGGCACTCAGTACCTGACCCGAGAAACAGTGTCCACCTTTTCCAAAGAAGTACTTGGAGGTGCTTTTGTGTTATGATGGTGTGGCCTAATGGATAAGGTATCTGCCTTAAGATCAAGCAATTGAGGGTTTGAGTCCCTTTGTGGTTGTGCAGTTTTTCCTTTGTGCTGAAAGTCCTGTTCTCTTCAGGGCTGAAACCTCTACTAGGCAGCTTAGGACAATGTTCTGGCTTCAGCTAGAGCCCCAGGAAGCGGTTGGGCTTTGGGTATCAAAAAGGTTGGGTGCATGAGACCAGGTGCTTCCAGTCTAGCCTTTGCCATTCCAGTTCTAGCTGGACTGTTAAGATCTAGGACCCAAACCTATAGCTGCCATTCCAATTGAACCAGCTGGACCACAGACCTGTCTCCAGTGGGCATCAGTCACCCAGCAGGAGAGAAAAAAACATCACACTGGTTCACCCAGAGACAGGGTAGCTAAGCACATTGAGCTCCAAGGCTTTGCAGCAAACTAACATATCTCCAGAAGGTCCCATTGAGATTTGAACTGAGATTGCAGGATTCAGAGATCTGAGGGCTGCCCATTACACTATGGGACCTGGTATTAGCTCTCTTTCTGGACCCCTGTGACTCTCAGCTGGGTGGCTTGCACGCTGCACTTATTACTTCCCACCAGCGCCTTCCTTTCTCAGGACTCTCTCTCTTCCTCCATTGACCATAGTCCTGCTCTACCACATCCGCGGGTCCTGCCCTGAGTCCCCGGATCCGCCTGCTTTGTCTCTGTTCCCTGCAGGCCGCAAAAATGTCAGGGGAGGCTGCCCCTCCCATCACTCGACGGTCCCGCTCATATCGGCCAGCTGCAGACTCATCTGCCGGAACTCGGCCGGCTGTCACTTGATCCGGTCAAACCGTCACATGCTGACTGGATCCCCTGCCTGGATGCTCTTGTGGAAATCCCACAGGCGACGCTGCAGGACTTGGCACTGTTGGTTTCTTTAATGTTGCTGTGTTTGCCCGACCGCCGGAACAAAGCCGCCAACTCCTCCCTCCCATTGGCACTACCCTGCACCGGGCAGTCGACGTGCTCTCTTTCACGTAAATCCGGTCACTGCGACTCCTGGCCTGTCCCCGCAGAAAGGTGAACCCCGTCTGGGGCTGGTGTGAGCTCGGAGAACAGGAATAGGAGACTACCGCCCACCCTCCACTGGTTCCACTATGGAGAAACACGTCCTCTAAGCCGACCTCACTACAGACCTGCGCCAGGTAGTGCTCATTGTAAAAACGTTTCCTCTGACGGTCGGGAAAATGGGACCAGCGGTCATCAGGCCGGCTGATACAAGTACAATCCCACACCAACACCAAACACCGTGCGGTCCAGAGGAAGGGAGCCAGTTCCTTCCATTGATCTTTCCTTTCACACCTTAACTGGGGACCATACACACAAAGATAGCGGTAACCAGTGCCACGGAGCACAAAGTCCACCAGTAATGCCCTCCCTAGTCAGAGCTCCACCACCTTCTGCTCTCGCACCGCGAATGTGAGGAACAAGACTCCAACCCCATCATTCTTCCCTGGCCTGGAGGACCAGAGACACGGGCCCTTCCTCCAATCACCCTCTGCCCATCGAGCTATGCTAAAGTCGTTAATGTGCATTTCCTGAACGCCCACCATGTCCACGTCCAGCTACTCCAAGGCACTGAACATCAAGCGCCTCCTCCCACGCCCCCGAATCTCTGCCACGTTCCACGTGGACACTTTCACAGATGCCCCTTCCCCGGTACTGCCCTCGCTCAGCTGTGCAGAGGAGTTTTTGTCCCCAGTCTCTGTCCCCCGGCACGATCTCCGAGGGCCAGCCTGCCTCACTCTCCTCCTGACATATTACGTCAACCAACAAGTCGTGTGGCAAAGACAGCTCCTGTCCCTCATTGTTAAGGGTCAGGTGGGACAGCTAGGGGCAGAACCGCACGCTCTGTTGCCCTGCTGGGGAGCTGAAAATCAGGGACTTGCCTCAGGTAAAGGTGCCGCTGCGCTCCCAGAAAACAAGCCGTCCCTGCACGAAGAGACAGGCAATGGCCTGCCAAAGCCCAGGATTGAACCAGGGACTTTTAGATCTTCAGTCTAACGCTCTCCCAACTGAGCTACTTTGGCAACCACAGAGCACTCTGTTGGCCTGCTCCTTCTCTGTCTGGTATGGTTTTGTCAGCCGTGGCACACAAAAAGGACGTCATTGTGAGCGGCCCATAAAAGCAGGACTCGCTTTTGCCTGCCTTGCTCAGCTTGACTTGCTTCCTTTAGCTCTCGGCTTGACCTGGTGGCCCTAAGGTAAATGGAGTTTGAGACCCCTGCTTCACACAGAGTAAAACAGATTTATGTGGGGTTTGGATCCCGTTGGGAACTGAGTGTCTGGGTGTTGGAGATAGGTGACCTGCTCAGCAGTTTTTGGTTCAAGTCTGCAGCGTTGCGGGTGTGGACGAGACCTGGGTCTGAGTTGCAGCAGGCTAGTGTGTCTGGCTCAACAAGGCAGGGTTCTGGAGTCCCAAGCTGGCAGGGAAAACAGGCTGACAGGTAAATTCAGCACGTCAGGTGATAGTCCCAAGGGGGGGTCTCTTCGTTACAGAGAATTAACCATTTACACTAGATAAAACCAGCAAGTGAGCCCATGCCCCATGCTGCAGAGGAAGGCCAACCTCACCCACCCCAGGGTTTCAGCCAATTTGGCCTGGAGAGAAATTTCTTCCCGACCCCAAATATAGTGATCAGTTAGACCCTGAGATTGCGGGCAAGACCCACCAGCCAGACACCAGGGAAAGTCGACCTCAGCAACGCAACTTCAGCTATGTGAATAACGTAGCCACACTACACTGGGTCGATGGGAGTCTAAAAATCATTCATCTTCTCAAAGAAAGCTATTACTAACTTTGTTCCCAGACACAAACCTTGCCAGTAAGGGCTAATTTCCCAAATGATCCTCAAAATGTTCTGAATCCCCACCTGAACCACTTAAGAACTCTGTACAGCCCCAGTTTATCTTCTATTCATCCCTATTCCTTTCTAAAATACTGTTCTTGGACCTTGCTAAACTTGGGCAGACAAGCAGGGCGAGGTAATATCTTTCATTGGACAAACTTCAGTTGGTGTGAGAGAGACAAACTTTCAAGCCACACAGAGACCTACAGGTGATTCAGTTCTGTGTGGCTCAAAAGCTTGTCTCTCTCACCAACTGAACTTGGCCCAATAAAAGATATTACCTCACCTACCTTGTTTCTCTAATTTCTTGGGACGGACATGCTACTCTGGTATTCCCTTTCCCTCCCAGGGAGTCAGACACCCCAGAGCCGCACTGTGACACTTCCTACTTCAAGAGAGCACTCTGAAACCGCCATAGTCACCTCTGGCTTGTTACGAATTATTCCTGTTAGGACACGTACAGTTCGTACGAATTATTCCTGTTCGGACACGTATAGTTAATACGAATTATTCCTGTTAGGACACGTACGGTTCGTTCTAGGCTGAGGCTCTCAAATAAAGACCAGTCTGCAGAGTGTTTCCAAAACTACTAGATTTATTACATTTGCAAATGTGGTATCGTCTGTTAAGCAGCACGAGACCCTGATTACAGAATACACAAAGGTTATATACTATTGGCAAAGCATGTTGTCTGCGTGCATCGGGTGTTCACACCAATAAACGAGCCTTCCCCTTATCTATGGCCAATCCCCTATGGTCACGACCCCGTGCACACAGGCCGAAGCAGCAACATCCTTAGGCAGGCAGCAACAGGCTGACACAGCAAAGTAAGAGACAAGCAATACATTCTTATATCCAGTGTCCATTGTTCCCCTTATCGTAGACTGACTCCAGATGTCCCCCCTGGAGGAGTCGCCCCCCTCCTCCTTAGTACATGGTGTGCTTGCCTTTGGCTAATGGCGGCAGGAGCCTCAAAATGGAGTCACATATGCTAACTTCCCTTAACAGGCTCCAGTGGGCGTGAGTCACCCAGCAGGAAGGAAAAGACTCGTTCTTGTACAAATGGGGACAGAGGAGCTGAGCACATTGACCTTCCAGGCTTTCCAGCAAACCAACACAGCGCCAGGGGATCCCACTGAGATCTGGACTCAGATTGCAGGATTCAGAGTCCTGACCGTTACACCATGGGTGTAGCCCAGAGTGGGGACACTCTAGCCCCTGTTCTAAGTGACCACAATAAGACTGGGGTTCAAGCCCCCCAGGAATCCTGGGTCCAGCCTTGTCAGGGTGACGAGGACTCTGCCACACACAAGAGTAGAAAGAGAGTCCTCGAGGTCAGGTAGGACTCTGGGTAAGGGAGTGGGGACTCAGATCCTTTCGTTAGCCAATGCCACCGGGATTGTCTATAAGACAGGAAAGTTCCCCAGAATAGTGGGATCAGACCCCCCTTTACACTTGCACTCTTTGATTCCCTCTCTCTCCCTACCCCCACCCCCGTTGCTGTCCCTCTGGGCTTTCTGCCAGCTGGAGACTGCCCTTTCTAGGCCTGCTCCTGTGGCTGTGGGTCTCTCTCCTGATTCCTAAGAACACAGCAGGAGAAAGGAGCCTTTCCAGGAAATCACCCTGGTTTCTGGGAACCCATGTGTGGCCGTAGACACCACCAAGAATCATTTGGCTTCTGGCACACAAGGTAACGTAAAAGCTGAAGACCCAGACAAGGACTTGAAGCCTGGACCCACAGAGTAAGAGCCTGATGCTCTATTGACTGAGCTAGCCATGCTTGTGGAGTATCTTTACCCCTTCCACCACAAGAACAAGCAGGGAGGCAAAAGCAAGGCAAAAAATATTTTACATCTACTGTTTACCCACCTCCACTGGGCCCATAACCCTGCCAAAGAATGAAATAGGATCGGTTTGGAATGATTTGTTCTGGACAAATCCATGCTCTCTAGTCCTAAGGACCAAATTATCCTGTAGGTGCTGACAAACTGACTGTTTAATGAGGTATTCCAGGATCTTTCCAGCTATGGAAGTGAGGTTAGCTAGTCTGTAAGTCCCAGGGTTTTCTTTGTGCCCCTTTTAAAGATAGGTCCTGTCTTGTTAATGGATTGGAAGATGTTCTTTTTCAGGGATGTGGAAGTCGGTAAAGGGAATTTGGATGCAGGCCTCTATATGAGCAAGAGTCAGGCTAACTCTAGCTGTGATAACGCGAGATTTGTAGAAGCGGGGACTCTGTGAGGCGAGGGGAAAATAACTATGAGAGAGGTTACTGTAACCTTGTATTAGATAAGAATAGAATGTAGACCATAACAAAATTAATGAGGAAAACAAGATAACAAGAAAGAATATGTATAAACAAATTGCAGTTGTTGATCATTACTATATGTAACAAAAAGTATAAATGCTTGCCTTAATTGTTTATCTTTTGAGAGACCTGCCTAGGAGGGGGAAACCCTGTGTCCTAGTGAACTCTCTCCCTCTGTGCAATTGCTTGAGTTAATAAAATGTATCTGCCTTGCTGCACCCAAAGAAAGAGTGAGAACTCTGTTTTTCTCCGACAGGGATCTCAGACGTGAACTGGGGCAGCACACCTGGTTTGTTAAGGACACAAAAATGGAGGCAGCAACCTCTTCTCTCCTGCTGGCAAAGAACCCCAGGTACCTAAAAGACAGGGACTCACATCCCTGAATGGGCTTTAAAAAAGGCAATGGTTAAAAAATTTGGTCCCGACCGTTTCTTGTTTCCACAGACTAGACATTTTAGCAAACTTTAGAATTTCTTGGTGCCAAACATCGTGAAACTCCCCATTCTCCTTCACAGAGGGCTTTAACGCCCCTGTCACGGAGTGTGGGGGAGTCAGCACCTGCACCCCTCTTCCCTGGATTCACTGGGAGTCTCAGCCAGCCAGCAGAACAGAAGGTTTATTAGAGATGCCAGGAACACAGTCCAAACAGAGCTTGTCAGTACAAACAGGACCCCTCAGTCGGGCCCTTCTGGGGGCCAGGGAGCTTAGACCCCAGCCCGGGGGCTCCCTGCATTTCACCCCACAGCTCCAAACGGGGGCAGGGAGGCCAGACCCTGTCTGCCCCTCTCCCCTCCTCTCCGGCCAGCTCCAAACTCAAAAACTGTCCAGCCCCTCCTCTCTCCTTTGTCTCCTTCCCGGGCCAGGAGGTCACCTGATCCCTTTGTTCGAACACCTTCAGCTCTCACCTTTGCTGGGGAGGGGCCGGGGCCATCAGTTGCCAGGAGACAGAGTGTCGGCCATTCTCTGTGTCCAGGCCCCTGCCCACACCTGCCTTCTAGGGCTCTGTAACAATCATGCACCCTTGTCCCACCACCTAGATACTCAAGCACTGCATAGGGAAACCGAGGCACCCACACAGTACTCAGGGAAAACATTAACAACAGTCCTAGTTCGTCACATCTCTCCCCCCTTCGAGACCGAATTGAGCGGGGTCACTTTAGCCAGTGACCTGGGGAAGTTCGAACCTGGTTACACCAGGCCGTTACAGTTCGACGTGCTCCCTTAGGTCGGGTGTGCTTGATGGCACCCGCAGGCCGCATGTGGGAAGGTTTATGCGGCCCGTGCCCTTTTTCCATCCCAAAACCCCTGGGGTTCAAGCTGAGATCGGGTCTTCTCCCAGCGCTCCAGTCTGGAGGGCTGTAATTCGGGCTCTCTTGGTTAAGAGCCTCCCTCTTGACCTGGTCCCCTCTCTGACCACGTGTCTCTGTCACCAGCCGCTCGGCATCGGCCCCTTTTCCTGGATGCAGCTACGTCGGGGCGGGGTGGTGAATATACACCGTAAAGCGCCACCCCCGCAGATCCGGCTGCCACTTCTTAAGGGCCTGCACCATGGCCAGGCATTCCCTCTCTATGGCCGGACCATTCTGCCTTCAGGGCAGCAGCTCCTTGCTCAGATACCTGATGGGGTGTCTCCCCCCCTTAGCATGGGCCTGCATCAGCACCGCGTCCAGCCCTGTTTCTGAGGCTTCAGTGAACACTGTACAGGGCTTGGCCCTGTCTGGGTTTACTCGATCTGTTGGGCCCTGGATTAGAGCCTCCTTCAGCTCACAGAGAGCCCTCTGGCCCTGCTCGGTCCAGACCGCCTCGTCTGGCTTCCCCTTCTTACCTAGCTCTGTGATGGGGGCAGCTAGGGAGCTAAAGGGGGGTACCAACCTCTGGTAGTACCCCGCCATCCCGCTAAAGGCCTGGACCTTGTTATGGGGAACAGGCCAAACTCTGATCGCCTCCATCTTGGCCAGCCCTGGGCTGCTGAATGACTGGATCACCTCTAAAGCCAGCATGTCCTTGGCCTCTCTCTCCAGGTTCTGGGCTCTTTTCCCAGTTACTCTGAACGGGGGACACCTGATGGGAGGACGGGCTCCCATCTCAGGGGAGAGATCCACCAGGGGGTCTTCCCCCTTCTCCTCCCAATCGTCCCTTACCGGTTCTAAGGGTCCCCTTACTCTCCTCCCATATAGCAGCTCGAAAGGGAAACACCCTGGGGATACCTGGGGCACTTCCCTGTGCCACAAGGGGGCACGTACTTGTCCCAGTCCTGCAGATGCTGATTTATAAAAGTCCTCAGCATCAGCCTCACGGTCCCATGAACCACTTAAAGGAGGGGAAAGTGATCAGGAACAGTCAGCATGGATTCAGCAAGGGCAAGTCATGCCTGACTAACCTAATTGCCTTCTATGATGAGATAACTGGCTCTGTGGATGAGGGGAAAGCAGTGGATGTGCTATTTCTTGACTTTAGCAAAGCTTTTGATACAGTCTCCCACAGTATTCTTGCCAGCAAGTTAAAGAAGTATGGGCTGGATGAATGGACGGTAAGGTGGATAGAAAACTGGCTGGATGGTTGTGCTCAACGGATAGTGATCAATGGCTGCTTGTCTAGTTGGCAGCCGGTATCAAGTGGAGTGCCCCAAGGGTCGTTGCTGGGGCCGGTTTTGTTCAATATCGTCATCAACGATCTGGAGGATGGTGTGGACTGCACCCTTAGCAAGTTTGCAGATGACACTAAATTGGGAGGAGTGGTTGATACGCTGGAGGGTAGGGATAGGATACAGAGGGACCTAGACAAATTAGAGGATTGGGCCAAAAGAAATCTGATGAGGTTCAACAAGGACAAGTGCAGAGTCCTGCACTTAGGACGGAAGAATCCCATGCACTGCTACAGACTAGGGACCGAATGGCTGGGCAGCAGTTCTGCAGAAAAGGACCTAGGGGTTATGGTGGACGAAAAGCTGAATATGAGTCAACAGTGTGCCCTTGTTGCCAAGAAGGCTAACGGCATTTTGGGCTGTATAAAGAGGGGCATTTCCAGCAGATCGAGGGACGTGATTAGTCCCCTCTATTCGGCACTGGTGAGGCCTCATTTGGAGTACTGTGTCCAGTTTTGGGCCCCACGCTACAAGAAGGATGTGGATAAATTGGAAAGAGTCCAACGGAGGGCAACAAAAATGATTAGGGGGCTCGAGCACATGACTTATGAGGAGAGGCTGAGGGAACTGGGATTGTTTAGCCTGCAGAAGAGAAGAGTGAGGGGGGATTTGATAGCTGCTTTCAACTACCTAAAAGGGGGTTCCAAAGAGGATGGATCTAGACTGTTCTCAGTGGTAGAAGATGACAGAACAAGGAGTAATGGTCTCAAGTTGCAGAGGGGGAGGTTTAGGTTGGATATTAGGAAAACCTTTTTCACTAGTAGGGTGGTGAAGCACTGGAATGGGTTCCCTAGGGAGGTGGTGGAATCTCCTTCCTTAGAGGTTTTTAAGGTCAGGCTTGACAAAGCCCTGGCTGGGATGATCTAGTTGGGGTTGGTCCTGCTTTGAGCAGGGGGTTGGACTAGATGACCTCCTGAGGTCCCTTCCAACCCTGAGATTCTATGATTCTATGAGAGGGGGGAGGAGAGAGTCAGGGCAGGTGGGTACATGGACGTATTGGGAGAGGGATGGGGGAGGGGCAGGGGTCAGAGGGTCAAGGAGGGGGAGGAGAGAGGCAGGGCAGGTGGGTAGATGGATGTATTGGGAGAGGGAAAGGGGAGGGGCAGGGGTCAGAGGGGCAGGGAGTGGGTAGGAGAGAGGCAGGGCAGGTGGATGGAGGGACTTATTGGGATGGAGAAGGGGGAGGGGCAGGGGTCAGAGGGTCAGGAAGGGGGAGGACAGAGGCAGGGCAGGTGGGTAGAAAAGTCAGCCCAGCAGGGCAGAAAGCTCCTTGGCCCCCTAGCTCTCCTTTGCCTGGCAGTGGCAGGAGCACCAGCGAGACAGGCTCCAGCAGGGCAGAGTTTGCTCAACTGGAAATGTGCTCGCTTCGCAAGTGAGAAGTAGTGGGATCGTTCTCCAGCCTGCTCTCCTGGGGTGAGGGATTGGTTCCTCTCTTGCTGACCTAAGGCGACATCACCAGCCCTTTGCCACTCCTCTGCACAAAGCTGATTGGCTAGGGGGGAATGCCATTCAAGGACACATACTCTTCTGATTACGGTATTTTAGTGCTTATGGACCCAGCCGATATTACACTGATTTTGCATCTTTTCAAGAATGCCGTGGGGTTGGGTTTGACGGTATCAGTCGCCGGAGGATGCAATGAGGGGCCTCGTGCATTTGTCAAAGTGGGTTAGGCACCAGGGGCTAGATGCACAAAGAGCTTTAGATGCCCAGCTGCTACTTTCATTTTACGTACCTGAATCCGACATGTCAATGCCACTGATCCTCAATCTGCCCCACCCCCAGGCTGTTCCTTAACTCAGGTGTCTAAAGAGCCCATGAACCTAAATTTCGGTCACTTAAATCTGCCAAGTGCCTACAAATCTGATACTGGGGATGCTCACAGCTGCTCCCTGTGTCTCTTGTCTGAATCAGGGCATCCAGTTCCATTGAAACCTTCCCTCTTGCGAGGGCAATGGTCAAACTGAGGGGACGTGGCCACCTTCATCCCTGACAGTGAGACATTCGCTTTCCTTTTTCTTTATGCTGCTGCTGTTGTTCCATGGAAAGTCAGGGATGGAATAAAACCAGTTCACTCTTGCTACGAGAGAAAAAATCAGGGGACACTAATTTTTAGGATTGATTAAACAAACTTTAGATTTTAATTAATATAGTAAAAAATAATTCCCAATTATTAATTCCCTCTGTGACGAACTAGGACTGTTGTTAATGTTTTCCCTGAGTACTGTGTGGGTGCCTCGGTTTCCCTATGTAGTGCTTGAGTATCTAGGTGGTGGGACAAGGGTGCATGATTGTTACAGAGCCCTAGGGCAGGGGCCTGGACACAGAGAATGGCTGACACTCTGTCTCCTAGCAACAGATGGCCCGGCCCCTCCCCTGCAAAGGTGAGAGCTGAAGGTGTTCGAACAAAGGGATCAGGTGACCTCCTGGCCCGGGAAGGAGACAAAGGGAGAGAAGGGGCTGGACAGTTTCAGTTTGGAGCTGGCTGGGGAACATGGAGGGAAGCGCAGACAGAGTCTGGCCTCCCTGCCCCTTTGGAGCTGTAGGGTAAAACGCAGGGAGCCCCACGCTGGGGTCTAAGCTCCCTGCCCCCCGGAAGGGCCCGACTGAGGGGTCCTGGTGGTACTACAAGCTCTGTTTGGACTGTGTTCCTGGCATCTCTAATAAACCTGTTCTACTGGCTGGCTGAGACTCCCAGTGAATCCGGGGAAGAGGGGTGCAGGCGCTGACTCCCCCACATTCTGTGACACCCTCCAAATAACACCATCACATGAAATAAGAATTGAGACAAACCTTGTTACTAAAGGCAAATTTCCAAAACAATGCTCATAACATTATTAATTTCTACTCCACCCCCGTAGCAGGTCTGGGCATCTCCAGTTGAACTGCTCTGCATCCACCTTCCCATTAGAAATGTTGCTACTGGATATTCCCGGACTTGGAAAACTATGGAATGGAGAATTTGAATAGCAATTCTGGCCTTCTCCTTGTATTTGCCAACTGCAGCTTCTCCACTGCAGAGTCACCACAGCACTGGAGCCTGGGGAGATAAATTAGAGTCAACTAGTGTAAAGGTTTTCTGGCTGCTGACTGGTCATTTAAAACTACCTTCACTACAGGTAAAACCCCATGTTCTAACGCTGCAGGGTCTTTTCACACTGCATAGAGCAGAGTGTGTGGACAGGCAGTTGGGTGAACTGTTCCTGTTTTCATTCACACAGATCTGAGATTCCACACTCCTTGTCCTGACTTGGAAATGCCCTGTCATGGAAACTTAAGAGTGAAAACCGCTTCCCAAAATCACGTCCTCTCCCTGAGCTGTGAGGACAGGAACCTTCAGGGTGCAAAAACAGAATGAGGCGGAGAAAGTGACACCTCATTAAAAATTTGACTCTGTTAAAATGAATGAGGAATATTTTGTCTGGGAACAAATTCAAGAAAATCTCAGCCTGCTGTCAGCAAGGGGATTCAAACCTATTTTGGCCAAGGAAGTCTCTTAACATGAATATATTGCCAGGTGCAGCTGAACCATTTTGAGCGATAGAAAGGAAGCCACCTCAGCATGTACCAAAGTTGGAGTCTGATTCCTCCAGAGCAGGGGTGGGCAAACATTTTGGCCTGAGGGCCACATCGGGGTTGTGAAACTGTATGGAGGGTCAAGTAGGGAAGGCTGTGCCTCCCTGATCAGCCTGGCCCCCCGCCCACTATCTGCCCCCTCCCACTTCCAGCCCCCTGACTGCCCCCCTCACAACCTCCAACCCATCCAACCCCCCCTGCTCCTTGTCCCCTGACCACCCCCTCCAGGAACCCCACCCCCAACCATCCCCTGGAACCCCAGCCGCTATCCAACCCTGTCCCCTATCCACACCCCCGACCCCTGACAGGCCCCCCGAGGACTCCCACGTCTCTCCAACCCCTTCCCTGTTCCCCGTCCCCTGACCTCCCCCATCCCCCGAACCTCCACCCCATCCAAGTGCCCCCTGCTCCCTGTCCTGACTGCCCCCCGGGACCCCGTTCCCTAGCCATTGGCTACAGCCTCTCTGTGACTCCCCCAGATGGGTCTTGTCTCTGCATCACCCCAGCAGGGAAGGAGAGAGTCTGAAGGAGGACAAGAGACAGGTGGGGCTAGACAGGAATGGAAGAGACACTTCCTCCTCCTTGTCTTCAGAGACCCTTAAGCTCACCCTTGAGAAGCTCCAGCCCTAGGTGGTTCAAACCAGTCACCTTCCCGTTAACAGCTGGTGGCAGGACCCAGCTTTAGCACTGAAGGATGGCCCCTGTTCCTGCCTTCCTGAAGGACTTCACTCATCTCCCTCCCCCACCCCCAGATCCATCCTTGAGACAAGGAGGCCAGCACTTCAGTGTGTGCTCCAGGGGGCAAGGGGTTAGCGCACAGTACTTATAGATGTAACCCTTCTGCCAGTCAGAGTCGGCAGCAACAAGGGCCGGGTTCCGTATCTAGGGGTTCCATTCCAATAACACAATGCAAAACCGGCTCGAGCCCCCACCCAGTGACCTGGGACAAATATATATCACCCACCCTGGGCGCCTCTAAGAGGCAGTACTTCCCCTCTCGCAAGCACAGAGTCTGAGTGTAGAAAACCCTTTTAATGACAGAGAGAAACAATGCAGCATTTTGTTGGGGAAACACCACATCTAGGATTTGTAAACCAAACTGTGAGCAACGACCCACCCCAGCAAATTGGCCATGTCCTTTCCCTTTGGTTCTTGAGTGGTTCTTCCACTAATGATGATGCTTACACCACTCCGACTGCCTGGAAGTGCACAGTGCCCCCGTGAGGTGGGGAAATGAACTGCACCCCACTGGGAACCAGAGGCACACAGGGCTGCACTGACTTGGCCAAAGACCCGCAGCGTATTGGAGGATCCAGAACTTTGTGTTCAAACATCTCCCGGCTTCCTTGAAACCAAGACCAAGGTTTATTTGCAATATACAGGCAGAAAACAGCTTTTCCACCCCAGGTGGGACTTGAACCCACAAGCTCTGGCTTAGAAAGCCAATGCCTTGTCCATTAGGCCACTGAAGTGGAAACAAATGAAACACAGAAATTCCCTCTCATAAATGCACATTCCTCACCTTCACTAGGAAGCCAAATACCCCCTTTAGGCACTTACAGAAATGTCACATCCCCTGTCACCAAGACAACTGGGCAGGTCCCTGACAGAGCTGAGCCCCACCTTTCTGCAGCCATCTTTAGAGAAGAACCCCATCCTAGAGTTCCAGCTCCTTCCGTCAGCACCTCCATGTCTGTGGCTCTGAGTGGCAGTAGGATGATTGGGGGGGTGAATCCAGGGCTGGAAGCGGGGGTCAGGTCAGCCTGTGAGGAGTAACCAGGTGGGGCAGACCCAGGGTGAGGCTGTGGGCTGCTGGTCGGTTGTTGGGATCAGAGCTCTAGATCAAAGCTGCACAGCGACCTGACACCCAGGGTTACAAGGCCGACATGGTGACCCCTTTACTGACCTAGTGAGCCCCAAACCCTTGTTACTAAGGGCACTTAGGAGACTCTGTCCCTTAATCACTTCTGGGAGCTCCCCAGCAGGCTGCAGGCGTCAGCCGCCTCCTGCCTCACAGGTGAGACTCTTGGCACTGTGCAAGCCGCCCCCTCGCTTGCAGGCCCAGTGTAGGAAGCGGGAGGCCCGGTGCTAGTAGAAGAGGGCTTGATTACTCGACCTCTGTGTTATGGGCGCAGCACAGTTCCCCTGTGTCCTTCTGCTGGCTTTTCGTAAGCAGCACCTAGCGGCCCTGGCTCCAGGCTGGTGCTTTGCGAGCTCTGGCACTGGAAGGGAGCGGAGCAGGGGGCTGGGCAGGGGCCCTGGCAAACAGCTCCTGGTAGGTGTCTCTGGGGTATCGTGGGTCAGTGAGTTCAGCTGTTCATCGAAAGGAGGGGGGATTATGCTCCCCCAGGGGTGCTGCTGAAGGCGTTGTCCTTGTGGGCTCCTCAAGGTCTGCTGGCAGCCGTGAAGTCCCCCTTTTGCTGCTTCGAAGGCTCCCTCAGGGACACCGTGGGGTCAACTGCCGGCTGGAAGAGTGTGGGGGCCGGGCCGCAAAAGCCCGTCTCGGAGAAGCCACGGCGGGGACTCGGGTTTAATCCAAGTGTAAAATCTGACAGCCACACGGAGCTCCCTAGCGTCCCGAGAGCCTCCCTAGTGCTCTCCCGCAACAGCCGCCTGCCGGTGGGAAAAGGGGACGAGGATGCACCGCTGCCTCAGGCTAGGAGCCCTCACCGTGCCCAGGCCTGTCTCTTGCCTTGAGCCCAGGCAGCCAGAGAGTCCCTGGCAGAGCCACCGCCTGCCGCTTTGCTGGTCGCTGCCTCACTTGAAGGCCCGGAGCAGAAGGAAACAAGCACATGCCTAGCAGAGGATGGTTTTGATCCACTGACCTCTGGGTTACAGGCCCAGCAGGCTGCCACAGCACCACTCTGCTGCATCTTCAGCCACCCAATCCAGTACCCAGCCTCCAGCATCCGGACTGTGTGAGCTCTAGCGCTGGCAGGCAGATTCGCCGGCTGTGAGGCAGCAGCCTTGGTAACAGCAGCCTTGTATCTCTGTGGTGCAATGGGTCAGTGCGTTCAGCTGTTAACCGAAAGGATGGTGGCTCGAGCCCACCCAGGGACTGTGGTAACCCCATGCTATTTCCTCGCCCCTCAAGGGCCCCTTTTCCTGCCTCAACACCGTCCCTCTTGGCCTCACTCCTTCCAGCTGGTGGTCCGAAGAGTGCGCTGGATGTGACTCAGAAACCCATCTCCCAGCAGCCATGCCGGGGACTCGGGCTTAATCCTCAAGGCCGAGCGCAAAACCTTCAGCCGGGCACGTTTCGCTCCCTTCCCGCCTCCGCCCAAGCGGCAAGGGAGAAACGGACGAGACTCGCCGGCTCGAAGACGCCTCCCTCCCACTTCCCTGTTGGCTGCACAAAGCTCTTGGCCTGCTTCATGCCTCGTCAGGGGAGCGCGGCCATGCTGCCCATGCCTGAGTCACGTCCGCAGCCTGGCCCGCCCCGGCTGACGGAGAAGAGCCACGCGAGTCAATGGCAGGTCGAGTCAGGGCCCCGTAACCTGACCGCCCGGCGCTCCGGTTCTGGGGTGGCTGGGGCCACGCAGCCCACTCTGGGGCTGGGAGCTGGGCTGGGGCACTAGGCTGGGGCGGGAGCTGGGTTGATGTATTCTGGACACTTAACCACATAGCTACCTCTCTCGGGTTACGGGGGTGGATTTTTCACACCCAGTATAGTTCAGCTGAGCGAAGCCCTGGCGTAGATAGCGCTAGATGGGTGGAAGAATTCTCCTGTCAACCTGACTACTCCAGTGATGGGAAACACCTCCCATCGCCGCAGTGACTGTCTGCTGCAAAGCAGTGTCTTCCCCAGGAATTGAAATTATGGGGGGTGTTGAAATATTTGGGGGGGGGGTGAGGGCCAATGAGGGCTGAAACCGTGAGGGCAAAGGTGGGCTGTATGGCACTATAGTAAAAACTGAAAAATGTTTCACGACCATTTTATTAGATTTAACTCATGTTTTAAAACCATCATAAAAATTAAAGTTGGCTACTCAAACCTACTATGAAGCACTACATCTACATCAGTCTTGGTTTCTTGTTGTAATTTTGCACTCCTTGGTGTCTTCTTGTGTGTCCGTTACTTCCAGTCCTTCATGATATGCCCATGATCAGGCAGAAGGTGACTTCTTTCAGAACACAAAATTCTATTCAATGAGGAAAAATTATGTTTAGCTGTAGCTGTTGTGACTGGGATTAGCAAGAGATGAATTCCTACTTTCATGGCAGGAAACATAGCACAAAGATTGGGTCGAACCATTAGTGATGATAAAGAAGTTGAAGTTAAATCTTCATTCGTTCATCATATGATATTCCACTCTGTGTTCAAAATTCTCTATTCTTCCCTGATCATGTAGCAGCCCTGATGCTGGTAGTGCCTCACTCCACTCAACTAGGTGTTTTATAAGACAGGCATCTGTAAAAACTACGAGGAGGTTGAATAGAATCCAGAAATCTCTATTGTAGATTTGTCAGAATCAAGTCTTTGTACTTTTTCAGGTGGCTTAACAAACACTTTTGTCCTCCTCACTTATGGAGTCAATATAAGTACCTTCATTAGTCAACTTCTGGACTGAAGTCTGCTTCTTCCAGTACATTTTCAATGGATATCTCTGATTGATCCAAAGATAGCTTCTATTACTGGACAAAGATCTACTACTGTTGTTGCAGATGCCTGGATTACAGTGTTTAATGACCCAAGTGGTTTCAACAGTAGACTTACAAAAGAGAGAATGGCGATAGCCTTCTCTGAACTTAGTAACAAAAGTAGTCCACCAGCCTCACTACTTAGATCTGTCCTATCTTGGTGGATACTTTCTAAAGCCAGTAATAACGGTTGCAGTAATTTTAAGACAACTGCCAAGAATCACTCATGAGAAAGCCAACAGGTTTTCCCAGGTTGGACTCATTTGAACGTCAATCCCAGTGTATCTTCTATTTGTTTCCAAAATTTTCAGTCCTTTTGGACTCTTGCTGAAAAAAGAGTATAAAAAAGCCATTAAATTTGTGGCTTTTTAATGTCTTTTGAAGATTCTGTAGCTTGTACTAGTGCTAGCTGGAGTAGATGGCCTCTACAGTATGTATAGGAGAGATTAGGGTTACACTTTTCTCTGAGCAAAGCTTGTACTCCACTATGTCTTCCAGAGAAGTTTGTAGCTCCATCAAATGCACAAGCAGCCATCTGTTTGGGGTTCAATTTACAAGCATTTAACTCTTCTAAGATGTCACAGATGCAGCTGATGTGTCTTCTATAACTGAACATCTAGAATGTATCTACTGGCCTACCACGGACATCAAGATAACATACGTAATGACTTAATTCTTGATGCCTATTTGCATTGGTGCATTTGTTGGCCATGTGTGCACATATTTTGAATACAGTGAGAGAATTTTCTTCACTTTTTCAACTCCTGAGTCTTTCACCACATGTTTCAAGAGAGTCAGCTGAGTTTTTTGGAGAAAGATAGTGAGCATTTGCTAGTCTTGTTCAGAACCAGTGTCCAACTTCAGGATTAACAAGTGACAATGCACTTAACATAGGCCTCTAGTTTGTAGTGTGTGGTATCTTTTGCTTAAACAGAAAATATGATGCAATAGCCATGTTGGTTCACATAAACTGAGTTGTGTATCCAGCATTCTTAACAGTCTCATTAAGTTCTTCTAAAATTGGCTTTGACAGTGACTGGCTTATAAGGCTTTCTGCATGTTGATGCAGTCCAGAAGCATGGTGTTTTGCAGCCTTTTCATATAGGTTGTCAGTATTGGCTTAGCTGATCAGTGTGGCAAACCAAGCTCCTCCACTTTTACTATATAAATCCATGACATGCCCACATCTTAAATACTGCGTGTAGTTCTGGTCACACCATCTCAAAAAAGATATATTGGAATTGAAAAAGGTACAGAGAAGGGCAACAAAAATGATTAGGGGTATAGAGCAGATTCCATATGAGGAGAGAAGACTGGGCTCTTTTCAGCTTCAAAAAGAGACGACTAAGAGTGGATATGATAGAGTCTTATAAAATCTTGACAGGTTTCAGTGTAGTAGCCGTGTTAGTCTGTGTCAGCAAAAAGAAAACAAGAAAAATACCTGTGGCACCTTAGAGACTAACAAATTTATTTCAGCATAAGCTTTCGTGGGTTTCTTGTTTTCGTGGGTTTCTTGTTTTGTTTTTATAAAATCTTGATTGGTGAGGAGAAAATGAATAAGGAAGTGTTATTTATCCCTTCACTTAACAAAAGAACCAAGGGTCACCCAATGAAATTAATAGGCAGTAAGTTTAAAACAAAGTTTTAAAGGAAGTATTTCTTCACAGAACACACAGTCACCCATGGAACTTTTTGCCAGGGATGTTGTGAAGGCCAAAATTATAACAGGGTTCAAAAAAGAACTAGATAAGTTCATGGAAGATTGGTCCATCAATGGCTATTAGCAAAGATGGG
This sequence comes from Macrochelys suwanniensis, assembly GCA_033296515.1. Lineage (NCBI taxonomy): Eukaryota > Metazoa > Chordata > Testudines > Chelydridae > Macrochelys > Macrochelys suwanniensis. The sequence continues at coordinate 77,182 of CM065787.1, read as the reverse complement.
CAGGGATGCAACATCATGATCTGAATGTCCCTAGCCTCTGTTGACCAGAAGCTGGGTGTGGACGACAGGGGATGGATCAATCAATGATTCCCTGTTCTGTTCATTCCCTCTGAAGCATCTGGAACAGTCACTGTTGGAAGACAGGATACTGGGATAGATGGACCATTGATCTGACCCAATATAGCCATTCTTACATTAAAAATAATTATAATAATACAAAAGTTTAGTACAGAAACTCCCCAAGATAACGACCTCTTGAGATAGCGATGATGTGAGATAATGATCTTAGCAAATAATGCATTTTTAAAATCTTGGCCTACTAGAAAACATAGAATCATAGAATCATAGAATCATAGAATCTCAGGGTTGGAAGGGACCTCAGGAGGTCATCTAGTCCAACCCCCTGCTCAAAGCAGGACCAAACCCAATTAGATCATCCCAGCCAGGGCTTTGTCAAGCCTGACCTTAAAAACATCTAAGGAAGGAGATTCCACCACCTCCCTAGGTAACCCATTCCAGTGCTTCACCACCCTACTAGTGAAAAAGTTTTTCCTAATATCCAACCTAAACCTCCCCCTCTGCAACTTGAGACCATTACTCCTTGTTCTGTCATCTTCTACCACTGAGAACAGTCTAGATCCATCCTCTTTGGAACCCCCTTTTAGGTAGTTGAAAGCAGCTATCAAATCCCCCCTCATTCTTCTCTTCTGCAGGCTAAACAATCCCAGTTCCCTCAGCCTCTCCTCATAAGTCATGTGCTTGAGCCCCCTAATCATTTTTGTTGCCCTCCGTTGGACTCTTTCCAATTTATCCACATCCTTCTTGTAGCGTGGGGCCCAAAACTGGACACAGTACTCCAAATGAGGCCTCACCAGTGCCGAATAGAGGGGACTAATCACGTCCCTCGATCTGCTGGAAATGCCCCTACTTATACAGCCCAAAATGCCGTTAGCCTTCTTGGCAACAAGGGCACACTGTTGACTCATATTCAGCTTTTCGTCCACCATAACCCCTAGGTCCTTTTCTGCAGAACTGCTGCCCAGCCATTCGGTCCCTAGTCTGTAGCAGTGCATGGGATTCTTCCGTCCTAAGTGCAGGACTCTGCACTTGTCCTTGTTGAACCTCATCAGATTTCTTTTGGCCCAATCCTCTAATTTGTCTAGGTCCCTCTGTATCCTGTCCCTACCCTCCAGCGTATCAACCACTCCTCCCAGTTTAGTGTCATCTGCAAACTTGCTAAGGGTGCAGTCCACACCATCCTCCAGATCGTTGATGAAGGTATTGAACAAAACCAGCCCCAGCAACGACCCTTGGGGCACTCCACTTGATACCGGCTGCCAACTAGACATGGAGCCATTGATCACTACCCGTTGAGCACGACCATCCAGCCAGTTTTCTTTCCACCTTACCGTGCATTCATCCAGCCCATACTTCCTTAACTTGCTGGCAAGAACACTGTGGGAGACTGTATCAAAAGCTTTGCTAAAGTCAAGAAAAGCACATCCACTGCTTTCCCCTCATCCACAGAGCCGGTTATCTCATCATAGAAGGCAATTAGGTTAGTCAGGCATGACTTGCCCTTGGTGAATGCATGCTGACTGTTCCTGATCACTTTCCCCTCCTTTAAGTGGTTCAGAATTGATTCCTTGAGGACCTGTTCCATGATTTTTCCAGGGACTGAGGTGAGACTGACTGGCCTGTAGTTCCCCGGATCTTCCTTCTTCCCTTTTTTAAAGATGGGCACTACATTAGCTTTTTTCCAGTCATCCGGGACCTCCCCCGATTGCCATGATTTGTCAAAGATAATGGCCAATGGCTCTGCAATCACATCGGCCAACTCCTTTAGCACCCTCGGATGCAGTGCATCCGGCCCCATGGACTTGTGTTCGTCCAGCTTTTCTAAATAGTCCCGAACTACTTCTTTCTCCACAGAGGGCTGGTCACCTCCTCCCCATACCGTGCTGCGGAGTGCAGCCGCCTGGGAGCTGACCTTGTCTGTGAAGACAGAGGCAAAAAAAGCATTGAGTACACTAGCTTTCTCCACATCCTCTGTCACTAGGTTCCCTCCCTCATTCAGCAAGGGGCCCACACTTTCCTTGACTTTCTTCTTGTTGCTCACATACCTGAAGAAACCCTTCTTGTTACTCCTAACATCTCCGGCTAGCTGCAACTCCAAGTGTGATTTGGCCTTCCTAATTTCACTCCTGCATGCCTGAACAATATTTATATACTCCTCCCTGGTCACTTGTCCAATCTTCCACTTCTTGTAAGCGGCTTTTTTGTGTTTAAGACGAGCAAGGATTTCACTGTTAAGCCAAGCTGGTGGCCTGCCATATTTACTTTTCTTCCTACACATAGGGATGGTTTGTTCCTGCAACCTCAATAAGGAGTCTTTAAAATACAGCCAGCTTTCCTCGACTCCTTTCCCCCTCATGTTATTCTCCCAGGGGACCTTGCCCATCAGTTCCCTGAGGGAGTCAAAGTCTGCTTTTCTGAAGTCCAGGCTCTGTATTCTACTGCTCTCCTTTCTTCCTTGTGTCAGGATCCTGAACTCGACCATCTCATGGTCACTGCCTCCCAGGTTCCCATCCACTATTGCTTCCTCTACTATTTCCTCCCTGTTTGTGAGCAGCAGGTCAAGAAGAGCTTTTCCCCTAGTTGGTTCCTCCAGCACTTGTACCAGGAAATTGTCCCCTACACTTTCCAAAAACTTCCTGGATTGTCTGTGCACCGCTGTATTGCTCTCCCAGCAGATGTCGGGGTGGTTAAAGTCAGCCATGAGAACCAGGGCCTGTGATCTAGTAACTTCTGTTAGTTGCTGGAAGAAAGCCTCGTCCACCTCATCCCCCTGGTCTGGTGGTCTGTAGCAGACTCCCACCACGACGTTACCCTTGTTGCTCCCACTTCTAAATTGAATCCAGAGACTCTCAGGTTTTTCTGCAGTTTCATACTGGAGCTCTGAGCAGTCATACTGCTCTCTTACATACAACGCAACTCCCCCACCTTTTCTGCCCTGCCTATCCTTCCTGAACAGTTTATATCCATCCATGACAGTACTCCAAACATATATTTATATAAGTTTCCCAGTCACAAATATAGCTTCTGGAGAAAGGTCACTAAAACATAGTCCAATTTGGGTGACCAGAAAGCAAGTGTGAAAAATCGGGACGGGGTGGGGAGTAATAGGAGCCTATATGAGAAAAAGACCCAAAAAACTGGGACTGTCCCTGTAAAATCGGAACATCTGGTCACCCTAAGTCCAATGCTCTGACCGCTGTTGTTTGTCATGCCATGGTTCACTCTATTGCTCTGCCCCAATAGCCCTACACTGTCACTTTCTGCTGCCACCTGCCACTGTGACCTCTGTGAGTCGGTCTCTCGCAGTTCCACCCGACTCTCAGTGATTTCAGACCTTCGGGGTGAGACGAACTTCGGTGCTAGTGCAGACTGGGCCATCTCATCCACAGAAACACTGTCCCACAGCAGGTCTAAGTACTTAGACCTGATTATCAGAGATTTCAGCTCTAGTGGTCACTTAACAAACCAAAAGACTCTCTATGAAGCCTAATCAGCTCTGTCTTTAAACAGTGGAGAGGCATAGGTCAAATAGTACTTGTGACTCAGGCAGACCATAAAGAAAACACCTGTCCCCACCCTCTCTCTTGATGCCCTCAATCAGCACAGGCTAAGGACAGTTCTACTGCCCTTTACGCATACAGTAAAAACAACATTTCATTGCCCCCTGCATTCAAGTGATTTGTAACCCAAACCCAGCCAAAATCTATCACTTGGGCAACACAGCTCTGTTTGCTGGATACCTAGGTAAATTAGGTGTGAATGTAAATACAATCTGGTCCTGAAGCCTTTCCCCCCAGTCCCCAGCTCATCACTAGCTGTCAGGGAGAGCTCATTTAGACTTTGCTTACAAATCATCATTTGAAATTATTAGGTTGGCCAACATCACCGAAATGAATGCACTGACAAAAAACAAAATCTGTATAAGGAAACTAGTCTGTGTTCATACTTTTCAAATCTATTACACTTTTTCAGATACACGTATTTTATCATATACTTTATATGCTTTTAAAGTGTGTATTAATGTTTCAATTTCAATTCAAATTCCCAAACAATCACTAAATTGGCAACACTGCATGTAACTAGTTCACAAAACTGGGGCGGGGGTGTTGGGAAAATTCAGGTGGCGTGTAGGGAAATCACTGCTGCAAAGTGCTACAGCAGGTGTGAGTGTAGAGAGCCTAAGGGCAGGTGTACACTACGGGGCTAAAGCGAACAGACTAGACTCTTCCCCCTGGAGCAGCAGTGACACCCGGTGGCCAGTTGGGGTAATGCACAGACTCTTTCCATTGGAGCAGCAGTGACACCCGGTGGCCAGTCAGGGTAAGGCACAGACTCTTTCCATTGGAGCAGTGACAGCCGGTGGCCAGTCAGGGTAAGGCACAGACTCTTTCCCAGTGGTTCCCAAACTTTAACAACCTGTGAACCCCTTTCACTAAACTGTCAAGTCTCGCAAACCCCCTCCTAAAATGAATATTTCCAAAGATTTTCTCCTTTACCTGAGTATAAATTACAAAAGCAGTGATCTTGGAAATATAAAATTTGTTTTTATGACAAGCTTATTACACACTATTTATTATTATAGTATTTTTATTACATTATGAAAACAGCAACACTCTTCCAGGATCTCACTTTCATAGCTTGTATCATAGAATATCAGGGTTGGAAGGGACCTTAGAAGGTCATCTAGTCCAACCCCCTGCTCAAAGCAGGACCAATCCCCAATTTTTGCCCCAGATCCCTAAATGGCCCCCTCAAGGATTGACCTTATAACCTGGGGTTTAGCAGGCCAATGCTCAAACCACTGAGCTATCCCCCCGTGTGTCACTTTGAATAAGCCTGTTATAAGACAAGGCTCCTATGTTTCATCAAGGAGTATCAAATGTGAAATGGCATGAAGGTATTTAAGAAGCCAACTCAAAGAGTTCCTCCTACACACGCATTCAGGTCTTGAGCAGTCCAGGCAAACAACACATGTTACAACAAAGCTTAAACTTGTTCTTCATAATAATTTTAAAAACACTAGCTGCCTATTTAATTTTACAAACAGCAAAAAATATCCACCTCCCTTTTCATTTCTTATAAGGAGTCTTGAAGTTTAAATCTCCTCAGTGTAATAGATATGCTGGCTTTGATCTGCTTAACTCTTGGAAGTCCAGGGGCTCCAGGCTGCTGGCCCTGTGCTGCCCAGGGTCCCTAGGGACAGCTCTGTCCGCCATTAGGGAATTTTTTCCTGAGAACCCCCTGTAACATTTTGCAAACCCCCAGGGGTTCACGAACCCCAGTTTGGGAACCACTGCCCTAGAGGAGCAGCGAAACCCGATGGCATACCTGTCGGGGTATGGCACAAAGAGTGTTTCCAAAGGATGAGGAGTGACAAGCTATGAAAAGCAGGGGTAGTGCCAGACTCTACCCCAGGGATCTCAAACTCAAATCACGATGAGAACTAGTAAATTTGCCCAAGGGCCGCATCACTGAAAACTTTTCATAAAATGATACAAAAGTATAGTCAAAAATGAAAAAAAGAAGAGTAATATAGTATTCTAGTAAAAGTCACTGTATTAACTTTTTCAAAACTGTAATGCAAAGAGGGGTTTTAATAAAATATAAACACTCAGTAATGTTTGGAGCTTGGCTGCCAGTGGAGTTGGCACCTATGGCGGGCCGCAGGAAATAACTCTGCAGGCCACGTGTTTGAGACCCCTGCTCTACCCAGTGGCGGGGGGGCTGAGGTGGAGTAGACAGAAGATTGTGGGAGCTGTGCCCCCTCCCCCATGAATCCCTGCTGCGCCCCCTCCCCCATGAATCCCTGCTGCGCTCTGTGGCCCCACCCCCTGCACCGTCCCAGTGAAATGTAAGCGCCGCCTCCCCCCTACAAGGCCCCGCCCCCTGCCCAAGTCAGAGGTCAGTGCTGTGCCCCCTTTCATTGCCCCGCCTGCTGGCTCGTCAGGGTAATGCAGCCTGTGCTTCCCATAGAAGAGCAGGAACAGGGCTAGAGCCAGTCAACATTTTTTGTTTCTCAGATGAAAACTGGCCCAGTCCCCGTCCCAAAAGAAACACACTCACCTCCATGGAAATCTCCATCCCTCCCCTGGCGCTGAAAGACACTCTGCACTCCCATGTAGATTTGTAATTGTTCTAAGTCCTCCTTGGCCTTGTCCAAACAGTTCTCCCAGACAAATTATCAAGGACATTTAAAATGAGAAAACCAAACCAAACCAAATGAAAACCAGAGAAACCCCCACCACACACAGTTCAGGTCTGAATTTTTCTACTGAAATTTGGAGACAATAAAACACATCCCTCTGTTGGCCAGAAACCAAAGTTAGACCTCCCACACTGTGTCTGGTTCAGCTGTGATTCAGGCGTTGGGCTTGAAATCCACTAGAATTCACCTAGGTAGGTTTGAATCCTGCTCACAGCGATGCCTGTGTTTTAGCCAGTCTCTAACAGGCAATACCGCACTACAAACCCCTGAGACACTCTCAATTCTCTCCCCAGCCCAAGTAAATCCTTTCATAGAGATGCCTGGGACACTACCTCACGCTGTGTCCCTCAGGCAAACTCTCAGCACCTGAAACCTCTGCCACTCACCTAGCGCCCCATGGATGACCCATAACCCTGGCTCCTGCTCCCATTTCTGGAGTGTGAACGGAGGCGAGTCAGCAAATCCATGGGTGCTATGGGCCTGCAGCACCTAGTTGCTGACAATCTCCTCCTCTTCAGCTCCTCCTGCCGCCGCCAGCCCTTCAGGGGTGTGCAGGAGGCTTTGGCAGAGGAAGGTGCAGGGCAGATTGAGATGGAACAGGTGGGGTAGAGCAGGGATCAAGCACCCCCCCAGAACTCTCAAAGTCAGCACCTCTGAGAACAGCAGCCTTCTCTGGGGCCGCAAAATAATATAAAGCCTCAGGCTTTGGGTGAGAGATTATCTGAGATATCTAAGCATTGGAAACCCTGCAGTCACCCCCTAAATCAGGGGCCCTTTCCAGCCCTGAGTCTGAGCTACGTGCCACATATCTCAGCCTCCCCTTCCCATACATGGCTCTGGACACCACCAGGAATCATTTGGCTCTGGGCACTCAAGACAATCTAAAACCTAACTGTCCCAACAGGGGCTTGAAACCTGGACTCTCAGATTAAGAGCCTGATGCTTTACCCACTGAGCTAGTCAGGAATGCTGAAAAGCTCTCCCTCTTCCACCCAAAGAGCAGGGAGGCAGACATAAGCAGGGGGAAAAAGTCCCAGGAACCCCTCCTCTTTTTCTTCACAGCCACTGCCTATCAGCTGAATTCCTCCTCCTCCTTCCTCCTGCGCCTCAGTGCAACTAAATCTCCGCACCTAGACAGCCGGCCCGTCCGCTGCACCCCAATCCCCCATGCCTAAGCCTCCCTGCCAAAGTGTTGCACCTGGCTCCATAGAATTAAAACTCACATCTCGCTGGGAACTCGACTTCTTGTGCCCAGAGAGTCTCTTGGCACTCAGTACCTGACCCGAGAAACAGTGTCCACCTTTTCCAAAGAAGTACTTGGAGGTGCTTTTGTGTTATGATGGTGTGGCCTAATGGATAAGGTATCTGCCTTAAGATCAAGCAATTGAGGGTTTGAGTCCCTTTGTGGTTGTGCAGTTTTTCCTTTGTGCTGAAAGTCCTGTTCTCTTCAGGGCTGAAACCTCTACTAGGCAGCTTAGGACAATGTTCTGGCTTCAGCTAGAGCCCCAGGAAGCGGTTGGGCTTTGGGTATCAAAAAGGTTGGGTGCATGAGACCAGGTGCTTCCAGTCTAGCCTTTGCCATTCCAGTTCTAGCTGGACTGTTAAGATCTAGGACCCAAACCTATAGCTGCCATTCCAATTGAACCAGCTGGACCACAGACCTGTCTCCAGTGGGCATCAGTCACCCAGCAGGAGAGAAAAAAACATCACACTGGTTCACCCAGAGACAGGGTAGCTAAGCACATTGAGCTCCAAGGCTTTGCAGCAAACTAACATATCTCCAGAAGGTCCCATTGAGATTTGAACTGAGATTGCAGGATTCAGAGATCTGAGGGCTGCCCATTACACTATGGGACCTGGTATTAGCTCTCTTTCTGGACCCCTGTGACTCTCAGCTGGGTGGCTTGCACGCTGCACTTATTACTTCCCACCAGCGCCTTCCTTTCTCAGGACTCTCTCTCTTCCTCCATTGACCATAGTCCTGCTCTACCACATCCGCGGGTCCTGCCCTGAGTCCCCGGATCCGCCTGCTTTGTCTCTGTTCCCTGCAGGCCGCAAAAATGTCAGGGGAGGCTGCCCCTCCCATCACTCGACGGTCCCGCTCATATCGGCCAGCTGCAGACTCATCTGCCGGAACTCGGCCGGCTGTCACTTGATCCGGTCAAACCGTCACATGCTGACTGGATCCCCTGCCTGGATGCTCTTGTGGAAATCCCACAGGCGACGCTGCAGGACTTGGCACTGTTGGTTTCTTTAATGTTGCTGTGTTTGCCCGACCGCCGGAACAAAGCCGCCAACTCCTCCCTCCCATTGGCACTACCCTGCACCGGGCAGTCGACGTGCTCTCTTTCACGTAAATCCGGTCACTGCGACTCCTGGCCTGTCCCCGCAGAAAGGTGAACCCCGTCTGGGGCTGGTGTGAGCTCGGAGAACAGGAATAGGAGACTACCGCCCACCCTCCACTGGTTCCACTATGGAGAAACACGTCCTCTAAGCCGACCTCACTACAGACCTGCGCCAGGTAGTGCTCATTGTAAAAACGTTTCCTCTGACGGTCGGGAAAATGGGACCAGCGGTCATCAGGCCGGCTGATACAAGTACAATCCCACACCAACACCAAACACCGTGCGGTCCAGAGGAAGGGAGCCAGTTCCTTCCATTGATCTTTCCTTTCACACCTTAACTGGGGACCATACACACAAAGATAGCGGTAACCAGTGCCACGGAGCACAAAGTCCACCAGTAATGCCCTCCCTAGTCAGAGCTCCACCACCTTCTGCTCTCGCACCGCGAATGTGAGGAACAAGACTCCAACCCCATCATTCTTCCCTGGCCTGGAGGACCAGAGACACGGGCCCTTCCTCCAATCACCCTCTGCCCATCGAGCTATGCTAAAGTCGTTAATGTGCATTTCCTGAACGCCCACCATGTCCACGTCCAGCTACTCCAAGGCACTGAACATCAAGCGCCTCCTCCCACGCCCCCGAATCTCTGCCACGTTCCACGTGGACACTTTCACAGATGCCCCTTCCCCGGTACTGCCCTCGCTCAGCTGTGCAGAGGAGTTTTTGTCCCCAGTCTCTGTCCCCCGGCACGATCTCCGAGGGCCAGCCTGCCTCACTCTCCTCCTGACATATTACGTCAACCAACAAGTCGTGTGGCAAAGACAGCTCCTGTCCCTCATTGTTAAGGGTCAGGTGGGACAGCTAGGGGCAGAACCGCACGCTCTGTTGCCCTGCTGGGGAGCTGAAAATCAGGGACTTGCCTCAGGTAAAGGTGCCGCTGCGCTCCCAGAAAACAAGCCGTCCCTGCACGAAGAGACAGGCAATGGCCTGCCAAAGCCCAGGATTGAACCAGGGACTTTTAGATCTTCAGTCTAACGCTCTCCCAACTGAGCTACTTTGGCAACCACAGAGCACTCTGTTGGCCTGCTCCTTCTCTGTCTGGTATGGTTTTGTCAGCCGTGGCACACAAAAAGGACGTCATTGTGAGCGGCCCATAAAAGCAGGACTCGCTTTTGCCTGCCTTGCTCAGCTTGACTTGCTTCCTTTAGCTCTCGGCTTGACCTGGTGGCCCTAAGGTAAATGGAGTTTGAGACCCCTGCTTCACACAGAGTAAAACAGATTTATGTGGGGTTTGGATCCCGTTGGGAACTGAGTGTCTGGGTGTTGGAGATAGGTGACCTGCTCAGCAGTTTTTGGTTCAAGTCTGCAGCGTTGCGGGTGTGGACGAGACCTGGGTCTGAGTTGCAGCAGGCTAGTGTGTCTGGCTCAACAAGGCAGGGTTCTGGAGTCCCAAGCTGGCAGGGAAAACAGGCTGACAGGTAAATTCAGCACGTCAGGTGATAGTCCCAAGGGGGGGTCTCTTCGTTACAGAGAATTAACCATTTACACTAGATAAAACCAGCAAGTGAGCCCATGCCCCATGCTGCAGAGGAAGGCCAACCTCACCCACCCCAGGGTTTCAGCCAATTTGGCCTGGAGAGAAATTTCTTCCCGACCCCAAATATAGTGATCAGTTAGACCCTGAGATTGCGGGCAAGACCCACCAGCCAGACACCAGGGAAAGTCGACCTCAGCAACGCAACTTCAGCTATGTGAATAACGTAGCCACACTACACTGGGTCGATGGGAGTCTAAAAATCATTCATCTTCTCAAAGAAAGCTATTACTAACTTTGTTCCCAGACACAAACCTTGCCAGTAAGGGCTAATTTCCCAAATGATCCTCAAAATGTTCTGAATCCCCACCTGAACCACTTAAGAACTCTGTACAGCCCCAGTTTATCTTCTATTCATCCCTATTCCTTTCTAAAATACTGTTCTTGGACCTTGCTAAACTTGGGCAGACAAGCAGGGCGAGGTAATATCTTTCATTGGACAAACTTCAGTTGGTGTGAGAGAGACAAACTTTCAAGCCACACAGAGACCTACAGGTGATTCAGTTCTGTGTGGCTCAAAAGCTTGTCTCTCTCACCAACTGAACTTGGCCCAATAAAAGATATTACCTCACCTACCTTGTTTCTCTAATTTCTTGGGACGGACATGCTACTCTGGTATTCCCTTTCCCTCCCAGGGAGTCAGACACCCCAGAGCCGCACTGTGACACTTCCTACTTCAAGAGAGCACTCTGAAACCGCCATAGTCACCTCTGGCTTGTTACGAATTATTCCTGTTAGGACACGTACAGTTCGTACGAATTATTCCTGTTCGGACACGTATAGTTAATACGAATTATTCCTGTTAGGACACGTACGGTTCGTTCTAGGCTGAGGCTCTCAAATAAAGACCAGTCTGCAGAGTGTTTCCAAAACTACTAGATTTATTACATTTGCAAATGTGGTATCGTCTGTTAAGCAGCACGAGACCCTGATTACAGAATACACAAAGGTTATATACTATTGGCAAAGCATGTTGTCTGCGTGCATCGGGTGTTCACACCAATAAACGAGCCTTCCCCTTATCTATGGCCAATCCCCTATGGTCACGACCCCGTGCACACAGGCCGAAGCAGCAACATCCTTAGGCAGGCAGCAACAGGCTGACACAGCAAAGTAAGAGACAAGCAATACATTCTTATATCCAGTGTCCATTGTTCCCCTTATCGTAGACTGACTCCAGATGTCCCCCCTGGAGGAGTCGCCCCCCTCCTCCTTAGTACATGGTGTGCTTGCCTTTGGCTAATGGCGGCAGGAGCCTCAAAATGGAGTCACATATGCTAACTTCCCTTAACAGGCTCCAGTGGGCGTGAGTCACCCAGCAGGAAGGAAAAGACTCGTTCTTGTACAAATGGGGACAGAGGAGCTGAGCACATTGACCTTCCAGGCTTTCCAGCAAACCAACACAGCGCCAGGGGATCCCACTGAGATCTGGACTCAGATTGCAGGATTCAGAGTCCTGACCGTTACACCATGGGTGTAGCCCAGAGTGGGGACACTCTAGCCCCTGTTCTAAGTGACCACAATAAGACTGGGGTTCAAGCCCCCCAGGAATCCTGGGTCCAGCCTTGTCAGGGTGACGAGGACTCTGCCACACACAAGAGTAGAAAGAGAGTCCTCGAGGTCAGGTAGGACTCTGGGTAAGGGAGTGGGGACTCAGATCCTTTCGTTAGCCAATGCCACCGGGATTGTCTATAAGACAGGAAAGTTCCCCAGAATAGTGGGATCAGACCCCCCTTTACACTTGCACTCTTTGATTCCCTCTCTCTCCCTACCCCCACCCCCGTTGCTGTCCCTCTGGGCTTTCTGCCAGCTGGAGACTGCCCTTTCTAGGCCTGCTCCTGTGGCTGTGGGTCTCTCTCCTGATTCCTAAGAACACAGCAGGAGAAAGGAGCCTTTCCAGGAAATCACCCTGGTTTCTGGGAACCCATGTGTGGCCGTAGACACCACCAAGAATCATTTGGCTTCTGGCACACAAGGTAACGTAAAAGCTGAAGACCCAGACAAGGACTTGAAGCCTGGACCCACAGAGTAAGAGCCTGATGCTCTATTGACTGAGCTAGCCATGCTTGTGGAGTATCTTTACCCCTTCCACCACAAGAACAAGCAGGGAGGCAAAAGCAAGGCAAAAAATATTTTACATCTACTGTTTACCCACCTCCACTGGGCCCATAACCCTGCCAAAGAATGAAATAGGATCGGTTTGGAATGATTTGTTCTGGACAAATCCATGCTCTCTAGTCCTAAGGACCAAATTATCCTGTAGGTGCTGACAAACTGACTGTTTAATGAGGTATTCCAGGATCTTTCCAGCTATGGAAGTGAGGTTAGCTAGTCTGTAAGTCCCAGGGTTTTCTTTGTGCCCCTTTTAAAGATAGGTCCTGTCTTGTTAATGGATTGGAAGATGTTCTTTTTCAGGGATGTGGAAGTCGGTAAAGGGAATTTGGATGCAGGCCTCTATATGAGCAAGAGTCAGGCTAACTCTAGCTGTGATAACGCGAGATTTGTAGAAGCGGGGACTCTGTGAGGCGAGGGGAAAATAACTATGAGAGAGGTTACTGTAACCTTGTATTAGATAAGAATAGAATGTAGACCATAACAAAATTAATGAGGAAAACAAGATAACAAGAAAGAATATGTATAAACAAATTGCAGTTGTTGATCATTACTATATGTAACAAAAAGTATAAATGCTTGCCTTAATTGTTTATCTTTTGAGAGACCTGCCTAGGAGGGGGAAACCCTGTGTCCTAGTGAACTCTCTCCCTCTGTGCAATTGCTTGAGTTAATAAAATGTATCTGCCTTGCTGCACCCAAAGAAAGAGTGAGAACTCTGTTTTTCTCCGACAGGGATCTCAGACGTGAACTGGGGCAGCACACCTGGTTTGTTAAGGACACAAAAATGGAGGCAGCAACCTCTTCTCTCCTGCTGGCAAAGAACCCCAGGTACCTAAAAGACAGGGACTCACATCCCTGAATGGGCTTTAAAAAAGGCAATGGTTAAAAAATTTGGTCCCGACCGTTTCTTGTTTCCACAGACTAGACATTTTAGCAAACTTTAGAATTTCTTGGTGCCAAACATCGTGAAACTCCCCATTCTCCTTCACAGAGGGCTTTAACGCCCCTGTCACGGAGTGTGGGGGAGTCAGCACCTGCACCCCTCTTCCCTGGATTCACTGGGAGTCTCAGCCAGCCAGCAGAACAGAAGGTTTATTAGAGATGCCAGGAACACAGTCCAAACAGAGCTTGTCAGTACAAACAGGACCCCTCAGTCGGGCCCTTCTGGGGGCCAGGGAGCTTAGACCCCAGCCCGGGGGCTCCCTGCATTTCACCCCACAGCTCCAAACGGGGGCAGGGAGGCCAGACCCTGTCTGCCCCTCTCCCCTCCTCTCCGGCCAGCTCCAAACTCAAAAACTGTCCAGCCCCTCCTCTCTCCTTTGTCTCCTTCCCGGGCCAGGAGGTCACCTGATCCCTTTGTTCGAACACCTTCAGCTCTCACCTTTGCTGGGGAGGGGCCGGGGCCATCAGTTGCCAGGAGACAGAGTGTCGGCCATTCTCTGTGTCCAGGCCCCTGCCCACACCTGCCTTCTAGGGCTCTGTAACAATCATGCACCCTTGTCCCACCACCTAGATACTCAAGCACTGCATAGGGAAACCGAGGCACCCACACAGTACTCAGGGAAAACATTAACAACAGTCCTAGTTCGTCACATCTCTCCCCCCTTCGAGACCGAATTGAGCGGGGTCACTTTAGCCAGTGACCTGGGGAAGTTCGAACCTGGTTACACCAGGCCGTTACAGTTCGACGTGCTCCCTTAGGTCGGGTGTGCTTGATGGCACCCGCAGGCCGCATGTGGGAAGGTTTATGCGGCCCGTGCCCTTTTTCCATCCCAAAACCCCTGGGGTTCAAGCTGAGATCGGGTCTTCTCCCAGCGCTCCAGTCTGGAGGGCTGTAATTCGGGCTCTCTTGGTTAAGAGCCTCCCTCTTGACCTGGTCCCCTCTCTGACCACGTGTCTCTGTCACCAGCCGCTCGGCATCGGCCCCTTTTCCTGGATGCAGCTACGTCGGGGCGGGGTGGTGAATATACACCGTAAAGCGCCACCCCCGCAGATCCGGCTGCCACTTCTTAAGGGCCTGCACCATGGCCAGGCATTCCCTCTCTATGGCCGGACCATTCTGCCTTCAGGGCAGCAGCTCCTTGCTCAGATACCTGATGGGGTGTCTCCCCCCCTTAGCATGGGCCTGCATCAGCACCGCGTCCAGCCCTGTTTCTGAGGCTTCAGTGAACACTGTACAGGGCTTGGCCCTGTCTGGGTTTACTCGATCTGTTGGGCCCTGGATTAGAGCCTCCTTCAGCTCACAGAGAGCCCTCTGGCCCTGCTCGGTCCAGACCGCCTCGTCTGGCTTCCCCTTCTTACCTAGCTCTGTGATGGGGGCAGCTAGGGAGCTAAAGGGGGGTACCAACCTCTGGTAGTACCCCGCCATCCCGCTAAAGGCCTGGACCTTGTTATGGGGAACAGGCCAAACTCTGATCGCCTCCATCTTGGCCAGCCCTGGGCTGCTGAATGACTGGATCACCTCTAAAGCCAGCATGTCCTTGGCCTCTCTCTCCAGGTTCTGGGCTCTTTTCCCAGTTACTCTGAACGGGGGACACCTGATGGGAGGACGGGCTCCCATCTCAGGGGAGAGATCCACCAGGGGGTCTTCCCCCTTCTCCTCCCAATCGTCCCTTACCGGTTCTAAGGGTCCCCTTACTCTCCTCCCATATAGCAGCTCGAAAGGGAAACACCCTGGGGATACCTGGGGCACTTCCCTGTGCCACAAGGGGGCACGTACTTGTCCCAGTCCTGCAGATGCTGATTTATAAAAGTCCTCAGCATCAGCCTCACGGTCCCATGAACCACTTAAAGGAGGGGAAAGTGATCAGGAACAGTCAGCATGGATTCAGCAAGGGCAAGTCATGCCTGACTAACCTAATTGCCTTCTATGATGAGATAACTGGCTCTGTGGATGAGGGGAAAGCAGTGGATGTGCTATTTCTTGACTTTAGCAAAGCTTTTGATACAGTCTCCCACAGTATTCTTGCCAGCAAGTTAAAGAAGTATGGGCTGGATGAATGGACGGTAAGGTGGATAGAAAACTGGCTGGATGGTTGTGCTCAACGGATAGTGATCAATGGCTGCTTGTCTAGTTGGCAGCCGGTATCAAGTGGAGTGCCCCAAGGGTCGTTGCTGGGGCCGGTTTTGTTCAATATCGTCATCAACGATCTGGAGGATGGTGTGGACTGCACCCTTAGCAAGTTTGCAGATGACACTAAATTGGGAGGAGTGGTTGATACGCTGGAGGGTAGGGATAGGATACAGAGGGACCTAGACAAATTAGAGGATTGGGCCAAAAGAAATCTGATGAGGTTCAACAAGGACAAGTGCAGAGTCCTGCACTTAGGACGGAAGAATCCCATGCACTGCTACAGACTAGGGACCGAATGGCTGGGCAGCAGTTCTGCAGAAAAGGACCTAGGGGTTATGGTGGACGAAAAGCTGAATATGAGTCAACAGTGTGCCCTTGTTGCCAAGAAGGCTAACGGCATTTTGGGCTGTATAAAGAGGGGCATTTCCAGCAGATCGAGGGACGTGATTAGTCCCCTCTATTCGGCACTGGTGAGGCCTCATTTGGAGTACTGTGTCCAGTTTTGGGCCCCACGCTACAAGAAGGATGTGGATAAATTGGAAAGAGTCCAACGGAGGGCAACAAAAATGATTAGGGGGCTCGAGCACATGACTTATGAGGAGAGGCTGAGGGAACTGGGATTGTTTAGCCTGCAGAAGAGAAGAGTGAGGGGGGATTTGATAGCTGCTTTCAACTACCTAAAAGGGGGTTCCAAAGAGGATGGATCTAGACTGTTCTCAGTGGTAGAAGATGACAGAACAAGGAGTAATGGTCTCAAGTTGCAGAGGGGGAGGTTTAGGTTGGATATTAGGAAAACCTTTTTCACTAGTAGGGTGGTGAAGCACTGGAATGGGTTCCCTAGGGAGGTGGTGGAATCTCCTTCCTTAGAGGTTTTTAAGGTCAGGCTTGACAAAGCCCTGGCTGGGATGATCTAGTTGGGGTTGGTCCTGCTTTGAGCAGGGGGTTGGACTAGATGACCTCCTGAGGTCCCTTCCAACCCTGAGATTCTATGATTCTATGAGAGGGGGGAGGAGAGAGTCAGGGCAGGTGGGTACATGGACGTATTGGGAGAGGGATGGGGGAGGGGCAGGGGTCAGAGGGTCAAGGAGGGGGAGGAGAGAGGCAGGGCAGGTGGGTAGATGGATGTATTGGGAGAGGGAAAGGGGAGGGGCAGGGGTCAGAGGGGCAGGGAGTGGGTAGGAGAGAGGCAGGGCAGGTGGATGGAGGGACTTATTGGGATGGAGAAGGGGGAGGGGCAGGGGTCAGAGGGTCAGGAAGGGGGAGGACAGAGGCAGGGCAGGTGGGTAGAAAAGTCAGCCCAGCAGGGCAGAAAGCTCCTTGGCCCCCTAGCTCTCCTTTGCCTGGCAGTGGCAGGAGCACCAGCGAGACAGGCTCCAGCAGGGCAGAGTTTGCTCAACTGGAAATGTGCTCGCTTCGCAAGTGAGAAGTAGTGGGATCGTTCTCCAGCCTGCTCTCCTGGGGTGAGGGATTGGTTCCTCTCTTGCTGACCTAAGGCGACATCACCAGCCCTTTGCCACTCCTCTGCACAAAGCTGATTGGCTAGGGGGGAATGCCATTCAAGGACACATACTCTTCTGATTACGGTATTTTAGTGCTTATGGACCCAGCCGATATTACACTGATTTTGCATCTTTTCAAGAATGCCGTGGGGTTGGGTTTGACGGTATCAGTCGCCGGAGGATGCAATGAGGGGCCTCGTGCATTTGTCAAAGTGGGTTAGGCACCAGGGGCTAGATGCACAAAGAGCTTTAGATGCCCAGCTGCTACTTTCATTTTACGTACCTGAATCCGACATGTCAATGCCACTGATCCTCAATCTGCCCCACCCCCAGGCTGTTCCTTAACTCAGGTGTCTAAAGAGCCCATGAACCTAAATTTCGGTCACTTAAATCTGCCAAGTGCCTACAAATCTGATACTGGGGATGCTCACAGCTGCTCCCTGTGTCTCTTGTCTGAATCAGGGCATCCAGTTCCATTGAAACCTTCCCTCTTGCGAGGGCAATGGTCAAACTGAGGGGACGTGGCCACCTTCATCCCTGACAGTGAGACATTCGCTTTCCTTTTTCTTTATGCTGCTGCTGTTGTTCCATGGAAAGTCAGGGATGGAATAAAACCAGTTCACTCTTGCTACGAGAGAAAAAATCAGGGGACACTAATTTTTAGGATTGATTAAACAAACTTTAGATTTTAATTAATATAGTAAAAAATAATTCCCAATTATTAATTCCCTCTGTGACGAACTAGGACTGTTGTTAATGTTTTCCCTGAGTACTGTGTGGGTGCCTCGGTTTCCCTATGTAGTGCTTGAGTATCTAGGTGGTGGGACAAGGGTGCATGATTGTTACAGAGCCCTAGGGCAGGGGCCTGGACACAGAGAATGGCTGACACTCTGTCTCCTAGCAACAGATGGCCCGGCCCCTCCCCTGCAAAGGTGAGAGCTGAAGGTGTTCGAACAAAGGGATCAGGTGACCTCCTGGCCCGGGAAGGAGACAAAGGGAGAGAAGGGGCTGGACAGTTTCAGTTTGGAGCTGGCTGGGGAACATGGAGGGAAGCGCAGACAGAGTCTGGCCTCCCTGCCCCTTTGGAGCTGTAGGGTAAAACGCAGGGAGCCCCACGCTGGGGTCTAAGCTCCCTGCCCCCCGGAAGGGCCCGACTGAGGGGTCCTGGTGGTACTACAAGCTCTGTTTGGACTGTGTTCCTGGCATCTCTAATAAACCTGTTCTACTGGCTGGCTGAGACTCCCAGTGAATCCGGGGAAGAGGGGTGCAGGCGCTGACTCCCCCACATTCTGTGACACCCTCCAAATAACACCATCACATGAAATAAGAATTGAGACAAACCTTGTTACTAAAGGCAAATTTCCAAAACAATGCTCATAACATTATTAATTTCTACTCCACCCCCGTAGCAGGTCTGGGCATCTCCAGTTGAACTGCTCTGCATCCACCTTCCCATTAGAAATGTTGCTACTGGATATTCCCGGACTTGGAAAACTATGGAATGGAGAATTTGAATAGCAATTCTGGCCTTCTCCTTGTATTTGCCAACTGCAGCTTCTCCACTGCAGAGTCACCACAGCACTGGAGCCTGGGGAGATAAATTAGAGTCAACTAGTGTAAAGGTTTTCTGGCTGCTGACTGGTCATTTAAAACTACCTTCACTACAGGTAAAACCCCATGTTCTAACGCTGCAGGGTCTTTTCACACTGCATAGAGCAGAGTGTGTGGACAGGCAGTTGGGTGAACTGTTCCTGTTTTCATTCACACAGATCTGAGATTCCACACTCCTTGTCCTGACTTGGAAATGCCCTGTCATGGAAACTTAAGAGTGAAAACCGCTTCCCAAAATCACGTCCTCTCCCTGAGCTGTGAGGACAGGAACCTTCAGGGTGCAAAAACAGAATGAGGCGGAGAAAGTGACACCTCATTAAAAATTTGACTCTGTTAAAATGAATGAGGAATATTTTGTCTGGGAACAAATTCAAGAAAATCTCAGCCTGCTGTCAGCAAGGGGATTCAAACCTATTTTGGCCAAGGAAGTCTCTTAACATGAATATATTGCCAGGTGCAGCTGAACCATTTTGAGCGATAGAAAGGAAGCCACCTCAGCATGTACCAAAGTTGGAGTCTGATTCCTCCAGAGCAGGGGTGGGCAAACATTTTGGCCTGAGGGCCACATCGGGGTTGTGAAACTGTATGGAGGGTCAAGTAGGGAAGGCTGTGCCTCCCTGATCAGCCTGGCCCCCCGCCCACTATCTGCCCCCTCCCACTTCCAGCCCCCTGACTGCCCCCCTCACAACCTCCAACCCATCCAACCCCCCCTGCTCCTTGTCCCCTGACCACCCCCTCCAGGAACCCCACCCCCAACCATCCCCTGGAACCCCAGCCGCTATCCAACCCTGTCCCCTATCCACACCCCCGACCCCTGACAGGCCCCCCGAGGACTCCCACGTCTCTCCAACCCCTTCCCTGTTCCCCGTCCCCTGACCTCCCCCATCCCCCGAACCTCCACCCCATCCAAGTGCCCCCTGCTCCCTGTCCTGACTGCCCCCCGGGACCCCGTTCCCTAGCCATTGGCTACAGCCTCTCTGTGACTCCCCCAGATGGGTCTTGTCTCTGCATCACCCCAGCAGGGAAGGAGAGAGTCTGAAGGAGGACAAGAGACAGGTGGGGCTAGACAGGAATGGAAGAGACACTTCCTCCTCCTTGTCTTCAGAGACCCTTAAGCTCACCCTTGAGAAGCTCCAGCCCTAGGTGGTTCAAACCAGTCACCTTCCCGTTAACAGCTGGTGGCAGGACCCAGCTTTAGCACTGAAGGATGGCCCCTGTTCCTGCCTTCCTGAAGGACTTCACTCATCTCCCTCCCCCACCCCCAGATCCATCCTTGAGACAAGGAGGCCAGCACTTCAGTGTGTGCTCCAGGGGGCAAGGGGTTAGCGCACAGTACTTATAGATGTAACCCTTCTGCCAGTCAGAGTCGGCAGCAACAAGGGCCGGGTTCCGTATCTAGGGGTTCCATTCCAATAACACAATGCAAAACCGGCTCGAGCCCCCACCCAGTGACCTGGGACAAATATATATCACCCACCCTGGGCGCCTCTAAGAGGCAGTACTTCCCCTCTCGCAAGCACAGAGTCTGAGTGTAGAAAACCCTTTTAATGACAGAGAGAAACAATGCAGCATTTTGTTGGGGAAACACCACATCTAGGATTTGTAAACCAAACTGTGAGCAACGACCCACCCCAGCAAATTGGCCATGTCCTTTCCCTTTGGTTCTTGAGTCCAGCAACCCCAAAAATCACCCAAAGTCCCAAAAGTCCAACAACCCAAAAGTCCAGACCCAGAGTTCAAAAGTTCCTCTGCAGAGTGTTAAACCCCCCCAGTTTGGGTAGAAATGGGGAGGGGAGCGGTAAGGGGCACCTTACGTGGCTCAAAGCTGCCTCCCCCGTCCCTTCGTGGGGCTTCGCTCGGCTCTGCTCCGCTCCGCCAGCCATCCCACGAGTCACGCCGCTCAGCCGTCCCACAAGCCGCTCCGGCTGTCCCACCAACCGCTCCCCTAGCAGCTCCGCTCCATCAGCCACACAGCAATATATCTTCCAGCTCCCCCACTACTTAACACAGTGCTCAGTGATTTCAGCTCATAACAACTTCAGTTTTTTAGTGATTTCAGCTTGTAGTTAGGGGAGCCTGTGTGCTCATTTGCACACTTAGCCCAGAGTGATTCCAACTCAGCAGCCTGTGGTTAGACTCCTAAGGAACTCAAAATTAGCTCTATATTCCACAGTGGAGAGAGAGAGAAGAAGGTGCAATTAATATTCCAGGCCCTCAGACGAGGCCCATGTCACCAGATACAACTCCCACTCCCTACCCCTACCCCCACCCCCACCCCATTCACTGGGTCTTGGAATCCATGTCCCTCACCTAGCAAGTGCTGTTTAGCTAAGGGCGAGTCCCTTCATCATAACAAAAGCCCACTGTCCTTGATTCACATAATCAGGGTAACAACACTGTATTCTTCCTGCCCCAATAACAGAGAAACTGGGGCTCCCACAGCAGTCAAGGTGACCATTTGGGCAAGCGGTCCATCATGCTTTGCAGAGTGGGTGTGTCCATGCAAACAAGATTAGCCCCTGACATCCCTTTCCACAACTCACCACCAGATGTCAGGGTAGAGCTCATCCTGACTCTGCTTACATAGAGCAGTGCTGAGGGGAGGGATGCTGAGGTGGTGAGTTTAAGCTTTACCTGAAGCACTGTCTGTTTTCTTTAAGCAAATGGCATCTGCCATTCATCCTGCCCTGTGGAAAATATAATTCCTAATCTCTCTCCTCCCCCTCCCTGCCCCCTCCCCCCTGCCCCTCGCTCTTCCCTCTCCCAATACGTCCATCTACCCATGTCACGGAGTGTGGGGGAGTCAGGCCTTGCACCCCTCTGCCTGGGATTCACTGTGACGCTCAGCCAGCCAGCAGAACAGAAGGTTTATTAGGGATGCCAGGAACACAGTCCAACCAGAGCTTGTCAGTACAAACAGGACCCCTCAGTCAGGCCCTTCTGGGGGCCAGGGAGCTTAGACCCCAGCCTGGGGCTCCCTGCATTTCAGCACCCAGCTCCAAACTGAAACCCACCAGACAAACCCTCCAGCAGGCTTTTCCCCTCCCCCGGGGCCCCTCCCCCTCCCCTGGGGCCCCTCCTCTCACCTCTGTCCATTCTCCCAGCCAAAGGTGTCACATCCCAACCCCCCTCCTGGCTCATGTTACAGCCCCAGGTAAAGTCTCGCATTCCCAATGCAGCAGGTCCCAGGGAACCTCCCCCGCAAGCCTCCCAGGTCAGATCCACCTCGCTCCCTACTCCATCACAACCCACCCGCCCTGCATCTCTCCCCTCCCCACCCCACCCCGATCCTCTGACCCCTGCCCCTCCCCCTTCCGTCTCCCAATACTTCCATCTACCCACCTGCCCTGCCTCTCTACTCCCCCTCCCTGCCCCTCTGACCCCTGCCCCTCCCCCTTCCCCCTCCTAATACGTCCATCTACCCACCTGCCCTGCCTCTCTCCTCCCCTCTCCCTGACCCCCTCACCCCTGCCCCTCCCGCTTCCCTCTCTTAATACGTCCATCTACCCACCTGCCCTGCCTCTCTCCTCCCCCCGACTCCTGCCCCTCCCCCTTCTGTCTCCCAGTACGTCCATCTACCCACTTGCCCTGCCTCTCTCCTCCCACTCCCTGACCCCTCACCCCTGCCCCTCCCGCTTCCCTCTCCTAATACGTCCATCTACCCACCTGCCCTGCCTCTCTCCTCTCCCTCCCTGCCCCTCTGACCCCTGCCCCTCCCCCTTCCCTCTCCCAATACATCTATCTACCCACCTGCCCTGCCTCTCTCCTCGCCCCTCTCTGACCCTTGGTGCTTCTCCCCAGCCCCGTGTCTGCCCCTCTGCTCTTTCCCTTCCCCCGCACCATCCTGGTGCTTGCCCCTTTCCACCCCCTGCCCCCAACATCTGCCCCTCCCCTCACCCCGTTCTTCCCTAGTGCCCATCCCCACTCTACCCTCTGCCCCACTGACTTCCCTCTCTTCACCACCCTCTGCCCCCATCACTATGAATTGCCCCACCCCCTGCCTTCCTCGTGCCCACGCCTCCTTTCACCCCCTCTCCTGGCACACAGCCCTCCCCTCCCCCTTCTCCTCCTTTTGTCGGCCCCTTTCCCCCTTCTGTCCCCTGGAACCTGCCCCTCCCTTCCCCCCCCTCTCCTCCTGGTGCCATCCCCTAGCCCCCCATTGCTCTGCCCTCAGCATGGCTGCTGCGAGATAGGTTTCTGAGTCACATCCAGCGGACTATTCGGGCCACCAGCTGGGAGCAGTGAGGCCAAGAGGGACGGTGTTGAAGCAGTAAAAGGGGCCCTGCAGGGGTGAGGAAATAGCACGGGGCTGCTCTCGGGACACTAGGGAGCTCCGTGTGGCTGTCAGATTTTACACTTGGATTAAACCCGAGTCCCCGCCGTGGTTTCTCCGAGACGGGCTATTGCGGCGTGGCCCCCACACTCTTCCAGCCGGCAGGTGACCCCACAGTGTCCCTGAGGGAGCCTTCGAGGCAGCAAAAGGGGGACTTCATGGCTGCCAGCAGACCTTGAGGAGCCCACGAGGACAACGCCTTCAGCAGCACCCCTGGGGGAGCATAATCCCCCCTCCTTTCGATGAACAGCTGAACTCACTGACCCCAGAGACACCTACCAGGAGCTGTTTGCCAGGGCCCCTGCCCAGCTGGAGCCAGGGCCGCTAGGTGCTGCTTACGAAAAGCCAGCAGAGGGACACAGGGGAACTGTGCTGCGCCCATAACACAGAGGTCGAGTAATCAAACCCTCCTCTGCTAGCACTGGGCCTCCCGCTTCCTACACTGGGCCTGCAAGCGAGGGGGCAGCTTGCACAGCGCCAAGAGTCTCACCTGTGAGGCAGGAGGCGGCTGATGCCCGCAGCCTGCTGGGGAGCTCCCAGAAGTGATTAAGGGACAGAGACTCCTAAGTGCCCTTAGTAACAAGGGTTTGGGGTTCACGAGGCCAGTAAGGGGGTCACCATGTCGGCCTTGTAACCCTGGGTGTCAGGCCAGTAGCGCAGCCAGGTCTCGAGCACAGCGGGAGCGGCGCTATAAAAAGGCGCCTCCCCCTATACTCACCCGGCGGTGGTGGCACTTCGGTGACGGGTCCTCACTCACTCCGGGTTTTCAGTGGTACCCACCTCTGAAATGCCGCCGAAGACCCGGAGCGCCGCCGGGTGAGTGCAAGAAGCAGCGCTTAAAAAGAAGCGGCACCGTTTTTTGCTCTGCTCTGCTAAAAAAAAGCACCGCTTTCTTTTTAAGGCACCGCTTTTGCTCACAGTGGGAGCAGCCACCCCCCCCCCCCGGCCTACGCTACTGTGTCAGGTCGCTGTGTAGCTTTGATCTAGAGCTCTGATACCAACGACTGACGAGCAGCCCACAGCCTCACCCTGGGTCTGCCCCACCTGGTTACTCCTCATAGGCTGAACTGACCCCCCCCTTCCAGCCCTGGATTCACCCCCCCAATCATCCTACTGCCACTCAGAGCCACAGACATGGAGGTGCTGACGGAAGGAGCTGGAACTCTAGGATGGGGTTCTTCTCAAAAGATGGCTGCAGAAAGGTGGGGCTCAGCTCTGTCAGGGACCTGCCCTGTTGTCTCGGTGACAGGGGATGTGACATTTCTGTAAGTGTCTAAAGGGGGTATTTGGCTTCCTAGTGAAGGTGAGGAATGCACATTTATGAGAGGGAATTTCTGTGTTTCTTCTGCTTCCACTTCAGTGGCCTATTTCTGCCTGTATATTGCAAAGAAACCTTGGTCTTAGTTTCAAGGAAGCTGGGAGATGTTTGAACACAAAATTCTGGATCCTCCAATACGCTGCGGGGCTTTGGCCAAGTCAGTGCAGCCCTGTGTGCCTCTGGTTCCCAGTGGGGTGCAGTTCATTTCCCCACCTCACGGGGGCACTGCACTTCCAGGCAGGAGAAGTGGTGTAAGAATTATCATTAGTGTTAGCCAACCCAGTGCAAGTGCTGCCCTGTCACTCTTCTGGCTTATTTTTGGGATGGCCTCTCTCACCTGCCTTCCAACTCCAGCTAACGGGAGCAGCTGCTGTTGTCTCTGTTTCTCCTTCTCCCAGGAAGCGGGGCTGCCCCAGAGACTGGCCACCGGGTGTCGATGCTGCTCCAATGGAAAAAGTCTGTGCATTACCCCGACTGGCCACCGGGTGTCACTGCTGCTCCAATGGAAAGAGTCTGTGTATTACCCCGACTGTCCACCGGGTGTCACTGCTGCTCTAGGGGGAAGAGTCTGTGCATTACCCCGACTGGCCACCGGGTGTCGCTGCTGCTCAAGGGGAAACACTTGCTCCCCAGGGTCAGGGAGGTGTCGATTGGTGGGGGCACCAGGCAGGTGGGAGGAGCTGGGGGGAGGGGAGAGCTGGCTGCTGGTGGATGCTAAGTACAGCTGCCAAGGAGGGATTTTATGCTACTGCAAACATAAAGGTTGCTACCCTTCCCCCTCTATTTATGACAATGGTAAAGGGCAGTTTAATAGTTATTAGTATTATTGGAAGCAGACCCAACATCTAGTGACAATCTGGGGGAAAAGGACATCAGGAGCAGACTGTATTTGCATGGATCTGCCTTTGCTACCTGGGTGCTCAGCCAATGCAGCTGATTTCCCAAAATGAGATTTTGGCTGGTTCTGGGTTTCAGTTCACTGCAGAGGCGCCGACTCCGTGGATGCTCCGGGGCTGGAGCACCCACGGGGAAAAACTGGTGGGTGCTGAGCACCCACCGGCAGCTCCCCGCCGCGCGCCCACAACTCACCTCCCGGGTTCCGGGTCCCGGCGCTTTGTTTAGCGCAGCTGCCGGCGCCTCCCAGCTGTTTGGCAAGGGGGCGGGGCGAGCCCCACTAGACAGGCTGTGAGAGCGCAGGAGCTGGGCCAGCTGCCAAAGCCGAGGCTCCTCCCGCCTCCCAGGTAGGGGATGCGCTGCAGGGAGGGCAACAAATCAGGGTGGAAGGCGCGGGGGTGAGAGCGAGACCTGGGCCGGCGCTCCAGCCCGCTCAGCGGCGCCACTAACCCCATCAGGGGGCCGGGCCTTGCGGACCCGACCCCGCACACACAGCAGTTAACCCTTCCCGCCTCGCCACAGCGCCCCGGATCCCCGGCGCGAGCAGGGAGGAGACGACGCGCGCTGGCTGGAGGGGAGGCTGAGGGCTTGAGCAGCTGCTGCCCCCTCCTCCCCGCTCTGCTGCTTTAGCGCTGGGAAAGAAGAAGAGAGGAGGAGGGGGCGGCGGGTGAGCTGCTGGGGGTTGCTCACGGTCACGGCTGGTTGCCCGGCAGGGGATGAGATACCAGGAGCTCCCCTGTGTGCCGGGCGGCGGCGGCTGCCCCCTTCCCTTGCTCCCCACTCGTGCGAGGGGAGAGGGCGCAACGGGCCACGGGTGACCCTCGCTTCCTGCCCAGGCAAGCCGCCGCGTTGCCCTCCCGCTGCTGCCCGGCCTCTGCCTTTGTCTGGCCCCACCTCGCCGCACGTTTCAGCCCCTCCACCCGTCCCACTGCGGGCCCCTGGCCTGGGTCCTCCCCACTCTCCCCGCTTGTGTGAGCGCCCCATAGTGGGGAGTTGCGAATCCCACAGTGACACTGCAGAACAGGGAGCAAAATTTTCCCCCCTGTTGGCAGGGGAGCCAAAGGAGGGAGACAAGCCCCCTGCAGTGCCAGGGTGAACTCTCCCTGCCTGCCGCGGGGCTGCCAAGTGCCCACGTTTGGGCACAGAGCAGTTTTGCAACCCCCCTTCGCCCCCCCGCCCCGCAGCTCTTCCCCTCCACTTGTGGCCTCCCCGCTTGCAACATTCAAGCGAGATCAAGAGGAGGAGGCGAGCAGAGAGTGCCGGGGGGATCACTCCCCACCCCCGTGGGACCACGCTTGAAACTCTTGTTAGGTACCTGAGAGATTTCCAAAGATCCCTGGCTCAATGCAGTGTTTGTGGATCAGGGGCAGATGATGATGATGATGATTATGGTGGAGCAGAGGGAAGGGGACGGGAACCCGGAACCCAGAAGGTGAGCTGTGGGCACGCGGCGGGGGGGCTGGCGGGGAGCTGCCGGTGGGTGCTTAGCACCCACCAAATTTTCCTGGGGGGCGGAGGCGGGGGCGGGGATTTGGGGAAGGGGTGGGGCTGGGAGTGGAGTTGGGGCGGGGCCGGAGTTGAGGGGGGGGCGTGAGCACCCACCGTCGCCAACAAAAGTCCCCACCTATGGCATAGGTGCCAACTCTGTGGGTGCTCTGGGGCTGGAGCACCCACGGGGAAAAATTGATGGGTGGTCAGCACCCACCAGCAGCTCCCCACCAGCCCCAGGGCCCCGCAACATCGGCCGGTGCTGAGGTGAGCTGGGTGCGGGCCCCGCACACTTCTGGGAGCTCCCCAGCAGACTGCGAGCGTCAGCCGCCTCCTTCCTCACAGGTGAGACTCTTGGCACTGTGCAAGCCGCCCCCTCGCTTGCAGGCCCAGTGTAGGAAGCGGGAGGCCCGGTGCTAGCAGAAGAGGGCTTGATTACTCGCCCTCTGTGTTATGGGTGCAGCACAGTTCCCCTGTGTCCCTCTGCTGGCTTTTCGTAAGCAGCACCTAGCGGCCCTGGCTCCAGGCTGGTGCCTTGCGAGCTCTGGCACTGGCAGGGAGCGGAGCAGGGGGCTGGGCAGGGGCCCTGGCAAACAGCTGCTGGTAGCTGTTTCATTCCATGCATCCGATGAAGTGGGTACTAACCCACGAAAGCTTATGCTGAAATAAATTTGTTAGTCTCTAAGGTGCTACAAGTTTTTCTTTCTTAGCTGCTGGTAGGTGTCTCTGGGGTATCGTGGGTCAGTGAGTTCAGCTGTTCATCGAAAGGAGGGGGGATTATGCTCCCCCAGGGGTGCTGCTGAAGGCGTTGTCCTTGTGGGCTCCTCAAGGTCTGCTGGCAGCCGTGAAGTCCCCCTTTTGCTGCCTCAAAGGCTCCCTCGGGGACACCGTGGGGTCAACTGCCGGCTGGAAGAGTGTGGGGGCCAGGCCGCAAAAGCCCGTCTCAGAGAAGCCACGGCGGGGACTCAGGTTTAATCCAAGTGTAAAATCTGACAGCCACACGGAGCTCCCTAGCGTCCCGAGAGCCTCCCTAGTGCTCTCCCGCAACAGCCGCCTGCCGTGTGGGTGGGAAAAGGGGACGAGGACGCACTGCTGCCCCAGGCCAGGACAGGAGCCCTCACCATGCCCAGGCCTGTCTCTTACCTTGAGCCCAGACAGCCAGAGAGTCCCTGTCAGGCCACTGCCTCAGCCACCTCTTGCCTTGGCTCTCGGCGCTTTCCCGGTCACAGCCTCATTTGAAAGCCCAGAGCAAAAAGAAAGAAGCACATGCCTAGCAGAGGATGGTTTCGATCCACCGACCTCTGGGTTACGGGCCCAGCACACTGCCCCTGCATCACTCCACTGCCTCTTCAGCTGCCCTATCTAGTACCCAGCCTCCAGCATCCGGACCGTGTGAGCTCTAGCACTGGCAGGCAGATGTGAAGACTTGTATCTATGTGTCTCTGTGGCGCATTTGGTCAGTGCGTTTGGCTGTTAACTGAGAGGATGGTGATTCGAGCCCCCCAGGGACAGTGGCAGCCCCGTGCTATTTCCTCGCCCCTCAAGGGCCCCTTTTCCTGCCTCAACACCGTCCCTCTTGGCCTCACTGCTTCCAGCTGGTGGCCCAAAGTGTGAGCTAGATGTGACTCAGAAACCCATCTCCCAGCAGCCAGGCTGGGGGCTCGGGCTTAATCCTCAAGGCCGAGCGCAAAACCTTCAGCCGGGCACCTTTTGCTCCTTTCCCGCCTCCGCCCAAGCGGCACGGGAGAAACGGATGAGACTCGCCGGCTCAAAGACGCCTCCCTCCCGCTTCCCTGTGGGCTGCACAAAGCTCTTGGCCTGCTTCATGCCTCGTCAGGGGAGCGTGGCCATGCTGCCCACACCTGAGTCACGTCTGCAGCCTGGCCCGCCCCGGCTGATGGAGCAGAACCACACGAGTCAATGGCAGGTCGAGTCGGAGCCCCGTAACCTGACCTCCTGGCGCTCTGGGGCTAGGGTGGTTGGGACAACGTAGCCCACTCTGGGGCTGGGAGGGGGCTGGGGCACTAGGCTGGGGCAGGAGCTGGGCTGATGTACTCTGGACACGTAACTGCATAGCTGCATCTCTCGGGTTAGGGAGGTGGATTTTTCACAGCCAATGTAGTTCAGCTGAGCGGAGCCCTGGCGTAGATAGCACTAGATGGGTGGAAGAATTCTCCTGTCAACCTGACCACTCCAGTGATGGGAAACACCTCCCATCGCCGCAGTGACTGTCTGCTGCAAAGTGCTACAGCAGGTGTGAGTGTAGAGAGCCTAAGGGCAGGTGTACACTAGGGGGCTAAAGCGACCAGCCTCTTCCCCCGGGGCAGCAGCGACACCCGGTGGTCAGTCGGGGTAATGCACAGACTCTTCCCCCGGGGCAGCAGCGACACCCGGTGGTCAGTCGGGGTAATGCACAGACTCTTCCCCCGGGGCAGCAGCGACACCCGGTGGTCAGTCGGGGTAATGCACAGACTCTTCCCCCTGGAGCAGCAGCGGCACCCGGTGGTCAGTCGGGGTAATGCACAGACGCTTCCCCCTAGAGCAGCAGCACTCCCCTCTCCCCACCCCAATTTCATTGCAGGGGCAGCCTCACCCAATTAGTGAGCTTGTGGCCCTGCTATGCAGTTAAGTGTCCAGAGTACATCAGCTCAGCTCCCGCCCCTGCCTAGTGCCCCAGCCCCCTCCCAGCCCCAGAGTCGGCTGTTCTGGCACCACTGCAGCTTCTGGTGGGCAAAAGGTGGAACTGCAGCACTTCTTGGCCAGAATGTATTTTCTGTGCGTAAAAAATTGGGTGCCAGACATGAATTCTGCTTGTGCGCAGTGGCGCAGAATTCCCCAGGAGTAGATGGAGTGGGTGTCCGGGAAGGCGAAACTTCCCTGCACCAGCCCTGCTCCCCCACCCCAAGTAACGCTGCCCTCCCCCAGTCAGTCCCCTCCCGCCTGCGGGAGCTCAGAACCCCCGCCCGCAGACCGTGGGACCTCAGTGGGGAGCCGGGAGGCACAGGGGGGCTCACCGCAGCTGCCTCCCGGCTCCCCACTGCCCGCCACCCCCGAAATCTGCTTGAGCCATCACGACACAGAGGGTTGGTGGACAGCAGAGTATCATAGAGCTCTAGTTTCTGCCCTCCGCTCTGTGGTTTTCAACCTTGCGCCCAATCAGTAGAGGTTCGGCCCATGTGACATCCTCAGAGACACACAATTAGTGTAGATATTGTGTGGATGCAGCCCACATAACACACAGAGAGCTGCATATGCACCCCACAATGACAAATAGGTTGAGACTGTCACGGAGTGTGGGGGAGTCAGCGCCTGCACCCCTCTTCCCCGGATTCACTGGGAGTCTCAGCCAGCCAGTAGAACAGAAGGTTTATTAGAGATGCCAGGAACACAGTCCAAACAGAGCTTGTAGTACCACCAGGACCCCTCAGTCGGGCCCTTCCGGGGGGCAGGGAGCTTAGACCCCAGCGTGGGGCTCCCTGCGTTTTACCCTACAGCTCCAAAGGGGCAGGGAGGCCAGACTCTGTCTGCGCTTCCCTCCATGTTCCCCAGCCAGCTCCAAACTGAAACTGTCCAGCCCCTCCTCTCCCTTTGTCTCCTTCCCGGGCCAGGAGGTCACCTGATCCCTTTGTTCCAACACATTCAGCTCTCACCTTTGCAGGGGAGGGGCCGGGGCCATCCATTGCTAGGAGACAGAGTGTCGGCCATTCTCTGTGTCCAGGCCCCTCTGTAACAATCATGCACCCTTGTCCCACCACCTAGATACTCAAGCACTGCATAGGGAAACCAAGGCACCCACACAGTACTCAGGGAAAACATTAACAACAGTCCTAGTTCGTCACAGAGACACAGTAACAAGTGAAGGGAACTGACCTTGATGTCTCCCTTTCTCAGTGTCTACTGAGCTGGAATTGTATTTTCCACAGGGCATGTTGAATGGCAGATGCCATTTGATTAAAGAAAACAGACAGTGCTTCAGGTAAAGCTTAAACTCACCACCTCAGCATCCCTCCCCTCAGCACTGCTCTATAAGTACTGTGCGCTAACCCCTTGCCTCCTGGAGCACACATTGACGTACTGGCCTCCTTGCCTCAAGGATGGATCTGGGGGTGGGGGAGGGAGTTGAGTGAAGTCTCTCAGGAAGGCAGGAACAGGTGGCCATCCTTCAGTGCTAAATCTGGGTCCTGCCACCAGCTAATGGGAAGGTGACTGGTTTGAACCACCTAGGGCTGGAGCTTCTCAAGGGTGAGCTTAAGGTGTCTCTTAAGACGAGGAGGAGGAAGTGTCTCTTCCATTCCTGTCTAGCCCCACCTGTCTCTTGTCCTCCTTCAGACTCTCTCCTTTCCTGCTGGGGTGATGCAGAGACAAGACCCATCTGGGGGAGTCACAGAGAGGCTGTAGCCAATGGAGTGTGTGTGGGACACAGAGAGGGTTGTGACTCTGTGTGTGTGTGGAGGGTCTGTTAGGGAATGAGTGATGGAAAAAAAAGGGGAAGTGAAAGTGAGGCCCCCTGTCTGAGTATTATGACCCTGTGTGGCGCTGCCATTTCCCTTCCAGAACCTCCCCTGATCTCATCTGTCATTGAACCCAGCATTTGTAACCCGTCGTCATCCCAGATGTGCTTCGTATCTATGCCTCAAATAGCGAGTGTCCCTCGTGAACAGCAGAAGCAGATCACAAACTCACGTAGGAGCCATGACCCCCTATCAGTGCTGCATTCATCTGGAAGGTGCTTCACAAAACACAACACTTCCCCTGTGTAAGAGAAATACCCTCCTCTCACACACCCCTCACTGCCACCACCTTACTTTGCTCTCCGTGGGGCTGTTTGTCCTGTGTAAGTCATAAAAGAGCATTAGGGGAGCAGACATCATCCCCATGGAAATCTCTTCATTTCTTTCTCAGGGCCACCTTCTTAGTCCTGGCTTTGGGTTTCGTTTTAGCCTTGTTCTCTCCTGTCTTGCTTTCAGGTGGGCTCTTGACCACCTTCTGGGGTTTGTCAGCAGTGACGTTTGGGGGGCTCTACTTGGCCTTTTTTTGTCCCTGCTGCAGCCACCACTTTCTTAGGACTATTCCTGGACATGGGCGCGGTGGCCTTTCTGGGGATCCTGGCAGCTCTAGCCAGCTTCTTGGTGGCTATTTTCCTGCTCAGAGCCACTGGCTGGTTCTTGTGCCTTGTCCTGGGGCCCAGTTACTGCTGGCTGACTGTGAAGAAGCCAAGGTGCTGGTGATCTCTGCTAACTCCTGAGGCCCAACTGGACGTGGTTCTTGTTCTTCTGCACAGCATCGCTCGTGGAGAACAAGGACCTGCAAATGTACATTCATATTCTGTCTTTGCTTAAACAAGGCGGAGTCCTGTGGCACCTTAAAGACTAACACATTGATTTGGGCCTAAGCTTTCATGGGCTGGAACCCACTTTGTCAGGTTTGTTAGTCTTTCAGCTGCCACAGGACTCCTTGTTGTTTTTGCTGAAACAGACTAACAAGACCACCCCTCTGAAACTTATCTTTGTTTAATCAATGGAAACAAACTAGAGCTTCAGAGGACTGGAACTTATTTCAGCTGGTGGACAGGTTTGCTCGGTGTTTGTACATTTCAACAGGAAATTATCCTGTAGCTGCTGACAAACTGATTGTTTAATAATGTATTCCAAGATCTTTCCAGCTATGGAAGTGAGGCTAGCTAGTCTGTAAGTCCCAGGATTGTCTTTGTTCCCCATTTAAAGTTAGGTCCTGTCTTGTTAATGGATGTGAAGATTTTTTTTCAGGGATCTCAGATGAGAACTGGGGCACAGCACCTGGTTTGTTAAGGACACAAAAATGGAGGCAGGAACCTCTTCTCTCCTGCTGGCAAAGAACCCCAGGTACCTAAAAGACAGGGACTCACATCCCTGAATGGGCTTTAAAAAAGGCAATGGTTAAAAAGTTTGGCCGCGACCATTTCTTGTTTCCGCACACTAGACATTTTAGCAAACTTTAGAATTCCTTGGTGCCAAACATCGTGAAACTCCCCATTCTCCTTCACAGAGGGCTTTAACGCCCCTTATCTCACTCAGGCTCGAGAATTGCCCCTGTTCCCATTGGACAGATGGGGAGGAGCCTGAGGTACAGAGAAGGGAAGTGACCTACCCAAGGGCCTACACAGCAAGGCACTGGCAGAGCCAGAAAGAGAAGCCACCAGTCCTGACTTCTGTTCTAGTAAAATCAGTCAAAGGAGAAAACTCGAAAGAGGTTCCTCCTGGCGCTCATGTACGTGAACCCTAATACTCTCGCAGTCCTCAAAGAGAGACCTCGAGAAGGAGACTTGCTGAAGCAAAGCCACAGGGGTCTTCCAGGTTTCCCTGGCCCCTTGCTCCTGTCCTGCCTGGCTGATGTTAGCATCTCTCTGTGAGGTCACCGCCTCCCCACCACCTTTGACCAATAGTCTGAGGTCCTGCAAATGGCCCTTGTGATGTCACTTCCACACCCCTCCCTTGCTGTGCTAATGTGCTGCCGCTGGCCAGACACTTTGGAGGTTTGAGCTACTCCCTGGGGATCACCCCACTCAATGAGTGTTCATTCTAGGAAGCAAGCCAGCTAGACAGTAAAATATCAGACGCTGCTAGGATGACCAGATGTCCTGATTTTATAGGGACAGTCCTGATTTTTCTGGCTTTTTCTTATATAGGCGCCTATTAGCCCCGACTCCCTGTCCTGATTTTTCACACTTGCTATCTGGTCACCCTAGACGCTGCTCCCAATGCTCCACTCAGTTTTTCAGAACTTAGTATACTTTATGGCCAGAAGAGACCAATAGAGCATGTAATCTGACCCCTGCATATCACAGGCCTCCTGTATGACACAATAGCTACTTTTTGGGCAAACACATTCCAGAAAGGCCTCTAGTCTTCATTAGATGACATCGAGCGATGGAGAATCCACCACCTTCCTTGGCAGCTTGTTCCTGTGGTGAATCATCCTCGCTGTTGAATATTTGTGCTTTGTTTGTAGTATGGCCTGGTGTGGTGGTGCGTGCCTGTAGTCTCAGCTGCTTGGGAGGCTGAGGTTGGCGGATCACTAAGGAGTTCTAGGTTTCTGTGTGCTATGTCAATTGGTTGTCCGGTGCTACTGACAGCCTGGCCAGCAGATAGTTGGAGGACTGGCAAGAACAACATGTCTGACGTGTTGTGATTGGCACTCTCTTGGTGAGGGCTGATAGACCGATCAATGACAGTGATTTGTAGTATGCATTTGTCTCTTTTCACCTTCCAGCCACTGGGTCTTGTTATGTCTTTCTCTGCTAGATTAAGGAGCACTTTAATAACCAATATTTTCTCTCCATTAAGGCACTTCAACACTTCAATGAAGTCACCTTTCAATCTTCTTTTGCTAAGCTAAACAGGTTGAGCTCTTTCAAGAGCTCACTAGAAGGCATTTTCACCAGCCCTCAGAACATTTGGTGGCTCTTTGCTGCCCCAGCTCCAATTTCACAACATCTTTTTCAAATGAGGACACCAAAACTGGATGCAGTGATGCAGTATTCCAGTATCAGTCTCACTGATGCCGTGTCACCTCATGGGACGTTATTGACATCATCTGTAACTGTGTAGATCACTGTTGCAACCACTGTTATATATTTGCAGCCAATATTGTATAAAGGTTGTCATATAAGGGGTCTATGGATAGGTGATGATTGGCTGATTATAATTATGCTATCTGTATATGTGTATCGTTTTTGTAGATAAAGTTATGAATATTGGCTCTATACTGTCTGTATTTCAAACTTGTGCTATGCTTTCGGGGAACACCCCCAACAAGTTGGTGTCAGCTCTGCCTAACCTGCTTGATGGCCCATGAAGGACCATCAGCTATACAATCGACCCATTGAGAGAAGGCAGATACACCTTGTGAATCAGCAAGATAATGCAGGGACCTGCCTATGGACAGAACTCTAAGGTTTTTTCATGCCACGTGCTGGATAGAGTGTCCTTGGGACAAAGAAAGGAAAGACCACATGGCAAGAGACTATACAAGGCTGATACCTCACCTCCATCTTGTCTTCAATCCTGCGTCATACCTTTGGAGGGACTTTGCTACAAACGGAAACTCTAAGGACCGAATGCCCCTTCAGAGCTGTGGCTGTGTGCCAGAGACTTGATGTGAACCTCCACTTTATTCTATCACTGTTACAAGTCTGAACCAAGAACGTTGCCTCACCGTCCCCCGCACCCCCATCCTCACACTCACCCCAACACCAAACCCCACCCTCACCCCTACCCTCCCCCTCACCACCACCCCCACCCCACTCTCACCCCCACCTTCACCCCCACCCCCACCCTCACCCTCACCTCCACCCTCAACCCCACCCACACCCCCGCACTCACCCCCACCCTCACCCACACGCCCACCCTCCCGCTAACGCAAACCTCCACCCTTAACCACACCCTTACCCTAATCCAACAACCACCCCCACCCCCGCCCACACCCTCACCCTCATCCCACCCCCACCCTCAACCTCACCCTTACCCCCACCCACACCCCCACCCAAACCCTCACCCCCACCCCCACCCTCAAACCCACCCCCACCCTCACCTTCACCCCTACCCTCACCATAACCGTAACCCCCACGCTCAACCTCACCCTCACCCCCACCCCCACTCCACCCTCACCCTCATCCTCACCTCCACCCCCAAACTAACACTCACCCTCACCCTAACCCCCACCCCCACTCCCAACCTCACCCTCACCCTCACCCCATCCCCAACCTCACCCTCACCCCCAACCTCACCCTCACCCCCACCCACACTCCCACCCACACCCTCACCCTAACCCCACCCTCACAATCACCCCCACCCCCACCCACAACCACACCCTCACCATCACCGTCAACCCACCCCCCACTCCACCCTCACCCTAAACCACACTCTAACCCCACCCCCACCCTCAACCCCACCATCATTCTAACCCCCACCCTCACCCTGACCGTCACCTCCACCTCCACCCTCACCCCCACCCCCACCCTCACCCCACCACCACCCCTCCCTCACCCTCACCATAACCCCCACCCCCACCCTCACACTCAAACTCACCCCCAACCCCACCCGCACCCTCATCCGCACCCTCACCCTCACCCCCATCCCCAACCCTCCTCACCCACACCTTCACCCTCAACCTCACCCTCACCCTCACTCTCACCCCCACCATCACCCTCACACTCACCCCAACCCCACCGTCACCCTCACCCTCAACACCACACAAACCCTCTGCCTCACCCACACCCCACCCCCACCCTCACCCTCACCCTTACCCACACCCTCACCCGCACCCCCAACCCCACCCCCGCCCAGACCCTCACCCTCACCCCCACCGCCACCACAATCCCCACCCCCACGCTCACCCTCACCTCACCTCACACTAACCCCACCCCCACCCCCAACCTCACCCTCAAACCCACCCCCACCCTCACCTTCACCCCCACCCCACCCCTACCCTCACCCTCACCCCCTCCGCCACCCCAACCGCACCCTCACCCCACCCCCCAACCCCACCCTCACCCCCACCCTCACTCTCACACTCACACTCAGCCTAACCGCCACCCCCACCCCCATCCTCACCCCCATCCTCACCCTCAAGCTCACCTTCAGACCCACCGCCACCCCCACACTCACCCTCACCCTCATCCCCACCCTCATCCTCCCCCTCACCCCCACCCTCACCCCCACCCCCACCTCCACACACACCACCCTCACCCCCTCCTACACACACACCCTCACTCTCACCCTAATCCCCACCCTAACCATCACCCACACCTTAACCACCACCCCCACCCTTACCCCTACCCCCACCCCCAGCCCCACACTCAACCTCACCCTCACCACCATCCCCACATGCACCCTAATCGCAAACCCTAACCCCCACCCCCACCCTCACCCTCACCCTAACCCGCACCCCCAACCCCACGCCCACCCCCACCCTCACCCCCACTCCAACCCTCACCATCACCGTCACTCCACCCCCCACCCCACCCTCACTCTAAACCACACCCTAACCCCACCACCACCCCACCCCCACACTCTAACCCCCACCCACACCCTGACCGTCACCCCCACCCTCACCCCCACCCTCACCCCAACCTCAACCTCACCCCCACCTCCACCCCACCCTCACCCTAACCATCACCATATTCCCCACCCCCACCCTCACACTCACACTCAACCCAACCCCACCCCCACCCTCATCCGCACCCTCACCCTCACCCCATCCCCAACCCTCCTCACCCCCACCCCACCCTCACACTCACCCTCAACCTCACCCTCACCACCAAACAAACCCTCTGCCTCACCCCCACCCCACCCTCACCCTCACCCTCACCTGCACCCCAACCCTCACCCTCAAGCTAACCCCCAACCCCACCCCCACCCTCACCCTCACCCCCACCGCCACCACAACCCCCAGCCTCACCCTCGCCCACACCACCACCCTCATCCTTGCCCTCACCCTAATCCTAACCACACCCCCACCCCAACCTGACCCTCACCCCACCCCCGCCCTCACCCACACCCTCACCCATGCCCCCACCCCGACCCCCACCCTCAGCCTAACCCCCACCCCAATCCTCACCCTCACCCGCAAGCTCACCCCACCCTCATCCTCACCCAGAGACCCACCACGACCCCAACCCTCACCCTAATCCCACCCTCACCCTCACTCTCACCCTACCCCCACCCCCACCCTCACCCTCACCCTATCCCCATCCCCTCCCTCTCACTCACCCTTACCCTCACCCTCACCCATACTCCCACCCCGACCCCCACCCTCACCTTCAGCTTCACCCTAACCCCACCCTCACCCTCCCCCAGACACCCACTCCCACCCCAACCCTCACCCTCACACTCACCCTAACCCCACCCTCACCATCACCCCCCCACACCCACCCTCACCCACACCCTCACATCAACTGCCACCCCCACCCCCACCCTCACCCTCAAAATCACCCTCACCCTCATTCTACAACCATCCCCACCCACGCACTCACACTCACCCCCACCCCCACCCTCACCCCCACCCTCACCCCACACCCACACCCACCCCCGCAGCCAACCCAGCCCTCACTTTCACCCCCACCGCCACCCCCACCGGCACCCCCACCCTCACCCCCACCCTCACTCCCACCCTCACCCTCACCCCCGTGCTCACCCTCAACCTCACCCCCACCAAAACCCTCACCCTCACCCCAAACCCCACCCTCACCCCCACTCCCACCCTCACCATCACCGTCACCCCCCCCACCCCACCCTCACCCTAAACCACACCCTAACCCCACCCCCACCCCCACCCTCACCCTCACGCTCACACCCACCCTCAGCCCCACCCCCACCCTCACCCTGACACTCACACCCGCCCTCACCCTCACTCTCACTCTAACCCCCACCCTCACCCTGACCGTCACCCCCACCCTCACCATCACCATAACCCCGACCCCCACCGTCGTCCTCACCCTCACCCTCACCTCCATCCCCAACTCTCCTCTCCCTCACCCTCAACCCCACCCCACCATCACCCTCACCCTCACAATCACCCTGAACCTCACCCTCAACCTCACCCTCACCCTCACTCTCACCCCCACCATCACCCTCACCCTCACACTCACCTCAAACCCCACCATCACCCTCACCCTCAACACCACTCAAACCCTCTGCCTCACCTCCAACCTCACACTAACCCCCACCCCCACCCTCACCCTCACCCCCACCGCCACCCCCACCCTCACACTCACCCTCATCTCCACACTCATCCTTACCCGCACCATAACCCTGACCCTAACCCCACCCCAACCCTCACCCTCACCCACACCCCCACCCTCACCGTCACCCACACCCCCACCCTCACCTTCACTCACACAACCACCCCCACCGGCACCCCAACCCTCACCCTCACCCGACTTCCACCCTCACCCTCACCCTCACCTACACCCTCACCCTCACCCCCACCCTCACCTTCACCCTCACCCGCACCCCCACCCCATCCTCATCCTCACCCGCACCCTCAACCCCACCCCCACCCCAACCCTCACCCTCACCCGCACACTCACTGCCACCCTCACCCTCAACCTCACGCCTAACCCCCACCCCAAACCATACCCTCACCTTCAGCCTCACCCCTAACCTCACCCTCACTCTCACCCTCATGCTAACCCGAACCCCCACCCACACCCACACCCCCACCCCACCCTCACGCTCACCCTGACCCCCACCTACAACCTCACCCTCAAACTCACCCCACCGTCACACTTACGCTAACGCCCACCCCCACCCCTCCATCACCCTCACCCTCACCACAAACCCCACCCCCACCCTCACCCCCACCCTTACCATCACCCTCACCCCCACCCTCTCCCTCGACCCTGCCCTCACCCTCAACCTCACCGCCACCATCACCCTCACCCCAAACCCCACCCTCACCCTCACCCCCACGCTTACCTCAACCATCACCCTCACCCGCACCACCAACCCTCACCCTCACACTCACCCTAACCCCCACCCCCACCCGCACACTTACCCTCAACCTCACCCTCACCCCCACCGCCACCCCCACCCCTAACTTGACCCTCAACCCTCCCTCATCCTTACACGCACTCTCACCCTGACCTTAACCCCACACCAACCTCACCATCACCCTCTCCCTCACCCCCACCCCCACTCCGTCCCTCACCCACACCCTCACTTTCACCCTAACACCCACCCCCACCACCACCCTCAACCCCATCCCCACCCCGACCACCCTCACCCTCACGCACACTCACCCTCACGACCACCCCCACCCTTACCCTCTCCCTCACCCCCACCCACACCTTCACCCTACGCCCCGCCCCCACCCCCACCCTCATCCTCACCCACATCCTCAACCCCACCCCCACCCCAACCCTCACCCTCACCGCCACCCTCACCCTCACCCTAACCCCAACCCCGACCAACAACCTCACACTCACCCCACCCCCACCCAAACCCTAACCCTCACCCTCACCCTAATGCTCACACCCACGCCCACACCCACCTTCACCCTCACTCTCAAGCCCACTCCCACCCTCACCCTCACCATAACCGTCATCCCACCCCCACACCACACACTAAACCACACCCTAACCCCACCCCCAATCCACCCCTACCCTCACCCTCATGCTCACACCCACCCTCACCCCCATCACCACCACCACCCTCACCCTCACACTCACACCCGCCCTCACCCTCACCCTCACTATAACCCCCACCCTCACACTGACCGACACCCCCACGCCCACCCTAAACCTCACCCTCACCCCCACTCCCAACCTTACCCTCACCCTCACCCTCACCATAACCCGCACCCTCACCCTCACACTCACACTCACCCCCTACCCCACCCCCACCCTCATCCGCACCCTCACCCTCAACCCCATCCCCACCCCTCCTAACTCTCAACCTCACTCCCACCTCACCCTCAACCTCATTCTCACCCCCACCATCACCCTCACCCCAACTCCCACTCTCACCCTCACCCTCAACCCCACCCAAACTCTCCAGCTCACCCCACCCCACCCCCACCCACACCCTGACCTTTACCCTCAGCCTCACCCACACCCCCACCCTCACCCTCACCCTAACCCCACCCCCACCCTCATCCTTACCCTTACTCTTACCCTCACCCTCATCCATACACCCACCCCGAACCCCACCATCACCCTCACCTTCACCCTCACCCCACCTTCACCCTCACCCAGACACCCACTCCCACCCCAACCCTTACCCTCACAATCACCCTAACCCCACCCTCACCCTCACCCCCGCAACACCCACAGCAACCCGCACCCACACCCTCACCCCAACCGCCACCCCCACACCCACCCTCACAACCACCCTCACCCTCATCCTAACTCCCACCCCTCAACCCCACACTCACGCTCACCCCTACCCACACCCCCGCCCCCAACCAAACCCTCACCCTCACCCTCACCTTCACCACCACCACCCCGGCACCCCCACCCTCACCCCAACCGCCAGCCTCATCCTCACCCTCACTCCCACCCTCACCATCACCCTCTCCCCCACACTCACCCTCACCCTCACCCCAAACCCCACCGTCACTCTCACCCTCACCCCCACTTTCACCCAAACCCCCACCCCCACCCCCTCCCTCACCCTCACCCTATCCGCCACCCCCACTACCACCCTCAACCCCACCCCCACCAGCACACCCACCCTCACCCCCACCCTCACCTCCACCCCCACGCCCACCCTCACCCTCACCCTCACCTACACCCTCAGCCCCACCCCCACCCTCATGCTCGCCCACACCCTCACCGCCACCCTGACCCTCACCCTCACGCTAACCCCAACCCCGACCCCCACCCTCACCTTTAGCCTCACCCCCAACTTCAACCTCACGCTCACCTTCACGCTAACCCAAACCCCCACGCTCACCCTCACACTCACCCCCACCACCACTCTCACCCTCTCCCTCACCCCAGCTCTCACCCTCATCCAAACCCCCACCGCAACCCTCACCCTCACCCTCACGCTAACCCCACACCCACCCACACCGTCACCCTCACAATCACACTCACGTTCACCCTCACCCCCACCCCCACCCTCACCCCTACTCCCACCCCCACCCTCACCCTCACCCACAACCTCCACCCTCAGCCTCACCCCCAACCCCACTGCCATCCTCACCCCCACCCCCACTCCCACAGTCACCCCCACCCCCACAACAACCGTCACCCCCACCCTCACCCCCAAGCTCACCCCCAACCTCACCCTGAGCCTCACCCTGACCCTCACCCTCCCCACCACCACCACCCCCATCTTCACCCTCAACCTCAAACCTACCCTCACCCTCAACCTCACCCACACCATCACCCTCACCCTCACCCCAAACCCCACCGTCACCCTCACCCTCACCCCCACCCTCTCCCACCCCCCACCAACACCCACACCTTCACCCTCACCCCCACCATCACCCTCACCCGCACCCCCAACCTCACCGTCACCCTCACACTCAACCTAACCCCCACCCCCACCCTCACCCTCTTCCTCAACCTCACCCTCACGCCCACCGCCACCCCCACCCTCACCCTCACCCCACCCTCATCCTTACCCGCACCCTCACCCTGAACCTAACCCCACCCCACCGTCACCCTCACCCTCACCCACACTGCCACCCCCAACCCCTCCCTCACCCTAACACTCACCCTAACCCCCACCCCCACCACCACTCTCACCCTCACCCCCCACCCTCATCCTCACCCAAACCCCCACCCGCACCCCCTCCCTCACCCTCACCCTAACCCCCACCCCCGCCACCACCATCACGCTCACCCCCACCCACACCCCCACCCTCACTCACACACCCACCCCCACCGGCACCCCCACCCTCACCCTCACCCCACCCTCACTCTCACCCTCAGCCTAACCCTCACCACCTACCCCACTCCCACCCTTTCCCACACCACCCCCACCGTCACCCTCACCCCGACACCCACCCCCACCGTCACCCTCACAACTAATCCACACCCCCAACCTTACCTTCACCCTCACCCCCACCCCCACGCTCACCCTCACCCACACCCCAACCCCGACCCCCAACTTCACCCACACCCTCCCACTAACCCCCACCCTCACCCCCACCCGCACCCTCACACTCACCCTCACCCTCCCCCCACCCCCACCCTCACCCTCACCCTTATCATAAAACTTCACCCTAACCCACACCCCCAGCCTCACCCTCACCCTCAACCTCATCCTCACCCTCACTCTAAGCCCTACCCTCACCCTCAGCCTCAACCTTACTCTCACCCTCACTCTCACCCTCACCCTCACCTACACCCTCACCATCATCCCCACCCTCACCCTCATCCCGAACCTCACCCTAACCCACACCCTCACCCTAACACCCCCCCAACCTCACCCTCAGCCTAAAGACAATCCCACCCCCACCCTTACCCTCACCATCACCCTCAACCCCACCCCCACGGCCATCCTCACCCTCACCCTCACCCCCACCATCACCCTCACCCTAACCACGACCCCACCCTCAACCATCGCCCTCACCCCCACTCCCCAGCAACCCTCACCTTCACCCCCACCAACACCCCACCGTCACCTTCAACTTCACCGCCATGCCAAACACCCCCTCACCATCACCCTCACCCACAAACCCCAACCCCACCCCCACCGTCACCCTCACCCTCAACCTCCTCCCCACACCCCCACACACCCCCACCCTATCCCCAACCCTCACGCTCACCCGCACCTCCACGGTCATTCCCACACCCACCCTCACCCCCACACTCACCCACACCCTCACCCCCTACCCCACCGCCAAAATCATCCCCACCCCCACCCCCACCGTCACCCTCACCCCCACTCCACCCCCACCGTCACCCTCACACTAATCCTCACCCCCACCCTTACCCTCACCCTCACCCCCACCCCCACACACACCCTCACCCACACCCACACTCCCAACACCCACCCTCACCATCACCCCCTCTCCCACACACCCCCACCCCCACACCCACACCTACGCCCACCCTCACCCTCACACTCACCCTCATCTTAATCCCTACCCCCACCCTCACCCTCAACCTCTCCCCCACCTCCACCCCAACGTGCACCCTCACCCTCACCCTCACCCCACAACAACCATCGCCCTCAACCTCACCCCCACCCCACCATCACCCTCGCCATCACCCCCACCGACACACCCAACCTCAACCTCACACTCACCCTCATATTCAGACCTGACCCCACCATCACCCTCACACTAACCCTCACACTAATACTCATCCCCGCCCTCACCTTCACCATGACACCCACCCCAACCCTCACCCTCACCCCCGCACCCAAACCCTCCCCCACCCGCACCCTCCCCCTACTCTCACCCCTACCTTAATCCCCTCCCCCACCCACAACCGCACCCTCACCGTCACCCTCACCCCCACTCTCACACTCACCATCACTCTAACCCCTACCAACACCCCCAAACCTATCCCCACCCTCACCCTTACCCTCACCCCCACCCTCAACCTCAATCTCACCCTCTCCCTCACCCCAACCCTCACCCGCACCCTCACCCCAACCCCCACCCTCACGTCACCCTCACTCCCTCTCCCACCCTCACCCTCACCCTCACCTTAATCCCTACCACCACCCTCACCCTCACCCCCCACCCCAACCATCATCCTCACCCTCACCCCCACCACCACCCCACACCTCCACACACCCCCACCCTATCCCCAACCCTCACGCTCACCCGCACCT
Organism: Macrochelys suwanniensis; assembly: GCA_033296515.1. Lineage (NCBI taxonomy): Eukaryota > Metazoa > Chordata > Testudines > Chelydridae > Macrochelys > Macrochelys suwanniensis. The sequence goes on along the minus strand of CM065787.1, from coordinate 33,356 downwards.
CCACGGTCATCCCCACACCCACCCTCACCCCCACACTCACCCACACCCTCACCCCCTACCCCACCGCCAAAATCATCCCCACCACCACCCCCACACGCACCCTAATCCCAAACCCTAACCCCCACCCCCACCCTCACCCTCACCCTAACCCGCACCCCCAACCCCACGCCCACCCTCACCCTCACCCAAACCCCCACCCTCACCCTCACCCCCACCCCCACCCTCACCATCACCCCCACCGACACACCCACCCCACCCCCACCCTCACCCTCACACTAATAATCACCGCCGCCCTGACCATCACCATGACCCCTCCCATCCTCACCCTCACCCCCGCCCCAAACCCTCCCCCACCCTCACGCTCACCCCACCCTCACTATCACCCTCACCCTAACCCCCTCCCTCACCCCAACCCCACCCTCACCGTCACCCTCACCCCCACCCTCACACTCACCCTCATGCTAACCACTACCAACACGAAAAACCCAACCCCACCCTCACCCTTACCCTCACCCCCACCCCACCCTCACCCCTTCCCTTAGCCCCATCCTCACCCTCACCCTCACGCCCACACCCACCCCTAGCCTCGACCTCAACCTCACCCCCACCCCCTTCACCCTCACCCCCCCAGTCCCACCCACACCCTCACCCTTACGCTCACCACCACCCTCACCCCCACCCTCACCCTCACCCTCAACCTAACCCTAACCCTCATCCTAACCCGCATCAATACCCCCACCCTCTCCCTCACCCTCATCCCCACCCACACACTCACTCTCACCTTCATCCTCACCCCCAGCCCCACCCTCACCCTCACCCTCACCCTAACCCACACCCCCAGCCTCACCCTCACCCTCAACCTCACCCTCACACTCACTCTCACCTCTACCCTCACCCTCAACCTAACCCAGACCCACACCCTCACCCTCACGCTCCTCCCCATCCTCACCCTCACCACCACCCGCACCGTCACCCTCAGCCTCACCCTCACCCCCAACCTCACCCTAACCCTCACCCTCAGACTAACACCCCACCCCCCACCTCACTCTCAACCTCACCCACAATCCCTCCCCCACCCTTACCCTAACCATCACCGTCCACCTCACCCCCCATCCCCAACCTAACCCTCACCCTCACCCTCACTCCCCTCAAGCTCACCCTCACCCTCACGCCAACCCTAACCCCTACCCCAACCCCTCACCCTCATCCCCACCCTCACCTCCACCCTTTCCCACACCCTCCACCACCCCACCCTCACACTCACACTCATCTCCACCCCTACTTTCACCCCCACTCCCACCCCACCCCCACCCCAACCCTCACCCTCACCCTCACCCACACCCTCATCATAACGAGGAGCCCCACCTACAGCCCCATCACCACCACCACCCCCTCCCGAACCCTCACCCGAACCCTCACCATCACCCTCATGTTCTCCCTCACCCTCAGCATCACCCCCACCCCCAGCCTCACGCTCACCCTCACCCTCACCTTCACCCTCACCCCCACCTTCACCCTCACCCCAACCCACACCCTCAACCTCAACCCCACCACCACCCCCACCCTCACCATCACCCTCACCTCCACGCTCACCCTCACCCTCAGTGCTACCTCCAACCCCTCCTCCCACCCTCATCCTCATCCCCACCCTCACCCTCACCCTCTCGCCCACCCTCCTCCCAGCCCCACCCTCACCCACACACTCACCCCCACCCCCACCTTCACCCCATTCCCACCCACACCCCCACCCCAAGCCAAACCCTCACACTCACCTACATCCTCATCATAACGAGGACCCCCACCTACAGCCCCACCACCACCACCACCCCCTCCCGAACCCTCACCCGAACCCTCACCATCACCCTCATGTCCTCCCTCACCCTCAGCCTCATCCTCACCTCCACCCCCAGCCTCACGCTCACCCTCACCTTCACGCTCACCCCCCACCCCCAGCCTCACCCCAACCCTCACCCTCACCCTCAACCCCACCCCCACCCCCACCCCCACCCTCACCCTCACCCCCACACCCACCCTCACCATCACCCTCACCTCCACGCTCACCCTCACCCTCAGTGCTACCTCCAACCCTCCTCCCACCCTCATCCTCATCCCCACCCTCACCTTCACCCTCTCGCCCACCCTCCTCCGAGCCCCACCCTCACCCACACACTCACCCCCACCCCCACCTTCACCCCCATTCCCACCCCTACCCCAACCCTCACCCACAACCACACCCTCATCCAACCCCGACCCTCACCTACACCCCCACCCCCACCCCCAGCCTCACCCCAACCCTCACCCTCACCCTCAACCCCACCCCCACCCCCACCCTCACCCTCACCCCCACACCCACCCTCACCATCACCCTCACCCTCACCCTAAACTTCACCCTCACCCTAACCCACACCCCCAGCCTCACCCTCACCCTCACACTCACCCTCACTTTCACAACTACCCTCACCCTCACTCTCAACCTCACCCTCACCCTCACCATCACCCCAAGCCCACCCTCACCCTCACCCCCACGCCCCCACCCTCACCCCCACCCTCATCCTCAACCTCACCCCCACCCCCACGTTCAAACTCACCCTCACTCTAATCCCTACCAACACCCCAACCGCAAACCCCACCCTCACCCTTACCGTCACCCTCACCCCAACCCCCACCTTCGCCATCACCCTCACCCCCACCCCCATCCTGTCCCTCACCGTCACCCTCAACCTCACCCTAAACCTCACCCTCACCCTAACCCACACCCCCAGCCTCACCCTCACCCTCAACCTCACACTCACCCTCACTTTCACCAATACCCTCACCCTCACTCTAACCTCACCCTCACCCTCACTCTCACCCCCACCCTCACCCTAACCCTCTCCCCCATCCTCACCCTCACCACCACCCGCACCGTCACCCTCAGGCTCACCCTCACCCTTACCCCCAACCTCTCCCTAACCCTCACCATCACCCTCTCCCACCCTCACCCTCACGCCCACCATAACCCCTTCCCCACCCTCACCCTCAGCCTAAACCCCACCCCAACCCCATCCCCCACCCTGACCCTCACCCTCATCCCCACCCTAACACTCACCCTCACACTCACCCCGACCCCAACCTTCACCCCCACTCCCACCCCCACCCCACCCCAACCCTAACCCACACCATCATCCCGACTCTCACCTACACCCCAACCCTCACCCCCTCACCCTCACCCCCACACCCACACCCACCCTCACCTTTACCATCACCCCCACCCCCAACCCTCACCCTCACCCCCACCCCCAGACTCACGCTCACCCTCACCTTCACGCTCACCCCCACCCCCACCCTGACCCGAACCCTCCCCCTCCCCCTCCCCCCGACCCTCATCCTCAACCTCACCCCCACCCCCACGTTCAAACTCACCCTCACTCTAACCCCTACCAACACCCCTACCACAAACCCCACCCTCACCCTCACCCCTACCCTCACCCTCACCCCCAACCCCCACCTTCGCCCTCACCCTCACCCCCACCCTGTCCCTCACCCTCACCCTCACCCTCACCCTAAACCTCACCCTCACCCTAACCCACACCCCCAGCCTCACCCTCAACCTCACACTCACCCTCACTTTCACCACTACCCTCACCCTCACTCTCAAACTCACCCTCACCCCCACCCACACTCTCACCCCCACACTCACCCTCACTCTCACCCTCTCCCCCTTCCTCACCCTCACCACCACCCGCACCGTCACCCTGAGGCTCACCCTCACCCTTACCCCCAACCTCTCCCTAACCCTCACCCTCTCCCACCCTCACCCTCACGCCCACCCTAACCCTCAGCCTAACCCCTACCACAACCCCATCCCCCACCCTCACCCTCACCCTCATCCCCACCCTCACCCTCCCCCACCCCCCCCAACCCTCACCCTCACCCCGACCCCCACCTTCACCCCCACTCCCACCCCCACCCCACCCCAACCTTCACCCTCACCCACACCCTCATCCCGACTCTCACCTACACCCCCAACCTCGCCCCCTCCCAAACCCTCACCCTCACCCCCACACCCACACCCACCCTCACCTTCACCCTCACCCCCACCCCCCACCCTCACCCTCACCCTCACCCCCACACCCACCCTCACCCAGACCCTCACCCTCACCCTCATCCCTACCTCCACCCTCACTTTCACGCTCACCCTTACCCACTACCCCACCCCACCCTTACCCCCCACCCCCACCGTCACCCTCACCCCACCCTCACCCTCACTCTCACCCCCATCCCCAACCCTGCCCCCACCCTCACCCTCATCCACACCCCACACCCACCCAACCCTCGACCTCAACTTCACCCCCACCCCCCTCACCCTCAACCTCACCCTATCCGTCACCTAGCATTCCCACCCACACCCTCAACCTTACACTCACCCTCACCCTCAACCCCACCCTCACCCCACCCTCACATTCACCCTCACGCCCACCCTAACACCAACCCCCACCCTCACCCTCATCCCCACCCTCACCCTCTTCCCCCTCCCCCCACCCCCACTCCCACCACCACCCCCACCCCAACCATCACCCGAACCCTGACCCTCACCTTCACCAACAGCCTCACCCCAACCTCGACCCTAACCTACACCCCCACCCCAACACTCACCCTCAGGCGCACCCCCAACCCCACCGTCACCCTCACCCTCACCACCACCCCAAGCCCCTCCCTCACCCTCACCCTCACACCGACCCACAACCTCACCCCCACTCCCACCCCCACCCTCACCGTCACCCTCACACCCACGCTCACTCTCACCCCCACCGTCACCCTCACCCTCACCCTCATCCTCACCCCCAACCCCAGGCTCACGCTCACCCTCACCCCACCCCCATGCACACACTCCCCCCACCCACACCCCCACCCTCACCCCAACCACACCCTCACCGTCACCCCTTCCCCAACCCTCACCCCCACCGTCACCCTCACCCCCACCCCCACCCTCAACCCCACCCCCAACTGCACCCTCACCCTCACACTAATCCTCACCCCCACCCTCACCCTCACCATCACCCTTACGCCCACCCCCACCCTCACCCTCACCATCACCATAACCCTCTCCCTCACCTTCAACTTAATCTACACCCCTACTCTCACCCTCACCCTTATCCCGACCCCAAACCCCAAGATCACACTCACCCTCAACCTCAACACCACCCCCTCACTCAACCCCAACCTCACCCTCATCCTCACCCTCACCCTTACCCTCACCCCGACCCCATCCTCACCATAACACTCACCCCCGCCCCCACCCTCACCCTTCCCCTCACCCCCACCCCTCCACACTTACCCTTTCCCTCAACCTCACCCCCATCCTCACACTCACCCTCACCCCTACCCTCACACTCACCCCCACCCCCAGCCTCACCCTCACCCTCAGCCCCACCGTCACCCTCACCCACATCCTCACCCTCAGCTTAATCCCGACACTGAGCCCCACCCTCACCCTCACCCTCACCCCAACCCCACACCTCACCCTAACCCCCACCCCCAACCCCACCTTCACACTCACCCTCACACCCTCCCCCACCCTCACCCTCAACCTGACCCTCACTCCCACCCTAACCCTCACTTTCACCCTCACCCTCAGCCCACCCCAACCCCACCCTCACCCCCACCTTCACCGTCAACCTCACACCCATGCCCACCCTCACCCTCACGCTCATCCTAACCCTCACCCCCACCCCCACCCTCACCCTCATCCTCACCCCCCCCTCCACCCTCACCCTAAATCTCATCCTCGCCCTAACCCCCATCCCCACCCTTATCGTCACCCTCACTCTCACAATCACCCCCACACTCACCCTCACCATAACCCCCACCCCTACCCCCACCCTCACCATCATCCTCACCCCCACCCCCACCCCAACTCTCCCTCTCACCCTCACCCTAACCCCCACCCTCACCCTCAACCTCACCCCCACCCTCACACTCTCCCTCACCATAATCCCCACCCCCACGGTCACCCTCACCCTCAACCACACCCCAAACCTCACCCTCACTCTCACCCTTACCCTAAAACCGACTACCTCCCTCACCCTCACACTCACCCTCACCCCCACCACGACACTCACCCCCACCTCCACCCTCACCCTCACCCTCACCCTCACCCCCACCCTCACCTTCACCCCCACCCCCACCCCCACCCCCACCCCCAACCTCATCCTCATCCTCACCCTCACCCTAATCCCGACACCCACACCCACACCCACCCTCACCCTCATTTTCACCCCCACCCCCACACCTCACCCTAACCCCACCCCCAACCAAACCTTCACACTCACCCTCACCCCCACCCTCACCCTCATGCTCAACCTGACCCTCACTCCCACACTAACCCTCACTCTCACCCTCATCCTCAACCCCACCCCCACCCAACCCTCACTCTCACCCCTACCGTCACCCTCAACCTCATCCTCACCCCCACCCCCAGGATCACGCTCACCCCCACCCCCACCCCCACCGAAACCCTCACCCCCACCCCACACCCACCCTCACCCTCACACTAATCCTCACCCCCACCCTTACCCCCACCCCCACCCCCACCCTCACCCCCACCCTCACCCTCACCCACACCCCCATGCCCCACCCTCACCCTCACCCCCATCCCCACCCTAACCCTCACCCTCACCCTCACTGTCACCCTTACGCCCACCCCCACACCCACCCTCACCCTCACCCTCACCCCCACACTCACCTTCAACTTAATCTACACCCCTACTCTCCCCCTCAAACTAACTCCGACCCCAACCCCCATCATCACACTGACCCTCACTCTCAACCCCACCCCCACACTCACCCTCACCCTAATGCCCAAACCCACCCCCAACCCACCCTCAACCTCACCCCCACCCTCACTCTCATCCTCACCCTCACCCACATCCCAACCCCCATCCTCACCATCACACGCAGCCCCACCCCCCACCCCTACCCTCACCTTTGCCCTCAACCCCACGCACCCACATTCACCCTCACCCCCACCCCCACCATCACCCTCACCCTCAACTTCACCCCCACGCTCACACTCACCCTCACCCCCACCCTCAAACTCACCCCCACCCACAGCCTCACCCGTTACCCTCACCCTCAACCTCACCCTCACCATCAGTCTCACCCCCCCCTCACCCTCACCCTCAAACTCACTCTCATCCACCACCCCAACCCTGACCCTCACCCACATCCTCACCCTCATCCTAATCCCGACACCCACCCCCACCCTCACCTGCACCCTCGCCCCCACCCCCACCCCCACCTTCACACTCATCCTCACACCCTCCCCCACACTCACCCTCAACCTGACCCTCACTGCCACCCTAACCGTCACTCTCACCTTCACCCCCACGCTCAACCCCACCCCCTCCCTTCACCCCCACCACCACCCCCACCCCAACACTCAACCTCACCTCCACCCTCGACCTCTCCAACACCACACCCACACCCCCACCCCCAACCTCACCCTCACCCTAACCCCCAACCTCACCCCAACCCTCACCCTCCCCATCACCCCGATCCCCGCCCCACCCTAACCCTCACTCCACTCCCACCCTCACCCTCACCTACACCCCCACCGCCACACTCACACTCACCCACACCCTCTCCCTCACCCTTACCCTCACCCTCCCAAACTCACACTCACCCACACCCACCCCCTCCCTCACCCTCACCCTAACCCTGAACCCCCAACCCCAACCTCAGCCTCAGCCTCACCCTCACGCTCACCCCCACCCCAACCCTCACCCTCACCCCCACCCCGTCCCTCACTCCACGCCCACTCTCACCTTCACTCTCACCCTCACGCTCAGCCCCACCACCACCCTCACACTCACACTCACCCCTTAAAACACCCTAACCCTCACCCCCAGTCCCACCCTCACCCTCACCCTAATCCTCACCCCAACCATCACCCTAACTCTCACCCCAAGCCTAACCCCCACTCCCAAACCCACCCCACCCTCACCCGCACCCCCACCCTTACCCTCACCATCAACCTCACCGTCACCCTCACCCTCACCCTCACACCCAACGTCACCCTCACCCCCACCCTCAACCCCACCGCCACCATCACCCTCACCCCCACCCCCACCATCACCCTCACCTCCACTATCGACCTCACCACCACCACCCCCACACACCCACCCCCACCCCCATCCTCGCCCTCACCCTCACCCTCACACCCACTCCCACCCCAACCCCCACCGTAACCCTCACCCTCACCCAAACCCTCTCCCTTACCCTAATCCTAACCCCTACCCCCTCCCTCTACTTCACCCTCACCCCGACCCCCACCCACACAATCACCCTCACCCTAACACTCACCCCCACCCCCACCGCCATCCTCACCCTCACCCACAACCTTGCCCTCAAACTTACCCTCACCCCACACCCTCACCCTCACCCCCACCCCCCACCCCCTCCCTTTCCCTCACCCTCACCCCTCACCCTCATCCCCAGCCTATCCCTCACTCCACCCCTCCCTAACCATCACCCTCACCCTCGTCCCCACCCCCACCCTCAACCTCTCCCTAATCCTAACCGCCACCCTCACCCTCACCCCCACCCACACCCCCAAACCCACCCTCACCCTAATCCTCACCCTCACCCAAACCTCACTCTCACCCTCACCCTCACTCCCCACCTCCACCCCCCACTCACCCTCACCGTAACCATCAGCCCCCATCCCCACCCACACCCTCAGCCTCATCCTCACCCACACCCCCACCCCCACCCTCACCCTCAACTCTTATCTTCACACCCACACCCACCCTCACACTCACACTCACACCCAGCCCCACACCCTCCCTCACCCTCACCCTCACCATAACCACCACCCCCACCCCGACCCCACCCTCACCCTCACCATCACCCCACCCTCACCTACAGCCTCACGCCCACCCCCAACCTCACCCTCACCCTCACCCCCAACCTCACTCTCACCCTCTCCCTCACTCCCCACGCACACCCCCACCCCCCACTCACCCTCACCGTAACCCTCACCCCATCCCCACCCCCACCTTCAACCTCACCCTCACCCTCACCTACTCACATTCACCCTAATCCTCACCCTCACCACGACCCCAACCCTCACCCTAACCCACCCCCTTACCCCCACCCCCACCCTCACCTTCAAGCTCACCCTCACCCTCAACCCCACCCCCACCCTCACCCTCGCCCTCACCGGCACCCCCATCCTCACCCTCACCCCCAGCCCCACCCTCACCCTCACCCTCACATACACCCTAATGTTCACCCCCACCCTCCCCCTCACCCCACCGGCACCCCCACCAACACACTAAACCTCACCCTCACCCACACCCTCACTCTCAACCCCAGCCCCACTCCCAACCTCACCCTCGCCTCCACCCCACCCCCCACCCTCACCTATACCCTCACCCCCCCACCTTCACGCTCAACCTCAACCAGACCCCACCCCCACCTTAACCCTCACCCTCACACTCACCCCCACCCCCACCATCACCCCACCCTCACCTACAGCCTCACGCCCACCCCCCACCCACCCCCTCCCTCACCCTTATCCTCACCCTCCCACCCTCACCCTCATCCAAACCCCCACACCCACACCCATCCCCTCCCTCACCCTCACCCTCCACCCCAACCCCCAACCTCAGCCTCACCCTCACCCTCCCGCTCACCCCCACCCTCACCCTCAACCCCAACCCGTCCCTCACCCCACACCCGTTCTCACACTCACTCTCACGCTAACCCTCAACCTCCACCCCCACCCCCATCCTCAGCCTAACCCTCACCCTCCCGCTCACCCACACCCCCACCCTCACCATCACCCCCACCCCGTCCCTCACCCCACACCCACTCTCACCCTCACTCTCACCCTCACCCCCCGCCCCACCCCCACCCTCACACTCACACTCACACTCACAACTTAAAACACCCTCACCCTCACCCACACCCTCAACCCCACCACCACCCTCACCCTCACCTCCACCATCGACCTCACCACCACCACACCCACACCCCCACCCCCATCCTCGCCCTCACCCTCACCCTTATACCCACTCACACCCCAACCCCCTCCCTAACCCTCACCCTCAACCCAACCCTCTCCCTTCCAAGAATCCTCACCCTCACCCTGATCTCCACCGCCACCCTCACCCTCACCCACACCCTCTCCCTCACCGTTACACTCACTCCCCACCCTCAACCTCACCCCCACCCCCACCCCCTCCCTTACCCTCACCCTCACCCCCGCACCCCCATCCTCAGCCTCATCCTCACCCTCACTCTCACGCCCACTACCACCCTCTCCCTCCCCCCACGCTATCCCTCACTCCACCCCACCGTAACCCTCACCCTCACCCTCGCCCCCACCCTCACCCTCACCCTAATCCTCACCCCCACCCTTACCCTCATCCCCAACCACACTGCCAGATCCACCCTCACCCTAATCCTCACCCTCAACCCCAACCTCACTCTCACCCTCACCCTCACTCCCCACCCCCACCCCCCCTCACACGCACTTTAACCCTAAGCCCCCATCCCCACCCCCACCCTCAGCCTCATCCTCTCCCACACCCCCACCCTCACCCTCACTCTAATCCTCACCCCCAACCCTCACCCTCACTCTCCCCCCAAGACATACCCCCACTCCCACCCCCACCATTATCCTCACACTCACCCCCACCCTCACACTCACCCTCACCATGAACCCCGCCCCCAGCCTCACCCTCATCCTCACGCTCACCCTCACACCCAGCACCACACCCTCCCTCACCCTCACCCTAACCTTCAGACTCAACCACACCGTCACCCTCACCCACACCCCCACCTCAACCTCACCCTCACCCTCACCATCACCCCACCCTCACCTACGGCCTCACGCCCAGCCCCACCCTCACCCTCACCCTCATCCTCACCCTAAACCGCAACCCCATCGACACCCCCAACTTCAACCTCACCCTCACCCTCACCCACTCACCGTAGTCCTCGCCATCACCACCACCCCAACCCTCACCCTAACCCACACCCTTACCCCCAACCCCACCCTCAACTTCAAGCTCACCCTCACCCTCAACCCCACCCCAATCCCTGCTCACACCCCCATCCACAATCTCACGTTCACCCTAACCCCCTCCCCCACCCCCACCCCACCCTCACCCTCACCCTAACCCTCACCCCACCCCCACCCTAAACATAATCCTCACCAACAACCCTCACTCTCACTCTTACCCCAAACCTCACCCTCACTCCCACCCCCACCCTCATCCTCTCTCTCACGCCCACCCCCACCCTAACCCTCACTCTCACCCTCACTCAAATCCCCACACCTCATCCTCACCCGCACACCCACCCACAACCTCACCCTAACATCACCATCACCCTCACCCTACCCAGACCCTCACCCTCACCCTCACCCTCACCTTCACCCCAACACCCACCCCCACCCCCAAACCCACCCTCAGCCTACCCCTCACCCTCACCCTCACCCTCTTCCTCACCCTCAACGACAACCCCACACCCACCTTCACCTTCACCCACACCCTCACCCTAACCCTCACCCTCACACCCACTCTCACCCTCACCCACACCCTCAACCCAACCCCACCGTCACCCACACCCTCAACCCAACCCCACCGTCACCCACACCCTCAACCCAACCCCACCGTCACCCTCACCCTAACACACACCCCCACCCCCGCCCTCACCCTCACCCCAACACCCATTCTCACCCTAACCCTAACCCTCACGCCCACCCTCACACTCACCCTCACCCCAAGACTCGCCCCCACTCCCACCCCCACCCCCGCCGGCAATCTCACCCCCACCCTGACCCTCATCCTCAAGGTTACCATCACCCTCACCCTAACCCCCACCCCCACACTCTCCGTAACCCTCACCCTCACCCTAATCCTTACCACCATTCTCACAATCACCCTCACCCTCACCCCCAACCTCACCCTCACACTCACACTCACCCCCACCCTAACCCCCACCCCCACCCTCACCCCCACCGTGACCCTCACCCTCAAACTCCCCGTCAGCCTCACCCTAACCCCCACCCCCACCCTCACCCTGATCCTCATCCTAACCCCCAACCTCACACTCACACCCAACCTCACCCTCAACCCACCCTCACGCCCATCCCCACCCTCACCCTCACCCCCACCCGCACCTCCACCACCCTCACCCTCCTCCCCACACTCGCCCTCACCCCACCCCCACTCCCACCCTCACCCCCACCCGCACTCCGACCCCCACCCTCCATCTCACCCCTCACCCCACCCCCACCCTAACCCTCACCCCACCCCCACACTCACCCTCAGCCTCACCCTCACACTTACCCCCACCTCAGTCTCACCCCCACCCTCACCCTCATCCTCACCACAACCCCACACCCGACCCTCATCCAAACACTCTCTCTCACCCCCCCTCACCCTCACCCCTCCACCACCACCTCAGCCTCATCCTCACCCTCACCTCACCCCCCCACCCTCACCCTCAACCCCACCCTACTCTCACCCTCATCCTAACACTCACGCCCACCCTCACCTTCACCCTCACCCTCAGCCTTATCCCCACTCCCACCCCCACCCCACCCTCACCCTCACCCTCACCCTCACACCCAACCTCACCCTCACCCTCACACTAACCCCCACCCTCACTTCCACCCCCACCCCCACCCTCACCTCCACCCTGACCCTCGCCCTCAAACTCAGAATCACCCTCACCCTAACCCCCATCCCCACCCTCACCCTGACACATATCCTAACACCCACCCTCACCCTCAACCTCACACCCAGCCTCACCCTCACGCTCACCCCACCCTCACCCCACCCTCACCCCCACCGGCACCCCCACCAACACCCTAAACCTCACCCTCACACACCCTCACTCTAAACCCCAGCCCCGCCCCGAACCTCACCCTCGCCTCCGCCCCACCCCCACCCTCACCTATACCCTCACCCTCACCCCCACGCTCACACTCAACCTCAACCAGACCACCACCCCCACCTTAACCCTCACCCCCCACCCCCACCCTCACCCTCATCCTCACCTTTACACCCACCCCCACCCTCCACCTATCCCTCACCCTCACCACGACACCGACCCTTACCCTCACCCTCAGCCTCACCCCCACTCCCACCCTCATCCTCACCCCCACCCTCACAGACACCCAAACCCACAGCCCCACCCTCACCCTCTCCCACACCCTCGTCACCACCAACCCCACCCTCACTCTCACCGTCCCCCCGACCCCCACCTCCCACCCGGACCCTCACACTCACCCTCACCCCCACCATCACCCTCACCCCCTACCATCCCCCAGCCTCTCCCTCCCCCCCACCCTCACCCTCACCCTCACCCTACCCCCACCCACAACCTCACGTTCACCCTAACCCCCTCCGCCACCCTCACCCTCACCGTAATCCTCACCCCACCCCCCACCCTCAACCTAATCCTCACCAACAACCCTCACTCTCACTCTCACCCTAATCCTCACCCTCACCCTGACCACCACCCCAACCTCACCCTCACCATCACCCTCACCACCTCCCTCACCCTCACCCTCATCCCAACACCCACCCCAACCCCCAAACCCACCCTCAGCCTACCCCTCACCCTCACCCCCACACCCACTACCACCCTCATCCACACCCTCAACCCCACCGAAACCCTCACCCTCACCCCAACACCTACTCTCACCCTAACCCTAACCCTCACGCCAACACTCACCATCACCCTCACCCCAAGCCTCGCCCCCCAATCCCACCCCCACCCCCCCCACCCTCACCCCCACCCTGACCCTCATCCTCTACCTCACCGTCACCCTCACCCTAACCCCCACTAACACTCACCGTAACCCTAACCCTCTCCCTAATCCTTACCCCCACCCTCACCAGCACCCTCACCCTCACACCCAACCCCACCCTCACCCTAACACTCACCCCCACCCTCACCCCCACCCCCACTTCCACCCCACCCCCACCCTCACCCTCACCCCCACCCTGACCCTCACCCTCAACCTCAGCGTCACCCTCACCCTAACCCCACCCCCAACCTCACCCTGACCCTCATCCTTACCCCCACCCTCACCCTCATCCTCAACCTCACCCTCACGCCCACCGCCACCCCCACCCTCACACTCACCCCACCTTCATCCTTACCCGCACCCTCACCCTGAACCTAACCCCACCCCACCGTCACCCTCACCCTCACCCACACTCCCACCCCAACCCCTCCCTCACCCTAACACCCACCCTAACCCACACCCCCACCACCACCCTCACCCCCCACCCTCATCCTCACCCAAACCCCCACCCGCACCCCCTCCCTCACCCTCACCCTAACCCCCACCCCCGCCAGCACCATCACGCTCACCCCCACCGGCACCCCCACCCTCACCCTCACCCCACCCTCACTCTCACCCTCAGCCTAACCCTCACCACCTACCCCACTCCCACCCTTTCCCACTCCACCCCCACCGTCACCCTCACCCCGACCCCCACCCCCACCGTCACCCTCACAACTAATCCACACCCCCACCCTTACCTTCACCCTCACCCCCACCCCCACGCTCACCCTCACCCACACCCCCACCCCGACCCCCAACTTCACCCACACCCTCCCACTAACCCCCACCCGCACCCTCACACTCACCCTCACCCTCCCCCCACCCCCACCCTCACCCTCACCCTTATCATAAAACTTCACCCTAACCCACACCCCCAGCCTCACCCTCACCCTCAACCTCATCCTCACCCTCACTCTAACCCCTACCCTCACCCTCAGCCTCAACCTTACTCTCACCCTCACTCTCACCCTCACCCTCACCCCCACCCTCACCCTGACCCTCATCCTTACCCCCACCCTCACACCCAACGTCACCCTCACGCCCACCCCCACCCCCACCCTTTCCCCACACTCGCCCTCACCCCACCCCACACCCACCCCCACCCTCACCCTTACCCTCACCCCCACCCGCTCTCCGGCCCCCCGCCCTCCCTCTCACCCCTCACCCCACCCCCTCCCTAACCCTCACCCCACCCCCACCCTCAGACTCACCCTCACACTAATCCACACCAACACGCTCACCCTCATCCCCTTCTCCCTCACCCTCACCCTCACCACAACCCCCACTCTCACCCTCACCCTAACTCTCACAATCACCCTCACCCCAAGCCTCATCCCCACTCCCACCCCCACCCTCACCCCACCCTGACCCTCATCATCAACCTCACCATCACCCTCACACTAACCCCCACCCCCACACTCATCCTCAACCTCACACCCAACCTCACCCTCACCCCCACCCCCACCCGCACCACCACCCCCACCCTCACTCGCACCCTCTTCTCCACCCTCGCCCTCACCCCCACCCTAACGCTCACCCCACCCCCACCCTCACCCTCACCCTCATACTCACCACAACCCAACAGCCCACCGCACCCTAACGCCCACCCCACCCCCACCCTCACCCTTAGCCTCACCCTCACACTAACCCCCTCTCCCACGCTCACCCTCACCCTCAACCCAGCCCTCTACCTCACCCTCATCCTCACCACAACCCCACACCCCACCCTCACCCTAATCCTCACCCCCACCCTCCCCCTCATCCAAACCCTCTCCCACACCCCAACTCACCCTCACCACTCCACCCCCACCCCCACCCTTAGCCTCATCCTCACCCTCACCTCACCCCCACCCCCACCCTCACCCTCACCCCCATCCCACCCCACTGTCACCCTCACCCTAATCCTCACCCCAACCCTCACCCCAAGCCTCATCCCCACTGCCCCCCCACCCTCACCCCCACCCCGACCCTCACACTCATCCCCACCCTCACCCTCACCCTAACCCCAATCCTCACCCTCACCCCCATACTCACCCTCACCCACACTCACACCCCCACCCCCACGCTCACCCTCACCACCACTTCCACCCCCACCCCCATCCTCACCCTCACCCCACCCCCACCCTAACGCTCTCCCCACCCCCACCTTCACCCTCAGCCTCACCCATACCCTCACCCCCACCCCCACCCTCTTCCTCACCCTGATACTCACCAGAACTCCACACCCCACCCTCACCCTCACCTCACCCTAACCCCCACCCCCACCCCAACCCCCATCCTCCACTTCACCCCGATCCCCAATCACACCCTCACCCTCAGCCCACCCCTACCCTCACCCTCAGCCTCACCCTCAGCCTAACCCCCACCCCCACCCTGACCCTCACCCCCCACCCCCACCCCCACGCTCATCCTCACAGTAACCCTAACCCTCACCCGCACCCCCACTTCACCGTCACCCTCATCTTCACCCCCAGCCCCAACCTTAACCTCACCTTCACCCCACCCTCACCCCACCCGTACTCTCATGAACGGATCTCTCCCAAATGCTCATCAATGCGTCATGACATATGGAGGAGGATTCTATGAGAAATTTGGCATTCTTAGTGAACAGAATTGAAATGCTCATTGTGACGAATTCTCATGAACCAATGTGTAATAGACGCGCAGCAGCACATCTAACTAGAATTTGGAAAAGCATTCTAGGAGAAATTTGGAACTTGCATTGAACAGGATTGAATTGATTGTAGTGGATCTGTACCAAAAGTGAAGCAGTACATCTAACGGATCTGTACCAAAAGCGAAGCAGTACATCTAAATAGCATTTGGAGGAGTTTTCAGGAAAAATTTGGAACTCGCAATCAGGATTGAAATGTTCATTTTGAGGAATTGTCACAAATCCATCTGTATGAAAAGCCCCGGAGTGCATCATAATGGCATTTCGAATAGGAATTCAAGAGAAATTTGGCAGTAGCAGTGAACAGGATTGAATTGTTCGTTGTGAGGTATTCTCACAAAAGGAATTGTACAAAAAGCCACCCAATGCAGCAAAATGGCTTTTGGAGGAGGATTGCAGGAGACATTTGGCAGTAGTAGTGAACAGAATTGAAATGCTCATTGTGAGGAATTTTCCTGAACCGATGTGTGCAAAAAGCGTGGCAGCATATCCAACAGGCGTTTGAAAGAGGATTCCGGGAGAAAGATTGAACTAGCAGTGAAGAGGATTTAATAGATCGTAGTGAGGTATTCTTACAAACGGCTCTGTACCAAAATCGCAGCCGAACATTTAAATAGATTATGGTGGAGTTTTCCAGGTGATAGTGGACACTAGCAGTGAACAGGATTCAAATGCTAATTGTTAGGAATTTTTCAGTAACTGATCTCTACGAAAAGACCGCACTACATCTAAAGAGTTTTAGGAGGGGGATTCCAGGGAAAATTGGGCACTAGCTGTGATAGAATTGACAGGCGAATTGTAAGGACTTTTCACTAAACCAGCATTACCTAAAGCCCAGCAGTGAATGATGATGGCTTTTGGAAGAGGAATTCAGGAGAGATTTCGCAGTAGTAGTGAACAGGATTGAATTGTTCACCGTGAGGTATTCTTAAGAAAGAATCTGTACCAAACCCCACCATTGAAATCTAATGGCTTGTGGATGAGGAAACCATGAGAAATAAGGCACTAGCAGTGGACATGATTAAAATGTACATTATAAGGACTTTTTACTATTCCATTACTGCCGAAACCACAGCAGTGCAGCATAATGGCTTATGGAATAGGATTTCTGGAAGAATGTGGTTGTAGCAGTGAACAGAATTGAAATGCTCATTGTAAGGAATTTCACTAAACCATCTGTACGAAAAGCCCAGCAGTGCATCATTATGGCTTTTCGAATAGGAATTCAAGAGTAATTTGGTGTAGCAGTTATCAGAATAAAATTGTTCATTTTGTGGTATTCTCACGAACGGATCTGTACGAAATGCCAACAAGTGCAGCATTTTGGTTTTTGGAGGAGGATTCTAGGTGAAATTTGTCTGTAGTAGTGAACAGAATTAAAATACTCATTGTGAGGAATTTAAACTAATCGATGTGGACAAAAATGCTGCAGCACATCTAACTGGCGTTTGAAAGAGGATTCCAGGAGATAATTGGAATATGCAGCGAACAGGAATGATTTGTTCATTATCAGGTTTTCTCACTAATGGAACTGTACGAAAAGCGCTGTAGTACGTCTAAATAGCATTTGGAGGAGTATATCAGTTGAAATTTGGAACAGGATTGAAATGTTCGTAGTGAACAGGATTGAAATGCTCATAATGAGGAATTGTCACGAAGCGATCGTTACCAAAAGCGCAGCAGTAAATCGAAATTACTTGAGGAGGAACAGTCCAGGAGAAATTTCGCACTAGCTTTTAACAGAATTTAAATGTTCATTGTAAGGAATTTTCACGAATCAATCTGTACGAAGAGCACATCGGTGCATCATAATGACTTTTGCAAGATGATTCCAGGAGTAATTTGGCAGTAACAGTGAACAGGATTGAATTGTTCATTTTCAGTTTTTCTCACTAAGGGATCACCAAAACCGCTGTAGTACATCTAAATAGCATTTGGAGGAGTATTCACGAGAAATTTGGAACTCGTAGTGATAAGGATTGAATTGTTCATTTTGAAACGAAAAGCCCAGGAGTGCATCCTAGTGACTAGGATTAAAATACTCAGTGTGAGGAATTTTAACACAACGAATGCTTACCAAAAGCTCAGAACTACATCTAAACAGAATTTGCAGGATTGCCAAGCAAAAATGGCTGTACCAGTAAAAAGCATTGAAATGCTCATTGTGAGGAATGTTCACGAACGGAACTGTACCCTAAATCTAAACTTAAACTTAAACCCTAACCCTCGCCCTCACTCCCACCCACACCCTCATCCTCACCCTCACCTGCACCCTCACCCGAATCTCACCCTAACCATAATCAAAACCCCCACCCCCACCCTCACCCTCAACCTAACGCTCATCCTCAGTCCAACCCCCACCCCCTCAACCTCCACCCACCCCCTCACCCCCACCCTCACTCTCAACCTCAGCCCCAACCCCCCACTCTCACCCTCAGCCACACCCCCCTTCCCCAATCCCACTCTAACCCTCAACACCACCCTCATCCCAACAAACAACCCCAACCCTACCCTCACCCTCACATTCCCCAACCCCTCACGCCCACCATCACCCCCAGCCTCACCCTCAAACTCAACCTAAACGCCATCCCCACCCTCACCCCAATCTCACTCTCTCCCTCACCCTATCCCCACCCCCACCATTACCCTCACCCCACCCCTAACTCACGCTCACCCTCTCCCTTATCTTCTCTCTCCCTCACCTTCCCCTCCACAGCCACCCTCACTCTCACCCCAACCCCAAAGTCAGCCTCACACTCACACTCACTCCATGCCTAACCCCCACCCCCACACGCATCCCCACCGTCACCCTCGCTCTCACCGCCACCCTCACCCTGACTGTCACACCCACCCTCATCCTCACCCTGATCCCCACCTCCAACCCCACCCTCCCCCTCCCCCTAACCCCCAACCCCACCCTCATCCTCACCCTCACTCTAATCCCCACCCGCACCCTGACCCTCACCCCCACCCCCAACTCTATCCCACCATAAGTCACAATCAAACCCACCCTCACCTCCAACCCCTACCTTTCCCTCACCATCTCGCTCACTCTCCCCCACCCCCACCATCTCCCTCCCCCTCACCCGCACCCCCACTCTCAGCATCACACTCATACACACCCCACCCTAACACCCATTTCCAACCCCACGCTCACACTCACCCTCACCCCCACCCCATCCCCATCCTCTCCCTCACCCTCAGTCTCACCCGCACTCTCACAGTCACCGTCAACCACTCCCCTCACCCTCCCCCCCACCCCAAACTTCACCCCCACCCAACCCCCCAACCCCCAAAACCACCCTCAGCTTCACCAACGTCCTAAATCCCACCCCTACCCTTAGTCTCAGCCTCACCTTCACCGCCACCCCCACCCTCACCCCCACACTTACCCTCACGGTGGGGGGTGAGGGTGAGGCTGAGGGTGAGGGTAAGGGACGGGGTGGGTTCAGGGTGGAGGTGAGGGTGAGGATGAGGGTGGGGGTGGGATTGGGGGGGGGTGAGGGTGAGAATTAGTGTTTAGGGTTCTGGTACAGATCCGTTCGTTAAAATTCCTCTCAATGAGCATTACAATTCTTTTTACTGGTACTGCCAAATTTCGGCTGGCGTCTTTCTCCAAATTTTAAATGGGTGTACTGCTGCCCTTTTGGTAAGCATTGGTGTTGTTAAAATTTCTCAAACCGAGCATTTTAATCGTATTGATTTGGAATGCCAAATTTCACAACGAAAAATCTTCCATAAGCCATGAAGATTCATTGCTGAGCTTTTGGTACAGATCGTTTACTCAAAAATATTTACAATGAGCATTTAAATCCTTTTCACTCCTAGTGCCAAAATACTACTGTAATCATCCTCCTAAGGCTATTTACATGTACAGTTGCGCTTTTGATACAGATCGGTTCCTGAGAATACCTCACAATGAATAATTCAATCCTGATCAGTGCAAGTTCCAAAATTCTTCTGAAAAACTCTTCCCAAAGTCATTTCTATGTAATGCTTGCTTTTGGTAGAGATCGAGTAGTGAAAATTCCTTTTACTGAACATTTCAGTAATGTTCACAGCTAGTGCCAAATTTCTCATGTATCCTCCTCCACAAGCCATTAAGATTCACTGGAGGGCTTTAGGAAATGCTGGATTGGTGAAAATGCCTTCCAATGCGCATTTTAATTACGTTCACAACTAGCGCCAAATTTCTCCTGGAATCCTCCTCAAAAAGTTATTTAGATGAACTGCTGCGCTTCTGGTATAGATGAATTCGTGAAAATTCCTAACAATGAGCATTCCAATCCTGTTCACTACGAGCTCCAAATATCTCATGGAACCCCCATCCATAAGCCATGATGATGCGTTGCTGCGATTTAGATAGGGATCGGTATTTGAAAAATACTTAAACTGAGTAATAGAATAGGCTTCACTGCTAGTTCCAAATTTCTCCTGGAATCCTCCTCAAAAAGTTATTTAGATGAACTGCTGCGCTTTTGGTAGAGATCCGTTATTGAGAATACATCACAATGAAGAATTCAATACTGTTCACGTTTACTGCCAAAATTGTCCTGGAACCATTATGAGGCACTGCTGGTCTTTTCGTCAAGTTGGATTCGCGAAAATTCCTTACAATGAGAATATGAATGCTCTTCACTACGAACGCAAAAATTTCTCATGGATTTTTCATCGAAAAACAATTTAGAAGTACTGCTGCACTATAGGTACAGTATCGTTCGTGAGACTACCTGACAATGAACACTTAAATCCTATTCAATGCAAGTTCCGCACTTCTCCTGGACTCCTCTTTCAACGCCAGTGTGAAAGTGCTGCCCTTCTTGTACACACTGGTTCACAAGTGTGTCACTACGAACTCCAAATTTCTCCTGGAATCCTCCTCAAAAAGTTATTTATCTGATTTGATGCGCTTTTGGTAGAGATCCGTTAGTGAATATACATCACAATGAAGACTTCAATACTGTTCACTTTTAATGCCAAAATTTCATGAACCAGTGTTCATGAACAAGTTGAAACCCTGTTCAATGCAAGTCCCGAATTTCTCCTGGACTCCTCTTTCAAACGCCAGTGAGAAAGTGCTGCCCTTCTTTTACACACTGGTTCATGAAAATTCCTCACAATGAACAATTCAATCCTGTGCACAGCTACTGTCAATTTTCTCCTGAAATCCTTTTCCAAATACCATTATGATGCACTGCTGGTCTTTTCGTACCGTTGGATTCGTGAAAATTCCTAACAATGAGCATTTGAATGCTGTTCACTACGAGTGCCAAATTTCTCATGGAATCTTCCTCGAAAATAAGTTTAGAAGTACTGCTGCGCTTTTGGTACAGAATCGTTCGTGAGAATACCTGACAATAAACAATTCGGTAATGCTGCATTCGTGAAAATGCCTTCCAATGCGCATTTTAATTCTGTTCACAACTAGTGCCAATTTTCTCCTGGAAACTGCCTGCTAGAGCAAATTACATTTCATGCTGCAACTTTGGTAGACATTCGCTCATGAAAATTCCTCACAATGAGCATGCCAATCCTGTTCACTACGAGCTCCGAATATCTCATGGACTCCCCATCCATAAGCCGTGATGATGCATTGCTTCGATTTAGATAGGGATCGGTAGGTCAAAAATACTTAAACTGAGTAGTACAATAGCTTTCAATGCTAGTTCCAAATTTCTCCTGGAATCCTCCTCAAAAGGATATTTAGCTGAACTGCTGAGCTTTTGGTAGAGATCCGTTAGTAAGAATACATCACAATGAAGAATTCAATACTGTTCACTTTTACTGCAAAAATTTCCTGGAACCATTATGATGCACTGCTGGTCTTTTCGTACAGTTGGATTCGTGAAAATTCCTAACAATGAGCATTTGACTGCTGTTTACTACGAGTGCCAAATTTCTCATGGAATCGTCCTCGAAAATAAGTTTAGAAGTACTGCTGCGCTTTTGGTACAGAATCGTTCGTGAGAATACCTGACAATAAACAATTCGGTATGCTGCATTCGTGAAAATGCCTTCGACTTAGCATTTTAATTCTGTTCACAACTAGTACCAAATTACCCCTGGAATCTGCCTGCTAGAGCAATTTAGATTTAGTGCTGTAATTTTGGTAGACATTCGTTCGTGACAATTCCTCACAATGATCTATCCAATCCTGTTCATTACGAGCTCCAAATATCTGCTGGAATCCCCATCCATTAGCCATGATGATGCGTTGCTGTGATTTAGATAGTGATCGGTAGTTGAAAAATACTTAAACTGAGTAATAGAATAGGCTTCACTGCTAGTTCCAAATTTCTCCTGGAATCCTCCTCAAAAAGATATTTAGATGAACTGCTGCGCTTGTGGTACAGATGGATTTGTGAAAATGTCTTACAATGAGCATTACAATTCTGTTAAAATCTAGTGACAAATTTCTCTTGGAATCCTCCTCAAAATTTATTTATCTGAACTGCTGCGCTTTTGGTAGCGATCCGTTAGTGAGACTACATCACAATGAAGAATTCAATACTGTTCACTTTTAGTGCCAAAATTCTCCCGGCACCATTATGATGCACTGCTGGACTTTTCGTCGAGTTGGATCGGGAAAATTCCTAAAAATGAGCATTTGAATGCTGTTCACTACGAAACCCAAATTTCTCATGGAATCTTCCTCTAAAAGCAATTTAGAAGTACTGCTGCGCTTTCGGTACGGAATCGTTCGTGAGACTACCTGACAATGAACACTTAAATCCTCTTCAATGCAAGTTCCGATCTTCTCCTGGACTCCTCTTTCAAACTCCACTGTGAAAGTGCTGCCCTTCTTGTACACACTGGTTCATGAAAATTCCTCACAATGAACAATTCAATCCTGTTCACTGCTACTGTCAATTGTCTCCTGAATTTCTTCTCCAAATACCATTATGATGCACTGCTGGTCTTTTCGTACAGTTGGATTCGTGAAAATTCCTAACATTGAGCATTTGACTGCTCTTCACTAAGAGTGCCAAATTTCTCATGGAATCTTCCTCGAAAAGCAATTTAGAAGTTCTGCTGCGCTTTCGGTACAGAATCGTTCGTGAGACTACCTGACTATAAACAATTCGGTAATTCTGGATTCGTGAAATTGCCTTCCAATGAGCATTTTAATTCTGTTCACAACTAGTGCCAAATTTCTCCTGAAAACTGCCTGCTAGTTCAATTTAGATTTACTGCTGCAATTTTGGTAGACAATCATTCGTGAAAATTCCTAACAATGAGCATTCTAATCCTGTTCACTACGAGGGCTAAATTTCTCATGGAATCTACCTCGAAAAGCATTTTATAAGTACTGCTGCGCTTTTGTACAGTATCGTTCGTGAGAATGCTTGACAATGAACAATTAAATCCTCGCAAAGAGACGTTCAAATCTGGTCACTGCTACCGACAAATTTCACCTGGAATCCTCCTCCAAAAACCATTATGCTGCACTGGTTCGCTTTTCGTACAAATCCGTTCTTGAGAATACTTCACAAGGAACAATTCAAGTCTGATAACTTCCTCATCAAGTTTCTTTTGAATTCCTATTTGAAAAGCTATTATGATGCCCTGCTGTGCTTTTCGTACAGATGAATTCATGAAAATTCCTTACAACGAGCATATCAATTCTGTGAAAAGCTAGTGCCGAGTATCTCCTGTACTCTCCCTCATCAAAATGACCCTTTAAATCCTGTTCATTTTGAGTTCCAATTTTCTGCTGGAATACGCTTCCAAATGCTATTTAGATGTTCTACTGCGCAAAAATTGGGGCTTAGTCCTGCTTTTAGCAGGGGGTAAGACTAGATGACCTCCTAAGGTCCCTTCCAGCCCTGATATTCTATGAGTCTATGAGTCTATGAGTGGGGGTTTGGGGTGAGGGTTAGTTCTAGGATTAGGATGGGGGGCTGAGAATGAGGCTGAGGGTGAGGATGAGGTTGAGGGTGGGGGTGGGGGCGAGGGTGAGGGTGGGGTGAGTTTTGGGGTGGGAGCGAGGGTGTGGGTGGGGAAAACGGTGAGGGTGAGCGTGGGGGTGCGGGTGAGGATTAGGGTGATGGACGGGGTGGTCCTGCGCCTGGGGCTAAGGTTGAGGGTGGGGGGGTGAGGGTAAGGGAGAGGATGGGTGTCAGGATTAGGGTGGGGGTGGGGTGGGGTTGAGGGTGAGGGTTTGGGGCGAGAGTGAGTTTGAGGGGGAGGGTCAAGTTAGGAGTGGGGGTGAGAGTGAGGGTGAGGTGTAGGGGTGGGACTGGGTATGAGGGTTAGAGTGAGGGTGAAGGTGGGGGTAGGGATTAGGATGAGGTTGAAGGTGAGGGTGAGTATGAGGGTGAGGGTGTGGGTGGTGGTGAGGGTAAGGATGGGTGTGCGGGCTAGGGTGAGGGAGAGCGTGGGGTGAGGGTGGGGTATGAGGGTGGGGGTGGGGGTTGGCGAGAGGGTGAGAGTGAGGGTGGTTGTGGGGGGTGAGGGTGGGATGGTGTGAGAGTGAGGGTGAGGGAGAGCGCAGGGGTGAGGGTGGGGCGTTAGGGTGAGGGTAAGGATGAGGGTGAATGTAGGGTTAGGGGTGGGGTTAGGGATGGGATGGGGGTGAGGGTGGGCGTGGGGGTGGGGTAGGGGTGAGGATGAGGGTGAGGGTATGGGGTGAGAGTGAGTTTGAGGGTGAAGGTGGGGGTGAGGGTGAGGGTGACGGGGAGGGTGAAGTTGAGGGTGGGGGTGTGGGTGAGGATGATGGTGAGAGTGTGGTCGGGGGGTGACGGTGAGGGTTGGGGTGTCGGTGGGGCATTCGAGAAAATGCCTTCGACTGAGCATTTTAATTCTGTTCACAACTAGTGCCAAATTTCTCCTGGAAACTGCCTGCTAGAGCAATTTAGATTTACTGCTGCAATTTTGGTAGACATTCATTCGTGAAAATTCCTAACAATGAGCTTTCCAATCCTTTTCACTACGAGCTCCAAATATCTCATGGAATCCCCATCCATAAGCCATAATGATGCGTTGCTGCGATTTAGATATGGATTGCTAGGTCAAAAATACTTAAACTGAGTAGTATAATAGCGTTCACTGCTAGTTCCAAATTTCTCCTGGAATCCTCCTCAAAAAGTTATTTAGATGAAATGCTGCGCTTGTGGTACAGATTTTTGAAAATGTCTTACAATGAGCATTACAATTCTGTTAAAATCAAGTGACAAATTTCTCTTGGAATCCTCCTCAAAAAATTATTTATATGAACTTCTGCGCTTTTGGTAGAGATCCGTTATTGAGAATACATCACAATGAAGAATTCAATACAGTTCACTTTTACTGCCAAAATTGTCCTGGAACCATTATGAGGCACTGCTGGTC